>OY754304.1:2526893-4926893 GCA_963573255.1 Chironomus tentans | reverse complement strand
CAATCACTGCTTAATTACTCACCATTACTTCCCAAAAAAAACTTGCATATTTTTTCAAGTGTCACTTCATGAGAAATTCACAGTGAGAATGCTCAAATTTTGACTCGTCCATTAAACTTAAATGCCAGAATTAACAGTCTTATGACTTATAAGACAACTACTAACTAGAAATTAAAATTTCATCCAAAATACAATTATTACGTCAAGTTTAAGAACTGGCAAATTTATAATTTAATTCAAAGTTTTTTTTTGCAAACCTGAAAAAAAATCAAATGAAGTCATCTAACAGTTCGTTACATCCACCTCATGATGTCTTTTTGTTTGAGTTAGGCAGAGTTGATGCTGAAGTTAGTCTGTAATATTTAAGAATGGATCTAAAAAATGACTATTATATTGGACTTACAGCTAACTTATTAAGTTCTCGCTTTAAGGGAGGTGGGGTCCATGGGCGTACCCAGAAGGGTTCAAATTGACTAGACCTAATTAACTATAAAGCACACAAAACTTTGAAAAAAGTGTTTGAAAATTCTGGACTCTGGGTACGCGTATGGCGGAGTCTGAAGGTACAGAGTAGGGGGTAAAGTACATTGTTTATAAATGACACCTTAGTTCGAGATCTAAGATAGAAGACAGTTTTTTGAGCACTAAAAATTCCATAAACCACCAACTCTGCCTAAACCAACGCAAAAAAGCCTCCAACCTCATATATATTCCAATAATTAATTGTTATCGGACTTCCATCTACTCCAAATAAAATAATCGGCCTCTCTAAGCATTTCTTGTTTAAATTTTCCCCCCATTCAAATTAGAAAGAAGGCGCTGAGAAGATTCTTCGTTAAATTTTTTTTCTTCACTTCAGTCTTTATTTATGTATCTTTTAGCTCTATTCTTTCCGCAACTTAATGATCCACATTTACATTAGCAAAATGAAAGAAATTGCTTTCCTGTTCATCAAATTAAAAGAATTTTCTTCTTTCTTGTTACCTTTTTGATATGCTTGATGCTTGCTTCATAGAAATAAAAAAATATTTAGAGCTTAACTGTAAAGAGCGACAAAAAACAGCCAAAAAAAGTTTTTCTTTTATTTTTTTTGCGAAAAATTCAATTAAAGTCACTTGTTGCTTTTTGGGTATACAAGTCCATTATCTCTTTTCATGAGGAATATCATCATCATCTTCATCGTCAGAGCTGTAATTAGGAGAGAGAAGGGGGATATAGTGGACTCTAAACCCCTTACTTTAAATTTTTTTTACATTTTTTTTTAAAAGATTTAAAAAATCCTTAAACACCCTCCCCCCATTTTTGTATATACCCCTACTCAGCTCTGTTTATTACAGACAAAAAACAGAGTTCTATGAACAATAATGAGCATAAACCGTGAAAATGAAAAAAATATTCCAAGAAAAAAAGACATGAGAAAAATTTTCTCTTTTTTTGACTAAAAATAATGCAATTGTCACGAACAATTGACGAAAGCTTCTTGTTGACGACGCCTAACTGACTGCCTTTATGCGTCACTCACATTCAACAATTGTGAGCAATATGATGATTATCCCAATTCAATACACTTAAGAATGAGATGTAATGCTTGTTGAATGCTTCAATGTCGTTCTCATGTCAATATAAAATTATATTCTGTGGATATACATTTTTTTATGGGAATAGAGAAGTCGTTTTGTGGAGACGTAACGGAAAAAAAATTTTAGTATCAGGATGTGAGTTCTTGAAAATTATATTTAGAATATAGCGGATTGAGGAAGAGTTAGATGAGTTTTATTGGAGTTATAAATGTGACTTGAGTTGCTTTAAGTTGCTGTTAAAGTGGATTAAAGAAATGTTCTGTTGTGTAATGTGTTTTACGTAGATTTAGATTCATTCTAATTAGGCAGTTGTGTTTAAAGTAAACGAGGTGAACTTATGGGACTAAGGTCTGTTTCCTGGAAGAATTGGCACTTAATTAGCACTTAGCTGATCATTAGATGTCAGTTAATGTGACGCGATGGCGCAGTAGTCAGATGATTGATTAATTAAAAATTGTAACCTAAAAGCTAGCATTTCTGGGTTCAAAATTTGTCATTGTATTTTTATTTTTTCATGTATACTGGGCTTAGGGGTCTGAAAATTTAAAATGGATTTAGAAATTTTATTTCTTCGGTTATGGGTCATTCACTTATGACGTCCATCAAAAAATGGGATTTTTAGACCCCCCTTGTCACAAAATTTTAATTCAAAAAAATTTCTTTAATTTAAAGTGTCACAAAATCTCAGACCCCCCCTTCCCCCCTAAATTATGGACGTCATAAGTGAATGACCCCTTAGAAGATGTGGGTTCGATTCCTTCCAGAATTTCTTGTTCGACAATCCTCAGACACCTAGATATACAATTTTAATTAAGCTGAGATTCGAACAGTAGCCTACACATAGTAATTAATATCCCTTTCAAAAATACCGAAATCATCTAATCCACCAAACTTTATAGATCTCTGAAAAATCTACATAATTCAGCTACAAATTTAGTTTGTTTATTTATCAACATTTCATTATTATTCCTCAAAGACCCACACCATAAATACCAAAAGCAAATCAAAAATGATAAGAAGATTAAGTAATCAATAAGATTATTAAAATTATGAATGAATTTAAGTATCATAACAGCTAAATCTGATTAAAATTAAAGATGAATTGTTTATATTTTGGATATTGTTTCCTCGATTTAACAAGAAGTTGAACAGAAAATAATCTGTTAATAATCGAAACGAGCTGTTCCATTATTTGAACAATTAATTCAATTATAATGTCGAATTTTATACGTCCACATGTCTGGGTATTAAAAACATCACCAATAATAAGAGAATCGCCTCTCATTTACAGCATGTAAATACATAAAAGTCTCTCATCTCGTAATGAATGAAAAACATATGACAAGAGATTTAATTTTGGCAAGACGTAAAAAATATAAAAAAGTAATAAATTTTTTCTTCTTATTTTAATTTCGTAGGTGCTATAAAGTCACACATTAACGGTTGTGAATTGCGCCCAACGATTAATTTCTTCTCTTTTATTAATTCTTTCCGAAAAAAATTGGAATAAACTTTCTGTTACAAGCATGTCGTATAAATATTTTCATTAAACCCCATTTAGATGAGAAGCTATACAATTTGTGGACTTTATGACTTATGATGTGAATATTGTTGACTATATAAAAATAGAACGATGTACATGCGACAGTCTGTGGGATTTCCTTAGCATTCTCTTTCCTATATATGTGAAGAGAGTTTTTTAATTCAGCCGTAACTTCTTTTGATGCTGTGGATTTTTCACAATGATTCATGATTAATTCCCTTTTACTTCTTGTATTTCAAAATAAAGAAAACAACGTTTGTGTTGGGTAGAACTTGGTTAGAAATCGTAGGATGAAGCGCATTTCTGATTGATTTTCATAAAAAAAATTTAACGGATATTTAAATTTTGAAATTTTGTAACGGACTTGTAAATTTTGAATTTTTGTAACGGACTTTTTAATTTTGAATTTTTATTTTTCATCTTTTTCCTAATATTTCAACACTAAACTCATGAATTTAATTAAAATTCATTGAAATTTTGATGAAAAAAAGTAACAAGCTTCAATTGCATGCAATACAAACTTCCTTCAGCCTCAACTTTCCAAACCACACTTTCCAGACCCTCATTCCATCAATGCCAATACCATCTGATCAAATAAACACATCCACATTGCAAAATTCTGCTAACAACTACGTCGCAACTAAATACTCAGATGGAAGATGATAAAAATATTTCAACTGTAGTTTTTTGTAGGAAAATTAATTAGTTGACACTGAAACTCTTTTACTTCCTCCGAATGAGCTTGAGTTGGCAATTAACGAGTTAATCTGTAGGCAGGTTAATTAACGACTCCTATGTTGATCCATATTTCTTAATATACCTGACTGTGTTTTTATTCGTGACGACATTTTTGAATTAAGAAAAATTTGATCGTAAAAAAATTAATTTAGTGTATTTACAAATTTTTGAATTTTCCGCTATAATTCAAATTTAAATTGAGCTATAAAAAAATTTATGTCCCTAAAATAATTCGAAATAAGCTCAATTTAACTTCAATTTCCAGAAAAGAAATCTCGTTTTGAACAATTTAACGAATAAATCTTCTTAAATTTATTCCACATACATCAAGCGTTCATCATTCATTTTCACACTTAACAGACTATGTTTCTGTTGATGAAATTGACAGAAAAACTTCTCTTAAGTATGCTTTCTCGCTAAGTAGTAAGAATGTGAAATTTATTGATGCGGTAATTTTTGTGAGATTGGGTGTAGTTGGGTTGGATGTGTCTGGATGTCAAAAAGATTTTTTGAATCAAATTAGAATTTTTGTCTTGTAACCTAAAAACTTTTATTACCTAACCTCAAAATTTTTGTTAAATAACCTCAAAATTTTGTCACCTAACCTCTAAATTTTGAATTTTTAGTGACTTTAACTCAAATTTGTTTAATTTTAACCTCAAATTGATGAATTTTTGTCACAAATTCTGAATTTAACCCCAAAAGCTTGTAACCTAACCTCAAAATTGTTTAAAATAACCTAAAAGATCCAGAAACTCCCCCACAATGCGCTTCTAAAGACCTCAAATCTGTTCATTTCCTACCCACATTTCAAACGCATTCAAACTCACTCAAAAGAAAAGTTTCATCTCAAAAGATGTTAGAAATCTAATGAATGAAATGTGACAAAGTTGATGCACATCTTTGAAAATTAAAAGTCTAAACAGTTGTCGCACCAGTTCTAAAGAACGATGAAATTTATGATGTGAGCATAAAGAAAGCATAACTACAAAGTAGGAAAAGATGAATGCAGTGTATTTAAATTAATGGATAAAAACATTATTCAGCTCTAGACAGTGCAGAGTTTTTCAATGGAATTAAATTCATTTTTCACATTCCCGGTTGATGCATTAATTTGATTCTATGGCATTGCATGTGCATAATGATGATTCATTGTAATAATGGCGATTATCATGATAATGTCTTTATGCAAAAAAAAATTGTTATTAATGATTAGCCTTTTGGAATGATGAGATAAAGTTGAACAAACTTCCTCTTTAATGCGTGCAATTTTTTATTATCGTCGCGATGAGCTGTCTTTTTTAGCGTGAACAATCTGCAAATTTGCTGTCGGATGAGCTCAGTTTGATTTTTGATAAGGAATTTTTGATGTTGTGGATTCGTGAAAAAATGATATTTTTTGAGGTTATGTCATGAGGATATTTCATATTTTGGGTTGAGAAAATAAAGACTTCACGCCAACTTCACGTGAATTGGTGTAGTCATTTGATGCTAACTTTAAATAATTAGTCACTATAACCTAAAATGAGAAAAGTTTCAGTTTTAAAACTAATTCTAGCTCAATTGTCCTTCAAATCATTCATTTTGCATCCTCATCCTCAATTCCATAGACCCACAGATTCAAGAATCACGACTTTTCAATCAAGAATCAACAAAATTATTCAGTAACTTACCAAAATGTTCCACAAAACATATTTTGTGCTAATAAAATTACGAAACAATTTTCTCGACATTCCCCAACTCACATCATAGATGTTATGGATAATTACCAGAATACCATCATAATCCGCAACTTAATTACAAAATCCAATCCATCATAATCATATGCGCTTCACACATTAACCTACAAAACTGAGAAATTTCTCCACGAGCTTCTGCTGCTTTTTCTTATTCCTCACAAACAAAACAAATCAAAAAATTATTCAATTTTTCTTTTATTAAATCATCTTGCAATTTATGTAATATTCATTTGGAGTTAGCAATATGCGGAAGAGATTAATTTTTATTAGATATATCCATCATGTTATGTTGGAATCGCGATCTTATATTCCCATATCGCATTACTATATATAATGATGCGATCATAATGACAATCGATGAATAAAAGACACTCATTGATCAGTCGCGTAAGAAATTGCGATTCTTATTGACTCTTTTGTGCGGATTGAGAGAAAAAGTCATCAAGCGAAAAGCAGCATAATTGCGACCTCAAAATGTAATCAGCTTTATTATTTATTTTTTGAGGTCTGAAAAGTCATCGATGAAATAAATAAGAAACAGTTTTTTTTAAAAAAAAAAAAATAACAAAAGGAATGTTGTCAATTGTTGTCTGAAATCTTTGATACTTCCTTTATGCTTTGGTGCTTTTGTAGGAAGTTTTTTTCAGATGGTTTGAGGTTGATTTGGTTAAATAGAGGTCTAATGGAGATTTTTTTGGAATTTTAAAGGACAGAGTTTTTAGATAATTTTTTGAAGAATTCCAAGGTTCAAATCCCAAATTATCTTTACTTTCTAGAATTTCGTGATCGCTGTGTTATGTTGATAGATCCAACATCTCTGGTAGAAATCGAACCATGTTCTCGCTAAAAATTGCTGATCTGTTGCTAAACTAGTCAAATGCTGAGTCCTAACTCTAACACTGGCAGATTCCCCTACTTAATTCAACAAAATTCACCTCCAATTCCAAATTTCCCACAAAATCATCTCAAGGTTCTCCAATTTTTCATACAAATATTAAATTTCAGTTCCATTCAATACATTTATGTCGTGGTTTTTACTGCTATACTTCAATTTCCCTTTCATCGAGTACATAAAACTGCACGCACATATGTGTTTGTAAGGTACGATGACTCATCCAACCAACCAATTCAATATTGTTCATTTCATGCAAGGAAGAAGAGAGAAAGTGCATTAAATATTTAGACATGATAAAATATGTTTCGGGGAAAGAAAAAGAAAATTTTTCCTTCCTTGATTTTTGTCCATGCAGTTCTTTCCGTTCTGCGCGTGCATGTAAAAATAGAATGGAAAGGGAATTAGGGATGACATGATCTAGAATTTTTACCTTTTTTAAGGAATTATATCTCACACGTAGCACATTTGTTGATCTTTTTTCGTTTGCATTGAATAAATTGGATTAAATTGAACTGCACCCATTCCAATATTTTTTTAAAGGCATAGATTCTTGGGTGATTCATTGTCAGTTTGTGGGTTTGGAAGGGTTTAGTTTGAGGTTTGTTTTAAAAAATTTGAGGTTATTTATTGTATTTTTGAAGATTTTCAGGTTATATTTAGAATTTTATAATTTTTCTCAATTTTTCATGAAATATTCTAACCTCAAAATCCCAATAAAAAAATTAACACACCATGCTTGACTACGCAATTTCTAGTAATCCCTATCATTCTCATTCTTATCCCATCTGTCCCTTCTGGCATGTTACAAACTGTAAACATTATTCTTGGGAATCCCTTCTTTTCTTCTTATGGCCATTGACTCATCAAACTTGTATGATTTTTCATTGCTGATACCGATTGCATGTAAACAAAATGTGAGTCATTTTCAAGGAACAGAAGAAAAAAAATACGCACGAGCAATAACAACTTTTAGTTTCAAATGAATTAAAATTTATTCCAATATCATTAATCTGAATTAAAGAGAGTAAAATATTCTCGAGGGAGCATGGAAGATGGAAATTTTACTTTCATTATAGAAATCGGTCATGAAGATACGTTTGTATCTGTCTGTGAGGAAATTTATGGATTGGTTTGGTTGAGGAATTGGAGTGGAGGATGTTAGGGATGAAAATCTATTGAAAAATATAAAATTTGGGATGAAATAAAAATATACAAAATTAAAATTTAACGGTTTCTAAAATTTCAAATTTCCAAAAATTAATCATTGACATTGGATTGACCGTCAAATTTTCCCACAGACCTCTCACTTTGAGTTTTAAAACACAATTTTCATCCCTAAAATCCACTTGAAAACAAATAATGACTACAAATTACTAAATTATCATCCAGAGCATGTAATCTCATGAAATTTCAAGTGGATGTGACTCTTCAAAGGATACAAAATAAGATAACAAAAATTTGTAACCTAAACAAACAAGCAAATAGAGTTATGAACACAAACAAAAGCGCATCACTTATTAAAATCTTGGAATTTCTTCCCAAGAATGATAAATTTGGATCACATTCCATCCAAAGAGCATTCTAGAAGAATTTTTTTAAAAAATGTCAAAAATGATGTTTTCTCATGAAACGCGATAGATTGAGATCCTCACAGAACAGACATGATGCGTGTGTAGTTTATCATAATAAAAAATGAAATAGAGACGTTAAGTGGATTAGAAAATGCAGCAAACAAACTGAAGAATAAATGGGGAAAGAAGTAAATGACTTTTTAAAATGAGTTAATGGAAATAATTAAGTTGTGCTTTGACATTGAAGAAAACGTTGACACCGTTGCCTGTGTTTCTTTGTGTTTGTGATTATTTTTATCTCTCACTCAAGCATTTGCGGCTTCCTTCTTTTCATAATGCTCAACTCTCGTGTCTTTACAAAAATGGAATGGCTATGACTATGCCCATGAGATATTGTCTAATAAAATCAGAAACCTAATCTATAAACAGAAACTGAATCACATCATTTATATTCATAATTCTCTGTCTCTTTTGTACAATGCACTGAAGACACACATCAGCGACAACATATGCGACGAAAATTCTTTTTTGAATTTATGTATTTATGCGTCAAGTATCAGGAAAAGTGAAGAAAAAGTTGGATGGAAATGGGGGAATGGAGTCAGAAGCGCAAAAAAGTAAAAGAAGCAAAAATATAAAATTCAAAAACTTAAGAATCTCTTTGGTCATTATAGGATTCGAACCTTAGAATTCATCATAATTTTAAATAATTTAATTATAAACATGACATAAATTTGGACAAAATGTCAACATAAATCTCACATCCTCCCATAAAACTAGCTTAATAATGTAAAACAACAACATCTTCACAATTCATCCCGGCATGTGAAGATGAAATGAAAACACATCGCAAAGAGTTAATTTGAGATGCAAGGAATGAAAAGGAAAATTCTTCACTTGATCGTCTGCACATGTGATGTTCATGACTATTTAAACATGTATGAAGTTTTACGTGATGTTTCATAGAAATGGCGTAACTGAAAATTTATGAGGACTTTTCCACGTTTTCAAAGAGGATTTGTTTTGATTTTTATGAGTTGAGGAGGAATTTTTATTTTTTTTTGTTCTTTTGAAAATTTTCACTCAACTGAGATTTTTTTTTTACTCCCTAGAAAATTTATTTCTGTACAGGAATGCCATAAATTCTTAACAACATATTCCGAATAATCCACAAAATCAACTTTTGTAGTCATTAAAATTCACAAAAAGTACAAAAAAACGTGTGACAAAATAAAACTTCGTATTTAACTTTTCACATTTTTCTTTTTCATTTTAATTCCGACTGGAAAGTTTTTCATTCTCATTTTTAACTATTCATGTTGCATCTTTGTCGACATGCTGGAGGGAAAATAAATAAATCTCATCATCATGAAATGACTCGAATCGCGACTTTATGTTTTGTTTTTATAAGAATTAATGCATTCACATGATGAATTAAGAGCATTGTGCAGATTGGATGGGAATGATGTTGTTTCATATGGGATGTGAATTTGTCATGATTTGTGGAGTAGATAATGGAATGATAAATATTTGATGGACTTATTTAGCAAATTGGATCATGGAAGGGAAAATTGTAACGGAATTTTGTAATTTAAATCTCATTTAAGTGAAATTTGTTGAAAATTCAAAATGGCGGAAATTTTCTCACCTCAAAAAGTATTTTCGATATTATTTCTATTAGATGACGAGTTGTACTACGCAAAAATTGTTTTCTTGCAGAAAAAAGTGGCAAGCATGTCATAGAAACCATTAAACCAATAAATTCTCAAATTCACATTTGAATCTCCTCAAAGAGCCAAAAAATGACAAATTTATGAGCCATAATGCATCCAAACCCACCAGATTTAAACAATATCACCAAAAGAGATCCAAAATGCGATTTTAATTGTTTCATCATTCATTCTGTCACTCAGTTACTCACATTTGGTACTCAATTCCAGCCAGAATGATGATTTTATTTTCTGATTTTTTTTATTTCGCTTCTGTCATCGACAAAATATGAGAGCTTGAATGATTGAGCGACAAGAAAGATTCAATTAGTTATTTTGAGTTATGCTTATGAAGATGTGTAACTGGCTGTTCATCATTCGCATATTAAAAATATATTGAAAAACTGTACAAATCATTTAACCTTTACAAGGCAGACATTTATGAGCAGAGTATGATAAATTAATATTTTCTACACAAATGCGCAGCATAAAGTGGGGTTGTTCACAAATGATGTATATCTAAGAATGGGACCTCCAGGTGGGTCTAGTTTGAATGTCATATAGCTCTAGACACCACCTCACCCCCTTCCACACAGACGTAATAAGTGAATGACCCCCAAAAACGCAGAAATGTTTTTTTTTCGGTAAATGTCAAGACAGAAAATGATTTTTCTGTGGCTTTTTAGTGAGGAACAAGAAGTAGACAGAAAATTCAATTACAATCCGAAAATTACCACTTACAAAGATCATCAATCCGCACAAAAAGCAGTCATTATGTAACGGATGATGATCATCAACATTTGCGACAAAAAAGGCAAGAAAATAAGAATTAATCGAGATTTGTTGGCAAACGAGAGAGGAAGTTCGGCATCTAATGGAATTTTTCATTCAAGAAAATTTCCCTTTTAAGCGTTCTTTCGCCGGTATCATGGAAGCTTCACATGTTTATATAAAGAATTTCTTTACCGTATTACCGGATACTCATTGTCGATTCAATACAATTTGCTTTCATTCATTCTCCTTTCGACTCTTATTCTGCATCGTACAACGCAGGAATTGATATGAAAGAATAAAATTGCAAGCTCAACTGCCGGTAGCACGGTTGTAATTTTAATTTATCATTCATAAAATGAGAGACTCGTGTTGAAATGATTTACTCTTGAATATACACGTCGATAAAGTGATTGCTTAACACATGTCGTGGACATTATTATTGAATTTTTATTTTAATTCAACAAATGCGTCGGTGCAAGTTACACACAAAAATAGGCATTGACTGTTGATTTTGTCGGTAATTGATTGGTCAACAATGTTTTTCTTTTCTTTATTTCTGCGTCAACAGTTAACTGTGAAAGTTTAATGACACTAATTAAATTAACACGTATATTCGTGAAATTGGGAGGTTGTCGGCTTGCAGTGACTTGAAATTAATGTGTTAATGATAAATTGTATACTCAACTAATTTGATGAATGAACATGCTGTTAAATCACGATTTAATTATGAGTTTTAAATATGATTTTAGTGACAATTTTGACGGGGGGTGGGACTTTGGGGTTGGTGGTTAATTTTAAAATTATTTTGAGGTAATGATTCAAAGTCCCCCCAAAACTGACCCTATTCAACTTTGCAACTTCCATTAATATTGAAATAAATTAAAAAAATTCTCAATTCCAAAGAAATTTATTTATTTGATTGTTTGCCTTGAAAATAATTGAATAAAAACAATAAAATAAACTTGAGCTTTTTCTGCATTTTTTAAGGCATTACGTGTACATTTCACATTACTCCTCTGTATCATTTCCATTACTTGCTAGTTAATTTATTTACTTCATTCTATAAGGAATTTTAAATTGAAATTATTTTGAAGTAAGTGAAAATAAAAATGAGAAAAAAATGAATTTTGATGGGTTTAAGGTCAGGGTTGATGTGTGGAATTATCAAGGAATTGAAATTTTTGTTATTTTTATGTATTTTTGAGAATTTGTAGTTTAAAATAGTTGTGAATATTTAAATTGTGGGTTCTTGGACATCAATTGTCTTAACTTAAATAAGGGTTGATCCCAGGTACCAGTTTCTATCCCATCTACCCTAGAATACCCCCCAACTACCCTTGATGTACCTATCTAGGGTACCCTGTGTATCCCTAGAAACCCAGATAAATATTTTTGGGGTCTACAAATTTTATTTAAATCCTCCAAGGTAATACTTTTTTCAAAAAGTCCATAACCTCAAAAAAAAACTTCTCATACGATATTTAAAAGAATTCCACTCAGTCAGCAACTCTGCGTCAGGCGATATCAATTTTCAGTCAATTTTTTTTGCAAGCACTTTTCATCATACTTTGTAAGGCAAGCAATTTATGAGCTCAACAATTTTTTTATATACATTGCTAGACATACTTATACACACTTTTTGAATAATATTCAATGCTTCGATGAGTTTTATGTTCCTCAAAAATGAAATGGAATTTTTTTCTGATACAGAAATTTTTTTAAAGGCAACCACAAACAAAAAGATTACTTAAAGGTATAAAAGCATGCCTGTATTCATCGCAAGGTTTTTTTTTGGAGAGAGTTAATTATAAACTGACCATTTGAAAGGAAAAAAGTTGCCAGCATTAGCTATCATGTGGTCGGTTATCCACTCAATTATTATTTCCTATTTTTAAATTCATTTTTATTTTTCTATTTGTTTAGCAACACAAAAAAATCGTGAAATGATAAAAATCTTCAAATAAAATTAAGCTAATATTTTTGTGTGAAATGAGTTGAAAACAAAAGAAATAGAAAAAAGTAAAATCGAAAGCAATCAATTAAAGAAGAAGCAGCATATGAAAATGAAAACTGCTTTTAATTGCATAAAAGAAAATTAACAAACCAAAAAAAAGTTGTTTTGTGATTTTTTTGTAAGTGAAAATAAGTGAAAATCTTCCATCATGAATTGTATGTCAGTGCAGCAAGACAAGAAAACCTTTCAGCGGAACCACCAGCAACAAATTATTACAGCTGATAAGCACAACACCTCTACATCATCGACTACATCGCGTGTTGGATTGCGATCGTGTCTGAGAGGTGGAATTGAAATTGAAGAAGCGGAAAGTAAGATTAAAGAAATGGAAAACTTTTTTTTTATAAATTACACTGCAGATGATTTTTTTACTACTTATAATAAGGTTTTTGATCATGCAAATGTGATGTCACAGTAATAGCGTCTTAGAAATATTTTTTAACGGATTTTTAAATTTTAAATTGAATCTTTAAGTTCAAATGTATTTTAACGGCTTTTAAAAATTCAAATATTTTAACGACTCAAAAAATTCAAATTCATCGTTTTTAATGGAAATTCTCAATCTTTATTTTATTAAAATTTGAGATTTGAACTTCAATTCTTACAAAAATTCTGTAAAATCCAAAAAAGTAATATATCAAATTTAACAGAATCTAGTTCATTATCTACAATAATTAAGTTCTTAATCCACTTACTACAAAAATGCACCCAACCCAGCTGCTTTCCCTCTCTATTTAGTATTAACAAAAATATTTTCATCTAAAAAATCTTCAACTTATTAATGAATCTCAAGTAAAACATCCAAAAACTTCTCATTAATAGAAATTCCTAGAATTGCTGCTAAGTATTCCATAAATTTTCATCATTAATTAAGTAGCTTATTTTGAAAGATTCTCCACTTCATTAGATTATGATTAATTTGCTGCCAGTCTCGATTTTGAAATCTCCTTTAAGATTATGTTTCTTTTTTTCATCTTTTGAAATCAATATTTTCATGATTCATGGCATAATTTTCACATCATAAAATTTACTAAGCTACAAATTAAGTGAATTAATCCAAGCCAACCTCCTCCAATCTCGAGATTGATGTTGAGTTTTTCATCTTAATGCCGCCGTCGTAATCTGACACAAATATTGTTGTTTAACTTTGTAACCTGATCTTGGCAAGGAAATGCAAATATGTAGCATCTAATGTAACGATATCATGTGCATAGGAAGAATGGAAGTGAGAAATGATTTGGGCTAGGGATTAAAGCGCTTAAATGTGATTTTATCTCAGTGGAATGTGCTGAATTCAGCTTAACTGATTAGTGCTGAATTTAGCTTAGCTGAATAGTGCTGAATTCAGCAAAACTGAATAGTGATGAATTCAGCAAAACTGAATAGTGATGAATTCAGTTTGGCTGAATAGTGCTGAATTTAGCTAAACTCAATAGTGCTGAATTCAGCTAAACTCAATAGTGCTGAATAAAGTCAAATGAGCAGACTAGTTAGCCCAAACTGATCATCAACTCAACCACACCATAAAATGCGCATCCCGCTAACAAAAATGCTCAGAAAAAATAAACATTTTTAAACAGAATTTTTTTCTACTTTTATTTTTATATAACTACAACATTTGATAATATCAACTGATGTATGCAATAAATCAAGCTCTTACTTGTTACTTTCCTTCTTCTAACATACATTAAACGAGCGATGCTAAGAAGACTTTTTATTTCTATTTTTTCCACTTTATTTATACCATTTCAAGTGATTTAATTTAACTCAATTGAATTCGTGACGCTCAGAGTTCATCATCATTATTATCATCATCGTCATTTGACAGAAGAAAAGGCTGTTTTCCATTTCATACAATCATGAAAATTGCTGTTATTATGACAAATGGCATTGCAAATGTCGCGGCAGTTTCTCTTCTTCTTTCATGCCATCTTTTTTTGTTTTACTTAAAACGACAGAACCCGCTAAGCAGTCCATAATTGTCATGTATGAGAATGTGCTAACAGCTGTAAAAAAATATTATTTCCGAAAATGAAATAATTTTTACGGTTTTCATTGCGTTTTGTGACTTATTTTGAAGTAAAACGAGTACATTGTTGCAAATATTTTGGATTGTTGACTGAGACTTATCTGGAAAGTTAAATATTTGCTAGAATGCACGTATTTTTTCGATAAATATTTATTGCAGTCCAGTGAAATATTTCATTGAATTTTAACGGTTTTTAGGAATTTAAATGACTCATTTTCTAGAAAAGTTGTTGTAAAATTCAAAATGGTTGATTTTCTCACCTCCAAAAGTATTTCTTTGATAATTTCGTTATTATAATCAATTTTTCACGTGCTGTTATTCTAAGATGTAGAAAAAAGTGGCAAAAATCAGTTCTACTTAATCTTGCCTAGCTAGTCAATCCATAAATGAGCCAAATTAAATATTTTCAATACTAACGCTACTAAATTCACCACCTTAAGTTCACTTCTTCCAAATAAAATGCGCATTACTCATCCGCATCCGCCAAATTATAAACAAACTTTTTCTGCACTCTCTTTTGTGCGCGAAAAGTCGACATCGAGCATTTGTCATGGTATGTTTATTTATGATTCATACACATCGCATTACGGTGTATTGAACTTAATAATTTTATGCACATTGAATACCAAAAAATAATAATATTAATTTAATAATGATGAGAAATACGGTTAATTTTTTTTGTCATTTGGCAATCGAACTATAAGAGTACAAGCATAATGACAGCATCAAATTGTTGATTCATTTGCCCCGCGACTTTAATTAACTTGTTTCATGACAATTAAAAAATGTGTTTTTGTTGTTTGTACGCGGCTTAATTTATGACATGCTCGAACAATAGAAAATTAAAAATTTAACATTGAAAGAAATCAGTGTGAAGACATCGAGCCTGTCGGGGCTGAAATTATTATTATTTTGATGATTTCCTTTCTAATCTATAAATTATAATATTTTATGGTGTTTATTTTATGTTCGTGAGCCTTTTTGTTCTGGCTGTTATTAGAAAAAAATCTCAATTCATCTTTCTCATTCCTTCTTCTTCGATTCTCTTTTGTTTTTTTCGTCTGAGCCACCCACAAAGAGAAATTTTGTTTTTTATGAATTCTTATTCTTTGAATTATTTAAGTTAGAAAGTCATTTTAATTTATTTATAATTAGTTGTGCTGAATTTTGAATGAGTTGAACTAGATTTGGGAGATTGAGGTGAATTCAGCTTAGCTAAATAGTGCTGAATTCAGCTTAGCTGAATAGTGCTGAATTCAGCTCAGCTGAATAGTGCTGAATTCAGTTCAGCTGAATCGATAAGGTTCCCAGACAATCATCAATTCATCAACCAACAAACCTAAACCAAACCAGCACTGATGTCTATCAAAAAGTTGAAATGTAACTGGTTTCATTGCACCCCCGCTTCTACACACATATGTGGTTTTATGACTATAATTTGTAATGTGTATCATCCATTAAATAGATCAATTTTCAATCATGCAACTCATACTGATGGATGTGTATTGTGTTTATGCTTCTGAAAACTTACTTCTTCTTATTTGTGATGTTGATTTTTATTTACTGATTATTGAATTAAGAAGGGAGCAGCATTATTAAGTTCTGATGCTGACTCATGTTCATAAATTGCATCATTCATTGTTACTATTATCTTGATGGAATTGATGAAGTTGAGCATCGGCGATAAATTAAAGAATTTTCTTCATTATAACTGGATCGTCTGACAGTGAATTTTTTTACGTGGTCTCACAAAGAAATTGATGGGAAAAGTTTTGGTTTTCGATGGGACGCATTTTTGGTTGATTGATCGAGAATTGTCGTGGATTCTTGATTTGATGTCATGAGAACTTGAAATTAAGTTGTTCTAATTAGAAAATGTTAATTCTTCAAATTTAACGGTTTTTAAAATTTTGAAATTTGACAACTTTCAGAAATAAAATTCAAGATGGCGGATTTACCATTTCAAAAAAATTTCCTCAATTTCTCGACTCAAACGAAGAAAATCCATCAAGTAAACATTGTAAACTGTAGAAAAAAGTGGCAAAAGCATTACAGAATCAGATCTTGATCATTTCAGTAAGAATTTCCTTTGAAAATTCCAATTTTTCTTTCTACTGATCATCAATTCAGCCGGCTTTAGATGAATTATGAAGCTAATCCATGTCTATTCCATCTAATCTTCAAAACTTGTGTAGGCATTTAATTCTTACCTCTCAAAAGCCGTGAAAAATTGTGGCGCATATGCAATTATTCATGGATCATTGATGGCTAGATCGAGAAAGAGAGAGTTTTATATTTTCATATGATAGAGTTCCCATTAAACTAGCACCCGGAAGCGAATGGAAAAAAGGCACTGAATAATAACAATTTATCTTTATGATGGATCATCATTTAACTGTCATTGTTTGTTCTCTATAGTTTTTTCGCAATAGCTACTTCATTTCACATTGTAAATAAAGCAAAAACAGAAACGATGAATAAAAAATGTTTTTCGTGTGCGAAATCTTCATGATGAATGTATCATGAGGCAAAATTTGTATCAAGAACAGTTTTGTTGTTATTATTTTAATTCATAGGCGCGCCGCGGCAATATTTGAGTCAATTAGCTTCAATTAATTCTGCATTTAGGAGGAAAATTTGTGTGATGAGAACAACTTTTATGATGGTTTATGAGTCATATTTCTGGCAGAGGATGCGGTTGTGGTGGTAGTGCAGTTGTTTTATGCAAATGAAGTGTCTACTTGTAATTTTCTCATGCATACTAATTTTTTGCTTCTTCAAGTTTATGCAATGAGTAAGTGGATGTGACTCAGTATATATCAATTGCATGAAGAATGCTCGCTTAGAAAGTATCACAAAATTGAAAAATATTCATCATCTTTATTTTCATGGGAAAGCTGAAGATGAATTCAGTTTTATTGGGTTTGTGCTGAAATTAGGTTAACTGGATTGTCTTGGGTGTGCTGAATGGTGCTGAATTCAGCTCAGATGAATAATGCTGAATTCAGCACAGATGAATAATGCTGAATTCAGCTCAGCTGAATAATGTTGAATTCAGCTCAGCTGAATAGTGCTGAATTCAGCTATTTTGAGCTTAACAAGTCAGATTTATGCCATCCAACCCACAAACCCTGGAATTAAATTAGCAGCTTTTAAATTTGCAATATTTATCGCATTAATTTAAACAAATTATTCTTTATTTACCCAATGACTTCAAATGTAAAACATTCTAAGTTTAATAAATATTTGCGAAAATTACGACAAGTCTACTCGAGCAACGGAATAAAGAATAACTTTTTTTCAACTGATGTAAACATTAAAACAAGGCGTTTTAAAAATAACTTTAGTCGTTTTGTTTTCTTATTTTTAAAATATTATTGTAGCAAAAAAAGAAGTAGAATTCTCACGTTCATCATCGCAAGATGATGATAAATGCTTCTACTTTTGTAGCTGAAAAAAGTATGAGACTTAATTGTTTACATAGAGAGAGAAACGGAGAGCAGCTCTTAGTCACACGAACAACACGAAAAAATGCTAATTTGTTCGCATAACGTATTTATGCGACCTTGAAAAGGTTGAAGATGTGGAAGTATCATACTCGATCGCTTCTCGCTTTTCTCCTCGCATTTTTACGTTATGACAGAATTTTTCAAAAACAAAATCCGAGTTTTGTAATCTGATCGTGACGGCTGATTTCCTCAATATTAGCATAAAAAATGATAAATTGTTTGAGATATTCTCAAGATATACATATGTTTTCATACTGGCTGTGCATCGATCATGCTGAGAGTTGACACGACTTGAGATGAGTTATGTGGATGAAGTTGTATGGAAATTTTTTTGAAGGTTTTTGGTGGATTTTAAGAGGTATTGTGATTTAATTCAGTGAAAAATATTGAACATTTAGGATGCGTTCAGTTAAAATTTAGGATAAGTTCAGTAAAAATCTCTGTATTTGATAGAATTTTGGATGCAATCAGTAAAAAAAATTCAGATCGTTCAGTTGAAAATTTTTTTAAATGTATTCAGTAAAAAAAAATTCAAAATAATCACAAAATTCTCACTCAAAATATTCAAATCTCAAATTTCCGTTACAAAACCAGTCTGAAAACATTTAAATGTCTGCTATATTTCATAACCAGAAGAACAAAACAACAACAAAAGCTATAATTTTTTTCCATTTTATTCATTGTGTCTTTTTCTTTCAATGTTTATTTTCAGGTGAGTCCAAGTCTAAAACTCTTCCGCGAATTTACATAGATGAGACTGAAGGTAAATTTTTTTATACACAATATCCAACGATTATTATGTAACATAGATCAAAGATGATTTTTAATTGACATGATCGATGTATTAATTAATGTCAAAGATCGTAGTGGCTGTAATGCAGAACGAACAAAAAATATACTCAGGGAAAAAAAGAGATTTTAGTGGTTATTGTGATGAGGTCACGAATGCTGCCTTATTCATCATTTACTCTTGGATTATGTATAAAAAATAAATGGGAATACATGGAAGTATTTATGATTAAATCGATACAAATGATGAATCACAATGTTGATGTTTAGTTTAATGCTGAGGCTCGTTTGGTGACGAAAAGATCGGTTTTCCTGTAAATCGTGAGGTAATTATTCTCAGAAAGTCCAAATGTTTTCGGTGTTGTTGGAATTCCGTCAGATGACTTGAGGGATAGTTCATGGTTGTTGTGGAAGATTAAGAGCTCCTGGGAAGATAAATGGGGAGATTTGTGGGTTATTTATGGAACTAAGGAGTCGTTTGCTTAATTTGTAATGCAAATGATGGATGTGCTTTATTCAAACAACTCCAAAAATCAATTAAAATCCAAGAAAGATTGAAATTTTACCTCAACATCTGCATTGACAATTTTTGATATCCTCTTCCTCAATTTCATAAGAGAAATGCTTGACTGCGTCCGAAATACTCGCAATTTTCCATCAGGTCCGCCAACAAATAGATTAAAACGTTCGTTTTGAGATTCTTTCTTGATCTGCAGACAAAGAAATTTTAATTTTAAGATTGAAAAATTCTCAATTAATATTCAATTCATACCTTAGATTGTCCAGACATGGTTAATTCCTTTTAATTAGTTGCAACAAAATAGATTATTTAACAGTTCAACAAGGTCGTTGAAAAATTGAAAATTTAAAATTGAAAATCCAAAGCATTCTACGATTAACGGTCTTGAAATTTTCAAAAACATTTGTGAGGTTTTCGAAAAAAATTCAAACGTTTCAAGATTTCAAATTTTAATCGACCGTTATTTTCATCTTCAATTTTCTCTTCAATCAATAAACACTCATTAAATAAATTATAATCCTCTCGATATAATGAGCATGTAGAAGGTCACCAGAAAAGTTGCAAAATCATGCGCAACGAAAAAAGAATCAAAGACAGTTCATTAAATTATTTAAGTGACTGACTTTTCATTAAATACAGTCTGATAAATATTCATATTTCAGTTCCCTGCTGCTTTTAATGATTACATTTTACAGAATTTCAATAACCATTCAATCAATAATAATTTTCAATATTTATTGTACACAGCACAACAATTATGCATAAAAGGTGTAAAAACAGCTTTACATGCAACATTAATGAATGGAAAATTGAACAAATGCATTGCATTCATACCTAATAGCATGCATGAGTCCGAATGGAAATAAACGTCGGACAGGAAATGCTGTTGAGTTTATTTTATTTGTTCGTTTGACCATATTATTTACATCAGAATACGTTTTTGAAAAAAAGTGACTCGAGGCATTAATCGATTAGAGAAAGACCGCACGTGGTGTGTTTTTATCGTAAGTCAAGAAATCTGTTGAAGAGGAAAAAAGTCAGTTTGTTTTTTTGAAGTCGCCGTTACTGTTGATGGTTTATTTTTGGAAGGTGATAAAGGCGCACTCAATGTTGATTGATCTTTAATAAATTCTGGGAGATTACACTGATTGGAGGAAGGCAGGAAATCTTTTAAAACTGAAGTTGTGATGTAATCGAAGTTTGTTTATTTACATGCAAAAATCTTTCTCAGAACTGTAAACGTAAAAAAATACGTTAGATGTAGATAAGACCTTTTTCTGTAGACTAAACATGTCTGGTGTAGTCTCGTGAGGTTGAGATAAATTTATCTTGATGTTTTTAGTAGCAACTACCTAAAGGTTCTCAAATTTAAAATTATTTTGAGGTCGTTTGGATATTATGCAATGATAATTGAGGTCATTTTTGAGTCATCTTTCTTCTTCTGGTAACGAAATTTGAAGAAAAAATTGTTTGAAGCAATCCAGAATATCAACAAATTTTAACGGATTTAAAAAATTCAAAATTAATTTATTCAAGTCAAAGTTTTGCAGTTGACGTAGTTTCTATCCCTTCTTTTTGACAATTTATAAAGTTTTGCTGAATTTCAGCTGTCTTGTACTGTAAATCTATACGCAATTGTTTGAAATATGTTCAATAAAGTGGCTTCAATCATTTAATAGTATTTTTATCAATTGAAAAAGAACAAATGAAGCAAAAATTGAAATTTAAAATTTTGAGAAAAACGTAGTTTCTTGCCCCTTGACTTCCTCACTTCGAAAAGATTTTTGCATTTTATTTGAATACTATATAGAATTTTGGCTATATTTAAAGTATTTCTGATGCAAAAAAGTTGCAGAAGTTGTTTATCCTTCAATTAGCTAGTCCCATTGGAATAAATTTGCTTAAAAAAATAACTTTTGCCATTCAAAATCCAAACTAATCACAACAAGCAACAAATTTAACCCAAAGTGCTCACACTCGATCAAAAATTAGTTTCAAAAATATTGAAAACGACGACAAAATTTGAGGCAAGAACAACAAACAACAAAAAAATAAAGTAACCTTGACTTTAAAATGCATATGCCCCTTATGATGACTAAATAGTTGTGCCTCATATTTGTTCCCTTCCCATTCAAAAAAATAACGTTGTTATTTGATAAAAATGAGTAACAAAAACACATAAATTTGTAACAGAAAAATAAAATAATATATCTGGTGCCGGCACAAAAGAAGAAAAACGCCCTCATTCTGTTATTAGCCCGCATGCTGATAACGAAGTTGTTTGTTGTTGCTTATTTTAAAATTCTTCATGCTTCTTGCTGTTCCGTGTGTGACTTATTATTACGTAACCATCTGAAATCTTAATAAGTCACAGAATAAGAAATAAAAATTCATCAATTAATTATCGACAAGATGAAATTTATCATCAGCTGACTATGTCAGTTCCGTTCCATTTGGCAATTCGGAAAGAGCCCCCTAAGATTTCGTATAACAAACAACAGAAAGAATGTGAAAATCATAATCTTGTTGACACGAAGGTGACATTGTACGTAAAAAGACATTTGTCATGACGATGCATCTTTACTTTTTTTTCATTACTGTTTGCCGAATAAAGTGAATTCACAGTAAATGCGATGATAAATGATTTTTTCAGTTTCCGAGAGCAATTTGATTTAATAATCAGTGCTGCTTGTTCTTACCATAATTGTTTTCGTAATAATAGAATTTATCTATCGGGAATAAAATTAATGATGATATTTGAGCCGTTAATTTAAATATTATAGGAATTTAATTTTCTATAGCTTGTTTGTTGTCGATTAGAGAGTGAGAAATGGTCTTAATTGGATGATTGCGTTAGTTGAACGATGAGTCTGCTTACTTTTTGTTAGAAATTCTTTTAATAATGACTATATGTTGATTTTTTGATACCTAAGGGGGAACCCCCCCCCCCCCTTGATACAAATTCTTCATAAAAAATATAGAACTTTGAATCGTCGCAAATTCTTCAACACCCCTCGCCCCTAAATTGTAACGTAATTTACGAGCGATCCCTAATTAGGTTGTAGGCACCAACTCAGTTTAATTCTAAATTTTATCTTTTTTAAATCTTAAATTTAAGATTCTTAAAAATCAGTATCCAAAAAAATTACTTAGCAAATAAATCAAATATTCTACTCGAATAAACATCCACAAAACTCATTTATCTTTCAGTTCCAAAGGATAATTTGCCTCAAACGTAAATTTTTTCTCAAGGTCTGTTTAGATATCAATTTCAATCCTCTACGCACATTCAATCACATCCAAATCGTATCGAATTAAACCATTTTTTATCGAAATTCCCTTAAAGATTTTTACTTTTAAAAATTCCAAAAACCGAATGAGGAACATCAATGACACCTCAGAGAGTCAATTCGTCGTTGGAGGGATTTGACGGAAACATTTGAAAAAGACACTCATAAAAAATCATGGGAAATATCCGATTTTTGATTTCTTTTTCGTCAATTGCTGACACTTTTTTTCTTCATTTTTTTTTATTTCACTTCCGGACACGATGATTGTTCTTTTTTACTGAACCTTGTTCTTTGCTTCAATAAATTCTCTCATAAACGAGCCTAGACATGCTTAAAGAAATGATTTTTACGCGTCAATGCATTTCAACTATTTTCTTGTAAACTTAAAACTTGTTGACTCAAGTGATGTTGCTGACGATAATTAATTCAAACCGTTTTTTTTATTATTTCCCTTATATTACTCTCAATACATTTAATTAAAGTGAGCAGCAGCAGGAGCACAAAAGAGTGTTGAAAAAATTAAAAATTCCATTTTTATTTCTCACTGGTAAAATATTTAAAAAGTCCTCGTGCCATTGATCGAGGGGCTTATGCGCATTTTTACAGTATTTTATCAACAAAATATTGCGTTCTACAAAAATAAAACATTAAATTTTACTTTATTTTTACAAAATTTGTCATTTAACGGTTTTTCTGAATTCAAATTTTTTAACGGTTTTTAAAAGTTTGAAATTTTGGTAGATTGAACGTGTTTTTGTTTATAAAATTAAATTATCATTGATTCTCAAGCTTATGCTTCAAGACAGAACTCTTAATGTTGTCTGGTTGCTTCTATCCGATGGCTTACCCATCCACCCTGCCTACCAGCTAAACAAACTGAATCTTAAGACCCCAATTTTTACAAAAATACGCTAAAAAGTTCTCGTTTACATTGGAATTTATTTGCTTTGAGGTTTTTAAGGAATAATAATAACAATTATCGTTCACAATTCAGATGCATTTAAGAAACCGGAATGCTCAAAGGATTCACAACATGAAATTTGAGTCCTTTTTCAATTCTATCTGCAAAACGAGGGAATTTTTACTTCTTTTTTAAACTTTTTTTAAAAAAATTCAAATTACAATCCAGAATAATTCATGAAGTTAAATGAATTAAAAATGTATGTATTTTAATTTATGGTTCATGTTCTACGAGTTGGAACAAGAAGTAGAAATGGGAGAGAGAACCCGAAAAAATATATAATATAAAAAGAAATGAAACCAGATGCAAGACAGGTGTAGAAACCTCAAAATTCATTGAATGATGCATAAATTTTTTTCTCTCTACCTAAAAACACATAAAATGGAAATAACCACAGAAAAATAAAAACATTTCTTTTTTCATTGTCTTTTTTGCTGGTTTGCTCCTCTTTATAGGCACAATTGCCTGAAATATCATTTTATTATTGTGCTGTTATTTTGGGAGGATCTGAAATTTCTTTTGAGTTGATTTGACTGAATTTACAGTTTCAGATAAGATTTTTGAGGTTGCTGAAAATTAAAAATATTTACAGATCGAATTTCAAAGCAAAAGTCTTGGGTTTCTGGATGCAATTTTGATTTTTTAGGAACAGACTACTTAGATTATATCTGTTTTATTGTTGTCGTTTAAGATTTCCCGCTAAATAATCATGTTATTTGACTGAATTACAATCAGAACCTAAAAACTACCTGAAACAGCCCTAAACCCCCTCAAAATGTCCAAAATCCAGAGACATCCACCACTCATACCAAAAAAACTTCACAATTATTGACATCTCACGCATTCCGACCATCCATTCAACTTTCAAAAGCGAGAACAACAATATGCTTCAATATAATTTTTGGCAATGAAAAATTGCACTGGAACAATAACAATTTGCGGTTTTTTCTCCTATTTTTTCCGTTCCTCTTGTCCATTTTGGATGCAATAAATTTATTTTTAGTCCTCCTCTCTCTCTTCTGGCCTCTCCTTCGTGACGACGATGCTGATTGCTATCGGAAATGAATCCTGCAGTGATGGAGGCTGCTTGCATGCCAGATGACTCATGAAATAAGAATATTTTGTTTGTTTCGTCCATATGCGTGTATTTATGTGATCATGTTGAACGTTTAAAGGAATTTCTGGTTTTTTATTGCTAAAATATGTAATTATAGTTTACAGTGTAAAAATGAGATGAGGAGCAAAAATAATAATAATAAAATGCAGATGCTGAATGTATTAAAGGGAAGTTTCAGGAGCAGTTTAGGGTTAAGGAGCATAAGACGCATATTTTAGGTGCCAAAAATTCACAATAAATTTAATATGCTGAAGAAAAACCGAATTAGAATGAAATTTAATTTTAACGGCTTTTTAAAATTTGAATTTTTTCAGCTGAAAATTTTTCTCACTTCAAAAATGTTTTCTAAATTTAAACTACCTAAACTCAACTTTTACTGGTCCTTAGTTGACTTATCTTCAGTAAAAAAGTGGCAAGAACTAGCTTAAATCAACTTTTAACTTCCAAGCCCATTCCTTAAAGCAATAACTTAACATTTAAATTCTCAAACTAAACACAGTCAAAATGTAAATAAAACCACAAATTTTCTCCCAAATCCAGCACTTAAAAACAGACAAGGAGAAATGTTTTTTAATCACAATAGTAAACGGCAATATGGGAATTAAAATTACAAAAAGATGTAGAAAGTAGACGTCTTCAATAAATAAACAATTGACCATGGTGAAAGGATATGGGAGAAAGGCAACTGGATGAAAAATATAGAACAATATCCGAACGGGTTTTTAATGCATGAGAAATCTCATCATTAAAAAAATCCTTAAGAACCTTTCTTCGTAATAAAAAAAGGAATGCAGGAAGAAGGATGAAATGTTTATGGAAGAAAGGAGCATAATCGCACATTTTATGTTGCGTGAAAAATTGTCATATTTCGTTTATGTTATTCTAAAACGGAAGTAAATCGGACACAATAATTGACGGTGAAAAGGATTAAAGTCCTTGTCAGATCCATCAACAGAAGAAAGTCTTTCTAAATTATTCATGCCGCTTAAATGTGCGAAAAATGACAGTTACTGCTGCATCTATTTTTATTCTCACCTTTTAAACGATTCCTTCTGTTAGCACATTTTAAAATCACAATAGGAAATAGAAGACATATCAAATTACAGTACTTCACACTGCTGCTGTCACAAGAACCTGGGGTAAGGAAGAGAAGAGAAAATTGCATACAATAGTCTGGCAAGGGGGAATCGAGAGAGTTCAATAAATCAATTAATAATGATGATTTAATGGCAAAATAATAACAATTTTCGCGTCGACAACAAAAATAGAAACTGCGTGAAGGCAAAATAAGTTTTGATTTTTATTTTTAATGGGATAAAAGGAAGAAAGAGGAAGTTTGCGATGTAAATAAAATAGATTTTGCAATGGGAAGCTGTGATGTTAATCCTTAAAGGGATGAAAAATGGAATTTTGGCAGTAACTGAATTTTTGTTGAATTTTGTGACATTTTAAAAATTTCATATCAAGTACATAAGAATTACACATCAATGTGTAAAAAGTACACATCAATGAATGAAATTGGACAAGTTTTACACAAAAAGTACATATGGAATTATGTAAAATTTACATATCAGTACATATGAAGTACACATCAATTTTTACACAAAAAGGAACAAAACAAAATTGCAGTCATTTTACGTAAAAATTGTTTAAAAATCAACAGATTAACTCTCATAAGACCAAAACATATGCAAACTTTCAGTCATGCATGAGCGTAAATCCAATTTTTTTTGTGTTGCATTGTTCCATAAGTATGTACATGAAAAATAGCTCAACAATTGAAGACTGTTGAACCGTAAAGATTCTCTCATGTAATCTGAGTGAAATGGACCCCATGTAGATTTTTATCCGGAACTATTTCACTGGAAATTGTCAATTTATCCATGTCGAGAACTTCTCATTTCTTTAAAATTAGTAAAAAATGGATGTTGACGAAAAGAACATCCTAATAAGCAAATTATTATGCAATTTCTCCGCTGCGGGAAAGATCTCTGTTTATTGTATGTCTATACATGCTTATTTTGGTTTTAAATGAGGGTCCCAGACACAAATTCGTTCAGCTTCTTAAAGACCGTCCTTTACTTTCCTTTCAACCGTAAGCATCAGATCTGTACGACATATGATGAATAAAACAAGAAAAGAAAGGATTCTTTCATCCTTTCCATTGTTTGCATCCCAATTTATGGACGTCGATGTTGCTTTTTAATTATTTTCATATTTCTTTCTTTTTTGTCCTGTGCAACATTACCTGGAGCAATGCACATCCCTTTTTATGTGATGTAAAAAAAGTCATAATAGGATTATTTTATGATATTTATTACAACACATTGAATGGAACCAGAGGAATGAGAAGAAATGTGTCCATAAGTTGGTAATTAATAATTTATGATTTCTCTCCTCACAATGCGATTTATGAAATATGAAATGAAAGGAAAACTTTTTTTATGATTTATGGAGATCACTTTCCCATTTCAATATTGCTGTTCGAACTAGTTTTGAGGCTGCGTTTGGTTTTGATGGGATTGTTTTTTTTAGGATTTTGAACTGGTTTTGTGGCTTTTTTATGTGATTTTTAAAAAGATTGTAAAATAATATTTTCTAGATTACATAATAATTACAAAAGCAGGTTTTAGAGACCTTAATGAGAACAAAAAGACTCAATATCGATATTGGAACAGAATATCTGAAAGTCTAAAAATCACGTCCATTGCTGGAAACTCTCACGATCTTCCAGAAAAAGAAACAGACAATCCACGACAATTCTACAACACATCACGTCTTCATGCCTAAGCCAAATGAGCATTTGCAGTGATCGTCATTGAAAAATTAAAATAAATCCCGTCAGCACTCCGTTTGTTATAGAAATTCTATGACATAAAAAAACATTTCACTTTCTTTTGTTACATCGTCGTCATCATCATATGCTGCGGCGCGCTAATGCTGCACAATTTTTCATCCAATTCTCCTCGCATTTCTTCTCGTGTTTTCATTTAATCAAGAAGAATCAAGATCAGTCATTAATTTATGCAAATCATCGTGAGTATGTATAAGATATGTAAACGAGGTTCTTTTTCTTAACTGTCGCGAAGGTCGCATTTTTTATGCTATTTGATGCATATGCGCGATGTGTTTAAATAGGCTGAAGGTTTGAAGAAATATAATTTAGTTTAAAATGTCACGTTTAGAAATTGGATAGATTTATGGGGTGGGATATTTTGGATGTATATGAATTGAAAGATGAGTAATGGAAATTGCAGCATTTTTTTTAAGTTTGAAATGTACAATTTATCAGAAACTGATAAAGTTGTGAGTTCGATTCTCAATAAAAAATTAATGAAGACTAAAAATTATGATTCTTATTAATGTTTGCTTTTGTAAATTTTTTGTTTTTTTTAAATTATTTTTAATTCAATTAAAAATTTTATTTAATATAATTTTTAACTATTTTTTACATAAATACTTGCATATTTAAATAAAAGTTAATAATTTCATAAATTTCTAAATAATTTGTCATCTTTAATCATAGTAAATTGAAAACATCTCCTAACATCTCGTAATAATTCCAAAAAAGAAAAGGTTCGAATCCTATCGATTTTAAAAAGTGTCACCAACACATTTTTGTCATGTTCAATTTATTTATTTTTTTTTAAATTTTTTATCAAATATCCTTAATATGCCAATTCCAATAACTACAATTCCTGTTAGAAAAAAAATCAAAAATCTCATTTTTTATTCACAAAAAAAAAGAAGAGCAACATCAATAATAATAATACGATCACTTCCTACTAAAAAACATTTCTATTAGCTCTCTTCCTTTCCATGTCCTGCCTATATACAATTCACTATTATTAAAATATTATTTTTTTTTCTTCAAAGATCCTTCCGTCTTCTTCTTTTTGTTATTGCTCTTCCTTTTTTTCTGCAACAAAAAATAAAATAAATTTCGGTTCTTTAAATGCTACAACGTGCAACATTCGTGTGACCATGTCACATGTGACACAACACAATACAATTAAAACAAATGCAATTGCCACAACACAAGATTTTCTTATGTCTATGTGGACACATGTGCTTGTGTCACTCACACATATGCCGTAAGTAATACGATAATTAAAGTAGAAAGAAGGAATAGAAAAGTTTTTTATTTTAGTCTTGAAATATTTCTCGAGTCGAGTGGACGTTACGTCTTCGTGTGACTTGAATTTCTGCCTGATTCTGAAAGATTTTGAAATTCTTTGTTTTTTTTTCATTCGCGTTGTAACTTTTTTTATTATTTTAGTAACGAAAAAAAGAACTGTAAAATGCGGAAAAAGATCGATAAAATATTTTATTAAAATATTTATTGCGTGATACTTAGTGTAATTAATAATTCATCAATATTGCTGACTGCTTATAAAATAATTATTATTTTTCATGTTATTGTTGTTGTAAAAAAATCACTATAGTGGAAGTGAATACACACGTAGAAAAAAAATTATAAAGTGATCGTTAAAAAGGGTCAAATTGTAATCTGGTTGGGAACGACATTTGAACAACAAATCACCCACAAAAAAAGCATACTTAAGTTATTCGTGTAGTTGGTTTGAAATGAGAAAATTGAAAATATTAAGCTAATTACGACTAAGCATACAAAAAAGACGCAACGAACATAAATGTGAGATAATGCAGCATAATTGGGAAGAGAAAGAAAAATACGAAAATATTTAAATGACAAAAGTTGAATCACGACAAAAATGTTCAGCAACTAGTGTTGGTTTACCATCAAGTATTGTGATACAAAGGTGACGATTTAAAGGTCGAGTGTTTGTGTTTTCTAGTGAAAAAATAAATTATTGAGAAATAACGAATTTTTAAAATTCAAATTATAACGGACTTTTGAGATTTGCAATAAAAAGTTGATCGAAGAAAAATTTGAAAATAAAATTTAACGGACAAAAAAACATAAAAATTATCTCAACTCAAAGTGCAGCGACAAAAAAAATTCCAATTCTGTTGTGTTGATATTTTTTTCGGTATAGACGCGAAACACAAGAAAACGATCGAGAGAACTAACTTGTGAATCCGGTTTTGGATTTGAATTGGTTAACGAAAGAAGAAGAAAACAAATCGTTTCGCTGGTGTTGTGTTGTGCCTTTGTTGTGCCTCGTTGTGTTTATTTACCTTCTGAACTCAACTTATTTTTACTACGAGGCTTGCTATTTGCCGTGCCTTTTTTCTGCTGCCTGCTATATTTTTTTTTTTGTTCCTTCATCGTTCTCTTCCTCACACTCACTCACCGTACAGCACTAAAAGTGTGAAATAAAGAAGAATTTTATTTATGTTAAAGCGCGAAAAAATCCAGCATCAAAAAGATTACTTATAAGCAGGAACATGTTTCGGAATTCATTGATTTTTGGTTGAGAAAAAATTGAATGGTAATTTAATTTTTATGATTAACTATGACGAATGGGACAATGATTTGTTTGATGTACACACACACACATGCATGATCTGACTGCATTCATATGTAAACAGCAGAAACTGCAAGGGAATCCGTATAAAAATTATTAATTTTGTGAATCATTTGCTGCTATTTTAATTGAATGGAGTCATAAAAATTTTTATTGCTTCTGTGACGACGACGATGAGAAAATCGAGAAAACTAGCTTTATGACTAAGAAAAAATTTTTTTGCCCAAGATTTTGAAGAAGAAGATGAAAAGAAGAACGGAAATCGAGGAACAATGGGAGTGAACAAGAGGCTTAAAAGTGTTCAATTTGCAGATTTTTTTCAAGAGTCAATAGGCAGTAAAAGTTGGAATATTGAACCTTGTTCGAACTGTAAATTCTGTTGACTTCTCATTTCAATTCTTCATTCCTTTCCCAACTTTAATCCACCACTCTAAGGCCAGGTGCAGTCTCAGCCTAGTCTTCTTATCATTAAGTCCACAGACAGTTCAATTTCACCACTTCCACTAAAAAATCGATTAATCAAATATCTTTTTATCGAACTCACGGAAAAAAGTGTATCGATGATCCATCAAATACGTCAAGTGAGCACTTATACAACTGCAACTTCTTATCACAATATGCAGTTTATCAAGAAATAAGAAATAAAATGAAAATATTGTGAATTTTTGTCATTTCCTTGGATGATTTCGGTTTTGGTTTCAATGTCATTTTAGGGTTAAATATTTCTAAAGATATGGAAAAAAAATTATGGATCCAATTATTAAAATTTCTTTGTTAGCTGAAATCAGTTAAAATTAAAAAAAAACAGCTTTCGCGTAGTGAGGCCTGATTTACAATATTTATAATTTTTGAGTTTCGAACTCACGACTTTGATATTTTAAAGTCACTTTTCATTTTCAACTGTATAAAAATTTGGAAATAATGACATATTTAAACTACGAAACATTTGAAATCACCAAAATTTTAAAATGTATGAATTTCAAGCAATAATCAGATTACAATTTTTCAACAAAAAAATTAGGCAGGAGATACTAGTAAAATCCGTTTTAATTATGTATAATGAGAATTTTTGAGATTTGAACTCAGAACTTTTACACTAAAAGTCAATTTTATTATTGTTAGCTTATGAAATTCTTAAAAATTAGGTTAATTTCTGTAGATATTCAAAAAATAAAACTTCAATTTAATCAATTCAACAAAAATAAATAAAAATTCCTTTATTTTTTATAAAAAAGAAAAGACCCATTAAAACTCAAAAAGCAGTAACTTATTTTGCTATTATTTTAGGATTCGAACACTACTTTATCACGACAAATCAAATTTTTCATTTTCTAATTTTGGAGTTCAGTGGAATATTGATCATCTTAAAGCGCAAAATTACTTTACATGTAAAATTATCAAAAAAAAAGAATAATTTAAATCATATTTTACATTAAATTTTCAAGATTCGAACTTGATTCTATGAGCAAATTTTAAGTTATTTTCATTTTAATTCTTTAATTTTAATGAAAAAATCCCAAATTAAATTTCCTGATTCTTAACATCCAAAAGAAAAAGATTTCATTAATCCCCAGCACAGAACCATCATATCTTTATCTGATTTCAAAAAGAAGCAATAAAAATACAACGATAAAAATAATTTCTGAAATGCTTACACATAAAATGCAATTAAAATGCATATGGGCAAAAATATACACATCTAAGTGCAATAAACACAAGAAGAAGTAAAAGAAGATAAAAAGAAGAAAACTCAAAAAGCTATAAATAAGGATTTTTACACTAAAAATCACATCATTGTAGCTTACTCACATTTTATTGTGTCTATACGCACACAAGAAAGTGCAATAAAAAAATTGTTGTTGCACGCAATAAAAGAAATTTTAATAAAATAAAAAAAAAAATCGAGATTAAAATGAGGCAGTCAATGCCAGCTGCCAATTTGTAGTTTGGATATAAAACAATCATTATCCATCGACCTAACAAATAAAAAATGCCGCAGCAGCAAGAGCAAAAAAATATGAACCCGTCAATGAATGAAATCTCAATAACCATGGGATGAATAAATATTCACATATTCAGTTCCAATGCCTCAACAGAATGCATAATCAATTTTTTTGGTTTTTATAAATTTTTATGACTTTATTTTCAAATATAATAAAATAGAACAGAGAGAAAAAGGATCATGATGAAATTTTATGATCATGTATTTAAAGAGGCTATAGAGCTTAAGAAGAAAAAAAAATAGGAAAGGGGTAACATGTTGCAGCATGCATTCTCATGCTGCGTTGAAGTGCTTCTGATCGTTAGACATTAATTCATTCGAGTGGTATCATAATTGTAAATTCATGACATTGATTCCATTTGCATCTAATGAATTAAGTCATTGATAGGTCCTTGTACCCTAAAATGCAAATTTTATGCATGTTGAACATATTTTATTGTCAATTTTGATGGATTATTATTAACAGTTGATTAACCTTATCGAATAGTTACTTAACAATATTTGATTTGACATTTCTTCATCAATTTAATGATTAAATATGATGCATTATGAGAACATTGCAATAAACATCAACAACCCTTTTCTAGACTGCTGGTTTTTGCCTTTTTTTTGCTTTACATGAATAATTATCTTCATTTGCATCTGGCATCTAATAAACAAAATGAATTGAAATGACAGGAAGTAATAAGTTATGTATTGGGGCAGTTATGACGCATATTTGAACGTTCAAGAAAAAATTGAGTTTTTAACGTATTTTTGGAATTTGAATTTTTAACGAACTTTTAGGATTTGAATTTTTAACGAATTTTTGGAATTTAAATTTTGAATTTTTCATGACTTTTCATTCAATTCTGCAAAAATAGTATGCAAAATCCACAAACTCATTAACTGTAAATTTATGACCACCTATCGTCATAAACTTCCAAAGCAGACAGTAAAAAATGCAAGTCTACATTTCATTCTGTTGTAAAATCATCGATGAATTATTGCGAGTAATGTGTTTTGTTGTACATCAAACAAATAAGTAAATATACATGTCATGTATGGATGGATAGTCTGTTGATGTGATAAGCTCTGAGCAGACATACATACATATATTGTTGCTGATAATAAATAATAATAATATACATACAAAAGAGCAGGGAAAGAGTGAAAACATGTGTATTTATGGCAGCGACCCATTCGTTCTAATACAACGCGAATTCTTTCACTCAACAGTAAAATTACTTTCAGATAACAAAAAATAGCAAGAAATATTGATATCACAAAAAACGGGCGAAAATAAACTTAACTGAATGTAAGGCAAAAATAAGAGTGAAAAAGCTGACATAGGGAAGGCTGATAAGGAGTTATATACACGCTTATTATTAGTGATTAAATTGAAGGAAAATTAAATAATTATAATGGCACTGATACTACAGACAGCTGACCAAACATTCGGCGATGATTCATCGCGTCGTCGATCGACATTTTATGTCGCATTATCAACGGAAGACTTGACATCACGTGAGGAGGATGATGATGATGATATCAAGAAGTCAAATGAAAATATTTACAATCCAAATTTGAGTGGATATTCATGTGATTGGAGCCTTAATGACTCAATTGAGAGTTCCGAGATATTGAGAGAGAAATCAAATTACACATCAGATGATAGTCATCGATTAAAGCGGTATGGGATTGTATTGAATGGAAGTGTAAATATAGACGATAGTAATTTAGAAGTTCATGCAAATCATAAACGTACAAAGACCAAAAATATTACATCCTCAACGCCGATAAAGGAAATTGTAAAATGTAAAGAAATTGTTGAGGCTTCGGTGCCCATAACCGTAACAATAACCAGTCCAGTAAAGGAGAAATCAAAGACATTGCCGGTGAAAGAATCACAGCCACAAACATTTCCACCAAAAAATTCATTCATTCTCAAGTCAACACCAAAAATATCATCGTCAATCAACTACACATCACTCTCAGATTCATCGGTTCTATTTCCACACGAACAAAAGCCAACTGCATCGCCAAAGAAGTCATTGAGCTTCATCCGGCGTACACATTCGACAAAATTATCACGTAACAATTCGCTACTCAAATCGCTGACGTCAAAATGTGTTGAGCATTCAAATGAGAGTCTACCGGTGAACGTATATGACTTGACAGTCGAGAGACTTGAATTGTATTTAAAGGCTGAAAATTGTGATGCATTGATGAAGGAGTTGTTCTTACGTGAACCACTTGACATTTCGTCGTCGGATAGTTGCGAGAAAAATAATAATAATGCAAATCATAATAACCATAATAAGGAGAATGAGGACGACGATGACGTGCATTCTGGTAAGAGGAACTACTTTATCAAAAATAATAATATGTCCTTTTGAGTTTTGACTTTTATAACTCTTTGATGTGGTTGGGATGAAAATGGGATTTTAGCAGTGGGAATGGAGATATTTTTAAGCTTAATATTTTTGTAATATCGTCGTTATTCCGTAACACAAGAAAATGATTTTTTTGGTCGCTGGTTAAGAATTGCGCTCTTTATATTTAGGAAATTATTAAGTTTCTATAAAAATATTTGAAATAAATTGACTTTAAAGACGGTTTTATACAAAATAGCAGGTTCAAATCCTACAATTCTGCTTTCTAACAATTCTTGCTTAATGTTTTATTCTTAAAATAATACTATCAAATTCTTTTTTTTTTTTGTTATTTTAACGTTCATGAATTCACAACAGGCACCAATTTGGTAATTTAATTTTAAAAAAGCTTGAAACTATACTTTATAACCAAGATTATGCCTAAACTTCAAAAAGAAAATTACAAAAAATAATGCAAATTTTATAAAATGTCATAAAGTTATGGGTTCAATTCCCAAATATAATGTAAAAGTTTTTTCTAGGTCTAATTTAACTATTTTATAATCCTTATTTTTTCTGAAATTCCCTTTTACAAAACTAAGCTAGTGATCAAAAACAATTCCTCATTTTCTCAAAAGTCCCAGCGAAAAAAAATATTCTCAACCGTCAATTTCATTGTCAGCTTGAAAAGATGTTTTCTTCATTTGTAATGTGATATGTTTTTCAACCATTTATCTTCTTCTTACTTCTCTGTCTACTTTAAATACTGAGTCAAAGACGGTTCCATAGATGGAAGTAAAGAACATGAATGCATAATTTAATGTATGTACACACGACACCCTCACATGAAAAATAAGTATGAAGAAGATCAACAATCTCTAATCAGACAACAACAAAAAATGCAGAGGATGAAGATGAAATTGATTTCCATTTCGTTCTTGTTGTTACTTAGGAATGTTGGATGTGTTGGTGGATTAAGAGAAAAGAAGAAAACATCAAATGAAATAGGAAAAAATAAATAATCGCGTCAATCCATAACAGCATGAATGAAATTTCCATAAATTTTTAATAGTACCGTAAAGATCCACACAACAAACTCTCATGCTTATAATGCCGGAATATTAAACGTCATAAAATGAAGACAAATATTGAACTTTACCGTGAAGAATTGAACGTTCCATCTTTGGTAGTGTGATAAATTTCATAATGGAATTGGATTTTTCTATTTTTGAGAATGTTGTGCTTTAGATTTGGTTTGGTTTGTGAAGTTGACTTAACTAATGTTGAGAATACTGATAAATTAGGTAGTTCTGGTAATTAGAATCATGATCAGATGGTCGTTGCTACTTTTTAGATGCCGTAAAAACATTGAAAATGATAAAAACTTGCTTTTTTAACCTCAAAAATCACGAAAAATATTTCGAAGTGAGAAAATACGCCATTTTGTTTTTCTACAAGGATTTGAACTTATAAAAACCGTTAAATTTTTCTAAAAAAATTAGAATATTTAAAATGCGTCTTATCCACCTAAAATCCAACCAAACTTCGTCCAATTTTTCACACTAATTTCTATAACATACACACGAATGTGTTTTGAACTTTTATGGTATTGCATTTATCGAGTTTCTTCCATTAGCTCATTGAATCTCTTCTTCATTCCCGTTGCTTTGCTGACGATGATACTTATCTCCTCTCGAATATTTTGAATAGAATTCTTTCGAGATGCATCATAGTTTTTTCTATGCTGTGTGTGAATATACGCATGCTGGATTGAACAAAAAATATGTTTTGGATCTCAGTGTCAAGTCAGGAATGGAAAAAAATTATTTGAGCGCATTTTTTACCAAAAAGGAGTTTAAATCAGAATGCATCAGACCATCATAACAACTGAGAAATTTTGTATTAATTTGGGATTCAAACCCAGAACTAATTCGAAAAATTTAGTTTATTTAAATATAGTCTTTTAATTATTTATTTAGTTTTAAATAAAAAGCATATAAAAAGAATTTTTTAAAAAAAATTATTTAACAGTAACAAGCCAGTCATAACGGCAACTTTATCTCCTCAAAAATTCTCCTATCTATTAACTCTGCTAAAAATATCTACAGCATGCACACTGAGAGCAAAAAAATTAGAGATTTCATTCAAAAGGGTCCTAATAATCATCTTAGTATGAGCATCACAATAGCGAAAGGATCAATTAGAGATGTTTTCAAGTGCCACTTATAAACAATAGATGATTTTTAGAAACTAAATGTTCACCCCTCGTTGCATTTGACCAATTTTTTTAAGTCTTCTTCTCTCACTGATGCATGATGTATTTTTTTCTAGCTCTAACGTACAATTATTTCCGTTTAGCCGGTAAATTACATCATCATCAACAATCGTAAACAGAAGAGAGGACCTTTCTTTTTTTTCTGGGATCTCCCTATTCATCATTATTGTATTATTATTGTTATTATGTGTGCATGCATATCCCATTTGCAGTGAAATGAAAATCAATTATAAAGTTTCAGACCTCTGTCCCTTTTTGCCTCTTTTTTTCGTCTCTTATTTCACATTTCTTTAACTTTTATCGTCCGAAAAATAAGAAATTATTTTGAAAGACATAAAATAATTGTTAATTTATTCAAAACTATTTCCATGAGATATGAGAAGTCACACAAATTTGAATTTTATTGTCGCAAATGGTTGAATTAAGAATTATTTTCGAGTGAAATTTTTAAGGGAGGGACGGCATTGATGTTGGGACATTTTGTCCGAATGATCGTTGGAAATTAATATTCTTTCTCATGATTTATAAGACTTCTTGGAAAATGTTAGCGTTGACAATTTTTCCCTCTAGAATTTATTGGTGTCTATGGCGTTAGATCTACCTGAGTTTTTTTTGTGTACCTTACTGAATTAAATTTTGAAGAGTTGAAGATTTTAATTTATTGAGAATTGTTGGTGATAATTTTTCAAATTTTTTGGTATTTAATTATTAGTTCTATTAATTGGACAAAGTTTTAAAATTCATTTGAATGATATTCGATAAAACAACTTAAGTATGTATTTTGTAGCTTCAAGAAGTACAGAAATGTGTAAAGTAGTAATTTAATTATAAAATTGTGAGTTCGAATCTCAAAATATTAATTCCTAATGAAAATTTTAGCCGTTGGGTGTCAGTTGTAATTTTTTTGTTTACTATTAATTTAGATAACATTTAGGATAAAGAAGTATAAAGTTCACAATTTTTTTTAAAAAATCAATCAAAAAATGCGTCTTAAAATTCCCTACAAAATAAAATTTAGAACTTTACCCAAAAAAATTCCATTTTCCCGTTCCGTTGGACACACATAGAAGCAAATTTACCGTTTGTCATGTCCAAAAGCATTCATTCTTAAATATTTTACATTTTAATCAGGCAATTGCACAAGTCAGAACTCAGTTGAGCAGAAAAATGACACAAAAAGGCTGAAAAGTTGAAAATAATTTTACAATAACTCACCAGATGGTTCCATAATTTGACACCACGATCGAAAATTCTTCAAAGACCATCTTCAACATGCAATCGTGTCTAATAATAATGTTCCAATCTAATTTTCCATCTGACAACGACAACTTCGTTCAACAATAGGAATTTTCAATTAATGAGACACTTACATGAAGATGTAAAGATACAGAAATTATGTGTAGAGTCGACACAAGGAGAAGGGGTTTCATGCACAACTTTTTGAGTTATAAGAATAACATATGAGATGAGATTAAGATGAGACTTGTCATTGTTGTTGATGCTTTTTCGTTCTTCTTCATCTCTTTGTATTTTGTTCTATTGAAAATGAAATGAAATGCAGTCGTCGACATCTTCTTCTTGTTCTTATTCATTTTCTTTTGTTGGGTGAAAAATACATTTAAAAATTTTAGAGAGAGAATAGAAATTAGTGAAACTGTTAAAAACGTTGTTAAATTAATGTGACGAAATGTCTTAAAATAGATCATGAGAAAATGAAAAATAAAATAGTCAGGCTTGAAGAGAAATAAAAAAGTTTTGGTTGAAGGCTATTTTGGGTTCTAATGTGAAAAAAAATATTATTTTGATAAAAAAATTAAATTTATCAAAAAAATTAGTGAATGAAGCACTTGACTTAAATTTTTGTAAGTATAGGATTCGAACCTTTATAATTATTATATTTGACATCAAATTTCAAACTCGTTAATTGAAACATTTTGCTAAAATCGCTATATAAACAAGACTTTTTACTACAAAACAATTTATAAAATAAAATTTGTTATTTATTTTTTATTAAATTTTTTTTTAAAAAAAAGTAAAAAATGTTTAAAAAATATTTTAAATATTTTTTTAACAAAATAAAAAGAACTTTTATTTAAAATTTTATTTTTAAAATCAAGGATTCGAGAATCTTCAAAATCATATCACAAATTCCATTTCAACTCTTTTAAATGCTTATTATCCGATCAACAAATAAGCTATTTAAGAACCATAACAATTTCAATTCATTCTTCCCGTACTTCAAAACTAAAAATTCCATCTTCATCTACACCTTGATATACTTCTAATTATTCTTTTCATACCGAGCATAAAAAATTTTACTTTTTAGAAATAAAATAAAATAGTAAAGAAGAACGAAGAAGAAGCGATAGAATAAATGGGAATTATTTTGATTAAATTACAGTCGAATATACGCATTTGATGAGATTATGTTGAATGAAGCCTAAATTAAGCGCGGTCTCTTACATGTCCATCAAAAATATATATCGTATTATTTAATTTTAGATGGAACCATTGAAAGTAAAACGACAAAAAAAGAAGAGTGATATTGAGCATATGGATGAAAAAAATAAGGATTATTATTGTTATTATTGTTACTGCCTGTCACTCACGACAATTTTTTTTTTTGTTGTAATTTTTTATTTTCCTTCACTTCGTCATTCAGTTTACTCGTTTTTTTCTTGATTTCACATTTTTCATGCTGGTGAACTTGTTTAGAGTTTTGGAGGCTGTCGTACTACATACTTAATAGAAGCTGGAATCAATTACAATCAAATTGAGTCTTTTGCTGCTATTTTTTGTGTGTTGGGCAAATATGATATTTCTTAATACCAACTTGTACATTGTGTATCTTAAAATTAGATTCGATATGGTGCCGAGCTAAAGGTTTACGCAATGGAATTTTTTATTTGTCTCGAAATTGTTTTAAGCTGAATTTATAAGGGTTAGAAATAAATTGGGATTATATTTTGACTGACTAGGTTTAAAGGTTTCATAATAAAATTGAAAAAGAAAATTAAATGACGAACTAAATTTTCTATCATTTCATCAAAAAATTGGACACAATATATAAAATTCAAAATATCACTCAGAAATGCGCCACAATAAAATAAACAAATATTTCAACATTCTCAACATATCTTCTTAAAATTCTTACGAAAAAATACATTTAAAATTAGTCTCAATAGTCAAAGAAATTTCACGGTTATAAAGGACCGAATTAAATATTTTTATTTACATTCTTGATTGAATAATAAAATTAAAAATATGTTTCTGAATGCATAATAAATGAGAATTTCTCATCTCATTCCGACCGATCTGTTTCTCCGCTACACAATTCTCCCAACATGGACTTAATAAATTTATTAAGTGGAAAGATGTAAAGTGAAAATTTACTACAGTATATAATTCTTATAAACGTTCATTGAATAGATCATAGATGATAATCATTGGACTTTATTACAATTTTATTCAGTTTAACGTTCAACGAGCATTGCGAATATTTTATTACATTTTTTTCTCTATTTAGATGAAAATAAGAGTTTATAGTGAAAAGAAATTTCGATTGAATTTTGATTAACGAGATGTGTTTAGTTTGAGAAAACAATGAATTGGAGTTTTGTGAGTTGGATGTATTTAAATTAGTGAATAAGCAAATTTAAAATATGAAGTATTTTATGAGATTTGGTAGAAATGGTAAAAAGTCTTGATTTTGAGCATTTTCTAAGGTAGAAGTCAAGAGGTTCGAATCCTTAACAAATACAATACGGAGAAATTTTATCAGAAATGTTAGTCTCTTTTTTATTGTTTTAGTTTTTGTTTTTTTGAAAAAATTAGCTTTAAAATTCCCAAAACACACTTCATCTCCCTTTTTTGTCTCACAACATCCAATTCTCTTTTAAGATCTCATGCAAAGAAATCGCTACAGTTATTAATAGCACATTAATTTATGCTGCAAAAAAAGATAAAACTTTCTCTGTATATGGACACATAGTCAGCATATCTCGTGTCTGTGTGCTCACCGTCTCGACAGCTAGTAAACTCAATAATGTATAACTAAATGATCGCCGTAATGCCTTTTAACTTCATAATTGTAAATTAATCTGTTGACAAACAAAGAAGAAATGTGTCGATTGGTCCGACGATATGTGGTCGTGTAGATAATGGATATGAGTTATGCAAATTGTTTCTTCAATGAATACTCGATTAATGAACACATTGTGCTTTCTCATCTCAGAAGAGAGAAAAATAAAGCAACAAAAAATAGAAAATTAAGGGGAAAGTTGAGGAAGCTAATAGACATAAATATGCACAATCAATAGCCAGTAGTTAAGCAAATAAATGAAAATTAATCCATTCTACATTGAAAAGAGCAACAACGTTGTCGATATGATCAACAATCGTAAAACGAAATTGCGATGTACAGCATGGTCAATTTTATATTTCGATCAGAGATAAGCAGAAGCTGATGAACTAATCACATGTAGATTGGATTAGCTTTGTTGCCAGCTTTCTCGTTCGACACTATGTCATTCACACATGATGTGTATTATTTATGTACATTAAATTTATGTTAGCCGCTGTCTTTTGTTTATTTCTTTTTTCATAGTTGCATTCAATTGAATGCTGAGATGAAAGGAAATTTGTGCCGATTCTGTTTAATTTATGTAGCAAGTGTGAGTGTACGTACATTGTATTAATTGTTGACATTTATGATTTTATTTTGAATTGTGTCGTTTTGCACAATTGAAAGAGGTTGCTAACTGAGACTTGTTAAGATAATGTCTGTAATTGACCTGATGATAAAAACTGTTAATGCTTAATTGACTTGCTAATACTTTTACTCTGAGGAGATAATGACCAGCTTACTATGAATTGAATATTTTTATGTTTATTAATCAATCAAAGTCTTTTGGCTAAATGAAAGTTATTAGGCTCGGTGCTTGCCACTTTTTTGGATAGCTTTGCCTCATTTAGTTTATAAAACAGCTACTTTTTGCATTAATTTAGTCAAAAATACTTTCTGAAGTGAATAAAGTCCACCATCTTGGATTTTGCTCAATTAAATTTTAAAATCTAGAAATTCAATATTTTTTAATTTAAATATGAGTCAGTTTTTAAACAGTTAATAAGAAGACATAAAAAACAGCAACATAACCTCAAAAATTGAGTCAAAATCATCAATCTTCATTCATAATTTCTAAACTAATTAACAAAAGCAATTTCATTGTGTCTCATCGAACAGAGAAATAAAGAAAAAAGTAATAAATTAAAAGCTAATTAATGACTATTGAGTCAGCCGACTATCAACTGTCAATTTTTGCAGATGTAATAAGAAAAAAATTTCACATCGCATACACTATCACAATTTGTAATCGACCGTGTCTGTGAGCAGCTCTAGAAAGAAGAAAAATAAATTTGAAAACATTTTAAATAATTTACAAATCACGTCAGCATTTTGTCTTCCTATTTTGCAGTGATATATTTTTCCTCACTCCCGAATACACAACATCTGACACACAAATGCTGCTAATTGATGTGCATATCGATATTTAGACACTGCCAGTTAATTAACTGCTTCGAGATCCAGTTAACTAGAAATGTAAATATGGGGATAAAGAGGAGAGACGAGAATAACAATAGCCGGACACATTAAATAACATTTTGTTCGATTTCCGGACCTTATTGCAAGCAACGTCGGTCACAGTGTCGATGAATATGTTTCATTCTATGTCTGTGCTTATCTTTTTAGCAGTAATTATGCTGCAATATGCTGAATGGATTTATTTATGAGAATATAGTTGAATGTATGGCAAATATAGGTGGAATTTTGTGAAAATATTCAAGTAGCAACAGAAGTAGAGTTTTGTACTTTTATCAATCGATGCTTGCCTCTTTTTTGGATAGTTTAAGTCATTTAAATTTACAAATGACTTACTCTAGCCTTAGTTATGTCAAGAAAACGTTTCGAAGTGACAAACTCCGCCATTTTGTTTTCACTTTCCAAATTCAAATTTCAGAAAACCGTTAATTTTTAATTATTCAAAAATGCGCTTCATTTAGTTCAATTGTACTCAAAACCATTCACTAATCAAGTCATAAAACAATGCAAGCCACAAAATTCCCAGTAACTCCCGTTTAGAAATGAGTATTGTTCTATAGAAGGCTAATTAGTACCGTAAATTGACTATCGAAATTCAATTCTCTTTAAGCAGCACTTCCAAAATTAACAATAGCGGATTTTCAGAGAAAAATTATATTAATTAATAAAAAAAAGTTTATGATCATCGAACAGAGACAAAAAATGTGGTCACCATGTGGCTTATAATCACATTTTTGCAGCTTGAGGCAAGATAAAATTAGCAGTTTCAATATGTGCGCGCTGTTTCGCTTCGAAAAGTCATTAGATGTACACAATTAGGTATCGTATGCTTATGACGTCCAATATTTGAAGGGGGTATGGTGGGTAATGCCCCACATGCTCTCTGAAAACTGATGGACGTCATTTGTGAATGATCCCTAATGTGTATCTATATTGCCACATTTGATCTGTAATTTTGTGAGCATCTAGTTGTTTACATCTGCTCAATGGACATGCCGTAGCAGAATTACGAAAGTTCTAAATTTACGGAAGCATTGAAACGTGAGCAAGTGGTGGCTGTGTTTGGAGCATATTTTTCGACAGTCTGACGAGAGTCAAATTTGAGTTATGCTGATGTAAAAAATAATAATTAATCGACTAAGGCAGATGTGGATCATTTTCTATTATGAAAAATGGACATGTTGATTATATCAACATCATGCGATCACGATTATTATTGTTATGTAAAGAACAAAAAGCTTATGATGGCATTCATTATTTATGACCTCAAAACAATGACAATCAAGAGATATGGAGAGAAGAAGATGAGAACACAACTGACTCTGATAAAGGGATTTTTTTGTGTCTGCTGTCTTGTTGTGGACATCTTGGAATGTCGAGATTTCACTTTATTATTGTGTGACTGCATCTCTGTTCCCGTTTACAGCCCAGATACATATAATTTTTTTTTGTGTACTTCTTCTTTTTCGTCCGAATAAACTGAGTCAACAAAAGAAGATGAAAGGGTTTTCTTTCAGGTTTTTGTTTATGCGGTGAACAAAAAAAATTCTTAATTCTTCTTATTCTGTTCCTGCTATCTCTAACTACTTGTTTTGCATTTACGGAGAAAGTTGTTCCTTTTCTTCCTACCATCATCATTTTAACAATAATTAGATTCAGTGATTTGGAAAAATGATGAGTAAATGAAAGTGAATTGCATGAAGAAATAAATAAAAATCAACCTAATGGGAAGGAAAATGAAACAAAATTGAGGGAAATGAAGAAGAAGGATGATTTCTAAGAGACGCATTAAGTTGTTGTTCAACTGTCACACATATGTTGACCATTCGGGTTTATTCATGTTTAAAATTAGAAAAGATACTTTTTAGCATAATTTCTTGGAAAATTGAAGATTCGTAGGAAACTCATCGTTTTGTGACTTATTGGCTGGGGTAGTGAGTAAGACAGTATAATTGCATGAACGGATTACTGAAAATTGGACTTAAGGGGTTTATTCGTAATGCTTTGGGGGTGAATTCTGAGTTTTGTAACGTTTTATACAAATATTTTGAAATTTTTATTTAAATTTTATTGAAATTATGGATGAATGGTCAATTTTGAAGTTACGTAATATCTGCACGGCCCCTAAGACTTGATGGAGAAGTTTTGCCACTTTTTTCAACAAAACTAAGTGAAATAAATGGAAAAGAAATGAAGCAGTGCCTGAAAAATTCCCAAAAACTTTTCAAAGTGGAAGTTAGAAATTCAAATTTCAAAAAGCCGTTAAAATTTAATTATTTTTAATTTTTCAATATCCGTTAAAAATAAAAATGCGCCTCATCCATCCATCGCAAATTGACCCCACTTACAACTGTTGCTTCACGCTGTGTACATGCCGGTTGTCTTTCTAATTCATCTAAACATATGAGTACAAAAAAAAGAAGAAGTTCTTCACAAATGGAGTTATCACATAAGCGCGAATGAATATGAATAAAAAAACGTCACAATAATTTATTAATGAAATTTATATGCAATTTTTTTTAGGGTTTGGAGAATAAAAAAGAAGAATGTCACGAAAGAAGGGTTGAAATTGTTTCACACGCAGTAAAATGTGACATTGATGATTCATGCGAGAAGGTCAAATTTTATTAAGAATGAGGAGTTTAGATGAGAGATGCTAAAGGGAGCTTCTCTCCGTAACATGATGATTATATTAGAAAATCCTGAATATGGCATGGCACTTAAGATAATCTTATTTTTATGCCAATTGTTTGTGTTCAACATTAGAAAACCTTTTGCGTGTTAGAAAAATTTAAATTTACCTGTTTATGCCCTGATTCATTCTGGCTCCTCTTTTGTCCTCAATTCTTTTCTTCTCTGCCTGCGTCTTGAATGAAAAAATACCAATTATGATGTGAAGTGTGCAATTTTTGTTGCTCGAAACAAGACTTCTGAAAAAAGTGATGTTTTTATTATTTTTTGGTCGCATATAAAAAAAATACTTGAAATTCTTGAACAATTTAATGTGTTTTTGAGAGAAGAATAAGAAAAAAAGACGACTAAATTCTAATGTTATAAAAAAATTCATGTTAAAAAAATTTGATGTGACGAAAATGTAAAATGCTTATCATACATATGTTCTACAGTATATAATGCATGCTAATTTAGTACGGCCTTGAAGTGTTGAATATTTTTTTTAGAGAGAACAATACAGTCGGGCTTTTTAAACAGAGAAATAATGTGGAAAATGTAATGAAATTTCATTCATTCAGTCATGAAAGGCACGAATTATAAATTTGAAATGTGACTTGGCAATTTTTTAAAATTATACAAATTTAAGCATTTTTAAATGATAAAAGTTCATGTAGATGAGCCATATGGCTAATGTGATGGTCATAAACGTCTAGTTTAGAATCATTCAGCATAACTCAATTTAAATTGTTATTTACGGTATTTGAATTTAATCAGATGTTAAAAACGATCGAAATTAATTTGAATTTTGAATTAACGGTCGAGTTTTAATATTTAAATCGTATTAGAAGAACATAATCTGCAGTAATCTATTTTTGCATTCAAAAAACAATGGAATAGTTCATGATTTTACAGCTGTAAACAATAAATCACTGATCTAGTTGATTAAGCAATGAAAAATTGCATAAAAGGAAAAAAATTAGCACAGTTTCAAAAATTTAAATTCAATATTTCCGTTAATTTTTTTTTTATTTTCCAAAAAACTCTTCAATTATGAATTAAACGATTCATAACTTTTTGCAACAAGACAATCAGGTATTATAATTAAGGAAACAAAATTCAATTACTGTTAGTGGTTTCTATTACGAATATTAATCAAAAATTCATTGAGTGTTGGGTATTATGATGGGGTTTTGGCGGATTAACTTCAATCGAATTATAGTTCCGTATGTATTCATAAAATACTATTTAAAATGCATTTTTTGTCGAGCAATTAAAGCATTTTGTTAGTTTAAATCATCAGTTTGAATTTCTTAACAAACTCCAAATTCGAATTAATATAAAATTCATCAAAATTAACGGATAATCTAATATAATTAATAAAAATAATCTACATTCAATTCAATTCATCACAGTCAAGACAAAAGCTAAAATTTCTTCCCATACAAGTCATCAAAAATTAAAAACAACTCAATTTTAATTGACAAACTCGATTCATCTTAAATTAAATGATTTTCATTATCAAATTAAAATGTCTTTTGACTTCCTAATTTCATAATAAAAAAGCTGATATCATCGTCTTGATTAATTTTTATTTCATGTAGTAAATACTCCTGTCGATGCCCTTTTTCTTCCGGTAGTCTAAGATTGTTGTGATTAGATTTGAATTTGAAGCGCATTTGTTATGAAAAATATAAAATTCTCTGAAAATTTCAATTTTCGCTAGATTTGATTAATTTTGAAACAAATTTAGCATCTTTTGATTGAAAAGTGTTCAAAAACATATCAACGGTTTTCTAAAATTCAAATTTTCTGAACAAATGAAAAACAAAGATGGCGGATTTTTTTCTCACTTCGAAAACTTTTTTCAATATTTCTCTTCTCTTAAAGCGAATTTAAATAAACTAACAAAACCATAAAAGTCTACAACATGGCAAAGGTCGAATAATTAAGTCCAGTCTATTAATTTAGACAATATATTCAAAAAAATATAATTTTACATACATTAAACAATAAAAAAATTAAACATCCATAAAAAAGTCAGCCACTCATCCTTAACTGCCCCAAAACTCGTCAAAATATTTTGTTCGTTAAAAACGAAAGAAGGAAGATTGATTAATTTACATCATTAAAGCAAATGTGTAGCAAACACATTCGTGACTATAAATAAAAATGTTTCCTCATCCATTCCAATAAATGACAGAATTAGAAAGAGCAAGAAATAAATAAAGAATAAAAATTAATTAACTGTCCCTTCCTCCTGAACAATTTATTTAAAATACCATCATGTTTTATGTAGAATACTGTTAATATGCGACAATCATTCTTCTGTCTATAGCAGCCACTTGTTGTTTCCCTTACTTTCTATATTCTAATTAAATTTATCTTTCTCATCTGAAAAAGTAAATATTTGTAAACTTTTTACTACAATTCCTTTCTTTTTGTTATTTTTTTTACAGACACATCTTATGAGAAAGCATGCAGACGCGGATCAGCACCCAGCACACCGATGCTTACTCAAAAACCTGAATCATCAACCTCACGATTCACGATATTTTTCTCAAAACGGTAGGTGACAAATTTCCATTTCTTTCGTGAATTAAATTTCTAGGTTAAGTTTATTTTTTTAAAAAAATTGTGTTATGACTCAAACGGGGATGTTTTTTGTGTGAGCATTTACAATTTTTTTTGTTTTGGTTGGAATACATTAATTATGGGTGAAAAATTAATCGAGCACATGATCACGCACGTTCATTAAGTTGTTTTTGGAAGTTGAAGTAAAAAGAAAATTGATTTGAAGAATTTTTAACAAACGAAGTAATTTTTGGTATATGATTGTGTAGTTTTAGAATCAAAATTGATGATAATGAGTTTGTAATTTGGACACAATTTTGATCATTTTTACTGCTAATAAATTATTTTGTAATTTTTAAAAGGAATGAAACAGATTTTTTTGAAACTTTATTTTTAATATTAAAAAAGTTAAAAGATATGACAATAGTAGCTAATTATTACTTAGATTGATTTGTAGATTTTTGCCTGATTACTTAGCATGAAAAAATTAATTTTAAAAATTTTAATTCATCAAATATTTTAAATTAAAATTACTCTTTAAGATGAATTTATTTTAATTTACGAGAGGGTTTTTATTTAAAAAATCCTGACCCCCTTCCAAAAATACCTTCCTACCCTACACCCATGCAAAAGTCTACAAACAATAAATGTGACTACTTCATTTCAAAAAATTTCAATCTAAAATCAATTAAATTAAGCAAATCAAAACTTAAACTGCATATATTCATATACCATGAAAAAATTCTTCGTACTCAGTAGCCAGTAACTAGTTTGTATGTGTGTAAGTTTTGTAAATAGCCCTTAATAAAAAATAGTTCTTCAAAAATCAATTTTCGAATTCACATTTTTATTGCACATTTATCATAAACTCAATTAACATTCTAATTTCCATTTCCCCCCATCCACCACTTTTTTTTCTTCTTTTTTATGCTACCAAATATAATTAACAGTCTGAGCTCATTTAGATCAAATCCATTGAAACGCACAAAATCGGTGACGAAATTGGAGAGAACGAAACGAGGAAATGGAAGCGGTGGAGGAATTCGTGGATCACGATCGCATGAGAGTCTCTTATCCAATCATGCTGTAATGTCGACAATTGGTAAGTCTAGCCGTTGATTCCATAATAAATCCATTGGATAATCAAATTTCCTCTCCATTCGTGACAGATTTATCAGTAATTGGAGCAGTGGGGGTCGCGCCCGTTCATTCATCCGTACTTGGACGACGTCATTGTTTTCAAGTTCGTGGAGGACCGCGTGGTGAACGCTATTACAGCTGTGGATCACGTCAAGAACGTGACTTATGGATTTATAGTCTAAGAAAATCAATTCAACCAAATGCTGAAAGTATTCGACGAACAGACAACTCATTAAAAATGTGGATTTATGAGGCGAAAGCACTGCCACCAAAGAAAAAATATTTCTGTGAGATATGCCTCGATAAGACACTTTACGGACGTACGTCGGTGAAACTTAGAACCGATTTATTATTTTGGGGTGAACATTTTGATTTCCCAGACATACCTGAAATTAATGTCATTTATGTCAACGTATTTAGAGAATGTGAGAAGAAGAAGAAACGTGATAAGCATGTGCTGGTTGGTACTGTAAAAATTCCAATACACGAAGTGACAAGTCGGACATTTTCAGAAGATTGGTATCCAATTATAGCTGATAAGCATGATAGTTTAAGTAAGAACTCAACAAAGGAACCAATACCAACATTGAGGATTAAGTGTCGATTTCAAAGCATTGATATTCTACCAATAGATGTATATTCACCATTTCAAGCATATCTCAAGGAGCATTACAAAAAGATTTGCGAATGCTTAGAGCCAGTGATTGGGGTCAAGGCTAAGGAGGATATTGGACATTCTTTAGTACTACTTATGCATCATCAAGGCATGGCAGCTGAATTTTTAACAGAAATTATTACACTCGATTTACTTCGTGTCGGTGATCAACGGTTGACATTCCGTGGAAATTCTCTAGCCACAAAGAGCATGGAAGCTTTCCTCAAACTTACCGGTGAACAATACCTTCAGGATACACTCTCGTCACCAATTAATGAAATAATTTCATCTGAACGTGATTGTGAAGTTGATCCATTAAAGGCAAGTGGCTCTCTGTCACGTCAACAGCAGTCATTGAGAACTGCCGTTAAGCTTGCATGGAATGCTATTTATGATAGTCATCGACAATTTCCATCACAACTTCGAGAGTGCTTTGCCACCTTCCGTGAACGTTTACTAAACATAAATCGTGAGGATATGGCTGATAATTTGATATCTGCAAGTATATTCTTGAGATTCCTTTGTCCTGCTATTTTATCGCCGAGTCTATTCAACATTACGAATGAATTGCCATCACAACGTGCGACGAGAAACTTGACACTTGTCGCTAAGACACTTCAGACTCTTGCAAACTTTACGAGATTCCAAGGCAAGGAAAATTTTATGGAATTCTTGAATGATTTCCTTGAACAGGAAGCTCCTCGAATGAAGGACTTCCTCATGAAAATTTCGGTTAGTATTCTTGATTCTAGTCAAGTTTGAGTTCATAAATTAATTAATTATCTTCTAAATTTTAGAGTCGCTCGGAACTTCATCACAACGACACAATCCTTGAGTGGTCAGGCTACATCGACCAGGGTAAACAATTGTCTGTCTTACACTCACTCCTCAACGAGAATCTCCCCAAGTTACCTCCACAAAAGCAAAATGAAATGACACAATTGACATCGATACTCGATCGTGTCAGTCAAATTAAGGAATCAACGGAGAACAATTACCAACGACACTTGTCAGAACAAAGTTTCCAATCGATGGACAAATTAAATGGACGGCAACCATCGATGAGCTCATTACATGGATTACCAACTCAACCAAATCCTGAGAGAGGCATCATTCGTGGAGTTTTGACACCGAATTCATTGCAGAAAAATATTGTGAGTATTTTAAGGTTTAAATTTTAATTTTGTGAGATTTGAAATCACATTGATATGAAATAATTTGTAAGTAATTAAAAATTTACTTAAAGTTTGAGGTTCGATTCCCGTAAATTCAATGATTTCTTGTTCATAATTGAGCCTTGGTTTTTTTTGCAAATTTTAATATTTTTCTCTAAAAAATTTTTAGTTCTGCTACAACGATCCAACTGTCTACTCCCTCCTCAACGGAGAGCAAAAAATGAGCTTCAATCCACTCCAGCATTCACATTCAACATCGAGTATCCAATCATCTCATCATCATAACAATTCAATCATGAATAATGCAAACAGTATTCAACATCATAATATAACTAGCACTAAACGAGATAATTATTATCAAATTACAAGCAGTTTGGCACGAAATGAGCCAAAGAGTCCGGCATCATCATCGATACGTGCAAGTACACTGCCAAGAAATAATCAACAAATTCAAAATGATGAGACTAATATCATTCAAATTGGACTTGATCCGAGTAATCCATTCTCGAGAAAGAGTCCAACACCGAGAATGCATCAAGGCTTATTGACAACAGCAAATGGAAAAGCTCAACCATCCGTATACACGAATGGACGTCAATTAAATGGCTCACAATTGAGTTTAATAAGTGATCGGTCACAGAATCAATATTATCATATTCAGCAACAACAGCATCATATTCAACGTACGAATGTATTAAATTTAGGCATACCACACACCGAAGCTGGCTCATCACCATATGAATCACCAAATAGCAATATGCCTCGTGATCTAGAAGATTTTGATGATTTAATTAAATACAGTGAGGAGATGGAACAGCGACAACAGAAACAACAGGATCCAAATGCCATCCATCATCATCCAAATTTGAAGGCAAAAGGTAGCAATGTCTCAATTGGTCACTCGTCTGGCTATCAATCAATTCAAACGCAATCACAGAGTTCCAGTCCAATTGAGAATGTGATTATTACATCAAATGGCCATCCAAGTGTAAATGGACAGTCAATCATTCAGCAAAATATTGAATTCTTTAATTCGAAAATCCAAAACTCAAGTTCATCGAGCAACGCAAGCACAACAAATCGTCCTACAAAACTTAATGGAAAATACGGTTACATAAGTCCAAAATATTCAGTCAATCCACCACTCGCATTCAAGAACCCACTCTATCAGCTACAAAATGGCAATATTATTGATGCAAAGAGTTCATCACTGACACCATCAAGTAGCGAGGAGAGGATAACAATAGACGAGAGACAAAACGTATTAAATAATAATAATTTAGTCTCATCATCGACAAATGTGCCGGGTGTAATAGATACATCATCGCTTAATGGACGTAGAATGGGCAGTAATCGAATGCCAAGAACAAATCCACTTGTTCAGGTAAGAGAATGAGTGATGTGTGATGGAATTTTATGAAACGTTTGTGATGGTTATGATGGTTGTTACTTGAGACAGCTTTATTTGTATATTGAGTTGAATTCAGCACTATTCAGCTGAGCTGAATTCAGCATTCAGCACTATTCAGCTGAGCTGAATTCAGCACTATTCAGCTGAGCTGAATTCAGCATTCAGCACTATTCAGCTGAGCTGAATTCAGCATTTTAATATGTTAAATCCAACCGACAGTACGAAATAGTGCAATATTGCTAAGCTGAACTCAACTTGAACCACATGCCAGCATAAAAATAGATATCCAATACATCATAATCAACTTACAATTTTGATCATATTATACGCATTCTACATGTTTCCTATTCTACCCTTTACAGTATAAACGTGATGATGGAATTTACGACAATCATCATAATAACAATAATATCCCCAACAGCAACAACAATAATAATAACAATAATCAGTTGGCATATTTCAACAATCGATATGAGCGTCGTCTTAGTGTTGAGTCGGCAAGGACATTATCAGACAGCTCAAGTGATACAGAAGGTGAGGGTGAAAAAAAGCAATAAAATTCCACGAGGAAAAATTTAATATTCGTAAAAATATTTTTATCTTCACAGTTCATCATCATAAAGAAGGCAAACGACGTCGTAACATGAACAAATCGTCAATCGAACAATGCGAGAAAGAAATTCATCGATTACAATCGAGTGTTGATATTTTGCGTCAGAAATTGGAAGAATCTGAGTTAAAGGAGACGAGCGATAGTATTGACGCATTAGCGAGTCAGAGTGACAATAAAATTAGAAGTATTATATCAAGGTATGTTATTTTGGTTGTTATTTACGTTCGAGAGGAATTGAAATGGAAATAGTACGTGAAATGCCTTGTTAAACTTCCAAGAAGGTCTGGGTTAAGAGTTGAATTAAATTAAAATGATTTGATTAAAATATAAACATCATTGACCTTGTTAATGCTTCTTGTTTTGCAAATCACTAGAAGTGCTTGATTTTAAAATAAAATTTGTATAAGTGCTTCATCCAATTTATGTCAAGACGGAGTTGACTTGGTAAATGATTTATAAATGAAGAATTCTACTCGGATGATGAAATAAGAAGGAAAATTTATTTATTATATGAATTTTGCCATATTTTTCTGCTAGAAAATCCACTTCCTTTATTTTGATTCGGTGTATCTTTGAAGATGTTTGAGAAAAACTTTTCCAAGTGAGAAAAATCCGCCATTTTGAAATTTTAGAAAATTTGAATTTTGAAAAACCGTTACATCAAGAAATTTCCATTAATTCCTCAACTATTGACAAACTCAACCGAAAACCACTAATTTTCTATTTTCCTTTTACCATCTCCTTTCTAGATTGCTGGCAATGGAAGAGGAACTTCGACGTGAACAATACAAAATGTCTCTAATAATAAATCACAAGCAACGCGTAATCGAAGCACAAGGTCAACAAATTGCAGAACTCGATGCGGCCAATAATCGTCTATTATCTGAATTGACATGCTTAAGAAATCGATATGAAATGAAAAATGGAACTTTTACGGAGAAGCAAGTGTTGGCTGTAACGGAGGATGATGACACGACCAATTTTTAAATATAAATGAAATGAGAAATGGAGATAAATTCACAAATGTTTAAGTAGTTAATTAAGTGTAGAAGACGACAAGAAATAATTAATTAATGTTAATTTTGTGGAACCAGGAAAAAATGCCAAAAATTTTTTTAAAAAAAAAGCTGAAATAGAGTTGATAAATAATTCATGAATTCCTTACTGCAATGTACATTAAAATGAAAATTCATAACAAATTATTCACCAAAACCACCCCAAAAAAACCATAAATATTCTTATTTCTTTCATTATTTCCATCTCGTAACTTACTTAGACCGCTGACATGAGAAATGTATGTAATTTTAAGGCTTTGTAGATCCAGTTCATAAGTTTTGTATTTAGTGCAAGATAATTTTGTCTGACCAGTGGGAAAGATTGCTGGAAGTAGCCTTATTTTTCGCAAAAACAAAGATTATTGACCTTGTTGGATGTATTTATGAGCTTTTGGTTATTTCATAAATTTTACAATGTTGTAGGAGGGTAGCCAGAATGGGGTCATTAGTTTTGGCACTTTTGACTCTAGGCAAGTTCTGACTATGGCTCTGAATTGTATTTTTATGCTGATTTATTATTTATCACAGGTTGTCTTGCGAGAATCTACTTCAAGCCTAAATTTTAGGTACCAGTTCATTCTTTCTTCCCCAGTTGCAACACCAGAATCAATATAGTAATCTAACACCCCTCATGAAGTCAGCAAGGTCATCAATAAATAATAATAAATAAAATTCAGTCCCCACAAAAAAATAATAATTTCTATAAAAACTTTATGTCAGTCTAGAGCTTTTCCTTATCGACCAAAGAACAATTTCTATTTCATAGTAAAAAGAAACAAAAAAAAATCATTGAAAGAAACTTAAAAGCAAATGCTTCATGAAAATATGAAAATAATATATTTTAAAAAAATTCTTATAAATAGTTGAAATTTTTGGGGGGTTTGGGTTGGAATTTTGTTTGGTCTGGAAGTGATTTATAAATTTATTTTGTTGAAGCTGAATCTTAGACCAGTTGAAGGCTTTTTATATCCTATAGAAGCTTCACCAATTTAGCATTGAGAATTTAAAAATGTGAAAAAATTATGAAATCAGCAAGACCTCATAAATTTCAACCCCAAACCCCCTTGCAAAAAAAATTATATTTTCTGCTGCCAAAAAAACTAATCAAAGCTCATTGAAGTTCTACAATTGAGTCTCGATTGCTTCTTGACAGTCAAAAAATCACTTTGTAAAATTTCCTTAACAAATAACTTAACTAATAGTAGAAGTGCTGAGCATAAAAAAATATAATCAGTAAAATCTCGTCGCAATACAAAAAGAAGAAAATTTCTTTTCTGTCGCTGTAATTTATAAATAAAAAAAAATACAATTTGTAGCAATTTGATTGAATGTAGAAAATTTAATTAATTTTTTTTATATTAAAAATCTTTAAAATTCACTGTTTTTATTATTTTTTCTTCAACAATTTTTTTGTTAGATATTTAATTATTGAGAAAATGGAAGAAAAACAAAGATGCGAGTATTATTAATGCATATTTGTAAAATCTATGAAGAAAATTATTATTCTTATTATTATTACAATATTGTCGAGTTTTTTTGCGCAAAAAATGCATGAAAAATAAAGTGCAGAGTACAATACATGCAGACACATCAAAAAATTAAAAATAAAATTGTCTTTTGTATTTTTTCTTAATTTCAGGGAGTTGGGGGTAGGGCAGGAGTGCTTGAACTTTGTGGTATGGTACATCTATGGAATTTTTAGGTTTGTTCTGGTTAGATTTGAGTAATTTGATAAAGGTTGACCAGCTGACAGTCTGATTACACCATGGCAGCTGTTCAAAGTCCATCAATGCAATGTGTTGCTCGGGTCAACCCAAAATCCATTGATTTTACACAGTCATCAAAAAGCACGATTCCATCAGCCTTCAACCTTCATCCTTACCTCTAAATCCAATCCAAAAAAATCCATATGCACCACACCACAACCTCCAATCACCCCTACCCACCCCACATTCAATTCATTTCATCTTTAAATTTCAGGATAAGCACTTCCAATGTAATTCGTTCCTCTATATCTGAACGTATGCGTGACAATATTAAAATCTTTTCCGCCGTAAGCCAAACGGCACTCTTGATCTGGTCTCAATTCAAAACATACGGTATATACAGCAAGCTCCAATTCCGGAGATGTACCGATGAATAACGAATTTGATGGCTTATCAAGGCCATTCAATGTAAAACGAACTTTTGCTATTTGTCCTTTCTGTTTGTGAGAGATGTAAAGAAATAGATAGAGAGGAAAATTGTGAGCAAAAAAATGTTTACAGAGTCACAAAAAAATAAAGGAATTGAGATTTTAGATACATTTTATGATGCTTTAAAAATATTTTTCCATGATTCGCTTTTTAAAGGGTGAATTCTTTGACGTTTGAGGGTTGTTTGGAGATTTTAGACAAGAAAAGCTTGATAAAAAGGATTTTAGGAATTTTAGTGAGAAAATGGATATGAAAATTATAATAGAAGGAAGGGAGGGTACAGAGGCTAACCAGGATAGACCAAGGGTATCCTGATCCACTCTCGAGGTTGTATTTTGAATTAGAAAAATTGGGTCCCCCAAAAATTTATGCCTATGCCACTGAGTGGGTATCTAAAATATCACATCAAACTCTCTAAGATCTCAATTCCAAAAGTCATCTTCCTTACACTTCCTAAATCAATTTTCTTGAGCCATCCTTTGTAGTCGACATCTCTCGATTTTTCCTGATCAGCCATATAAATGTAGTTATGTAATCCAATCACATTACCATCCTTAACTTCCGACATGAATACATGCTCAAATCCGGAACTGCTAATCTTTCCATGACCTCTCGAATACATTCCAAACCAAATGGTTTTCAAGCGTTCCTTGTGTGTTGCTGGATCAGCTGTAACGACGCCTTTTTGGGTTAAAAAGTTCATGGCATGTCTGAAAATGGTCGAGTTCTATTTTTAAAAATCAATTCTTGAATGAAAATGTGAAAATAAATTAAATAGAAACCTCATGACAGGCGTTAGAAGAACAGCATCAATGAAGTCATTTTCTTCTTTCCTTTCTATCGGTGTGACATATTCATTAATTGACGTGTCCTGCTCATAATTGTTGAACATCAATTTCATTTTTTCCACTGTATTCATACTGTATAATTTCTCATCGATTTGCAGTAATCTGTGATATTAAAAGAATGGAACAATTAATTTTTATCTGATGATGATGATCGGTATGGAATTGGATTTAATTGAGTTTGATGGTGGTTTTTGGAAATGAAGTTTTAATTGCTTTTCAATTTTTTTCAATTTTTGTGGAAACAAAAGAGTAAGCTTTGAAAATTGTTTATGGGAGCATTAAAAATATAACGGAAAATTTTAATTTAAATATTTCTGCATCAATTGATGCGAAAGTCGAATTGTTGACAAGTAAGAATAACTGGCTGTTTTATCAATAAATATTTAAAATTCAGTGTTTTTAAGGAACAGAACCAGAACAAAAGGTAAGAGCCAGTAAGAATCATACAAAATAACCTAGAAATTTCGATTCAATTCTCTCAATAGCTTCCTAAAACCACAAAAACTTCATTTTCATCAACAAACCAACAAAGTCCAATGATAAAGCCACAAAACATCATTAACACATCATTTCCCATAAGAGAAAGCCACCCTCGACATAAACTGACCGAGATTTTTGCACAACAATAAACACTAATAATATTCTCCTATGTTTTCATTCTATAAATTTAATTGAGTTATTATACAGGAAGACTTACGGTTGTGATGCTTCATCCGCAGTGGAACTTGATTGTGTTCGACCTTGATAATTCACAGTAACAAATTTAAACGGATTATAAATGTCCTTGCTGAATAACGAGTCAGACAATGTTAACAATTCTGCATCAGTGACTTTTGACTCACTATCTCGTGATCCTTGTGCATGAACTTGCGGTCTTTTTGTTGTGGTCGTTATTACTGGCGGTGGCTTCGAGTAAAAGCTGACTGGCTTATCTGTTGGTATTTGTGGCTTAACATTCCATGCATTTGGAACCGCGGGAGTTGATGATGTTGGAACTCCAGGCTGTCCAGGCTGTTGAGGACGACCAGTTACACTTGGCAAAGGTGGAAATTCATCCTTTATAGTGGATTTGGTCGGTGTTGATGGAGTTTGAGCTCTTTGTGGTGGAGTTGGTGGCAAATTTTGTTTTGGTGTCACAGGCTGCTGTGGAATGGCAGCTTTAGCAGTTGATGTAGGAATAGGAAATTGAGTTGATGACGTTGTTATAACTGATAGAGGAGTCACTGCTTTTATTGTCGTTGGAAGTGCTTTTACTGTCGTCGGAAGTGCTGTTGAAGATGTAACAACTGCTGGCTTTTTAGTGGTGGTGCTAGTAGAACTAGTCGTTACAGGTTGCTTGGTGGTCGTAGAAGTTGTACTTTTATCCTTATCTTTGTCCTTATTTCCTTTGAAAAATCCTGAAATTCCACTGAAAAATCCCTTCTTTTTGGTCGTAGCTTCTGGTTCCTCTGTCGTCGTGGTCGTCGGCGTTGTTCGCATAGGAGGCAATGGATTAAAATCAGAGTCTGAATAACTCAATGAGTGGATATTAGGTTGCTGCTGACGACCAAATTGCTGGTGGCCTGAAAAGTAGACGAATTGGATGAAATTTTAATTAAATCGTAATTTGACTTTGTAATTAACGTTTTGTAGCCAGAGGCAACATTAATGAAATTCTGATGAATTTTGTTCAAAAACTCATCAAATTAGATGAACGGACATTGTAATGAGAATAGGAGGGTAATGAGGTGGAAAAGCTGATGATGGTTGATTTTTGATAATCCCTAGAGATATTTGATGATTTAATTCTTGATGGACTGCACAAATTCTCCATTTTTGACATACGTGATACACAAGCCACCCTCAAATACTGACTAAAATGTCGATTCATCTCCACATCATTAATATCTTTCTACCTTATAAGACGCATGTAAAGTAAGAGATTCAACGACATCACAAATACATCAAATATAATAAGATCAATGAATTTATGAAATATCAAATTAGCGTAAGCAATTCCAAAATCAAATTGCTCGTGTTAAATTGAATGAAAGGTTTGATTGATTGAGCACGTGATTTTGTGTACGATCCCACATATTTTCAATGCCATTACATGTAGAAATTTATTATTTTTTTCATCATGGGCAAAAAGAAAAAGGTTTATTTCAACATTTAACCCAGAGTTTAATGTCTGTTCTTGTTGTTTCTAGTGATTCCTTTTCTTTTCGCTATTCTTCAGTAAATTCCAGCAAATTCTGTTCTGAATTATTATTTATGCTAAATAAGCACTGAGGATGAAATCGATTGAGCAAAATCTTTTTTATCCGACTGAACTTTTGATCTCTTCAGCATTTTTTTAGGGATTGAGAATAGTCGTTGACTGGAAATAATGCTTTTGTGGCTAAGTTACATCTTTATTCTCAATTAACTTTGTTTCTAGATCATTTTACTTGACTTAATTATCGATAATTATCATTTATAGATTTAACGGATTTTTGAAATTCAAATTTTATTCGTTTCGTTTTACGAATGTAGTTTCACGCCCCTTTTGTTTACATTTTATCCAAAATAAATTACAATAATTTTCAAATTAAATTTACTGATTATATTGTCAACTGTCAACGAGCTATTTATCAGAAAATAATTTTTTACTAATATTCAGATTAAATTCACAAAATGACTACGCCTCAATCTCATCATCCCGCAACACATCACCAAACTTTTCTCACTTTTTATTCGTATATATTTTTATTTTCTCGTATTCATCTCATGAAATGATTGATGACCTCTGCGAGATCAACGCAGTATCGCACTTACTGGGATTCAAAACAAATAACCTCTTGACACTCACTCACATATTCATGAGAGCCTCTACATAAAGCACTACGGATTTTTTTTTGTGTCGCGAAAAATGAAATATTAAAAAATGTTTTTCGTATCCATATCAATAAATATGAATTACGGATGTTGGTGATTAGGGATGATACTCACTTGAATGCACACAGAAGATGACAAAAATGAAAACAAATAGTGAAATTTTCATTTTTTATTATTTTTGCTGCTTATTATTATTTTCGAGAGTTGATAAGCCGAAGCTAAGAAACTCGACGTTTTCTGCTCGAAGTTTCTCTCCTGACTGAGATCGGAGAAACTTTTAATTCACATAATTGCTGATATTTTTTTTGTCACTTAATTCAGGTATTTAGTGAGAGAATTTGAGGCTGCTTTGACGGAATGTCATAAGAGAATTAGGAATAGATGTGGAAAAATTGGAGTTTTTGGATTTTGGTTCTAAAGAAGCTCAAATTTAAGGAATCAGAAAACTGACAATTTTCATTTTTAAGCTGCTCTGAACAGCCCCAAAATTAAATCCTAAAAAGCGTCTCTGCCATTTTTTATCCATAAAATCCATCAAAACTTCATTTTTATTACTACGATGCTATAATATGTATGACTCAACTCTGAGACTTGTTTCCACTTACTTATTTATTGAGAGAGACACAAAAAAATTGTTCAAATGTAAAATTGAGAATGAATGAGTCTCTTTTGTTTCTGCTTTTTTGCAGGTTGTTGTGAATAATGAAATTTATTGTCAGCTGTTTCAATTGGCATTTCTTAGATGTTGTTAGCTGTGAATTGACATTTTTTCTTGTTTAAATGTCAGCGTCTTTTGAATTAAATATTAAAGGTGGAATGAATTTCGGAGACTTTTTAAAATTAGCTGGAAAAGTTTTTTTTAAAATTAATTATCAGATTTAGATTATTTAATTTACTTGGGACATGAAAGTTGAGTAACAATTAAGTCTTAATAATGAATGCATAATCGATATATTTTTTGAGTGACGTCATTTATGAACGGTCCCATAAAAACATCGCAAGGGGTAATAATGAGCTTAAAAGATTCAAAATCATCAAATTTTTAGCTCAACAGACTGTAAAATATTAAATTGCTTCATGAGAAATATTCAATATTATCAAATTTTGTTATTATTCAGGATGTATTAAAGTAATTTTATATTCAATGAAAATGATTGTTAAGCCTAATTGTTTATACTCTATGAACTTGACCTTTCGGATTTTAATCTCTCTAGGAAAATATTAAAAACAAACTTGATGTGAAATTGAAATGAAGAGAAAATAGGAAAATTAAGAACTGGAAAAGCCTTATCGATTCTATTTTCTTCCTGAATATTTAATTCCTAGTTGATTGGAGTTCCAATTTATAGCATCAATGACGATTGATTTATTTAAAAAGTTTCTGAAAAGGAAATGAATTGAAATATGGAATTAATTGATATAGATCAAACGTTTTTGATAAGGGAAAAGGTAAACTACTCAGGGAGTCCTCGTTTTTAATAATTTCAATTTTCAGTCTCTAACAATTGGAAATGAAAGACTCTATGTAAATATTTAAAATTCTAATTGAATCATGAATCCATCGACAAACTTTTTTCATGACGATAGCGTGGCTGCCTTACAAATTCACGTACATATGACTCGATACCAGGGGCGTTTTCAGGGGGTTTTGGGGGTCCAACCTCTTTTTTGAATTTTTTTTTCAATTTCCTAGGGTTTCTTATGAAATAATCCCAACCCCTCCCCTCTCTTGAAAAATGGATATGACCCTGCTCGATACCTCAGGTTATACTCTTCGACACCAAAAAATTTCTGGAAGTTTTGTCTTTTCTTAACGGAATTATAAAAAATTCTGGTCCAAAAAGCAAATCAGCATCCAAAATCCCTTGTTCTCCTTCTTACTACATTGTAACTAAGCTCCAACTAAATTTCATTAGAAATTCAATTTGAAATGTTGCCGAAAACATGAAGCAGGTCTAGCTTTTTTATTTATAAACATTTTAATATTTCAATAGACAGGTAGAAAGCTTTTCATTTCCACAGCAGCCATAGTCAGAACTAAAAATGTGAAAAAATTATTTTCAACATTTTTATTTCTATATTAAAATACGAGAGAGAAAGTTGTTTGTGAAAATACAACAAAAAATGTTCTAGATGTGCTCAGCGAAACAAACTAGACATTTATTATGAAATGTGATAAACATACCTCATGAATAATTGATGAATTATTTCATTTAAACTGGCATAAGTCTTGCGTCAATGCTGTAAATTGAGATATTTTTAGGTTGTACATTTTTTTGACGGTTGAGAATTATTTTTTGCTGAGAAATTCGTGAAAATTGAATATTCAACTTTTCATAGCAGATGCTTATTCTTGGAAAACTTTTATTTTTATTTAAAAAAAAGTTCAAAAAGAAATTTTAAATAAAAGTTAAAGATAAAGACAAAGTTTTTTGAATTTTTCAAAATAAAATAAATTTTACTTTTTTTAAAAAAAAAAAAGCTCAATTATTTCAAACTACCTACTTAAAAACGATCATTTTTTAAATTTTAGTAACCACTTCAACAAAATCATCAAAAGCTCACCTCTAAGAGCTTCTCCCTTTATCATCAAAGCTTTTGCCACAAAAACAAGACAAACTTAAAAGAGAAAAAGCTCACAAAGCTATAAAAGGCATTAATTTCTATCACAATACTCAAAAGAGTTGAGAAACAATTAGGAAGGAATTTATAACAGAGCAGATGAAAGAGAATGCATTATTATGGCCAGAAGACTTTCATAAATCACAAGCTAGAGGTAGAAAAATGTGAAAAACTTTATTTCTCATTTTTGTGCTTTTCCTGAAATATTAATCGGCTTTCTTCTTCTTACCTTCCCTCAGGTGCATTTTAAAAAAGTTCTTTTATGCATTGAAAAAATTGTTATTTCCTGTTGGGGTTGTTCTGATATTACGTAATGGTTAAGGAGTGGGAGTTTTTTGTTTAGAATTATTTGAAATTTTTTGGGGTTAGAATTCTTTATAAATGGGGTTCAAGGTGGTCCAGGACCCCTTTTCGCTCTAAAGTTAAGGATTTTTATCTAAAAAAATTTTACTGAATCTTACTTAAGCCCCCACACCTACCTGGAAGTAGTCAAGCTTAATTTGATATATTACCATCTATAATTAATTTAAACAACATTTTTTCGGTTCATTTGATTCAATAATTCATTTATTTCTCAATTTCTCATCATTGTTTTGATTGATTTACAAGAATAAATACACTAGGGAGCAATATATCCATATATTTATTAACGACATTCAAAAATATGATTTAATTTTCTCTGTATTTCCTTAAAATTTAATTAAATTCTTAATTTCTAAAGCTTTATTTTTTTGGTATTCTCAATTTAGAGTTTCCTCGGTCTGCAAGGATTGTTTCGCAAATTTTACTTCTTATAACTTTTATATATTTATTTACCAACTTCCACGCAGTAGCATGGCAATTTTATTTAGTTTATTTTCAATAATTTAAAGCTGGGAACTATCGACTGATTGATGCATATAATAACATTTATTTATTATAGTCTAAATTCTTCCAAATGTACCAGACTGGAAGTTCGACAAGCGAAATATTGACGGTTCTTATTAAGTGTGAGATTAAATATAATTTTTAATTCTTAACTTTATTGACATTTTGAAATTTATGACATAATTTTAAGAGGAGGTTTGTTCTTATAGTGAGCATCATATAACCAAAACTGAAGCTAGATGTCTGTGACTTAGTGTCTAGATTCAATTTGAAACAGGTCTTGTAGCTAAGGCCACAACACTAGTTACAGAAAGAAATAACATTTGCTCTAATCTATAGTTAGCCTTTAAGCTAGTTTCCAATGCCCATAACCAAGTACTAGAAACTTCAGGTTCCATTCTCACAAGAAATCACGTATCATAAACACTTTATAGACTGAATTCTATTTCGAATTGTCGACATTATCGGGGTGGCATTATGTGATCTAATAAATAATTCAACAGTACATTAAGAAACATGAAGCATGAAAGGGATGTAAATTGTAAAGATTTATATTTTTAGCTTTAAAGGACGATAGACGTGATTTAAAGTGGCAGTTAAAGTGAGATATTATGTTGAAAAAATTATCGACTTTTCTAAATTTAACCTTTGAAAGCTTGACTTTGCATTAACTGCCTTTAAGGAAGTAAAATTTCCTTCTAGGAAGACCAAAGTTTTCTTTTCTAAACCCATTAAATCATCCGAAAATTCCTTCACACGAAAAAATCATTTTTTATAATAAAGTTTCAAGTTCAACCTTCTGAGCTGTCTATAAATGAGGTAAGTCGAAGGATTTGGGTATTTAGACCCCCTCCCAACCTTGATCAAAATATATTCACGTTAAGAAATTTCAAACAGCTTCAGACATCCCCTTAACCCTTAAATTTACTACGTCACATATGAACGACCCCCTAACAAGTCGACAGAACAAAATTAACACCAAAAATGTTCTCACTTGAAAGCCTTTCAAGTCATCTTTTATGGCCAAACGAGATTTTCTTGTGATCATGGGAAAAATAACAAAATTAGACACAAAAGAAGACCTTTTAGAGTAAACTTTTCAATTGTGGCCGTTTGAGTCAATTTACCACGTGTTTCCAAAAAGAAGATCTTCAAACTTTGTTTGAACAATTTCTTGTTATTTCCGTTGAAAAAAATTGAGTTTTATGTCTTCTTGTTCTTAGTATCATCAATGGCTTTTCATTTAATTGGAAATAAGAACAATAAAGTTGAAAAGTCACACAGTCCAACATGACGTTCTTAACTTACTTTTTATGTACTCTTGTGAAATTAGGATCAACAACATGATGCTGAATTGACATGCTGAACAAGCATAATGAAAGAATAATAAAGACGATGAGAATGTGCTTGTTGAAATGGTATGGATGTATTTTTATGTGAATTAAAGTATCGGAACAGATTTTGACATTGAACTTAGTCAGTGCTTTGGATTTGAAATTGCAATATTGATTCTAAAGGATCTTTTTAAATCGTCCATGATGCATAGTTAAATGTGAAACAAGGTGAGATTCGAACTCACACTTTTTAAAAGTAAGACTTTCTTAGGTAAGACATACATGGTTACTAGGCACAGCCTATAGTACAACCTTTCAGTTAGAGCATCTGATTCTTGTATAAGCAACTTAGGATCAATCCCTTAGAATTTCATATGAATCAGAAAGCACTTTTAAATATTTTAGCTCAATGGATGACAACAGTAGTATTAACCGTTATTTTTTAGAAATTCAAAACTGTTTCGAAAATATTTCGAAGTGTTAAAATTTTTAAATTTTCAAAAACCATTAAATTTACTTATGAAAATTTGTTTTTGAAAAAAATTACATCTTCGAAGTTTCGATTTCGAAGGATAAGAACTGTTGTCACCCTTTGGATTTTAGCCATCCAACTAGGTTTGAATATATTTTGTGGATGCTAATTTTTGTCATATCCAAGTATTTTGACCTAAAAATACATCACCGACTGTAAAATCTACCAGACTTTAACCATGTAAAACTGAATTGTTCATTCGTGCATTGAAAATTTTGATTACGCACCCAACAAATTTTACAACCCAAAGTCATTCTCAATAAGTACATCCGATTACGTGAACAATTTATCACATTTTTTATATGACACACTTTAATCTGATGTGCATTGAAATTCGCTCTGAATATTCTCCATATGAACAGATTTTTATGCATGACAAGCTGACATAAGATACAAATAAAACAAATTATTGTATTTCCTCATCTTATTATCTATGTCATAAACTTCTATAGAAGTGGAGCAAAGCTTTCTTTTATAGTATTTTCTGAATGGTGTTGACGTGCTAGATTTATACATAATACATTAGGTAATATCAAACAACAGGTATAGAAAGGATTCATCATCATTGTTATACGAAGTTAAATTTTCATTCTTCAACATCATAAGAAATTTATTTTTATTGTTGCTGGACTTGGCATCCATGATATAAATATAGTTTCCATCCTCATCATCATAAAAGGGTCTCTTCCTTATATATTTTTTTGGATGTAGTTTAATTAAATTTTAATTATATTGTGTGAGCTTATAGATGTATCCAATGTCTAAATCCCTATAAAATATATAATAATCTGCTTATGTACCTGCATGCTGATGATTAAAATAACTTAAATTGAAATAAATTCAACTAAAAAATAAAAAAAAGAAAATAAATAGTTAAATTAAAATATTTTTGTAGAATTATTGTGATGTGTGTGTGTGTGGTGGGGATGATGAACAGTTCTAACCGTGGAATTTTTTGTCTACGATGAATGTGGTTATTTTGAGGAGTAGGAGCACTTATTGTTGTAGTTATAAAGAAATTCTTAATCTAAGAAGATAAACTTCCAATAGAACCCTCACGAATAGCACAAAGTAAGCAAAGATAGCCAAATAGAGCCATCTGCGTGGCTTTCAAATAGACTCTTGTGTCGCCCAGACACTAAACCTAGCAGAAGTGTCATATTCTAGCATCAACTACTCAATAGCACCATCAAAGTATATTCTTAACTGCTACAACTCTCTTTTTTCGAATTTCCACCCAATATATCCATCAACCTATCAAATTGAGGTCACAACAAAGATAATTTCCATATAACACGCAAGAAATTAACTTAAAGCTTCCAAACCTTTATTTAAAAAAATTCATCCGACCTATCCCAACATCGTTAAGTTTGACCTTCCCCAAATTTATTCTCATACGTATGACATTCACATTTTTATGACCGTCCACACGACAAAACGTCACTAACCTCAATCAACAGATAAGCTTCGGATTTCTGGACCTTTTCATCGAGGTTGAAAGGAAATAAGATGGGAAATGATTTTTGAATATATGGAAAAAGAGAGAAAATAATTTAAGAACAAGGTTAAGAGATGGCAGGAAATTTGAGAATTTGGAAGCTTTAAGAAAAATTTATAAAAAATTATATTTTTTAGGTTAGTGCTGTAGCTGAATGTCATACATGGGTGCAGCAAAATTCATATTTTAATGGAAATTCATTGCATGAGGCACCAATGGATCTACATATCTGTTTCTTCATGATTTTCCGCTCGAAAACAGTAAAACCTAGAAATAAGCTCGAAAGCATAGCACAACCTCCACCTGCACATCGCTTACTTCTTAATTAGTTGATTTAATTAAAAAATTGAATTCTTCTACCATAAAAAAGCAAACAGAAAACTTTTTTGACTATTAAATTTCATTTTACAAGCACATAAAAATAAGAACACATATAATGGATATAAACTTTATTACTCCCAACTGCCATCCACACGGACAAATTCTCATTCTCAATTAATTCGTCCACAATAAGCTCATCATTGTTGTATTTCCTTCCATATATATATTTTTCGAAACTTTTTTATATTTTCATTCACTTTTTTGTGCTTCATATGTTCAAAGTTTGTTTGGTACGATGGAAGTTAATTTGTGAGTAGTTGATGCATGTTTTATAAATAAAATTAAATTATTTTTATTAATTCAAAAATGTCGTAGTTGGATGAATGACATGGAAACGTTTACTGGCTTACTACACATTTTATGCTTCGTCATTGCCATAAATGAAAATGTGCCACTTTGTTCTTCACTTAACTCGATGGTGATAAATTTAATGCACTTAGTATAAAAATAGATGGATGACGATTATTATGATGGTGGATGAATTTTTTTTTCGATGAGTCAGGGGGTGGTGCGGTGGCGGAGTCAGCATTTTTTGAAGAGGTTGAATAAGATTGAATAAGAAGTCAGAACTTTCTGTTAGGCACGATTTTACTTGGTTAATAAAAATATGAACCCATGTCAGCGGCGTAGGCAAAAATTTTTCAGCCTTTTTTCTCAAAAACCCTAGCAAATTGAAGAGTTTTTGGGTGAAGGGGGGGGGACAAATCCCCCAATCCCCCCCTCAGGCTACGCGCCTGACCCATGTTCTAGCCTATATTCTGTTTCAATAATCAGTTGTTCTTAGCAAATGGTGTCTAGAAAGCATGTAGGCAAAGGGAAGATGAGGAAAAATCCTACGCTCAAAAAAATTATTTATTCCACTAGTGTCAGGCAACATCTGGGCTCAAGTAACAGTTTTTGTTATAAACTAATTAGACTATGATATTGCCAGTTTGACTGGAAAGACATTTGAGTCAACAATTCTGCTGTAGAGTTAAAGAAACTTATCTAGCAGCTTTAACTGATTCCAAAGGATTTTCATCAGCTACAACTTCGTAATTTTCACAATTTTAAGGAAATTCCTTTTGAAAAATACAACCCCATTCAATATTCATATCCTCCATCAAGAATTCTTTAATATTTCATTTCTTTAAGCTTTTACAGCCACCTTCCACCCCAGCACATCCAATAAAATGCACTTAATATATCAAAAAATAGTCATCCATTATGAACAGCGTGTAAATAGAGCGAAACGAACGACGATAAAACGACATAAAAGTGATCAACTTGTTATTCCACATCCCACCCACCACAAGCTTAACGGAAATACATTTGCACAAGCTATATGAAAATAAAAAATTACTTTGAAAGAAAATAAAATTTTAAAAAATTCAACGAAAAAAAGAAAAAATTTTTTTAAAGCTTTTATTTTCATAGTAAATGACTTTTTCCTTTTAGCTAATCTTATAATGATGATGATTGACATATGTGTGATTGTGTATGTGTAGACATAATTGGATTTTTGAGCTAGCTACTTCCACATAATATACACTAAGAGACTTGTTTTTAATATAATCGTAGATTAGATTTTCATTTTAATACAGTTTTTTGGCGCACTTATTGTGGAAATTGAGTTAGGTTGTGAGCTTTTTGGGGAGCTTAATGGAAAGTTACATTAGGTTTAATTTTTGAAATTTTACAAAAATATTTTTTAAATTAAAAGGAATTTTAAATTTTATTTTTTTTTAAATTTTTAGAATTTAAAAAGATTTAAAATTCCAAAAAAAATTAAATTTAAAATTCAAAAAATTTGAAATTTAAAATTTAAAATACAAAAAAACTGAAATTTAAAATTCTAGAAAATTTGAAATTTAAAATTGTAAAAAATTTGTAATTTAAAATTAAAAAAAAATTAAATTTAAATATTTTCTAAATTTAAAAATTTAAATTTTTTTCTAAATCTAAAAATTTTGAAATGTAAAAGTATAGAAATTTTTAAAAAAATGAACTTTATTTAATTCAAAATTCTTGAAAAACTAAAAATTTAAAAAATCTCAAAACAAACTAAATTCCACAAAAAATGCACCATAGCCACTTACTTCCAGTGACTCATTTCTACCAATATATCTACTATTTTTCAATAGATTCTTTCATTTAGGCTTTAACATGACCCATTTCAATATAGACTTTTTCTTAATTTAATTTTGGCGTAATTTCCTTTTTCTCATCGTACTTTATACACATTAGATAAATTTTTCCATGATTAAAAAAATCTTTTTTGCTTATTTTTCGGTACTAAGAAGAAGTTTTTTCACGTAGAAGTTAATGAAAAGTTGCTGTCAAGGAGACTGGAAAGTTTTTTTTGCTTTCCTTTGAGTTTGGAATTTTTTTAAGAAAAAAAAATTATTTTTTGATGAAAGTAAGATTATGAATTAATTTAAAATTTTATATTAGAATTTTTAATAAAAATTTGACATTTTTAAGCTCAGGATTTAATTTTCTTTGAAATTTTGTTGATTCTAATTGTGAGTGGGGATGAAATTTGGGGTCAATGATGAGGTTTCAATATCCAATATCCCCTTGAATGCACTCCTAGCTATTAGTAACTTTATCCTGTATTTTTTCACAAAACTACAAAATAATAACTAATAAATCTTAACAAGTATCCTTCTAGCAATATCATTACATGAAAAAAGCTCTCTTAGTACTACAAAAAATGACAATTTTATTACAAATCTAACTATTTTATATTTTACCATCATCTAATCATCCAGCTTCGAATGAAAATCACATTTCCTTTTCCTTTCATAAAATCTTTTTTTGAGAGAGAAATTCAACTTTTTTTAGAGCACATTTTGTGTTAAAACATTTTTTTTTCGTTATTTTTACAAACATTAAATAGAATTAAATTTATCAACTTTGTGTTTCTATGTGGCTGTAATGTGATTGTGTTTTTGTAAGGTTTTGGTAGAGAAATTGATGTTTTTTTTTTGCAAAAATTGGAATTTTATTTTATTTTAAGGAAAATGATATCCAATGTCAACCCTACTGGAAGGGGTGGAGCGGGGTCATCAATTTCTCTCCAACAAAACCCTACATTTGTGTATCAGTTTCATTATGTTCATAAACATGTATATCATTTATTTTAATTACTTTCTCTATCTTCAAAGGGGATGAAACGCTTTTGTCTCAATTTTTTTTTCATAATTAAATTTTGGGCTAATAGAAGAATAAAATTTTTTAATTTAATTAAATATTTTTTTGTTTTATCATTGTTCCTCATATCATAATAATAATATTTTTTTCATCATAAATCCTTAAACGCTTGCAGTTGGCACTTGTTGTTCTTTTTCACAGCATTTGCACACAAATCGTCGCAAAAGATAAGAAATTGTTGTCCAATATGTTTCAGTCTCATCGCCTGCAATGTCAACTTTTATCGTAACATTGTCAATTGCAGGATCTAACTTGTGTTGTCATATGTCCATCGGTTCCACCTCGCCGCTCATCTTCTTGGATGCAAAAACGCTATTGTTATCAGTGGAATCGTCAGCCTCATCATTTCGATTCGATGAAAGACTCTTGTGACTGCCATTATAGCTACTTCCAGCGCTGCTATTATAATTGAACCGTGTGGTTGGCACATCGAGGCTATAAGCACGATTTCTTGATGTCACGTCATTCACAACACGTCCTTCAATTGCACCTTTCGTATTACAGCATAAATTTGGCATCATATTGTTATTCTTTGACGTCGAGTTCATCGAACCCATCGGGGATGTCTTATTGATAATTGTTTGTGGCGCTCCGCTACTCATTCTACGTGAGTCTTTATCAAATGAGAACGATAGTCGTCCTGTTAATTGTCTCAAGCGTGTAATAATTGATTTAGGGCTACTACTACAATTTACGCTACTGCTCAATTTCGACTTTACTGGTTTACTACTATTACTAAGGTTACTATTATTATTGTTGTTGCTGTTGCTATTATTATTATTATTTTTATTATTACTACTCTCATTATTATTATTGTTATTGTTATTATTATTATTTTTTGATGATTGTACCCTGTTTGTATCACTAATATCAGTGGCAGCCATCATTATTGGTGTATGAATTTTAGATGAAATTGCTGAATTATTACCTGTTGATGCCGCTGCCACCATAGGTTCCTCACTAACAAGTAGCTTAACGTCACTCGAGTCTTGACAGCTTGAACTCATTTTCGAACCAGCCGTCTGACGAATTAAAATATCTTGATCATGTAAACGTTGATGATAATAGACAGTGGAATCGGACGTAACAGTTTGTATTCCATCAGACATACGACGATGATTACTATAATGATCTAGACTAATCGCACGGTTTGAACCGAATGTAGTTGTGCGTGAATTGTAATTATTTTGTAAGATGTTACCGTATGATCCTCGCATTCGACCCGCTATTTCACTAACCATCGACGGACGCTTGTCACGATGATGACCTTTGCGATGCACCATTTGCATATTGAACTTATTACGACTTTCCGTGTCCACCTTGAATTTTGATGTCTTCTCAGCGACCTGTTGGGAATTAAAGTGAATGAATTAAAAAAAATTTTGTAAGCATTTTTTATAAGGAAATTGACTCGTGCAAATTTTAATACAAATGTGTAAATATTGAGCTATTTTTATTGTGATAAAAATGTCGAGTAATTCAAGAGTGCGCTAATAATATCTCAGTCTGTATATTTTTATTTATTGACGTATTAACGGAAAAAATGTGTGAAACATATGGAATAACGATGAATTAATGAACTCGTTTCAGAGACTAAGACAGAGTGTCATTGAAGTATGAATTTAGGAAGACACAAGAAGGATACAGATATATCCCTTCTAAATGCGTCTCCTAAATAGGAATCATAGGGTAGGTAGGCACCCCATTAATACCCTAGCATCCCTTATCCCCCACTCCAAATACCAAAACTTACATCAACTTCCGTTGCAGTCTCAGAATCTCCACTTTCACTACCCTCCGGAAGATCATGAAGTTCAGCAGCAATCATCATTGGCTCCTCATCAACCGAGTTCCTCGATGCTGACTTTTGTGATGGAATACTGCGACGTGACCGTACACTAATACCAGAATGAGATCGTGGAATATTTTCATCACCGCCATCAGATGAACCTTCATTTTCGACCAGCGATTTTCGGTTTCTCTGTTGGGCATCATTTAATCGTCTATAAATATTTTTATTATTTGTGCAGATGGAGAAAAGGAATTGAAATTTATTATTAATAAATCCATACGAGTGTTGTTTATACATACTTATAGAAATCCAATGCTACACGAACTGGTATGACGATAAAATCAACAAGTTCTGGGAGTAAATCTCCGAGTGCTTCAAATAGAGGCAATAGCACCAGACCTATAAATCGCACTTGACTTCCCGGCTTACTCACTTTGTCGGGATCCTGGATGGAAAATGTATTTTATTTTTCTATAAAGCATGTAAATTAGCATCCAAAACTCACCATAAATGGAGTTACAGGCAAGCCTTCTAATTTCTCAGCAGCACTCTGTGCAAAAAATTCTTGTAAAAGACGATCAAGCCACGGTTCAGCGACTTCCATTGGTCTAGCTTCATTTGAAATATCAGCGACCTTTATTAGCACCATACAAAGCTACAGAAAAGATTTCAAATTACAGAAAAAATGTTGAATTATTCATAAATGTATTCTTACAATAAAAAATGATGTATGGAAGTAAAATAAAGTTCAACAGAACTCAAGCACACTCACTCATATCCAGAGGTCATAATGACTTACGAAAAAAATATTGAGTAAAATGAGAAAAGCTTTTGTGGAAAAGTTTCCGTCAACACACAAAGAGCATACATAAAAGAACATGCTGAGTGAGCGGAAATAGGAAAACTTATGTCAGAAACTATCCGTAAATTGGATGTGGAAGCGCATTTCGTTGAGATGAAAATTTATGTTTTATATTATGGAAGCAGATGATGTTGGTTATGTAGGCTGATGTAAAATGATTTTGGGGTGAAGTTCATGTACATAATCTTTTGGGTTGCATGCTCAATTCATGATGGATGCGAAAATTTGATGCCTAAGTCTGAAAGCTGGCTGGTAAATGTGTGGACGTGCACATCGTCAAGAGTCATGCCATTAATTATATCTGTTAGCTCTTTTCTTTTCTCTTCTCATCTTCTCCACGTCATTAATCTATTTAAAACTCTCATCATTATTTTTATCATTAAATTCTTGTAGAAATTTTCCGTAGGAGTAAGAATTTCTATTAATGTGTTAATGAGTTATTACGTAGTTAATGCATGAAGATATAAGTATGAAAATAAACTCATGACTATTTATGGATTCAAAGGTCAGGATTATTTTGAATTGGGCTTTTTTGCTTGTTTTATATCTATCTGACGCGTGTCTTGTAGTATTTTTGTAATGTTTTGACTAGAAATGTTTATGAAAATATTTTTAAGGGTACCTAGTTCAAGAATGTTGAAGTTATTTGTCCAAAATTATGAAATTTGAGCAAAGGATGCTAAAATATAGAGAAGCTCACAACTAAATAGCAACAGCAGACAAAAAGTAATCAAAGAACACACCAATCATCCATCAAAACCCATTCATTCCATCACCAACACCCCCAAAATTCCAGAAAAATTTTCAATACTCACCAAATTTTTATGTGAAGCATTACTATAATCAAAAATAGGAATAATTTCACGAAATTGTGTCAGTATCTCATTATGTCGCGCCATATCAGTGGCCAATATACATCTTATGATGCCCTCACGTACTTCCCTGTGACAGAAATGATAAATTACATACGTATATGAAAATTATGATTGTATAGTAAACATATTGAATTGTATAAAACTATTAATCATAAAACCCGAGTGGAATAGTAATTTTTGGATTGAAGTAGTTCCATTTGAAGTGTAGAAAGTAGTTCATTGGATGGAGATTGTGGGGTTATTGAGTTTCTTTTGTATATGACAATAGAGGGGGGTTTGAGATGGAATAGTCCATGGAACAATGTAATTATATCTTTAAAACTAGGATAGTGACCAAAATAAAGCAAGAGACTAGGGAATAGCTCTGAGAAGCTTGCTTCTATAATACTAAGAAGGAAACAGAAGATGGTCGACTACTGATTCATGATAATTATTGCAGAACTGATCAAAAATGATCCAGAGTGACCAAGAAGTTTCACACCCTTGACCCCCAATCTTCAGGTTAAAGATGCTTGAAAATTCACCATACCCAAGCCAGAAGAAGAGACGTTTAATTTCAATTTATTTCTCTATGTCAGATGTAGTTTAAAAATCACAAAAGATGAAGATCTTAACAAGTCAGTCAACCCCTCAAGGCAACATTCCTCATCTAAATTCCACTCGGGATGAAAATAATAAAATAAATCAAAACTGATGTTACTTGTACATGTCTTTGGTGACGTTTTCTAGCACATCACAGTCCGGATATTCCAGCAACCGAAAGGCAATCGAGCAATGATGATTCTCCAATGGTGAAATGTCATTGTATCTAAAAAAGATTTTTTAATAAAGATTGACTTAAGAATTAAAGAGTTTATTCAAATTTTCTGTTGTTGACAGTTGTGCTGCGTAATAAGTTCATGTCTTCGAGCATAAAAAGAAGCAGACTTTGGTATTTTTTTGGGTACATACCTCAAGGCGAGCTCCGTTTTTGCATTTATTTGATAAACATTGTTATAGCCCGGATGGTCCAAGTCATGGCAAATGCATGATACTAAGAGTATAAAGACATCCATATCGCCTAGACGACTAATTAGATTTGTTTGCCATGTAATCGCATACATCTATAGATGGGTAAAAAATAGGTTATTAAGATAAAGTTGAAAGGCAGGAAAAGTTGGAGTAAAAAAAATTCAAGGTGGCTTCAAAGGAAATGGAAATAAAAATGTTGAAGAGAAAATTACATCGGAAAAGTTTTGAATTTGTTTTTCCATTAATAAAAAAATTATGATGAGATGAAAGTCTTTGATTATGGGGATGAAATTGAAGTTTATTGAAAAATTTGTGGCGAAAGCGCATTTTTTAAAATTGTTGGAATCAAGAAGTAGAATTTTTAATAATATTATTTTTATTTTTTTAGCAAAAAAAGAGCAAGAGTATGTTGCAAAAATTGATCCAACAAATATTGGGATTTGAACCAACACCTTCTAGAAGAAGTATATCATGTTTTCTGTTCAATGAACTTGACTATTTCGTCTAATTGGTTACTAACGTTATTTAGTTATTTAATTATCACTAACCAAGTTTAAATTTGGAGAATCCATTTCAAGGCCGTTAATACACTCACTTAAACTATCTATATAAAAAAATCAAAAGATTTCAAATTTTTCTCTAAAATCCACAAACCCACGTAGACTCTCACAAAAATCCAAACTTTCTTAGACTGAAAAACCTATCAATTTCTATAACCCATCAGTAAACAATTTTCATCTCCAATTTCAAAACACCAACATCTCACAAAAAAATCTTCTGGAAAAAGTCATCCTCATCTTGAAATTCTTCTTATCCTATTATATACACACATCCACTTTTCATCTCACAATGTCTTTGACACTGATATAGCATCGCTTCAATGTAAACATTGTGGATAACGTGAGTGGCGTACAACTTAAAGCTTAATTAAGCTCTACTTGAATTATACTTGACACAGTTGTACGGAAATGATGAGTGATGTAAATGTTATGAAGGATTATTAAAGTAGAATTTTTGTGGATTAAAATTTACATCGTGGAATTTTAATTTTTACTGTTTATTATTTTTTCAGTTAATTTAATGCTTACTTTTTATAACTTTTTGAATATTTATTATGTTGAATAAAAAAAACTCTGAAACATTAATTAAACAATTCTTAAACAATAACTTTTTATGTAGGATATTTAGGATTCGAACCTTTCATTATTTGTTAAATCTATTATTATAATTTTCTTATTTCTTAACAGTTTTAAAAAATTGACACAAATTAGTTAAACTTAAAGTAAAATTGTGTTAACAAATCATTGATAAGATTCGAAAATAGAAAATTTTAAAAGAGAGATCCAGTCTCTCAAGAAGGGGAGGATTCAGAGTTTTTTTCATACATTTTTATTTTTTAAAATGTGCCCAAATTTCAATTATTAATAATCACATTTTTCTTTTAAAATTAGACCTTGAAACCATCAATTAATGCAAAAATAAGACTCAAATTTACTCAGTCAACAAAGACCCCTCACCATCAAATCAGCCGCACAATAACCAATTGTTTATTATTCATAAATATCTCGAAATCTCCTTCGTAAACATTCTATGGAAAATTAGACACCACACGCCAATTACTTTTATCAAAAAATAATTTTCCTCTTAATTATTTTTAATATTTTCAGTTCTTCGTTCTCATTATTCAAATATTGATAAAAAAAAAGTTTTCCATTATTAATAAATGATAGCAGCAAGAGATGAGTGTGATGATATAAGAGTGTAGAAGAAGTAGCTGCAAATTTCTCATAAATTCTTAGTAACTTATTTTTTCGAAGAGCTTTTAACGTAAAAGTGGTGTTGAACTTTTTCTTTCATGAAGAGCTTTAAAACGTGGGAAAGTTCTTGAAAATTATCAATTAAGTTTGCTTGAAATAATTTGATTTAATTAAGAGTTAAATTGAATTTTAATAATTTTTTTCTCTAGTTAGTAACCCAAAAATAGCAAATTAGCAACAAAAATCACAAAGTTATATTAAACTGCTTATGATTTATTTCCATTAATGAGTTCATATGGAACTAATTATTCAGCTCATTATTATCTTGAAATAACATCAATTATATTTGTTGGAAAGTTCTAAAAAATTCGCAGTATTTTAATTTTGTAGTTAAAAATAAAATTTTATTTTTTGATCAAAAACTATTTTAAACTTTTTAAAAAATTATAATTATCAAACCAAAATCAAAAATTTCCATTTCCCCCCATTTCCTACAATTATTGTATAACAAAAGCCATTAATCCTCTCACACAACAATTCAATAACGTCCTTAAATAATATTGATTTAAAGATTATATTGATTAAGACGATTCTTCAGTGTCGTAAGCTTTTACAAATTTCTGCATTGTCATCAGTCCGTAAATGAGATTTACGAGGATTTGTAACGTGATAGAACTTTATTTATATTATACATGTTGTTTAAGCACTCGAAGTGCTAAGTCTGATTGTTTTGGCGTGGTTGGAGAGTTGGTTAGAATTTTAAATGAGATTTTGTGGATGGTGCCTTGATGATGTGGTTTAAAGGCAAAATATCTATCTGCTTTGTTGCACTTTAAGAAAACAAGCTAGAATTATTGACAATATTAGAAATCTGCTGAACTCTGCTAAACATTATCAAATAACCCACTATATTCCCCCAATTAGCCACTATGCGGATACGACCAACCCCATGCTCAAGCGTTTATAAACAACATATTGCTTATAGCCTCTTTAAAAGCGTGGAGAAGTTTGAAAACTGAACTATGACGTATTGTTCTTCTAGTCAACATAATATCAAGCCACAACCTAACAACTCATACCCCATATGCACCAAAATGACTTTAACTTAATTAACAGCACATTGACCCAGGTCATGAACAATTTAGAAGTTCAACAAAACAGTTTTTCATAATTTTTCCTCACACAAGCATTTTAATATCAATTTAATCATTCATTAGCTGCTGTTCCTAGATAATGGCCACATATTATCACAATATATAATCAGTATAATGAAATAACGCAGACAGCAATTTACCATTGACAGTCACCACATGATAGCCACGTCATTTTCAGTATTTAAGGTCAAAATCCCTCAAACCAAAACTGTTTCCATGGGAAAATATTAAGAAAGAATAATTGGAAATTTGAATCACTTGATTTATGACATAAATAATCAAATTCAATCGATTTTCAATCAAATTTATGTAAATTAATTTTTTCGCCGTCATCTCATCTATCGGAGCAGCCATCAAAATATAAATTATAATATTGATTTTTGAGAAGCATGAAAAATGATCTTGCAAAAAAAATTTCCCTGGAAGCTTTAAAAGCATCGTCGAAAATCCACTCGAGTGAAAAAATTCTTTTTTATCAGAAAGTTCTCGAGAATTTTGCTTGTGTACATAACGAAAAACCAACAAGAACCGAGCGAAAAATTACCTTTGATGGAAAAATGAGACAAGTACCAAGTAGAGCGCAGAACACAAGAAAAAAATTAATTTAAAGTAAATTTTTATGCAAAAAAATTTATTTTCGGTAAATTTCCACATCGTCTAATTGCAGTTCTTGTTTGAATTAAATATGACAGAAAAGATTCAACGATCACGGTTGAGAAGCTTTTCACCATTAAATTCAATTTTAATTTCATCCCTTTTTGGTATTCATAGAAAATTTTCCATTTATTTATTCAAATATAATGAAAGCATTGAAATGAAATCCTTCAGTTATTATTTTCCATTTCTGAGTATTTTTTCTCTTTTTTTTAACTCTCTTGACTGGATGTTTGGTTGAAAATTTTTCAATTTCGAGAACATTTTGTCTTCACAATTTAAAATTCTAATTTTTCTGACTTCATTCTTTCTGAAAATGGCATAAAGTCCATTAAAGTGACTCAGGACGAGATCTAGACACTATTTGGTCGTGGCTCTAGCAAAGCCGATGACAAACATCTGTTTTTGTTTCTGGCGGCCGGTTAATAATGCCTAGTATGATGAACTGATCAAAATCATCAACGGGCACCGACACCACCTTGATTATTTTCCAGATGCACTTCTTGGCATACTAGCTCTATATCTAATGAATGAGCGAGAATGCTGGCAACCCAATCCTAAATCAGGGCCCTTGTTTTAGTTTAAATTTAAACAGATCCTTAATTTCACGCTTCTTACTTTGGGCCGCGACTTCAGTTGCCCTCCCATTGTTACACCTCATCCCTTAGCATCTCAAAAAAATTCCACTTCCCCATCATCATTTAACAGTATCATAAAAATTCAACAATAAACTGTCAGACAGGATGAATTTTCTTCTTCATATTCCATTTCATGTCATATTCTTTTATGACAGCCACAGAATAATTGACAAAAATAAAAATAAAGTCAGTTATTAACTTACCATCTGTGAGACACAAAAGCAATGCCGAAAATTATGAAAAGGAACATCATTGTAATGTTTATAGACTTCATAAAGCCATTCACGTAATCGCGTCGATGATATGTGAAATTTCTCAATAAAATTCAATTCAACAAACATCGTTTCCATTAAATGTAGAATTTCGTAGTCTTCCCAATCGTATGAATCAAATGATGGCAGTCGCAGTGCAGCCTTCACATCGTCTGACAGTGTCGTGTTACAAATTTCCAAAAATTTTGTCTTGACGTAGCTATGCTTTGGTAGGCTGCTTTTTCGATGTGGCGGAGGTTTCGGTCGATTTGACAAACCTAAGAAGAAAAATGAAATGAAATACTTTAGAGACATTTTATACAGCTATAGCCGACGAGGATGATACTTTTTTTGTATGTGCGAAAGAGAAAATTGAAAAATGAGACAATTTACGGCACTTTTCTACATGAAGAATGGAGCATGACAATGACTTTATGACTAAGTTTATTGAGTTTTTTTTATTAGTAATATCCATCCACCACCTGGCTACGCCACTGGACTGAACCCTAGAGTGACAAACTAAATTAAATTATTTTCCTGTCTATGAAAATTTATTAAAAATTGCGTCACTTGGCGAGAATCGATACATGCTATGACAATCAAAAATGTAAATTTGACTACAAGTTTAAATTCCATGTTAAACAAAACAACCTCAAGCATTTCAATATTTTTTTCGTGAGTCATGAGTGTTTGAAAATTTGTTCCTTATTAGCATAACCAAACTTTGACTTTAAGAATTAATTTACATGACAAAAATTAGTAAAACAGACTTTGTTTTTGGCATGGGAAGAAAAACAATGTTATCTGCATCATAACACTGTTATCAATTTCATAATTAAAGATATATTAATTAAATCACCCCTTGTTTTTATTATACTCAATAAAAATACAGCCGACCTTGAAAATATCTTTGTCTATGGCCCTTTATCAGTGGATTAGGGCTTATGTTATGTTGTTATGATTAAGATTAGACGTATTAGTTTTAGAATTTTGAAAGTTATTGTAGATATTTCCTATAACTAATATTTGTTCACGCCTATCCACCTTCTACTTCTATAGACATTCAGAAATCAGACTTTATTCGTCAAATATCAACCAACTTCCAATGAAGTCATCAATGAGTGTTCATAAAATATCATTTTTTGTAAATTTTCGACATTGGAATTTTATAGAAATTCAATATGAATGACATAAAGTCAATTGATTTTGATATGAATTTCATATTCATCATTAAATTTAATGAACGTTCTAATATTGTGCTGGAAATATTCAAAGTATCTTGAACCTTAATGTATGAAAATTAATTGTATATATGAATATTTCAATATATTCAATTTCCTCATTAAATTTAAGCATACCATCTCATGAATATTTGAATTATAGAGCTATAATTAAGCCATTTACCTTATCTAGACACAAACCTGTTGAATTTTCTATGGCATAAAATAAAACGTGAATTCATTTCTACTCTATAGGCTCGCATATATTTTATTCAGCGCTGTGAAAAAACGCAATGAATGAAGACAACGATGAGCACGGGAAAAAGAGGAGTATTAAAAATTCACGATGATAAATAACATTGTAGCATAGAACTGTAACATGATACAGAATCTTGAATATTTCATAATACGAAGTGGATAAAGATGCCATCAATTCCCTATTGATTTTTAGCATCATTTAAGCACAAATTGTCAAATCAACTGGAACTTGGCTTGTGTGGGCTTATTGGATCGTGAGTTTTACAAACTTTTCTTCTTCTTGAACATACACGTGCTTACTAGGAATTGGCATTAATTAAGCCATTAAAATAGAAAATAAATTTTGGGAAAGTTGATTTATTGCAGCCTAGATATGCTTAAGAAGCTGAATTCAGCATGTACTGAATAAAATAAATTCAGCAAAGCTGAATAAACTGAATTCAACAGCGCTTAATAATCTTAAGATCCTCATTTTTCCCAGAATAAATCATAACATTGAATGATTTCAATCAATTGGAAATTATTAATTTACTTTTTTTCTCCATTAAACGGCATTGATAGCATCAAATTAATGCATAATTTATGAAAATATTTCCCATCCTTTATCTCATCTCAGACATCGATGTTTTCCTACTCATTCCATCACACAAAGACAACTGATTGACGAATGGATTGTTTATTAGAAAAATGGCAAAAAGCTGAAAATAGGAAATATATAAAGCATCGCTTTCTCTTTGAAAATAAATAAACAAAGGAGGATAGGAACGGCAAGGACAAGGAAATAGAACTGAGTGAATGAAGAAAATTTCTTTTGTGCTCACACGATAATTAAATCTCATGAAATCGTATATATAGAGTTGAGAGTTTATACTTGATATCGCATAGAGACATGATGAAAATTCAATTTTGATAAAAGCTTTTGAAGGTTGTTTGTTGATATCCTTGCGGAGAATTTATGGAAACTGATGTGATTGAAACTGTAAGGAAATGATAAAACTGTGTATTTGTTCCATAGACGTCAAAAAAACTTTTCCTAAGGGATATCCAACATTACTTTTGTTTCTTTACATGAAAAGCTCTAATTTGAAATAAGAACTCCAGTGGGATTATCAATCCTCAATAGTAAAACTAAGGTAGAGCATTACCTTGCAATTGTGTACACACTAATCTCAATCCTACAATAGAATCTAAATGAAATAGACATAATTGATATTTTGCAATCCTCAAAGGGATATTTTGTATGTTTGTGTTTTGATGAAGGCAAAAATAATGTAAAAGTCAGTTTCATGAATGAAATTGAACTTTTATTGAATGCCTACGATTTGTCAATAGCTTTGTGACATTGTGATTCAATGGTTTTTGTGTAAATTTTTTGTAAATGTCATGGATACTTTAAGGCAATATATTTTTTAAATGTTGAGTGGGACGAGGATATGGGTCGTCATTTGAGTTTTGGTTATTTGTTGCATTAGACGTATTTATGAATGGAACTAAGTTTTGACATGCTGTTTTTACTGTGTAAAATGTATTTTTGGTAGCTTTGGATAAAGTTTTGAATGAAATTGAAATTTGTTTTTGAAATATTTAGTTAAAATTTAACGGGCTTAAGAAATTTGAATTTTACTTGAATCGTTGAAGAAAGTTCTAGTTTACATTTCAATTTCAATTTACTTTTATCAAACTTCCTCAAACTAGAGTGATATTTTGTGAATTAATTAGTTAATTACAACTGTAGGGAACTCAAAAGTTCTATCCATATGAATTGAAACAGAAAATCAAAGAATTCTTGTCTATTCACTTGATTTAGTCGATTTTACGAGATTTTTTTTCAACATATCCTATCTAGACATCAAAATCAACCGCAATTCTAATTAAGCAGTGTAATCAACAAGCATAATGAAAACCCACATCAGTATAGCTAAAAGATTCCATCAAAAACTGCACCATGCCGTACATTACAAAAATTTCATATCCTAAAGTACAACATTCATGTCTACAGCTCATCAAGAACTAATCCATTATACATCTCACCGAGAATAATATAAAGTTCATACATCCAGCTAATTACAACATTAATAAAAGTTCGAAAGCCACAAAAAATTTCATTAACATCATGTAAACAAAACCTTGACCTTTAACCCAACTCCGTGATTTTCATCAAAGGTCAAAGAAACTTTAATGAGTGTGTGAGACAAGAACATTTAAAATCACCCCTGCATGTCTATTGAATGTTCATTTACTTAAGTAAGCACAGCACGTACTGGTATCAAATAAAATACCATAAAATAATGTATCGAGAAGAATGTTTGCTCAAGGAACCCATTAGAATGTAAAGAAGTACGACGAAAGAAAAACATTTAAAAGGACACAAGTAAAACTTGTGTAAAAATATCTTTTGGACTGAAGAGGAAGAAAAAAGGTTCTTTTGGACAAAAGAAAGAAATAAGAAAGGTGGGGCTGTATTTTGAGGTTGTTTGTAATACGAAACGTTTAAAACGCAATAATTGGAGTCTATTCAGAAGTTTTGAGATCAAAAGGACGCTGAATTCGGTCGGTACGGTTTACTAAGCGTTGCTGAATTCAGCAACGTTTATTAAGCTGAATTCAGCTTATTCAGCAACGTTTATTAAGCTGAATTGAGCTTATTCAGCAGTTCTGAGTTATCGTCCAGACAATCTGCCCAAAGAATTATTCAATTATCCTAAAAAGTAGCCGTCTGAGAAACTGTCTCTATAGAAATAAGAAAAAGGTACCCGAGTGAGACGAGAGAGCGAGAAAAAGTTATTCAAAATGTGATGATAATTTGTATTTGACCTCAACTTACATAACCAATTCATTTTCTCGGTATAGTCAACCTTCCGCTTCAATTCTCGCAGTAGCAATTTCAAGTCATCATTTGTTATTCTACCGCTCAACTGTTGCTGTTGCTGCTGATGCTGATGATAAATACTTTGCGACTGTTTATTGCAATTTACTGTTGTTAGCTTTATTTTTGTCATTTTACTTTGGTCCTTATCGTCATCATCGCTGCTTTCGTCATCGTCGACACAAAATATGCTTTTCTTATTGTCTCTACTGCTGCTTAATAATACCGTGGAGCTTACGTTATTTGACTCATTTTTAGCGTTTGTATTGACATGCTCATGAATAGCCATTGAAGCTGATGGTGATGTCGTAAGGTCATTACTGCCGTTATTATTGATATTATTGTTCTTACTATTATTCCCCGATGATGCTGAATAATTCATATTACTTTTACTATAATAAACTTTTTTATGTGCCGCGTTTGCGATTCTGTTGTGATGCTCTGTCGTATGTCTTAACAATTCCTGTTGATGATGAATTTTTATGACTGTTTCTTCTAAATATCTTAAATGGTTAATTAATTCCGGACTATTCTCAACATCCGGCGTATTCTCATTAATATCAAAAATATCATTCAATTTATGTGTTAACGAAATTGTTGTTGCAAGTGGTGGCTTGCCAAAATTACATAAGCTTTTCTTTTGGAGATCCTTCAGGTCAATATGCCACGCCTGCTCGAGACTACGAAGACGCTGTGCTATTTGTCCACATTCGGCTAATAGCTCAACATCAACGTTAACCTCTTCTTCAACGTGGAACATTCGTGCGTTTCGACAGTCTTTACGGAATTTCTTCTTCTCTTCCTGTTCCTGTCAGTTTTGCACTTTCCACCTTCCAATATCAGTTTCACGAACTTGCTGCTTCCGTAAACGTTCTTTACTCCAACCACTATGATTGATGAAGATTGCGGCGACAATTTCTGTTTAAAGCTTACTGTCCTCCTCACTTCCTTCCGACTGTCGCTTGACTTTTGTCTAATGAAACTTTATCGTAATGTCTGCACTAAAATGAATCAAATAGAAAATAAGAAAAGACGTAATTAGATAATTGGGTTATAACTTATAACAATGTGTCAAAAGGATGAGTTGGAAAAGATAAATATAGAAAAAATATAGATAAAAACAAATTATGAGTTGGAAGGTTATTACAGTATGTGCATAGAGTGCATTTTTCAGTCACCCTCCCCCATTTTTTGTAAAATTTTCTTTACCGAAAAATTTAGTTCATCAGGAGATACTATACCCTCCTATCTGTCACACAATGAAACTATTTTGACCTACATATAGTTAATTGTAGAACAAAATGTAGCAAAGTACCCAAATACTATATTTTGACCAAAGAGAATGACAACATAAATTTCGAATGGATCATAAACACATTGCTCCGAAGACAGCAATTCCACCAACAGCTCTGCTAAAAGGAACTCAACATGAAGCTCTACATTAACATCATCCAAAAAATATGGAATAAGGAGCAAGCAAAAAAAGTTAATTAAAATTACGACTTTGATCCATATAACTCTAAGCTATAATCGTTCTAGAGCATAAATAAAGATGGCAGAGATTAATGTTATTTACTCTTAAATTTCTTATCCTTCTTCACATATTCATTAGCATGAAGAAGAAAAACATATTGAGAATGTCATAACAACTGAATTTACATGTAACATGATTTCAACGTAATTTGAGATGAACGTCGAAATATTGAAGAAATTTTTTTATTATCATAATAGGAAAAAGAAATGAAATTTGGGGGTTCTTAGTTGCAGATGAAAATACTTAGTACTATTCTGCTGAGCTGAATTCAGCGCTATTCAGTTGAGCTGAATTCAAAACTATTCAGTGTGATTCAGCTAAGTTGAATTCAGCTCTATTCAACTGAGCTTAATTCAGCACTATTCAGCTGAGCTGAATCTCAATTCAGCGCTATCCATCAAAAATGAATTCAGCTGAACAGATATTTTATAGATTATTCCGTCGCTAAGATGACTAACCACAACAAGATAATAAATTGAAAATAATAAATTTTAAAGCATTCATCATCATCATTTTCAAAAAAAAAACTAAAAGAAAAATATTCGAGTCTTTAAAATCTCCAAAAAAAATGTGAATGTAAAAAATAAGAACCGCTTCTCGCAGAAATATGAGATATTTTGAATAATTCGGAATAAATTTCGCTCATAGTAAGAATCAACATTCTTCTCAATTTTACGCTTTTCAAAACGAATAAAAAATAATTTTGAGGAAAAGATGTGAGCTAAAGTAGAAATGGAAAGAAATGAATTTCAATTTAATTTATTTGATTTATAAGACAGAAATAAGCATGGATATAAAATGCAAGGAGAAGTTCGTTCTCTTTTAATGTTCTTTTTTTCTACAACATGAATAAATTCTGTTTTTTATTGCAACTTCGATACACAATAAAAAGCTTCAAGATGTTTTGTTGCACATTTCATGTTTCAGTCTGTGAAATATTGTAAGAAAGTTCATGTTTCTTTAAGATAAGGACTTTGAAACTCAAATTTATTGTTTTTAAAATTACAGAACTGACAAGTTCCAGAAAAAATACTGAAACCATTCATTTAAAGTGTTCAATTATCGTAAATAGTAAGTTTTCATAAAGTACTAAACTTCTAATCAGGAATATATCCACTAGGAGGTCTAAACCCCCCACTCAAAAATGATCGATATGAAACGTTCGGTCACTAATCCAGTATCTACGTGACAAAAAATTCCAAATCCAAATATTGAAGTATATTTTTAAACCAACCCAGAAAATAAAACATAATAATCAACTTAATTTCACAATAAATCAATTAATTAAGACGAAAACCGATCAATATTAATAAAATTTCATGCGATATCGCGATCTGTCAAATTAAAAATGATAAAAGAATTTAATTGCGATAATTCATAAATAGCGTGAGAAATGATGCAAGAAAAAATATTCTTTTTACGTAGTCGACTACTTGAGTGACATTTGAGGGTATAAATAAAGGTGATAAGAGTAGGAAATAATTTGAAAGTAAACAGGAATTAAAATAATAATTGTTTCCACAATTTACGGATATCCAATTAAAGGCATATGAACTGATAATTGTCGAGTATCGAATTCAACTAATTAATGTTATAGCATCACCAATTATAACCATTAATACTGAATTAGTTGGGTAAATAAAATTAATTTGCACCTCAGCTCAGCCACGAGGATAGGAATTAATATTAATTTCTGTTTCCTGAGTAATAATTAGGAAAATAAGCTCATTTATTACGTTGTAATTTCCAAAAGCGTTTTTTAGAGCAAATTAATAGTTTAAGTTGGCATTCTGACAAGCTTTTGAGTAACTTATGATAGCTCAGAGTTAGGAGCATGAAATCTGAAGTCATAGGACGTTGGTTCGAGTCCCATTGGGGTTACAAATCAAATTGAAATCCCCTTCTTAATACTAGGCATCTTATGTCAATGACCACAAATCTAACTAACCACTCAAAATTTATAAATCAAACGATAAGCCTTAATCCACCTTGAATCATCCTAATTACGCTGAATTCATCTTCTCATAATTTCACAAACAAATTTGTCATCAAGAAAAAAAATTCGATAAACAAGCAAAAATTGAGAACTCTAGCTTAAATCTGTTAAATCACGTGAAAACACTCGATTATTTTTTGATAATGCTTGCTACCGTGTTTCTCAGCTTTAAAGTGATTTCAATGATTTATAAAACGCAATTTATATGTGCACACATTCATATCAACCTTTGATTGCTGATAATGTAATTTTTTGTCGACGATATCTTAATGCGTGATTACCGAATTTTTAATTCCCCTTACGAAATTGAGTATCGAGGATGTGTGAAGTTTTTTTTTCACTCGCTACTTTTTTCAGATTTTTATTGCCAAGTAGTAAAAATATTTTACGTAACATAAAACGTGATAAACAAAACAAATCAGGTGCCGATGAGTCACAGGGATGACGGAATTGGTTTTAAGTTTCGACGAAATAAATTTTCAGTCACACTTATAGATAAAAAAAGTCTTGAAAGATATCAAATTAATTTATATGTATAATGAAAAATGAGATATTATGAATTTTTTTAATATTTTATCATAAAAATTTTTGTTTTGCTGTCAACAACTAGTAAAAATATTTTAATGATGAGGATTTCATGGTGATGACTCAACAGGTTCAATCAACTTAAATTGTCTTTACGTGAGATTTTTTGATATTGGTGCTGAAAAATTAGATAATTATGTAGCAAGTCTGAATTCAACTTATTCAGCACTGCTGAATTCAGCATATTCAGCAGTTTTGAATTCAGAATTAAATCATTTGCATAAGACAAACTCAATGAACCTTTATCAAACTTTTATATCTCAATCTAAGCATCTCTCATTCTCATTAGTCGGATTAAAGCTCATATTTTTTGAATAATTAGCTACTAGTCTACACGTCTCCACACAATCACAAAAATATTTTTTTTTTAATTTTTATTTCTTTATAGTAAATTCTTGCATAAATAAGCCCGTTAAAGAGCTCAACACGAAATCAGTCGTAGAAAATTATTAACACATTTTAATTAAATATTATAATTATTACTCCTCTCAAATTTACTGCTTTTCATTAAGATGACGATAGAGAGAGAGAGAGAGAAACTCGTTTGATTAAAAAGAAATAATTAAGTAATAAAGAAAAATTTATTAGCAAGTCAGCAAAGTTAATCATCGTAAATACATGCACGTGTTCCTTTAGCGGCAACAGATAATTGAGTTTTATATATTAAAGCCAAGTAGGAAGTGAAATGATTGTGAAAAATGAGAAAAGCGCAACGTTCTTTGTGAATTTTGATGAATTTTCCTGGCAGATGAGCAGGTTTAATTGAATTTAGTGTCAAGTTCTTGTAGATTAAATTAAATTCACTCAAATTTTGATTAATTTAAATTATAGATAAGCCCACAAAAACCAGTCAATTCGCTACCTCAGTCACGACATCTCATCATTATTCCCATAAAACCTTTATCAACACATGAAACTTTATTGCAAAAAAATTATTATACGTAGAAAAAAGTAATAAAAAGGACCGAACAAGTCTCATTTCAGCAACGTAGATCCTTTCATTGAATCACGATATCGACTAGACAAAAGGTAGAAAAACAAGTAAGAACTAGATTCAAGATTTAATACCTATAGAAACAGATAGCAAAAACTTTAATAGTAAATTATAGCAAACAGATGAGAAGTTGTGTTGGTGTCACAGGTGCAACAGGATATGAGAAAATAGGACAAAGAAAAGCAAACTTTGGATTTTTATTGGATTGTGAAGAAGAAAAGAAAATATAGAGGAAGAAGGCAAACAATGAAGCAAGATGAATATGTATTAAATAGGAAAAAGCTTCTTTTTTTTTAAAAAAAAAATGACATTAAAATTTTAATTTTCTGGGGTTGATAACTGTCCAGCTATATTACATTAATTTATTTCAAAAATTACTTCAAAATTGAGTTTAATGACATCTTTTCAAACCATTTGTGCATAACAGCTAGTCAATATTTGCGACACTTGAAGCACTCGCAACAAACCAATATGTAGAGACACCCAGCTGAGCAAACATGTATTAGCTGATATCGATATAGTGACTTTAAGGACTGATATTGAAATCTATGCTCCAGTACTGTATCTAAAACCTTGGGTTCCAAAAAGTCTTAAAACAACCCCCTCCCACCCTTAATGTTAGTACTTAACAGAAGTCCATCCATGACAATATGATAGATATAATCACAACATTCAAGCATTTCCTCTCATTCCACTCACATTAAAGTTGCAGCAAGATTGATTAAAGATTTATTACAGCTCGAGATATATAGAGCAAAGGATTTAATGGAATAAAAAATGAGAAGCAATGTTTCTTTATTTATGTTTATCATGATTTATATCAATATATAGGTGAAACATTAGCAAGCAACTGTATGCATTGAATTTAGATTGTTTTTGACACATTATATCCCCAAGGGTGATATCTTTCATGATTTTACATGGTTTACATTTTAATAGCACTGTTCTAGCAACAGGTGGGAGCTTTTCTGAAATACTTAAGGATATTCAGATCTTTTGTTTTATTGATTCGATGAAGAATTATGGTGCCTTGAGGACTTTCGTATTGAGGAAATGTTGCTAATAATAAGTTGGAATATTTTTGAGATGACAGAAGTGGAAAGAATGGATAATATTAGGAAATAAATTAATTTTGTCAATCTACATATCCTGAGGGGTACAACATAGTCGCCAAGGTACCGTGTTAACGGCAAGACGTCAAAAGGACGTGAAAAACAGCTGTTACTGTCTCCAAACTGCTTGACGTGAAAATAATGAGATTTACCACCGCATGTCACTCGGGTATATCTTGAATTTCTAAGGAAAATCTCAGCCTTGTCCTCAAGACTATCACACGAGATTACAGAACAAAATCATCACTTTAAGGTATCTATAAACATGACCATTTTCAAGACGACAAACAAAATTGATCCATAATCTCAGTATTTAAATCCGACAACTACATTAGCCTAAATGGTAATAATCTCTTACATCCTCCCATTCTCATTTACTTTCAACAATCTCATACTCCATAGAAAATTTATGTTATCCAAAAAAAGAAGCTTATTAATTCTCGTAATGGAAAAGTTTAAGTAAATTAATTTAGTTGTTGTGAATGAAAATGTTTTCTATTCATAGAATACGGTAGGTCTGGTACATAATGACTGCTAGATGGAAGAAAAATAAAAGATTCTCAAGAGATGAGAAAGAAAAGGATTTAGAAGCACAAAAAAAAATATATATTTGCATTTAAAAAGAAGCCATGAATGAGAAGAGAGGCTGTTAGACGTCTCTCTAGATAAAATGCAAATCACATAGCATCATATCACTGATGGGTAAATAATGTCATGACTTAAAGGCTGAAGGTTATCAAAGATAAAGAAATTCTTTGACTGAATCATTCTCGTGATAAAAATTTAAAGCTTATGAAGAAAAATCTGCAAAAATCACAATTTTTGAGGCGGAAATTCACGACCTTGATGCTAGGCACTTTGGAACCATAAAAATTGAAATCAATTTTTATCACAATCAACAATTTTTAATTTAATTTTCTCAAGTATCCATAAAGCAATCATCACGTCATCCACTTGAACGGCAAATGAATTTCTCAGAAATCACTCCTTTTTTGAAGAATCGCATGAAATATAAAAGGTAGATCTAGGGAATCAAATTTATATATATATATACATGAGCTAAATAATTTTCAAGGAAATGGAAAAATTTCGTGTGAGAATGAGAAAAGTTGAGGAAGGCTGTGACATGCATAAAAAATAAAATTTTAATCTTCTACCTTACGTCATACTTGATATACATCACACAGCTCACAATTCTTATCGCATTTTGTTGCGCTTAGATATATCTAACTGATTTAATTCGATAGAAGGTGTATAAATAATGATCGTCCCACAAAGTAGATAGGAAAGTTTTATTGCGATTATTATTGTCACATTGCCTCCTCTTCTGTGCTTCTTTATGTCATCTGATAATGACGTATTTGTGGTCATAAAAGTAATCGATTAATATAAATGATAGCAAATATTTTTATCTGTTGCTATGGAGACGATTTGATGAGATAGGTGGGATTTGGAGTTGGATGTTGAGAACGAGAAATAAGTTTGTCAAAAATAAAACCTTCAAATTTCTGCTACCCAAGTCGAAACTTAAAGTTCAACTTATTTCCATATCTATTTCTTCTTTCACATTCGTTCTCTACTTTCCATTAATGAAAAACAAGAAGATGAAAAGAAAATGAGCGCAAGCATAGAAAAAGTGAAACAGAAGGAGCATTAAAAGGTAGGATGTAAATATAGCTGAAAGCAAGAAGCTTAAAAGTCAAGAAACAACATCGGTAAACAAAATTCGACCCAAAATTAATTTTACCATCGCAATGTCGACGTAATACATAGAAATAAAGAATAATAATTTAATTGTTTGTTATTGAATCATTAAAGCGCATATTAATTTGAATATAAATTAGTAATTTAATGAATGATGAGCTATTTTTAGGGATTGTGAGGAAGGGTTGATATAAAAAATTTTGAGGTCACTCAAGATTAATTTAAGAAATTTTGATGTTTTTTTAAGAAAAAAATCCATACAATAAACAAAAATCTACGAGTGTTAAGCTTAACGTTGATTCAAATCTGTCAATAAACAATATTATGTACTCAGAAGGAAATTTTATAATATACGATATATGTTAAAAAGCTTCTCAAATTTTCTAAAATCCTTTGATTTATTATCAAAAATATTAATTACATTAAAAATTTAAAATTGAGACTAAAAAATGTAAACAAAAAATTTCCAGGAACAGGAAAGCAACACAATTTAAAAAAAAAATCCACATCGTTTCTGAATTTTCATTAACAACCAAAAAAGGTAAGTTGAGAGGAAATGGGGTTCATTATGAAAGGCTCTAGAGTTACATAATAATATAATAATTTGATATAAATGAATCTACAGCAGCTTAACATAGTCGCCAAGGCAAGTACATGTGACAGAAAAATGAGGATTAATGTAGCGTACTGCTCGGTTTTATGTGCAGTTGATTCACAAAGCATTGAATTTTATTTAACAAAAAGAACAAGTTGAAAAATTCAAATTGCACTAAAAAGTCTTTCCTACATTCTATTTGCTGCTTACACACAAAACTCTTCAAAGGAACAAACGAAATAAAATATTTGCAAACATACATGTAAAAAAGCACAATGTTAATATTAATAGAGAGTCAGGAAAAGAAGAGCATTCAAAAAAATGAATAAAGAACATAAAAGCTTGCTCTTGATCTTTTGTGAGAAAATAAAATATTTTCTGTATGAAAAACCTTTGATCCAAAAATTCCAATTCATGAGGATTTGTAAAGAAGAGTTAATTCTATAAGCATCATGATTCCACAAGTAAAAATGTATTTTTATGTTTTCTAGCAAGGAAATTTTTGATGTTTGAAAATTCACTTAGTATCATTAATGGTGCTTGAATTTCATGTTGATTTCTGATCAGTGGTCAAAGTTGAGTTAAAATTACTAAAAATATCCAATAAAAATTTAAAACAAACCATCCAAAAATCATCCTACCTAGATGTTCAGAATTCCAAGTATATTAATCATCAAAACAAATTGATAAATAAACACGTCTGGATTTCTTCAGAATTTATAAAGTTCAATGTTAATGACTTATGCTGAATCTTCTACAAGGTTATTTTATTCTCAACGTGGGCGTAGGTGCATGGGACCGACGGAATATTCCGCGGAATTTTGTTCCGCGGAATTATTCCGCGGAATTTTTATTCCGCGGAACTTTCTTCCGCGGAATTTTCTTCCGCAGAACTTATTCCGCGGAACAAATTCCGCGGAAGAAAATTCCGCTCAAATAATTTTTAAAAATTTATTCCGCGGAACTTTCTTCCGCGGAATTTTCTTCCGCGGAACTTTCTTCCGCGGAACTTATTCCGCGGTATTTGTTCCGCGGAATTTGTTCCGCTTCAATTTTTTTAAAAAATTTATTCCGCGGAACATTATTCCGCGGAACTTTATTCCGCGGAACATTATTCCGCGGAACTTTATTCCGCAGAACTTTATTCCGCAGAATTTTATTCCAAAAAAATTTCCATAAAGCAAATTATTTTTTTGATTAGCTTATCTTAAAATAAGCTCACAATGCAATATTTTCAAAGAGTGTCAAGATTATAAAATGTCTAGTGTTAATCATGATTATCACTTCGTCATATCAACAATCCCGCCATTCATTTTTCGTGGATTTTCATAAAGGAGAAGACACTGTTGTCCGCGTTTTGTCTGCTCATACTTTATGCAGTTTTTTGCTTAAAATGTGTACTAGGAAAAATGTGCGTGCTAGAAACAGCCAAAATACTTCTAAAAGTGACTTACGTAAAGCTTACATTACGTAAAAATACACAATAGGTAACATAACGTACGGCTTATTTAGTGTGAATTGAGGGGGTACGAGGAGGGGTTGAACAAGTGTGTACAAAAGGGCTGATGGAAGGTGGGGAGGCAAAAAATTTAAAATTTATTTTATATATACGTTTTGATCGTTATTTTACACTTTACCATTATTTTTCAAATATTGTTTGGTCCACTTTTTCTACAGAGAAAATGCAATTTAGTCGATCATGACTTATGAGTGACTATGCTTTACTAGTTTGAAATTTAACGTTTTTTCGGTTTTTCTGAATATAATAATTTTTACATATATAAATATTGCTTCTTAGTAAAGAAACAATTAAGTAACCTCTGTGGATTACAACAAGGTACTTGGATTTGAACAAAGAACTTGACTGAAGTTCGAATCCTGTCAATTCCAAATTTATGCTTTTTCGGAAGTTTTGATACTTTGACTAATTAGTGTAGAAAAATTCTCGAGACCGAGACTTGGCCGAGACTTACGCTTCTTATTCCATATTAAGTTTATTTTCAATAACTTTAAAATACTGAGCTTTTTTTGAAAAAAAAAAATAGCATCAGCCACATGCTGTCTACTGGCGACGATCAGCGCGAGACATGTGGTCAGCGTTTTTCCTAGCAGCAAGCACTTTTGGTGGTGATACGAGCAAGTGGGCTTGGTATCGTCGCGAGCTCTCTCGCTCGTCGACTATCTGTTGCTTAACACCCAAGTCACCCCCTGGATACGCCCCTAGTAGCGGATACGTATATGCCTCAGTTATAATCGAATCATTATTTTCCCTTTTTTCCTAAGTCTATTTTGATACTTTTCGAGTTGTATTGACTAGATAATTAATTTCACCTAGATATGCTACATATCATTGTAATCGTCTCTGGAAGTACTTTAACATACCGTCATTTTTGGAAATTTTTAATCGGTTTTATCGATTCAAAAACCGGTTCAAAAATTTGTAGTTTTTTTAAATCATACTTCCAATTACCTTAAAAATATGCTTGACACCTAGAATTGTAGCTTATAAAAATCGATGGAGCTTTAAAGTGGTTTTGGATTTTTCGCTCTAAGGTTACGTCATTTTTTGAGGGTCCAATGTTGAAACTTCAAAAAATCATAACTTTTTATAGGAATGATGAAAAATTATGAAACTTTCAGTATAAATGTATATTTTTTAAAGAACTATCAAGAAAAAATATAATTAAGTGGTGTCTGTACGTCTGTCACAATTTTCAAAAATACGATTTTGTATATAATTGAAGTACTTTTTAGCATAATTAGAAGACAGCTGTTAAAATTCCTTTAACACCTTCCTATTGCATATTAAAAGATCTTTGAAAAGATGTATCGCTTGTCTGGGGTTTATACCCCAGTTACCTCAAAAATAAATTTTGACTTTTTTGACACATTTTTTGAAAAGTTTTCAAAATTCTTAAAACGCAGTCTTAATCTACATAAAATTATCTTTTCAACGATATACAACACTTATGGTTTGCATTAGAACATATTATAGAAATAACTTTACCGATTCGAATTTGTTGTTTCTGTAAAAAAAATTAATTTTTATAAAGTGGTTATTGTCTTCGGTTTCTGGTTAACTAAAATTTGGATTAATTCAGAACACAAACCCTAGACATTTTATAATCTTGACACTCTCTGAAAATATTGCATTGTGAGCTTATTTTAAGATAAGCTAATCAAAAAAATAATTTGCTTTATGGAAATTTTTTTGGAATAAAATTCTGCGGAATAAAGTTCCGCGGAATAAAGTTCTGCGGAATAAAGTTCCGCGGAATAATGTTCCGCGGAATAAATTTTTTAAAAAAATTGAAGCGGAACAAATTCCGCGGAAGAAAGTTCCGCGGAAGAAAATTCCGCGGAAGAAAGTTCCGCGGAATAAATTTTTAAAAATTATTTGAGCGGAATTTTCTTCCGCGGAATTTGTTCCGCGGAATAAGTTCTGCGGAAGAAAATTCCGCGGAAGAAAGTTCCGCGGAATAAAAATTCCGCGGAATAATTCCGCGGAACAAAATTCCGCGGAATATTCCGTCGGTCCCATGCTCCGCACCCTCTAACGTTAACTCTCACAAAATGTTTTTTTCGGAGATTGTTTGTCTTATCAAAATTTATTGGCTTTAATATTCTGAGGTCATTGCGTATTTGTTTTGATTTGGAAGCAATTTGTTTAGATTGAAGCTTTAATTGTGCTTAAAAGTTGTTGTTTTATAAGTTTTTAAATCAAAATTCAATTCATTTTTCAACAATCTTTCGATATTAGTCAACTTCGTCAACTAGTTCTTCTTATTTCAACAAATTTTGTAGAAATACCTAACTATAAATTATAATTAATTAACATAATTATTTATTTAACAGCAAAATATCATAACTCATAAGCCACTTAATTAATCAACATTTTGAGGAATTGTGGCTTTCGTGAAGAATTTTCGTCTGAGAAAGTGAAAGAATTCAGACGCAATAAATGATTAAGTTTCCAATTTAAAGACTTCTTTGGTTTTTCAATTTAGTACTTAAAGCCTTATTTATCACAACTTAATTAAAGTTTCATTCTCGTATACTTTTCCATCAATAGAATTAAAATCTAAAAAGTCAAGTACTAAAGTAAATGAAAATGTTTATAAAATAAATTTATTCAGGAATGAAAAAAGAAAATTATTAAGCATTTCATTTAATTTTTTCTCTCATTGCTGTTTTTTGAGCCAATAAAATCTGATTTTCATCTTCAAGTGGAAAAAGACGCTTCTTCTTGCTTACGAGGCACGCTATTGATGTAAACCCTATTATATTCACCAAAAGCTCTTCATTATAAGGTGAAGGTCTTCCCTCATTCATTGTATTTTAATTTAAATTTAATAGCTTAAGATGCTGTAAGACTTCGAGTCTCATTTCAGCTTTTTTGTGAATTTTTCTTGTATTTCACAAAGACGATTTTTTTAATTGCTTAGATTCTATTCTGGGGACTGTAATTTAAAAGGACGTAAGGAAAGTCATGAATATGATGTCAAAATTAGATTGATTAAATCAAAAAACTTAATAGAATTTTCTCTTAAATTCAGACGCAATTTTACCAAGAGATACTTCATCATAATTCTACACAATTTGCATGTTTTTGAAATAAATAATTACCTTTCCAAAAACATTCGCTTTTTCTTTTTTTTTGCAACATTTTTCCATAGCATAAAAAATTCGTACCTTTTAATTTCCTCATTTTGTTAAACAAACAGAAAAGCACGAAATATAAAAAAGGAAAAGAGATTTCAATCAAGGCCATATTTCTTTTAAATCGTAAAAACGCAACAGGTAAGACGAAAAAGAAGAGAATTGGAAACGGAAGTGATATGCAACATATTGATTATTTTTTTTCTACAAAAGTTTGTTGTACTTCAATGGCTCGTGTCGGACTGATTTTCTTTGAGATGTTTTTTTTCTAGATCAATAAATAAATAAAGAAAAAATTTCAATTTTTCTGAGAAGCTTATATTGATTATTTTCCTCGAATATTTCATAATTTTGATATTTTTAGAGCTTATTTTAATAAATTATATATTTGATATATGAACTGAAATTAAAATTATATTTTAAAAGTCTAAAAGTAACAAAAGAAAATAAAAATTCAAAATGGCGGATTTTTTCCACTACAAAGACTAATTTACCGAATTTCAGCATGCTGATTTCAATTTCTAATAATATTAATGATGTTTACATCAATTCAGGATGGCAAAAGTTGGAATTTATTCACTTTATGTTTAAAAACTGCATATTCATTGAGTTATATCCTATTTAAGATTTTATTGAAAAACAAAATGGCGTTCAAATTATTTTAAAACCAGCATAAATTAGAATAAATTAAAATTTTCCATTATTCGTGCGACTTGCACCACAGAACAGCTCCAAAAAATCTCACAATCCACAAATTATTCCAATCTTAATAACCGTTTATTGCACTCACATCTTATCGCCTCAACACTCAGCAAACCCATTAAAGATTAAAATCTGTTCAATATGTTTATTATTGCTCCAATTTCACAACTCATCTGGCTAAAAATATTTCACACATTCTGCCACACTTTCATCATCATTAATAATAATAAAAAGTGAATTAAAATACATCCATTTAGCAGATGTAAAAGGTAATCATGACGAGGTAAATGTGCGCATAACAATTTAATTTAATTTTCATTTTAAGACATGAATACAATTAGTTTGATGGAAATGGGGTGTATTTTTTGACTTTTGGATCTCTTTATTGAGATTTTGCATTATCATTGAGAATGACTTTTTTATGAATTTATATAGCTTGGTCCTTGTGGGAATTTTGTCAGCATTTTTAAGTGAATTTGTTTTTAAGAAATTAAGTTAAAATAACAAAAAAACTAACTATTTTTGAAAAATAATATTTTCTTAAAATTCACCCAAAATTACTCGTAGACCCAAAAATATAATCATCAAAAAATTTACCTCGTTAATTTTCCACCTGCTCCTTTATTATTAAATTTGCCTACTACAAACTTTCTCAAAGACTAAACAATTTTTTTACATTCAGAAGTAGCATGCTGAACAGAGAATTTGTTGTTGAACAATTTAATAAACATTAGCATCATCGACCGATTTTATGAGAAAGGTAAAGTACCTCAGACAAATTATGTTCAGTGCCCCAAATTGTAACTATTAAAATCCGATACTTTACGATACTTAAACAGACATAAAAAAATTTTTTTCGAGGAAAACTTTTTCCCATGAGTAGATGAAAAAAAAATTATGAGAGGAAGAGGGAAAAAAATTGTTGAAAGCAGATATTTTTTCCTGTAATAACCTTTGGGGTATGTTTACAGAGCTTTAGAAAAATTAATGATGTTTGAAGTACAGCAAAAGGTTAAGAAACTTACAATATGATACATGAAAGTTGTAAAGCAGTGGCTGTTTGATGGTTATTGTTCGTCCATTTAAACGCATTTCCTCATACAAAATGTTGAATTTTTAGTGTTCTGGAATGAATAGAAAAATTGAAAAATTTAATTAATTTTATTAAAATATAGTGGAAATATTCAAATTGTACAATTTAATGTTTTCAAAAATTCAAAATGGCGGATTTTTTTTCACTTCAAAAAGTAATTTTGTAATAAAGAGCTGTTATTTTCGAATTTTCTCATATTTTTTGAAGTTTTTACTTCTCCAGAGTGGCAAGAATCAAAATATATAATATTACTTAGATAAATTGTTAACAAGAGAAGTTATTCACAATTTAAAAATTTGTAGAAAAAAAAACAAAATGGCGGATTTTATCCCATCCAAATAAACTTCCACAATAAACATAAACTTATTCAAAAACACACCATCCAAGACAAAACACCTCCCCAAAGCCCCACTTACTCCATATCACAACGAAAAGTTTAAAACAAAATATTTTTCAATCCTCTTCAATTTTCATCCAAGAAGAACTTCCGTATGTCAGCAACCGTGGCTACGCTTAATGAAAATGTTTTTTATGATAATAATGATAATGATACCGACGGTGAAGTTTTGTTTTACAAGAAAAAGAATAAATAAGCCTATCCCTGGAAATTTATAAATCCTATTTAATTTTGAAGCTTTTAAAGCTGCTTTGCTGCTGTTTATGTAATAGAAATTTAAACGGATTTTCATGAAAATTTTAGCGCATTTAGTAAATAAATCTCTTGAAATGACAAATCAATAAATCCATAAATGTTCACACCCATTCACAATCAATAACAGTGATTAAAGCTGAAATAGATTAATATAATCTTTCAACCTATTGTCGATCACCTTAGTGATGTACAAATCGATTTAATCAATCAAAAAAATACACTCTTCTCAATAAACATGCTTGTAGACTTGTTCAAGATTAACTAATGATAAATAAATAAATCATTTTGTATCTTGACATTATTGCGATGAGAATTTATCACACACCTTCTTATATAGCGCACTTGCCAAGGCAACATTATGATAAAGAAAAATGAAAAACATTTTTTCTGGTTGTTGAATGTACAAATAACCGCATAACTTTGTTGTTTTTCTTTTACACACAGAAAGGTTCTTTAAAAATTCAATTGAGTTCGTAATACAGCGGAATGATATAATGTGAACATCATAAAATATGTAATGTGTTATTTCTATGGAAGGGATGAAGTTGTGACTCAGGGTTGTGAATTATGGTTGAATTTGTAATCAGTGTTTGTATTTGTTCTTTTTGCTTTAGCATGAAGCATTCTGGATGGTACCAGATCCATCGTATTTAATCCCATCTCAAAATATTTCTGGATGCTCGGTGTATGTAGGGAGATGACCCTTACTACGATACTATTGGGTAGGTCTAACCGACCTTCACTCATATTCCAACTATGTACATGAACTAAGTAGCAGCTAACACAGTAATTCTACACCAAAACTCTCTAGAATCCTTTGAAATCAAATAAAACTAGGTAAAAGACACTTTTGACATGACTTTCACACAATTTCACCTCACAAAGCTTTTATGTGAGCAGTCATTAAAAGTATTTTATAATGAAAAAAGTTCACCCCCCACACACTTGCTATTTCTCTTTTATGATGTACATCTGCATTCATCGTGCTTTTTTCAATTGTTAATTCCACTGCACTACAATAAATATGATGAAAAAAGGAAATGTGTATCACGATAACAATGTAGTGCCATTATTAAACATTGTTGAGGATGCATTGTTCTAAGTTTATAAATAGATGGATGTGCTTTCAAAGCTTGTACTTTTTTTCATTGATCTTCATTCCATAACATTATACGAGGTAAAGTATTCAATAAAGTTTTAATTGTAAAATCTTGACATTTTATAGGGGAAATTCATTGTTTGTTGGATTTGAATGGATTGGGATTATTAGGATTATGAGGAATAATCAATTGAGAAACCTTGTAAGATAATTAAGAGCTTTATAATTGGTCATCAATGGAAATGAACTAGTTGGATTAGTTGATTGTTAATTAGCAGGCACAATCGATATATTGTTGTGTCTGCCAAACCTTTTTGATCGATAACACACTTTTTTGTTAAACTCAGGACTTTTTGTTAAAGACTAATGATGCAGCCATAGACAGTGAAAATAATCACCTAAAGCAGGGGCAGATTTCTCCCCCCACAGAGGGTACCCCTAAGATAGGTAATGATACCCCTAGTGTAGGACTTGAAACAGCTGGATTTTATGTCCTGCAATCTGGTTGAGTACTCCTTAACGTTTAATGAAGCAATAATTCATCAAAATCGACAGAACTTGACTTTATAATAATTCAATTCACGTTTCATTGAAATCTCCTTCCACATCTAACAATATAGATCCTAATTTACATAAAAATACATCAATATCTATTGAACAGTACTTGAAAATATAGGAATCTCCTGATCGTTAACAACAAGCTGCTAGCAATTTAATTTCTTTTTGTTTTAATATACCATCCACCTACATTCACTTTCCGCCTTCATTGCTCCATCATCCAACAAAATTCACAGAAAATTCATTTTCATTCACGAGTAATGAAGAATGGATACGGTCAATAGCATAATTCTTTTTTATGGTTCTTGATGCCAAACAAACAAATATTTGCCATTCGTATAACAATTTTCCATCTCTCACAACCTCATTTTTCCTATGTTGTTCTATTCGCACTCGAGATATTTCCATTCCATCGCCTCCTTATTTTATACGGTATTCACATTACATTACTCAAGACCGACCGCACCAATTTAACTTCTTCTACATCATTCGAGCTTTTTTTAAACTTCATCTATTGAATCAATATTGATGCTTTTGTTTGATTTTATGCAGTAAAAATAAATAATATTTATAGGATGGGCATGAGGAGGAGGAGGAGGAAAATTGAAAATCTTGTTTTATGGACAAAGTACTTATAAAGTTTTATACTGCAGAAGCTTCTTACAACTGTTTTTGTTATTCAAATCTAAATTTTATTGAAACAGCTTTTTAGGAGGAAATGAGCTTTTGAGGATCTTTTTGACCTGATTTTTTGTTCTGTGTTCTAGAAATTGTTTTGAGATTGGTTTTTGTACCGTCAAACTTTCAATGGACATGTCAACATCTTGAGTAAACCAATAAGAATTGAAATAAAAATTTTGAACTATTTTATGTCTTCTTACAATATGATATTGTTAAAACAATAATGATTTTGTTTAACATTCACTCAAAATCCGCTTAAAGCCATAACAAATCTATTAGGTAACTTTTACAAATACAAATTTATCTTACATAAATATTTTGTGAAATATTCTAAAAAAGTTTCAATTGTTTCAGGAATATTTTACGTAGTTGTAAAACGTGAAGCAACATTGTTAATAAAATTGTTTATTTAAAGACTTTGTAGGAACTTTTTTTAAATAGATTTATATAATGCAGACAAGAAGCCATTGATTGCAAATAATAAATAAGTTTTAAAAGTTGTTGCTACAATGGCAAATTGTTGATGATAACGAAAAAGTTCAATTGAATGAACCACAATTTTAAATATAAAAATCTAATTTTTTTATTACTCAATTTCATTTTACATAATATATTTTATTTTTAAAAATCTAATTCTAGTTGAATTTTTAACACTTTCCCAAAACAAATAAGTGAATTCAAAAGAATTTAAAATTTACCACGATTTGTGAACCCCAAAATACTTTTTGAGAGAATCTTCAAGATCACTAAATTATAAATAATTAATAAGATTGATGAACAGCATAACGAGGTTGACAATCTTGATTCAAATTTTTATTATCAAGATATTTGTTAAAATTTCGACAAAAAATGATATCCGTTGAAATTGAATTACAATTTGAATACATTTAAATTCGATTTAAATAATTTTTCTGTATTGTTGTTAAATTATTTTTGATCCAATTTATTTCCATGGAATTGACATTTTTGAATTTCGAATAAACTTTTTCTTAAATAAGTTTAGAATTAAATTTTTAAAACTCCATATAAATCATTAAAATCCTATTTGCACATCTCAATTTTAATTAAGGATTGTTAGACTTTTCACAACAATTTTTCATAAGTGCCTAATTAAGTCCTCCAATAAACATCTCTGCCATACTTTTTAATCACAAATCCCTAATCAAAACAAATGCGTATCAGGAAATTGAACTCAATTTTAAAAATAAATCTGACTTAAAAGGTAAGTGGGCCTTTAAACACTTCAAAAGTACTTAAAATATCATACGATATTGAAAGAATTTTATCAGGTAATGCGCATTACAAAAATAACTAGTCTTATTTTGGTTATAATTAGATTTTGTAAAGTTTTATGGCTACCTGAAGTGATCTGATAGTTAATTGCGATGAACTTTTGATTTCTGTGAGAATTTTCATAAATAAAACTATCAACTTTCATCTCTCAGAGTCCATTAATTAAGGAACAAGTCAAAAAGTCTGAACAATAATGTAAAACTACCCAAGGATTTCCATATTTCCATAAATTGGATATTTCTCAATCCATTAAGCAAAAAAAACTGCTACCAACTTTTAACCATAGCGGAAAAATAGTTCGAATTCTCATTTTACATGCAATTAATTAGTTTCATAAGCCATGAAACTCAACTTTTGTTACAGCAATTCAAGTTGGAGGAAAAAAAATCATTCGAAGCTATTTTTTTCCATATTTTGCCAATGCAAGGATGTAGATAGTTGCTAACGATGATAATAAATACAATCGTGTTGGTATGTGAAGAGCTTCAATGTCGTAAAGCCATAGAAACGCAGAATAAACTGGGCTGAGGGGAGGAAGCGCAACAGTTGTAGCAAATCGAGAAAATTCTATGCAAATAAATAAGAGGGAACTGCATGAGGTTGGTGATATTTATGATGATGATTATACTTGGTGTCCTAGATATGGAATTGAAGGAGGAGTTGGATTTGTGAGGTTTCACTATGTTTTTTTGCATAAAAGTGATCGAAATTATGTTGAATTTAAAAATTCAATTCATAACGGTCATTTAAAATTTGAATTTTCGTTTGAAATTAAAATAACGGTCAATTCAAGAATGTTTCATAAAATTCGAGAAATAATCAGTAAACAACCTCTTTTGTGACATTCAGCACAAACCACCCACTCCAAAGTATCCAAATCTTTTCTGCACGGTAATTAATTTCAAAAGGAGACCTTTAAATGCAAATTTTGTTGACATTTTGTCATCTGTTTCTATTTTTACATCGACAATATTCTCGTAATTCGTGCGACAAAACAAAAAACATCTTTTTAATAAAGCGACGATAATTTTCGTAGAAAAGGAAGGAAGAAAATCAAATTAAGGAAAAACTTTTCCTTATCATTAAACTCAGACTTAGCAGCTCGTTTACATAAATTAACAGATTTTTATTCTTTTCAGTCCATAAAAAGCAAAATGCCTAAAAAAATTTATTGGGATTTTTCTGCGATCTTTTTCTTACAGCATTTTTTTCTTTTTGTTTCCTTCGTTTTGATTTCAGTTGGAATTGTTTCTGGCATGTTAAGCGAACCATAAGAGCAATAGCTATGTTTAACTTTGGAGAATGTTTGTTTATTTAATGGAATTTTTTTATTTATAAGTTGAAATGTCGTAGGAAAATTACTGAAAGTCCATTGTCTTCTTGTAAAAATAGCATTAAGCTTTTAAATTCAAATTATGTTTTGGTACACAATCTTATTCACACCAATTTTTTATTTTTCTAATAATTTAAAGATTTTGATGGAAATTTTCACCTAAAAATTTTAAATTTTAAGAATTTTCTATTCAATCTACCCACATTCATTCAAATTTTTCATTCCGCAGAAATTTCATTCATGAAAAATCAAAAAATTCTTCCTTTGAAAAATTTCCCATTCATCTCTCTTTGAAATGCAATGAGGAAGTTGAGATGGTTGACAAAAATAGAGTAGAATCGAGGAAGTGACAAGAAGCAAACAAATCGATATCAAAAAAAATATCTACGGCATTTACATAATCAAACATTTACGATATGTGAAGTCGCTGTCTGCTTTTTAGTGTCGATTTTTTTGATATTTCTTCTCTTTGAGTCATCGAAACAGGAAAACAAAGAGTGAATGAATGAAATTTCATTAGACGAACGACTTTTTGTGTTCTTAGGATCGAGAATCAATATTTGTGTCATAAAAACGATAGAATTGGTTCTCATTCTGAACATTTCGACAGAAAAAACTATTTCTTCATTAAAATCAGACAGTCCCATAAAAAAGTTATGATATGTCCTATTTTTGTGCCCATTCAGTCTTTTCTTCTTTTTGGATTCTTTATGTGAAATTATGGAGTGGACGGATATAACCACATCTTCATCATCGATGATTACATTCAACATAATGAATGAAAATGTAAATAATTAATTTTCTGAATTTTATGTTAAATAGTAAATCAATCAAAACAGTTCACAATTAGTCTGAGAATTGGAACTATTGACCATTGATATTTCGATTTTAATATGAGTCAATTCTTAGAAATGAGACTAGTTTGAACTAAATTTAACTTAATTGGCGGTTTTTAATGCATTGCTGTTCTGAGAACGTGAAAATTGTAATTGAAATTATACTGAAGTCGTGCTTGATGCGCAAATAAATTTGAAATTATATATAAAATAGCCTGAATATGAGTTTTACACAGTAAGTTTTTTTAGGAAGCAATTCTAACTTGATTCTCAAACTGACTCCTATTCATCTCCTTCTCAGAAGTACAAATAAATGGCAATATCAATTAAGAAATTAAATTAAAACTCTTCTGATTAATTTGAATTCAATTTATTTATAATTAAAATCTTCAATTTCTTTCAGGTAAGTTCTCCATTCATTTAAAATCAATACAAACATTAAGAAGTTCTAAATTACAACAAATTGTAATTAATTAAATTATTCCCCCCAAGACAAAGAAGTGTAAGAGAGAAAGCAGAACTAAATAATTACGACGTGAAACTTGATAGCTTAAAAAAACTTTAAACTCATTCTCATCTCAAGCTTTAAATTTTATTTACAAATATGCCGCAGGAGTAATGAAAGTTTATTTTAGCATTTTATAATAAAACACCTGAGATACATCACAACATCATCATTTTAACGATGCTTTTTGACTTCTGCCTGCTTTCACACAATACTCGTTTTTTATTCAATATTATTCATACTTTACATTATTCAACAGACTCACATATACACGAAAGGCATAAAAAGGACTCACTCATGCAAAACATCGCTTATAAATTGATTTTTTTTTTTCTGACGTTTTTTTGGTTGGTACACAAATTTTCTATTCCGTCTCAATCTCATTCACAAAAGTATAGTGAGAAAGTAAGTAGCAAGTAAGGCAGATAATATTGGTAAATTTTCCTATGATTGATTTCTGGAGAAAGTTTTTAGGATTGAAAAGGGTAGTTTATTATATTTTTATTGTGTTATATTACTTGGGTGAATAGTTGGGATGTGATGGTTATTGGATGTGGCAGAATATTATTAATAATTTGGTTGAAATTTGTTTTATCAATGTGGTCCATGTTTTTAATGGTGGTCATGTCAATCCACCTTTTGGACACACTTCTGGCTACGTCAATGGTTCTCAAATTTATGATAAGGGGTCATTCACTTATGACGTCCATCAAAAAATGGGATTTTTAGAGCCCCCCTTGTCACAAAATCTCAGACCCACCCCCCCTAAATATTGGACGTCATAAGTGAATGACCCCTAACGCGACACTTTAAACCATAGATCTGAATTTCACGAAACACAGGAGCATAGTTTGGGTAGGACTGGTCTACATGGTTGATGTGCCCTACTTACCACCTCCAAATCAACAACCAATTCCGTATCGATCAGACACTGAACCAAAAAACCATCAACCTCAATAAAATTCCCATCAAGGACTAAAAGCTTCTCACTCAATTGTTATTTCCTTTCTTGTCATTCCCACTTATCAAAAGATACTTATTCACATACACACATATATATTCAATATTATTCCCTTGATTTACGTCACAACAATTCAATTTCATTGCCTGATAGTGCTCCTTGAAAGTTATTTTGTGTTTGTATGCAAGAAATGAGAAGAATATGATGGAAAAGAAGGGGAAAATTGAAGAAAAATTAAATTATCTCGTTACCGATGTAAATTGTTTCCCCATTAAAAATTATTCTTTCAACCACTTAAACGTCTTCTTAAATTTTACAACTAATCTCTGTAAAAAGACACTATGAAATGTTAAAAAATGTGAATAAAGGATTAAGAGCAGCCCTAGAAAGTTTTATTAAGCTTTCAAGTATAAGAAGGAAAAATTTCCTTGAGAATAAAAAGCTAATGCTGTACTAAAAGCACTTTATAATCCATAGTTTGATGGAAAACTTTCTCATATCATGACGATGATAATCATAATGATAAAAAGTGTACTTTTAGAAAAGAAATTATACGACATGCATCTTTAGATGTATGATAGCAGTTGATGAATAAAATAAATTAAAAAAATAGTTTGTGCATACATAAAAGAGTAGCTTTTGGCTTGAATTTTAAAGTTTATTTTTTAGACAACTTCAATCCATCCTCAAGGAGATGTTCATATATCCTTAAAATTATAAAGACACAGCAGCACCAAGATTGGCATGAATCGCTGTCAACAACACGTTTCTCTGTTTTGTCAGCTTAAAATCTCATATGTGCTGCAGCCTTTCAATCTAAAAAATAATTACAAATTTTTCCACTCATTCTTTTGTTCTTTGAAGTGTATTGTTACATTGTATACTGTATTTTTCTTTCCTTCGTTTCCATATTTCCCTCTTAACTCCCAAGTGAACAATCTATGGAGCGATACATGTGTCTAACTCTAGCGAGAAAAATAATCATAAGATAAGCAATTCGTTAGCATTTATTTTATAGGAGTGATTGTATTATGTAACTAGGGAATCTAGTTGACGATTGAAGTAGAGCGTGTCACTGTCAAGTTAAGTTGATTGATTTTGTTAGGATTTAAAACATGGAATCTTTTTTTAAAGATGATCCCTAATACTGAGGACAATTTATAGATAATTCCTAAATTTTTAACCCATTGACCGATTGTTTTCTAGTATCTTGAATAAACCCTTGAGACCAACCTAACCTCAAATTTCAACTAAAGAAACTCAAATTTTCCCCACTTTTAACCCAAACACGACTCTTTTTCTCCTGTCGACGCCTCAACATTGACATAATATAGCGTTGAATGTTGAAATAAATCTCATATTACCAAAGCTATTGCTTGCAATCAGTTTACAATTTATTGTGGAAATGAAAATTCTATGCCGTGGTAAAGTCTCTATACCTCCTCTGCACTGCTCGTGTAGCATAGCTTTTGAATGTTTATTTTTATAAATATGAGAACGACATGTAGAAAAAGTTTTCTCGTTAAATTATTATTATTTTACTAGATCGCTGGCATTTGCGTATTCAAATTAAAAATATTTCAACGTTTTTAAGCTTCTTAATTTTTTTGCTGCAATTTCATTTTCATTTTCATGAGCATAAGCTTGAAGTCCATTAATGTACATTAATATTATGGAAGTAGAGTGAATGTAATGTAATTGAAAATAAATTCTTTTAGAAAAGTCATTTAATGTTGATGTAGATTTCAGTTTTCTATTGTTTTGCGAATAAATGTGCATTAATAATTACTCATAATTTGTATGAAAAATTAAATGAGTTCAGCTTGACAGTAAAAAGTTTAAAATTTAAAATGAGATAAATTAATGGTGTTTACAGAGCTTTTTTTGCATTCGAATGATAAATGTTGGAATTGGTTTAGGTTACTTGAATCTTATGACATCTCTAGTGGCGTAGCCAGAGGGGTTAATGGGTGAAAATTGACCCTTTTCTCTGGAAAATTGTCTAGGCCTTTAAAAAGTTCTGGCTACGCTGCTGGGTATAAAAGTAATCAAAGTATAATTAGACTCTATCAACTTTCAAAATTTTAAATTCTAAATAAACTTTTACATTGTTCACCTCCTTTATATTCATTCCTGCTTCCAACATAGTTTCAAAGTCATATTATATTCATTAAATTTACACAAGTTTCATAATACCACCCAACAATTCAAAGAACCATAAATTCTCTTATTCAAAAACTTTATTCCTTTTCATAAAACTATTAATTATCCAAAAGACGAGAAACTTTAAATAAGTACCTGTGTAAATTTCTCTAATTAAGCATTTTTTTTCTGAATAACATTTCAATGGAATGAATCACAAAAAGAAGATCAAAAGCTTTTTCATTGAAAGACACAAAAGGACATAACACAAAAGAATGTAATTTATGTCTTTTTTGTGGTTTTTTGTGACGAAAAAATGCTCAGTAATGATGAAAAGTCATTGAAACTTAAAAAATGCTGGTTGATTTCTCACTGAATGAATGAAATTTATTTTTTTAATATTCATAATTTTCTCCTTGAATGAGGATGATTAAATTGTCATCAATCATTATTAAGGGTTCTTATTTGGAATCTGTCGAATATTTTTTCAGAAATTTAATGTGTCTTTTAACTTAATAAAAAATTGAATTACAGTAATTTTATTAAATTTCAAAGATTTTTTTTTCATTGATTACTTTTGACTTTTATGGGATTTTCTGTGAAGATTTAGAAGCAATATATCTTAATATTTTTTTTCTTTCATATTGCTCAAGGAGATTAATATGTCAAATTAATTTTGTAAGCTGCTGAGAGAGAAAATATAATCAGTCAATAATTATAGTTACAAAATAGCTTCTTGAATAGAAAATTAAAATTCTTTTGACAAGAATTGATTTTTCTATTACCAGTTCATGATTTCTGTTCCACATACACGTGATACTTCAGAAATTAATGTCATATTTGCACAAAATCTTAAACTTGCACTAGAAAATCAAGCACTCGTCGATACACGTGCATGTAAAGTGGTCATGATTAAGCAATCATGAATTGAACCTTTGATCAAGAAGCCAAGGAATTGTGTCATTCTAGAGACGAAGCAGCAGCTATTGAAGTGTATCGATTACAATGAGGCAATCATAACAAGTACTTTGTATCGACCTTGAATAAAATGATTTAAAATTTAAGATTCATTATTCAATAATCTTAAAGAAAATTAATCTCTTGACATTGACCAACTTTTCAATTTCCCCAATCATTTGTAATTTCCTTAATTTCTTGTCACATTTTATTGTTTTAAATTTCCTCGTCTCTCAAAAAACTTTTCTATTATTATCGAAAATAATTAAACGACTGTAAATGTTTTGAAAAACTTGAGTTAAGGATAATAAATAAATAAATTTCTTCAACCTCATTACTTTTTACTTTGTTTTATTATTTTTAATAGACGGAAAAATAAATCCACCGAAGTAATAAAGAATTTCTTTATATCTCATCTCATTTTTCATTTAAGAAAATATTTTCTCTTCTCGACTTTTTTTTTGTGAAAAGGTAAAGAAATAACATTGAAGACGAAGTGAATGACTGAGAAAATTTTTTGAGTGTTGGATGGAGGGAGGAGTCGAGTTGAATTTTGAAGGATGAAGAATAAATTGCGATTCGTTTTGCTAAATTAAAGCTTCAAATAAGGAATTTAATTTAAGAGCATATCAGGAAAATAAACATTCACTCAATACATGGAAGCAGGAGTGGTCTAAAGTTGTGTGATGCTTTAAACAATTGTTTTTTATGATTTTGGCCAGAATGTTAAGGAAATGATGAAGACAACATTCTCTCACTTTCTGTTCCCATTTCAAGCTTTACAATTGTTATGTCTCATGCAAATCTAATCATTCTTATGACAAGAATCTACAAAACTAGCGAAATCACTTAAAAATTCTCAAATGACTTTAATCTCCCAGAAAATTCTCACGAAATCGAATTAAAATTAATTATCGAACACGAGGAACAGATGTAATAATTTCAATAACCATATTAATTACTAAATTACTTGACAACATCTTCCCAATCATTATGTGCTCATGAATAACACATGAAGACAACTAAAATCCATATCATTAACAAATTATATTATGTTTCATTAAGTAATTTATGAGTCTTCATTTCTCATACCAAAATAAATTAGAAATGATATCTGTGCATTGAATATTTGTGAGTATAAATAGATGGGGTAAGCTTATATCCAATACAGTGTCGAATAACTCGAAAATTTCGTTCATATTTTTAGTAACATTTCTTTGGACATTCAAATTATAATTCAACTACGTAATAATATTAAATAGGGCATTAAATACGATATCAATAGCGCCTTTGAAATCCATTATATTCCTTTAATTAATTTATGGATATGAATGGATATCAATTTTATATCGAAAATATCTGAGCACATTGATTTCTTAGGAAAAATATTTTCATATTTATAAAAATCAATTCAGTGTAAATTAAAGATTATCTTTTGCTGTAATTAACTCAAGTAATTTCCCATGACAGCCATGAATTTTGGAGGGTGAAAAACATTTTGTATTGAATTTAAGATGCTTTAAGATTTTGTTTATTGGAGAATTCCTTAGAAAGAAAGCAAAAGCTTTTGGTTCAAGTTTAAAATTGATACACTCATAATATTGTAAGTATGATAGGTGCCTCAATTTTGCTATGCTACTGAAGAAAACCATAATATTATCATTTGTCCTTTAAACATTCAAAGCAGTAATTGGAATATTTTTATCTTTAATCTTAAAGATCCAAATTGACATCGATCGAAACTGTGGATCCTTGGCTCTAATGAATATAAAAAAAACTCTGAACGTTCAGTCAACTCAGGTTTATTTCCTGGAAGCAGAGCCCTCATGAGTTTGAGTGTGACTAGGGTGTACATTTAAACACTAGTTACTAGTGACTAGTATAACTCAAGCAAAATCTATGCAACAATGCGCTCTAATCAACATCATCCACCCCAAAATAAAATCACAGATCATTACTTTCGACATTTACAACCATCTAGAGAAATCTTTGCCTTTGGAAGCACTGCTAATTGGGTTATTTAGATTATAGCATTATACGGAATACTCAAAGGAGAAAATCACAACATGAAAATCATCATGTCTTGTTATTTTTATTTTCGCTTACCAAAAAAAAGAAAAATTCTTCAGACAACCAGTGGCATTGCTCGTCTTCATCGTCCTAGTTTACTTTTATCTAGACGAAAATAATGTTTTTATGGTAATTGAAGACCCATACCTTTATAATGACGATGAAGAGAATGAAATAATGTCAATCCTCTTATACGTCAGTTATTGTCATAAAATTATTAAGCTTCTTTTCATTCCCGTTGTAAATTCTTCATTTACACGTGAAGGTATTTAAATAAGGTTTGAAAAATGAAAAATTTCTTTACAATTGACACATTTACAGCATGGTAATATGCATTTTAACAAAATATCGATCGATTATAGAGAAAAAAATACAATAAAGTCTTTAAGCTTCTCTTTCATTTTCTATTTCCATTTTGTTGTGGAATTTTCTATAGCCTCGAGTAATGGATGAAGTGGTTCTTTATCCACACTTTATGTGCTATTGAATTTGCGGGGAAGCTGAAGAATGTGAATAGATTGTGGCTGAAAGAAAAGGATGTGTGTGAGACTCCAGTTATACTCAATTATGTTCTTCACTATTCTAGATTTTTCAAGATGCATGGGAAAATAAATCTCCTCCTGTTGTGGTTTCCAAGAGACCAAAGATTTTGTTATATCATAAAATAATTTAAGTTGTCTAGCCTTCATTTCAATCCATAGCGATAGCTTAGGAGTAATAAGATCGTGAGAAACATGGGACCGTTTGCTCGCTATATACTAGGGTATACACTATCCCTAAGGTTACCATAGGGGTAAACGCTAAGACATACCAAGCAACCGGCCCCAGGTAGGTATCCAAAAGGTATGAGATTGAAATATGTATGGGACAACAAAACACTAAACATTAGATAGATAGACTCCCTCTCCCCATTTCAAAAATTTCTCGCTACACCCCTGACTTCCTCTGTATACACAGACTCAATATATTTTAATATTTCATACTTCATTCTCCACTAATCAATCAGCAGCTTGTACGGATCAAACAAATTTCATCAAAAAAGAAATATCCCTCAAAAACCTCAATCAATTTGTCAATGCCATATCCTTACAAAAAATGCGACTAGGTCATCTCCACTTTTAAGCACACAATTTTTTATAGATATAGTTGACGTTGAAATGATTAATTGATTTTTTCTCCCTATATTTCCTTCGACACTTTTTCATTTTCCACTGTATCGTTTACATTTTTCACATGATATGGAATTTGAGCAACGAGTGCACAACAAATGTATCGAGCACTATCGATACAGGAAGTGCACTTTATTGCTATTTCTCTCTTTTTCATCGCACACAAATACACCAGGCTTAAAATTTATCGATATACAGTAATAAATTTTTCACATGCAAATGCCTTCAAACAAAAAAGTTCAATTTACATTTTTTTAATGTCGTATTGTTATATGAGACAACAAAAAGAGTTAATGGTTTTGGGGTGTTATCAGCAAGTCACATAAAAAAAAATTTGACATATTGATTTTCATGCAAATCTTTCCAAGCACAAAAGCTAGAAAATGTAAAATAAAGTAAATAAGATTTGTGACGTACATAAAATTCTCCAATAATAAAATCATTTATTCATAGCTTAAAAAATGCTGATCATGTGACACAATCGAGAATTGCATTTTTCTCAATGTTAACAATTTTTTTTCCACTCCGTCTAGCGAGTGAGAGCTTAAGTTTATTTAATTGCAATTTCAGGCATGTGATAATAATTGAGATGTTTATGGTGTTTATGTATATTTTTTATTACGATCAATGAATTTACTTACGTAGATATTTTCATTTTTTTTTGTAAATAAATTAATTAGAATAGCAATAACATTAAATAAAATAGAATCTAGTTAGAAAATTTCAGAAAGTCGGGTTTGTTGTGAGAACTAAGCGCATTTTTAAACATTTATCTTAATTTTTGTTCACATTATCAACATTTAGATAAAAACGAAATTTTAGCCATTTTAAAAAACACGTGTGAAAAAAACAAGATGGCGGATTTTCTCACCTCAAATAGATTTTATCAAATATTAATTGTTTCTTTAAATTTACTGTAAAAATAATAATCTAGTTTAATTTAAAAATGTGGCTAAGATTGAACTAAGATTGAGTAATTTAAAAACCATGAACATTCATTATTTTAAAAAAGTACATAAATTTAAAAATTGTGGTCCACCATTTTGTTTTTTTTCTGATTTTATTAATGAAAATTTAAGAAAATAAGAATCACTAGCATAAAGTAGGCTAGTTCAAGCACTAACAGCTTCAGATTATCGCAGAAGTAAGTGCTAATTAAAAGCAATAATCTCACAAAATCACGGTCAATAATCTAGTTAACCTATCATCAATATAATGTGTCTAATCCAATAATCTCACAAAATGAGTATCGAGCACATTTTATAAGAGTAACTTGCTCCACATAAAACAATCTGTTAAGTGTAATAAAATTAAAGCAAATCGCATTTTAGTGGAATGAATTTTTATATTTTTAACCTTAAACTTGTGAACATGTTTTCTTTCTTTATATTCATTTCAATCTCAAAACCATCCTTGAGAAATTCCAACCGTAATTTTACGAAATTGAGCCTTTTTTGTGCCGTGATTCTTCTTTTTTTGCTTCAATCCTACGCTGTAGGTTAGGCAGATAATAGAAGTTATGTGATACATTTATTTTGACAAATTCGATGAACATAAAGGAATAAGGAAAGGTAAACTGTTGCTATACATGATGTCATTTTTACGGAAAAATTGAAATGTTTACAAATTTATGATGCAGAAGATTTTCTTCTTTTAAATGACTATTTTTAAGTTTCTCGGAAAATTAAGGAAGGTGTCTGGGTGGTAAATATTGTAAAGCCTCAAAAACACATATTTACAAATCATTTTAATCAAAACACATATAAATATTATTAATTTTTTGACAGCTCATCACATAAAGCTTCAAAGTATAAAATATCATGTAAATTAATTTGAAATTTTCCTTCTGGCCAACTGCGTAATACAGTAAAAAAAATTATAATTTAATTTACATCTCTCTAATTCAATATATTTTATATCAAATTTACATTCGTTTGATTTCTGATATGTAATTTAAAAAAAATAATAGTTGAAATGTGTAGCACAATTTATTGATGCTTATGTCAGGTTCATTAACAAGCTTGAATGTCAAGAAGAATTTAAATGGAATTTTTGTATTCTCAAAAAAATGTGTGCAATTGATTGCTTTTGTATAAGGCATGAATATTGTATGATTTCTATTCTTCTGAACATTTAATTTTAAAATGCCAAGATCCTTTGGCACTTTTGTTTCTTTTGTCATGAATTTTTCCTTCCAAGAAATAATTTCATTCTCATTTTTAATTTATTTGATGAAAATTCATATGATGAACAATTGGAAGCTTTTTCTTCTGTTATTTATGATATTAATTTCAAATGTAAAGCTAGTTTCATCTAGGGACTTGAAATCACACCCTTTCGAAATACTATTAAAAAATTGATCATATACTCGAAGTTCAAATGGTTACCGAATTATTTATTTCTAGCTAACTGAACAAATATTATTTATAATAAGTACAGAATGCACCCCTATTCAGTGGGAATTGTTTAGAGAGGCTCAAGGCCCCCCCCCCCTTGGCTACGCTTCTGGTATTTTTTCAATAGACTGTATTCACATCCATCCGTCCAAACGTTAAAGTTTCCCTTAATAAAGTTTCACAAATCCACGTATAAAATCAATCCTCAAGTAAAGTCATCTCAAACTCCTTCATAAACCCCCAACTCAAATCATGAAGTACAAAATTTTCACAACTATCAAACCAGTTAACCGCATTGTACACAATTTTAAGTCAATTTGTATAAAATTATCAACTTAATCATTCACCGAAGTAGTTCAACATATCATAAAACTAGAGAGCAGTTTACGGGATAAAAAGTTTCAATGCCAATATATGAAAAGTTTCTCTTTTAAAATCAGAAAATGATGGGAAAAATGAAAACCAAAAATGTGGAAAACCGAGAATATTTTTATGCTTATTTTAACATTAGCTGTAGAATGAGAAGGAGGATAAGGTAAAAACCAACAGATGATGATTCTTTTTTGAAAATTTGTTTAAGTTGAAAAGCATTTTGTTGAATTGTGCTGCGAGATATGGAAAGGTAATATTGAGGATTTTCAAGGTGCTTTTGCAGAAGACAAAGTTGCTGTGTGTGTGGGAAATTTCAATTTTCTAAAACTTTGAGTAAAGCTGCATTAGATGATAGTTTTGTGCACATGGTGCTGGGGATAATAGGGTTGAAAATTGTAGTTTTGAGTGTTGAATATTTTCATGAAGTGCATTTTTGATAGAAATTATAGAATTTTACCGTCAATGAACGAATTTTTTTACAAATTGCTTTAAATGTAACCCAAAAAAATTCTAAAAATTCAAATTAATATTCACAGCATGAAAATTCGCCAAGAAGAAAATTTACACAATTTAAAATTCCATAAACATAAATTTAAATCCCATAAAGACCAGAAACATTTATGTGCCAATTTTATTGCAATTTTCAGCACCCAAACAAGATCAATAGCTTCAAATATTTATTTGAATAATTCATTTAATGGAATAAAAACAAATGAATAAAGGAAAAAGGAAACAAATTGCAAGGGATCCGCATCAAACCAGACATTAAAAACATTTTATTTTCTTTACCTGCTTATCATTCAATGAAGTTTTTCCGTCTTTCTTGTTTTTCCCACAGATATTTAAATTTAGAGGCAGAGCAACAAGCATGAGAATGTATAACAATTTTTTCACTTCACTTTTTTATGTTTGATGTGTTTTTTGATACAAAAAAAATGAAAAAAATTCTCTGTTTCACTTTCGGGCACAAAAAAATTATTTTATTTAATTTTCAACTTTTTTTCTCTTTCAAATGAAAAGGTTTTACAGCTCTAAGCACTTTATCGATTTTTCTTCTTTCTCTCTTCGCTTTATTTAATTTTATTTGTAATGTTAGAATTTTTTAATTTACTTCTTTTCGTTAGTCTTTCTAACACATAATTGTATTTGAATTTTAATTATCATGTCAATTTCTACAGACACAAACAAAAGTAAATCCACCTTTTACTCCACTTTTCACTATCAAAATTGCACTCATTCATTTATATTGTACACATTCGCCCATATGATTCATAAATGAAGCCATGTAAACGACCCCCATAACGGCTTTAATATGAATGACAATTATTTCAATTTATAACGAAAAAAGAAGTAGAATTAAATTATATGTGCTGATGAAACAACATTATTTCATCTTTTCTGTGCATATTTGATGGAGTTTAATAAGGTTATGTGCTCACATTGAATGGCTGGATGAATTCATGAATTTAATTTTTAATTAAGTCTTTGTTTCTGTTATTTTTAGAAAATTAAGAAGGTTTAAAGGAATTGGACACATTTCAGGCTTAAAGACTTTAATATGTTCATGGAGTTTAAGTGCATAGGCAGTTCTATAAAAGTATGAAAGATACCCGAAATCAGGTTGGTGGTCAAGTGACACAATTATCTGAGCAAGCGACCAAGATCTATCGAGTTGACTAGCTTAAGTCAAATATCCAGCATAATATAGATATTGGAATCTAAACCCTTAAACTATGAGTACCCCAACCTTAAAAATATCTAAAAATCAATAGTTCCATCAAAAATGCGCTTCTGACCCTTCCTTACCACAATAAATTTCCCACTTTACAAAATCTACATAGCCATTGCATTATAATGTAAGCATGTTTATCGATTGTAATAAAAATTGTCTTGTATAACTTTTGAAGTTCTGCTTTTGCTTATTCAATTACTTTCACAATTTACTCAGCAGAAGAAAAACTTTTCTTTACATTTTTTATTGAGCATAAAAATTTATGTTGTATATCGAGTCTCACAATCTTTAAACTAATGATTATTATATTTCGATAGTCATGACTTAATTGAGCTTAATTGTCGATTGATTAACTTTATGAACTTATTTATTTCACCACACCACTTTGTTTCACTTACAAACTTGCTGATCGTTTCTTGTTCTTATGTCGTTATTTGTTCTTAATAAAAAAGTTTTGATCTTCAGCGAAAATTGTTTATCTTTTTAAATTTCCACCTCAACCAGCATAACAGTTTAAGAGAAAATGTTTTATTTTTCTCTTTAAAGCATGAAACTTTTAAAGCTTAACAGGCAAATGCAGTCACCACTAAAAGTCAATTTTTTTCCTTCTTTTTCTTTCAAATTTATTTTCTCAAAAAATAATAAGAGTCTTTATTGTGTTAAATTCTTGATATTGAATATGATAACCGAATTGTCTCTGAGATTCGTCCAATTCCGATGCACTCTCGAATGAAACTGAAACTGAGGAGTAATGTTGATGCTTTCAATGCGAGGAAAGAACTTTGTTGTAAACATTTTCATTCCTTTTTCTCATCCACAATTCACAATCGTGTCTCACACACAGCGCATGACATGAAACGTGTTCGTCGATGTTGCTTTCCTCTCTCTCGTATGTCTCGTGCGACACAACAACTGAACTTGAAATTCATTCGTATGATCCAGGGATGAAAAAAGCTATCGAGACTTGTTGCATTTTTCATGTTCAATTCTCTCACAAAATTATTATTATTTTTATTGGCCATAACGGTCAAGGATGAGCATATTTTTCTCACACTTTTTCATCATTATCGGAATCGTTGTCATTAATTTAAAGTTTGTAAAAATATTTTCTTTAGTTTCCGTTTTCATTTGATGAGCGATTTATATGGCAAGGATGATTATGACGGAAAATAAAATGGAAAGGAAGAAAAACTTTTCCATTTCTGTCACCTGAATTGACGATGAAAATGCAATTATCAACCTTGTGGCAATGGCAATGTCTATGGAAATTGTCGAATGCAGAATGACTTTTTGCTAATTTGCAGTACTAACGAGGAAAATTTTAATTGCTTTTGATGGTTTAAATTTTAAATGGATAGTTTATGATGAGTTGGTTGAAGGGCTGGTTGAATTTGGCAATTTATCATATTTTCATACCTGCCAATAACTTACTGCCGAACACATTTCATGGTAGAATTTCATTTATTGAACACAAATGACTGTAAATTTTTATTCTAGAACATTTTTTACAATGTACTCAAAATTTTGTATGAGTTTGAATTTATAAAAATATGTCAAGAATTAAAAAATATATCCTGTTATTTCCACAAAAACAAGTCCAACATTTCATTTCATAAAATGAAAATCCACAAGTTACAAAATGCGCCCCAAACCACAACTCACTCACTCAACACTTTCCCCAACATTTATGAATTTTGCATAAAAACTTTCCCTTAATTAAAACACATTTTCTATGTGACTGAATGCTGATATCGAACAAATAAGCAATTAGATGCAGTTTTAGTCTCTACATAAATATGTAAGAGCAGAGTGAATAGGGAGGAAGCTTTTATTACAGCTAGGAAAAAAGTTGTTGACATCGTTGTCATTTGCATGCATTTGCGCTCACCAGAGGGATTAAAATGTCAACATACTTTCTCATTGCTGTTAATAAAGTTCATTTTGTGTTGTGGTATTTTTTGAATTTACCACAAACAGAAGTAAAAAGGGAAGAAAAAATTTCCTCCATTTTTCATAAGAACGAGCAAAGGGAATATTCTCAAAGGGGAAATGAAAGTTCATAAAAATTTCATAAACTGCAAGTTCAAGGCAACAAACAAAGGAGCTTCTATTTCCATTTGCTTTTATTTTGTGTGCACTTAGGAAGTTTGCATTTGCAATTGCAAATTAATTTGCTTAATGATAAGAAATAAATGAGGTATTTAATTACAAAACTGGAAAAACTTTTTTTTTTGCACAAGCAAACAGCAAGAAAAGTACGAAGCGAGAACGAAGGAGGGAATTGAGAAGAAAAAGTAAAAAATTATACCATTAAACTTTTTAGTATTAAAAAACTTTGTTGCATATCTGTCATCTCCATTCCATAGAAGTAATACATCAACAGTAGAATCGTTTTAGGGGTTTCTAAGAAGATTCTCGGACTGATTTTTTGTTAAAAGATACAGAAAGTAAATATGGGGGTAGGAAAAGTAGAAAGTTAAGGGATGTGGGTGAAAGGTTTGGACTTGAATTGATTTCAACTAAAATTGCACACTCTGTGACAATAAAACTTCATTTAGCATTATTGATATGCCCTAAATCAGTGGTACCGCACCTTTTTTCCACCACAGCACACAGATTAAATACAATAACTTAAAAATCTGTCAATATAAATTTTGTACCAAACTTTCGTTAATTCCAAAACATAAAACAAACAGAATCTAATACATCATCCTTCACGATTATATCATATCAAGCTTAACTATAAAATATAATCTAGAAAAACAACCGAAAACTTCTAGAAAAAGTCACAACAAATAACTAACTCAAGCTAATTTCAATCAAAGCTCCATAAATAGTATTTTTACCTACAACCTCCACTACAATAGCAATTCGAAGTACTCTAAAGCATTCAAGTGCATCTAATACGAAAAAAAAAATATTTTCCCTATTTTCCATCTCATCGAGTTGAATTGCACATTCACTAACATCTGATTGAATAGAATTTTTAATGAAAATAGTTTAAATAAAAGTTTTTTGAAGAAAATATGTTTGTGATATTTTTCAAGTGCTCATCATTCTTTCTGTAACAAGAAAAGTTTTTGAACGATGATTGACATTTTAATAGCTTAATAAATGTTTCTTAGAGTAATGCATTTTCTAAAGTTTTGTGTTCCTCATTTCTTATTTATGGAAAGAGTTCAATGATTTTTGAATGTACATCAATTAAGAGATTCTTTTGATAGAAACTCGTTCATTAAATTCTTCATGTTTTCTCTTTGTTTTGGGACAGTATTTTTTTATATTTTTATCTTAATTGATGTAATTTATGAGTTGTGCTTGTTTTTGTTAAATTTTTCATTAAAAATTGATTTCAATTGCTCAATTTTGAGGTTATGTTGCTCAGTTTTGAGGTAAAATTGCTCAATTTTGAGGTTATGTTGCTCAATTTTGGATTTATATTTCTCACTTTACAGATTTGCTCAATTTTGAGATTAAGTTGCTCAATTTTAAAATTATGTTGCTCAATTTTGAAGTTATGTAGCTCAATTTTAAGGTTATGTTGCTCAATTTTGAGGTTATGTTGCTCAGTTTTGAGGTAAAATTGCTCAATTTTGAGGTTATGTTGCTCAATTTTGGATTTATATTTCTCACTTTACAGATTAGCTCAATTTTGAGATTAAGTTGCTCAATTTTAAAGTTATGTTGCTCAATTTTGAGATTATGTTGCTCAGTTTTGAAGTTACAAATTTCTAAGTGGACAAGACTACGAACAAAAGCAATTTTTATTAATTTATTTCAGAAATTTTATTTGAAAGGATATCAGCTGATTTTTTGAGTCCTTAATGGGTTTAATTTAACAAAAACAATTATTTAAGAGATGGAAAAATTCCCAAGACACCTAAATCATGTTAAAAACCCTCAATCTATCCAAGAAAAACACTCAGTTCCCATCCATCTTCCCTTCAATAACACAAACAATGATGAATGAGCTGCAAGCTTGACATTTCCTTTGATTGATTTTTATAAAGAAAGACTAGTAGAAAAATTTTCTCCAACTAGCTCTCCAACTAGTTTTATTAAAACTTGAAGTGAGTTTAAGCTCATTACATTTCTATTGGCACACGATTATTGGGAGTTAAGTAAAGAAAAAATAAACAAAGAGACTCGCAAATATTTCATCAATAAGATGTGAATGATCTCTCCGTTCCTTTCCTTAAACGAAGATGAAATAAAAAAAATCTATTAAATGAAAATAAAAATAATAAACGTCCATAAAAAAAGACAACTAGTTGGTGAATGAAATGAGAAGGTCAAAATTCCACAGTAATCGTTAGATTGAAGCGTCGATCATGCAATTGGGTAAAGAATTTTGAAGCAAAAAAAAATGTGACTCGATCGGACACGAAATGAGAGAGAATTCCCAAATGACCTTTACATTCTTGCTATTCTTATTATTTTCCACGGAAAGAAATTCTTTCCGATTTCTTTCTTACACATCTTCACAGATTCAACAAAGTGTGGAGTGAGATAAATGCAGGATCTATGGATTGACATTTTAGTTTGAGTTTTAGTTCCAATATCAGAAAAAATTGAAAAATATTACTTAAAACCAGTCTGAACCAGTGATATATATCTTATCTTCTCCTATTCTATCCAAACAAAAGCTCAGCAGACATACAGTGCTATCAGCTGTTATTATTATCTAACTCATAATACTAGACATACTTTGACCACTTATATAGCATACGTAGTAAATTTTACAGGACATACTCAATAAATTATGTCAAGATAAGCTTAAACCTTGAGATACTTCACACCATTCTATGTCATAATCCAAAAAAGCTGTTGAGTATTAATTTCAATTAAAGCACTTAGCAACTGATTTAATTGAAAATTAAAGTTACTCGGAAATTTTTTGACAAATCATCTATCAAGATTGCAGGAATTGATATTTTCCAAGCATATTTACAATTTTTATTTTTAAATAATCTACAGCACACCTGGATTATTCGCAGTAATTTAGTAACAACACAGATTAAAATTTTGGCAGAAACTGGTTTGAAATATTAAAAAGTAATTGAGAATAAACGCAATGCGTTATATTTGATTGTCGTTTACAAATTACATACAATCAAGGACGTCTCTAGAAGCAAATTCCTAGCATGTCAAAATAACTGTGGAAGGAGGTGGAAGGCGTCACGCAGCTTAAAGCACCCAAAACACAAGTGTTAAATGTCAGATAGAATTAGCCAGAGTTTTGTTTTAAATACGCAATTGGAAATTTTTTGGTCACATTCGCAACTCAAATTAGTGACATACTCAAAAAAATGTGATTCGAAAAATTTCTTATCCATATCTTTATTTTGTACTTTTTATCAGTTCAAAAACAATTTAACTTGGATTTTTTTTCATTGTTACAAAAAAATTTATCACAAAAAAATAATAAATTTTCTATCGGTAGCTTTTGAGGAAGGTGTCTTTTCTGACTACGCTCCTGGGTCTGATATCTCGGAAATAATTTCAACTTTTAATTATTTGATACAAAATTCACCAGGATATGATTGAGACAGCAGCACACGCATGTCAGAATTATTTAAAATTGAAGAAAAAGAATCAAATATTTTTTAAATATTTACAGACAAAACCAAACCACAATCCATAGAACATGGATCAAAGCATAAGAAGGAGAATTCTTTGAAAATACACACGAGATGTATAAAATATAAAATATGAAAGAAAAAAAACTGTGTTCTTCACTTACCAGTTCAAAAAGATATTCAACTCTGTTGTGTGTAGCTATATCTTTGCCTTCTCTATTCACTTGTATTTTTTTCTCAAATATTTATCCTCAATTATAGTGAAATTAATTGGCACTCAATTGATGAGATATCAAGACACACAATTTACAATTCGCATAGACTCTCGAGTACGTAGACACGTTTCTTTTCTTCATATATTATTATTATTATTTTTTTATTTCATTATTTTGTTCAAGCTTTCACAGTTCACTAACCGGAATTTTGACGATCTCGCACTTCTTGCTCCACATCACATATGTGGTGTATCTATATGTATACATGAAAAAAGAGATAAATATCTGGATATATGTATGTAATAATCTACAACTCAATGTGTACATATGTTTACAGAAAAAAAAATTCCACAAATTATTAGAGAATTATTCTCATTAACTTCGTCCACAATTGATTCTTTTATTGACTAATTCACTTGATAATGCACAGTTTGATGACGATAAAGAAAATAAAGCGCTCTTATTATTTTCGAAAAAAAAGAGTTAGACACACAAATATACACAAACTCTCTTGCCTTCTTTGACTGTCGACTGTGCAAATTATCAAGGTTGTCTGATGGCTTTCTACAAGAATTTTTTCATCACATTTTTTTTTTGCGCGCGGTGTTACGGTGTTGGCAGTGCCTGGTATAAGAAGAAATAAGATGTCTCGCGCGATTTTTACTTGATTAGCTCGTGATCAGCACGAATAATATGTGGCATATATAAGATTGTATATAAAAAAATAGTAGAAAAACAAGAAAAAGTCATCTTTCAAGAAGCACATTCCTCAATTCCACTCGCCACTTCTGTGTCGTGTATTTTTTTTATTTCTCCGTCCTCATACACTCTTTTCAGCTTACGCGCAACTAAAAAATTTTTTTTCACTCGCACAATTTTTTTTTTTGTTTTTCTTCTTGTTATCATCAAGGCATTAATAATGTTAATGTGTGTAAGGTGATTAATGTAGGGGTTTAAAGTTTAAAATTCTATATCTTTTATTTTGTGTGTTGTTTGCCAAGTAAAAAATGTCAGCACGCGATAATATGAAAAAGAATTGATCGTTCAACAACTGTTATATAAAATAAATAAATAAATATTATCACATGGTGATCTGGAAGCTCAGAAAAATGTGTGGAAAATTCCCAAAATTCTTCATAAAAATTGTGAACTTCTCTTCTTGTCTAGAGTCTCGAGATGGTCTAATTAACTGCTCATTTCTTGCTTTTATAATAAAAGATTCGGTCAGATTTATCTCTGCATGTCTAGTATTAGAACATGTAAATTGACAACTATTTTTGGTATTTTGTTTTTCAAGATTTGGTTAATTAGACTCAATAAATCCGGAATAATTTGTGAAAAACAAGATAAACTCAGATTATTCGGATGGAAAATTTTCAAATTATCTAGCAAAGATAGTCAAAACTAATGAGTGTTGAATCTAATCTGAATCAGGTCAAATTATTTAATTTTTATCATAATTTTTTTTTAAAAAAAAAAAGATTTACTTTCAAGCTATCTTTTAATCTTCATCAGTATCACTCCCCTTTAAATTAATATAAATTTAAGTCCTGCTTCATAATTCAAACAGTAAACATCAATTAAAGTCAATTAAGTGCGCATCACTGCAGTTTAATTAAAGTGGAATTGATAGACTCAATATAATTTATTTAGCAAATGCATCTGTCGCTGTTTTCAAGCCTCATTTCAATTTGTAGCTAGTTTTATTGACAATTCAGCAACAATAAAAATTACTGCTCGATCCTATAATTCACAGCAGTTCTATCATCATTAAATTTATCAAAAATTTTATTCATTCTTTCAAATTACATGCATTTGTTTACAAAAGAAGCCAGCAATCTCTTAAAACTCCTTTTCAATTATTCATGAATAACGCGCAATAAAAAGCAAATCATGATGATTATCTTTACATTAAAAATGTAAACACACATAACATTACTGTGTAGTAACAACGATAAAAAAAATTATGATAATTTTCTCGATTTCTTTTCACACAGTTTTCACTAGAAAATGATGCATATAAAAAATAATTTTTTTTCGAACATTTTTCTGACTTTCTAGATCACAATGTCATTCACTTTCACGCACTTTAGCGACATCTGTAAGATGCATAATTTCTCTCTAAATATTTCTTTATATATTATACACATACTATACAGCTATAAAAGCTTCAATGCACTTTTTTTCTCATCTCATTGTATATAGCTCACGATACAGCGGACCGCATGCAACAACAGTAAATCGGAGAGGAGAAAAAAAAAATCGCAAATTCTTGCGAAAAATATAAAATAAAAAAAAATGTCTCTCTACACTGACCTCAAATGAATTATAAACTCATTGGGCGCTCGTTATTCGCCTTTATATTCAAAACGACTAATTTAAATCAACTTTAATAGTTTCTTTCTTTCCATAGCAATTGTCATTCTTATCAAAAACGAAATAAACATATTTGAATTGAGTTCGTACACAAAAGACACCCTATCCACTTCTATTGAGCCTTCCTTTTCATTGAAGTTTGCACACGACTTTTTTTTTGTAATGACACTCTTTATTTGCCCGACATTGAGGCGGTTCTGACAGGAAAATTGCAAACTCAACCTGTCTAATCGCTTTGATAAAACATTTTACGAAAAAATGTAAGCCTTCACCGAGTTTTAATTCAGTCGGTTAACACGATTAATTTAATTAATGATTCACTTTGTGTTTAATTTTTGATAAAAAAATAATTTTTTTTGTTTATTTATTTTTTTTTCTGGTGCACCACATGAAAAATAAAATTTTCCACAATTACACTTTAGTTTTTTTTATATTGTGCATAGATTAATTATTATTTTAATAATAAATGACAATCATCACCGCAAACAAGCAAATGTGATAATGAACAGAGGAGAGAGGACTGTGGCGAAACCCTACTGACTGACTGACTGAAAACGTTTGTGAGAAGAAAAAAATAATAATATTGTTATTCTTTCATACTTAAAGCTTGCTCTACATGTATTGGATAGTTTTTTTTTTCTTTTCTCATTTTCTGATCGGTTTAAATGTAGTTTTTTTTTCTGTGGCGCGTATTTATACATAAATAATCGTGTATATTTGAAAAATGTAAAGTTGCAGACGACATATATTGTATGGGAAGCATGTGGTTGTGAGTTAAATTGTCTGATCTGTTGATTTTTTTTTTCATTAGCCTCAGACACCTTTCTTCCTCAACATCCTTGTTACCTTCTAATGCCGATTACATACACAAATCTTTCCTCGCTCTTCACCTTCACATTATTCAATCGATCGTCACTTGCATTCTTAAATAGATCAAATAAAAACTACGCAATTCTTTTTCTTCATCATCATCTCGCTTACTCGAGTCAGTATCGTTTAAAGAAGAATAATCGAAGGAATCTTCTCGACATGCCAAAATATTTGAGAAAATAAAGTGTGGGTATTTTGACTAGGCGACGATATCACAAAACCTAAGACATAGATTACATTATTTTTAACAATCGTTTGAGCTATTCGTAAAAAAATTTATAATCAGTGATATTCGGTGATCTTTTAGATGACACAAAGAGTGTATCCAGGGCTCTCGGTCTACAGCTACCCTGGTAAAGGGCCAGGGGTGGACGTAGGGGTAAGGGTAGTTGTAGATCGAGAAACCCACCCTATGGCAGGTTATCTTCTATACTAAAGCTGTCCACAAGTATCCAAAAATTCAAAATTTAGGATATGTTGATCACAGTGAACATAATAAGTTCATAATTATAGTCAAATCTAACTTTTAATATTATAATTATTTAAGAAAATCAAAACTGAATTTTAACTTCCTAATAAAAAAAAATTCAACTGCTGGAAACCTGATCTGGCGCCTACTTGACGTCATTTAACGGCATGTGTTGATGGAATCATGCACGCTTACTCAAATTTCATCGATTATTAAAATTCGGTTTGGCAATCCCTAACTCCCTGTCTCCTGATTAAATTTATCGCATGCTAGTTCACTCTAATCAAGCAAATTTAAATTTAATTTCTACATATTTTCTCGATGAGCAAGAAAACACAAAAAACAATTTTTTTGGCACGTCTCCCGCAAAATGTTTTATTTTTCTATTCTTTATTTTCTGCACAAGTGTTCATTTAAATTAACCAACTTTTAAGTGATGAAATTTAATTCAATAAATTTTACTGTTTTTTGATACTATTTGACATTTTCAAAGAACTGCTTGTGTTGTTTTGTTAATCGTCAAACGTGACGTCACGAAAATACATTTTTTTTTCGTTTAAAAATTTTTTTGAGTACTTGTAAGATAAGAGCTTGTAAAACACAAAACAAACACAATTGAGAGTAGAAATATCACTAATCAGGAGGATTTACAAGAGAACTTTACGTACATTGAGCTCAATCTCATCTCTCAAAATGAAAAAAAAATAATAATAAATACATACAATTAAAAGTTTTTTTTAAAAAAAATGTATATACCCATATTGTTGTGTACAAATATTCGCATTAATTCACATAGTGTGATTGTAGTTGTAAGTGATAACACAGAACCCGCTTTAAAAAATTCCATTCCGCTCTTTTTCTTCCTTTCCAACAAAAACAGAAGAAAAAAAGGCCATAAATGTATTAATATGTGCTAAAATGTATTTTACTGTGACCACATGAAACCAAATGCTCAGTTAGCTTTTCACTTAATGTCTATATACTACAGCTATACAGCACTAGAGGAGAGAAAAAATATAAGAACGATGATAAAAAAAATTTATATATGAACATAAATTTACTCTTTCTTTTCTTTCTAGACAGAGTTGTTTGTGGTTTTATGTTGGTGCTTGAAGGATTTAGCATGCTTATTGAGAATTTTTGGATTTTCGATGATGAGGAACTTCCTCTGACACTGAACTCACTCTCTCTTGATAGAATTTTTTGAATAACAATCAAATTTTTGCTGAACACATCAGTAAACTAAATTCTGAGGTCTCAGTGATTTAGTTACCCAGTCAATAAGGTAGTTTAAATATATAGCGTATTATACATGAGAAAAATACCTTAAAAATCCCAAAATCTACGCCCCTGGACAAAACACTGCCTCGATTATTTCTTATCAAATATTTAATTAAGCCACTCCTCAAAACTCAGGTTTGAGCTTTCATAATTTAAAAATTCCCACTTGTTGCATACATCAAAGGCTATAGACCCCTACTAAATGACCTTCAAGCCGTAAAAACTCCCAACTCTGCATTTTCTTTTCATTTCATAATTTAAATAATTCTTCCAGCACATTCCAGCATTTATATCTATAAAGTTGAGAGAGCGTTAAGCTAGATATATTGATGTAGCTAATAGTCTCGATTTGACATCAAATAATGTGAGAAGAAGAAAGAAAGAAGAAAAAAAATAGAAAATTTATTGGTGGCGCTTGGAAGTAAATTATAATATAAGAGTCAATAACTATGGTTATTTTAGCATAAATTTAATTGATTAGCTCATTCATTTTGTCTTTAAAAATTAATTAAATAATTTATGGCTAGATCAAAACGAGATATAAATGTGTTGTTTCAACGAGTTTTTCTGTTTATCATCTCAAGTATGACGAGAATTTATTTCATTTCAACTTTGAACTTTAGTTGAACGCATAATGAAGAGTTACAACACTTACTTATTTTTTGGAGAATTATTTTGTTTACGTCAATTGAAATTCACGACAATTGAAATTTAAATACTTAAGAATTTTTGCGTAATGATGTTTAATAAAGGTTTAATTGTAAATAATAAGTTAACATGATGTCTTTTGTACTTAACACAGCATGTTTTCAGATGAACAGCCGGGGAAGGCCATTGTAGCAGTGGTTAAGTGTACAAGTAATTAAAAATAGCGATTTAATTGATTCTGTTCTTGAGTTCGAAACTCATAAAAATCAGAGAAAATTAATAAAGTTCCAATACTCTTTCTAGGTATGTTTTTAGACCAACCCCACCTCACTCCCCCCCCCCCCACTTTCGAAAAAAATTACCCAAACAATAAAATTATTTAAAAATGCTAGAGTTTTTGAACTAACCCCATCCCACCACCCCACACCCCCCACTGGTATAGTAGAACTGAATACCTTCTTCATTGTATTCATCTCCAGAGCTTACAAATCGTTCGGATTCTTGGATATAAGTTGGTTCAAAATAATGCAATCAATAAAATATTTTGAGGACATGTGCAGTATCCTTAATTCCTTCATTATGTCTATTAAGCGCTTTAGAATCAATTTAAAATTCCAACTAATACTTTTAATAAAATCACTCATTTCTTTAGGGGTCATTCACTTATTACGTTACGCAAAAAAAACGAAATTTTAGACCCCTCCCCCCTCCTTGTTACGAATTTATCAGGAAAAATTTTTTTCTTTGTTTGACCTGTTACAAAATCTCAGACCCCCCTCCCCCCTAAAAAGCAAACGTAATAAGTGAACGACCCCATTACATTCTGCGCTGTAATCATCAACTTTGCAACATTCCACAATTCACTTATTAAATGTTTTTTCTCTATACATATTTAAATGAACTGTCTTGAGACTTGGAGAGAATGTCTTTTTAATGTGGAGACATAGAAGCCTTAATTATAAATAAACAAACAGCAATTATGATTGACGCTATATAGGCGCCTTACAATGTTAATAGCCTCATAGAGCTTGAATATTTACGCGATTTTTCTTTCATCTCTTTAGATCTCTTAGCCTTTTTTGCCAAGCTCGTTACTAAGTGATTTCTATTTTGTTTAAAGTCAATTTATTCAGTTGCTTTTAAAATAATTTGAATAAATTATTGGAATTTTTGTTCTGAAGAAGTTTTTTTTTTTTGAAAATAAAAACAGAAGTTATTGAATTGAATGATTTTGATTGGGGAGTTTGACACGTGGAAATTTTAGAAGGTAGAATGGAAATTAGTCATTGAAATGTGGGATTCGTAAGAGTCATTTAAAATCTAATTTATTCGACATTAAATTCTTAATTTTTTAAAATTTTATAAAAATTTATTTATTTGCATTTCAAGTGACACTAAAATTTATTCTTCGATATCTTTCCCTTTATCATCATTTCCTAGCTATATTTCTTTAAATAAATCTAGAAACGTGGAAAACAACGAACAAAGAACAAAATCTGATGAGAAATTAGCACACAAATAATAAATCAAAAGGTGAATTGTCGAGTAAGGCCAGAATAATTAGCAGATTTATTATTAGCTTTATTAAATTTTTCCAAAAAATTAGCATGTTCTAATTTTAAAAATTAATGTCGCATATAGAAACTCCCGGACTATGAAGAACTCAATCGTGCTTGATAAAATTTTCCACTCTACAATTTTTTTAAGATGAGTCACTGTATTTGAACATCGTCGCACATTTTTTTTTTTTGTTATACATTTTTGATCTTATTATTGTATAGTAGTAATAATAGATTTGTTAAACAGAAAAAAGAATTAAGGTGGCAATTGACAAAATAATGTTAATTTTATTATTTGTTGATCTTCTTTTTCATTCATTTGAAAAATAACCAAATCTGATGCAATAATTGACATGGAAACTAATTTTAGTAAATTTTTAAAAATTCACAAATTTGACCATCCCGAAAGCAATTTTAATTTAGTCAAAATAACCGACATAATCTATAATTAACCCATCAAATCTCTCACAGACATACCCACAACCTAAAACAAATTACAAATCAAATATAGCTCTGCGAAACTATACACACAAAAAAAATTAAATAATACGCTTTTTATGGGACAATGAACTGATTCACAATTACATCTATTGCCATTGATGTGAATGCATGTCAATCAAAACAAATTTAAATCAAATTAGCCTTACTAAATAGAATTGAGTGAGAGGAATAGACGCAATCGTAATTACGACAGAAATTATTTTTTTATTATTATTAAATTACATTTGCGAACAAATGAAAATTGTTTAAGTAATGCCGCATAGTTTTTGTTGTTTAACTAGAAACTTTGTCTTTATGTACTTAATGTGAGATTTTTAGTGATTCATGTAGTGCATATACGCAAAATATTGTAATTTCATAATATTGGGAATAACAAAATTTTTAAAAAAATATTATTAACAAAATAATTATTTTCAGATAAATTTGTTGAATATTTTCTGTTAAATTTAAACACAATTTCATCATTTTTATCAATTTTAAGTACATTTTAGAATTTACCTTGATTTTTTAAAGAAAATTATCAAATAATTTTATTACTTTGCTCTTCTCCACTCGCACTTGTTCTTTTAATCGTAAATTAGTCTTCATTCAAGACACGAAACAGCTGTCTAACTCCTTCTCCGAGAAGATTACCAAATACAGGAATCATGGGATCAGTAAGCATTGGATTATTGGGTAATTCAACAATTCGAGGTGATTGAACTCGTTGAAAATGCCTTCCTTGCGGAAATGAATCGGATTCAAAATCATTTTTACGATGTCCACCACAATTCACAACTAAATGAATTCTCGGATTTCCTCTCTTTTTCAATCGGTCGATTTTACGCATCACCACATCATTATCTGAGCCATCACTTTCCGATTCACTTTCGCTGGAAGCACGATTCCTGGTTCTACTTCTTCTTGATCTTCTTCTTGAGCGTTCGTTCTTAGTCGAATTTCTAGGTTAATAAAATATATTTTAAAATTTTCAAACAAGAAAACTTCTCACAATTAACTTACGTTAACATATAAATGGCAGCTAAAGCAAATAAACCAGCAAGAAAAACAGAAAGTACTATTTCCATTTTTAACACGTTTTTCTTTAATTTGATTTTTCACTAGCTCCAAACTTGATGACACTTGAAGGGATAGTGACCGCAATTCTCAAATTAGAGTCTTTTTATATTGGCATATAACAAAGTGTAACATTTCAAAGCATAACATGAAGGTTATCAATGTTACAGTGCATAACATCCATAACAAATGCATAACCAAAATTTTTTTAAACTAAAAATGAATCATTTTTCTTTGCACTTACATTGAAGCTAAATTTTAAGAACAATAAAATTTATGTCATAATTCTTTACGATCACATTCATGTAGAACCGAAATTTTATGGTTTTCAAATCTCTCAAGTGCACATGACATGAAGATAAAATACATTTTAAGTAATAACTATATTCTCAGTGTGCATGTTATTCTTAAATAATCGATTTTTTTTACTGCGTCACTTGAAGAAATGTGAACTTAATATTAAAGTTGGCAATTAAATTGAAATCTATCCATAAAAAATGCATAGAATATGTTAAAAACTATCAACAGGCTTTTGTGGAATATACAAATTGTGACAAAAAAAATTATTAAAAAATTAATTTTAAAAATATTCTTGAAGTAACTTAATACATTCATAATCGAGTATTTTAAGAGCATTAATATCGAATTACTGTATGACACAAAATATTCAGTGAATTTTTTTAAATCCATTAATTTTAATTGCAATTAATTCATATTTTCAAGAATGAAATCAAATTTTAAATATAGAAATAAATCTGCATCGTCATAAAAAAATCTAACAATAATTAAAAAAGTTTTATATTTCTCCCTCATCAACTGTTGAATGTCAACATGGTTTCAGGGCTTTCGGGATTTTTGACATACATATTTACTTATCTAAAGTTCCAATGAGCGACAACAGTTCTTAGTTTTCAAAATTGGTTCTTATTCTTCGAAATCGAAACTTCGAAGATGTAATTTTTTTCAAAAACAATACGACCGTTAGAAATAAGTAAAAGTCATAAGTAAATTTAACGTTTTTTGAAAATTTGATAATTTTAAGACTTCGAAATAGTTTTGAATTTGTAAAAAATAACGGTTAATACTACTGCTGTCATCCATTGTCTAAAGTTATTTGCATAAGCTTTTAATGATATATTTTAAATATATGCGCAACAAATGTGCAACAAGTTTTCATCATTTCTCTCTTTTATATCCCCACATGTTTTCCTTGCTGTTGCCATTTTCAACGATAAACACATTAGAACTTTTTCTCATTGGGATATTTTCATTGTTTGCTGTGGAACGGTAATGTCATTTGCCGAGCTGTGCAGTTTGAGTCTTGAGTATTTAAGACACGTTTTATTATGTTTGGTCGCATTCCCTTGCTATTAGCCTCTTACAGCTTTTGACGTCATTTGAGTCAGAAGTTTTAGTGCTATGAACAGTTCATGTTTGGATCTTTTCTAGCACAAAACAATTGTTTTGTGGTTATTAAGTGGAAAGTACTGATTATGACTGATAAGCAAAGCTATTCATAATTCTATCCTCTATCCTGATCCATAATATCATCTACAATTGCTAATTAATTCATTCATTCATTAACATCCACTCATCTATTTCTATTCAAATCCAATCAACTACTTCAAGAAACGCATCAATTCACATCGATAACAATGGCATGCTGCTCGGGGTTTAATGCTCATTTTCCATTATCTTCATTTTCGTATCATTGCATGCATTGTCACATAGCAAACGTACATTAATTAAGGGTAAAAAAAAGTTTTGCATAAAATATGTTTGAGTTTCCATAGACATTGCCACAAGGTAGATAATTGCATTTTCATCGTCAATTCAGGTGACAGAAATGGAAAAGTTTTTCTTCCTTTCCATTTTATTTTTAGTCATAACCATCCTTGCCATATAAATCGCTCATCAAATGAAAACGGAAACTAAAGAAAATATTTTTACAAACTTTAAATTAATGACGACGATTCCGATAATGATGAAAAAGTGTGAGAAAAATATGCTCATCCTTGACCGTTATGGCCAATAAAAATAATAATAAGAATTTTGTGAGAGAATTGAACATGAAAAATGCAACAAGTCGCGAGAGCTTTTTTCATCCCTGGATCATACGAATGAATTTCAAGTTCAGTTGTTGTGTCGCACGAGACATACGAGAGAGAGAGAGGAAAGCAACATCGACGAACACGTTTCATGTCATGCGCTGTGTGTGAGACACGATTGTGAATTGTGGATGAGAAAAAGGAATGAAAATGTTTACAACAAAGTTCTTTCCTCGCATTGAAAGCATCAACATTACTCCTCAGTTTCATTCGAGAGTGCATCGGAATTGGATGCATCTGAGAGGGTCTTTGGGTTATAATATTTAGTAACACGCGTCAGAGGTCAACATATTTTTTAAGCTAGGCTGCTAGTAATTTTAGGTATACTTCTTAGAAACTGGACTTAGCCAGGGTTTTTTCCAGGATATACCAATCTATAGATTGAAATTTATCCTTGACTAAGTCCCTGAAGATAGATAGATATATATGTTTATTTACCAGAAGGTATTGGTTGTACAAAGAAAAATAATAAATGTCGATTATAAAAATATATAATAAGTATAAGAATATAAGAAATTCACATACCTTAACCTCCAAATCCATATTTTCAATAGATTCTTACGCGGAAAATAAGCACAGTCTATCTAGAATCCCAATCCCACATCACAGCATTCCCGATATAAAAAAGGAGACATCAAGACGCATTCAAAGCCTACCAAGGTCTCTATTTCTATTGCTTTGTTTTGACGACGAGCTCTTATGAATAAATGAAGTCATAAAATCAACAAAACAACAGGAAAGCAAGAAGAAAAATCATAAATTCACTTTTATTGATGATCGGCGGAGTTCAAAGTTACGTCCAATTGTGAATATTATCAAAAAAAGACAAATTCACAGACTCAATGAATACGGCAATTAGCTTCAATTAATGAAACTAGTTCCACGAGTTTTTGATATCAATTCTCGCATGTAGATAAAAATATTTTCGGAATTACTCAGCATTGTTGACCGCAGAGCTTATTCAGATCTCCCATGTTGATACTTTACAATGTCTGACAATAGTAATTGACCGATGCAAAATTGACTTTACATGTTTACATTATAAAACATTATTTGGGGTATTTACAAAAGTTTAATAAAATTATTAAATTGTCCTGAAAACTCAAACATGACAAGATAAGCTTTATTGCCAGAAACATATAAAAAAAATTATTGTATTTCCATTTATGTAGTTCTACCCAATGTTGAATTTTGTGCAACATTTATTTATGGTATCGATACATATTGACTACAACGTACTTCATTTCTGTTATTAAATTTTATGAAATAATCTTCTGTTATGGATTATAATGTAATATGATTACAAAAAGGGTCAGTCAATGAGTTATGAGGGTTACATAAATGTGGATGATAAATTAATCTATCCTGGGTTATGTATGGGATTCCAAATGACGTATTTATTAGGAAATTACATTAATTCATCACTTATGGCGATTATGTGATGCATATTCAATTCTGGATGTGTTAATGTATCGATTTTAGCATTTTATGGTTTGACTGGAATAGCTTGAAATGGTTTAGTTTCAATTTTGAAGCATTAAACTCCATTTTTAGAACCTTAAAGGATAAGATCTAGCCTTTAGTATCCCTACAATTAAAATTGACCTTAACGACAACTCGTCATTGAAGACCATGACACAAGATCCTCAAAACAATGATTAAATCATCTCCACTTTACTCAATCAATCAATCAATTTAATCGCTATAAAAATTCACATCTAAAGACGTCATTGATACCAACACACGATATTAATTTCATCAGAAAATATCCAGCTATCGCCAGACAGCATCTTCTTTTTCTATAATTCACAGACACTTTCATGTCGCGCAACAATTTGTTTTACTTTTTGATGTTATTTAGATCTTTTTTAATTCTCATCCTTTGTCATGTAGACTCTTGTGTACACCGCATTAAGCAGCCAGCATAATTACACATTTTGATCTTTAGTCTATCACGTAGATAAAAGTGACATTTACTTGAATGACAACAGTCTTATGGCCTATCCTTAATTAAATAAATTGGAGTAACATAGAATTAAAGTACATAATTCCTGTCATTACAATTTCGTGCGTGTCGATGTATATTTTTTTTTATTGTTTACAGCTGACGTGCATGGCAATTTGCATTTCTTGGAAGTGGAATATGGGTGGAGAACCTCAGGATTAAATACGGATTATTAATTACGGGAAGTTTGTCATGATTTATGTCTTCTGGATTTTATAAAGTCAATGGTTACTAATTATTCATCTTTTCAGAGAATTTACATCCTTCTTGATAAAATAGCTTCCTTATTATTCATACACAACTAAAGTGCTGAAGCAACAACGCCTATCCCAAAAGCAATAAGAAACTTGAAATTCGTGAGGAAATTTTCAGATCAAGTAGAAAAGTTTTGTTTTTACAGAAATGATACAAGAAAATATGCAAAGTAGACGGAATGAGCACTGAATATTCATTGCTATATAAAATTTTTTGTTTATGTGATTGCTAAAAAGCAACAAATTATGAACAACAGCTTTCATGAATAATTCATAATCTCATTACACAGAGGAGTTTTTAGAAAATTCTTGAAGCTTTAAAATGAGCTTTTACGATGAATTAGTACTTTTCTGGATTGTTTTATGGATAAGTTAAGGGAATTAAGTAGACAAATAGATTTTTTAAATCCTTTAATTGTTAATTTTACGATTTTCAATTAAGTTGATGCTGATTAGATCTAATTTTACCACTTACCTTGAAATCCTTTTGCTACTTCCTATATTCAGTCTTCAAATAACACTATTTTCACTTTAAAACTGTTTAAAATCACAAATTAAAATTTACAAAATTTAAGGCAAAAATTTCCAAGAAAAACTCCAACGGTTACTATGATTTCAAAATCTTTAACGGTCTTAAATTATTCAAATTAACTCGATGAAAAATAACCGTCAAAATAATTTCAAATCTTGTAAATTCACTGTTTTGGTTTTTAAAATATAATAAAATCGAAAATCTTAAAATTTTCAAGGAAATCGAGTTAATTTTATTAATTTAATTAATTTCAAGTGATTATCACAACGCATAAACTTCAAAAATGGTAAGTGGTATACAAAAATCATCGATTTTCATAAGGAAATCACCAAAAACCGATTGAGGTTACAAAAATTTTGCAAATCATTGTAAATAAAAAATAATTAAACAACTTCCAGGCACGACGATATGATTCCAGAACAACAATCTTCTCGCCAGAAGGTCGTTTATATCAAGTAGAATATGCTATGGAAGCTATTTCACATGCTGGAACTTGTTTGGGAATTTTAGCAAAAGATGGAATCTTATTAGCTGCTGAACGCCGAAACATCAATAAACTGCTTGATAATAGCATCTTTGCTGAAAAGATCTATAGATTAAATGAGGATATGGTGTGTTCCGTTGCTGGAATTACATCAGACGCAAATGTCCTTACGAATGAGTTGCGAGTTATTGCACAACGTTATCAACTTCAGTATGACGAGCCGATTCCAGTTGAACAGCTCGTATCCAGTTTATGTGATTTGAAGCAAGCCTATACTCAATATGGTGGAAAACGTCCATTCGGTGTATCAATCTTGTATATGGGATGGGATAAACATTATGGATATCAATTGTATCAATCTGATCCAAGTGGAAATTACAGTGGATGGAAGGCTACCTGTATTGGAAATAACGCTGCTGTAAGCTATAACTAACTAGACTTTGTGATCCAATATTAATATATTTTTGTCTATTATAGGCTGCAGTGTCCGTACTCAAGCAAGAATTGAATGAAACTCCAATTCCTTTAGGTGATGCTGAAGATTTAGCAATTAAGGTCCTCGCAAAGACCTTAGACATGACAAAATTGTCATCGGAAAAGATTGAAATGTCAACTTTGCAACGTGATGGCGACGAAACGAAAATTAAGATTCTCTCAAATGCTGAAGTAGACAAGTTGATTGCCAAGTATGAGAAGATTCAGGCTGAAGAAGAAGCAGCTAAGAAGGAGAAATTAGCTCAACAGCAGCAACAACAACAGAAATAAGCAGTTTCAATTGTATTTCCAAAACTTTTTTTAAATAATGAATAAAATATTCAATAAATTTATTATTCACTTAAAACGGAATTAAGGTATTGAACAAATAACGATGGAGCTTTTGATAAATCACCTGCTGTATCCAAATGTAGCTTACTATAATTCAGATATTGTCTTCTCATTCTATTCAGTTGACTTGCATTGATATCTGATGAGATATTTACAGTTTCTGTCGAGTTTTTGACTTTTACAGCACCATGAGCTCCAAGCTTCCTTGCTGAGACTATTTCCGCGACAATTTCTTGTGTCAATTTATCTAATTCGAATAGGAAGTTGGTGTCTTGTGTCGGTGGATTTTGAGTTGATTGATTTGGTTTTGGTGCCTTTTTCTCATAAAGTGCTTCGTATAGTTCCTCCATATTAAGTTTCTCATAGTCAGTGACTGCAAATAGTGGTGAATCCCAACGATTTGTCGATATTGGTTCCTCAAATCTCAGCCAAAGTGCGTCATACATTTCTTTTGAATAAATCTCGTCCTTATCCTCTCTATTCTCATTTATCTCCCAGCCTCTTTCCTTCGTAACTGAACAGTGGATTGTGCATTGCGTTGCTCTAAAATAAATTAATGAAACTCATTACTTTATGATCCAGTGAAAACTCAAAGTTCGACAAAATTAAGGATGTGTTAGGTCTGAAAGATCCATAGACATACAGCACAACTGGATGTCAGTCTTAGCATTAAATACATTACCTTCCAGCTTTTGTGGCACAGTAAATTTCATATCGATATCCTTTAATGTAATTCAAGCCGTCCATAATGATCAAGTCGTTTTTATTCAATAGTCTTAAGCTATCTGACTTTAATTCAGCTCTAATCATCTTCTCTTTGGCTGATTCTTGATAAACGTGATTTTTTTGAATTCCTGAATTTTTAATTATAGCATTTTCACTGATTATATACACTGTTTTCTGCTTCTCATTCTCGAAATACTCCTTTATCTCTCTTGCTCTGGTTGATTTTAGTGAAGCTGGACATCCAACGATTAAGCAAAGTGGCATTTTAATTTAATTAAGTCTTGTAAACAAAAATCTTTCAAGTCGAGATGAATTGCAATTCAAATTTTTAAGCGCGGTTTTTTCTGAAGTAACAAATTTTTTACACGCTTTTCAGCATTACTTTCCAATCAGATAAAAACGCGTTACCAAAATCGTGATTGAACATAAATAAAGATAAAAATTGTGAAATTAACTAGTAAATTAAATGGCATTCGATCTGAAGAACGAGGCGGACGTTAAGGAATATGTGGAGAAGTTAGGTGTCGAGTACCGTTTTGGATGTTATAGCGAGAAAAAGGCTGATGGTAAATTATTAATTTTTTCATGCTCTGATCTTACACAATTCTTATTGAAAATTTAATTTGCAGTATGTCACTTACTTGGCGACTATCTAGAGAGTATAAAGAAGGATTTTGAGAAGGCTGGAAAGGTTTTTCGATCAAATTGTGACGATTATGGATATGCAAAGTCGTGTCTGAAATTTGGACATTACAGTTTCTTAGGCAAAGGAAAGGCATCAAGTGCGGATAAAGGTGATGCAAAGCAAGCATTTAAATATTATACAAGAGGATGTGAGCTAAATGACGCCGATTGTTGTCTTCATAGTGGATTAATTATGATTAGTAAAACAAAACCAGCCATAATTGAACGAGATATAGCGAAAGGAATGGAAGCTCTTACAAAAAGTTGTCAACTAAATAACGGAACTGCTTGTTTCTATCTTTCTGGCATGTACATTTCTGGTGTATATAAAAATGACGATGCTAAGAAATCAACAACCCCAGATCCAAGTGAATTTGCTGTGCAAAAAGACATGAAAAAGGCATTTGATTTTGCAACAAAAGCCTGCGAACTGGACAACATTTATGCGTGTGCTAATCTGTCTCAAATGTACATGAAAGGCGATGGAATCGAAAAAAATGAGAAGAAGGCTGAGCAGTTTAAGAAAAAGGCACTTGAAATGCAAGAAGCATTAAAGAAACAGCAAACGGAACTAAAGTTCCAACAAGGTCTAGGGAATGCATAATTGTGTCTATAGAACATGGCAGAGTTGTTGGTTTGGTGATGATTTTGAGGGTAACTTGGTGCTTTTTAATTTCCGTTAAATTTTTAATTTGAAAAAATCCAAGGTGTAAAAATATTTTTACCCTGAAATTTGAATTCCAAAAAACCGTTAAAAATTAAAATGTAATTTAATTATAATTAGCAACTATAACGACTCAGAAACAAGACTAAAAAAGCAGCTCTGCAACAAATAACTATGAATATGTGAAAATATAGTAGAATGGAAATGATTTTAAGACAATTTGATTAGAATTAAACACAAAAACTGTTAAATAATAAAAGCTTAATGTGTTTATTAATAATATAATAATTGCATGTTATTCATAATTAAATTCAACCTTGTGTCCTTGCTGACGATCCGTCATAAAATATCCAATCCGGAATCTTCGGATGTTTCAAGTAATTTTCGCGAGTAATTGAGTTAGAAATTAAATCTGTAGCTGAATAAATCGATCCACCAAGCCATCCTGTGAAATTCGGCTTAGCCGGTGCATTATGGAACTTGACATCATCAATATAAAGTCTGTCCTTATAGAAGTCAGATTTTATGAGAGTTCTCAATTCGTCTCTTAATCGAGGCTTAATTCCCATCACACTTGACGTTCCACCAATTAATAAAATATTTTCAGCAATTTCCTTCCTTGCATCAACTGGACATTTAATAATTGCATCAATTATTATGTACGGTAATCCTAAATAATCATTATCTTCTGGAAATAGAACTTCAAATGCAAATTCTCTCAAATTTCCAGTAATTTTAATAACATCAGATCCATCAACTGGATAATCAACATCCGGACATGGCTGAAGACTCTCGTTATTCCTATGTGCTAATGCTCTAGACTGCTTCGTGACAAAACATGTTCTTACTTTAATATCTTCAATTACTCGTTCTGATAAAATGTCTTCCTTAACTCCATTAAGAATCAAATTTGCTTTAATCTCGTCATGAACAGATTCTCCTCCTAATGGCTGTGCCTGCCATGCTTTTAAGATCTGCACTCCATTAAATACAGGAATAACAACTGCCTCTTTATATCCAATATCCACAACTAATGCAGTATCGATTGCCAGTGTTGAGAGAGACACTAAATGCAATGGAAGGAACAAAATCGATGCAACTTCATAATGATGGAACAGCACTTTCGCAAAACTTTCTCGAATAATTGTCGGTGTTGTTATTGTTGATTCAACAAACGATACTTTACGGTCTTTTGGACTAACAAGAAGATAGCTGTAGAGAAAAATAAAATGTTTGAAATTGCGTTACAAAAGTAGTGTACAAATTGCGACTATTGATTCAGTTCGTGAGACTATCAAGTGTTGAGTTGAGAACACAAGAGTCGTACTAACATAACGACTATGAACATTATTGTATTCTGAGTCCACGAATGCCTGAGAAAATAGCCACAACTGTAAATTGCACAAAAGAAGAAAAGCAATGATGACTCACTCAAAGAAGATTTTGTTGAAAAAATCAACAGCTTGATCGTAGAGATTCTTCTCTGTTTTCTTCAAAACATCACGAATGGACTCAATTTCTGTTGGTATTATAAATCTAGGATGTGCTTCGCTGCAAAAACCAATTCTATAAGATCCAGAAAAGAAAATTTCAATGAAAATTATTGAAAAATTAATTTTTTAAAAATTTAACTCACTTTGTGTATGCTGAACCAATTTCCATGACAATGGCTGGTTTTTCCTGAAATACTGTTTCAAAAAGCGGCATCCTGACACTTAATTATAGCCACAAACACTTAAAATTAAATTTTTGCTGATTACTGGAAGTTTGTTGACAATAAAAAATAGTTTCGTAGATTTTTCCCTGCACTTTTGAAAATTAAAAAACCGTTAGAGTTTGAATAATTTTGTCACATGTTGGCTGATATTTTTAGGATGCTTGATATTCACTTACTGTCATTTCTCCTAAAATTACTGTCTAAATCGATAGATTCAATTACCAAAAATAGAGAAAATGAAAACTATTAAAAATTCTCCAGAAATCGATTGAATTTTTGAATTAACATCCAGTCAACAGGTCAAAACTTAAAATTATTAATAATTATGTAATGAAGATCCAGTAAAAGAGATTAATAGCAATTAATCAAAAACAAATAAGAATTAAATAACCAAAAAGATCAAAGCATGTCACGTTTGCAGTAAAAAATGAGAAACAAAAATTCCGATAGCTGATTCCGTTCGTAACGGCCACAAATCGTTCAAAGCTACATCCATTTCGGTCCTGTTTATTATTTTCTGTGTGTAAAGTAAGAAACTTAGTGTTTAAAAAAAATTAAAAAAGAATTTTCTTGTGATTTAATCATTTACGGTAACAAAAAGATATTAAAGTGCTTATAGATACATAATGAATTAATGAATTTAATGTGAAAAATTGAGTGTGAAGTAATTTTTAAGATTTTACTGCAATTTTTTGTAATAAAAATCGCAGACCCACTGCAAATTAGTTAAAAAATGTCAACTCGAAGGTAAATTCAAATGATGTCTAGTGAGAATATTGAATTACAGTCGAATGTTATGCTGTACTTTTGTGTAAAATGAGAAAATTAGTGAGTGGAAAAAATGTGCATTTTTTTGGACAGGAAGCAACAACAAATTTTCCTCATCGTCGTCTAGTCGTCTTTTTTGCACGATTTATCACAATATAACATGAGAGAGATTAAGCTTAATATTCATACGAAAATGTCATGAACTTAAAAACATTAAATAAACTTCCAGAAATTTTACTGCCATTAATCTGTGGATTTGTGCACGACACTTTGACCCAATTTTCATTTTCATCTGCCTTGCATCCCATCTACTCTATATATATCGTCCTTCATGCCATGACCCCAATTAAACATCCAAAAAACGATAGCAAAATGCAAGTTTACTCCATAATCAGTTACTTAATATTAAATTTGATAAGATAATGCAAGCTAAAAAGCTTTAAATTTCTTTTTAATTAGCCATACTGTTGCTGTGTGATGCCGTTATTTACGTAAATTGTATTTTAATCATATAAACTCTCTCTCTCACACATAACATACTCAAATATATATTTATGTATCTATCGTGCATAACAACCTAGTATATGTGTGCACTTTTCAAGGTAAAGCATTTGGTGTAATAAAATCAATGTAAGGAGTAAATTTGAAAATTTGAAGGCCATCGATGCAACAGCTGCTATGAAAACTTTTTTTTTGTTGCATTGCATACAAAATTTATATTCTCAATTTACTGGATGGAGAGCATACATAGCATTTGATTTCTTTTCTTTCTTTTCGTTTTTTTTTTAATTCTAAAGAGTCACACAGATCCATTGGTTCTCACATCTCGTCTAATTACATTTTCTACGTTGTTGTTGTTGCACGATGCCGTTTTCTTTTTTGCTATGTGATGCAAATGTAGTTTTTTCATTATTTTAGATTTCCCATTCAATTTCTATTCTATTTTTTTCCCGCTGCTTTTGTTGTTGCTGCTGCTCGGAATATACATTTGTTATGAGATGAGGCAACTTAAATTGTACATGAAGAGCGTTTTTAGTTTCATTTTTATTGTACGCGAGATATAATTGGAACTTAAATATGCTTTAATGTATGTTACATGAACAAGAATGCTCAGCTCTTTACATCTCGTTAAATGAAAACTTTTTATGTTACTACTCATGATTTAGAGACTGGATTAATGAAAAACTGAGTAGGTTTTGATTTTTGCATCATTCAGCGCATTTTATTTTTCATTAAAGTGAGCTTTGGAATTTCAACGAATTTTTAAAATTTGAATTTTTGAATTCCACCATTTTGAAAAATTCTCTCACCTCAAAAAGTTTTTCGCTGATTACTCAACGAGTTCTATGAATTTTGACATTCCTTCTCGCCAGAATCGTTCCTAAGAATAGCACAATGGTCTTTGTAAATAAAGAAAATCTACATAATGACTTTTCAAGCTAAAAATTGTGAAAATGATTCATTATAAATATAAAAATGAATATTCAGAAAAAATGCCCAACAATATTTTAAACCTCCACAATATTTATACATTAATATAGTTCATGCAGTATTATTGTCATCAATATAGCTTTTAATGAAGATGAAATAAATAAATGAAAAAATATATATCAGCATGGGAGTGACCCACTAAATTTTCTCACGACTTTTTATGTAAAGTGATTATATGGGGAATGGTTTAAAAAATAGGCAATAAATCTCATAGACAGCAAAAAACAGCACCATAAATCTTTTGTTTTCTAATTCACAGATGGTTTCATCAAGGAATCTCGGGAGTTGAAGCAGAACAATTGCTCTTAGAACGTGGTGTAGATGGTTCATTTTTAGCTCGTTTATCGTCGTCAAATCCCGGTGCATTTACATTATCGGTACGAAGAGGACAAGAAGTGACACATATTAAAATCCAAAACAATGGAGATTTTTTCGATCTTTATGGAGGTGAGTCTGACTGAAAATTTATTCATACAGTCTCAATTAATCAAATCTCACAGCTAAAAGAATGAGTAAAACTACATTGTATGCCTTTTTGTTATTCTCTTTATTTTTCATATTCATTTTCGTAAATGCCACATTTTTTCTTCTTCAAATCTTGATGTCACTTCTCTGCTGATTGTCCATTAAATTAACGACCAACCAAAAAAAAATATATATAGGCGAGAAATTTGCAACATTATCTGAACTCGTTCAATATTACATGGAGAATCCAGGACAGTTGCGGGAGAAAAAGACCGGAGCTGTAATCGAACTGAAACAACCATTAAGCTGTGCGATCGAGCCAACAGCAGAACGGTGAGTAATTTGTGAATTTTCCCAATGATTCTTAACTTCGTGATGTGCATTAACATAAATTTTTATTATTATTACGATCATCACTACCGATTGTCGTGATTGTGTGTATAAAATATTAATTCTGTCTCCTTTGTGCGAACATTTTTCGTGTATGAAGCGATTATGTCCATTAAATTTCTTTCAATTAAATTATTTCTCTATTCAACTCCCTCAACGATTGCACTTTTTTTTTGTGGATTCTTGTCACGCAATGGGAATTTTTCCTTTGTTCTATGTTATTCATTTATTTTGCTGCTTAAAACGGTAATGAATAAAAAAATAAAATAGTAAAAAAGCGTCTTCTTTTTTGTCACCCGTGTTACGACCTTGACGATGAAACACAAGCTTTTTAAATGTCTGTACAAAACAATGGACGAAGCTTGTAGTAAAGCTAATGAAATAATCGTCTTAATTTGAGGTTGAGGGATTAAAATGCAATTTTGGGTTGAGATTTAGTAGCGACTTATGCAATTGTTTGTTGAGCTGTAAATTAATTAAGGGGTTATTTTGTTTACGATGTTTGATGGCTATGGTTCTGAAGCTGGTAGTAGTTTAATTTTGATACTGAAGGAACCTTAATTTGAGGATTTATTTGAAAAAAGTCAACTTCACAAAAATTTGTTCGAGCTGGAATTGTTAAGAAGCTACGTCAGGTATTGATATGTGCTGCTTGGGTATTGTTCTGCTCTGAACAATATTATTTGGTCTTGTCATTGACATAGATGAAAATGGGGTTTAATTTTTTTTTGTGGTCATCATTTACGACTGCCCTTGTGAGGCTACTCATTCATTGCTCATCCTTCCTTCGGAATTCCCTTAAATAAAAAATTCGACCTTTATTTGGTGATTTTTCTTACGTAAAAATTCTATTAACAATTGCAATAGCTCTTAAATCAACTTTCTACTCTATTGAAAGCAATAACACGACAGCCAATTGTCAGGCATAATTCAATAGCAATTCAATAATCAGAAACATTCGTCTACTAAATGAGAAACATAAGCGTTGCACAACATTTGACGTCATTTAAATCTATTCAGTTAGAAAGCTCCTTAATAGACAATTTCTATGTCAATAATCTAACAATTAGAGTCAGAATAATCTTATTCTTCCTACGTACAGCACTAAAATCAATAAATAATTCTTAGAGAATTTCTAGAAAGTCAATGACATCGTCGACTGTGTTTCTAAAAGTGAAATTTAAAATTCCGCTTTGCTACAAATTAAATTTATTAGCAAGAGATTCTATCCATAGTGCCTTTTACGTAACTAAAGCACGTACGCTCAAGTTATTTAAAGACCCAGGAATTCCTAGAGATAATCACATTGCTTAGCGCAAATAACTTATTAAAATATTCTACTTAATTTACGATGCAATGATAGTAAAAAATGGCATTTTTAGTGGATATTTTCTCATATACCGTCCGAAAATGAAGCCGTTGTTCTGGTCATTAATTTTTGTAGATCGTCAGAATCTTTTATGTGATCTGGGTGGCCTTAAAAAGGCTTAAATCATTGATGATGTATAGAGTTTGTATGAACTGAATGCTGTCACACAGGCTACGTCAGTGCTACTCAAACTATGATCCGCGACACTAGATAAGTGTCTTAGTATTTCGCGCAAGAAATAGTTTGAGAAACATTAAGCAACGTCCTTGAGAACTAATAGTTTTGTTGACCAAGTGTCTGGGTAAGTAAGGATGCAGGATGCTAACCGACTCGTGATCAACCTTTAAAACTTTCTCTTCGTGTGTACAAAATAGCAAGTATAGAGCTTAATTCATCCCTAGAGAATAATTTACTGCGTCGTTAAAAAATGACGTCCATCCAAATATGAACATTTTATAACCCCAACAAAAAAAAATTGTATTAAGTGTGACATAGCTCATCTAGACGTCATTTGTGAACGACCCCTTAGAGCAATATAAATTTTTACCAGGAATTGGTCAGTAGACGAGCTAGATAATAAACAATTCCATACAACTAGTTAAAACTAGAAACAACAACCATAAAGTCGAACTTTAAACTCGTTCTACGTAGTCGAGATAGAGGCACCAGTTTTAATATAATTACATGACGAGAGATTCGCTTCCACTAATTAATATTCATAAAAAGCTCTCCGTCAATGCTACTGAGTGAGATGAAAATTCTTCATACCTAGTGATTGAAAGTGCTTCCCTTTTGAAAATTAGATTACTTAACATTTAATTAGCTGTGTGAAAGGCGTATAAGCTTCCATTTTGTCACAATACTTGATGCGCAAAGATTAATCTGCTTTCTTGTTAACAAATGATAATAATGAACATTCATGAAGATTATAATGATTTATGCAAATTAGCGTAAATTTCATCATCATGATTATAATTTCTTTGTAGTGTTGCTAGTTAATAGATGTATTGTAGATTTTAAAACAAATTTTAACGCTCGAGCCATTGTAATTACACAAATCATCAACGATCTATTATAATAATGTACATTAAACGTTCGTTTAGTACGTGCCTTCCTCGACGAGTGTGTGGCACACGATAGAGAGATTTACAAATGACAATGATGAGATGAAAGTGATCTGTCTATACTTGTGCGCACGTCATTGCTGCTTAATTTAATGTTTTTTTTTGCTGAATGTCAAGTAGAATAATTATAGAAAGGAACTAAAAAGTCATTAGCACAAAGATTGAGTTATAAAAAATTGACATAATACATTTAATGAGCTGTTGGAGACTGAACAGTAATTATTTTACTTTAATTAAGTTCCTAATTTATTGACGACAAAGAGAAATGCACTACCGAATTTAAAATGGATATAAGTACAGGAATGGTGACTTATGGAAGTTGTGGGAGTAATAAATGGATGGATATAGACGACAACTTTCTTTAAGCTTGTAATTTATGTGATTTGGGTTTGCAATATAGTCGACAATTAATGGTTTTATCCTGCTTGGAGCTTAACTCATCCTTGGTAATTTTCTTTCACTTTCTTTTCGACAAGAAAAGCTCTAAATTGACCTAGAAAAAATCTCAAACAGATCTTGAACAGATGATCACGAAAAAAAATCAAAAGTGTAGGCGAAATTTCTCCACAAAAATGCACACGATTATTGCACCGTTAGAACTGCCTACACTCGCTTTATTCGATATTCATTGAATCGTATGATGCATACGGATTACTCAATAAATTTTAAAACCTATTGTGTTATAAATTTTGGTGCGAATTCACGTGAAGCACACTGTTTTTGTAATAAAATTAAATTTACTTATTCATATAAAGTCAAGTACGTAAGATATGTGGATTTTTAATGAACAGAACAACAGTACTTTAATTTTGATATACTGACTCTAATGAACTAGCATATGTTTGTGCCGGTGGCTTTAGTTTAATTGGCGCCAAAAGTTGTTTAATGTTTTTTGGCTAAAATTTTGTGCTAGTAATCCAAATTAGGACTGGTTTATAGAGCAGATTCATTCAGGTTCTAAATCTTGAGTTTGGTGTTGAGTTCATTGACCCCTACTCGATGTCACAAACTAAATGCAGCTCAATCAAGGCAAACCATGGATTTTTCGAGGTTATATCCATTTAGTGTACCAACCATATTCCCTAGAATCAGAATCAAATCGCAACTCTGACTAGTGTTCATTCAAAAATGCTCTCCAACAAACCGCTTCCTCAGATTCCCTACTCCAAATACTTAAAATGATCAATTCATCATTTCCTACTGCTGCAACAATATTCTGATGAATAAAAATCAATTTTGGTTAGGGGTCGTTCGCAAATTACGTCACGCTTTTAGGAGGGAGGGGGGGTCAAAGAATTTGTGACAGTTCAAAAAAAGTCGAAAAAGTCGTTTTTAGCGTGACGTAATTTGCGAACGACCCTTTATTTACTTTTCGTAATAGTACAAGACTTAGGAACATGTCACCACCCATTTGCAAGTTCAATAACAACGATAGCTGACAATGACTTTTGTCAATAATTTGACTTATTAATTTGCTATCGTTCATACATACACACCTAAACGTGAAAATGTGAAAGGGAAATATGTGAAAAGATATCAGAATGGATGTGGATATAATGTGGGAATCTAAGCATGACTATGAAATAATAGATGAAACGAATGAATGGAATTGTCGATTTTTTGAGAATAAATTTTAAGGGATTTGTCAACGAAGATCCCAAGAAAGCAAAATTTAACAAAAATTATAAAATTAAATTATGCGATTTGAAGAAACCTGAAAATAAGTTTTTATGTTAATTATTTTTTTTGGTTGCTTCTTTCCATGATACATATTTTTTGATATCAAAACTAAGTCGCAAATACAGAAACATTTCATGGGTCTTCATGCCATAAGAAGTAAAAAAATAATATTTTTAAGATCTCTTAAAAGTTTAATGGGTTCTTAAAGTCGATGGACCTAACATGGAATTCTTTCTTTCTGTCTATGTATTGTCATCATCATCATCATCGTCGTCATTAAAAATTTTTGTGAATATAAAAATTAAATTTGATTATTTCGGGATGATTGGATAGAGCGCATCTTTTTTTGGATGATCCATTGAGATACTCACCGCTATACTACCGAGGAAAATATTTGTTGCGTAATATTAGATTTATAATTACATGCTCTATATGATGTGAAGCTCCCTTCGAGTCAAGGATCAATAGATTAAATTTTGCGTAGGTAATTTATCAATGGTTAAGAGTTTTAATATTAATCAAGGACAGGACTATCGAGTTTCTATGGCATTTTAGTTTAGGTACCTTGGATATTCTTTAAGAGCTATTGGTATCATTATCTAAAGCCAAGATACAACCCAGGACATGCCTAGGAAAAGCAGCTAGACACCTTTCCAAAGGCATCTTTCTGACAGAGTAATGAAGTATATCCATAATATACCATATATATACTCCCACCAAAAGTACCCTGGTTATTCCCAAGATAAATTTAGGATGCACCCAAGATATCCCCCTTAGATTTGCATTAGGTTTACCATAGTACTCCAACTATCTCGAACTGAGTCTGATCAGTTAATGGAAAATTTCCAGCCTTACAAATTTTATTTAAACAACAATAATTAAAATAGTAAACAAATGTACAGATCAAGTAGTCAACCGGTCAAACTAACAGTATCAATCGATTGCCCGCTAGTAAAACACAAGAAAATCAATTGACTTACGTTGTTTACACAAAATATTTCGTGTAGGTGGACAAGAGAGTCACATTGATTTCTCATGAAGAAGAAAAAAATCATCATCTTTCGTGGTATTGATGAACATTTTGACGTTGATATATATCACATTCTTAACCGGCGAAAAAGTAAAAATATTTTACATACTTTTTCATTATTGAACGGAGGCGATACACTTGAAAGAACAAACAAAACTTCTCTCGTTTTTTATTTTTGAAGACAGAATAAGTCACGATGAAATAAAACAGAACTTTTTTATTGTCATGGTGCTTTCATTTGTATGATACTACACGCTGGTTGACTGTTCCGAATATGAAGAAATGAATGAAGATGTTTTTTTTCCTCTGTAACAAGATGCTTTATCATACCATATAGTGGGAAAAATTATAGTAAGCAATTATGGATGTGGGCCGTATTGAAAACAGATAGAATTAAGTTTTCATTCATATTTCGAACGCGTAGTTTCAGGAGGTAGCTTATAAATTGAGATAAGATAGAAACTTTAAGAACAAATGTACAAAGCATGTGAAATATAAATAAAGCATTCCAACTACATGCATGTTTTTATAGCTGTTTTTAAGGTAATAAGTAATTATTCAATATTTTTGTTCGATTCATTAATTTATTTTTTCGATATTGGATAACAATCGGCATTATTGAGGCAGAAACAGATGTTTTTTGAAAAATTTTTGTGATAATTGGAGATAATTTTTGGACGCCGTTCAAGTTTCCACAGAAACGAAACAAAGCTTTGCTGGTTAAATTTTTATTCTGAAAAGTTTGTAGAATATCCTGAATTATTAAGGTATTGATTTTTTTTCTTTTAACTCATTAATTTTTGACGTCATTTTAAAATTTGACTGTGATTTTTCAAAATTCTACCTTCATTTTGAACAAAGTAAACAATGAAAAATTTTCATATTTTTTTCACAAATTTCACCATTTTCTTATTTTAAATCATTTGTTTGGACTAAATTGGTCGATTTCTGCCAGTTTTTTCAATCATTTGAGTAGCTAAAAGTAATATTTACACGTAAATTCACCTGAAAAATCGTAAAATAAAATTTCAGGTGGAAAAACAAAAATGGCGGAAATTTTTTTCTACATTTGAAAATTTCTCGACTATAACGACTTGATTAGTATTGCTTTTTGGGGATTGCAATTTTCATTAACATTCGTCACAGTCGTCATTTAAGTACAAGCCCACCTGTCAAAAACTGATTAAATAAAATAAACGCCTTCTAGAAACTTTTTTCAAATCGATTTATAGCTTTTTGATGCATCCGTCTGATTGAATGAATCTAAATGAATTCCATCCAGAATTTAATCAATAAATAACACTGCATCTCCATTATTCCCGCATTACCTCATTTTTTCATATGGCATATAAAATTAACAACATTTTGCAAACTCAAATAATTAAATATTCCTCACTCTGTTTACTCAACTGTAATCTATTTGATAGTGTAGTTCACATGATCTCAAATATTTTCATATACCTGAGTATAAACCTGTCATCGTCGGCATCAATTAAAATGGAAAATTGATTGGACGTTCACATAAAAACAAAAAATATATAATTTAAAGTGATAACTTGACTGAACAAGCAGCTCCTAACCGCAAAGTCAAGGAAATAAGGCAACAAGTTTTATTTTATTTTTGTTTTTCTTATTCATTCATAAGTATTTCCACTTTGCGTTGCTTGAAAAGTTTTCCGAAAAAATGTTCGCGTGCACTAGTATTGTAGTGTGATTGATTGCTTCTTTATGTGTTTTTTTATTGCTATTAGCAGAGAGTTCTAAATAATAATCGTATTTAGACAGGAAATTCCTTGTGGAATATTCTATAAAGGAAGAATTCACAAAAGCTTTATTGAATAGGAAATAAATCAGCAACAATGCATAATGACATTCTTATCATGCCTTCAAATTAAACATTTTATTATGTAAATTACAGAAATAGTAATAATTTCAATTCAGAACGTGCGTTTTTTTGTCACATTGAAACCTGTTGATTATCGCCAGTCTCTCTCAAACTTTGTTTTTACTCACTGTCAACAGAGAGACTTGATACTTTTATACTCATAATATCCCTCCTACTATCATCATCAACCGTCATCGTCATCATCGCTGTTAGTTAGCTTACAATATGCATAACGCACAACTCTTATACAATATGTGCTAATGTATAATTTTCATAGCTTGTTTTACTTAAACGATTTGATGCACTACGTAATAACTTCAATGAGTTCTATGAATCAACTTCAAAGCTCACTGAAATAATGCATTGTTTTAAATATTAGTATTGTTCATTATTTAACAAATGAGTCATGTCATATGCACAATATCGCACGTAGTAGAGCAGTTTTTATAGCTAGAAACCAGCAAAGTAAAGACGCCGTTCCAAAGTGATGAGGAAATTTGGAAAGATTGTTTAGAATTTTTGTTGTCATGTGCTCATATTTTCTAAATAATCTGCTCAGCAGACTGTAGGTAGCTAAGAAAAGATATGAGTTTTAAACGTGAGCTGCATTTAGGTCATTTTGTATTACTTTTCAATAAATTTGCTATAACATGGAGAGTCTTTGTCGATTTTCTAGACTTTAGTAAGTACCAAGCCCTATTCACCCCCCCCCCCCTTTCCAAAAAAATGTTCTTACCAAGATGTAAGTATTTAACAACTAGAAACCCAGTCACTAACAACCAATAAAAATTCTGATTGAATTTACTTCATTTGGGTAGACCTAACAGTTATTACTTAGTCTAAGCCGGTGTTGGCTTCATGGCACAAACCCTTACCAAACTAAAATTTCACAATCTTAGAATATTAATAAGAATATTTTTTACCATAATTAAGCAAGACGCTGTAAAGATTTAACGTGCCAGATTTCTAGTAATCTCATCTACACATACGCAGGTGCTGAGAGGAAATAAAGAAGTTGTATTATCTTTAGTGCGCACACAAATGGAGAAAAAAAATACTTTAAATTTTATCGATCATTCATGTCTCCATGTGTATTATGAAAAAATAAAACAAAACTCACGAAAACTTGAGTAAATTGCCGCTTGCTTGCTTGCTGACAACGACAAAGAGCGAAAGGAAAAAAAAAGTAAGAAATACGTTTCAGAACCTCTCAGTCGATCGTCAAAATTAGCGTGAGTAGGATCGGAAAAATAAAGAAAGCGAAATAAAAATAATTAAAGGAAAAAGTTCTTGAGACAAAAAAGGAATCAATTTAGTATTTGTCTGTGAAAATTTTTCCAAGTCATTAAAGTTTAATTTAAAAAAAAAAGAAAAATTAACTTTTTTAACGTCGCAAAGTAAAAAACTAATAAACATCGTGCTTCACCTCAACTTTCCGCATGGTTTATTGTTAATGATGATGGCGATTATTAAATTGAATTTTTAACGCCAACACGATAAAATTTCGGTATACTAGAGACGCAAAAAAAATTATAAACTATAAGTCTTTGCAGCATTGTGAAGTAATTGTAACGAGACTGCTGTAAATTGAGACGTAGAAGCGAAATCGAAATCCTATACGCGAATTATTAATTGTCGTAGGAGTTGAAAAAGAAGAAAAGACATTAAATGAATCAAACATATTTTACAGTGAATTCAGTGTAAATTCAACGGAAACATAAAGACAAGACTTGATAAATTTCTATAGAAAAATAACAGTCAAGAAGTATGAAATAATAATAAGCAAGCAGGTGGACCAACAGAACTCATTCATTCGTAATTTCCTGTGGTCACAGTGACTTTGTTGTTGGTGTTTTGTTTTTTTTGCGGAGAAATTATTTCCTTTCCTGTAATTTCACGTTGAACCTGCATTATTGCAAGAAAATATACACAAAAAAAATAATAAGAAATACTACAAAAATGTTGAAGAAGTATGCAATGAAAGTAAGCAACACATTCAATACAATGAATTACAGTCGACCGACAAAAAGCAACAGATCATCTACAAGTGATGATGGTAGCAGATGCTCGTCAGTCGAATGTGATAGTAATTACGATCAAAATGAATTAAATCGAAATTTATTTATTGAAAATTATCTTATTGGACGTGGATCGACACCGCATGGCAGATCAAATAGTCTGTCAATTGCTGATGATGTTATGAAAGATGTTCCAATGAAGCGAAATAATCGCAGAAAATCTCTCATCGAGAAGCGCGATGAACGACTGAAAATTAATCGTAATTATTTCCACAATGAAAAACTAAGTGACAGTAAAACTGATCGTGCCATTCTGAGACATAAAATGTCTTACGAAAGTCATGGTGATGAATATTTCAATAACTTTTATGATTCGAACGACGAAAAGAGTCTTGGCTGTGATATAATTGAGACATCAGCACCAACATTAAGGAAAATAAATAATTGTATAAGGGAGTTTGCCGATTTCGAGTTGAGTATTGTGTTATCTACATTTTAATGATAAATTTAAACGCTCTTTATGTCACAATAAATCGCGATTGCTTCTGTTGATCATGAGTGCATTAAAGGGAGGCATAAAGTGCATGAGAAAATATTTACTTCCATTTCACTTGAACTCTTTTTTTATTATTTTACTCTCATGCCTTGCAATCACGCTTCATGTGATTTATTACCAATATTGTGAGTTCATCCATTGCAATTTGCACGACACTCAACGAGCAGTCAGCTTATTAGTCAATTTAAAGCTACCTAGCAAGTTGTAATGTAAATATTTTTCACCAAAAATGTAGAAATGGATGAAGTTGAGAAAATGTAGAGTCGTTGAATGAATTAAGGCGCATTATTCGACCTATCAGAAATTTTTAAGACACTAGGACAGTTAATTGGGGATCTAGGTGTTGTCTGTGGAATTATTGGATTGTCAAAAATTATTGAAAATTTTATTTTCATAATTTAAACTTCTAGGAGGCTTATGGTACTCACCACTATACTACCGAGGAATTATTAATAATTTTGAATCTAAAATTGAGCTCTAAGATTTACTTGACGTAAGTAGTTCTGTTTTGTCTGGTCTACGTCATGGTATACTAAACTCAAAGTTTGTCCATCAGTGGTATACGTCTTAATTAAACAACCTCTAACCTATACCGACTGCCCATCCATCCGGGTTAAATGAAATTTTTCAGACAAATTTTAAAAAAATCCTAGCAATTTTGAGCTTTCGTATCCAAAACTTTTCAAGTGTCTATACCTTGAATTTTTAAGTGACTTTGAAGGACTGAATTTCACAATCCACAAAGTGTTTCTAATCATTTTCATATTTAAATATTTAATTCTCGTGTAACGATACAATAAGTTGTGTGCCTATATAGGCAAAGCGCTTATATTTAGCGCTCACTGTTTGTGATTTCACAAAGAAATATAAGAATGTACAGTATACATAAAGTCACTTAAGATGGGAATATTGCGCGATACTTTTTTTCTTCTTTACACATTTTTATGGTAATTTTATTTATTAGCAACTCTTAATTTTATCCATTTTTGTCTGTCAAGTGCAAAGCTGTGAGATAGTTTCATAGGTATTCTCTAGATATGTACGTGTCTTTTTGTAAAGTGCTAGTTTTTTAAAAACTTAACAAAAAAAAATATTTTACATGAAAATAAACATAAAATGAGGATTAAAAGTGAACGAATTATGTGTGGCAATAAAGAAACTGAGATGATCTAGCTTATAGCAAGACACTCAACTGGTTTCAAAATTTTTATTTTTTCTGCACACACAAAAAAACAGCTTTTAATACGAATACGCATGTAAATTTTTCTTTGTTGTTGTTATCGGCTTATAAGATAAGAGAGAACTCGCCGGAAAGCTATGCATGCTTTGTGAATAATATTATTAACACTTCCTAAAATAAAATTGGCATTAAAGCGAGAACGGTCAACAGATTATTTAGCGAGAATTCTGGAGAATTGCTTGGAAATTCGTGGATAAAGAATAAAAATGTTCTGTCTGCGGAGATGATGAGTAATGTGCTTGTAGATTCAATTAGAATAGTCTCTGTCTTATTAAATGCAATTAAATTTGAGTCATTAAGATCCAAATCTTCATTAAGAAACATCCACCTACCTCCTTCAAGTTCTAATTGATTCTTTATGTTATATTGAGTTTCAATCACAGATAGAATCAGAGTTTAGAGTCGAAAGTTCAACAAACTAGAAATCGAAAAACTTTTTCTAATGTAATGTTCGCATAAATCATTGCAATCTATTGTCAAGATCGAAAAAATTTTATTTTCTTTCCTTCACATATTAATTCCTGAAATGAAAAAGATTGCAATTTAATGTAGATATAAATTATTTTCTCATTTTCTCCCGTCTCGATCTGAGATTTTATATAAAATATCTAATAATTAAACTATAGCCAGAGTTGGTGATCTAGAGCTTGAATCTACTAAACTGCGTACCAGATTTTTTTCCTCCAAACTTCAGATTTGATCAATTTTTCTTAGGAATCAGATACACATGGGCAGTCAAAATTCTGGTAGAACTAGTTCCACTTTGTAAAGATTAGACTCAGCAGGGCAAGCAGCCCAATGAAAGTTGTCAAGGTTTTGGGTCTAGACCAAGATATCCTTTAGTCAAGACACATTCCCGTCCACATTTCAGGCTCTACTTTTTTCTCAATCAAATACTATGCTAACAACACTGCTTATTCCGATTCTATTTCACCTTACAATCAATTCTCACGTTTAACTTGAATTCAAATGACGAGCACAAAATAAAGTATAAAGTAGAAAGGGGGGATTTTTCTCTCTCATTTGCCATTAAAATGCATCATAGAGTGAATTTATTTAATTTTTTTCATTTTCAATTCAGTACTCGTAGTGAAAACATATTAATTAAAATAAAGTAGTTGTCGTGTATACAAAACATATTTTTTTGGGAAATTTTGTTCTGTGTTGTCGAGTATTCGACAAATAAACAGCGAAAACGAGGGCGAGAATAAGAGCTACTGTATCGAGGGAGACAGATAAATTATTGTACATCAATTATTTTGTTTTTTGAGCTTCTAGTGAACTATTCTTGTTGTGTCAATCGTCGATAGTTGAAATTTTACTTGACTGGAAACTTGACCAATATTTTATCATTCCCTTTTTACAGCCAACTCATTGCTAAACACATTAAATTCCAATCGTAAAAAAAAAGTCCCAACGACATTGATATCCTTGATACTTTCTCGTTTTACTCTAGTTCCATTAAATATTTCTCTCTGACATAACATTGAATATTCAATTTTTTTATTGATCAACTAAATTGTGTAAACAAAATTCCAGTTATTAACAACCCTGTTATCTCTATTATGCATCATTCATAGGTGGTTTCACGGTAATTTATCAGGACGTGATGCTGAAAAATTAATTCTCGAACGAGGACGTAACGGATCATTTCTGGTACGTGAATCTCAATCAAAGCCGGGAGATTATGTGTTGTCAGTTAGAAACGACGATAAAGTAACACATGTGATGATTCGATGGCAGGTGAGTACGGTGGAAATTCCACAAACACATTAAAATAAGTCTCACTGTTTTCATTAATACAATTAAGGTAATTGGGTGTTGTTGCCGTATTTTTGTGAAATTGGAGGCTCGATTTCTTCAGATTGTTTATTTACTGAATTGATAATTGGATGGATTTAGTAGTTGACGCAATATTTATTGACCTTGAAGATTATAAGCTGAATGAGCTTAAACGTGATCCTTAGACATTTAAATATGATTCTAGACAACTTTTTTTTCTATCATAGTTTCGTATAAAAAAATATTCAGAAATTTTAATTAATGCCAAAGTAGCTAACCGGCTTCATTCTGATCAGAAATAAACATAATGTCTAAAATTTAAATAAGGTAAAATAAAGGTTGCTTTCCTGACTAAAGGTCAGAAAATGACACACCCAACCAGCCTGTTTTGAATGCGCTCCAATAATTCCCAAAATATCCAAACTTTCTCACAATTCTGTTGCTGCTTTCAATTCAACCAAATAAACAACATCCAAAAAAACAATTAATTCCAATCACGTATTCATGCCTATTGTTTTTGACCAATATTAATTTATTTATTTATCATATCAGGACAATCGACATTACGATGTTGGCGGAGGTGAACAATTTTCGACATTAAGTGAACTCATTGAGCATTATAAAAAGAATCCAATGGTCGAGACATCCGGAACAGTCGTAAAACTTCGTCATCCATTCAATGCGACAAGAATAACGGCGGCGAGTATTGATTCACGTGTTGAAATTCTGCAGAGGGATCACGGACCTGGGTCATGCTTTGGAAAAGGAGGCTTCTGGGAAGAGTTTGAGTCACTACAACAACAAGAATGTCGACATTCTTTCTCACGTCACGAGGGACAGAAGCCAGAGAATCGAAGCAAAAATCGATACAAAAATATTCTACCTTGTGAGTATTTGTTAATCTTTATGACTTGCTTTCTCGAACGACTGTCTTTTTTATTGCAATTTTGCATCTATGATTATTGTGAAAAATTATAGAAACACACAAGCATATACAGGCAACAAATTGTATTATTTTATGAATTACATTTCAATGTCAAGGTTGCTGTTGGATTTAGTTTTGTGCTATTGCACATTTTATTCAATTCCTTATTTGTCAGTCATAAAACTGTTTTGTTGCTGCCTTTCATATTCACACCAATTTTAATTGTGTGTGAATATATTGTTTTTGGTATTTCAGTGAAACTACTTTTTTGGACTTGCTGCTTCAGGCTTACGGAATCGACCCATAATGTTCAGTATGGAAAGTCTGTGCCTAAAATTACCAATTTAACAGTGAAAACCGCATCTCGATTGGTGCTTCCAGTGCCGAGAAATCGCAAAAAAACACTTTCTGTCATTTAGCAAGTTAGTTAGTTAGTTAGTTACTTTCGACGATAACTCGATTCAAACTCAATATTAAGACTTCCGGTTTTTTGCATCTGATAGATATTGGGTATCTCAAGAGCTGTATAGTTTTTGGAGTCATGAGATGCTTCCAGTAAGGCACACGGAACGAAAAGGTGCTGTTTTTGGTCAAATTATAGCCGATTATTGCAAAACACATTTTAATTTTTTCATAGAAAAGGAATGTTTTGACCAAATGAGCTGAAATTTGGTATGTAGGTTCCTTAGCTGTGTCTGAATATGGAACCGACGCCATTTTGGATTTCGAGGGGCTAGAAGCTACGCCAAATTGATTTTTGCTTTAACTTTGACCAAATGAGCTGAAATTTGGTATATAGGTTCCTTTGCTGTGTCTGAATATGGAACCGACGCCATTTTGGATTTCGAGGGGCTAGAAGCTACGCCAAATTGATTTTTGCTTTAACTTTGACCAAATGAGCTGAAATTTGGTATGTAGGTTCCTTAGCTGTGTCTGAACATGGAACCGACGCCATTTTGGATTTCGAGGGGCTAGAAGCTACGCCAAATTGATTTTTGCTTTAACTTTGACCAAATGAGCTGAAATTTGGTATGTAGGTTCCTTAGCTGTGTCTGAATATGGAACCGACCCCATTTTGGATTTCGAATGGCTAGAAGCTACGCCAAATTGATTTTTGCTTTAACTTTGACCAAATGAGCTCAAGTTTGGTATGTAGGTTCCTTAGCTGTGTCTGAACATGGAACCGACGCCATTTTGGATTTCGAGGGGCTAGAAGCTACGCCAAATTGATTTTTGCTTTAACTTTGACCAAATAAGCTGAAATTTGGTATGTAGGTTCCTTAGCTGTGTCTGAATATGGAACCGACGCCATTTTGGATTTCGAGGGGCTAGAAGCTACGCCAAATTGATTTTTGCTTTAACTTTGACCAAATGAGCTGAAATTTGGTATATAGGTTCCTTTGCTGTGTCTGAATATGGAACCGACGCCATTTTGGATTTCGAGGGGCTAGAAGCTACGCCAAATTGATTTTTGCTTTAACTTTGACCAAATGAGCTGAAATTTGGTATGTAGGTTCCTTAGCTGTGTCTGAATATGGAACCGACGCCATTTTGGATTTCGAGGGGCTAGAAGCTACGCAAAATTGATTTTTGCTTTAACTTTCACCATATGAGCTGAAACTTGGTATGTATGCTCCTTAGCTGTGCCTGAATGTGGAGCTGACGCCATTTTGGATTTCAAGGGGCTAGAAGCTACGTCAAACTCATTTTTTCTCTAATTTTGATATTTTTGACTAAATAAGCTAAAACTTTACGATTTTTCGTAAGTCTTGTTAGTAACATAATACTAAGCTATGAATGAAAAAACTTGAAACGGTGTGAATATGCCCATGAAGCGTGATCGCTTCATTACTAGTTTTCTAGCGTATTTACAGCACTTAACTATGAGATTCAGCTTTGGTGTGTTAATTAATTGATTGGAATCATTTATTATAAGGGAACTTACTTTATTTATAGTAGCTAAGTGATTAGTTGACGTCTTCCTAATTACCGTAGACTTCAGTCATGTCAATGAATCTTTCACCTTGCTTACTAATCGACACTTATTCCATGGAAAACAATTTCTAATGAATTTTATCTCAATCAATCAGATTTCAGACAAACTTAATGTCTTTTGTCTCTTGCGCAGTCAAGTTTTGGAAACAGGTTTTGTTGTCTTAGGTTAAGACTGACTGTTGAAAAAATGAAATCTGTGCAAACCTTCAAAACTGAAGATTTCTTAAACCCGAAAAGCAAAATATTTCTTTATCCTTGACAATACTCTTGTGCACGCGATTCTACATCATTTACTTGTGTATTTTAACATGTTTTCAGCCATGCATCGTTTGTAAATTAATTAAATCCATAATCTCATTACTTTATTTACAATATAGTCGATCATACGCGTGTAATACTGAGAGACGTAGATCTGTCGCAACCTGGAGCGGATTATATTAATGCAAATTACATTAGACTATTGGATGGCGATCAAAATACAGACATAACCTCAATGGCATCTCTAGAGAATTTAAATTCATCTTATGCAACATTAAGTAATCATGGCAAGTGTGTCAATTGTCAACAATTGAATAAAATGTGCGTACAATGTGCCATTGATAATGGAAGTATGGCTAATAATAAGCATAAACGGACAGAATCATTAACATCAATTCGTACAAACTTTAGCTCATTATCGACTGTCGGTAGTGGTGGTAATTTAAAGAAAGGTCTAGATGAGTTTGTAAGTAAAACATATATTGCGACTCAAGGATGTCTGCCAAATACGATAGAAGACTTTTGGAACATGATATGGCAAGAGAATACACGTGTAATTGTTATGACAACAAAAGAAATTGAAAGAACAAAGAAAAAGTGTGAAAAGTATTGGCCTGATCCAGGTCAATCGCAGCAATGGGGTTATGCGAAAGTGACATGTCTGAATGAGACATCCGCAAATGACTATACACTTCGTGAAATGCTCTTCTCATGGCGTGGACGTGAAGAACGAAAAGTTTTTCAATATCACTTCCTCGTATGGCCTGATCACGGTGTAGCTGAACCTGGCTGTGTCCTAAACTTCCTCCAAGACGTCAACGCACGACAAGAGCAATTAGTAAGTGATGGCGTGAATCCTGGCAGTATATGTGTTCACTGTTCAGCTGGTATTGGACGAACGGGAACATTTATTGTGATAGATATGATTCTCGACCAAATCGATCGCGAAGGACTCGATTGTGAAATTGATATTCATCGAACAATCTTAATGGTGCGATCACAGCGATCCGGTATGGTGCAGACTGAAGCTCAATATAAATTTGTGTATTATGCCGTACAGCATTATATTCAGACGAAACTACAACGTAAGAGGGCTGAGCAAGCATCAATGCAAGTCGGACGAGAGTATACGAATATTAAGTATGTTGCATTTAATCACGAAATTTATGTTTAGTAGCATTATTTAAGTCATTAATTAGATTTAGCTAATAAAAATCTCGTAAAAATAAATATTTATGATCATTAAGTCTGTTGATGATGGCATTTTTAAAAGGTCTATCTCTAGCTAATTAATAAAGTTAATTATGATTTCTCAATAAATGTAATTTAGGGGACATTAAGGAATGACGTCCATGAATACTATTGTTGCATCCTGTTATTAAATTATTATTTTGCACCACACCCCAAATGTTGGACGTCATGAATTAATGATCCCTTAAATATGCAAGAAAAAATATGTAATTAGTGACAGACATGATATTCTTTGTCACCCTGTCACCACACTTGATTTTTTTTTATTATCGACTTCGACCTCAAACTTGAGCATGCAAGTGACATTTTAAGCTTTCCTGTTGTTCATTTTCTGTCTCTGTCACTCTGCATAAATTAGACTTTAGTCACGCTTAGAATTTCCAATTTTCGTCTTAAAATTGCAGCATTATACATGATTTTTGATCAGTTCTAAAATAGAGAAATGACCTCGAATTGAAATACATTAAATGCCTGACTCGTCACGCGGAAGCATTTAATGTTGTCATGATCGATGAAATGTGAATGAAATTTTAATGCCATTTTTTCATTTCTTTCTCCATAATAACTCTGCTGCTGCTGCTATTTTTGCATTTAATTTTATAATAAAATGGCAATTCTATTCATATTTATTAGTTATTTCAATAATTTCCTATAATTCTTTCATATTATTTTATTTTATTTTCATATCAGGTATGACGACGTTCGTAGTCCATTGCCTCAACTAAACCAAATGAGTTTATACAACAATAATAATAATAACTCAACTAGCAGTAACATATACCAGCAATCATCGAGTATAATTGAACCATTACCATTTCATCATCGAGTAGTTCCGATTCCTCCTTCGCGACAACTCATCTCTGATTTCAATTCATCAGGTATTTAATTACGTTTTAATTTTATTCCATTCAATACATTTCCTTAACAAAAAGAGAGTTCTAATGTTTCCTTGTCGAATGACTCATTTTAAAATCTGAAATATGAGACGCAATTTTAACACAGAACATGCAGATTAAAGCTTATGTGGCTAATGGGAAATTTCCACTGCGTGTGATTTATTAGTTTTTAGAAGAAATATCAATCAAGAATGCTTAATTACCCATTAAGCCTTTAACATTATGAAAACTTAAGGTTAATTGCATAATTTGAATTTTCCATAAAGTGCAATTAATTTACTATTCAAGCTAGCTGCAGTTTCTATATCATATAAAAAAATATTTTAAATTGCAGATTAGCAAGGAAAATTTGCAGATATCAGACGACTTTCTAAAAATTAATGAATTTGAAAAATCCCTGGAAATTGTGAAATAAAAAATCCAATTCTCGATGTTTAACTGTTGGTCATGCTTCCTATAATTAGTATTTTCCATGCATAAATATCACTATAAGCAAATGACTCATAATTTGCTCATATGACTCCGTATGACTAATTTTATAAATTCTATGTTATGATGCAACTGCATGCAACATAAATTCAAGATATTTTTATATTCATCTCCTAATATTCATGATTCATAGTCATACGTTTTTTTGGGATTTTATCTCATAATAATCACTTTGAATCACCACAGCCACAAATTCTTAAAAAGGAGTGTTACTTTTTCTTCTTAGAGGGATCAAGTCAGCAAATATCAAGTTTGTACCTTTATCATTTTAAAAATCAGAAAGACTCTTATTTCGGTTGATTCTCTTATTTATTGCCGAGACTTGATTCTGTCTGGTATTCCATGAAAATAAAATTCCTTTGGTTGACTTCTTGCACAATCTCAGAACCCTCATATAAGGGAGGGGGGGGGGGTTCAGTTTCCAAAACTTAAATTATTAAAGCTACTTAGAATGTCTAATTTAAATTAAAAAAATTATCAGCGTACAAAGTCAATGAATCTCACTCTCTTATAGTCACAATTAGAACCTCAGCCGTTAAATTAGCGTACAAAAAATTTAATAATAATTAAAACATTGTCGTTTCAGCCTATGAAAATTTGGATGGTATACCAACAAGACCACCCAGAAAATCTTGACATGTTAATGCTTAAAGCGTTAACTTTTCATTCATAACGAGAAAAAGGTTTGCGGAAAAAAAGTAAGTTGGAAGTTGAAAAGCGAAATAAACACAAAGAAGATGATTTTAAGTTGCACATACACGGCTCGCCCGCGCGCTCCAAAATGAAACCAAAAAGAATAAAAATTTTATATATTTTAATTAATTATTAAACATTTTTATCGTTTATAAGAACTTTTTTTTAAATTGTAATGTTCACTAAAAGTGGTTCTGTTTTTAATTTTTAAAAAAATTGAAAAAATTCATTTTTGAAATTGAAAAAACATTTCTTTAATGACATTCTACATTCTGTCCTTTGTATGAGTGATGTGCTAAAATGTAATGAGATAAAAAAAAATTATGAAAAAAAATTGATGATGATAAACTATGATTAGTAATGATGTAATTTAACCTTTTAGGCCTTTAATGAATTAATCTCTCAAATGAAATTTTTTTGTACATGATTTATGTTACATCATTTAATACTTTTGTAAGTCATTATCATTCAACACATTATCCACAACTTTTTACTTGTGATTTATTATTAAAATGTATGATTTTATATTAATATTATTATCGTCTTTTTCACTTTTTGAAAAAAAATTAAAGAAATTATGAAATTCTTTGCAACTCAATGCACGCTACATAAGTTTTTAAAATTATGCTCATTTTTTGGAGAAATTATACTCTTAGTATGTTCACTTGTGATAGGGATGAACATTCTGATTAGGAATTTAATTAGTCAGGTGGGTTTAAATTAGCTAAAGCTTAAAAATTTAAATATAGCACTGAAGTTAATCTGATGCTGGTTGTGTGGATTATACTCTAGTAAAATTTCTAGAATTTACCCCAATGAAGGGACGTAGCCAGACATTTTTCGAGGGAATCTTCCAATTTTTTGTATGAAATGAAATTTTTATGGGGTGAAGAAATGTATCCTAAGTCAAGGAGATTTATCCCTTTCATCACACCTGGCACGCCACTCCCCCCAAGGTTTCCAATAAAAAAATCGATATATTTTTCCTTTTGGATACAAGATTTTCATTACAAATAAGAATTTGAAATTATCCTATGAAAAAATTGAGTTCTTCAAATCGAGGACCCCCTGAATTACTCAAGATAGGGAGGGTCATAATCTTAGTCAGACATAATCACAATCTATCAATAATCCCAATTTACTGATAAAAATAATCCAAAAAATGCGCTAGAGTCATCCAGACCCGATGACTTTTTTAAAAAAAAAGTTTTTAAAGTGATTATATGAAAAATATTATTTTGAATTTCGTTCATATATTTTTTTTGTTAATTAATTAATTAATTTAGAGGTGATGAAAAGTTTTCTATGAAAGTGAAAAAGCCTCGTCAAAAACAATTTTTTTTTTGTATTTAAGTTTTTTTAAAGAGAAGAAAAACCTTTTTTTGTTAATTTATTATTGTAATTATAAAAGAGAAAATTAATTTGTAAGTCGATTAAAAAATGATAATGAAGAAGGGCCTCAAGTAATTGTAAAATCGTAAAAAATTCATTTAATAAATAACTAAACAACACGATCGCATTTTAATTGAATGTGAAAGATAAAAAGTCAAAATTTAAAAGATTTGAGAAATGAGAAAGATTTAAAAAAACATTTTACTATTAATGAGGAACAATAAAGTGGCGTAATTTTGATGAGATTGTGGCTTAATGTTTCTTATATAAAGTAGGGCTTAATGTTTCTTAATAGGACTGTTAAAAAAATTGAGTATAGAAAATTATTTCGGATGTAAGTCGAACAAATTCAAGAATTAAATATTTAAAGGCTTTCAACTAGCTCTTTCAAGCCTGACGTTTACCTTCTAAAATTCTCATCTTGGTACCTAACTTCACTGTCTACTCCTGTCTAAATAATCAAAATGTCCAAATAGATTACTCAAAACCAGCCACTTTATTGCTTTTCATCATTTAAAAAAAATTAAAGAACTTCCTTTAAAAATCGTCACTAGCTCAACAGAAGAAATAGAATTTTAAAACAATTATTGAAATGAGAATTTATGAAATTTTCCCTTTCTTGTCCTCCGTAAAGTTTAAAGAATTTAAAAAAAATCAATCCCAAGAGTGGGGAATTTTTGTTATTTTTGAGGGAGGTACTTAAGGGGTCGTTCGAAAATTACTTTTGACGTAATTTGTGAATGACCCCTAAGTAAGTATTTTGATGTTTAAGGAGAATTTAAAGCTAGAGTGATCATTCGATATTTCTTGGGACTTCACCGATTTTTCCAACTTTATGTCTTGAATTTCAAAAACGTCTAGAAATTCTTCCAAAAACTATGAATATCCTGGAAAAAATTGGACCAAATTTTTCACTTCTGATAGCTTTTTAGATGTCATATTTCAAAGCGACATAATTCCCCATACATAACAAATCACTTTGCCTTTTAAAAAATAAGAAAAATTTTCCCACTCGTAAAGAATCCATAAGAATTAACTTTGATGACTATTAAAATAAACTAGAGACCAGCAATTTTTAAAAAAAAATAAACTGAAAAGTCAAATCCTGAAAGATACAAAGAAAAAAAAAGAGAAGAAAAAATCATATTAAAAATACATAAATACCTACATACATTATATATAGAATCATATATGATATAAAAAAGTTTAAAATGAGAGAATTTTAGAATAATTTATGAGACAGTCGAGGTTTAAAGATCCCATTTTTTTCGCATATACCTATATTGATGTTATACGATGTGTATATTTGCTATGCTGTGTGGTTATGATGGTTTATTAAGAGATAAAGTTTTAGCGATGGGACAAATTTCAGTCGATGTGGGTGATCTTGGTTTGGGTCACAATTGAGGAAGCTAATACCCTTATTATCATGCTGCCATCTTGTACAACAGGTGTAATTTTTATGGGAATATAAAACATTTAATATCTTAAAGTAATAAACACCGAGATAATCCACTGTGAATTGTCGACAGTCCCAAAATTTGTGATCTTTAAAATCTCTGACTCATAAATCATTTAAATCATAATAAATCCCAGTAAATGAAAATATCTATATTTTCTCAATAGATCCCAAAAGAAAATGGCTTTAAATGTTTAGTAAATCCTCACGTTAATAAATTTAAAAAAAAATAAACTGATTGTAAAATGATTCCTGAAAGAATGAAAACAAAAAAAATCATTAAAAATATATAAGAGAAGAATTTGAGGCAAATAACCTTTGAAGAAGTTGAAATAAAAAGATCCAGTGGAGAAAATTAAAATGAAAATTTGTTTTTTTAATTCTTTTATAGGAAATTTCTTTATTAATTTTTTAATAAAATTTACAGGAGGATTACAGCTTTCTTAATTTATTACTCAAACACACTTGGTCTTTATACTTAATATATTCTACAAATTACAATTATATCACCTAATTGAAGGAGTTATAATGATCTCTCATAGGGTTCATTACATTTTTGATGGAATCTTTGCTGACTATTTGAAGGTTCGAGCGATGAATTTTCGTAAGTTAACTGGATTTGAGTAAGTCTAGTATTTTTAAATCGAGGATGGAGCTTTGAATGAGAGTTTTGAAGCTAGTTTATTGCTATAATTGCTAGATTCTAGTGCTGATCCCATTTTTAGACTACTAGGTCCCAAATAATTGACTGGCTAAGTGTAAATACGTCTAGAATCAACACAAAGCTCCATCTCTCCTTAAATCTAAAATTATTTTCTAAATTCATAATAAAGATCCATCCTTTTAAAGGCTGTGCCTATATATTTTCTATTCTATAGTATTCTACGATAATCATGAAACTAAGGAGGCAAAAAGCTGCAATATTTCCTTATTCATTAAATTTATGTAAACTAATAATGTCTGATTTGCTTTATTATATCCTCAATCCTTCAAATGAGTGCAAAGTTTTCATCAAAAATGTCACAACCTCTCGTCCACATTAAAAATAGTCAAAACTTTACAATTTTTCTTAGCTCAAAAATTTATACAAAAAAAAATTTAGTTCCTTCTATCATCAAAAAAAGGTATGATTAAGAATTTGTAAGTAAGTAAAAGTTATAAGGAAGCAGAAAAAATTCAAGGTTGATTCGTCAGATTCGCAAAGAAATTCATGGTAATTCATTAGTTGGCCTGTAAATTGGAATATTTCAGTGATGAATCACATGCTCCTCTCTTCTCAACAAACAAATAATCACGTAAAGAAGTGAATTTTTTCCACACTTTGTGTGATGATTGACATACAGCTTATTATTTATTGTATATGGTGTTGTACATTATGAAGAGAGAAATGCTCATGCAGTGACAGTTAAGTTTGAGTGAGGGACAACATTGGAAATTGAATAGAGTAGATAAATACAAACATCTGACAGTCATAAAAAATAATTTTTTCATATTTTTTTAGTCACAATGATCTTGATGTTGATCAGTTTTCACGATTTTCACTGTAATAGAAAATACAATGAATCTGGATGTGGAAGACTTAAAATATTACATTACATGCAAGAGAACATTGCAATGACATTTGCAATAAGGAAATTGTGGATTTATATTATTTATTTTCTCACAAGGATGGGTTCACTAACCTTGGATTTGGACTTAATGAACGACGAATTACTGTCTGTTTGTCCGTCATGATCTCTCTGATTTTCTTTATTGGTCTTAACAGATAGACTGGGACGTGATCGTGGAACTTTTGGAATAAGCATTCACCCTAGAAATTAAATAACTCATCAGTTTCTATGTCCAATCTGATCAGCTACTTTAAAGTTTAAACTCACCTCAAACGTCAACAGCTCATGCTTTCTAGCTCTCAATAAGAGTCCAACAACCTTGTCATTAATGTGAACATAAATTTGGAATAATTCGCCAAAATTGATCTGTCTTAATTCTGGTTCGCCCTCAACTGGTTTGCCTGCATCGTGGATTACTTGACATAATTCAATCATTTCTTGAAATACTTGGATGTTGGCTTTCATTCCTTAATACAATATAATAATATATTCAATATAACTAGCAGAAGAACACATTAAATATAACTTACCTCTATATTCTGTCAATGATCCTGGTTTTGGTCTGAAATGATGAATTAAAATTGGGAATTAAGCAGTGTGATATGAAAATATTTGCAAGTTATAAATATGCTGTTCACATGCTACTTATAGCTGAATATAGAAACAGATTTTAAATTGAATTTTATGTATCGTCCGATCGACATAATTTCTTCGTAGCGACTGTGATACATGGAGTCCATATGATGACTTTCTCTAAATGTTCACCATCTGGTCACCATTAGATGCTACCCAAAAGCCAAGAAAATTTTGTGCTGATCGGGTTGGAGCTTCTAATTGAGTCAAATTTAAAAGACAGAATTGAAATCTATTTTGTCTACACCACTTCCTCCCCAATTAAATAAGCTCCAACTATTCATGCAATGACTTAACAAGGCAACCAATTTTTCAAAAATAAGCATCTTCAACCCCAGCTACACCTCTGAATTCTACTTAAAAAGTAAACAGTATGACAATAAAACTTCATTAAAATCAGTTATTTTTTATACTGCTTGCTTCACGCACAGATTTGAGAAAAATCTATAAGATTCCATGATGCCGAAAAAAGGAAAGAGTTGGTTTGTCAGCAAAGTACAAGAATTGATAAGGAAGACGGGTCTAAAGGGTGAATACAGGCATTTCAGCTTGATGAACAATGCCACATCACGTGCAAACCTTAATGACAAATTACGAACACAAAATAGTATCGATGTAGCTGCTAGCTCTTCAAAGAGACAGCCGAATAAAAAGGATAGCAACCAGCAAGGAAGCAAATAAAAATGAAAAGGACATTATACTGCTGCAGACATAAAAAGGCTTTTTGTGTAATCAGATGTACTGTGTAGATCAAAACCAATCAATAAACAGTCATAGATTCTGTTTAAAATAACCAAAATCTTGATACTTACTTTCCATATTCATCTGGTGACAAGAATTGCTTTGGACTTCTTGACCGTGATGTGTGTTGTCCACTGAATGGATTCTCAAGCTGATTGCTTTTATGTTCACTGACTTTTAAGTTGAATTTTGCTACTTTCGATGAGAGTGGTGAATCCTGAAATTAGGTAAGAAATACAGGAATTGATTTAAAATCAAGGGCAATAGACACATTGAGAATTGAGCTATTTTGATCATTCTATAAACTTGAGATACTTAGTTGCTGTTCATTTGAATGTAAACATAGATGAATAAGGTGTTTACTTATGATGACCCACAATTTATGATCAGGGGGGTCATGAAAAAATTTATTATTTACGTCATTTGTAGATGACCCCCAAAAATTCCAAAAACTTCGTAAATTACCATGGAATAATTTGAAACCGTGCCAAAAACGTGAGATAATTCCCAATTAAACACTCAATGCTCATAATCCGTCGTCTATAGAATTAAATTTCTTTTATTCGAAATGACTGTCAAAAAAAAGTTTGTCGAACGGAAGTAATAACGATATTGCTACCAAGAAAATAAAATCGATTATTTAAGACGCAAAATTATGACAGCACAGCAAAAAAAAGCTTCATGTCTATTGTTTTATGAACCGAATTTTGAATTTTTAATGTGTTTCGCTTTTACAAGTTTTACTGCACTTAATGGAAGTCTTGCGAAATTTCTCTAACAACTCGATTCACGACTTGCGATTACTAATTTATGCAATATCACATAATCATCACAAGAAGGTTAATATTTTTTCAAAAAACAATTAATGAGATAACTTTCATAACAATTAAAGTTCAAAAGCATGTATGATAATAGAAGATCATTTCCTATTCACATGCCAGATTGCGTAAATTGTACACAAGATATAAATATGCATGTAACTTAGTCAGAAAGAAATTCGCGGCACAGAGAGAAATGAAAATGAACTTCAAAGTGAAAGTTCAAAGTAATTAAATAGCTGCATAAATCATCACAATTGTTGGCGTTGCCTTATTATTATATCCATTTAAATGCTGTGTTAATGAACTACTAATCAGATCAACTCTTTACCTCTGATTCAGTTTCTTTTGGCTTGTCTACTGTAATTTCCATTTCACACTGGATTTAGCACACAAATTTAATGCTTAATATTTTTTTTGCTTCAAATAAAGACTTCTTTGTGAAAAGAAAGTATTGGATGCACTTCGAGCACTTAAAATTACAGATCGAATACTAATTAAAGTTGAAATAAATATAAAATACTAGAGCGCGTGTTCTTTTTGATTTCATCAAGTATATTGGCAATTGTTTTGTGACTCTTTTTAATTTTTATTGATTATATATTAAATCAAGCTCAAAAATTACTATTTATTAATTATTTAGTAAGCATTGAAAAAAGATTTTCAAGTTCTTCTAGATTTAAAATTCATAACAAAGAAATCAAATTTGCTGTACAGTCTGTGTAGTTGGAGTGGATTGGAATCTAGAATTTCAAATTATATGTTGGCATATCTTCCAGGACGGAAGTAAGCCCTCAAAATCATAGAATATTGAGCATAGCCATTATCCACCTCAAATGCAACCAAGAAGCAGCATTTCAAAGAAAAACATTCATCCAGTTAACCGTACTAAAACCAAAACAATCGTAAATAACAGATGAATATAAATTTACTTCCCAAATTGCATCCATAACCTCACATCCAATCAGAAACAGCTAATTTCATTATATACAATCTTATATCCTCGTCGCTAACGAGTTTTTCTCAATCCCATCACTAACCATGAACTGTATTGTATTTTCTCAATTTGGCTCATTGACAAATTATCTCGGCTTCATCAGTTTTCATCTTTTAATCTCGTGTCACATCGTCAATGGATAAATACAGAGCATTTACACTCGTAACTATAGGAAGGTAAGCATTAACAATTAAAGCTTTACGGCTTTCACCAATTATGTCAACGGAAGAAATTTGCCAAAAATAAGCACAAAGAGGCAGAGAATGTTAATGAGACAGTAAAGTACCCACGCGAAAAAAAGGCATATGTACAATTTGCGACATTTCACATGCTAAGTGAATCATCAGTGCCAAATTAAAAGAACCTTCACCCTGTTACGTGTACAGCATGTTATACGGCATGTATGTATCTAAGACCGAACAACAGCTGAGTATTTTCACGATCAGGGATTTATTTTCATTGAGAGTAATTGAGTAGTTGCCAAACATCTTTCTCGATAGGAAGAGCGTCGACTGACTTGTTTTTTTTTATGTGAGAAAGAAAAAGTTTTTCCTCATAAAAAATATATGTCACATAATAATATATCAAAACTGAAGTGGAAATACATTCCCCACCCTAATTAAATAACCGTAAAGGGTGTCATGAAAGGAATGTGTGAAAAAATAGATCTAAAAATATACGGAAGGAAATACAAACTAACATTATGAATCATTAAGTATGAAATATTGAAGATTCAGCTTTAATTTTTGATGGAAGACAAAGAAGTTGGATGAAAAATGAGGAATTTGAGAATGTTCGCCTGAGAAATGCTCAAAATATGAATTCTGCACTTGTTGTTCATTTATTAATTTTATGATATTTGGTCTAAAAATATGTAGTTTCCGCAAATGTCTCCTTTGTGCTGAATGATTTTTATTATACTTGTCTGCAGCATGTAATATTTGAGATTTTCACGGATTGCTTTGATTAAACTAATGAAAATTAAATTCAGCTGTTGTTTATATGGCTTGAATTAGATACATCCGAAGGTTCCACCTAAAATACGGCGATCATATGCTCAGCGTGTCCTGTTACAGGCTGAGTCTGACACAAGCTGACTAAATGTCAAGTTGATATCTAAATATTTGTGGCATATGTGAATACACCTTTGGAGGCCAAGCTATATACCAGGATAAGAAGACATTAGCACAACCTTGTCTATAGGCAAACAGTGAACTTTACAAGCGCCATTGCCATATTTACATTTTCCTATAACCTTACGCAACGAATTCCTTATTCCAATACGTCAACAGCAAATTAATATCATTGACGCCGAAAGAGAAGTTGTAAACATAAACAGCTATTAATAAGTACCAAGCGTATTTCATTGAATATTTTAATCTTGACAAATTCAGAGCGAATCTGTTGCCCCAAAAAACAGAAGCGATAAATAATCAGGCAGAAAATTGTCACGCGCTTTTTCCTTGAATTTTAGTCACTTAGTTCCTGATATCCTTGAAGTTTCTCTATGGAAAGTTTTTACATGAATCAATAATTGTGGAATGTTGGGAATGTAAGATGACGAAAAACTCGTCGAAATTTCAATTTCATTCATTCATTTTTTTTTCATTTCATCTGTTTATTTATACAAAGCATCCATCCACCCACAGCATGAGAAAAATTTCACAATTCACGCGATTCAACTGAAATCACCACACGATTCTCGCGAACTTTTTCTCTTCTTCTTGATTTTAATGCTTTATTTATTTTATTTTGATAGCAATTCATTTTTTATTAGCGTGTTAAAGACATATGAAAGTAGGTAGTGACTAAGACGCTTTTTGGAATGAATAAGGCAGTAAAAATGCATTAAACGTGACTAATGAATTTCAAGAAAATTATGAAATTTTTAACGGACTTTTGAAATTTGAATTTTGTCATAATTTGAGGTTACTGAACGCTGTCTCACTTCGAAAAGTTTCTCTCGTCTATTTCCCTTAATTCAAGGAATATTCACGACCAAGAACTTGAAAATTGTTTTCCTAAACAGCAAGATTCACTTGCCAGATTCACACAACCTTAAAGACTTCAAGTTTTGCAGTTTTGATTCAGCTGTTATTTAACCTTAAAAAGCCAACATCATCCCATAAAAAAGTGAGCTAAAAATAAATAAAATTTTAGTGCTTGTTTCCCTGCGTAACAAATTTTATTAAGATAATGCGGTGTGAAACATCGAAAATATCAAAATAAAGTAATTTTCTGAAGGCGATCATGAAATTTTGCGATTCTTTCTTCTTTTCATAGCCAACCGAAGGAAATTGTTGGCTTTTTCTATTTCCGCATTTTAATGAATTAAATATTTTTTCTTTCTGTTTGTCCCTCTCGTTCATCCATCTTTTCATCATCTCGTAATTTGACAAAAAGAAATCATGAATGAATGAGTGAATGAATGGACGGGAAGGACGAAAACGAGAAGCTTAAAAAATTGAAATTAAAATTCCAATCGAGTGACATTTTCATTTCATATCTGCCAAGATATTTTGGCTAATAAATCAAATAAGCAGTAATGATGCTCATTAAATGACCATTTAAGGAAAGATCTTATGGAAAAAAAGACGATCAAATCTATCATCGTAGAGGATGTGGCGACAAACGTTATTTTTCTTTCTTTTTTTTTGTTCTCTGAAATAGCGCAAAATATTTTCTTTTCTTCATTAATTGACGTCAAAGCAGTGATTCGAACAGAAAATAAGGGAAAAAAGAGAAAGGAATGAGATTCGTAAACACAATATTGGAATAATTTCAGGGTCGTAAGAGCCAAACAAAATTAAAGAAAAAATAAGTTATTAGACAGTCAGAAATTGCTTCTGTCAACAGGCAATTTATTGAGCAGAAAATCGTTTTTGAAAATCTCAGATTAAATTTTCTTGACACTCAGTTGTTCCGTTTATTGAAACTAATTTAAGTTTTCTTGAAATTTTAATCAGGGGCTATTCACAAATGACGTCTAACATTTATGGGGGAATGAGAAAATTATGAGAATTTTTTTCTGAGCTAGTCGGAGTTCTAAGCATCTAGAAACAGTTGCGTATCAAAGGTATTTGACATCTGGGGCAAATTTGACTCGGTTCCTCAAATTTTTCGCTCTTTAAGACATGATGCTTCCTGCTCCCCTTTGCACTGTCTATAAAACTTGAGTTTCCTAGGCTGACATAGATTTAGTCTGGGGATTTGATGGACAAGATGGCGTCTGAGCTACATCTGTTCCAAAAAAACTTATATTCAACTCTAGTATCCAAACAGTATGTACTATAATTCCTAACCTAGGCATCTGGGTAAGCATCACTGATAGTGTTTATAATAGGTATCATGAGTATCTAGTCATTTGCTAACCCATCCCTCAAGCAGACGCGGTGAAATTTTATGAATTTTTAATGGCCACTTTGGACCATAAATCAGTTTCATTAAGATTCTTATTATTGGCAACAAAATCATTATTTCTATTAAAATATTTGCCTCACATGTACAAAGGCGAGAAAATGTAGAGAAAGAAAAAATGAAAATTCAGAGTCTGAGAAAATGTTTCAAGTCTCAAGTGGAAAATTCTCGTATATGAGACGACGAGTGTGGATAGCTGTCATAGAATTAATACAGAACTAAAGAATTTAAATTAATTGAGAACATCAAAACTCAGCGCCATGCTTAACACTATGTTTAATATCGAAGCTATTAATTTTTATAGTCGGACAACGATCCTTGAAAGTTACATCGTTCGTATGTATATTTATAAAAAAAAATCAAATTCTTGAGATTTTTGTGACGCGTCGCAGATGTATGGAGACACAGATTTTTCATTCTCTGCGAAATTCTCTACTAAAAATAGAAACTTTTCTCCTCTGACTTTCTTCTCATCTGTTTTGTTTTGTTGCAATTCTTTTTTCTTTAGCTTAACGACATTACATAAGGATTCCTTTCATATTTTTGAGGTCCACAAAGTGCAAAACAGATGTGATTTTCGGCTAATGAATGAATGATACTTTGTTTTTTGTTTAATCTTAATAAATAAGCTCGCTTTGACATTTCAATCTTCTGTAGATCATTTGTGCCAAATTTTATATGTCAACTGAATGCTTAATTTGACGAAAGAATGTTTAATTAAGGAATATTTTGAGAAAAACTTTTTGAAGTGAGATGAAATATTCAAAATGGCGACCTTTTGAGAATTTCAAATTCTTAAAAACCGTTAAAAAAAATAATTGAAGATTTTTATTGCTTAATTAGCAAAGATTCATTCTTCTCACTTCCATTCCATTACCAAACACAATTGCATTTCTTCTTTTATTGCTTTCATGAAAGCGTCATGCAATAAAAATTTAAATTTGCTTGGGAAATGTCTCATTTAAAATAAAAGAATTGAATACCTTTTGTACAAAAAATGTACCTACTTTGTTTCAGCGAAAGTAAAATGAGCAATAAATTATTTTTGTGAGGAGAAGAATGTGGATGATGAAGATGATCAGCATCGGAAATTTTGTAGCGCAAAAATGTATCGCGTATAAGATTTTTATCTCATTTAATTGACTTTTAAAATTAGCTAACTAAATAGCCGGCTGATGGAATTACCAGAACCAGATAGAAGATATTTATTGTTTAAATAATCAAATCATATTTGATCTGCCAATAATCCACAAATCAAAATATTACCGCATGAATCATGACTATATTATCCAATTTTAATTAACAATATTGTAGCTTATAAGTATCACATAATGAAAATAAAAATTTCTAATAAAGTAAAGCTTATATGTATGATTGACTTAATAACGCATTAAAAAGTTGTGAAGAAATATTATAAAATTTACTTTTCAACACCCGAGCATTACACTTGCTTAAACTTAATTATGCTAATGAAATCCGTTAAATTAAGAAGATCAACATATATATTTAAGTTATTTGATAATATTTAGCCAACTATAGCTAATATATTACTAACTGATGATGGTCCAATACGTAACGCAGCAGACGTTAATTGAATTTATTTGCCATTAGTGCTTCACACTGAGTTTTTGAAGAAATTGAGTGAAATCTCTTTGAGAAAAATAGCCGATACGTGAAAAATGCTAAAAACATTTCCGTCCTTTAGACTTCTATGACATCAATACATTAATGATCAACTGATTGAAAAAATGGCACCAAGAATAGACTTTTCGTTGCTGTTGTCTTTTTTCGCAGGGTTTTGGGTGTTATTGAGAGTATTGCGTTGATTCATCGAGCTTATTGTTATTTTAATAGGTCAAATACCTCTTACTGAGATTCACTGAACTACATTCAAGCATTTGGGTTCCTGATTTCGAAAACAAAATGGAAGCGTAGCAGAATGATTGAATATCGAGACTGAGACATCAAGAATCCATATTCAATACCAATATTTAAGTAAATTTTAATGAAATTCTCAAACATTCCAATCACTTTTTTATTGAAGCATCATCTCGATCATAACATTCGAATTTATGGTCGAATCTCAGACTAATTGATTTTTTACTGTATCTAAATTATTGCATACACGTGCGAATCGTGGCGTCTTCTCATAAATATTAAAAGAACTAAAGTGCCTCGTTATAAAAGCAGGCAAGAGAATTTAAAAATACAGTAATCAATTGATCTATTTAAGGGTCAACATTTGCGTCGGTTTTACGCTTAATATTTGTAATATTTTTGGCATTTAATGCCTCGAGATCCAGAAAGTGAAACTCAAAGAAGCTCAAAGATTTATTTGAGTCAATGGGGAAATTATGAAGCTCAGACCATTTCTTTGATCAGATCGATTAAATGCTTTAATTTACTATAGTAAGTTGTTTGAGGAATATAAATTTTAATCTTTAGACTTGAAAATATACCGTACCAGAGTGACACCCGGTAGATATGTATCTTCGTGAAATATGAAAGCATATTAAGGGGTCATTCACTTATGGTGTCCAACATTTAGGGGGGGGGTCTGAGATTTTGTATCACAAAAAGTATTTTTTTATATGAAAATTTTGTGACAAGGGGGGGTCTAAAATCCCATTTTTTGATGGACGTCATAAGTGAATGACCCCTGGTATGATAAATCTAAACAGATTGTTGCCGAGTAAGGCACTATATACTTAAAATATCGTTAGTATGATGATAATTGAATATAGATTGATCATTTCTTTAGACAATTGAGTATATTTTTATATGACTTCCTATCTGTAATTTACGGAAGTGATATAAGAGCTTCTTTTCCTTTTAATTTGAAGGATGAATAAGTGTCAATTGGGTACGTAATCCAAATAATTATTCAATACAGCAAAAACTCCCGTTTTAAAGTTTCTAGTCGTAAATTTAATCGCAATTAATTTACAATCAATCACAATGGTTGATTACCCCAGTTAGACAGTCAGTCAGCTGATCAAAAGTCAAACACTTTCTTCTCATCTTCTAAATCTTTCTTTCCTTCTTTCCTCTTAATTTGTGTCTATTTTGTTGCAGATTATTTTTTTGAGATTAAGTAAATTCCACAGCACTTGATAAATTCCAAATGCCCGACTGGCATGAAATCTCACAAATTCGAAATGGAAAGAAGAATGGAATTTTAGAGAAATATGCAAGGCATTTAGCCACAAAAATTGTGTTTATTTCTCCATTTAATTAAATTCTTTTCTTTTATTGGGTTGGAATTTTTTTTACAATTAAAAATTTCAGTCTGTAAATTGAGTTTTAATCTTTAAGATGTGCCCCCATTAGTATAATATTAATATTTATAAGCAGAAGCAGACGCAGTTGAGATGGTCTTGAAAATGTCTAGCTGTAACGCATTTTCTGCCTGCTCTTAAAATAATAATGGTATTTTGCTGATCTTGATTTAAAAAAAATAATGTTCGTCGTTCAGCACAGGATATTTGTCAACTTCTAGCTTGAAATTTTTGAGAATGAAACCCACTCAGTAAGCTGGCAAAAATGTGTCTGTATGCTTCACAAAAAAAACCTGCTACAAAATCCGTTTTCACATTTTCATCCAAAAAATTAAAAGAACCGCCTCTTGACGTAGACATTTCAGTCATTTGAGGGAAAATGAATATTTTTTGTTCTTATTTATTTATGAAATGTTTTTCTCGACTCTGTTTTTTTTATCGCGGCACATCAGAAGGGAAAATAAAATATATGTGTGCGCGCGGATTGGCACAAGAATGTCGGAGAAAATGATAAAGCAACTAAATTCTCGTGAAAATATTTCTCTTAGGTCAAGTATGCTTACCACTACATATCGTAAACTTGATAATTCATGACTAACGTCTGTCATTTTGTCAATTTTTTAAAAATAACTTTTTTACTTTTTATTAAATTTTTTGAATTCTTTTTTCAGAATTTTTATTGGTTTTTGAATTTATTCCAAATATTCTCGCTTAAGACTTGTGATCGCAAATTTCAAACTATTTTTTTTTCTCTTTTAGTCTTTTCTTTGCGGCTAACTTTGTGCAATTACAGTATATACACGTCTGATCAGTTATGTTTCACTTTAATGAATGAAAACTCAAAAAACATTTTCGCTTATTTTATTTTGTGTTCAAGCTACACTCACATTTTCTCTGAAATTTTTCACGATTTTCGTTCGTGAAATTTTTGTTTCTTTCTCTTCTTTCTTTGTTGACTTTATTAGCGTAAAATATTTCTTTCCTTCTTTTTATTGATATTTTTAGTACAATTACGGATATTTTGTAATTGTACGATGAGCAATTTGTCTGCTCATTCCATTGCTTCTTACTCATTTTAGAGTAAATGATCATTAATCTGTAAATTACTGCATATTTGTTAAGAATAAATTTTTCTACTTTTATGGCTTTAAAAATGATCTTTGAAAATTTTCATTGCTTTGCTGATCGACTCAGTGATCTTTCAATCGGGAATGCAAAAATTGTAAAATTATTATTTTAAATATGAGTTTAATTACTTACTTCTTTTAATGATCTTTTCACTTCAAAAGTTCGTTAATTTTAAAAAATTTAAAAAGTCTTTTAATTTTCAAATTTCAAAAAGTTCGTTAATTTTCAAATTTCACAAAATTCGTTAATTTTCAAATTTCAAAAAGTCCGTTAATTTTCAAATTTCAAAAAGTCGTTAATTTTCAAATTTCAAAAAGTTCGTTAATATCAAATTTCAAAAAGTTCGTTAATTTTCAAATTTCAAAAAGTTCGTTAATTTTTAAATTTCAAAAAGTCCGTTAATTTTCAAATTTCAAAAAGTTCGTTAATTTTCAAATTTCAAAAAGTTCGTTAATTTTCAAATTTCAAAAAGTCGTTAATATCCAATCTACTGCGCATTATTTATTCCTAATCATTTTGTACTCACTTCCAAAAGTTTATGATTTGTCGATTTTCCATTTCAGTTTTTCATTTTTCCTTATGTGCCCAATGTTTATAAAGTCGATGTGTAATTTTTTTTCTCTGAGGCGTCATATCCTCGACTATGTTTTTGAGTTTAAAACTTATGCGTCATTCATTGAGGAATTTTTCAATTTCTGTTACTTCTTTTTTCGGACATTTTCATGCATATAGGCGAGGGATCCATTTATTGATAAATCTTCGATTTTTGCCAATAAGCAGATCACTTTCCTGAAATAGATCAACAGTTTGGTTTTTATGAATGAAAATATTTTTGTGATGAGTTCCAACTGTAGTAAACAAAATTTTTTGAACATGAAAAATGGGAAAATTCTAAATAAAAGCCTACGAGGAAATATTTTTGAGGTCAGTGCTATAACTATGATTTCATCCTATGCTTTTTATAGAACGACAGTTTTCATTGTTGATCACGAGAATATTATTTTTAAACATTATAGTAGACGAAGCACCCCTTCAAATCTAAAGTACCCCCAAAAATAATCTTGAAGCTGTTTGAAGCAAGTAAGACATGCTTTATGAATTAAAAAGCGAAAAAGGCTTTATTTTTGATCAAAACAAACATGTCACAAAACATATCATGCAGCTCTTGTGTTTATTTCTTTAATTATACCTAAAAGATCCAGTTCAACATCCAGAAATGAGGTTATATTCATTATTATAACTTTTCGCTAAATTTACTGATTATTTCAATCCACAAGTGCTACAGCAGCATTGCAAAGTCATCAACTCTGCCTTTGTTTCACTTTCCAGACCATTCATTGCTGAAAATGGAACAAAACATCAACTAATAATTTCACAATACCGCGCAAAAGTTTGTTCTTGTTAAAAATTTAATTTATTAACGAAAGTACGGAATAATTAGTGTAGAATATGGCTTCAAACTATACATTTGATCAAAATTACGACAGTGATGATGAAGACAATGACCAAAAGTTCGTATATGATGGGAAAGATCTTGGTAATATTTATGCTGTGTTTTTTGTGAGCTTTAGTTAATTTTAATACGATTTCTAGTGCTGTTTGTCATTGATGTCTCAAAATCGATGTTTGATAAGGTTGTAGAAACAGAAACCGATGAGAAAACTTCACCATTTGATATTACTTTGAGTGCACTGGATCTAGCTCTCCGTGAAAAGATCCGTCGATCAGTAAAGGATTTCGTAAGTTCCTATATTTCTATAATTAATTAATAGCTAATAAACACATTCTATTTAGAATGGCATAATATTCTACAATACTGAGAAATCGCCAGATCCAAAGGATGTGATGGACTATTCAATTATTGCACCGAGTAACTGTGCAGTATTTATGCCTTTAAACAAAGTAGAAGCAGACACAATTCGTTATATTAAAAACACCCGAGAATCTGATGACTACAATGATTTTGATAACAGATATGGTCATTCAAATAAGGCAAAAATCTCGGATGTCTTATGGCTGTCTAACTCTGTTGTGTCCCATTGTGGATCAAAAGTTCATTCCCTCACAGTTTTCTGGATAACAGACAATCAAATTCCACATGATATGAACTCAGTTCATTACAATGAAGCAATGGAAAAGGCAAAAGATTTACAGTTTTTGGAAATGCATTTCGAGTTATGTCCAATGCTCCGTGATTTTAACACTGATGAGTTTTATACAGAACTAATGACTAAAATCATGAATACAGAAGATGATGCACTTGATCCAACATTTACTTTTGATGTTCAAACATTAAAGAATAAATTCATGCTGCATGATCCTCGCTGTAGAGCTTTATCGTATCTAACAATTGAAATTTCTGAGAAAGCTTCATTCGGTGTCGGAATATATTCACAGTTAAGTCAGACGAAGGAACCAAAGCCAGTGTTGATTGATCGAAAATCGAAGGAAGTTATTCGATCGCATCGCAACTTCAAATATGGAAAACTTGAGGAAGCTGAAAATGACATTGAAGGAGAAATTAATTTCGACCACAAATTAACAGCCGATAAGACTGTAAAGTACCTACAAATTGGTGGCAAAAAGATCAAATTCACGCAACTAGAAGTTTACGAAATGAAGCAAGTCATGCAGCCAAAGATCAAAATTTTAGGCTTTAAACCAAAGCAATCGATCAATCCAATAGATCACAAGCGTAAATCCTATTTCATCTTTCCGAATGACAAGCACATCAAAAATTCCACAAAAACATTTCGTGCTTTATGGGAGTCTTGCCTTAAGTTGAATAAAATTGCATATTGTGCTTTCTCAATGCGATTAAAAAGTTATCCAGAATTAGCTGTCATGATACCTGTTGAAGAAAATGAGGATTTGTACACAAATGATGGCTTTCTATTAAAATTCCTTCCTTACACTGAAGACATTAGAGATGTCTCTAAATTTATTATTGAGGATACGAATGAAGAGTGCGATGAAGATGAGAAAATTGATAAGTCATTGTTGTCCACAATGTCAAAATTGATGGTTCGTTACGATCCAATGTATTTCAGAAATCCAATAATTGGAAAAATCCATAATAAACTGGAGGAAATTGAGTTCGATGAAGACCCACAAGACTTTGAAGACTCGACCATGCCTGACATTAATTTACAAGACGAGAGAATCAATTCGTACGTAAATCCATTGTCAGAAATATTTGGTGGATTTGATGAAGCACCAACAACAAAAAGGAAGGCTGCAAAAAGCGATGATGGACCACCGGGAAAAAAGAAAGCTCCAGCAGACATAAATTTTGATTTAGTCCATGAATTATGCAAGAAAGATGACACAAAGAGCCTCACTAATGACATGCTTAAGGAATATCTGAAATTTAAAAATGTCGCTGGATTGTCAAAGTTGAAGAAGGCCGATTTGATTCAGTTGGTTGCCAACAATCCATAAAAATCATTTTCTTATAATCATGTTGAGTTATCCTTATTAATAAAATGATATTTTGCCATTTAATTTTAACGGCTATTTTGAATTTAAATTTCTAACGGTTTTAAAAATTTTAAAAACACAGCAAAAATTTAAATTTTTAAATCCCAGTAAATTTTCAAACTTTTGAAAACCGTTTAAAAAATTATTTTTCTCAGAGTATCAGTACCTGAAAATAAGTAGCAATATTGAATATTGAGGACAGAAATATCATGCAATTAAATATATTTAATTCTTGTGTCGTTTTATTATTCCTACATGATATTTTAATTTACATTTTTTGTTGTGATTTATTTTTTTTTCCTTTCATTAAAATGGTTTTAAATTATAGCAAGATAAAACTAAATATTTCAAAAAGAATTTTTATACACTCGATGTATATCTCATGAGTTTTAGACAGAAAGATAAACATTACTTGCTTAAATAATTTAAGCAATTATTCAGGTTGGAATATTCATGATTTTTAGTGTCTTATCTTTTGTAGATGCAATAATCTGGAAGAAAGTCGATTCATTAGCTTAGTTTTATGCAAATTGAGTATAATGCTCACCTTGTCATCCCAGAGATCCATAGCTAAAAGCATATTTGATGGTCCAGTAATATTACAAGCGTCATCATCAGCATTTAAATTAAATATATAAATATTTCCATCGTAGCAAGCTACAATCAGATTTTCTTTATATATTCGTACGCAGATTGCTCCTGCTCCGCTCATACTTCGCTTCTTTTTCAAGGCACCAGTCTATAATTTTTTTTAACAGCCCTCATTAATAAATTATGTATAATTGAGGACTAAAAATAAACAGCTTACCGTAAAATCAATAGCGAATATTTCATGTAAATTGCTGCCGCAATAAATTGTACTACCCTCAAGAAGCATATCATAAATACTAACACCGGTCAAGTCATTCGACAGTGTTCTTAGTAAAAGGCCTTCGTTTGCATCGCGCACTTGGATTGCATTCATTCGAGAAGATATCAAAAGGATATGTCTTGATCCTTCCTTTGCTGATCGCATGCAAAGGATCAATGCATTGACGCAGCATAAAGGCTCAATATCTTCCTCACTTAACTAAAATTAAAGACACTTTTCTGTTCATTCTTGTTTCTAAAATAGATTTTTGATCTCTTTTGAGTCAAAAGATACTTACGTCAAGTTTAAGTTTATAAATATTTCCGCTCTTAGCGCCCACATATAAAGCATATTTTGATTTTTCAATTACTTGTAAAGGTTCATTAAAATGTTTTGATGCGATAGAATCAAATAACTGCAAGAAAAAGAAGCAAATTCATTAACGCTGTTAAATGTACGTCAGATAGGTGAACAAAGTGAAGATTTAACGGCCATTTTAGATTTAAATATTAACGTCTTTCAAAAATTTAAAATTTTTGCTGCTTAAATTCAAATTTTTGAAAACCGTTAAATTTACAATGTCAAAAACCGTTAACTTTTCAAATGTCAAAAATCGTTAAATTTTTAAAACTTCATTTTTAAATAATCAACAGAAATGTCTTACCTTAAGTTTAATTCTATAAACATAGCCGTCAGACGAAGCTGTGTAAATAGTTTTGTCAGTATCTTCATACAAAAATGAATTGCATATTTCAGTGTGCTTGCTAAAGACGGCATCACATTTTCCATTAGTTAGACGATATTTGTATAGTTTTCCGTCTTCTGCTGCACACACCATATGCTTGCCATCAATATTTTGTATGTGTACGATTGGCTGATTATGAGATTCGAAATTGCCCGTCCATTCCGAGTAGTCTTGATCATTATTGACTTGATCTGACGCATTAGTTTCATTGTCCTCATTTAGTGTCAAATTACTTCCAGGCGTCGGTGGATTCACAATTTCTTCATTATCGTCAATTGCTAAAGGATCCTTCTCGACACTAGTCACTGAAGTAATTGAAGTAACTGAGGACATTGACGCTAGAGATGTCACTGACGTTTTGATAGGCAAGGATGGTGGTTGTTGTTCTGACTTAGATTGCTTGATTGATTGTTCAACAGTTTCCTTCTTAATAATTTTAATTAAATCATCAACGGATTTATCACTTTTAATCGAAATATTACTAGATGATGCTCTTGGCAGCTCATTAATATCAATTTCTGGAAATTTTCCAGCTTGAAACTGTTCCAAGATTAATTTACTTAATGGAAATTTCTCAAATAGAATCTGAAACCGTTTCATTTTAACATTTGCTGGATCTATAACTTCATCTGATGAGAATATATGAATATCATCCATTGATGACTTTTTAGGCGATGGTTTTGGAGGTGAAGGTGACGGCGATGACTGAATTATTTGTTCCTTTTTCTTCTCTTTTTCGCGCTCTTTCAATTTTGCATGAACTTTGTCACGATTAATGATCAGAATCTTATCATTTGATTCCTTTTTAGCTTCCTCTTCCAATTTCCTTCGGTGAGCTTCCTCTTTTTCACGCCTAAGCTGCTTCTGTCGTCGAATTTCTTCAATTCGCTTACGTCTTTCCTCTTCTTCCTTCTCTTTTGCCTTTTGAGCAGCTGATTTTGGTTCCTCTTCCAATGTATACTTCTTTTTCCTTTTATCATCATCTACTACTGAGATTTGTGGCATTTGTGGCGAGTCTTCACGCTTACGTTTCTTCTGTTCAGCAGCAACTTCAGTGCTTTTACTCTTAGTACTTGTGTCCTTTTCTTTTTTAATTTCTTTGTGTGGTCTAATCTCAAATGACGTATCTTTCTCTTTCTCACGTTCCCTTGATGTTGTTCTCTCATTTGAATCCTTCTCATTAGCCATCGCTCGTTTAGCTAAATTCTCAAGTAGTACCTTCTTCTCATGCTGTAATCTTGTGAAAGTTTTTTGATGCCCAATCCGTTCAGTTTGTAGATTTGACATGACTTTGTCAATTCCGTGAATTTTCTCGTGAAGCTTATTTACTTCAGTTTCAATTTCTATGAGTTTCTTTAATAAGTGATAACAAGGTCGTGCATCATTCGGTGAACTACTCTCGAATAGTTCTCGCTCTACGGAATTATTGATGGGTGTTCTCTCTCGAATTCGTTCTGGCAGGAAGTCTCGACTCCTTTCGTCCACGAAATCCCTACTGTTTTTATTATTATTGCTATTAAAACCTGAGCGCTTATTAAATGAGCCTTTGAACTGAATGGGTTTTGGATTTAAGAGACTTGACAATCGATCAGCATCGCCACCTTCTGTACTATTTGAACTATTATTGTTTTCGAATCGATAATTGAAGGCATCACGCATATCCTCACGATCTCTATCTCTATCTCGGTCTCTATCTTTGTCACGCGATGTATCCCAGGGATTTATTTGGCCAGTCCTAGGTGAATTGTTCTTATTATTATAGTTATTCCTATCATTATTATTCCTGTTATTCTTGTCCCTCGATCGGTTCATCTCAAAACGAGACTTTCTATTATTATTATTCTCATTATTATTCATATTATTGGAAATCCAGTTATTCTTGTCAGAATGTGCTGGACTTCGATTATCATCGTCCCATTCTTTGTTTTGTTGCTTCCTTTTTGGTGCTGGTGGTGGGCGTTTTGTTGGCCTATTAAAATCATCATCCTTTAAGATGATCCCGCCTACATCTTCACCAAGATTTGCTAATCGTCTGCGATACTCGCCATATGTTTCATTGGCTCTTTGTTCTGGCCTCTTTGACTCGGTATCTGCAAGAGTTTAATTTTTAAATGAATGGATTATTAATTACTAATAGTGGATGGATTTAAAATATTTAGACAGTTATTTTTCAAAAAAGTTTTGACCGTTATTATTCAAATTTTTTTGAAACGTTGTTCAAATTTTTTTTTGACAGTTACTTTTCAAAAAAGTTTTGGCAGTTATTTTTCAAAATATTATTGACCGTTGAAATATTTTATTTCAAGAATCAAATAATCACAAGCTACTTACTCTCGTCTGCTTTAGGCAGGTCGCTTCCACCACTTCCTTGGTTTTTTTCTATTACTGGCTTTTTATCTTCTGGCACTTTTTGATGTCGTGGTGGTGTCTCAAAAGGATTTCTTTCGTCAGTACTTCCAATAAATGGAGTTTCTGAGCCGACAAAAGGTGTTTCTGAGCCAATAAAAGGCGTTTCTGAACCAATGAAGGGTGTTTCTGAGCCAATGAAGGGTGTTTCTGAGCCAATGAAGGGTGTCTTTCCACTATCATTAAATGACGTCTTACTAATGTCACCAAATGGCGTTTTACTTCCATCATTCGAGAACGGTGTAGAAGTAACTAGATCAGGAATTGATGGTGTTTTGAAGGAATCTTGAGAAGATGATGAATGTATTTTTACGAGTTTATTCTCCATTAAAGAACTGCTTCCAATATTATTTGTACTATTTTTAATGAAAGTACTATTATTATTAGTCGATGGAATTTGTTCTTTTGTTTCACTTAGTGTAATGAGGAGAGGATTCTCATGTTTTTTTGATACATTATTAACGTTATTTGTTGATGGTAAAGGAGGTAAATTTTGTATTGGTGGTGTAGGGTGACTTACAATGACGGCTATTGTTTGAATATTCTCATTAGTTTTATTAACATTCGGTGGATCAGGATTTCTAGCTGTATCAAATTCCCAATCATCGAATCTTTGACTTGGTGGCTTTTCTGGTGGCGGAACTGGTTCTGGTGGTCGACTGACTGGGTCAGGAAGTGGCGGTGGAAATAATTTTTCCTCTGGAATTTTCAAATCCGCCTCATTTTCACTCTCACCAAGCAAATTGAATCCGTTCATTAGCAGCATTTCTGAGCCATAAAGGAAATCATTTCCTAAATTCTTTGTGACCACTTCTATGTCCTTATCTTCAACAATTTCATCATCCATGTCAGGCTGTAAGTCCATATCCTCAACATTTAAATCCATGTCAACAGTACGTCCAATCTGCGCAATTAAAGTTTCAGGAATATTCTCATAATTAACACTTTCGACTGCATCGAATGACACTTCCTGATCATCTTCAGCACCAAGTGTTTTTAGCTGTTTCCTCATTCCTTCACGCAATTTCTCCCTTGCCTGAATATTCAGGACAGCTTTTCTGTGTGGCTGTTTTGGATTATTAATTAACTCTTTCACATTATCTTTATCCATCGTTTTAAGTTGACTTAGTAACTTTTTTGAAGCATTCTTAGCACAAGCATCAATGCTTTCATTTGCTTGATTTTCTTGTGACTTGCTTCTCGGATTCTTCTTCATGGTCGATTTTAGCTGTTCTACGAGACTTTTGGGCCTCGATTCGTCATTTTGCTGTGAGTTTTGAGAATTTTCAGCCGACGGCTCTCTCGAAAAGCTAAAAAAATAATGTTAATTAATTTTTTAATAACATGATGTGTCCTAAAATGGATTCTTCGACAATTACCGTTCACCACCATTATTAGAATTATCTTTTGTTGAGTCATTAAATCGAGAATCTTTGTTATCATTTCCTCTGTTTTGCCACTTTTGCTGATTGTGGTTACTGGAATTAGGAAGGAATGAGAAAATTAGTATTGGTTACTTGTTAGCTGACTGATAAATTTATCATGGATGACAGAAAAGAGTAGAAAAAATTCTATTGGATCTTACTGAAAATTTTGTCGTCCTCCTCTATTATTGTTATTCCTTACAAAATCTTGATTATTGTTATTGAAATTCCGATAATTTTGATGATGGTCATGTTGACCAGGTATGTGTGGTGGCAGATTTAGAAGAGGCCTTAATTGATTTTGCTGCGGATGAAAATTTGGTCGAGGAGGAAAATTGCTGTTATTATTTCCATAAAAATTTTGTTGATTATTAATGAACGATTGTGGATTATTTTGTCGTGGCGTTTCCCAAATATTAAGGTTCAAGTTACGCTGATTAAAACTCATTTTAATGCATCACCAGAATTAAACTTTCTTTATTATTTATATTCACTATATTTTTTTTCTCTTCTAATTTTTTTAACAAGGGGGGCGCATTCCAAGAAATTTCTAACTTAAATGTGGTGAATTATTAAACTCCTTAATTTGATAACAAAACTTTTGTTTATAATAAACTTTTCAATGAAACTTGCGATAATTTTAGAAACTTAATGAGTCTGGTAGTTTAAATAATTAATATTTTGCACAAACAACCTGTTTTCCCACCAAAATTACCCAATTTCTAGCAACATGTGTCCCCCTTGCATCTCATTAAAAAATTAATGCACATTTAATTCACCCAAAATCCCATTTTATCCACATTCCTCACCTTTTTATTCTTCTTTTTATTACTCATAAATTTATTAAACTTCTTTCTCATCTTTTTACTCATTCCTCCTCTGTTTCTATCCATAATTAATATATTAACAAATATTAACCTAATAAAAGGTTTTCAATTTTACCAACGGTTTTTTAATATTTGAATATATGAATCCATGTCATTAATGTGTAGGATAGATTTTTTTTAAAAAAATTCAGTTTTATGTTCCAATTTTTATCTTAATTATTTTATTTTATTAATAATTATTTTATAAAATCAGCTGGACTGATTTAGGCATGTAACTTAGTGTGTATGTGATTTAAATCCTCGCAGGGGCACGAAGTTAGCGGATTTTTTTAAATGCAAAGGGGCATTAACTAAGAAAAGGCAATTTATACCAAAATAAAAAGAAACTAAAAATTAATTTGAGCGATATTTTGAGTGATAAACAGTGTTTATTAAGGACTTAATTCATGGATAATATATCTAATGTACGGACAGATAAGAGACATTAATTGTGGACACAATGAAATATCTTAGACATAAACAATTTAGACGACTTTCGTGATTCTTTAATAAAATTTTTTTCAAATAATACAATTTCTCATTATTTTAATAGCAAATGGATATAAAGTCGAATGATACGGACAAGAAGAAGGATAAACAGAGTGCAGATGTGGATATCCTTTTGAAAGATGAGCAGTTTTGGCAGCGTGCAGTTAAAATCTTGGCGAGAAATGAAATTCAAGAGGTGAAAAATGCTGAAAATGTAAGTAAATAAACAACATGTGCTTGCCTTAAATTACCTAATAAATATCATCATTAGGACAATAAGGAAGTCGCAAAGCATACGGAGAGAGCGTTTAATATTTATTGCAAATGCGATAGATGCATAATATTTCGCCAGACAATTGTAGGAACTTACGTAGAAAACTGTGCTTATAATCAATTATGGTCGAAACTGCAAGAGATTATCAGATCTTACTACAAATTTCTTCCAGAGTAAGTAAACGATACTGATTAATTGAGACGTTACACAATGTCGCTACTACTTTTTTTTCCTCAACTTCCAGTGAACAGGATTCAATTATTAAGAGGAAATACCAGGAACTTTTGACTGAATCATGCGGAATTCATTGGTTTAGTGACGGCAGCATCGATGTTAAAAAGAATATTCATGTATCAATGGGAAGTTATTTCTCAATATCAAACGAAATGACTTTCATGATAGTGTTCAATATGCTCTATGCGCGCGATCGACATCAGCTTTTCGAATTATTGTGCCTTCAACTTTCATTAATAATTCTTGCATATCGAGAGGGCATCAAAGAAATCACAAAGTGTGTTGAAGGCGACGAAGAATACTATAAACCAGAGGAATTTCTCAACTGTAAGTCTCGCTACTGGATCTTATTACAATAACAACAACAATAATATTTTTATGACTACTTTTTCAGACATTCTCGACGGCTACGATCGAATCACGGAAATTTCAGAAACTCAAACACCATTAGTCATTGAAATGAGAGATCACTTACAAAAGTTCTCCCTAACATGGCAATTAATGAATCAATGTATGTATTATCGCTTCCTTTATGTCGACATTGAGAGTCGAATGGCAGACTGTATTTTGAGATTAAAGGAGCAAGTAGATGCTGAAACATATAAAAGCTTCGTTTATCGATTTATTAAGTTTGATGAGGAGATGACTGCAATTGGACAGGTTTGGGAAGTAGCACTCGTTGCGCTAGAACTATATCGAAAATCAACGCCTGACCAATTAGGTCGAGTTGAGAGAATTGGCATGATTCATGAGATCTATCAGTCAATGAGAAATCTTAATGATCTTGAGGCGGACATTGGCAAACCATTGAGTGATCAAGTACTGGCTTTAGATTGGATAGTTTCGTCAGAAAACGATGAGGTTTGGTTGAGTGTGATAGATAGTATTAGAAGTGAACCGTTCATGAAGAAAAATAAGGATTGTAAATGTTGGGCGTGCTTAATATCGGACGGTAATCATGTCCCTGATATTTGTGCAATTCCTGACGATTCAAAGGCAGAGATTAAGAAGAAGACGAATGAGGAATGTTATCATTTAGCGTGGTGTGTCTTTCGACACTTAAAGGATCGTAAGCCATACACGAAAACATGCTTCCATCCTGAAATCTTTTGTGTCTTTAATGATCCACCGTGTGAGCGAATGGAATGTCAGGTTGCAACAAATCTTATTATTGGTTCATATCCGTTAAGCTTTACGAAATTTCTACTACGAACTTATCAGCCACTGTCACCAAGTGATCGTGAGAAATTCCTCAAAGTTCCAAGTCAGAGTTTAATTCGAAAGTTTTGTCGTAAAAAGGGTGGCGCAGCAGCAAAGGAAATAATGCATGAAGCAGATGAAATAAATCATACATTTCTACTGCTCAACATGTTTTGGGATGATGACGAAATTGCAGATCCGACTCTACGAGCTGGTTTAGCGGCAGCATTAGCTGAAAATTTCAAAATTGACGTCAAATTTCCACAAAAGCATATAATATTCTCCTACTTTCATGCATTATTTCGTATGGATCCAAATGATGGCGGTGATATAGTATTAGATATTGAATGGCTCGAGCAAATTAATCTGGCAAATTTATTTAAAAGTTTTAGCCATGAAACGCACTCGTTAAATTCAACAAGTTCTATTGAACCAATAGAAATGCAGTTGAATGAATTGAAAATAACTGCTGAAGTTTCGGCTGGAAGTAATGCATTAGATTTAGTTCAGTTCTCGATGAAAGAAGTCGCTGATAAGCTCAGTTCGATCTCGTTGAGTGACGATAATGAGAATGCGAAAGCAGTCATTGAGAATGAGATTAAAAAGCCACTTGTGGAAGCGCTCAAATTAGCTGCAAGCAATAAGAAATTGGAGGCGGAATTGAAGTCATTACAAAAGGAGCATAATATGCTTAAAGATATGGTTAAAGGTTTAGAGCAAATTCATGGTGAAAAGAAGGAAGTCCAAGTAACTGTGACAACGGCTAAACCCGTTTCCGATTCTCAGCCACCAACAAAATGTAATCATGGTCACAGCCATGGACATAGTCATAATCATTCTGGATCATCGTCTCCCGTCGAGGAGCATGGAAAGGACGATTGTGTTTGTTATTATTGCACGCTATTTGGAAAGAATCAGGATCTCGTAACTAATCCAAGGTCAACGGAAGCACGTGATCGATTACGTAAGAAACTGCATCATTTACAAAGTCAAAAGGATTTCTCGAGCAAGTCAAAGAATTTAAAGAATATTAGTTTACTGCTAAAGAATGGAGGAACTCCATCGTCTCCAAAATCAAGTCCATCATCTCAAGCACAACAGCACTCGACTAAATGTACTGAAGCGTCAAACTCCTCGCCACAACCAAAATCGTCCTCAACTAGTGCGTCAATTGGTGGCGGTTCCATGAAAATGAAAGTTGAACTGGAACTGCAGCATCGAAAAAAGAAGCCACCACTAATTAAACCGAATTATAATAACAAGCCAGAGGACGTCAAAATTCAAGATGCTACTGAAATTAATGTTAAATCACTAGAGAATCTAATTGAGTATATTGAAGGCCCGAGTAGTAAGGCAGTGGCTGAACAGAAAAAGGCTGAAGAAGCGGCGGCCAAAAAACTACTTAAAAAGGCAAAACAGCAACAGCTCAAAGTTAGAAGGCAAATTGATCAACAAATAGAAGTTCTTAAAAACGTTAACAATGATCTGCACGAAGTAAACATTGATATTAAACAGGTAAAAATTCAATTTAATTTTTTTAAATCATGAAATCAACAATGTCGCAGATTTTTTCAAAATTTTACGATTCCTTTCAAGCTGTGAGTATTTTTAATAGTTGTGGATTGCACAATTATGTGTAGTGCTCAATAATCCCGTAAATTAACGAATTTTTAATTTTCAAAAAAAACAGTCCATAAAAAAAATTACCAAATTTTCGTAAAATTCAAATTTCAAAAATACGTTATTTTCCCATTTCAGGTTCAGAATCAAATAAGTCAATTGAGGTCGTCGAGAGGAAAGTCTAAGGAGAATAAGGAATCCAAAAGGGTAAAGGCTGCCGAGGAGAAATTAACTGACTTAATTGGACGACGTAAGAAGGTCGAAAATAATGTTAAGAACATTATTGAGGGCGTAAAGACGTTAAATCCAGAAATTAACATCATCGATGAATGCATGGAGATGAAAGCTGTGATGAGCTTAATTGCTCCAGATCTTCCACTGCCCAAACAACCTCAACCACAAACTTCCAATAGCCAGCCATCATCATCAACATCATCTAGTAATCATACAAATCATGCACAACAAAATATTCCAAAACCAGTTCCAGTTCGAGCGACTCTCCAAAATACAGCTAATGTGCCTCCACCTCCCACATCGCAAAAGCCACAACAACAAAAACAAGCACAGCAACAGGCAGCTCATGTTGAACAAGAGAATATTCCACAATTAGTAATTCAACCAAAAGCAAATGAAGAAGATCCAGCAAAGAGAATGGTCACAATTAGGCGTGTTAATTTGCCTCATGCTGAACCACAAGTAACGGTCACGGCGAAAGGGACAACGCCTGACAAAGACCAATTATTATATACATTCGTAAATGGTCAACTTGTTCCTGCGTCGAGTTTACATCCGACAGCTTTTCAGAATTCAAATGGCTCACTTCAGCTGTACATGTCAAACACTGATAATGATGGAAATGATAAAATAGCAATTGTTGAACAGAAGCAACAACAAGTACCGGAGAATAATAAGCTAAATGGCAAGAATAGCAACAACAAAAAGGAGCAGCAGCAGCAATTGAATGATAATAAGAGTAAGAAAGTGATTGAAAAGTCGAAGGAAAATAAGAAAAGTGAAAAGGTCGATAAGAAGAAGGAACTGACACAGCCACCGACACCGCAAATAGCTGTAACACCGAGCAATAGTCAAACGAGCATTAAAAAGACATCAAAAGATAGTAAGAATGCAAAGAAAAAGCAGGAATCAGTAAAGAAGGAAGACGATAACAGTAAATTATCGCAAGTAGATGAACAGCAAGTGAAAAAGAAGACAAGGAAGGTATATATTGATCCGGAATTTGCAGCAAATCCTTTCAAATTGCTTTTAGACGATGACGATGAGGAGGAAGAGTTTACGACCGAGACGGATGGGGAAGAAGAAAGTAATCATGATGATGAGGAAGAGAATAGCATAATAGAAAAGATGTCAAACATGGAAATAACTTCCAAGAATAATAAAAAGTCGAAAGAAGAGCCTAAGAATGTCAAGAAACAAGCTCAAAGTCAGCTACAACAACAGTCATCGTCGCAACAAAATGTCAAGAATGATAAAAATTTGCAAAAGAAGCAACAAGTTCAACATCTTGTAAACCAGAAAGGAAAGATAATTGAGAGACAAGATAGTGTCACAAGTGCTACTTCGAGTAATAATTCTAAAGATTCCAAGCTACAGAATAATAAAAATAATAAGAAGCAAAAGAATGTTAATGAACCTCCGAAATCATTCGTCCAATCGTTTCCCTTACATCCACAATATCAACCGACGGTCTACAAGCCAACAGATTATGTCAAAAAACCGACAATTTCTGCGCAGCCTAGTCACCAAAGTTCTAACTCAATTATGGATCAATTGAATCGCGGCGTACGAGTTGAGGGGCTTCGCCTGCCTCCGGGAATTACTTTGACAAAAGTAGCACCGACTAATGAGGCAATAAGCACCAAACGAGACTCAATCAATCGTGTAAGTAATCTCAAATCAATTCCCCTAACATTAGCTTCACTTTGATCCTTCACTTTGACTGCTGTCAATTTTACCGGCTTTTTGAAATTTAAAAATTAACGGCTTTCAAAAATTCAAAATTAACGACTTTTTAACATTCAAATTTTTGAAAACCGTTAATTTTTTAAATTTCAAATAATCGTTAAAATGAAAGAAATTTTTTTAATACCATGAATTAATGCGTTATAAATGTAAGGCCTTCCTGCCTCTTCCTGCTTCCACCTTTATCGATTTTCAATGAGAAATCATTATTAATAATTCATGAAATTTCCTAAACAGATTACACAACCGATGCAAGATTACGGTCAACAATCGTCACGTACAGGAATGGATGATCATACGGTGTACTCGCAAGGTCGTGATCCTAATGGTATAATAATGGTTGAGAGCAATCCACATGCAGCGGCGGCTCAAAAGCAAAATCATCAAGTGCAGCATCATCATCAGCCGAACGAGATGAATTCAAATGCAAAGAAAAAGAACAAGAAAAAGAAGTCAAAAGGTGATGGAAATGATGGATCGTCTAATAAATTAAATCAGCAACAATCTAACGGTGGAGAGCGCATGGTCACATTGAAGAATCCCATGTTCTTTAATAATAATAATAATAATAACAACAGCAACACGAGTAATAATAATAATAGTAATAGTAGTAACAATAATGGCAATTCAGAAACAATGATGTCGATGATGAGGAACTTACAGACACCTCCATTCATCTCACCAATGAATGATCCTCAACAAGCGTCAATAATCAAGAATGAGAATGGAATGTATACAATACGTAATCCAGCATTTCAGAATGCATTTGGTGCGGGCAGCAGCAACAACAGCGGACCAAATACAGCCGGAAATTCGTCTTACGTAACTCATTCTACTGTTGACAACACTTCATCAAATCGATCTTCGACGTATATGCCATACGAATCTGATTCTCATGGAGAACAATCACTACCAAAATGTAGCTCCGTTATAGGAAGTGAAATGAAGAACGTGTTGCAGCGTCGTAAAGAGCAAGAATTTGCACATTTGGATCCATATAATCAATATGGCATGAGATCTTCATCTCAATATTCACATTTTGGCGGAAGTGGTGTTAACTTTAATCAGAATAGTGCTGCCGCCGGTTGTGATGAAAACTACATGCATCGATCCAATAATTATCAAACGTATCCATCTCAATCAATAAATTACGATGATTTACGGCTACAACCAGGAAAAATGTTGAACTCTGAGGTAAGGTTTATTGAGTGATAATTTATTACATCTTCCTGTACATTTTATGTTTTTGAACATTATGTGCCTGTTTGCTTATACGTTTTGTGCGTATGTAATTGAGATGTCTGAGAAATCTTGTTTAATTTCGCGATAAAAAAAGTTTCCGTTATTTTTATTTTTGAAAAATTCTCCTACAAAAAATTCAAATTCTTAAAAGCCGTTAAAATTCAAATCTTGAAAAATCGTTAAATTTTTTATTGTATTATTTGACCTCATCAGGTAACAATCCACAATGTGACGGAATCAAAGTTTTTCCAAAACCAAACAAAGGCTCAAGCACCAATTGGAACGCCAAGGAATTTAATTTCAGACATAACAACGCCAAAACTCTTCGGTGACTTATTAATTCAACCGACACTTGTTAGTCGCCCGCATGCTCCTCCAGCCGAAAATGGTAATTTTTAATACCTTTTTCTTATAATTTTCTATAAGATACAAAAAATAATAGAATTATAAATAAATAATAATATAAATTAGAAAGCGCAAAGTATGTGAGTCAAGGCAGAAATTCGGTTGATATTGAGAATGATGAACGAGATATTGAGATGTTTAAGCAGTTCGATATGAATTATGTAGCACCAAAGCAGAAAATGAAATGCAACATCAACATGAATGAGATTCATGTAAATCCGAAGAAATCAACTGTTGCACATATTATGGGCGATGATTTTGATCGAAAGAATACAAGCTCCACAAATTCCAATAGTCCATCTTCATTAGCATCATCGTCTATGGACGAATTGTATGAGAAAGCTCCGTCTTCTTATTATGCAACTCATCATAATTTAACAGATGAAAAGTCTTCGGCAGCATCATCACTTTTTTCTCTATCTAATGGAATGTAAAGGAAGCGATGGTCCGATAGATGCATAATGATAATTAAACGAAAAAAAAACATAATAAATGCTTCTTTTTTCATCTTTACTCTAGAACTTCTTACGTCATGATTAACTAATAAATATTCTCGGTTAAGAGAAATGAAAAGTAATAAAAAGAAAAACAATTATACAAGTTTGAACTTTTTATGTTGTGCGAGATGATGAAAAATAATGATTACTATACAATGAGACAGATGAGAATGAAATAAAAACAGAAATTAGTGATTTAATATTTAAGAATTAAATCTTCATCTTTTCAATCTCCTATTTCTCTTTGTAAGCTTTTGTACTCTATTTCAGTTTGAGCTGACTAGCTTGAAGTTCGTTATTTTGAGTTGGAATTATAAAACAGAAAATCATTCAGTAAATTGAACTTCATTTCAGTTCGGTTCAAATTTGAACCCGTTGAAAATTTGAATTTTACAAAACCGTTGAAAATTTGAATTCTACAAAACCGTTAAAAATTTGAATTTTACAAAACTTTTCAAAATTTAAATTCTACAAAACCGTTGAAAATTTGAATTCTATAAAACCGTTGAAAATTTAAATCCTACAAAACCGTTAACTTGAGTTCAAATTAAATTGTCAGTTAGAATTCTAGAAGACAGTGTAACGTTGTAATTATTAAGCAATTAAAATAGTTTTACTGATCAAGTCATCAAAAAACGCCCTGAGATATCCAAAGCTCTATACTATTCAATCAAATTTTCCATTTCATTGTCAAGATGTACTGTAATATAATATGCAATTAAACTCCATATAACCATCATATGTGCTGAAACGACAGGAAATTTCAATCACAATGAAAAATTTACTAGCTTTTTTTTAAGAAAAAGTTTCTCATTTATTTTATTTCATAATTTTTTCTCGAAAGGAATTTTATTCTTAAATTATTTATTAAAGACTTAAACGCTCAATCCCCAAATAAAGCCATTCACATTTTTCTTTATTATTTTATGATGACATCACCTCACAATCAGCAAAGTGCGATGACATGCAACTAAATTTGGGGATTAAGTAAAGTATACAATATAAAGTTTTATGGCTATTAATATAACTATAAAAATGCGCGCTGAGAAGTCCAATAATTTCCGATGGCGAAAAGAATTGTTGAGAGATAAAAAATAGGCAGCATAAATTAATAAATAATTAATCTAATCAAGTTGCACGAGATTGATGATCAGCGTTCCTTACAAAACTAAAAGATATTGATGATCTTCACGTATCAATCATATTCGATTTATCGGAAGGCTGCATAATTTCTATCATATATTGTGCTAGTAGTGCTTGACATCGATGGCCTTAATTTCGATGTATCTCTCTGATGCATCCATAGAGCAATAACTACAAGCTGTGCTAATAAGAAGACTGTTCCAGTTACAATAAGACCTATATACATGAAAAATGATAATAATGACAATAGCGTTAATTTCAATTCATTTAATATACAGCACGATAGAATATGCAGACTAGGGGCTGCTCATAAATAACGTCTGATAATAATTTAATTTCAAAACTGTTCAATTTTGAATTTTTGAAAACCGTTAAAAATTTGAATTTTTGAAAACCGTTAAAATTTGAATTTCAGAAAACCGTTAAAATTTGAATTTTTGAAAACCGTTAAAATTTGAATTTTTGAAAAGCGTTAAAAAATTATGTTGGACGTCATTTATGAACAGAGTCTTTAATTTCTTACCTATACCATTGACACAGAATGCCTGCTCAGATGATGGTACATAGAAAACAGTTTCGCTATTATTACTATCAGTCGCTGCCAATGTTGGCTTCGTTTGTTGGTGTTTGTTGGCAAATCCAAATTTATCATTAATCTGAATTGTTTGTACCAAAAGCAAGTCTTCATGCATATTTGTCTTTTCATCGACTTTACGCCTATTTCGTCTTAAGTTTAATTCGTTTGTACTGTTAACAGATCTTCGTTTTCTGCCAAATGATAGGATTGATCTCAATTCACCGCCACCATTTAATTCATCATCGCATTGAATGGGTTCGCAACTTGGCATGCACGGCGTCACGAGTGCTCTAAATTGTACCGTTGGTGATGAGGGGAATTTGAATGCATCGAAATGTGAGATGAGTATTTTTTGACTTTGTGGCATCTTCAAAACTGGTCCTAAGATGAACTGATCTGTTGGACATCCGCGTGAGTCAATCAAGACAATCTCTCCACTATCAACTCCATCCATAGCAACTAATTCCCGTACAAATATCTCAAATGGACTGTCCTTATCCATAATTTCAAATTTGAGTGCCAATGGATCACCAACTTCAGCAATTTCTCTCAAATCACCTCCATCACGTGTTGTAATTTTCATTATGACATTCGGTGAATCGACAATAACTTCTTCAGACAAGGCAGGCTCAATTTCACCATTAATGCCCAAATCAGCCTCATTCGATACAGTCTTATTGGTCAAGTCATACTGACATGTTAATGCTAAGCCCAAATCAGATGACGTGACAATCATATCATGATGTTGAAGAACGACATCATTCAAGTACCGTCCATTTCCATTCTGACGAACATTACACTCAAGATCTTGATAGCCCATTCGCAATTCAAATTCCAATGAGTTTTTGACATCGACAGAACATGAGTTTGGTGAGCCTTTAGCATAAACCTTTCCATCGAATAATTTTGATGTGCGAATTTTGGCTACCATATCAGACGCATGACATTCAATCGATACATTATAACATCCAGCTAGCTCATGTGTTGTTGCCTCGGGCACCTCCAAATATGGATCTTGAATATCAGAGAGTGTGACACGATTGTGATGACTTAATCGGCAGACCATTTCACCAGTGTCATTATAATCATATGATCGACATTTGAATGGTGAATTGAGACACAGTTCACGACATTCTTCCACGGTATTGACGTCTTGGTACACAGCATCAACAGTCTTCAGAATCTTTCCACTTAAATGCTTAAATTCGCATAATTTGGTCGGCTCCTCAATACAGCTACTTTCGAGATATTCAACATCTTCTTGTGCCTTAAATGCTGATGACAATCCACCTAATGTGATACGATCCATTTCCGAAAGCTCACAAACATTCGTTTTTGCGTACCAATTTGCCGAGCTGTGAATGAGAAGGTAATAAAAATGTCAGATAAGAAGGCATTGAGTAATGTGAGAAGATTTTTTTAAAGGCATACATAAAAGTGCATGATTGTGGATATAAAATGTGCAGTTAATTAATTGAAAAGAATTAAAAAGTTTGCCGTTCTTTCCACTTCCCATCCATTTGCCTACTGTATCAACGTTTCATTATTTCATCGATTATGCCAAAAATAAAACTTTACGTGGCCTTTAAGCTTTATTAACGAGAACTGGAAGAGAAGTAAAAGATAGAAAGTCGGACCGAATTCAAATGAGGAAAGAGGGAAGTAAGAAGAAAGTCTTTTATGATCCCGTGCGAATGCTGTGTTCTTTTTCTTGATGTGAACATGTTCTTCTTATTCCTTAATGGTAATTTATGAATCTTGTGTGGATTTGTTACATTCAATTACTATGTGCTGCCTGCCTATCGAATTGGTCTTGTGTGCATTTTTTGTTTTGACCACTTTTGACCTGGCTACAGTTTGTCTGTTGCATAATCAACTTGATTAATGGAATCGTTTTCGTACCGCTCATTTCTTTCAATAACAAACGGAACTGTCAAAATTAATGGCAAATCGCTTTATTTTGATCAATTTTCGTCTAATCGAGTGGAAAATTGCCCTAGCAAAATTTTCTCGATTATTCTACACTAATTTTTATGAATAGCTCTTTGGGATGCCACATTCAATTGTGTACGAATTAAATCTTCGTTGTTGGAGCGGAATTAGGTTGAAATTTCGTCAAGTTTGGCATATAATTTACTTATTTTGAACAGCACAAAATAACGGTCAAAAAATATTTGAAAAATAACGGTCAAAAAATATTTGAATAATAACGATCAAAAAATATTTGAAAAATGACGATCAAAAAATATTTAAAATTTAACGGTCAAAAAATATTTAAAAATTCTTTCAAAATATATTTGAAAAATAACGGTCAAAGGCTTAAATTAAGAATGACTTCATTTTGTCCTAGAACCTAATTTACAGATTCCAAAACTATTCACGTTGCATTTCAATATGACAAACAAAGAGAACAACCTTCAATCAAAGTAACAAATAGAATGACAGACGCACAAATATTAAGAACTATAGCCATTGATGCTGGTAAGCAAAAAAAGTTTTACTCACGAAATGTCTGTAAATAGGTCTATGCACAATTAGCCGATGCTTTCTTACAAAAATGTTTTCCATTTTTTGCTGATTCATGGAATTTTTAAGAGAAATTTACGATGCTTAAGTGAACTTCCGAATGTTAAGTACTTAAATACATATTTTAGCGATCTAATTATCGGAACTTTAAGAATGTTGTGTATTTGGTGCTTGGAATTTCCATTGACTTTGGGGTTATGAGATCAGAAGTCTTGAAATTCAGCACTGAATACTATCGCCTGTAATATGCAGTATAGAATGAAAGGAAACTTGAGTATCTAAGTAGGCAATTCACACGTATGAAAATTTTTAATTATAGTCACCATCTGACCACAGAACATTGCAGCCAGACAACTTTCTGTATTGTTCGTGGAATTTCTATTGAATGATTCATGAGACTACGCACAATAGTACAATTGCCTCGCATACACTGTCATTCTATACTTGCATCTCCCATTTCACATCTTAGAGCACAAATCCATACAATTCTATAAATGCAGTAATGCTGCATATTTTCTTTTTCTACTCAGCAATTCCCTTTTTATTTTCTCTTGACTATCTCGCTGTCTTATTTTATTTTACACAATAATTTTATGATAATTTCGCATGCACTATAAAATTGAAATTCTTATCTATGCATACAGAATATGCATAGCTTTGAAAGGATCATGAAAACAATTCCAAGCAACATATCATCATCGTCATTAAATATTATCATGGATCGAAATAGGCAAAGTTGAGATGGTCTGATCGTTTGCTGTACTGCAAGTTGGTATGTAATTTTTTTTATGAAAGTGTAGGAGGCTCAGACGCATGAGAATTGAAAAAATTTGTGGCATTTGAAACATTTAACGACCTTCAAAATTTTGAATTTTTAACGGTTTTCAAAGATTTGAATTTTTTAACTAATGAAAGAATTCAAAAAATAACGAATTCTCAAAAATTTAAATTTTAACGGTTTTCAAAATTTTGAATTTTTTAACGGTTTTTAAAAGTTTGAAATTTTTAACTAATGAAAGAATTCAAAAAAATAACGAATTTTCCCAATATAAGACAACGGTACTTTATTTTTCGATATTTGGTACCTTATTTTTCGAAAGCGGGAAAATTATGTTCGAAAATGATTTGTTTACATTTTTGACATTAAATTTTATTCCATTAATTTCTGCTTTATTTGGTGCAATTAAACTCTTTTAATGATTTTAGTGCATTAATAGATATCAATTAATTCTTTTAATGCTGTTTTGTAATAGCAAAACGCGTTGAATAGTTTAGGAAATATAATTTTTAATTTCGAATGTTTTTCGAACAAATTTTTTTTTGTAAACAAACATGAGAAAAAGTGCGGTAAAATTCAAATTTATGAAAAAATAACGTATATTTTTTTCGTTGTCTTATATTGGGAATTTTCAAAAAGATTCACCATTTTAAATTTCATCGAGCCAGTCAAGCAAATTCGATACAAGAGCATATCATGTCAGCAGAAAAATACGCGGTAGAAATCTTGATCTCGGTGTACGCGTACAAATAATACGAATTAAACATTTTATAGTATCGAAAATGGCATGAAAAGAAGCAAAATCAATTATTAAACACATATACACACATTTCTGCTGTTTTTTGATCTCATTCTATTTTAAATATTTTCATGAGTCTAAAGTATGAATATTTTATGAAATAGGAGAAAGAAGTGGTAAAATAATACCTAAGTAGAACGTGATACAGAAACTATCTATGCGAGTTTATATACACAATTAATGTTACTGTAAGTTATGATGATTTCGATGATCATTATAATACATGCATAATGGATGGGATTAATAGCTTCATTTCAAATATTTTTAACATAATTTTCATTATATTTCATGTGATTCAATAGAAGAGAAAACTAATAAATAAAACTCAATTGAGACATAAATTTTATTATATGATTATTTTAGAAATGAGTTTAAAGAAATTTTATTCATTATATGCTCAATAGGTTGCGTGCTGCTGCGATTCTAATGTCTATAGACATTAATTTTTTCCCATATTAAATGAAAAGCTATTACTGACACTTTTGGAGTATCGTTTAATGAGTAACATTAATTTATATTTTTTGTATTTAATTGGTGCTACTCTTCCCATTTTCTATCACTATATAGTCTAATACAAATTAATCTATTGATGCACTAGACGAAAATAAGAGGTTGCTAAATCTAACGGTTTTTATAAATTTAACATTTGTTATTTTTTGTTTGATGAATTGTTTTTAAAACAATAGGACAATAATTGGCATAATTTTGACATAAAACCATGAAATTGCGGTTATTATGTTAGTCTGTCATTAAATTCAATTATGTGGCTAATCATGTCTAAGCATGAATGTTTGATTGTAAGGCATTTAATCATCTTTTAAGTGAATTATAATTTTGTATAAAAATTGCTTTGTCTCTGAAAGCCGTTACAATTTTTTTTTTGAATTTTTGAAAGTCGTTATGAATAAAATTTGAATTTTTAAAAACCGTTACAAAAAAATTTGAATTTTTGAAAACCGTTACAAGAGAAAAATTAAACTTCCTGTCATAATTCAATTTAAGAGCTTTAAAACATGATTGCATCTTGTCAAACAAGAAGAATGGCTCCATATTGTCTTGCATCACGCATGCTTCTAAGCATAAATTATGATTTTGAGAACAAAAACAAAAGAATTCTTCAATGTATGAAAACAAACAGTCAGAAACACTCAATTACATGCACTCAAAAGGTAAACAACCATTCCCAATCTCAAATAAATTTTTATAGAGATGATTCTTTATTTTATTATTTTATAAATACAAAAAGGTAATAAAATAACCACTTGTGGGTAAATGCGCGTGTTCTAAAAAGGCCTCAACATATCTTATCTAATAGACATTCCGAGCGACGCTTAAGGCGTAAGGTTAAGATTAAGGTAAAAGACCCGTAGCGCAATGAAATGAATAGAAGAAAGGAGAGAAAAAAATCAACATTATAAAAAAATGTGAGAAAATTTCTTCTTTAATTGGACACCTCATTTCGGTTATTTCACTTTGCTACTGATTACCGTGCACCTAGCAATCAATGAGATGCATTTTTTAATAAATTAAGTTTCTTATTAGCTTTATATTACTTCATTTCGATTTACATAATTGCTGGTGCTTTGACTTGTATCTCATTTCTTCTTCATCCATTTAACACGTTAATGATGGATATCAGAGGTGAAGCTATAGATTTTTGGTACCCCACGTGCTGGGTTTGGAATTTTTCTCAAAAACGTGTAGCAAAGTACCAAATGCGTCCCTGATGGATATCCACATAAAAGAATACGAAAGGAAAATCGTCGATAAAGTCCACGTTCCTATCTATCCATCGTGTTAATTATACATCAATTTATTTTATTACTTTAATAGCACTTCATCAGCAGCAAGATGGTGCAAATAGCCAAGACTATTTTATATCAATTTAACTCTTTTTTCTTCATAATTGGTCTTAAATTTACTATCAATAAAATAACCTTTGGTTCTAATTTAATTTTACCGATTGCATTTTATGTTTCCTCTCATGCGTATGCATTTATTTGTCACCCGAGGGGATAAAAATCATAATTAATGTTCTCCCATAAATGCCTTTATTTCTACATCTGTGAGTGATTGCTGTCATTTCTGATTATTTCGAGTGAAAAAACTTGAGAAGAACTAGAATTATAAATGTTGATCCTCTGGCGCTTTCATAATTAATACTAATTATATTAACGTTTCGTTGCTTATTACTGCATTGAAATCTTCTTATTTCTTCTTTGATTTTATGTCGAAAGAGAAATTCTTTGCGTCACGACTTTTTTTGTTTTAGGGAACACTTTCTAAATTCGATTATGCATGTTCTTTATTTCTGCAATTATTAATTTCATGGGAATTGTGGTAAATATTGACCAGTTATGCAGTCTTTTTGAGGAAGACAATATTGAATTTTATTAGAAAGTCGCTGTTGTGAGGTTTTGAAATACTTAAACCCATTTCTGAAACTTTTGTAAGGTTTTTGGTTGTTGTATGGTTTTAGTAAGTAAACATTTGTATTGTTCTTGAAATTTTCAATGGAAGCAGCTGTTGTAGGGTTTATAATAAGATTTAAAAACATTTGTAAGGTTCTCAGACTTTGATTCAAAAATAAACTGTTGTAAGGTTTTAGAATTAAATTCAGTTAGTAAAACATTTGAAAGGTTCTAAATTTCAAATTCAAAACGGCCGTTAAATAATATCAAGCCATTGTAAAAAAAATCAATTATCGTCTCTCTTTAAACTCTGTTCAGCACAATAGCCTACAATGTTCAATGAACAATTCAATTTCATTTTCAATTTGCGTATAACATTCCATAATTTATACCCAGCTAATTTCCCATCAATAATAATTTTTTATTAAATTCTTCACGCGCATATTCGACACTTTTATTAAACCTTTTAGTAGCAGTTAATGTACACTAACTATAATATCGCATGAATAATGTGTGTGAAGAAAGTGTTCATGCTGTAAGGTGAATAATTTTACATATATTTATATTGAAATTCAATTAATTATCCAATGATTGATGGAAAATGGAAGAAAAGAACATCGATGGTTTGCTGAAGATGGAATGTAATTATAGAATGCTGCTGCTGTTGCTGCTTGAAACGAGAAACGATTGTGGATGTTAACAGTGAAGTGGAAGTTATTTTCTTGCATATTTGATAGTCATCTGTAAATCATTATGTATGGTAATTGTGAGTCTTAAAGTCTGACAATTTTTACAGCACCAAAGATGGACATCAAGAATTGTTTCAAGTGCACTCTTAATGGTGGATTTTTTTTGTTGTTGGTGAGAAAAACAACGAAAACTGTTGCTTTAATGAAAATCATAAATCACTTCACGCAACATTAAGTATTAGCAGAGAATACTCAATTTTCACATACTTAATTGCATTATTGGGGTTCGTTCATAAATGACGACCTGAGCCTGGATATCTGGGCTTAAACAATGCCCAAGTAAGGCCTTGTCTAGCAACAGGCTGAATCATTTTGTCTAACCAAGGCAAGGTCTTGACTGGGTGATGTCAGGGGGTCGTAGGGTCTACATTGCAGTATTCAGACACTAACGTTATTCCAGAAATTTAAAGGGAGAGGGGTTGTAAAGTACCAAATTTGTTGATGGACATCAAGAGCAAATGACCCCAAAGGATGGAATCTCAGCATCATCAACAATGTTCGCATAACATCTCTCACCATCTCTCGCATAAAAAACAATTTTCTTTAAAAAAGAAAGAAAAAGAGGTTCGATGAACTCTCATGCAACTTACTTCATATGTGAGTGGAATTTTTTTTCTAATGATTGTTTGCAGAATAATGATACGAGATAGATAGATAAGTAGGCACTGCCTTATTTTATTTCATTGTGTTTAATTCTTATTAGCAAACAGAAGCGTTTCAATTCATCAAATCATGTAATTTCTTTCTTTTTCCCAGTTATTTTTCGCTAATCTTACATCACCGCAGTTGAATAATCACGATTACACCTTAAGTTTAAGGCTTTTATCATCATCGACATTGTAACGCATGCTTTGGTATCTATTAAGCATTAGTAATTTCAGGTAAGAAATTAAGAAGAAAAATATAGGTAAATTACCACGGCATAGATTCATAAAATTAAATAATAAAGCAAGAAAAGCTTCTTTTGCATGGAACTGAATGTGTGGATTTAAGACGATTGAAAGGATTTGTTCCGTCTAAATTTCATCAAAGCATTACGTTCAGCTATGTAATTTTCTTTCATTCAAATATTCTAATAAATTGGTAAATGGCGTGTTAAACAAATCGATCATCGTACCTTCTTTTCTCTTTATTTCTCCTCCTTATTTGTCGACGAGTGCGATTAATTAATTACTCTTTTCTACACGAATTAATTTCATTTATCTTATTCTTTCCAATCAATCGCCACACACAAATTTCTCAATCGATCTCTTTTCCCCACTTCTTCTTTTGCTTTAAGCCTGCGATTCTCTTTTACACAGATTTTGCAAGACAAATGAGCTGTCGCGATCAGTTTTTGCATGTGCTACTGACTTTGAGTTGTTAATTTTATTAATTATAGTTGAGGTTTCTATTGATTATATGGTATTGAATGAATGAACAAGCTTCTGGCTACTTGAATTCATTCTTGCAGATAAAAGTGAATTTAAATTTAACGGTTTAAATTTTTTTAAAAAAATCCTGTCTGGTTGTTCAGTAACTCATAGTTCATTTCAGTTCAGTTCACTTCAAGTTCAAAATTTGAACAAAAACATTTAAAATTCAGAAAACCGTTAAAATATTGTAGCAAAAAATAGCTTCTTTTAAAGTTCAAAATTTGAACTAGGACATTTGAATTGGAAATAACCGTTATAATTTTAACAAATTTTCAAATGACGTCAACCAAATATTAAAGAACTATTTTTTCTCCGAAGAAGCTTGTAAAAATCCCATTAACCTGCAACTCATTAACATTCTGTTGAGTCACCTTTTGAACAGGAAATTTAATAAATTAAGGAAGACTCAGCTCTGCAAGACGACACCTTTTCTCACTTTACCTCTTTCAATTTTCGCAAAACTTGTTAATTTCAATTTTGAAACAACAGTTAGAAGTGCCTTCAAGCTTGAAGCAATTTCACTGATTTGAATCGTAAAAATGCTCTTTAGTCATCCTCACACATTCACTTTTTTACAAAATAATTTTTTTTAATAGAAAAAAAAGCAAATAACGAGACGACATGTTAGGAGGTAAAAGCCTTTTTTCACGCATAGATTGGAAAGACAAACAAAATAATTGCGAATAAAAAGCACCACACACTTACCGACAATAAAACTCCGTCTCTCTGAAGCACATTTCGTAACAATCTTGACGTGACAATGCTGTGGATGATCGTTTGACGTGTTTTTTCAATGCATAACCTTGAACCCTATCAATGCACCATGGACGATCACATGGCTTCTGCTTCAAGCATTTCGTCTTTTGAGCATAAATTGTAAATACCGGAAACTGTGACTTTGTTAATGCACCTGAGAACGAAAGGAAACAGAGAAAAATTATGAAATGTGTAAATAGATGGATTTGTTGAAGAATAGAGAATACTATTAGCACAATAACGTTAATTCATTCATTCTCTTAAGATTTTTCAAGCTTAATTTCAATTCTTTATTTTCGAAAACCCATCAATCTTCATTGACTGTATTCTGTTAGATAAGTTTAGCTCTATACGCTGTTGAAAGATTACTACACATAAAACAGTTAGATCTTCGACAAAAATCTATTTTAATTGTTTTTTCTTTCCGTGCCTGCTTCTTCTTCTTGCATTTGATTGCTCGAAAAAAAATTTGATCGTAACAAAATTTCTTTTAATTCTTTTTTAAACGTCTTATGGACATTTCTTTAATGATTATTATAGATTTTTTTTTTTCGTAAAATCATCTAGTGAGCGGAAGGGAGGTGAAGTAAGAAGCGTATTTAAGACTTTTTTCTTTCTTTAATTTCTACCGAACGCATCGCTTTTTCGATAATGCTTTTATGATCACTTACGTATATTTTTATATACTGCTTTCTAATCGATACGGAATTATCTCAAAAGGTCATTAATGCGAGTTAATTATGCCACAATATTTTGTGAGAAATAAATTTGATCTGATTTTCTGAGAACCGTACAAATGCTTGCTATTTTTAAAAACATTTGTAAGGTTTTCTTGAATCATTGTTTACTTTGTGGAATTGTTGATTTTTTAGTGAAAAAGGAGTATTTTGGCATTAGAATCAGTGAAAAATTATTGGAAACTAGTCACTGTAGCTTGCTATACAGCTACAATATGGAGTAAACCCAAAAATAACTCAGATTTTTGAAAATTTGAAAAAATCAAAAAAAAATTATTCAAAACTAAACAAAAATATCTACATTATTATTGGAACTCATCATGAATTGAAGGATCATAAAGACTTAACATAAGAACAGTCACTTGCATTGTAATAAAATATGGAAAAGAAATCAATAAGTGAAACCAAAATTTTTATTTACAAATATCAAGTATTCTGCGATTTTCAACCTTTGCATCCACACTTGTTGAACTGTATTTATCTCAATCATTTGCACATTAGTAAGGCTTCCGATTCGAGCACACAAGAATTCTTATTTATAAAGAAGACTCTTCAACAAAAGTAGCACAGTTCTTTTTCGGTTAACCATTTTGATGTATCAATTTCACTCGTATTACAGAATTATAAAAATAAATTGTGAGATTCTCAACAAAATCAACAAGTCATTGTGCGAATAATGAAAGAAATGGGATTGTATTTACCCGGTAATTTATCAGCATTTGATGAGAATAGCACACATAATCCAGTTTCATAATTAACCGAACTGCACGAATCATTTGCTTGACATTGTTCTAAGCAGTCGTTGAGCATTAAAGTACCAGGTACAGAATCAAGCAATTCATTTGATGCTGAGAACATATAACTGTTGATGGAAGTAATAAGTCAGAATTAAAATCATATAATTTATTTTTCTGTAATTAAATTGTTTCATTATTTTCTCATTAGCATTACCCAGTCGCAAGCTCAAAACTGATATTATCTGGACTGCATTCGATATTTGATGAGGTTGTCGTCTTAACGACTGAGGCTTCCGTTTTACGTGCCTCATTCGGTAGTTCCACAATTTCCTCGCTCTGAGTTAAATCAGAACCAGAAGCTGTTGCAACATTATCTTCTAATGGCGCATCTGCAGCATTTTCGATCGGACTGTCGATTGCGTCTTGTCGTGATTTTCGTCTCGCATGTACTGAGGTAGTTAACGAATTAATAAGCAAAATTATTCCTAATATTGTAATCAGCCTTATTTTTGGACACATTTTTTATGATGCTTAATTTGTTATGTTGTAAGATCCAAATCTACACTGTGCTGTATGTTGTTCTTCGAGCTAAATTATGTTTCATGCAGAATGGAAGAAGGAGGAAGAAGAAGAATAAAAAATGTTTTAAAATTTCTTTTTAATTTACCAGCGTGTGTTAAAATGTTTTCACTAATGAATAGGCAAAAAGTCATAATAGTTTCGTATTAAGTAATTGATACTTTTGTCCATCAACATGTTCTCATCCACCGAAAAAGAGGCAAGAAGAAAGCAGCAGTAACAAATAAACTTCGAGTGTTTCTATTAATAAGTAATTGCGAATAGGAATTGAGAAATATCGCAGTATTAAATCTGACACATTTCTTTTCATTCCTTTCCTCTCTTGTTGATTTCTTCTTCTCTTTTCACTTATATCCATCCATCCATACTCCAATGAAATGAATGGTGATTCAATTCAAGAACGAAAATGTTGTGAATTATAAGCAAACAACATAACAGTTTAAAGAAGATAAAATGCTCATTGTAAGGCGCGCATTTTTATTAATTTCATTATCATTTTTATATGCCTCGGCATTCTGTGAACATTTTGCACTTACACTGACTATGACTCAAACATAACAGTAACACAAACAAGAATTTCCTCAGATTATATGCCACAAATAAATTCCACAGATTTGCAGGCTGACATGACTTAACTGACTGGGGATTAACAAAGTAATTAATACATGAGTCTAACATACATTTAGATGCGCTAAAATTGATAAATTTCTAATCATATTTGAAGATTCGAAGATCAATTGGCCAATTATGAGGCATGAAATGCTTTTCAGTCTAGCCGAGAGAAGAATAGCTGATTATTGTTGGTTATTGTTGAATGACTTTAATTGCTTTATCTCTCGATACTCGATTATTGTTTTGTTTATTGAATGATTAGACGTTTCCCATTATTCTGCATAAAATGGAAGTGCCGAAGAATTTATGTCAAATTTCTTTCTACTTAAGGCATTAAGAAAGCCATGAGGAAAGATTTGAGGAATTATCCAAAATCATGTGAACATTTTTGACACAAATTTGATGTTTTCTTCCATTTAATAAACCTTAGCCAGGCAAGAAAGCATCACCGTTGAGTATGGACACAATATATGATCATTTCCGTCGTGAGTACTTACTTACATTTGTTTTTGTCTGACAACCTCTCGAGTACTCGACCACTTGTGAAAGTGAACTTGATGATGAAAAGTGGAAGTTCTTATGGGCTGAAAATTTCTACTTCCTCTCAGAAAATGACCGAAGAACGAGCAGCATTAGCAGCTAATTTATGAATTCAAATTTAAGTAATTGAAAATAATAGACAACATTGTAAGCAAGAGGAAAGACAGCATATTTCTAGTGCTTATGTTGATGCTCGTTGAATGAAAGTAAATCCAGAACTGGGTTAATGCAGCAGCCTTCAAATGAGTATCTGTAAATTGCAACGCTAATGTGACATCATCATTATAATTTTGTCTTTTCTTTTCACTACTGACTTACATTCCCCAAACTCAATCATCATCATTCCCGTCAGTCTCATGGATTTAATAAAAAACAACTGCAGTTTGCTGTACGGCATTAAAAATATGAAGAAGAGACTTTATCTCAGCAATAAATGTTATAAGCTGTTGTTAATGTCATAAAATCCTGGATTTTGTGAAACATACAAGAATCTTGTTCATACGATAGCAGCAGTGATGTCATAACGTTCATATATCGCGCAAAAAGTAAGAAATGAGATGAATAAACCGTTCTACAGCAATGATCCATTAATAATAAACTAAACAGAACTACTCGATGCGGAATGCATTTTTTATGTTGATAACCAGTAAGTTTCTGAAGCTTTATATTCTCTTCATTGGACATGATGCCATGAAAAACGTGAGCACATAACAGAATTAAATATTCAGAGCAGCAATGGACCAATTTCATCTTGTTATTGAAACAAAGTTAATTAACTCTTTAGAGATATTCAATTAAAAGAGAAAATTGGAAATATGACATAGTTAAGCATATTTCAATCATTTGGTTTAATTATCGATCAAATTAGCTTTAATCTGATATGTTAATGAAGCATCAACTGCTGTGATTACTTTGACTTCATTTAATTAACAAAAAAAATTTTTTTTAATGAAAAATTAAAGAAAAAGATCCAGCAATGAGAGAGACAATGAGGAAATTAACGGTAAACTTATTTTTTTATTAATTTCTTTACAATGGCAGAGAGAAATTTGCATAAAATTATAACGACTTGAGTTTATCATGATTTATATCTACTTTAAAAAATAATTTTATAGCCAGTTCTAATGAAGAAACATAAACAATACAAAGTTTTTTTTGATGTGTTACTTAAATATGAATGTTTTATCTTCAGGTCAATTCACAACAGCAAACGGCAATTAAAAATCCATTTCTCATTATGAAATCTGATCTTTTAATAAAAAGTGATTTATGAATATATCTAAATTTTAGTTTATAGCCTTCCAAAATCGATTTTCATATCGATCTTTATGAGAGGTTGCTGAATATTAAATTAATATTGGGTCGATATCTGCATAATTCTTCAGATTCTTTGTTTGCAAAATGAATTACGTTTTAATTTGAATAAATGAGGTCATCCATGAAAAATGAGAATTTCAGACCCTCCACACCCATGTTCACTAGATTATCAAATCCAATACCCTACTTCAATGCTGGACGTCATAAGCAAACGACCCCAAATCTAAAAGAGTTCACCGCAGTTCAATGAATTCAGTGAATTTAGCACAATCCAGCCCATTAAGTGGCTGTCGACATGCTCAATAAAATTTGATGTTCAGTCTTGGAACTTCAACAAGCTTAAAGTTGTTCAGGATGTTCCACATTAAATTGTCCACACCAAAAGATCGCCAGATAATGTATTCAAAAATCAAAGATAGCATCATCTGTCTTTTTTTAACTCGATTTTAGTAGAAACAAAAATCAAAGCCATGTCTATTTGAAGTAAAAGTGGAAATGTAAATGCGAAAAGAAATCACATTTGTCATTTGGGTGTTTGTTAACCGTTAGCGCATTGTGCGAGAAATATTGATAAATATATATTACAATAAGGCATGACACATTATGAGGAGAAATGTTGACATAATCAATAGACTCCATTTAGATGAGGGAGTTTGAGGCATTCCATACTTCTTTTTTTGTCGAGTTATTATAACGGTATTAGATTATTGGACTAACGCGTGCAAAAATACCTTTTTTCATCTATTTTAAATAAGTAGAAGAAGCAACCATAGAATATGCCATTTTAGATGACTTTGAGCTGTGATGGGTCGCATGTCTTTTCAAACGACATTATAATTTTAACCACATGAGATCTGTGAGGTCATTAACCATAGACGTTATGATATAATTTATATTTATTTCACAAAAATGCCAGAACAGAAAAATTGCGAGTGCAAAAGATGAAGGTTAGGTTGACATTTTCGAGGTTATGGCGCAATTTTTGAACATTTTCATTTAACGACTTTTTGAAATTTGAAAATTTAACGACTTTTTGAAATTCAAAAATTTCAACGAACTTTTAAAATTTGAAAATTTTGATTTAAAGTGTGACAAAATGGCGATAGAAAATATTTTCTCACCTCGATAAGTTTTTAATCTTTTTAAACACTTTAAAGGATCTAAATTGCAAATTAAGCTCATAGAATTCACATAAAGAATGGCAAAGAATAAGCCTGAAGTAGATATCAGATTAAGAATTCCATTTAACAGTGATTTTTAAGAATTCAGCTATCAACTCAGTCAGCCAAAACGAATGATATTCATCGCTGAAAAAATGTAGAAAAACGATGGAGAATTATTTTAAAGAGAATGATGAGCAAAGTGAATGAAGAGAAATAAATTTCAGTTATATTGTTCGTAATATGTATTCATGAGAACTAATTCACCACTACTCGGGTTTTCTTTTTAATGCAAAAAAAAAATTGTAATAATAAAGTAATTATGAAGGCATTTGATCATGATAATTAAATAATGAAATTATTCTAAAACGGTTAATTTTCGGTTGCTCTTCACTCGACTCGAGCTCCAACCAGCCTAATCAAGAATTTCAAAACAACAAAAGAGTTTTTAAGAGGAACGAGTTAACAAGGTAATGTTAAAAGAAAGTAAAGCTAAGTAGTCATGTATTGCTTCAAATATCTACTAATTATCTCTGCCGAAATGCTTTAGAGCTCTTTTTATTCTTTCAGAACTCTGGTTATTTGCTAGAATGAGTCTCTGTCTCCATGAAAAAAAGAGTTTACTTTCATCAACTCTAATGCTCTGCGTTATGCTGGCTACATCACTTAATTGGCTTTAGAAAATTCTATGAAATTTCAGGGTTTTATTTCACGACAATTTAATAAGTCACTGACTGTAGATGAACGACTGAAAAATGCACTCTTGACAAATCTGTGGAGAAAAAGAACTTTCTTTTATGGATGTGAAGATGAATAGAATTAAAGCCTAACAAGTCAGTGGAAACTAAGTATGGAGTTGAATATATTTAAGAATATGGTATTCTGGTGAGTTTTATCATCGTGACATTCGAGTTTATACCTTAATGGCATTATCGAATGTTAGATTTCTAGAAGCTATTGAAGATGAATAGATTAGAATTGATGGATTGATGAATTAATGAGCTGGATCATATCAAATAATGCTAGATATTATAGAAAATGGTTAGTATGGCATAAAAACTTGACAATCAAGTTAATAAGAAGTTCAGCATTTGATTCGGAAGCCATCAATTAAAAGTTCTGACAATCCAGCAAATTTTTAATTTATTTTGAATAATTTATTTGTATTTATGGGAAGGTGACTCATTACATTATTCTGGTAGCTTCTCCTTCCTTTATTCAGTACACTGATCATGGAATTTATCCACTATTGTATGGGAAAAATCAGAAATAATTCAAATTACTTGAAACTTAATCCTTTGTTTTGTAATAAAGTGATCCCATTTTTAATAGATCTATTTCTGGATTGTTTGAGGCTTTATTCTTGTATCTCTGTAGATCTCCTTTTGAACAAAACATCCATTGAGCAGAAAATATTAATCAGAGGCAGGAAATCCAAGCAAATAAAGAAATAAATCCCAAATTATAAACAACAATGCCACTTTAACCTCAGATTCTTCTTCGTACTTGCAAATACATCCCAGAAGTTGTAATAATACAACACAACGTACGAACTTCAAATTTGTAGCAATTATGTATTGTTAAAGAGATAATCGAAAATTTAAGATCCACAGAGCACAATGCCGCACGATTGACAAAAAAAGAAGTGAAATAAAAAAGCAACAAAAAAAAATCCTTTCTTATCAGACATGCTTCATCTCAATTCTACATTATTTTCTCTGATCCACATTCGCGATATGAGTATAAGTACATTTATTATAAGACATGCTGCATATTGAAAAACATGATGGAATTGACATGAATGAAAATTGATGACATCATTATGAGCTCATATAAAAATAAATAAATAATTTGTGAAGGTACCAAGCCCAAAATCTACGATATTCTTGCATCCATAAATGACTAACCACCCACAAAGGTTGAGTGTCAAGTTGCGCTTCAAGATGCACAACAAATAAATATTGTTCCAATCAAAAAGCTATAAAACATCCATAACTGTGAATTTTTACACGTTTAACGAGATATGTGACTGAGATACCAATCATCTTTAAAAATGTGCCCCAGATTTAGATGTAATGAACGTCCTAACTATCGGTGGAACACTTATTTTCCTGTTTGCGGAACGAGAATTATCCATTTTTGGCATGCAAATAATAAAAGTTTTTTTTTGGTGAAATTTCTCAGTTTTAAAATCGGTCGCACAACAGAATGTGAATATTAATTTCTCAGTACACAATTTTCTTAAGCTCATTTTCGATTCAGAATTGAAAAGTGTGCTAAATGTGGTCATCAGGTGTGCATATATATAAATCTACCTCGTCGATATATTCATAAGCGTGTAAATATGGCAAAAAAGAAAATGAAATTTATTTGACCTATTTACGCAGCAGCAGCAGCAACAGCGATCAAAAAGAAAGAAGATTGCTCATCACAAAAATTATTCTGAGATCACAGCGAGCATTAATAATGAAAAAAGAATCAATCGCTGACGCATGTCTTGAAAATTTTTATTGAGGAGAAAATTAGAAACTCTTTAAAATAACTTCACCGCATTTTTGAGAAAAATGCAGAACTCAGGTTTGAAGCATTAGTTCAATGCTGTCGAGTTTCTTGGCTAATCGATTGGTCTTGAGGCAGTCAGTCATTGCTAATATTAGGAATTATTTGTTTAGTTTTTATAATTTAAATTTTTTTAAACCCGTTAAAAATTTAAATTTTTAATAACCGTTGAAATTTGAATTTTTTAAACCGTTAAAGTTTGAATTTTTAAAAGCCGTTAAAAATTTAAATTTCGAAAAGCCGTTAAATTATAAATTGCATTTTTAAATTATTTTACACATGATAAATTAATTGAAAATGCTGATTGCCGCTAACAAAAAATGCGCTTAAATGGCTTGAGCACGAATACTATTTTAATTTTGTTAAGTCAAAAAGCGACAGAATAAAAAATTTATGTAGGCAAGAGAATTAATGTGATGGACCCGCATGACTTTTGATTCTAGTTGTAAAACAATCAGATGCAACTTGAAGCTTATTATATGGTTTAATGTGTATATTCTTCACCTTCTTTTCTTTATTTTGATTTGATCTTCGATTATTTTCTATTTAGCAACTTTTCTTTCGTTTACTTCTATTCCTTCCTTCACAATTCACAATTGATTAACTTCTTATGGAAATAGTTGCATTTTCTAATATAGAACGGCACATGCAACTAACTTTATTTTCTACTCAGTACAATTTTTATTCACTTCCACTTTAGCTTTATTTCTATCAGAACTCAAACTTGACCATGAAACAATCGCGCAGCAACTGAAGAGCAACTGAATGGGTGAAGGTTATTTTATAAACATTTCTGCTACTTTTTTTCTCAGTTTTTCTTTTTCCCCATTTCTCTTCTATCCATTTCTTTTTCATTTTGTTGAATTCTTTAACAGAAGATTTTTCGTTGTTGCGAGAGACTGTGGTGAGTATAGGCATAGGCTGTTACTCAACATGGAGAAATTATTTAATCGTGAGAGAAGTGCATGGAAATGTTGAGCACGTGTGCAGTAAGTAAATAAATAATGCAGACTGTGGCGGTCGTTCGGAAATGACGTCAACCAGAAAATTTGACTTTTGGGATCGACCTGGTAGGACCTTATGATTCGTATAGACCACCATGTTGGAGGTTCTCAAGTAAAACAGCAACAAAGATACTGGTCTTATTCAATAATATAAGTTAATATTCTGTAAAGCTTCTTGGTAGCACCCAATAGTTTAGTTGGTAAGAGCATATGACCAGAAATCGTATGGATGTGGGTTCAAGTCCCACCGTTGTACAGAAGTTAAATTTTTTCTCCTAAATATTCAATATAAAATTTCATTAAGAATCAAAATCAAGGTCCAACACAACCACTCCTACCCCACATCTTGCACGTCATAAGTCAATAACCCCTGTGTTTACATGAACCCTTAGGTATGCATCTAAATCATTTGAAGGAAATTAAAGATGAACAGAAACGACCGATTAAGATCTCAACATGCAATTGATAATTTATGCCGTAGAGCTACTCGAGATGTAAATAACGTTACGTGATCTATTGACAAATAAATCAAATTTGAAACAATTCTCGCACATATTCAATGGATAGTCAATTGGTGTCAAGTTTCATGTGTTCTTAAGACGACGATGATACTCTAAAGTAAAGCTTCAAAAGATACAGTCTTGTAATATTGGATAAGCACATTCGAGGAGAAAATTGTTAAGAGAAAAAGTCGTAGTTCTTATTATTAATGGATCACTGCCACAAAACGGTTTTTTCATCTCATTTTCAGCTTTGTCTTTCGCATAGTTTATTTTCGCGCAATATATGAACATTATGACATCACTGCTACTATCGTATGAACAAGATTCTTGTATGTTACACAAAATCCAGGCATTAATAAAATTAACAACGGCTTATAACATTTATTGCTGATATAAAGTCTCCTCTTCATATTTTTAATGCCGTACAGCAAACTGCATGGAATGATGATGATTGAGTTTGGGGAATGTAAGTCAGTAGTGAAAAGAAAAGACAAAATTATAATGATGATGTCACATTAGCGTTGCAATTTACAGATACTCATTTGAAGGCTGCTGCATTAACCCAGTTCTGGATTTACTTTCATTCAACGAGCATCAACATAAGCACTAGAAATATGCTGTCTTTCCTCTTGCTTACAATGTTGTCTATTTTTTCAATTACTTAAATTTGAATTCATAAATTAGCTGCTAATGCTGCTCGTTCTTCGGTCATTTTCTTAGAGGAAGTAGAAATTTTCAGCCAATAAGAACTTCCACTTTTCATCATCAAGTTCACTTTCACAAGTGGTCGAGTGCTCGAGAGGTTGTCAGACAAAAACAACAAATGTCAGTAAGTACTCACGACGGAAGTGATCATATATTGTGTCCATACTCAACGGTGATGCTTTCTTGCCTGGCTAAGGTTTATTAAATGGAAGAAAACATCAAATTTGTGTCAAAAATGTTCACATGATTTTGGATAATTCCTCAAATCTTTCCTCATGGCTTTCTTAATGCCTTAAGTAGAAAGAAATTTGACATAAATTCTTCGGCACTTCCATTTTATGCAGAATAATGGGAAACGTCTAATCATTCAATAAACAAAACAATAATCGAGCATCGAGAGATAAAGCAATTAAAGTCATTCAACAATAACCAACAATAATCAGCTATTCTTCTCTCGGCTAGACTGAAAAGCATCTCATGCCTCATAATTGGCCAATTGATCTTCGAATCTTCAAATATGATTAGAAATTTATCAATTTTAGCGCATCTAAATGTATGTTAGACTCATGTATTAATTACTTTGTTAATCCCCAGTCAGTTAAGTCATGTCATCTTGCAAATCTGTGGAATTTATTTGTGGCATATAATCTGAGGAAATTCTTGTTTGCGTTACTGTTATGTTTTAGACTCATAGTCATAGTAAGTGCAAAATGTTCACAGAATGCCGAGGCATATAAAAATGATAATGAAATTAATAAAAATGCGCGCCTTACAATGAGCATTTTATCTTCTTTAAACTGTTATGTTGTTTGCTTATAATTCACAACATTTTCGTTCTTGAATTGAATCACCATTCATTTCATTGGAGTATGGATGGATGGATATAAGTGAAAAGAGAAGAAGAAATCAACAAGAGAGGAAAGGAATGAAAAGAAATGTGTCAGATTTAATACTGCGATATTTCTCAATTCCTATTCGCAATTACTTATTAATAGAAACACTCGAAATTTATTTGTTACTGATGCTTTCTTCTTGTCTCCTTTAGCTGGAAGTAATGAAATACGAAAATGTTGATGGACATCGTATCAATTACCTAATATGATACTATTATGACTCTTTTTCTTTTCAGCATTTTAGCACACCGGAGAATTAAATGAAACATGTAATTTCACGTACACACATTTCATTCAAATATCGGAATCAAAGACTACTGTTGTTTTTAATGGTTTTCTGCTTCTCGCGCGAAAGAAATGGAATTTAGATGAGATACCATTGGGTGGCTAAGCAGCTATTGAGAATTAAATTAATTAAATGTTTAGCAGCTATCTGTCAAACAAGATCAATAAAAGTCCTCAAATCTTTTCAAAATAAAAAGCTCTAAAATTGTTGAAAGAAGTTATTTAGTCAAGTCTACAGCTTATATCCAGAAACTCATCTCAGCATGATCGCAATTTAGATTTCTCTGCATTTCTCACAAGCAATCATATGCTGTAATACTTTTTTTTTTGTTGAATGAATTGCCAAGGAGGAAGCATTTTTGGGAATTGATCTCTTATTTTGGAATGAAAGTTTTTTTTGGAAGTACGCAACCTTTGAATACAGTTTTCGAGGTAAATCCCATTCTTGGTGTTAACCAGTATTTTGATGCAGCTTCTTGGATGCATATGACCACTAAATGGAGTTTTTTCAGGTTTGGTGCCTCTTTTACATCTAGATCGATTGATTTGAAACAAGATCATACTAAAGGAAGTGGTAGAGCCCTATTGCTTTAATACTATAGAGTAATGGTGGGAAACTGGTGTACATGGTGTGCCATGATTCGAAAAAGATTTACCAATACTACTTTAAAGATCTATAAAGGTTTAGTTTAGTGTTACTTGGGACTTTTAATTCAGTTTTTATTTTTTTTTAGTATTTTAAGTTCAACTTTTTAGTTCAATAATCTGAGTGACACAAGGTAGTATCTACTTCCATGCTATACACTTCCATGCTGATTAATAAGAACTAATGCCACGTGTATCTTCCAAATGGAGTCTTTTGTTGCTCGGGCATTTTAAATTCCTAACATACTTTAAAAACTATCTGATCAGTGATCACATGTTTAAGCTTTTAACAAACTTAGTTCCAAAACTTCAGAACTTTATTTCTCCTTAAACTTCTGCAACCATTCAAACTTTTCCCCACAAAAAGCTTTTTCTTCTTTATTTTTTCCGGTAAAAAGTTGCAACCTTGAAAAAGTCATGGTCAACTACTCTATTGGAATGACTGATTAAGAAGAGGTCAATGCTTACGAAAATTTTTATAGTTGCTTAACGAATGATAAATTGTTTAGATTTTTATTGAACTCTGTCCTTCAAGTATTAAGTTTAGTTTAAGTATTAAGATTATTTAATCAGGTGTTATGTGTAGATTCAGATTCTCTTCTTGGAAGACGAATTTTGAAAAAAATAAATGTCACAAATAAAACACCATTTGCAGGTGCGAATGTGATAAAGAAGTGAAATATTTTGTCTGAGTCAACAAACTTCATAACTGTGGAGTTTTATTGTTTTATAAAGCTATAGTTTATAAATAAAAAGGTGCCATTCAATAATTACTTGGGATCAATATAAAAAAATTTAGTACTTTTATCCAAAATTTACATTTTAAAGAATTTATCTTTATTTATCAACATTTAGTCATTGGATAGATTATGAAGATTAATGTTTTATCAGTGCACTAAAAGATTCTTTTATCAAACTTTTATTTTTAAGGAATTGTTGCCAACTGCCAAAGTAAATTTAGATGATGAGTCATCATAATTCAATAGGATGGACTATACTTAAAATTGAGATACCCGAGTGTCATATGATCTGAAGTTAACGTTAGCACGTATATTTGAGTAAGCATATTTGGAATGTTCAATACACGGCGGTTAGGCGGACTTGACTGCCATTTACCACATTTCTGCTGATTGGTTCTAAGTTTGTTGTCCGTTTGACCGTCGTGTGATTAACATTTTAACATGTACCAGGATATTTGAGGACCATGCAACCACCAACAGTGGTGTAGCAAGAAATATCGAAAAAGCATCCAATAACGGTACCTTACCCCCTTTCATTGACTACGCACTCAATTTCAAGGACGTACTGCTTGCTCGGGAATATTAAAACTTAAGGAATTCGAAAAATGTTGAATAAGAAATTTCACAAGTTTTTGCGTAGATAATGAATGGGATAAAACCAGACGAGTTTGTAGCTGATGATGAGGCAATCGAGGATGTTGAGGTAGAATCAACAAAAAGAAAAAGATCGCGACAATTTTGTGTATGCTTCAACTGGTTTACTTTCATCAAGTGGGAATGGGATTTTTTTTATTTTAAACATGAGGAAGGAATCAACACGTGATTCTTTTTTTTCTTTTGCAGATGAAACTTGAAATAGTCAATGAGGTTTGGGTAATGACCGGTTTTCGTGGCATGAAGTATCACGTGTAGATTATCTTTTGTTCTTCATTGGATTTTTGTCTTCCTAAGTCGATAAAAAGATTCGCCTCAAAAATTTTTCAATTGTTTTCCTTAAAAGAGTCTTCCTTTCACTTCTTATTCGATGTATAATGTCAAGTGATTGCTGCTAACTAGAATTTCATTAACGTTTCCTCATTGTGACTTCACAATTTTAATGTAAATTTTTGTTTCTATACCATTCTCTTTTTTTTGTGGAAGACGATTGAATAAACTTGACTTCTTCTTCGCAAAGCTTCACTGATTTACAGTTACTAAACGATTTCTTTTGGAATCTAATAGGAACCAGTTGTGAGTGAGGAAACATTTGACAATAACAAACTAGTAATGAAGCGATCACGCTTCATGGGCATATTCACACCGTTTCAAGTTTTTTCATTCATAGCTTAGTATTATGTTACTAACAAGACTTACGAAAAATCGTAAAGTTTTAGCTTATTTAGTCAAAAATATCAAAATTAGAGAAAAAATGAGTTTGACGTAGCTTCTAGCCCCTCGAAATCCAAAATGGCGTCGGTTCCATATTAAGGCACAGCTAAGGAACCTACATACCAAGTTTCAGCTCATTTGGTCAAAGTCATAGCAAAAATCAATTTGGCGTAGCTTCTAGCCCCTCGAAATCCAAAATGGCGTCGGTTCCATATTTAGACACAGCAAAGGAACCTATATACCAAATTTCAGCTTATTTGGTCAAAGTTAAAGAAAAAATCAATTTGGCGTAGCTTCTAGCCCCTCGAAATCCAAAATGGCGTCGGTTTCATATTAAGGCACAGCTAAGGAACGTACATACCAAATTTCAGCTTATTTGGTCAAAGTTAAAGAAAAAATCAATTTGGCGTAGTTTCTGACCCCTCGAAATCCAAAATGGCGTCGGTTCCATATACAGACACAGCTAAGCAACCTACATACCAAATTTCAGCTCATTTGGTCAAAATTAGAGCAAAAATCAATTTGGCGTAGCTTCTAGCCCCTCGAAATCCAAAATGGCGTCGGTTCCATATTCAGGCACAGCTAAGGAACCTACATACCAAATTTCAGCTTATTTGGTCAAAGTTAAAGAAAAAATCAATTTGACGTAGTTTCTAACCCCTCGAAATCCAAAATGGCGTCGGTTCCATATTCAAGCACAGGTAAGGAACCTACATGCCAAATTTCATCTCATTTGGTCAAAATATTCATTTTCTCTGAAAAAATTAAATTGTGTTTTGCAATAATCGGCTATAATTTGACCAAAAATCGCACCTTTTCGTTCCGTGTGCCTTACTGGAAGCATCTCATGACTCCAAAAACTATACAGCTCTTGAGATACCCAATATCTATCAGATGCAAAAAACCGGAAGTTTTAATATTGAGTTTGAATCGAGTTATCGTCGAAAGTAACTAACTTGCTAAATGACAGAAAGCGTTTTTTTGCGATTTCTCGGCACTGGAAGCACCAATCGAGATGCGGTTTTCACTATTAAATTGGTAATTTTAAGCACAGACTTTCCATACTGAACACTATGGGTCGATTCCGTAAGCCTGAAGCAGCAAGTCCAAAAAAGTAGTTTCACTGAAATACCAAAAACAATATATTCACACACAATTAAAATTGGTGTGAATATGAAATATTTTTATTGGACATGTTTTTTTTGACGCACGATTGGAGGAATAAGAAAAAGTTCTTTAATTTCATAGCTTTTTAGATGTGTCACTGGAAGATTTCTCAAATAAATTGGGTTATTGATGAGAATTTGGGAATTGAATAGATTTTTTTTGTACTGAATTTTGAAGCAATAAACAATTTAATTCAAATATTTTCTGGAATGTTCGATGATTTTTTACGTCTGCTACCAATCTTTTCACATTGCATTGATTTTTTGGTAATAACCCTGATTAATTAGTGGTAATTTTTAATTAAAACGTCTTTGATGGTAGATTGTTCCACGGTGATTCCATTAACATTTCAATTATCATTAAATTTTGAGATATTTTTTTGGTAATAGAAAGTCTCATGACATTGACTGCTACGCTGCAAATTGTTGAAGCACAAAAAATGTTGATGATTCATAAATTCAACAGAGAAACAGCTATGATTGGTAATAAATAATTGTAATCAGAGACAACCCATGTCGCAAAAATGTGTGTCTTTACTGAAAATCAGAACTAGCTGACTTTCGTTAAATAATTCATGAACTATTGCACTTATTTATGGAAATTTAAAATGTCTATTCATTTAAATTTATTGAGCTTTCTTCCTGGAAAACATTTTCTGTAATAAAGTTGTTATAATTGTGAAATTATTCAGCATTCACCTAAAATGTCATTTTTGGCGGTATTTTGATTTTATAAAGAATTCGAATTTGAAAAAGCCGTTAGAATTTGAATTTAAGAAAGCCGTTAAAAATTTCATTCAGAATCTATTTCTGATCCATGCTTCACCTCAATACGAATTTTATCTCCACAGATGTTTATTTGCATAGCATGATAAAGAGGTCATAACATCATCTAATTGCTTCCTCTGAGAAGTATCAAAAATAAACACTTTTGTAATGTAAACTACTCAGAAATGTGTTATAGATCCTCATAAATTTAATCTGATCATCACGCGCTGAAAGTTCAACAAAAAAGAGTTATTTATGTAAATTTGTCCAAGAATCTGAATGAATTGATGGCACACACATGTATGCATGAATTTATTTTCACTCGATCGATCTTGTCGATAGATGTTTTTCTTCTTCATAATTCCACACCTATGTTAAATAAATCATTAGTAGTGTAAACAGCACAATTGAATGTAAATTCGAGGGGAAAAAATCTTCCATGAGACATGACCTTGCTATTACTCGTCTATTGCCTTTGAGAAAAGTTGGATCGCCACTGAAAATTAATTAAGCTACGTCAGATGTGAAAACTTTTGTTTAGATTATGAAATTTGTAATTTATTCGACTTTCTTATTGCATCATTTTTATAAAATTTATTATTTGTCATAAATAGAAGTTTAAATTGTTTTTTTAAGGCACGAGAAGAAACATTTTGGAGCACAAGCTTATTTTGAAGCTTACAATTTACTTTACCTTAATGCACTAATTAATTTCGATATTTTATTGTTACATTTCATGAGTATAAAATGTGCCTTAATCATAATTTCCATTAAAGAATGCTTCTCCAAATTAAATGAGCACAAAAATCATAGAGCTGGAGATTTTTCACATACTTTATGTCTTTTACTATAATTTTTGTCTGTTTATATTTGGGATCGTTCACAAATGACGTCAAAATATCCACCTTCCATTCTCAATTTAAAACTTTAATGCCGGAGAGGAATTGAGGAATAAAAATTCAATTTTTTGGATTGACGTCACTTATGAGCGACTCCTTCTTCTTTTGTGAATTGCATTCGATTTATTAAATAAACTTTAGTACGGAATTTTTATTAACAATACAACCAATTCTATTAAAATTGCCACGTCTGCACGTTTTTACGATGTTTTACCTTCTTTACATAATTTAATAATTTATTTTCAATTTTATGATGCTTAGAATTTATTTTTTGCGCTTAGTTGAAGTATTTGTAGGCAGTTTGGGGTAGACAGAGAATTTTATTTCTAACTAAAAAGATAATACAATCAAACTTATTGTATTATGTTTATTGGAAAGATTTAAGCTAGGGTTCCTGGAACGTGAATTTGAGACTCGGTGATCAGTTCTGAGAAGATCAAGTAAATTTTTAGCAGCTTTTCAAAATTAAAACTTTGCATTTTTCCCGCCAAAATAAAAAATATCCCTAAACGTCCACAGTCACCCTAGCCATATGAATCATGCAAATTTCTAATCATTCATCTACAATATAAATGTTTAAAGCATAAAAAATCATTAATAATTACTAAACTGTCATTAATTTGCCACTTGCCTTGTCTGTAACATAACAATAATAACATCTACATAAATAATAACTGACCCATTAATGAGATATCTACTATTATTAGACGAATAATAATAATAAAAAAGATAGAGAGAAGGTTAGAAAGGGAAGAACAATTTCTTCTTCTTCTTCTTTTTTTTTGTTGATGGAAACCAAAACCATAAAAAATACCAAAAAATACTAACAAAAAAAGTTATTCCTCAAAATTAGGTAATTGATTTAATGATGTTTCATTCTCGTTTCTCATAAGTTCGTCGATGCATATCATCAACATATTTTAAATAGTAAGTACCAGGGAAAAGTCTATCAATTGCACCGCTTGGCTCGAAGTTCGTACGATGTGAATTATGAACACGTACTTCCATTAATTCTGTGAATTCTTGCGGTGAAATTTTAATTCTTTGTTCGAGCAACGGTTTAACATAATTAAGCTTATCAAGTAATGGTTGAAGTTTTGTACAATCATTTGTTACACTAATTGAGTACATTGTAGATGCTAATCCTGAGCCATAAGAGAAGACACCAATGTGTTTACCTAGAAGCTTATTGACATCCTCATCAGCACTTATAAGATATGATACTAAACCTGAGTAAACTGATGGTGTGTACATATTTCCAACTTGATTGGCAAGTAAGAGTGATGGTTTGGTCTTCTTATTGAATACGTCCTTTGAGTAATCCATAAATACCTTTTCGACATCTCTATCAAAATACGTTTCCTCAAGCTTAATGGAATCGAATTTTTCATAAAATGCTGGATATAATTCTTTCCTCTGTTCCGGATCCGTAGTTAGAATGAAATCATTCAAACTTACACGCCCTAATGATTTCTGTACAAGCTTACAGTACGGTGTATGAAATACGAGAGCATCAAATTGATTTAGGCCAACAACTTTAGCTCCTGGATTTTGTTTTTGATATTTTTCACAATACAGACGATAGCAGTTATCGAGTGCACTCAAATAGCACTGAATTGACAATTTTCCATCAACGACTGGGAACTCGGATGTCAAGTCTGGCTTATAAAAATCATAAGCATGTTTCATGTAAGTTGACCTCACTTTACGATCAAAAACTAGAGGTGCATTTGGTCCAATGAGCATAGCAATCGCTCCAGCACCGCCCGTTGGTCTTGCAGATCCTTTTGCATAAACAGCAATATCTCCACAAACAACTAAAGCTAAACGACCATCATAACTTGATGACTCAATCCAATTGATAGCATTAAAAAGTGCTGCAGTCCCGCCGTAGCACGCATTTGTTGTATCAATTCCTTCAAGGTCAGTTACTCCATGTTCATCAAACAATTGCATCAGCACCGACTTGACAGACTTTGATTTATCAATTATTGTCTCAGTTCCAACTTCCAAATGACCAATATCCTTTGGATTTACATTGTAGCGTTTGAGTAAATTGCTGACAACAGTCAGACATAATGAATTGATGTCCTCACGATCTGTACAGAATCCCATTTTGGATTGTCCAAGTCCAATTGTATATTTTCCAGCAGAAACTCCATCGAATTGTTCTAACTCTGTCTGATCAATGTACAATGATGGAAACACTAATTCAATGCCTAAAATACCGACGTCCGATGGCCAAGACATTTTTTATTATGGTGATATGAATATATTATTGGATTGAGTGTAAAAAAGTCAACTGGAAGCACACAAAGTAATTTTTTGAATGAATTTTTGTTACACGCACAGATTTTCTGTATTATTTAACTTTCTCTTTAACTGAATCAACACTTCCAGTGCCTTACTTTCTTTTTATATATTCGTCTCTTCTTTTTTCGGTGTTTTCCTTTCAGTTGGATAATTAATTAACTTTGATTTGCAACTGTATGATGTTTTATGTCGATATGATAACTGTACAATTTTCTTTCTCTTGGCACTGACTGACTTATGTTATTTAATTTTATTAAAGAAAATTTTTCTTTTTGCTAAATGTTTATTTTTCTCTCTTTAAATTTTTTTTCACGCTATCTGAATGAATTGTGTAACACCTCAATTGTATGAGATATTCAGTTTTTCCTTCTTTTTTTCAGCGCTATCTTTTTTTCGTACCGTCTCAAACGATAGTTAAAATATAACTAAAAGAATTATGTTTCAAAAAATCCTACATTATACATTATAACTTGCTCACTTCTGAAACCTCTCTAATTTTACAACATGTGATTATTTGACTGGAACATACATGAAAGTGGAACTATGTTATAAAAGATATACAGTTATTTTCACTATAAATGATTGCTTATGAATGATCGACGAAATTGATAGACATTTGGGCTCGTCGTGGATTTTTGAAACTTGAATCTTATGCTTGTTTTCTGGAAATTTGAAATTTACAAAACCAAAGGCGCGGAAAATTTAAATTTTACAGAACTACTATCAAAAAGATGCGAAACATTTGAAACTAACAAAACCGTTACTTAAGCATAATTTTTAAAACTTTTTTAAGCCTTTTACAAAAGAAACTAGTTTTTGTTGAACTTATAAAGATCTTGTGTCTTAAATTATAGAGGTCATCAATAACACTGATTGTAATATACCTTTAAACCTGAAACTTTTGTACACAGAATAAAGTTTATTAACTGTTTTTATTATTTATACTCGAATCTTTCAATATATTTGTTTAATTCCCAATAGTTTTCTGAAAATTCAAAATTTACAAAACCGTTGACAAGAAAAAAGGCGCAGAAAATTCAAATTTTAAAAAACCGTTACTTTTATGTTTAAACTTTTTAAAACCTTTGACAATAGGGCAAATCCGCGGAAGGAAAAAAGCTCAAAATTTTGTTTTTTCTTAAATTCTCTTTAATTTCACTATTACAGTAATGTTTAAGTACCAAATTACATGTATTTTCAACAAATGTATAAGTTTAGATACTTATCTGATGATAAAAATCATTAATTAAAGAGATATTTTAATTTTTCTTGTGTAAATCTCTCCTGCAACAAAAATTTGCTTTCATAAAATTGCAAATAATTTCATAATTATACATTTAGACAGGATAAAACATATTCCATAGCATTAAAGAGGTACTTTTCTATCATTTTCTATAATCAGGAAGCTATTTAAGTCGCTTAATAAGAAGAAATTAATGAAAAAAGCGTCAATCTCTCCTGCAAAAGCGCTTTTTATGAAAATTTTTCTCAGCAAAATTTGATGCAAACTTGTGCGAGCTTTATTGTTTACAAATTTGTTTAATTAAATTCATAGACAAATCAGTATTGAATCGTTCTTAATGACTTATAATATCTTATTTATACTTCTAAATAATACAATTAGAAGGATAAACTCTTATGTAAACAGCTAAATCCGATTATTTAATAAGAATTTTAACGGATTTTATGAATTTAAACCTGTTCAAGTTGAGAAATTTTGCAAATCGTTTTTTCCCAGTTTCACTATTTTGCGGATTTGCCCAATAGAAACTCATTTGTACTGAAAAATTTCATAACATAAGTAACTTAATTGCTTTACAATACTATACAGCAAGCAGCATAATTGAAGCTGAAAATCAAATCTTTTAAGCTGCAGCACGAAAATTAACACCAATTCATTATAAAAGAAAATCATCTTATGCATTTTTATGAATCTTTTTTTATTGGTCAAATTTTTGTCTTTTTCATGCTGTAAATATATGATGAATTTATGTTCAATGTGAATCTTATAGAAAAAGAAAAGAAACATACATATATTATGTTAAACATGGTCTTTCTTTCATTTTTTGAACTTAATTAATTAGAATATCTTTAAAGTTGTTGAGTGTGATTGAGAAGTGTGTCCGGAGAAACAGAAGAAAATATAAATGAAATTAAGAAAATAATTTTCTTTTTAAAACTAATTAAATTATAATGTTTTTCGTGCATCTACATGATAGAGCATACAGATTTCTTAGCGGCCGGTTTTACAATGAATTTTAACGTTCCACTTCCCTCAACCTTCTTTTCCTCCTTAATTTCTTCAGATTTTTCATTCAAATCAACATCCTTCAATTCACTGTCACTTAGGTCAATGGAACTTGCTGTCTCGTTCAAAATATCACCAACTTTTGGGGTACTTGCAAGATTTGCGCGCGAAAACCTGCTTCTGAGCATTGTAACAGGCGAGTAGAAGTTGTTGAATAAAGCACTAATATCCAATCGACTACGTTTTGGACTGTCAAGATGTTCCATTGAATCAATGCGACGCTTACGATCTGTCTGTGGAGTTTCTAATAAATTATCTCCAACTTCAGACCCAATTGTTGCATTTGCTACTGATTCATCCGGATCTGGTGATCGATATGTGAATTTAATGTCATCAATTGGACGTGTTGAACGACGTCCACTAAGTTTACGTTCAGTTATTGGTGTTTCAATCGTCATTTCTGTGTCATTTGATACTTTTGTGCTTTGATCCATTGTCGATACAGTTGATAGATTTACAAATGTACTGGCATTTTGTAAGCGATCGGAACGGCGCTTTGAAGATACAGGTAATAAGTCTGAATTTAATTTAACGACTTTTGTCTCTTTTGGTGATGCTTCTGGCAATTCTTCAGGAACAACTTGTTCCTCATTTTGAGCATTTGATTCAGGTTGAGCTTCTTCTTTTTTGGGTGTTGGTTCGGTGGATTTAGGAACTTCTTCAGTTTTTGGTGATGCAAATTCAGATGATTCTCGTGAATTTGTGGATGCTCGTGCTCTTCTTCCACGTTTCATCTTCAATAATGGTGATATCTCGTCAGTTTGTGTCAAAACTTGCTCCTCAACGACTTCCTCACGTCCAATAGGAATCGAGACATATTCATCATCCAAAATAATTATATCCTTATCGCTCTTATCATTTCCATTTGATTTATCTCCATTCTCAATTTTGTGACTATTTGAGGACCCATTTCGACTCTTTCGACCAGGCTTATTGGATGTCTCGTTATCGAAAACGACAGGTGTAACACGCTTTTTCAGTGCTAATTGCGAATGAGGAATCTGCGACATCTACAAGCAAAAAGAAAAAGACGTAGGAATGATTAAGAAACAGTTTATCAAGATTTTAGTAATTTTCTTCTTCCTTTGAAACGAAAATAAGCTATGTAGTTATGAAGTCTCTGTTAATGTGATGTACGAGCAATTTTGGCGCATTTTTAGATAAATATTTAAGTAAAGTTTATTCTAAAATAACGATTTTGCAAAGTCAAAATTCAAAACTTTACAACATTTAATTCTTCCAGCATTTATAAGGTTTTTATAAAGCTTGTTGCTCTTCAAGTGCCTAGATCCAGCAGTCAAAGTGAACTTATTATTAAGAAAAATGCGCGTAAAAATGTATGAAAATTATCACGACGATCATTTGTCGCTGTGCGAAGAAATTATGTCGTATTTCCATCGATATACTTTTGTTTTGTAGTGAAAATTCTTTGAATGTATGTTTTTCATTCTGATGAGCTCGAATAGTTTCCCTTAAATGTGTGTATTGCTAATGTGTATGCAATATAATGAAACAATAGACGACAATAATTCTCGAATCGAAACAATGCAAATGAAATGAAGCGTCAAGTTGTACATACAACGCAAGTGACTCCCCAAAATAGCCGAAAAACTTTAAGAATTAAGTTTAATTTAATGAATATAAAACATCTGATTAGTAAGAATCTCGGTCAAGACTCTTTTTCGTTTCGTATATCACGTGTAGAAGCGTATAAGATGAATAAGAAGCATGACAAATAATATGATCCCCCCGCTATGCTAATTTTCTCTCTTTTTGGGGCTTCTTCTTTCTCATTTTCGGTATATTATTAAAATAATGGGCGGGAGAGTTCAGGCACCTTGAAAATTGCTTAGACATTGCCTGTCTTGTACTTTCTACGTCAATATTTATATTTTTACATATGTTGAGCAGGTAAAGGAACTATCATGCAAATTTTTATGAAAACATCCAGTAGGGCACAATATTCTCGACATATTTTCTTTTGAGTCCCTAAATATGACTACTGTCCCAACACTTATAAGCATAAAAACTAAAGTAATTTAAAAGCGATTTAAGTCTTTTTTGTGTTTTTCTAGTTTGTCTTCTTTTCTCTCTCTTTATTTCTTTTATGATTTCTATACCTGACTGGAATGCTGTCTGTTCCACTTGTTGCTTACTACATAGCTACATGAATTTTATATTAATATTTGCATTTACAAGCTTGTAGTATGCGCGCAATATAGAAATTTACTCAATTTATGAAGATCTCTCGCGATGCTCAAAACTTTAATAGATAAGAATATTATGATGAAACGTAAATATATGATGTATATATGTAACTCATAAAACGTTCTATAAATCTTATTGCCCGGAGAATATCACTCACAAACACAGACACACAAAACGGTCGCTATGCTTAAGTTATGCTCCTTTGACGCTTTCACAGTATGAAAATAATCTTTTTGCGACTTTATTTTTGGCAAAATCACAATTTTTTCATTACAAAAATCACGGTAAAATGTAATTTGTGTAGGATAGTTTATAAATAAAACGTATTTAAAGCATAAAATTGAGCGAAAATTTTCTTTGAAAATCATCAACTTTTTGATTTTTCTTCTTTTTTACGAATTTAATGCTTTAATCACACAAACTTCATTATATTTACCTCGGTATATTGCTTATAAACACTTTTCTTATTGTTTAGTCAAACGAATTACACTAAATGAGTTAATTATATTATAAAATCTACAATGGCTGTTGTTAACATGAAATTTTTTTAAATGAATAAAGTTTTTAAATTTTGACCGTTATTTTTTGCGCACTGAGCAACGGTTGAAATAAATTTGAATAGCTTTCGAGGGATATTCAACTGTGACATTTTTTTATTGTTGTTTATAAACAGACAAAAATTGTGATTTACAGAATTTAATTAAATTGACAGAAAAATGAGTAAGGCAGATGATTTTGAGATTAAGGACGGTCCAATATGCTTAATAGTGCTTGGAATGGCTGGAAGTGGAAAGGTAATAATCTGTTTATTTGTGAATTTCGAGAAATTTCGTAATATTAACCCGGTAAACTTACAGACCACATTTGTAAAGAAACTTGCGAGCTTCCATCGAGAGGAATATAATCCATACATAGTTAATCTAGATCCAGCATGTAAGGAAACACCATATCCTGTAAATATCGACATCAGAGACACTGTAAATTACAAACAAGTCATGAAACAGTATAAATTAGGTCCAAATGGAGGGTAAGTTACAGTAAATCTGACTTAATTCCATTTACTAAGAATGTCATGCATTAAATCCATAGAATCGTAACATCATTAAACCTATTTTCAACGAAATTCGATAAAGTTGTGCAACTAATTGAAAAAGCTGGAACTGATGGACATAAAATCTGCGTAATAGACACTCCAGGACAAATTGAAGTATTTACATGGTCAGCAAGTGGTGTCATTATCACAGAAGCTCTGGCAACTCGATTTCCAACAATAGTCGTTTATGTCATGGACATTGTGCGATCAATAAGTCCAACAACTTTCATGTCAAACATGCTCTATGCCTGTTCAATTCTCTACAAAGCTAGACTTCCATTCATTGTTGCTCTCAATAAGATTGATGTCCAAAGTCATGAGTTTGCTATTGATTGGATGAGAGATTTTGAGTCATTCCAAGAATCTCTGGAGAAGGAAACGTCTTATGTCAGTAATTTAACACGCAGTATGTCACTAACTTTGGATGAATTCTATAACGATCTTAAGGCATGTGGTGTATCTGCTAAAACAGGAGTTGGATTTGAGAGATTTTATGAGCTTGTAAATGATGGAAAGGAGGAATATTTAAAGGATTACAAAGTTGAGTACGAGAAGCTGAGAGAACAAAGAAAAAAGGAAATAGCTGAAAATGAAGCAAAGAAGCTGAAAGAAGCAGGTCAAGCAACCAGTAGCGTAGTAAACATCAATCCAATGGTCATCGATGTCCCATCTGGCGCTGAGTTTTCCGAGATTTACTTAAAACATCCAGGAAATGAAAGCTCAGAAGATGAGGAAGGAACAGAAGATCAAGTAATGAGATCTGTGGACGATGCAAAGGAAGAGAAAAATTTCCAGTCGATTGTCAAGCAGCACAAAGATCATGAAAGACACAAATCTGAAAATAATCAATGTAATTAAAATGTTAATTTGATTATTATAAAGGCTTTGCTAAAAAAAATAATTTTTAACGGTTTTTGAATTTTTAAATTTTTTGCTGCTCAAATTTCATGAATTAAAATTTGAAAAAAATTTTAACCGTTATTTCGGAATATAATTTAGGAAAAGCAAAGAGTCATCATTTCATCCTGTTTACAAGCCAAACATTACAGTGCATCAAAATTCAAAAATCATTTCTCGACATAAGAAGTCACATTGTGCAAGTCAATGCTTAAAAGTTCGTCAAGTAAGACATTGGGGAGCAAAATTCAATGTTGAATGTTTTTCAACGAAGCTCCACATACAGATATTCCCAATCCACGCGACGAATGCACTGCATAGAGAACTAAAAGTTGAATCGTATAAAAGCTTTAAGCACATCTGTAATCAATGCGCATGTTTTGTCGTTTCATGCTTTCAAATCATTTTCTCGTGCACGATACAGTCGTTAGTCGGTAGTCTTGAAAATAAGACGTGTATTATTTTCTGTTTTTCCGTAGCCGTTTATTCTTTTTTGTAATTCTTCAAAAAGTTTTATTCATTTTCATCATATTCGGTATATCTGTCTGCAAAAAATAGACACGATACTCGAAATAATAATGCAAAAAAACTAGTGACTTATAACTACACATTAGCAGCGGTCATGAAAGAACATGGATTAATAATCCAAATGAGCTATTTCATGTGTGGTTTTAGTAATCAAAACTTTGTCACGTTTTATTCATTTTTACAACTTATAATATGTGAAAAATAAATATATTAAAAAATAATAAAATCGGAATCAAGTGACTACGAGAGAATGGCTTAATGGATTAGTCGAATAATTAAATCGAAAAAAGTTTATGTTTAATTTAATTAAAAAATAGTAAGACATTTAGTGGTTAATTCGGTCATAGTAGGCATTTAAATGTGTACTCAGTTTTGTGAAATTAAATTTAATCTAGCATGAAGTTAAATAATAATTTTTAGAGTGAATTGTCACGTGTACTAAGCAAAGTAATATTAATCGTAAGCCGTAACGGAAAGAAAATAAGGAGAAATTGTTTGTGATACGCGAAAGCCACGAAAAGTCACATGTAATGTTATAATAAGCGACAAAAGTTAAAAGCAGAATGATTTAAGCGATTTGTACGAATCGGCAAGAACTTTCAAAGTTTCAACTGTCCCTTAAGGTTGAACGACTTAGCAAAATAACAAAGAAAAGAAGAAAAACTTTTTGTGGAATTTTTTCCGAGAATTTTTGGTGAGTAAGAAAATTGAAACGATAAAGTTTTTTATTTTATTTCATTTTTCAAGGGGAAGAAAATTTATATTTTTTTACGGCAATAATCGAAGCAATCTTTGAGAGTTTCCTTGTGTTCTTGAAAGTATATTTTCGTTTTAGTTTGGCTTCGTGACGTGAAATTGGGGTTCCTTAAAATGACATTTGTAAATTAGGTCATGGTTGTAGGGATTCTGACGTTGGTAAAGTTGAATTATTTTCTTTAGGAACAGATGGTATTGAAGTCTTTTTGGAAATAAAACGACAAATTTTGCATTTTTAACTAGTTTTGGGGACGAATTGATTTATGAAAGCTAACAAGTGGTCTTTTGGTGAGAAGTAACTAAAAATATATAAACAGGTGGTACGAAGCACGCCAGTCAGCCTTTATCTCATATCTTTTAGATTATTTACGCTGTCAAAATAGAAAATTAAGCCTTCAAATATTTACTGTGAAAATAATTGAGGGGGTAACCAGGGGCGTACCCAGGGGGTGTCCAAAAATTTTTTCTTTTCTATTCTTATGGTTTTGTACTTGTTGTTAATTTTAATAATACGTAAATGATTAGCTATCAAATAAAAGCTTAACAATCCATGTAAAAAAATTTTCGAGGGAGGGGGTCCGATTGGGTAACATGTGGGTAACTAACCTAAGAGATGACTGACCCCTGAGATCTGCTTGGTTTTTCAAAAGACTGTCTTCTATGCTTCTTTATATTCTAAGATTTTTTAGCAATTTTCTATTTTGCTATAAAAAATATTTAATTAGCCTAAATAAACGTGACTTCATGGCGCACCTAGCGGTTGTATTTGTAGAAAACCGTGAGGTTGTGTTACAGATTTCTTAAATATAGTTAGCATCATAGTGCTGTACTTAACATTGGTTATTTAATTATTTGCTTCACAATAACTTTCATAGAAGTATTCTTTAATTCGAGATTTGAATAAACTAAGTGAAAAAGTATTCTTGATTGTCTGATTTAACCAAACAAAGAAAAAATTTTTTCTTAGAAAATTTGTAACAAGGGGGGTCTAAAATTTTGTTTTTTTGCGTGACTTAATAAGTGAATGACCACTTATTAAAAGCTAAGAACCAAGCTGAGAATTCAAAACAAGAATGAGAATAGATACCTCAAGAAACCAGCTCCAACTAAAGCTTCTAGAAAAATCAAGCAAATTTTCAGACTCAATTTCAATATTAATAACAAATTGATTTCAATTAAAGTGAAGGAAATGCAGTTCAATTTAATAATTCTGGCACACATTACTGCTGTTTAACGTTTAATTGATGAAAAAAATATGCAGATCTAGTTTCACACTGGTTCTTATATCCCTCATGCTTAAAATTGTCCATATGTATTACATTCTAGAATTTCAATGTATTGCATTTGAATGATTTTCGATTATTTGTCTTCTGACATTGATGTATGGCCTGACGCTGAAATTTTTGAATGTGTTGGATTCTAAAAATTGTGCAAAATTGATAAGTTTTTACACGTATCTTCTAAAAATAGTCAGTATCTTCAATTTTAAGTGATTTTGGAACCAGTTTAGAAAAAAATACATTTTTAAGGCTGCATTTTTAGTTATGCATGACAAATCCTCTCAATTCTGAATTTTGAATTTACAAAAAAATCCCCAAAATCGTGTATCGTGTCTTTTATCACAGCAGTGAATTTCACAGATGTTGCGCGACAATTTCTGATAAAGCCTTCAACCTGACAATCTTCCATTAACCGGATCAGTGAAAAAAGCAAATTTCTCTCGAAAAACATTCCATTCATAAGCACAATCAGATTTATACATCAATAATTCACCTACTCACTTATTAATATTTTAAAAGTATTTTCAAAAATACAACAAAAAAAATCTTCGATTTGAAGAAAACCTGAATGTGTCATAATAAAAATTTATGTTTCTTCTGCGGATTTTCTGGTTTACATTTCCTTCATAAAACCATTCATTTTTATTGAGTGCGATTATTGTGGCAGGTTATTTAAAAGGGAAATAAAAATAGCGGTGTAAAATATAGAACACAGCAAAGTAGAATGTAAAAATAGTAATGATCTGTTATAAATGATACAAAGTTATATAATTTGACCCAAAGTAACTCAGGGTCAGATTTTCAATCTTAAATCTCACATGTGTATGCGGTAATTAATGTAAATTAAAGTCTATGCCGAACGTATTTGTATGTGAATTGCTCTATCAAATGTAATTAGAAACAAATTTTCAGAGTAATAAATTTCATTCCCCCAACTGAATACAGAAAATAAAATTAAAAGTACCCGAACGACAGTATTTTTGTGAGAGAGATAGCAAAGGTTCACATGTCACAAACGTGACTTTAGAAATTTATATGCATACTTTGTAATTTTTATGTTGTTTTATTGCACAATTCTGGTCATGGAAATTTTTCGCAATTAAAATTTTGAGAACTTTCATTTTATTGAGCTAGTTTTGGAAAGTTTTTACTGTCAAAATGATGGATTGGGTTCGGTTGTTTGTAAGGTTTGCACATGTTGTTCCTTATTAAGCTCTTTATCTAAAACTCTATTGCTTTTAGCAGCTTTTAGTTCATAGTTTTTTTAAAAATTGTAAACAAAGATTTTTTTCTTCATATTTTGTTGAAATAATCATTTTAGACTTTGAAGTTAAAGATTTCAATTCAATTGAATGTTTTTTGCCACATTTTTTAGTCAATTTCATTGCTCAAATCAAAGATTCCATGCAAATTGAGCTTAAAATTCATAAATTAAAATTTCAAGTGGAAAATCAAAAATGGCGCGAAATTTTTTAAATTTTCTTTGAATTACCGTTACTTTTAACAAAATAGTCATTGAAAACTTTAAAACCTCACCATTAACCAGGTGAATAGCAACCAATCAACACCTCCAATTTCAAAAAATGTGTTTCTCGGTCTAATCGCAATACAATTTTCCACACTCTAAAATATTGTAAAAAAAATATATATTTTATTTATTTTTGCTGATAAGAGTTTAATATGTATGTATACAATAGAGAAACGGTGACATAGAAAAAGGAACAACATTAAAATGGAAAAGTACTGCCGATAAGATAAGTCAGAATTTTTTTTTTTCGCAAATGCTGAGAAATTTTAAAGGTGGAAAAATAAAATTCTTAAAAAGTCATGAAGCATGAGAATTTTATTTCCATGGTGGCAATGACATCAGATGAGAAATGTTTTGCGAGCAGTGACTTACTTTTTTATAGCAATTTCAATGATAAGGATGATGAAACGCTGCCGAATGCACGTTGATTCATTTTTTATTGCCTGTACATAAAATACGTACATGAATTTTATTTGTTCTGTGAGAATCTGTATCAGTCGTAAGCATCCTCTTATTCATCACGATGCAAGCATGTCTCTGATCATGTTTACATATTTTTCTCTACACAAATAATAACAATTATTATTGCTGATTTTTGAAGCTTATCACATTTTTATTGTTGATGTATTTTTCCATTCGACAAAGCAGACTAGAATAGACTAGGAGCTTATTTTGACTCTTCTTATAATCAATTAAGAGCATTAAATCACTCAAAATGATGCCATGCGTGTGCTAACTTGTGATAATGTATATCAAATTGTTAATTAAATATTTGATTCTATATTTTTATATTTATTAATTTATGCTTCAATTTTAATCAGCACAAATGTGCTAATAATGAACGAATGAACGAGCGAATGAGCTTAACAAGTCGAGTAAAGTGTTGTAGGCGTTTTTGTGAAGTGTTTTTTTACTCCTGATTAATCAGAAGATATAAATGTTATAAATCATTGCATGCTGGGCGTATTTTCTTTCGTTTTCTAGAAAAAAGAGATTCTTTTTTGCTCGGTAAAACTTGCTAGAAAATTATTTTTTTAAAAAAAAATCTAGTACATTCTATCTAGAAATTGACTGAATTTTTAAAATCTACTACGTAAAAGATAAAATTCAAGTACTTTAATTTTAAAAAAATCTGGTACATTGAGATAATTTTTTTTAAATCTAGTACTTTTTGTCTAGAATTGACCAAAATTTTAAAATCTACTACCTAAAATTAAGTCTAGTAATTTATTTTTTAAAAATCTGGTCCAAAACTTAAATTGGTTTAGAAATCTAGTACGTTTCGTATAAAAATCTAGTATTAACTGCAAAAATCTTTCAAAATTTTTAATTTTGACTAATTCATCCTCAAAAGCTACCCAAAACTAATATTTCATAGCTCATGTTTCGCGAAAAAAAAGTAAATCATATCGCAAATATTATGTGCATGCAAAAAGACAGTTTAATTTGATAAGAACGACAATACAGACACGAAATAATGAACTTATTAAAAAATTATCATCATTACTCGTTCAGTCGACGCTGTCTTTATTATATACTTTTTTGGGGATGGGTATAGGTGGATGGAAATGATCTATCGCTTCATGTTTTTGAAAATTCTCTAGAATGTCAAATGAATTATGATATCAAAAAAAGAGATATTGTGGAACAATGTAATAAGTCATATAAGAAATATAAAAATTATTATTATATCATCTTACTCTACTTGAAATTAATATCATTCCCGTGTGAGCCATAAAAAAAACCTCATCGTTGCCGTAAATAGGAAAATTTACATCGATGTCACGCTCAGTTTGCAGCTTGAAGAGCTTAAAAAATCACTGTAAAATATATGAGCATATAACGTGACAAAGTTTAGTAGTAGTTTGTTGTATGTAGATATAAAAAGAGATTTTCATAATATTACTTTGTTAGACAAGTCAAGAAAGTAAGCAAACAGAGAACCTATATGATATAAACTCTCTAAGCTTAATACCTCTTCAACATTGCTGACTAATGCCACAAAGTATTAGAATACATACAAAAATGGATGGTTTTAAAACAATGAAATGGAACAGCATATTCGATTTTTTATTTTATTTTTGCGGTTCACAAAAGTTCAATGTAACAGAGAAGAGAAAGAATTGTCGCCCATAAAGGTTTTTTAAGGCACGAAACTTAAATAATTAATTCTATTCATCTCATTTTCGTTGGGAGGCAATGTTAAAAGGGCTCAGAAAGGTTCGGTCTGATCTTTTTTAGCGCATTTTCTCATCAGAAATGATTATATTGTCTTTATTTTGTCTGACTGTCCGTTTGTTTCGTGTTTTTCAAATATTTTTAGACCGTTATTTTTCAAACATTTTTTAGACCGTTAATTTTCAAATTCTTTGTGGAAAAGTGCTTTTTTGTCAGTCACGAGTTAGTGATCATATCCATACTAGTTGTCGCTGCTCCTTCATCTCCGTTAATTTTTCAAGTTCCCTCTTCTCATCTCATTGTAAAGTTAACACAATCCATGAAAATTTCTTCTTATCGTGCATATCTAATAAGAAATTATTTCACAACAATAAATGTTAAAAAAAATTGAAATGCCAAATATGGAAAGACCATACCTTATGACTAAGCCGCTAAGCCACAATGCAAGTTTCTTTACATCTTTCTTTTCATCATTGTCATTATCATTTCCATAGGCTCTTTCTGCTCTGCTCTTTTTTCTCTTCTGGATGATTGTGGAATTTCGTCTACTTCCTAATTTAGAAGCAACCCGATTTTTCGTGTTTGTCGTATTGCTCTCTCTGCGGGTCTTTTTGGAACTGCTTATAAATTATAATGGAAATAATTTTCGTTGTTCTTCATTCTTATTGTTGTGCAACATATTCTAGAAAGAAGCATAAGCTGTTCTTTCTGTACTGTTCATATAACCAAAATGTACAGAATCAGAATGTGAAGTGAGGCAAAAGAAAACAATAAGCATATTGTGTCGCGTATAAAATATTTATTTTTTGATACATGCTTGTACAACTGAGCTTCTTTCAATATTCAGAGGATTTATTCTCGTGTTGTGTCTTTGAATAAGAACTTCCAGACAAGAGGAATATTAGAAAAAAAGGCAATACATACAAGAACAAATTTCATCAGATATAAAATGCACAACGACAACATGCTCAAGCAATTATCTATCGCTTTAGATCAACTATTTGCAGCATATTTTACTTGTCAAATAAATTCCTTTATTGTATACGTTTTGGGTATTTTAATTGGATTTAATGCAAATTTTCTCATGGTTTTGTCTTGTGGTGTTAATTCAGCGCAATTCAGCAGTTTGGAAAATTGAATTCCGAAAAGTTTGTGGAGTTAACAGTTGGGAATTAAAAGTTTTTCTATTTGGTGGATGTTGAAGGATGCAAATTTTAACCATCTGCATGATGAATATTCTAAAGTTGCTGGTTTTTAAGGAATAAGAGTTCCTTTTAATCTAAATTAAAAAAGAGCTGAATTCAGCTGAGCTGAAATTCAAAAAGTCCGTTAAAATTTATTTAACGAAAATTCAAATCCTAAAAATCCGTTAAAATTCAAATTTTAATAATCCGTTAACAAGTTTCTAGAGATTGCTTTCAATTTTCAAATCCCAACAATGACTCATCTACTTGTCTCGAATTTTCAATTCCAATATTTTCTGGATGTTTTCAACATGCTATGTTGAATTGGAATTTCATCAACTTTTTTTTTAGTGAAGCAGAATACTAATGATTCTCTATAATTGTGTGAGAAAATGTCGATAAGTTGTCTACATATTTTTTTGTGTGATCCAAAAGTTGACTTTCTAAGATTCTTCTTTTTTCTTTCTGTCAATCCTATTTCTGGTGGACCAGAGCATTAAAATGTTGAAAATTAATTACCATGAAAGCTGATTGACATCAATTACCGTTATTATTGAATGCGTCTCACAAAAAAAAAAGTTTAAAAACTATTTTGTTTTCGGGAATGTAAAGACATTTTAAAAGAGACATAATGTTAAATTTGTATTAATGTGTGGTTAATTCCCATTTCTCTTGCGTGAACTGCTTTCGTTAGTTGTTACTTTTTCTTGTGAGTACGTTAAGCATATTTGACGACACGACATAAGAATGATTTTTTTGTGTTGTTTGAAAAATTAAATAAAGAAGAATTTTTCTGAGGGGGGTAACATGTTTTGAAAATTCTTTTCTGAGGGGGTAACATGTTTTAAATTTTTGACTTTTTATATTTTTTGATGAATTTATGCAAGAATTGTTATATCTGTGAATATGTACCAAAAAAAGGTAAATGAACTTTATCAAAAAGCAAATATTAAATTTCAATTCACTACACCCCCCTTGTCAACAAAATTTTAAAGTTTACCTTAAAAAATTCCATATTTATAATTTAACTTCCACGCAAAAGCGTGTAAGTTATTAGTTTCGTCAAAAACACACTTTTTTTATTACGGTATTAAGACTTATTATTAAAAAAATTCTAATGATGCCAAAAGTTGTGTATCGCGAGGCTGCATTTTTCTGTATATAAATTTTTTTCACTAAGCATCATCTAAGGGTCCAAAACCTCGAAAAACGTGTTTTTTAGGGTCCACAAATTTGGTGATCAGGGTCACAGCCGAGCCATGTGCATATGGAAATTTGGTTTTTTTGCCATTTGGTCACACATATCAAGCGACCAGGGGAATGGAAAGTCATTTTAGGAAATTTTGAAATTTTCAGTGATTTTAAGGCTGTCAAAGTTGACAAACCTAGGAAAAATTACACTTTTCTTCAAACGCCTGACGACCCAGGGTTTTTTTCAAACTGGATATAACTTTGTATCCTATCTTATAGTCCTTTCCATGACGTTTACAAAAATACCCCACATGACTATGTTTGGACTTAATCCTGAGATTCTACAGCACTTTGAAAATCGAAAAAAATGGATTTTTTTAAAAAAAAATTGAATTATCATAAAGGCTCTAGATGATTACTGGATCTTATTTTTATTGGATATAGAAGCTCTGGATGGTAACTGGATCTTATTTTTATTGGATAAAGAGGCTCTGTGTGATAACTGGATCTTATTTTTATGGACATAGGGGCTCTGGATGGTAACTGGATCTTATTTTTATGGACATAGAGGCTATGGATGGTAACTGGATCTTATTTTTATTGGATATAGAAGCTCTAGGTGATAACTGGATCTTATTTTTATGGACATAGGGGCTCTGGATGGTAACTGGATCTTATTTTTATTGGATAAAGAGGCTCTGGGTGATAACTGGATCTTATTTTTATGGACATAGGGGCTCTGGATGGTAACTGGATCTTATTTTTATGGACATAGAGGCTCTGGATGGTAACTGGATCTTATTTTTATTGGATAAAGAGGCTCTGGGTGATAACTGGATCTTATTTTTATGGACATAGGGGCTCTGGATGGTAACTGGATCTTATTTTTATGGACATAGGGGCTCTGGATGGTAACTGGATCTTATTTTTATTGGATAAAGAGGCTCTGTGTGATAACTGAATCTTATTTTATTGGACATAAAGGCTCTGGATGATTACTGGATCTCATTTTTATTGAACATAGATGCTCTGGATGTTTACTGGATCATATATAATTGGAAAGAGGTGTTCTGGATGTTACTGGATCTTATATAAACGGACATAGAGGTTCTAGATGTTTACTGGATCTTGTTTTATTGGACAAAGAGGCTTTGGATGATTACTGGATCTTATTTTTATGGATATGGATGTTTACTGGATCTTACATAAACGGAAATAGAGGTTTTGGATGATTACTGGATCTTATTTATTAGACATAGAGGCTCTGCATGATTACTGGATCTCATTTTTATTGAACATTTTGAACTATTAATATTTTTTGAGTGCAAATTAGGGCATAAAAAATATTGATCCACTGTGCATCAATATTAATTTTTGGTTAAAATCATTACCATAAAATTTGTTAATTTTAACAATTATTTAGTTATTTTTTAACAAAAGTTAAATTAATATTTTTCGGATCATAACTATTATCCTAAAAATTAATTAAGTTAACCAGAAATGTTAATTTTAACCAAATATGTTATAAACGCTATTTTATCGATTTTTTGGCTAAAATTTGCATACAAATAGTTAAAGTTCGGTAAAATTATTTCTATGAGTATAAGTTTGCAGTCGCACAAACAAAACTTACGGCCTATAGATATACGTAAGATATAAATAGTTGAATTTACTTTAATGCGGTATTAATGCTTGTGTTTTAGAAAAATCTAATGATGCCAAACTTGTGTATCGCAAGTCTGCATTTTTCTGTTTATAAATTTTTTGGATTAAGTATCATCTACGGGTTCAAAACTTCAAAAAACGAGTATTTTGTGGTCCAAAAATTTTTCGCGGCCTCGTTACCTCGGCCGCATACTTTTACTACTTATTAATATTAATTAGTTTGGACGAAAACCGGATTAGGTTGAGCAAATTTTTACATCCTGAATGGAGTGAATAGGAGTGAAGAATGTGGTTGTACAAAACAAACTTTATGGTATAATATTAGGCATTGTTAAAACTAAAATATCTATAAGGGTAAATCCACGAAAGATTTTTTCTAGTAGATTTACTTTTTCATAAAATTCTTCAAAACTATTTGATATTTATATTCGTTTTGTTATTTGATGTATAAAATAAGTCAGTAGCTATCATTCTGTACTTAATTTAGTTAAAATGAAGCTTTAATTAAAGAATTATTGAAGTTTTAAAATATTTTACGAATAATTTTCCAAAAACTGTGGTTTTTCAAATTCTTTTTTCGAACTAAATACAAATATCATATTTAATCTAAAACAAGACAGTGTGGATTGTAATATTTGTTTATACTCAAAACTAACACAAGAGAGTGTGGAAGTTTCTGGCGTGATCTGTACGTCGTGATTTTTTTTTTTGTTATCAAACGAAAGAGTTGTATGTACACTTTGTGCATTGTTTGAATAATATATTAATAACAAACAAGAGCTCCGCTAGAATTTTATGTTTGTGTATATATTTTCCTGAAAAAACGCATCTCTATTTACTTGGTCATAAATTTTTCTTTCATTCCACTGAAATATGCGTGTTGAGTGTTAAAATACACTTGAATAAATTCAACATATATTTACACTGCAATTGCATTTTGTTGACGATATCTTTCAAAGTCATAATGATGAATTGTAATAATATTTTCTCAAGAACCTTAATGCCCTCAGTTTCCTGTTTCACTTCTTATTTTTTTGATTATTTTTTCAATTCAATTGAAGAATGAAGAAGTTTTTGTTTTGTTATACAAATAAGGATTGAATTGAAAGTTAAAGGGCATCAAAACTTGGCATAAACAAACTTCAAACTGCTTTCCAAAAATAAATAAGAGTTGGATAGACAAATGGATGAGTTGAAGGGGGAATAAGGCGCATTATAAGACAATTTTAGTAACATAGGCTTGATTGGATAGTTAGGTAAGGTTATAGGTCAGGAGCATAGCTATGGAGGGTTCTAAGGGGGCCCCTTGAGATTGTAGTTAATAAATTTTTGAACCTCTCTTTTCTGGCTTAGTTCCTGAATAGGACTGAATTGTATTGGTCTGGGAAGTACTAAATTTGGATGATTAGTGATAAGGATGGTCCAATCGAATAGTCAATGATCACTATTGGTTGGCCATGAAGTCAATTTCCATCAAACTATTACTTCCCCTACTCCATAGTCCAAAAACTTACGATCCACATCCGGTTTTGTCACCAAAAGACGACCACCAAGATTGCAATCATCATAGGCATTATGAAATAATCCTTCAATCAGACAGTTTACTTGCTACCTGAGCAATATGAATGCAATACACGCATTACAGTAATCCAACATGAAAAGAAAACTTTAATTTTTTTTACATCCAATTCCATTTCAATTATAAGTAAGGAAGGTGATTGTGCAAAAAAAAACTTTGCAAACTTATTTTTATTGCACACGATAGCGTCTGCCTTTTCTTATATTGTGCAATTATATTGGAGATATTCAAGAAATGAAGGAGAGAAGAAAAAAATAAAAAATAATAAAAATGAAATTTTTCTTCTCGTTATAACTCGAACTATTGTGCAACATGCAAACCAAGAAATCCAAGTACCGTTCCCCTTCTTTTTATTTCTTTTCAATTTCATAAACTACGTGCTTGTATAAATTTTTAATCGTGGTCGGAACAGAAAGAACCCAGTGAGAGCCATATAATAAGTGTGTTATAGGAAAGACTTCTCGCTCATTCGATGTGTGTCTGACTGAATGCACTTTTATCGCCTACACATTGTTGAGACTCTCAAAATAAAATTTATCGAAAAAACTTATTTAAAAGAAATTCTTATTTTTCGTGATATAGATTAAATGAGCATATAAATGAAGATATTTTGGATGTGGAAAGCATATCAGTTGCCATATAGACAAGAAGTGGAATCTCGGTCGAAGAATTTTAAAAGCTATTTGTGTTTATATAAATTCTTGTTGTCACTTAACGTCCACAAATTTAGATCTTAGGCTTCTTTAGGTATAAAAATATATTTCTTTCTCCAATTCTTTCATTTTCTTCTTATTCTTCACGGATTTATATTTTTGTTTGTTCTCGCCAAGACGATTATACTTTTAGAAATCCAAATAATAAAAAACAACATTATTTTTCTCATGAAATTGGGCGCGATAGTGTTGTTTATGTTTTTATCAAATATATTAACGCACACACACACACTCGGATACGGATAATGACGGCAGTTTTTATGACATTTAAATAAAATCGTCTGCATTGTCATGATACCAATAACAACAATAATAAATTCAGTCTCGGCGGCACATTATTACAATATGCCCATCCCTATGGTGTGTATTATTCATATTTCTTCAATCGATTCATTATTCTTATTCATCCCACATTTGAATCGAGTCTCTCACTCATCAGAAATTTTATGAATAAAAAGTGTGGATCGTCATATGAACCGCAATTGAACAACATTTGAAATTGTGCATGTTAGTGTGATCAAATAAATATTGAGAAAATATGGAAATTGATTTTATATTTGAATTTAAATTAAGAAATAAATTTTCACGCTGCAGTCAAAATTAATCGTTCTTGCCATGAGCAACAGTAATGTGATGATTATTGCTTGCGATAGTCTGTATATCTTAATGAATTTTATGACTTTTTTTTCTGCTCGTAAATGCGTTACTGCCGTGCATTATTCAATTATCTTGTATTTATCTTGCAAAATAAAAACATCATTAAAGAAATTTTATGCAATTTATTAGTTTTAACATGGATTTCAATTAACGATGTCGAGATGAACTTGATATGAAGTTGTTTATTGGTTTGATTTCATAGAAATTTGTTTGTTTTGATGTTTACTGATTGAGAAATCAGAAGTGACTGATTATTTTGCAAAAAATGACTTTTGTACTGGTTTGAATTAAAAAAATCCGTTAGCAATTTTAAATTCAAATCTCAAAAAACCGTTATAAGTTTAATTTCTCTGCAAAACAATTCAATTACCATAATCATCAGCTTTAACTGCGTTAAATTAATTTACAGTCTTAAATTACTTTCTAACATATTTATCCACGTCACATTTAATATTTTTTTCTCTACAATTTATTTGTTTTTCTTATTCAAATATAGAGCTATATTGTAAATGTACACGAATGCATTTATGAGTGCATGAAACTGGTTTAAGCACCAAGTACTTGTTAAGTTTTTTTTTCTTCAAACCACTTTACAAATGAAGTTATTTCTTGATTAAATTAACCTTCCAACGTGAGTACCTCCTTGACTGTTATGTAAACTTTGAGAAATCATTGTAAGAAATAATGTTTTCTTTCTGGTACTTTACACGTCACTCTAATTTTCATTATCGTTCACATAGCAATCTCAACTGCTTTCTTATCTTAATGAATTTTTTTTCCTGTGCCTTAAAAAAAGTGTGAAAGTGCTTTTCACAACTTCTTTTTTAGAGTGTCGAGAACCTTGAAAGAAACATTTGTAAAGTCATAGAATATAAAATTATTCACTGTATTTCATTTTGATTCTAATCTTTATTTTTATACATACATTCATCCCTGCCTCTCCCCTTAATTCCAACAATCATACTCGACACAATGGCAAAGGAAGAAGAAAACACACGAAAAATTGTCTTCTTACATCTTCCGTGTGCTTCCTTTTTTTGCCACTTTGAAGTGTGCTTTACGTGAGGCATAATGAATGGAACAATGACGAAATTGACTTAACAACCATATTTCTTCGACTTTACTGCTGTTGCAATATGAGTACGGAGAAGAAAAATTGTAATAAAGGATAACCTTTGTCACGAACATTTTTTTTGTATCCTGCTGTGTTCATCAAGATTTCGACATTTATTTTCTACTTCTGTTCATCGAATGAAAATGCCTATATTATTGCGGAGCATATAGAATAGGGAAGAATAATTGGGGCGTAAAGAAAAACTGTTTTTTCCTCCTTCGTGCTGAGTGAAAATTTTTCTTTTCTTTCTCCATCAATATTACCTTCGACTTCCGGTCGTTCTTTATGTGAATGGGAATTCAGGAGTTAGAACTTTTTAAATTAAGGAATGTAGAAACACAGAAGTACAGGGAATTTAATGTTCGTGGACATTTTGTATCCACAAATGCCGTCTGAAATATTCTATGAGGTTGGATTTCTGTTAATGTGATGGAATTGAGGATTTTCTGAAATGGATTTTGGTATCTTTATGGATTTAAAAGTTTTTGATAAAAGTTAACTTAGAAAGTAGATAAAATGTGAGATAATTCAAAAGTATTCAAGCGAAAGTATTCACGAAATATCAAGTTTTGTGCTGCTTTTACAGAAAAACTTTTAAGTTGTAAATTTTTTTGTTTGAAAGGATTTGAATGTTTGAACTTGAGTTTTTCGATTTAAGTTAGTAATTGTTTGTACTATTGTCTATAATTCTATGCTATTGAATGTTAATATTCACCTTTAAATGCTTGATTCTATTAAAATTTATTAAAAATGAATAAATTTGCAAAAAAAAATTTTTGAGTTACTGAATGCACTCTGTTAAATTTTACTGAATACACAATTCAAATTCAAAATTACCGTTACAATATTTTTGGTTTCCAAAGCTATTCAGCTTGTTCTTAAGTTAATTAAAATTTTTTCTTCCAAAGTTTTCACATTTTCTAAAACAATTCCAAACCCAAAAGTCGACACAATGACATCGTTGAGAAAACTCGTAGAGGTGGAAAACTGATATCGCCTCAGAAAACAACATCAATAAAGCACAAACTTTCCCTGTGACATTGGATTTAGAGAGAGAATTAAAAGTGCTGGTTTTCATTAAACAACACATGAAAATGAAATGAATGAAACTTTGACTGTAATTGAAATCAAAAGAACGACGTAGAAAAAAAAAGTTTGAAAAGTATCTCGTTGCTAAAAAAAGTCAGTATCATATCTCTAATGTACACCAGAGCGAGCACATAAAATTATTGAAATTCAAGAAGAAGAGGAGGAAAAAAAACTTTTCTATTTACATTATTCTGATGAAACATTGTCTTGGTGTTTGAAAAGTAATACTCGGAGCAAAAATGACGGAAAGAAAACAAAAAAAAGCATATCAAAGTTTGTTCCTGTCACATAAAACTTGAATGCCCGACTCTAGTTACCTCACTATTATTTCTATAGATCACATTATGGAACGAAGGAACAAAAAAAATTGTGGGGAGACAGTAAAAATTGCAACAGCCAGTTTGAAAGAAGGAAAAGTGAGCATTTTTATAGAGGAAAATGGGAAATCGATAATTTTATGTTGTTCTCTTTGTGCTACATTTTTTTTCCATCGTTCCTTTCTTCCCGTTACAAATGTTGATACACAGAGCAACACAAAAAAAAAATGAAATATACAATGTACATAAATATTTTTTATACAAACATATTTACAGCATAAATACATGTGGGGATATGTGAATCCTTTTTTTAAAGCTTTAATTTTCAACGCAAAGAAATAAATTTATTACTTTACGCTTTAAGTCTCCTGCAATGTGACTGTCTCTTCTTTTTTTTCGGATGAAGATGATGTTTAGGGTTGTGGAAGATGATTTTTGTTATGCTTTTATGTTTCGAACGGAAGGGTTTTTTGCTCATTTTGAGTTAATTACACGACTGTCTGACTTATTTGGTTAATAATTTAGTGACTGAATAGATTCTGTGATTAGTTTGGAGGGATTTTATGGAAAATATTGATTTTGAGGTAGGATGCTGGGACACAGGTGTCTAGAGTGTGACCATACTTAGTTTTAGGTGGGTAAACTCTAGTTTTGTAGAGATACGCCTGAAATTTGGTACCATGGTGACGTAACAGTGTCCTAATAACTATTTTGTATATATATGTAGATATGGAGTCAATAAGTAGTAAGTAGGATGCAGTTAGATTGTTGGTATCAGAAATGCGCTCTATCCCACTCAACATCCACTAACCAACTCAAACATTACAAATTCTGCTTCGTCGATGGGAAATAAGTAATGTAAAGGATAAAGATGATGTTGTAAAGCTGTCGTTTTGTAAGTTCAACAAAAAACAGATAGAAAAGGGTCTCTGATGAGCTTGACAAACTGTCATCTATCAACTTATAAAATCTTTTATCATCCACTTCTATTTTTGTGCTTCCCTCGTTTCCTTTAATACTATAGAAGATATTGTGAAATAATTAAGAAATGCACGCATTCTCATAAAAGATTCATCATGATCTATCGTCATTAAGATTACACATAAAGTTAGGCATTATTTTTATCTGCATTAGACATCAAAAGCCTCTGAGAAAATGAGATAAAATAAAATAAAATATAAAGAAAAATTTCAAAATACGAGAAAATAAAATTGTGACGCCAAAAAGCATGAAGAAAAATTACAAGCACGTATAGTAAAAGTGACAGAGCAATATTAATGAAAGACGAGATGAAAATGTATGTATAAAAAATTTATTTTCCTCTCCGTGAAATTGCACTTCCCCATATGCAACAAACAGCAGCAGCTGACAGCATTTTCATCACCGTTATTGCTTCTTACTTAAATCAGCTTGCACGGATTAAAAACCTGCATGATTTTCATAATTTCTTTTTTGTCAGCAAATTAACATTTTAATTGGTTGTTTTGGGAGTTTGTGTGAGTTTTGGTTGGATTGTGATGGAAATTATGAAGTTTGTGGATGTTGGAGTATATTTTGTTGAACTTACAAGATCTTACTCAATTTCGTGTGTTTTGGGAGATCCAGTGGGAATTTTTGGGTAAATTAAGCAAGTTTTTGATATATTAAGTGAGTTCATGGCAAATTCAGTGAATGCTTTGGCAGATTTAATAAGTTTTTGAATGCTGAAATGAATTTTTGGCAGCATCTAGTTGATTTTTGAAAGATCCAGTTAAAATGTTATACAAAAGGATCCAGTAAGACAAAAACGAGTTTATCAATACGAATTAAATTCAATTTTTACATCCCAAAACATCAAATCCATTTGCGGCTACAAAAAAGAAACATATCCAATTAAAAACCCAGCAAAAAACTTTTCAATTCGCTCCAATTTCCACAAAAAAAATTAAATTAAACAAAACATTTAACCCAATTTCATCTGCGAGCATAACGAAGCGAGTATAAATATAGACAAGTCTAATTTTAAACCCACTTTAATGTACTTCCATAAACACTGGATGCTAGAATATAAAATGACTATTTTTAGTATTTTCTCTGAACATTATAAAATTCATTAACTACATTCTATTCGATAGAAATTTGTCTGAAACATCACATAAGATTTTTTTTCATGCTCAGCACTAGTGAGGCTTCATAATTAGATTTAAAATGATTTTTTGCCATCAGTTTCTATAAAATTTAATACCATTCGCTTCCTTCTCTTTTTCGAGATGGCTTATACATGAATTAATCCACTTATAAAAGATTATAAGTAATTATTAAATTGCCGTAAATTTCAGATTTGTTCCTCACAATGTCGGATATATTTTGCAACAATGTTTTAATTACAAATAAGCAAAAAGACTATGCAAGTTGGGACTTTTTGGATTGGAACATATGGCACGTTTCTCATAGTGCACGGATATTTTATAATTAATAAATTTCAGCGCATTATGTTACTTTACGCCTTTTTATAACATAATAAATTATAAATGTGTATGGCTGCGCGGAAGGAATGAATGAATGAAAAATTACAGCACAGCGAGCAGAATATTGCACAAAACATTAAAGTATTAAGTAAGTAGGAGAAGTAGTGGTAGCAAAAGTTTCTGTTTTGCGGCATTAAAATAAAGTAATAGAGTTCTTTAAAGTTTTTTTTCAATCAGAGTTGTTGGATGAAATGTTTGTTGGGTTATGAATGGCTTGTCAGACTTGAGATTGATTTTTGGGCTAAGTAGCTTTGAGCTGTTGAGGTTGAGTGGCGTAAACTGTTGGAAGTGAGTGGTGTAAGTTGGCTAACCTAAAAATTGATACGATAGTCATTTGTTTACTTTCATTTTCGAAACTGTTGATCGAATTTTCGAAAATGAATTTCGAAAAAGACCCAAGAACAGTAGAATTTCGAAAAGCAAATTATTTTCAATCTATAGCATCCCTGAAGTGAAGGATTAGCACAATCTACCCACTAAGCTGTTCATTTATGACACGATTTTCTAAAAAAATTCCCCTTAAGCATCTCAGCTGCAGACCTCACCTTAAGTAACACCCCTGAATTTAATATTCTACATATCTCGACAATGTTTCTTACTATGTAAAGCATATATTGAAGGTTCAAGTCGTACAAAACTTTAAATTTATAGTGTAAGAAGCAGAAAGAACCGAGTATGTTAAGAAAATTTACTTGTTCATGCACGTCCGCTTATATTCCGTGATAATTAGATAAAATGTACTTAGACTCGAGTTCTTGTAAGTACGAAAACGATCAGTATAGGAAACCTATGAACAACTTGTTAATTCTCTTCACAATTCTTTTTATCAGATGATCTTTTAACATTACCAGCATTTTCTCTATTTATGCTTAATATCAATAGCAAATAATGGGGAGATGCAATAGATGAATAATCTAGCGATATCATGTGGAATTTCTCATGTTAATTATTTGCATTTGGAATTTTCTCTTCTATTTGACATCAAAATTTCATTTATTTGTAATGCAATGTAAATTCTACAAATAGATTCTTCAACTACTTTCTGCTTGTTCTTCAATCTCTTTTTGTAACAAAGTATCAACAATGCTGATGATGATGTACTTTATGTTTACGGAGAAAAACTATTCAACTTGTTCCGAGACTCACAAAAGTTTTACTTTTATCATTGCTTTATGTACGTAAGAGATTATTCCCTCTTCTATATTTTATTTTATCTACTTCATTCATGAATCAATGGTGATGGATGATGATAGGATGGAATTGATTGAGTTGTGGATTCAGCGCATTTTTCCATACACATTTGTTCAATTTTTATTGGAAAAGTAAGCTGGAAAATTTAACGGATTCTCAAAATTCAAAAAATTTCTGCATCAATTCAGTAAAAGACGCAAAAAGTTCACTCCACCTCGAAAAGTTTTTCTTAATTATTTCGCATTTATTGTACGTAATTAGTCAACATTTATATCAACTCTCACTTTAAAAGATGGCAAAAGTTAAGTGCGATTAATCCAAAATCAAAAAAATCATCTCACTTTCCAGTTATAGATAATCAAAAAAAGGTAATCAATCAGTCAGTCATATTAGGTTACAGATGTCAATAATTAAGCATATTAAATGCGAATTCGATAGACTTTTTCTTTCTCATATTATTATTCATTCAATCTATTAACCAGCCGCTAGGTCAAAGCAAATGCAAAAGGTGAATGTGCCTTGATAATTATGCGCCCGAAAAAAATTACAGAAGAAACCATTCACTTTGATTTTGCCATTCTGAAACTTTTTCCTCCTCAAGTTGTTTATTCATAAAATATAATTTTATTTGTACAAAATAAAGGAGGAGAGGGAATGATTATTATTATTCCATGTTTTTAATAATAAAGAGAGTCGAGATGAAGAAAAAGTTTTTCATTCATTTTCCTTTTATACTTAATCGATGACTATCATATTTTTTTTCTTCTATGGAGACTAATAATGTACGGAAATGCGCGTCGTGTCTATAGAAATGAAAACGGTCAATGCTCTTTCTATCTGTCTTATGTTATTTAATATATCTCTCTCATGAAAACTAAAACAAATAAAAAAAAGTTTTTCCGTCTCTCGTTGAACTCAAAGACGACGTCGACGATGGCTATAGTTTTTATGGCTATAGTCATGTAGATTTATTTCTCTATTTTCATTACACCAGACACACATTTTTATTATTTTTTTTTTTTGCAAAATCTGGAAAGCGAGGAAGAAATCCTTAAAATAAACCTCAATTACTGCTCTTTCTTCTTTTCTTACCACGTTTCTTTTTAAAATTCCAATTATTTTCATTCAGAATATATAAACATTTAAGTGAATAAGAATAAATGAACATTCAGTCTGGTTTGGTGTTGGAAAAAGAAGATATTCCATGAAAATTTGCAAAAATAGAAGGATTGAAATATTTTACATTAGAAAGGTTAAGGCGCATTGTTATAGAAGGTCCAAAAAAATTTAACGGTTTTTGAAATTTTGAAATCCAACGGTTTTCAAAAATTCAAAATCTAACGGTTATCAAAAATTCAAAAACTAATGGTTTTCAAAAATTCAAAATATAACGGCTTTCAAAAATATTTAAATAACTTTTACATCAATTCTTATGTCAATTAAGCGCTATAAACCTTTAGGAAACAGTATGAGAAAGCATCATCCGGCCATCAAGCCACGAACCAATCATCCCACAGATATTATTTCTGCAAAAGACCGCTAATAAAAATTAAAAAGTATAGAAAGAGTTTTATAATTATACACACAGTAAGTGAGTTAAATATAACTTCTGTTTAATGTAATACGCACATATAGCTTCCAAAAATTAATTTCGAAACATCTTTTAAGAATGGAATGTTTTCTCCATTCTCGACTGTACATGCTTTAAATTCCAATTTTCCTTTCTCTCAGTAACAATATTTAACATGCTAGAAGTCGTTTCGCTTTAAAAATTTATTACACTCCTTCAAATTTATATTTGTTCCCCTTTTTTTCTTACCCATTGCTCTTAGAATTGCCGATGATAAATGAATGTGCTCAATGTATCCCCATTTCTTATGCCTATTCTCTCTCTATTGCAATAATAATAACAATGGAAAAAAAATATTTTTCCTTAATAATTTATTATAAGAAAAATATAAAATATGAAAATAAGATATTCAAATAGAAATGTAAAAAAATGGTTACAAGCCGCTCAATTTAGCTAGACAACTTTTTGCATTTTCGGCAATTTTTCTTCTTTCATTTCTTCTTCTTTTTTTGTGTCCTACAACTCCAATCCCTTTCAAATTTATACAGCAAATGTTATGTATAAAAAAAGTTGTCTCACAAAATGAGGGAGCGATTGGAGCAGAAGAAGAAGGAAAAAAGAGGCTAGACATTGAGAATTTATTGACATTTCATGAAATTCATTGCAATAATTTATTGTGCTTGGGACACGCCATAATATGGGTCAAGCTACACATTTATATTGAGAAATATAAACTCCTACGATTTTTCATTTTTTTATCAGAGTTTTTTTTATATAAGATAAATGACATTGGTTTGGATTTGTGCGACATAATTGATAGATTATTGTGGATATAAATTTAATTCCTTTTAAATTAACTCGAATTATTTTACAAATTTTCTCTTGGATTCCTGAACTCTTGGGGGTGAAAATTATTACTTCAAATCCATGGATACGAAAACCGACAATGTCAGTGGGTGAACTGAGAATAGAATTATTGGATTGTGGGTTGGCACAACCTTTGGAGAAAAGTAAATTCCTTATGGAAATGTAAAGTTTAATAATCTATGTCTAGCAAGGTACATATTTGAAAGTCATTTAAAGAAACAGAAATTTTTGGAAGCATGTCTTCATCCTACACATTTTGGATTGGAACATTCAATGAGCTGATGTTTTTGACTCTTAAAAATTAATTTGCAGATTTATATTTAGAAATGTTACATCCAATAATTAAGGGGGAGTAAGGCATGAATTTAGGGGGCCCAACCCCCAAAAATCATCTGGATTGATACTTTATGCTCAATGGGAATCGAGCCCATGCTCTCTCAAATATAAAGATTTAATGTTGAAATTTTCGGTTTAAGCCACTTTTCCATTGAGGTTATCCTTACCACTGTTGCTAAATTGCTTACATAAGTGTCTCAAAAATTTTGGCTCTACATTCAATTTTCCACAAGTCAAACCTAGTTATTGAAGATCTTCACAACCTTTAAGCAATTTAGAGCAAATCTATTAAAAAATCTCATTTTCTGATTGCTTTTAAAAGCTCTATCCACAAATAAGCAGCAAAAACTATGTCAGCACATAATATAGGACTTGAAATACACAATACAAGTGCTTTTAGCACATATTTGAGTAAAACCTCCTTCAAGTCTAATCACAGAGCTTTTAAAACTATTGTACGTCTTGATGATTCACATTAAATGCTTCATTATTCGTGCTGTATATTTAATTCAGCAGAAACTTCTTTTGTGTCGAAGGAAATCCATTATACTTATGTACACATAGGAGGGAAGGAAGAAACTTTAAATTTTCCGACTCAACAATACAGAGGTTGTTGAGAAGTTTCGATACACTACTTTCCACTTAGTGTAATTGTTTTTCTCATCTATAGCTCGAGAGTGAGTCATTTATAGATGCATTAATTGAATCGGATAATATTCACAGATTAACATTTCAATCTCGAAATGCGAGAACTTGTAAATCCATACGATAAACAATCTCAGCATTAGCACTTGAATATTAATTAAATTTATTAGAAAGGATTTTTCATTTATACACACAACAAAAATGCTTTTCATCTCCATCCATCGACAGAATTTATTTTCGCAAACAGACATTTCATGAATGCGTGTGCTAATGAAAATTTACTGACGGGATGGAATAAAATATTATAACCCACGTAAATATAAATCTAAAGTATTAAAAAAATTTGAATATTGATTTTAATGAAATTTAATGACTCCCAAGCATTTCGACTAAAATGCTACATAAAAAAATGACTTGTGGGTTGCTCGAGAAGAAGAAATAAATAAAACGTTTGCGAGTTTGTGGCACGAAGGTGCATTTTTTTCATGAAATTGTTTCAAAAGCTTCTTAAAAAATAACGGTTGGAAAAAATTTGAATAAAAAAACGGTGAATTTTTTTTTTTAAAAATAACGACCATTTGAAATTTGAATTTAACGGTTAAATTCAACATTTCCGTTGACTCGTAAAAACAAGTTGAGAGATAAAACAGTCGGACATAATGTGAACCCAAACATCACTTTCCCATAAAAGAAATCCACTAAAAAATAAATAAATAAATAAAATTTCATTAAAAGTTCAAAACGTGAAGTATGCAAAGTACGTTCGAGTGGAAAAGAAGAGAAGACCTTAATCAGCTAAAAACGAACTATAAAGCATAAACCATTATATACCTCACAAAGAAGTCAGGCCAGGCAGTCGAGGAGTGAGGGAAGCATAAAAATAAAATTCATAGTACGCCTCAAGACATCCAGCTGGAGATTTGAATTTATGTTTTCAAATGATTTTAAAATTCTGCAAACGTACCAATGACTCGTTCTACTTTCTAATTTTACGAGCACTCTTATTTTTTCAATTCAGGCAAGCCAGCAAATCAGTCAGCCCCAACATTTGGTTCTTTTTGCTATTTTATGACACTTAGTGTATATATTTCTATGCAAAAAAAGTTGTGTGTGGCTTTTCTCATCATACCTTTAATACTAAACGACGGCATTTGGCTCGGTTTTGTGCTTTTGTGGCGATGATCATGCGAATAGAATTGGAATAAAAAAAGAGTCGATTTGAAGAGAAATTAATGAAAGGCAATATAAAGAAAGCAGTAAAAGGAGATGAAAGAGAAAATGAGTTGGAAATGATTTGCGGATCTAAAAATTGCGCATTTTCTATTGACGGTTTGTTTGCTTTATATGATTTACATCTGCAAGGCTGACATGAGTGAATCCAGAAGAGATTTTAACGTCAAAAAAAATTCTTTCAAGTTCCTGTCTTGAAAAAAGTCGTTAATAAATGTAGGAGTCTAATATGAAGATTGGAGAGGGAAGTAGTTCTTACTAGGGTACACCCTAGTGTAAAGTCTAGGAGTAAGTGCTAAAATTAATGGCTCCTAAGACAAAAGTGTAGCTTCATTTACACCATACAAAAAGAAGTTGTTAAGAAAATTGGAACGACCACAAGAGAAATGAATCGTTCATTGCTATACATTGGACATAATTGTCAGAGTCATCTAGCAAAAAAAGCGAGAACATAAGATCATGGGAAGAGACTGTACAGCATTATTGTTGTGAATCTCAAGAGCTTCTTCAATTAGGTCACCATAATAGATCTCAGATTACAATTCACGCTCTTTCAGCTATCTTAAATTCATCGATATTGATTGAATTGGTCATAAGGTTATTGAATTATCACCATTTCTCATTCAATTCCAGCATAATTCATTTATCAAATGATTCATTAAATTCACTTCTTCTTCTTTTTTAATGCTGAAAAGTGGATGAAAAGATTTTTGTATTCGATAATTCTGAAGAATAATTTGCGCGTTCCGGTATCTTCTTGTTCCTCATTTTCAACGGAGGCGCAAAGTTCTTTATCAAGTTTTTTATCATCTAAAATTTAATTCTGAAAAAAAAGCAATTTTCTCTTATTCTCTGCACATTTTCTTTCTTTTATTCTTTCAATTTCACTGCTTCTGATGTTGCTCGCAAAAAATCAAAATGTTAAGAGTATAAAAGATTATAAAATGAATCTGAATATCAGTTATGTGGTCTTGGACAATCGAAATTGATGAACTGTGCGCATTTGTAGGGATAAAATGAAAATTTTGTGTTTTCTGTATGAAAAGTTGAATATTTGTTGAAAATAACATAATAACGGTTATTTAATATTTGAATTTTTGAACTTCAGCTGTACAACGAACTTTTGAAATTCAAATCTTTATCTAAAATGATTTAACGGTTTTCTGAGATTTGAAACTTGAATTTACAGTCGATTGAAAGAACTTTAAAGTTCATTTTTTGAACTTTAACAAATTGAACTTAATTTTTTCAAGAATTTCAATAATTTAATATTTCTCATCATAAGCCATTAATCCCCAACATCCAGCATCAAGCAATCTAGCTCACTTTTCTCTTAATTATAACGACCAGAGCCATTAAGACACCTTAAGCACAATAATACCCCATTTTAAAATCTCACAAAGCGAACGACTAAAAAAGAAATGAGTAAAGGAGATGAATAATTGCTAACATAGAACCACATAATCTGCACAGTTGTCTGTAAATGAACATGAAATCAGAAGAAATTAAAATAAAATTTCATTAAATTTGCTATGCAGTGCCAGCGGCAAAAAAGAACTGTTTCACTTCTATTTCATTTCTGTGTGAATAATAAAAATGACTTCAATTGTTTTAATATTCCCCAAAAAAAGAAGAAAGAAGCGAGAACTGCTCTTTTGTGGCAGCAAAAAATGAAAATTCTTTATTCCATTGTGGAGACAATTAGGAGAGTTTTCTGCATTTTTATTATAAAAAATACAAAGTCACATGCTAACACTTTCATCTGCCAGGAATGTCCTTTGTTCTAAATCCATTGTTTGTGACGATCCACACAAAAAAACACACTCAATTCTTATTATAAAAGAAAGGCCAATTAGCTTACAACTAGCTTCTATGATTTATTGTTCTATCATAAAGCTTTTAAGAAGCTCTTCTGTTATGAATGAACCACTTCATGTTTACCTCCTCACATATTTCATCACACGTTTTTGGTGCTGCTATGGATGAATTATGGCATTACTTGCATTTTATCCGTTTGCTTCTTCATGTGGAAAATGTCGGTACGTTTAATGGTCAGTAATTCCATTATGGGTATTAGAAATGACTTTTACAAAAAGGATTAGTTCATGCATTAAAGTGATTAAAAGTTTTTAGGGTGTTTTGTGGTTTGGGCTGCAGAATAAAGCTGGAATTTCTGGGTTTTAAGGTGAAATGTGTTTTAAAAATTGTCTTTAATAGGAATTGAACTAGCGACTTACGATTTTCGAATGCTAGCTTTTGTTACTAAGCAATTGAGTGATGTTTAGTCACTCATGAAAATAAGTCATCAAAAAATGAAATTTAGCTAAAACTCTAAAAAAATCACAATTTTTATCGAAGTGATTCACAAATTTTTGTCATTTGAGCTGATAATTACACAATAAGTTGCTTCAATTCCTGATATTTAAGTAAGTCATGTTTTTTCACACCAAACTCGATATTCAGTGTCAAAACTCACATCTAGTAGCTTCCTTACTTGTTCAATTCTCACAGTATTATTTGTGAAAACTATAGCATGAGTTATGACATCAAAGGATAATACAACACCATAAAACATTTGTAATCTTCCTATGTGTTCCTTTCATAATCTCCTTCCATGCAGCACTTGCTTGATATCAAGGATGAGAAGAAGAATTAAAGCGAGCAAAATCTATGCTACTTAGTGCTCATTCATGCATGTCTAATGTTTATTTTTCCAAGGCATAAGTAGTGTGTGGAGGAAGTAAAATATTTCCTGTTGCTTGAGGACTAAAAAGGCTTCTTTTCTTCTTCCTCCTTTTGTTTTTCCATGTCAGTGAATTAACTCATAAGAAATAGAAAAGAATTCCTTTTAATTGTTGTCGATGTTCTGACCTAAATTTTTTCCTGACTTGCTACATTATGATTTATATGAGCCATATACTTAACAAGGTCGAACTTTATACAATACTCAAAGGTGGTAAATATCACGAAAGAGCAGCAGAAAAGAGAAGAAATCAAAAATTTGCCTTTCAAAAGAGCAAAAATCTGAAAAGTCATGACTCCGAACTGTCAAAACATTTTTATTTTTATGGCAATGAGTTGGTATAAGAGGCTGAATATCATAATCATCATAGAATAAAAACATTTCATTAAATGAAAAACTTTTTTTGTGTGTGTCTGCATGAATAACGAAAATATTTAGCAAAATATACAGAAAAATAAATGAAATGAATTGAATATAAAGGAGGGAGGATGCTGAATATTCAGCAATGAGAAAAGTAAACATGAGCTGACCATCAGTACACAAATAATATGTATGAGAGTCTCTCTCTTGAGTATATTTTTCTGACTCTGACGTAAAAAGGCATCAAATGTCAAACGATGGCATGATACAAAGGATGGTGTATGAATAATGACGACTGAGTGTCTCAACCGGGGTGGTAGTTGCGCATTTTTTAACGGTTTTTTAAGATTTAAATTTTAACGGTTTTGTAAGATTCAAATTTTAACGGTTTTGTAAAAATCAAATTTTAACGGTTTTTTAAGATTTAAATTTTAACGTTTTTGTAAGATTCAAATTTTAACGGTTTTGTAAGATTCAAACTAATATTTTTTTGTAAAAATTCAAATTTCAACTGTTTTTGTTCAAAACTAGATCAAACTGCTACTCAAAGCTCCACTTTGTACACAAAACTCTTCCTAACATGCTAAATGCCTAAAATATATGTTTTTATGGTCTTTGAAGATGGCCAGAAGCGTATGTACATACTTTATGAATATTTTTTGTAATCATATCATGTCATATATGAAATATGCAGACAAATATTTTTTCAACAAATAAAATTATTTAAAAGTACATAACACTACATGCAGACGCATCTCGTACGCAAAGAAAAATGTATCTTTTATGTTTTATATACATCCTTTAGGGAAGAAATGATTACATCAGATGATGATGATAACGGATTGAATGTTTCTATTTGATTATGTACTGTGCCAACAAGTGTTGTGGAAATAAATTGAAAAAAGGACTATAATGTATACAGACGAAATATTGTTTCTTATTTCTCATCTTCTTTGTTCATTTTGACACGAGTTTCATTTTCGTCTCATTGATGTGTGGATGTGGGGGGGATCCTTGGGCGGATTTTTGTCAGATATTATTGTGGAATGTATGAATGAGGTTTTTGAGCATGTAAAATTGGGATTGTATTGTTCTGTTTCTTCCAAGTTATCGGAAATACTGAGAATATGAGACTATCATCCCACCCTGAATGAATAAATTTTTGATTATGGCACCGCAAGTGTCTCAATATGTTCAAATGTTGTGTCTATGAATCTCAAATAAATTTCAAGTCCGGAAATACTTGGAGCGCTTGACATTTTCTTACACAATATTGTAAAAATACTCCACATGTGTCAATCAAAGCATCACCCACAAAAATTTGATAAAAAATAAATCTAAGGGAAATTGGAATATCTTATTTATTTTCAATCCCGAGAAGTATCAAGAGATAGGCGGATGATAAAGTAGAAAATAATATTTTTGATAATGAAGCTCCGATTTGTTTATGTTTCATGAGAACGAAATGTCTCTAAGGCTTAAATATGTTGAAAAATAAATTGCGTCACATATGTATGAGACGAGGAAAGTGTTAATAAATTCAGAGAGATATTAATAAATGATATACTTGAAAATTCCTATATGCTGTGTGCGAGACATTACTCATTCCTCGCCACTTGTGACAAAACAAACTCATAACAATTTTGAGCATAATTTATTTCGCGTTCATTTTTATTCAATCCGGCGCCTGAAATTCAAACTCTAATAAGCATACATTGGTGTAGATTTTTTTGTTTTGTTTTATAATTTTTCTTCATTAATCTGTCTTTACTGGGGTATGGGCTTTTGATGTTTTGAATTTTGACAAATTTTCATCAATTTTTCACTAATTTTTCGAGGTTATGTTTTGAAAAAGTTACAATTTTGGGAGAATTTTAATTTAAAATTGAATTTTTCAAGCTATCCCAGACTCAAACCACAAATCTAATGAATTTTAGTCATGCATTTTGAAGTGCGGCTGTCCTTTGAAACTTTTACACACATTATTGGACATTCCCAACATGTTCGACGGGAAATGACACTAATTTATGTAAATATACTAAACACAATATTCATTTCATGCATAATGAATATATAAAAAAAAGTTTTTTAAGTGCACATGCAAATTAAAATATATCGGGACTTGTGAGACATGTATAACCATGCAATCATTATTATAATGACACAACAAATGATCGTTAGACTTTGTGCTATTATAAATTGCAAAAATTTATTATTATAGTCGTCCACAAAAAGTGATTTACATGTGATTTGTGTTTAAATGAAGGGATTGGTGGCTCTTGTGTCTAATTTACAACTAAAATCTTGAATTTTGAGTGACTTTGTAATTAAACTTGTAACGTACTTTGAAAATTCAAAAAAAATTGCTCAATTTTGCTCAAAATTTGTAACGAACATTAATAATTTGAATAAATTTGCTCATTTTTGCTCAATATTGAGCAATTAAAAGAGTTTGCTTACTTTTGAGTAACTTTGTTGCTCAATTCATTATTTTAAATCAAAAATCTGCCAAATATCAAAATTCTTTCAATCAAATTTGTCAAAACATTCAATAATAAAAACAATCACAGCAGGCGATTGTACTCATTTAATATAAATCGTGAATAATTGAGTACATCTCATTTCACAGGATTAAAGCTCTCACTAATATGCAAGAAATCTGCAAAAAATCCCATAAATAAATTAATTAAACACATCAATCAAATAAATCAAAACTTTAAATTAAGTGCTTCAATGTCGAAATAATGAATTTGTGTCCAGCAAGACAAGCTGTTGCAATAGAATATAAGCGGCTGTCAAAATGACATTGGACCAACCTTTCCACTGCTACAGATTCTTAAAAGTATATCAGATTTACTCTACAATCATCTTATAGTTTGAGATTTCTAATAATTCAGGCAATAAGAGTTTGAAAACCTTCAATCGTTCGAATCTTTTGTGTCTATGCCTTGAAGTCCATGTCAATACTTTTATTATTATTGGATATTTGAAGTAATTGTAATAATAATAATAATAATAATAATGTACATGGACTAACAAGGATTATAAAAATTAGTAATTTGGTTGAGAGGTATATCATAGCTGACAACGGCAGCCACGAGCAAATAATGCGAGAGAGTAATAGGCTACTGACAGAATAATACACACAGAAAGACCTGCTATGTGTAGCATATTATTATTATATAGTTAGAGTGATATTTTATTGCTGGTAATATTAGTAAGTGACGTGTGGGATTAATGCTGCAGATTAGTTAACTATTAATTATAAGTGACGCCAGTTCTTGACAGTAATATGCATGTATGTAAGTCGCCTACTTTATTTATCCATCGGCTCATTATTTTCTACATACAAACATTACTTTCACTTTGTGTATCTTGCGGAGAGACTCTCGACTGAACCATTTGTTGTGTTTATGTTTACGCGCATCTGAGGTCTTTTTCTCTTTTACTTTTTCGTGGTTTGTGCTACTGCCTTTAAGTCACCAGCCTTTTGTATTCAATAAATAGGTCAAGACGGCAAAAAAGGCCAGGCAATATTTGCAAATTTTGTTTATTAACCTATTAGACAGTTCCTCTTACTTACATACATGTTTCGTGCTCATTGACTGTATAGTCATGCGATTTATTTATCGGTAGGCGTTATTCTTGCAAGCGATGCAACAGACATGTAATTAATTTTCTTTCAATCATTTTATTCCTTTTATTTTGGCGTCAATAAACACATTATATTTGATTAATATCGATTGGCACCCAGATGGAGCATTTCTTTCAACTTTTATATTTAACAAGACCGCACAATTGAAAAAGTTATTATTTTAGTGCATGCTTGCAAATATGTGCTATTTATTTATAGTTTTTCTGCTTGGCTGTCTGTTTACTTTTTTACGGAAAACTTACATTGTAGTAAAATCGTGTAAATATAACTGTTTAAAGTTCGGTCTGTGAATAATGTGTGAACAATGGCACTTAAGGAAGATGGGTTAAGTAAATACGAGAAGAAATGAGGATTGGGTTAGTGCTGTTATTGAAAGTGCAGGCTCCAATGAGTTGTGGAATATTATTGCATCTTGAATTACAAAGATTTGTTAAATTATGTTTGAGTTTAAAAATAATAATAATAATAAAATAAAATATGGTAGCAAGGTTTAAATATTTTTATAAAATTTTGTTGGGATTCGAACCCTGGAACTTATTACATTTCAATGTAAATACTCAACTTTATCCACCAGATATGGATGTTACGCTTGTTTAAAAGTCTTGCTAAATGAGATTTACATTTTATTTGTTTAATATTGCAGTGCATATTGTTACTTTTTCGCCCCCCCCCCTCTGAGATCAAAATTCAATATAAATTTAAAATTTTATTATTTTTTAAATCGAAAAATTAAACTTTTTTATAAATAATGTTAAATGCTACTCGCAAAATCAATGTTAAGGTCTAAATAAGTATAAAAATTATACTACGGTGATTACTTCAAAAATTAAATGTTAATTCTTCAAAATAAAACCTTTAAAAAGTTCTTAAAAAATATACAAAAAATAATGATCACCTTGAAATTAATTTGAAATAAAATTGGGAGGATTCCAACTCCTAAATATTATTTATTACGATAAAACATAGAACGGTTCTATTGTGACTATTAACGCAATTTGACTCTTTAATTATGTTATGCTAATAGAGCTATACTTTATTAATAAAAAATTACCATACTGCATAAAGATATAAATAAAGAGCACGGAGAAAGTGATTTAGCTGCAATTGATACCATCGACCTTTAAGATATTATCCGATAGCCATCTGCTCTCATTCCTCCAAAGGGAAATTAAAATCCAAAAATAATTTTGCAATGACCCAAAGTTCATTTGAGCTGCCACAGATGCGCTTCACTGCAATTTCCATCAATCAATTTTCTACTCAATTTTACACTTAAGGCAAAATACAAAATTCTTCGAAAAAAAAATCAATTGAATATCTTGAAGGCGTAGTTGTTGCTTTTTCAGTTCCATTCATGTTGCTTTTTTTATTTCTTTCGTCCAAAAAATAGTTTAAACTAAAACCAATCAAAGTTTCTTAATCGAAATAAATAAAATACACAAAAAACAGTTTGAAAGTGCTGTAAACTTTGACTCTCCGTGCACAGCCAAATGTGCATTTGTGCTACTTTCAATTTCACAATACCGCTGCTAACGAGCATTAAATCATGACAGAAACAATGCACAATTTATCAATTTCCATTATAATCGCCTGGATAAAACATGTACAATCGTATCAGTGTCAGCTGCATGTCAACTTTGAGGTTTTTCTCTTGACTTCTTTATCAATGATACTTTTTTGCATTTACATAAAAATTTTGCTTATGTAAAAACAAAAAATTTATCACCACTTCTACTTCTAAATAAGTTTTATTATAATTTACTGGCGCCATATGCGACATTTGTCAATATGCATGAGATTTTGTTTTCTGCTGCCGACTAATGGCATCGTAAAAATTTGCCTTAGTAGGCAACAGAAGCTCGCTCATAGAATATACATCCAATCTCAATTTTTTAGCTAATTTTTCTCTTTCTTGATATTTGTAGACAATTTATAGTGAACTGACTAGCTCGTGTATTGCTAAGTGCATGTGGCAGTGAGTCAGAATGTGTTTTGTAATAGACATCAGTTACTCATCGTTGTTGTTGACAGTTGTTAGTCAATCTGTTATGTTTGTGGAATTTTTTGTGGGGTATTCCTTGGACTTTTGACATTGTTGCACTGCGCACAGTAAAATTATTTGATGAAATGTTATGGACTGCAGTTTTGGACAACAAGCTAGCTGTGAACCAAGTTTGAGACTGTTTTGGTTAGAAAGAAATATTTTTTGACATGCTTAAATGGGTTTAACTAGGAAATATAGATTTTTTTGCTCAAACTTACAAAAAAATTGAAAAAATTCCCAAATTATCCGACCAACCCCTCTATTACTCCTGTTACACATCTAAAACTGCACCTCATACATCACCCCCATCTCGTCTTGCTCAATACTTTTCCATTATTATTATAATTTCTTGCAAGTAATGCAACTAAACGCAAAGTAAATATTTAATTGCTGATAAAATCAAATAAAAACTTTCAGCTCATTAAATTCAGTCACTTGATAATCTCGCTAACGTGCAAAATCCATTTCAATTCAATATAGTAATAAAAAGATTTATCAAGATTTAAATTATTGAAATTCTTTGTTGCTGAAAGCAGAATGAAAAGATTTTTTTTATTTTCTTATTATAATTTTAAATTGTATAGGAACTGACTGTGAAACGGAATGAGTTTTATTTTATAAAATTATCGCAGTTTTCTTTTGTCGAAATGTGATGAAAATTTCTCGATGTTTAACAACTCAATTAAACTAGAGGTTTGGGTACGTTGAGAATGATGGGAATTTCATGATTTTGTCGAGTGTGAGTGTTTTTTGAGGTTAGGTTATTTGGAAGACTCTCTAGTATAGTGACTAAGGTAATACCTATGGCACACATAGTCCGACTGGATGCTATAGTTATTTATATATTTATAAAAGATACAAAAATTGGAGAAATATTAAGTAAAGGCCTACCTGGAGTGCTCTACCCTTCTCGACCCCGGGAAGGTGAGGTAAACCTAAGTGTATGTTATCTCTACCTTAATCCTAGGAAACCCTGTGGTAAGATAGGCGAGGGACCTGAATAGCCATAAAATCAGCCCAAAAATACATAACATCGAATAAACCCCACTAAAATTCCACAAATACTTCAAATTCTATTCAATTCCTCGAAAATAATGACAAACAAGCGACGATAATTACATTCCATTGATATTGTAAATTATTGTGAGTCAGATTGAAAATGAATATTGCATGAGACAAAAAAAGTACATGAAAGAAATTACTCTTAAATATAATGTATGAGTGAGCCCTGGTATGAGTAAGAACAGCATTAAGAACAATGTAGTCCAATGACATTTTAATTTTATTCCACAAAAAAATAATAGTTTATTATTACATGAAGCGAATATTTTTCAGAATTCCTTGAATAAAAATATCATTCAGTGCAAAAATATTGCGGAGTTGGCTCGATGTTCATATCATGTTTCATCATCAACATGAATCAGCAGGAATTCATGTTAAAATAATTAAAGTTTTAAATTTTCTTCTTGGCGCATACTTTCCATTATTTTGCTATGTTGTCAAGGTTGAGACGATCCAGAAAAGCAGTGCAATTAATTGTCTGGATCATGAATTTATGCTGAACTTGATAGCAAGCTGCTACAAGAAGTCTGAACCTTGCAACAAAGTTTATTTAAACACAAGAAAATCTCCGTCTGAGAAATTTCATCTGAGATCTGAGAAAAATGTAGTGGAATTTCGCGAGTGAGTTGCAATTAAAAGGTACACAACGGAAGAATGTTGGCATGTTGTTGAAAGTAATGCACAAGTGTAGCAGTAATTGAAAAAAACAACTCGTGCACCTTACAACCGTCTAGAAATTTCATCATCATCAACAAAATAGTGCTAACTTCATTATTGCTGTCTAAACACAGCCAGAAACCAAAATTCATCCCCAACATTAATTTAAGAATTCCTGTTTCTAAATTATTTATTTTGTTTTGTTTAGCAAAACAAAGCATTGCAAATGGAAATGTACAGAGCAGGAAAGCAAAAAAAGGAGGAAAAGAAGTAAAAACATTTCCTGTTTTCATTAAGTTTGAATAAACAAAACAAGAGATTTTTACTTTACATCCAGAATAAAATAAGTAAATGGCACAAGAAATACACGAAAATTACTCAACATTGTAAATGTCTTTAGGATAGACTAAAGTGAGTAAAAATAAATAAAAGTCTGTAAAGTAATTGAATTATATTCATTGAGGATTTTTTTGTGTGTAGGAACAAAATGCTTACGAGCTCATACCGGATTAAATTCATTGTCTTATACACACGACTGTCAATGCAATCAGGAGGAGTTTTTTGATGAATTAAATTGTCTAGAGACAATTGCGACTTATTATTTGAATTCATCTCGTAATCTTATTTTCCACATTTCTGCCAAATCAAAGATTTAAAATTTTGAGATAAAAATGCTATCAAGATCAGAGCGATAGATGTAGCAGGGGTGTAGTTAGTGACTTTTCTAGGGGGGTTCCTAATAAATTCAAAAAAATCCATTTGATGAGTAGGAAGGTCTATGTCAAAAAGGGTGCCGACCATCCTACATACCACCCTGAAATGCAGCATAAACTGCTTAGTTACCAGATAATATGAACAAAAATCGGCAACAATTGATCGAATATAACTTCAATTCAATCAAGTTCAATTAAAATGAGACTGAATATAGCAAACTCTTCATATTTTCATATCTCCATATGTACATATTCATGGAAACAATAAAAATCAAATGAAATTGTGTCCTTCACTTCAATTTATGAATCTATCTTTTTTTTCTTCTGTTCACATCCAATATTACATAAGAAAAGAAGGAAAATAAAGAAGAAATATTGTATACAAAGCATAAATTAAATTGAGTCGCTATGCATTGGCATGTGATCATTCGTGCGTGGATGGCAAGAATCGGAATAATCTGAGGATTGAAATTAATCGAATTTATGGAGAGGCAAAAAAGGTTTTAGCATATTTTTTTCTGAAAATGAAATTAAATGTTGACTAGTTTTTTGCTGTGCATGTGTCTTTGGAATGCTGTACTCGTCAGGCTGCTTTTGGTACCTTAAATACATGACTAAGTACTTATCATGCAGCTTGTAACTAGCTCTATTACTGGCTCCTGATTGTCAATTCCCAGTGAGGAAAGTAGATCAAAAATGCGCCTCATTACCGTCCACAATACCTTACTAGAATCTCAAACTTAATATTCGTGCAACAAAAAGTTTATGCACGATGGCATTGAAGTAATGAAAATTATGTTGGACGAGTGTGAATTGTTATTTTATTACATTGATTAGGAAATTTCCACCGTAAGGAAAAGTTTTTTCTTTTTGGGATGTGTTGAGAAATTCAATTTTCCTCTCAAAACTTACTGACATAATTGCAGCGCTTCTTTATGATTGAGAGATGAGTAGGAAACACCCTAAAATATGTTATTTAATTAACCTGAAACCCAGCAACACAGAACATGATTAATGAACTTTAAATTTCAGACAAATATATCTCGTTACTTTATCGTAAACTTTGTGCATGTTTATTTTGGTGTCTTATACATGAATAAACTTTTTTTTGCCTTCGAAACGGCGAGAGCAGTGTTGTTGAGCTGGATTTTTGGGCTGGTTGCTTGGTATATCCTATAGCTTTGAGTTATCCAAGGGGTATACTGTTGGACATAGGCTAGGGTTACCAGACATTTTCAAGAAAAATAGAGGACATCCCCCATGTCGACTAGTTTTATTTGTTTTCTGGACGAATTAGAACACCTAGACATAGCTCAGGGTTACCCTTGTGTAACGAGCAACCGGCTCAGGCGTAGATCTCACAAAATATTGCAGCCTGCCATTAGACTGAGTCTTACTTTAGTCTGACATTATATATTAGGTCCAATAATTACCCAGAGGCTTAGATACTCTGTAGGTTCAGACTACTTTGTGTCTTGGTATCATACTTAGCTCATAGGAAGCCATATCGTTAAAGACTTGCACTTTTCTGGGTATTTGGTCCTAGACAGTATTAAGGCGTCTAGTTGTCTGACCTAGATCAAAAATTTATGTCTCTATCAGACGTTTCTATCTCATAGACAGTTTGACTCAAGTTTTAATTCAAGACCAGGCTAAAACCCCAAACAACAACACTGGACGAGACGATAAACTTCATATACATGTACGCCCATGTCAATCATAAATAACTACATATCGTACGAAGCAAAAATTACTTTTATGATCATGGAAGCGAATACAACAGGAAAGTAATTGTCATAATTTTATTTTTTGAGTCGTTTCGGTTTAGCAGTTTCTGTACTTATTGATGGAAGTCAGCAAGTAATTAATTTTATTTTATATATATATTTTGTGATATCGTTGATTGACTCATTACTGAGTCTCCCAATAATACGGAATCAAGTTGCCATGTAACAATTGATTTATTTGTTTATTTATTTTTCTCGCCAATTCTATCGCTCCTCATTGACTGCTGAAGTGATGATGAATGGAATGATCGCAATTTATTCATTCCATTGTTAATTAAAACATCATTAGCAGCCGGCAAAAATAAAATAAAAAATTCAGTAATGAATGTAAGGGAAATTATTAATTAATAGCACATAATGGAGATCGATGGCTGAGTGGCATGAACACAAATTAGGATGAGCTTTCGCCTTTTCATTGCTTTCTTTTGTTGAATTATTTGTCTTTGGCATGAATAGAGGAAATAAATGAAAAAGTTTTTTTTTGAGGACTGGAAGTGAGAAAGTTTGGAGGTTGTTTGGGTTTTTGTTGGCTGTGCCGCATTTTTCGAGTGCAGTTTAGCTTCTAGGCAACTGATTGAGTCCAAAATTTCAAAATTTTCCCTCCCAAATACTCAATTCCTTTAAGTTAACAAAAAGCTACAAAAGAAATTTTCTAATTTATTCTAACAAAATCCTGAGTGAGTTACACACACCATTTAATATTACATACCTGCTAAGTCAACAAAAAACTCAATCATATCAACAGAATATAAGGAAAATTAATCAGCAACTTACAAAATGCCACTGCTGAAATGCCAAAATTTAAATGTTAATGAGCTCCTTCATGCTCACAAATTCGCCTCAGCAATTTGCACCAAAATAAAAAAAGAAAATCGATATTCAATTCATGAACTGTTCAGGCATTCACTTAGAAAAATACTTATGTCAAAAAACGTGCTAAAATGAAAGTGCCAAAGTAAAATGCATTGTGTGACTTTCATCGATAATTAGCGAATTTTTTTTATTGGTGCATCATCAATTCCTTATAAATTTAATTTATTTATTTGTCCATGCCCATAAAAACACCAAGCAGACCAAAAAGGTGTAATGAACCGTAAAGAAATAATAGCAATAATAAAATTAAAGCTTTTTTTACAGTTCCGCTAAGCTGAGCATATTTAAATTGCGTAACAGAATAAAGTAGTGGAAAAATGTTAGGCACAAGATCGATGGAAGATAAGCAAGCGCCATAAAAATAGAAAAAAATGCATTCTTAATAATTCTCATTAATCATATCATTTAGATTTAAATCACGTACAACATTCACATGCTTTATGTCAAATCGAATCACATAAAGAATTTTTATGGCACCGAGTGCATTGGACTTCCTCCTAGAAAAATTTATTTTCCTTTTCTAGGCAGTAATAATAAATATATACACACATATAGCTTCAGAATTTATGGACTTAACCGCATATTTCTTTTTTTCGTCGAAAGAGGCAATGACCATTTCTATTTTGACTACTCATCCGGCCCGGTAGTGCTTAACGATATCTTTTTTGCAGTAATTTTTTTTTGTTTACATTTTACTTTGATCTAATGAGATGGGAGGTCGGATAAGAGCTATTTTTAAGATCTATCTAATGACTAGACTGTATATTGTGAAACGTTGTGGATTATGTCTGTGGATAGATCGTAAAAATTGCTAATTAAGATTTGTTACGTCGGATGTTTGCAGAGTTGTCGTGGAGTTTTGACTTATTGAATTTAATTGACAATTTCTGAATTTTTTGGTGTGAAAATATTAATTTAATCTCTATTTTGATCATCAGCAGCCACAGTTCTTTCTGATTAAATTTTGAATATATCCAAACATGGAACTAAAACATGTTGATTCACATAGAATTTACGTTTATGAGATTATTGATTATAAACATCCATTTCAATCACAATATTTGGCATTGACCACCTCCTCTCCATTATTATGTAAACAAAAGTCGAAGATTAATGTAGAATGGCCTCAGATTCACTCCAGGAATCTCAACCTTGACCGACATTTTGTAAGGTGCCGTTCAGATATTTTATAGCATCAAAGCTCATAGGCATTTAAACCTCGCATGACAGTGTTCTGACTAGAATCTTGGACATTTCGTCACTAATCTACAGAGATCTCCTTAAATTATCAAGCTCAGATTCAGATGTTTCTAGATTGCGGCATATGAATCCATTTAGAGCCCATGTATCCCTCGGGTTCGAATCTCATAAGACCAAGAAGGTCTCCGTCGAGTTCAATACAGTCCAAGAGATAATCAACCTTCTTAATCATCACTAATTTTGTCTAAACGTTATCGAATTAATAGCTACCGATTCACACCTTCCCACACAGTCTACTCATCCTCCACATGATTCAAAAAATAAAAATCATTTTCTCATCTTTTTTTAAATTCTACAAAAAAAAACTGTGAATGGAAAAATCTTCACACAATAATACAATCAGTTTTTCTGTTATTTCCGATAATTTTTCATGAAAATGTTCAACAAACCATAACTTATTGACACTAATTCTCGATTTTCATGAAAAATGCGTCATTTCGACACCCACATGACGAATTTACACTTGTTATCTATTTTTGGGATATCCACTGACTCATTAATTTAATGTGAGTGAATGTATATGCGCGTGGTTTGTATTTGAAATTGAGAAAGATGTGAAAGAAGAGAAAAGAATTAAATCTACACGAAGACAGAAAGAAAGTATTGAGCATAGCGCACAGAATTATTATTATTATTCGACAGTAGAATGAAACATTGTCGTTTCCTGCCGACAGAATCATTTCCGTTTCTCTACTTACACGATTCACTTAATTCCAAGTGAGCTCGGAAAAAAGTGAGGAATTCTAATTTATATGTGAATTAATTCGCAAGTGTGTGACGTCTAACATCTTGCAGTGATAGGGCCATAGACAGAAAATTCGAGAGAAATGTCAGAACCCCTTTTGAGGGGTCTGGATTTTTCTCATACACCTTTATATTTTTTAGGAGGGGTCCAAAAAGATTCTCATATAAATTTCATTTCCAAAGGGGTTTTTTGACAACTTTGGACCCCTTCTTAGCTAAACCCCTGTGGAGAGAGGTTGGATTGGAGTAGTGTGATGCTCAAATCCAGAGAGACTACCTCGATGGGGTCTAATAATCCTATTTCTAGTATAGTTACGTCTAGTAACGTCATTTTTGAACGACCCCAATGTTGAAAACTATAAAATAATGCGGTTAAAACAGAATGTAAGATGAGATGCTTCTCATTTTAAATGAAAAATATCGCAATTTAATCGGTATTAAATGCCTCGATATTGTCATAATAAAAGTTTTTTGAGGGATTTTCATCGCATTTGAAGCTCCTTTTACGACGTCTCAGATGCGTAAAATATATTTCAATTTTGGAGGGGTTGCCTCAACATGAAAATTGCACTACGGTATGTCTAGATTCAATTAAATGGAAAATTGGGGAATTTTTACGGTAGCGGTGCAGTAAGTGTAAAAAAGGGGAGCCTAAATAAATTTTATTAGATTTTTCTCCATTTCATGATGGAAACAATTTTGATGGATCTCAATTTTGTGGATTTTTTGAAGATAAAACGAGGTGCGCACTAGAGAGAAAAATCGAAAAAAAATGTGATTTATTTTGTGTAAATATTCAGTAAATCCATCGTCATACACACAAATTCATGTGAATCCCTTGTTGTAGAATCTGAATATTCATGTTTGATTGAAAATATTTATGCAGTCAGCTTATTGCTTCTTATGAGAGTATTCAATCAACTTGTTTTGACATTCAAATTTCGTTTTATGTATTCTTTCCGAATTTTATTTTTATTTTTCAAATCGTCATCATGTGACTCTACAATGCACTCCCCACAAATCGAGAATGTAAAGTATGTTTTTTTTACATTTCTATTTTTGTGTGTGAAATTCTTTTTTTAATATTGAGTGTAATTCCAATTCAAACGACAGATTAAATTGAAGTAAGATTGGCATTATTGGTAAGTTGAAAGGTGGATGGAAATTGAGCGCTTTCCAAAAGCCTCAGTTTTGATACAGATAAAAAAATTTAACGGTTTTTTCAAGTTTGAAATTTTAACGGTTTTTTGAAATTTGAATTTTGACGATTTTTTTAAAATTTGATTTTTAACGGCTTTTTGAATCAAAAAAGTCAAAATAAAATAAAATCATCAAGTAGCTAACATCATGAAGCATTCTATCATCAAAACTATTACATCCATTTAATAGCATTTTCCCGTCATGCTCCCATTTCAATTGACTCAGCGCCAGATAATCTTCAGATATAATGAATTGATCGCATTAATTGCACAATAATCCGATATAGCGCGAACTCAATACCATAAATAAGTCACACACATTCAGCCATTAATACTTCATCTAGTCAGCAACCCAGCCAGCAATCTAAAGTGCATATAAACTCATATTTCATACATAATTGCACTGAAAAAAGAATTAAACGAGAGATGAAAAAAAGATCTGACTGTTATTGGTTGTCAAGTTCTCAATTCTCAAATCAAGCAGTTATAGCAATATTACTGAATTCCATACAATTTCAACTATGTTTTTTATGTATTTAATTCCGATTGCCAAACCTCATCACAATATCAAGTACATAAAAATCGATTTTCAATTGTTGTGTGTGGATATATACATAAACTGCTCTTACAGCCATCAATTCTCATTCTAATATCGTTTTTATTTCAGCATAACTCAATTTCTTTACTTTGGCGGGAGACGCTGTTATTCCTCAAATAAAAAATATTCGTTTCTCATCCTTCGACAACCCCAGTCGTCTCTGCTATGTATACTTTATTTGATGGTTGATGACTCATCGCATCATTCTATTCCACCCCCACTCACCCTGTATGTTTCATTTCTTTACTTTGTGGCGGTATAAGAGAGGATGGATGGAAGGAAATACGACCATGAGAAGAAAAGAAAAGATTGTTATGGATATGAATGAAGTACAATAAAATAAAAAAGGGGGAAATAAATATGAAAGAAAAACTGTTTGCTTAGAGAAAAAGAAAAATTCGTTTATAAAAATGTGTATTGGGGCAATAATACATGAACATGAACTTAGTTCTTCTATTCTTTTAATCGAAATCGTGAATCATGTGAAGTTAATCTAATTTTTCAGTCATATGAGACAGGATAACGAAATTTTATTTCTAACATATTATTGGATTCGATTTGGACTCAAGTCAGGAATGTTTAGTTTGAATCCTTTTATTTAATTTAAAGTAAGATCAAATTTGGGTCCATGCTTACATATCATTTTACTCTTTAATGCACCCTTTAAAATTCGATAGAATCATCCACCTCATATTGAGTCATTTTCACAGGCGATTAAATTCTATTGGCCTTACTTATTGACTATTTGATAGAAAATTTAAGATTCAGCTCATGAAATTTATATAATTGGTAGTTTATTGGATCTTAAATGGCTCTTGAAATAATACTAGGCAATAATCGTGAACTTTGTGGATAATTCAATCTGTTCATAAGAATTTCTAAATAAATATGATTTGAAAAGTCGAAATTATTAGGTTTTAATCATGTTTTTACTACGAAAACTATTTTCAATAAACTTTTGCCACTTTTTTGCACAAATTGGAACTAATTTACACAAACAAAACAGCTTAAAGACCGAATTATTCAAGAAATACTTTTTGAAGTGAAGACAAAATGGCGACCAAAAAATTTAAATTTTAAAAAACCGTTAAACCTTCAAAATTTATAAAAATCAAATTGCACTGTTTCACTACGAATTTTAAGTTCCTCAAGCTCAAAACTAACGCTAACTTCACACAACCAATAAAAAAATCATTTCGTGATTTTCTTTATTATTTTGGTAATTGATTCATTTCCAATGTAGTAAAAATTTTACTTCTATTTCCTATGCTTTTGTCATATTCTCATCCTGAAACTTGTTGGATATTCCCGATGATAAAGTAAAATCTATATGAAAAAAGCCAAAAGGGAAGGAAGGAAAATGAGCGGAATTGTCATGACAAATGAATATGCTGTAGTTGTTTTTATATTGTGGGCTGTATTGGATGGGTTAGTATGTAACATCATTAACTTTTATTGCATCATGAATCTGCCTTTTCACATCTCCCCCATTTTTCCTCATTGTTCCTTCACATATTGCTCTCTCATGGTTCAATTTTACTCCAATAGTATGGGAAAAAGTGCAAAAGCTTTTTAATAAATCTTTACTTTATTCTTTGCATCATTCATTGTTAAAATATTTATTTAACTTTACTCCACTTCTGGTCTGCAATGCTGTTTCTCTCCAAAGACACATAATACATAAAAGAAGAGCCGCTCTACAGAATATCCGTGACGACGACGAGCGCTATAATGAATCATGATATAAATAAATTATATAAAAGCCCACTGAGAATACATTTTACGAGATATTTTACTTCTTTCAATGAATGAATGAAATGAAGTAGTGCCTGTGCATAAAACAGCGGAAAAATCAACGAAAGTTTGCCTTTTCGGATGTTTCTTTCATGAGAAGGAAGTGGACTTTTGTCAACAGTTTTGGTAATCGAGGTTTTATGGTATTTAAGAAGCATGAAATTGATGTTAAAGTTGTCATGATTGTGTTACAGGAAATTTTATTAACATTTTGATAAATGGAGGTGGATTTAGGAGAAGAAATGCTTTAAAATCTACGGTATGGTCCAAAAACCATCAAACATGTCAAAAACTGACCGAAAGTGTCAAAAACTGATCGAAAGTGTCAAAAACTGACCGAAAGTGTCAAAAACTGATCGAAACTGCCAAAAACTGACCGAAAGTGTCAAAAACTAGACGAAAATCTTCAAATTTAATCAAATAATCTTTCAGCATCCCAAAAATGCACTCCAGACATCTTCCTTCATAAACTTCCTTCCTTAATCTAACGCATGTTATTAACGCGAACTTACAGAAAGATAAAATATGTAACGCGATGATGTTTGGGTATTTCAATGAAATGTAGAATCTCATTTACATTATCATCATCATCATCGCTGCCTTTCCTTCCCTCATCTGACAGCTCAGAAGTTAGTTTCATGTTATTCATCCTCGCTCTATATATGAAAGCACATTATTGCTTGTTATTCATTTTAATGTACATTAGACAGCATGAAATTTTATGAGGCATGCTTAAAAGACATGGGAAGGGGATGAAAGAAAAGTTTTTATCATCATCACCATTGTTTGAAAGGAATTTAAAGCTTTATCCCATTCATTCTTTACATTATTAAATCCAAAATCCGAGCTTTAAAATTTTACTAAAATGAACAACCCAAAAACATAATTAGGGGATTTTGGAATGTTTGGCCAAGTCTAGCAATTAACCCCATCAGCCTTGTTATTATTATTAACATCATCGTCGTCATCATCATGCTACCCATGAAAGCTGTGACTATGCATGTTATAATTAAATCCATTTTCGCCCAAAAATCTCAAATTTCAACTCTTTTTATGTGACTTTACAATCCAACCCACAATGCTCGGGTTTTTTGCAATCAACGAGCCGTATGAATATTGTATGTATTGTCTTTGTTGTTGCTGCAGCAAAATTTAATTAAAATATATGTGAAAAACATATGTGAGTAGTCTGGTTGTAGAGTCATTGCCGATTAAAACGTATAGATATGACTTTCAGTACAATGTTCAATAAATTTCATCGCTTTTCTCAATTTAATTCATGAATTTTCATTATCGAGGAAATTATTGCATCATTGTTGGGGTTTCCATTTCCAATTTAATTTTTGCCAATTCACATTATGTTCACTGTTCTGTATACTCATTATGATTAGTTTGTTGTTGCTTTTTGGGATGCCAATCATTATTATTGCTGTTAATATTGAAACGGAAATTGATAAAGCCCTCAATTGAGTTTATGACAAGCCACATAATGAATGATGCAAAAAAACTGGTTCTTGACTGTGTGTTATAGTATGCATAATAAATTAAATGAACCAAACTTATTTTCCTGAGAATGAAGAAAGTAAGAATATAAATTGATTAAATGAAGTTGAACGAGGAATGAATGACGTAGGTGTATGAATGGAGCGCTTTCTGGGGACTGATTTATTGAGGCTGTGAGGATTTATGAGGTTATGTGTTACTTTGTTTGGAGAGATTTATAGGAATCTGATGGTGTGAATGAAGTTTTGTGGAGTTTAGGCTTTGAAATGTTGGTCTATAAACCTAAATGAAGCCTTTTAATTCAAAATTTAGTCTAAATTGTACAAGATTGACTCAGTTTTAACTCAAATTACCTAATTTTATACAAAGTTGCAAAAATTTGCTCAAATTTCTTCCGAATTTGAATTCAAAATTTAACGGTTTTCAAAAATTTGAATTTTTTTTTCAAAAACTCAACCTTCTTTACATACCTAGTTGATTTTTCCCTAAAATTCTCCATCTCAAATTTTTTTTTTTTTCAAAAATAGCAAGCCTTGCAAATTATCCTCAATAATTAATTCTCCGAATTGGCAAAAACAGAAATAATTAACAAAACCCCAATGTCGATAAGTTTCTTCGTTGTAAAGTTATTAACGATTCAATTAACCAAACAAACAATCCAATTCATCAGCATAAAAAAGTGAAAATGTAACCACATTTGTTCCGTACAAAAAAAAAATGGTTCGAAAACCCTTTACGTAGGCAGAATAAATGAGAGAAAGAGACGGAAGCCATCTGACTGATAAGAATAATGGATTTTTAATGCGATTATCCTCTCGTCAAATTTGCTACGGTAGCTACAAGCAACAAGAGGACGAGAAGAAAGAATTGACAATAACAAATACTTGAGTTAATTGAAATGAGTAATGATGAACTGAATTACAGGTATTAATTTCCATACAAAAGAGAACCGTAATTTGCTTAGCATGATAAAAAAGGATCTAATTAATATGAAACTTCAGCCTTTTATTTTTTCTTCTGAAATAATTTAATTAATCTTTTTTAGCATTTAATTATGCTTCGTGCTCGTGAATGTAATGATATTAATAATTAAGCGACTACCTGCCTTTCTCTTACACAACATAAAGCCATAAAAATTGAATGGTAAAAGTACAATAATGCGGTATAAATATTATTCTTGTTTCTGTTTGTTTGTTTGACTTGCTTCCAGCTAAATATTCAATTTCAAAGGAATTCAAAGACACAAACAGAGACTGTGAAACAAAGGAATAAGTTATTTTGGCACCGAAACACTTGACGAGCAATATATTTTTTAGACTGTGAATAAGAAATTAGCAGGGTTGCTATTTTGAAGTTATTCGGTGAGATTGTACAGAATTTGAGCTGGAAATGAACAGTTTTGGATAAGTTGCAGCATCTGGGATCCTTGACTAGCCTAAATGTAGCATCTGGGCACTTATAAAGGCTGATTTTTGATGATTTGTTTGCACATTCACTTAGAGATTTTGTCTCTTAATTTTGGAGTATTTCGATGCTTAAGTCTTGTTCAAGTGATTGTAAAGCATTAAAAAAGAATGAGCAAAGCTGTTGACATCATCTTGTCTCATCAAGTTATCTTAATTAACTCAAAAATTGCAAATTTTCATTTTCTGATTTCTTTTCCAAATTTTGTTAATAAATCCATAAAAAAGTGCGGGAAAATTCAAAATTTTAACGGAATTTTCAAAATTCTCAGAATTTAAATTTCATTCCAAGCTTAACAACTCTGCAAAAAAACGATAAAATTATGCACATATTCAGCTTGTTCCCCGGAAAATTAAATAGACCATTTTTAATGCCGTGGGCAGTTTAAACAAGTAAATTAAAAAGTTTTTTTCCTACCTTCCTTGTTTCTTTAGCAACATTGAAAGAGAGGCGTCGATGACTAGCAAGAAAAAAAGGCAACTTTTGTGTGCTGCTCGGCACATTAAAAAGTTTTTTTATTATAAAATATTTTAAGTGTTAAAAATTTCAACCATAAACGTTTAAACAAGGCTTACCACTTCCGAAAAAGCTGTAACTTATGGAAATATTGGCAATTTTAATAGCTTTAATGTGAATGTGTTCTTGCCATGTTTTTGCGTCTAGAATTTAATTTCCTGGGTGACAGACACAAAGTTGTATATTTGGGGATCAATATCAAATCAGAAAAGCGAAAAAAATTAAAGCGACAGTTGCTTTAAATTCGATGGCATTTGAAGCTACGCAACCAAATAGAAAGATTTGATTTTAGTTATTGGGGGATACACAAACAGATGTTGATACCATTAAATGTTGCTTGGAGATAGTCTTGTGTGCTTAATAGTTCTTGGAAATTCAATTTAGTCGTGAAAATTACAAATGTACCAATAAGAAGCTCAAGGACTCATTATGAGGCATTAAACTGTGAATTAGTAACTAATTGAACATGTTCTTTAGAAGTAGAACAAAAACCTGCAAGAATTTCTGTCATTTCCACCTTCAGATTGTCGCGAAAACCACAAAACATAAATAACAAATTTTATTACCATTGTTTCAATATAATTTGCCTAATAAATTAGGTTAATTGAATTACAATTTATTGTATTATACTTGATGTAAATCCGAAATGGAAACAATTTATTTTAAGTGAGAAATTGACTTAATAGCATTACTATAGTAAGTAATACCTTAGGTTGCAATAAGTAATTGTCATTATTTTAGGTATTATTTAGAGTGGCAAGGTTGTGGATTTAATGGAGGATTTATTTCAACTTGTGCTCCTCGGGTGACAAGGTACCTCAAATTCCAATAATGCTTTAACACAACAAGAGGTCTAAGTGGGCTATTTCTAAATCAAATCTAAATTTTATTCCAGAATTTAAAGTTTTTTGTTTAAAAAAACACTAAATTCAAACCCAAACAAGTTCTTTTTACATTACTTAATCTACATTGACATCCGCATTCAGTTCTCACTCGACCACCAAAATTGAAACAAATTCTACAAATTGATCAAGGCCAACTCCCATCAAAATAATCAAACAGCATGTCATCAACAGCCTACTAAAATCGCGTCACTTATCCATATGTGCTGTTCGCATTCGCGAAATTGCTTTTCTCGTTCTTCTTTGATTATTATTTTTGTATTATTTGGGAGAATCCTCAACGTTTGCATACATTTAAGGCGCTCACATTAAGTTGTCGTCAATATTTTTTTACAATCCCTTTTAACAATTGTTAGACATCATTTAATACAGTACATAAAGTTTCGTTTATGACACTTTTTATAATGAAACAGCAACCATTTCATTTACTGTAATTGCCCGCCCTTTCCAATTAATCAAAATGATTAAGCGTCGCTTGATTGTCGAAAAGAATTTCTCTTTTTTGCTCATTCCGGGTGTCAAGTTACTGTCTTTCAATAAATATTTTGTCTTCTTCTTGCCTCATTCTCGTTAACTTTTCGATGGACATGCAACATAAACTACTGGAAGTAATGTATATTTACTGGGCATCAATAAAGAGGAGTGCTTTGACAACAATTTTACCGTCTGTCTGGATGCAAGTCGATTTGTTTATAAAGTTTAGGGGTTATTTATTCAGTTTTTATTCTAAATGAAGTCAGAGAACTAGAGTTCAAATTAATATGTCACTTACTTTGCAAAAATTAGCCAAAAAATGAATTTTTGTCCGTTATTTCACAATTTTGAATTTTAACCTAATTTGAAATTTTATTGACCGTTAATTTTCAAATATTTTTCGACCGTTACTTTACCAAACGTAATTTTTGTTCAAAATGCGTTTTTATCAGCCATAAGTCATCATGACTACATACTTGTATGATATTATGTCGTTGTTAACAAGATTGATATGAACTTGAAAATGAAAATTGATTTTTTTCCTCGTTTCGGTCATAAAAACGTGTTTTATAAATTTCAACTACTTGTCTTTTTAAATGGATTCAATGTCTTCAAAAAAATGGATTATTTATTTTTTTGATATCTGATGGCGCCTTAAATTACACAAAGAACAAGAAACGAATAATTTGTAGCACTTTGTGATGATAAAAGTGATGATACAATTTCATTCATTATTCATCAAGTAGATAAATCTCAGTACGAAAATTGGCATGGCAATTTCATTGATGAAAAATGTAAAAGATCTAATATCTTTTGAGCATGCTTTTCTCGAGAGATTGCATAGATTGTCTTCATTTTGAGTTTATGCCAATGTCGACTTTGTGTAAGAATAATGAATGATATTACTGACCTGCTTTATGATTCAATCTGTGTCATTCATTTGACACCTGATTATTTTTTTGCACAGGTGTATGAATTTTTTCTCATGGAATTATTGTGTCAATGTGACTTGGTTGTCCTCAAGTTGTACTTTTTGGATGAAAAATCCACATGTGAGTCGGTGGGAATTCGGATTTGGTTCTTATTTCGTTTAGATCTATAAATATGTCAGGTATTGTAGATATATGAAGGGAATTCCCTAGTTTAATGATGAGCTGATATGAATTTTGAGAATATTAAGGTTCTATATTGATCTTTTAGTGGTTTCCCAATGGTGTGGGTATCTAAGGGAATATCCAGAGCGGGTAGGGTTGGTATAATGTGGTGTTTTGTAATATTCAAACCTAGACATCCTCAAAATTGAATCTCTCACAAGATTGCGCACCAAAAGTTCTTCCCCCATTCAATCATCTCTCAAACTTGTTCCTTAATTTAAATATTTATCCAAAAAAATATTTTCATTTCTTACAGAATATTTTATCATAATTTTCATCATCATCATCAAAGTGGAGCATTAAAGAAGGCAAGAAAGCAGAAGACATAAAATCAAAGAAGATGTCGCAGTCCACAGACGATCCCGAGAAATTGCTGAATAATTGGCTTGGAGAGCTCGACAGTTTAATAATGGTAAGTCTTGAGACTTTATGCGTATTTCGGAAGCCTGTATTTTTATATGCTGGATGTGTCACATGAAGAATTTAAATAAATTTAAAAAAATTACGTCTATTTCTGATGAATAATGTTTTCGCATTTACAAAAAAAAAAGCGACACAACATAAATTGAGATAAATATAAACGGCAAACGTGTACAATGAGCATAATGTAGTGTTTAAACGTAAATACTGATAAATTGTCCATATTAAGACATTTTTTGCGATAAAAGCAATAAAGAGAAATGTGAATGGAATGATAAGTGAACATCATACAATGAATTGATTCACTTGGTGACTCTCACTGTATGGTCTTGCGCTGTTTTTTTTACGGTAAATCAATACTCAATTGCGATTCAATTTTATGCAACATTAAGCATTGATTTTTCTTTCTCACTCAGGCCTCCTCTTGAATTGGACATTTATTTTCACATTTGTACATATCGTAATTAAGTATTGGATGGCATATGTCTGCAGGGTTGGGGTGATAGATAAGTGTTCTTTGTTAGAATGAGAATTGATGTTTCACAATGTATGATTTTGTATTGAAATTCTTTGAACTTCTGGATTAAGAGAGGGGGATGGGAGGTACATCTATTATTTTGAAGCTGTTTTTACTTCTTGCAGAGTCGTTTGGATAGTTCTAGTCATTAATTAAGACTGTAAACTTAATATCTAGTAAATATGACTAAGAAAACAAATAATTTGCATTCCTGAGATTAGAACCCAGGATCGCTCAGTCATAATAATAATTTTTAAATTCTAAAACACTACAAGACTACTCCAATGACCCACCTCAGCTCCATTAATACATTATACAAAAGTGCAAAATTCATAAGAAGCCTTTGAAAATTGAAAACTTTAAGTCCACTGAATCACAATCTTCCAATTCAAGAACCCCAACCCTGTCCAAGTGATTGAATGATTGAAGAAAACAAGAGTCAATCGACATAAAAAAAACTATTCAGCAGCAGTACAAAAAAAAAAGAATAAACCTCCTTTTTATTATGCTGCATTCACTCGCTTGTGGCATGCTTGTTGACGCTTGTCAATTATTAAGAAAAAAAATAATTGTGAAAACTTGTCAATTATAGCGCCAACTTAATCGACAAGCTATCGAATGCGTGCAATGCTTATTTACGACTTAATTTACCCTATGTGCTGATCATTATTCATTCATTGAGTGAGAAATAAAGTTCTTGCTCGTATCACATTTTTAAAATTTCTCATTTTTGCTTCCATCGAGCGATGGCAGGCGCCTGACATTCTTGTTCTTCTTCATGCCTGCCTTTATTGTTGGAACAGAATTTCGTTTTTCTTTTTGCTCCTCAATTGTGAAAATTCAATTTATGAAAATGGCAATGCCTCTATGCTGCGGCATCACAGAAGGCATTTTTCCGATTTTCATTCAAGAAATATTTATAGAATCTACAGCATGTGGATAGAAAAATAAAAATAAATAAAAACGATTGCCGATTGATGATTTTAGCGCATTTTTTATTACGAAAATAAATGGTCAACAGTCTTGATTGGCTTAAGTGTTGAGGAGCACGTATCAAATTTTTATGTCTTAATAAGTACTTTGAATGCTAATAAACTCTCAAGTGAATATACACTTTTTATGAGTCTGCGAAACAGAAATGTTTGACATGGAATAAAATGAAGAATCACTTTTTGAATAGCGATGAAATGGCCTTATTGACCTAAATGGAAGTGATTTTGAGGCTCGTGTGTTGTTAATTTTGTGGGATTGATAATTGACTAGATTTGGATAGAGGTTAGTGGCCTTGTTCCTGAGGGTCTCAAGAGCTCGACCTTTAAAATTGAATTGACCGTTATTTTTTTAGATATTTGAATTTACCTGCAGTTTTTGACACGGTTTGTTTACAAATCAATTTAATTTATCAAAAATTGATATTTGTAGTTTTTGAAGGATTAAGAACGATTTGTTGACACAAAATGATGTTAATAGCTTTGCTCACTCCTAATTATTGCTCCAAAATCATCTAAATATCATAAAAGTACACAATTTGGCTGAAATAGCAAGACAAAATCTCCATGTGAGAAAAAAAACAAATAATTTTCAAATATTTAGCAAAATCCCACAAAATGCCTGCAAATTCCTAACTAATTCATATATTCAGCAATATCACTGTCCCAATCCATAATCCAGGCATAAAACTCATTCTACATTCATTAAAAAGTGCTTAGAACGAGGAATGAATGGAAAAACAAATTTTTTGCAACATGATTCCAACATTTACCATGAACTGGCTATAAATAAATTATAGAAAATCTCACTGTAAAATTTAATTAAAAATTTTCTCATATATCCAACATAATTTTATTGAATTAGAGGTATAAAGCCATTGAGCTTAACACATTAGAATCCAATAAAGTTATATGGTTTGTTGTTTGGAATTCCCCCTATCTATATTGAATATTGATATATCCAAAAAAATACATCAAATAAAGGAAGGTAATATCAATTTTAAAAAGAAATAATAGCTATACGTGATTTTGTTCTCATTCTGTGGATATTTATTCTCTTTTTGACTATTGATCCCAAAAATCGTATTCATTTTCCTCAAAAATACATTTTTATTGGTGAAAAAAAATTCCTTCCATCTCGGATTTCTATAAATATTCCACATATGTACCCGTTTTGTATGCATCATCAAATTTCACACTTATGTAGACTCGGCTTCAACTTTTAAAGTTCAGGCACCGTGTTATGTTCGCAAAAAATAAGACATGAAAAATACCGTATACGCCTTTGAAATTTCTTTCTACTCCTGTCTTTTTCTCCTTTCTTTGCAATTTAATGTTGTGCGTACATTCACTAAAAGTGTCATTCAAGCATACCTACATAATAATAATATTTTGTCGTCGTTTGTTATGGGAAAAAAGGAGAAGAAGAAAACATTTCTTTTATGCTTGTTAAAGATCTCGAATTTGGTAAGGAATGTGGGTTAGGTGACGTGCTGTTGCGCATTTTTGAGGTTTTAACAGCATTTTAAAATTTGAATTTCAACGGATTTTTAAAATTCAAATTCTAACGACTTTTTGAAATTTAAATTTATTACCTTTAAAAAATTCAAGTTTTAACGGTTTTTTAAAATTCAAACTTTACAAAATCATCGTTTTAAATTTTTTCAAATCCTAAAGTTCCGTTAAATGTATTTTTGACCTAAATTCAAAAAAGCATCCAATTTTTGATATACCACCTGCCTCTGAGCCACAGTAAACCTTATAAATTCCATTTATTATTACTTTTCAAACTCATCATCAGAAGCTGAGTAGAATGGCTCATAAAAAGCGGCACCATTTACCACATGAATTTTTTTGCCTTACTCGTTATTAAGGAATTTTACCTAATATTTATTTATGTTGCTGATGACGTATGGATATTAAAAACCGAAGAAATTTTTTTTTTGACTTAAAATATATTAATTTTTTTTTATATTTTACCCATCTTTCTGGTTCATTTGATATAAAGTTCAGCCTTAATAAAAGACTACACAATGCGTAATAAAATAGAAAGAGAAAAAAGGCAGGCAATAACTTTTTAATAACTCCATTTACCGTAGAATTGTTATTACTATTATTATTGCTTCTTTTGGTCTACAAAGCACAAAATAATGAAATAATTATGAATATTTGATAGGCGCACACACACATTAGGTACTCACAGAAAGGGGGAAAACATACAAAAAATTTCATCAACTTCATCAAATCTTCCATGAAATGTAGTGACATGAAAAGCAATTTTATGAAGTAGAGTTAGAAATAAAGAAAGAATATAATTTGATTTTAGTACTAAATTCCCCCAACATTCGAAGGAAAGCGATTTAAGTGAGGGAGGCATGGGTGGCAAGGGCACAAAACGCATTTAAAATTTTATGAATATTTCAAAAATAATTTTTTAAATTTAAGTTATTTTAAATTTAATTTTTTTATAAATTTAAAAGGTTTTAATTTTTTTATAAATTTAAAGTTTTAATTTTTTATAAATTTAAAAAAATTAATTTTTTATTAACTTAAAAAGTTTTAATTTTTTTAAATTTGAAAAAAAAAATTTAAAATTCTTTTAATAAAATTTTAAAATTTATAATTTGTAGATTTACCTATAAAATTTTGTCTTCAATTATTCAAAAATAGAATTATTTCGAATATTTATAATATGATGTTAATAATATTGTCAGAAAAAGCAACATCTAGAAAATACATTAATAAATCCCACAAAAAAAAAAGAAATCCAGTCAATCCGTCCACACAAAATCCCACTAATGACATTAAAAATCTCGCTAAAAGAATTGTCAGTAGCAGCATGAATACATAAACACATCGACTATGAGTGCACTTCAAATGGAAATTCATTTATGTTAATTGCGTTAACTGCTTTTTAGGGTGCCCATATCTTACTGTGTTTCAATTTCCTTCCATTTCTTTATTATTCAACATTTAACCCTGTTAACCTCGTAGAAGAATAAAGGCATTAGGAGATCCTTTGATGACATTATTGTGATTCTACTTCATTAGATATTCCTTTTTTGAGAGTACTTCTTCTTTCCTTTATCTATCTCGTCTTCCCTTTTTAAAAGATTTTTCTGGAATATTAAGTTAAAAGGAATCCATTAGAGGTGTCAGCTTTTATCAAATTCAAATTCATTTCATTTACACGCCGAGAAACTCAATTTGCATATTTAATCATAATTTTCACTTTTTTCTTGGAACAAAAGGAAGGAAGGAGAAAGATATCATCAAGGTGATCAGTATTTAGTCGCGCGCGTGTTCAAAAAAAATTTCATTTCCATAAAATTCAAGCACATTTCATTTCATTTTTTTATATGCTTGGTGGATAAAAAATTGGCCATATAAAAATATTATGCACCTTTTCAGCTGTGCAGTGTATGTTATAGTACAGTAAAAAAGAGTAGAATTAACGAGCAGGTGGCACACGACACATAATCGAATAATAAAAAATATATTTCAGACTCTTTTCTTGAAAGAAAAAAAAATCTTCTTTTCAATTCCTCATGACATGCTCAAGGTGCAGATGTTGTTTGTTCAATAATATGCAGTGATGCATTAAGGATGAGTTTTTTTCTCTCTTCTATTTTTTTTTTGTGTGTTAATGCATCATATCTACACACATAAGTGCTTGTTCTCTTTGTTGATTGTCGATTGAAAATTAAACGTCTTTGAAATAACCATAGTTGTTTATTGTGTACTGAAAGCTAAAAGAGAATTAGTGTAAAAAGAATATTATGAGGGTTTCTAGTGATTTTTGAGAAATTGGAGCGCATTTGTCCTGATTTAGGAGCATTTGAATTTAACTGTCTATTTTTAAAGTTTTAACGAACTTTTAAAATTCAAAAGTTTTGTAAATCTGAGGTTCAAAAAAATTTAACGGATTTTTTAAATTCAAATTTTGAAATTCAAAAGTTTAATGGATTCTTCAAATTCAAATGACGAATTTTCAAAAAGTATCAAAATTTAACGGATTTTTCAAATTCAAAAATTGACTAAGGTTTTAATCTTTCTATTAATACTGTCAAAAATGCCTTTAACTTCCAAAATACCACCAAACTGATCACAACATCCCACAACTCCTCAAAAATTGCTCCATAAACAAGAATAAGAAGAAGATAAAAAGAAAAGGAAGAAAAAAAGATGTTAAAAAAATCAAACTCATAAAGGCATGAGTGTGTAACATCTGCTCTGCAGTCTGGACATTTGTTTTCAATTCAATAAGATGTAGGATGAAAGGAGCATACACAGGAGTATTGAAAAACATATAATTTTCTCTTTTTTCTACTCTCTAAATTTATCCGATTTCAAGCTTGCAACAAAAAAAACTAAAATCCTATTATAAGTCCAAATTTAATTCTGGTCATATTTCGTTGTGTTAATTGGTCATTTACCGAAGGTTTTCATCATCATAGACCGTAGAGAATTGCTATATTGTATGTTTTTATAAAATATGCTTCTATTAATAACATAAGGGTATCCTAGACATAATAGACTGGTTGATTCTATTTGATATTTTATAGAAAGTTTGTGATTTTAATGCTAATACATAAAGGACATAGTTTATGCTTCAATTTCTAAAGACATAGTAAGTAAATAATATCCAATTTTCATCAACACATCAATTTTATGCGACTAACTATATTTTGATCAATCGAACGTAGAAGTTTGGGAAAATATTATTCAAGTCACGTTCGATGCTTTCCTGTTAACATGTTCATGCACCTGGGGCTTTATATCATCAACATGAAAATCATTACATATATTCAGACGTACAAATGGACTCTGTGTTGAGTCTTTTAAAATTGTCAGATGGTAGGAACGAAAGTTGTCATCACACGTCCTCCGTTCCTCCTAAAAATATTACTCATCAATTTACCCCAAAAAATTTTTTCAGGAAGAGAGAGAAAAAAATCCATTTGGTCGGGCTTGCGAAACTGCCAATCTCATTTTACATAACTCTTATTGATGAATGTCAAATTTAATTATCATGCAATGCACGTACACATTATATCGATTTGGTATAAAAAATGTTAGCATGTTTTTGCACAAAGCACATGTGCCTTGCTGATGGCATTTTTTATAATGATGAATTTACGAGCAATTTGAGACTTAATGCTGGTAAATTGTGTTGTGCTGCATTTGTGCCATCTTTTAAGTGATTTTTGAATGTGTTTGGAAGTTTTAAAGTGAACAATTGTTGAGAAATCAGCAAAAAATGTCTTAATATGGAGGTCCGCCATTTTGAATTTTCAAAAAATTTGGGTAAAATTCAAAAATATTTTGACAGTTTATTTTTGATGAGGATTTGAAGATGGACGCTTTCATAAATGCGTAACAAACCAGCTAGCATCAATCCTACTTCAATTTTTGCACACACACGCATGTCATACACACAAGTATGAGTGCAAAAAGTTAAGAATCCATTCTCGATCGAAGATGATTTTTCTTATTTTTCAAGAGATTTAATAATCACCATCTCAATGGAATTTTTGTCGTTTCCATTTAATTCCTCATTTCTGATTAAGTTGATAAAAAAAACTTTTTTTTCCTCATCTCGAATTGTCATTGGGGGATTATAGAGAGAAATATGTCATGTGGAAAATGAAGAAAGTATTTGAGAAATTTTCCATCGTCTTCATCGTATGACGTACTTTGTTAAATAATTCAAGTTGCCTCCTTAAAGAGCAATCATCGGAGGAGTTCTCACACTTTAAATGTTATTACAGTCGAAAATCCCGGAAAATTAGATGATGAGCTTTGATGGCATTTTAATTATTTCCTCCATCAAGCAAATAATGCTGGGGAGGATAGACCAAACTTTCTCCCTTTTTTGGTTTCAATTTCAATTTCTAACAAAATTCTCACTTGGGATTTGACCTAATTACCATCAACCGTACCGGTGTGTAAACTATAAAGAAATAATATCTAGAAGTTCTCCCAATTTTAATGAATTTTTTAACAAGTGGAAAAATTGTTTCGTTCCCTCACCAAATTTTCTATTTTATTCGATCATTAATTACAACCAAAACTAATTGAATATCTTTTTTACTTGTTCTATCCAATAAATTTTTCTTGCTACTACTTTTTTCTTTCATTAATTCTCCACAAAACACTGATGTGCTTCTTTCTCATTATGATGCCACTTCTTATTATTATTATCATCATCTTGATGAAAAATTTTATGCACTCACTGTATGTGAGCATTAAATAAGGAATGAGTTTGGAGATTCTCTTTTTTTTGTGTGGAGTTTTGTGGCGCAATTTATTTAATGGATGGAATATTCTGCATGGCTGAGTTTTGAGATCGATATTTGGGTCATTTCCTTATGATTCCTAACATTTTAGACTATGATCTAAAGCTCTAATTCAAACAAGTGTACCTTGGTTCAAAAAACTCGCTCTTGGTTAAATCAAACTTCAAAAAACCTTAATTTTCTCAATGCAATTGATGTTTTAAAAGTCAAATTGTATTCAAATACATCTTTGCCATCTTTTTATTCATTTTGAGATCAATTTTAACATCTAAAACGGCTTAATTCTTGAAATATTCACAAAATATTCTTAAATATGAGAAGCACGTGTCCGCCATCTTGGTTTTTTAAAAATCTGTTAAATATTTCGTTTCTGGATGTTTCTAATGTTTCTCACAAACATTTTGATTGCCTTGACATTTTTTAAGATTCTTTAATTCACCTCAAAGTTTATTTCTTCCTTGAAAATTCGTAAACTGATCCTAAACAACCTCAAATATTGACCAAGAATTCTAAAATAGATCTCAATATCAACTCATTGTCTATTGAGACATTTAAATGATGATTCAACATCTCCGAAGGTACTCAAAGATTGTCATAGGATCTACATTTTCTTGTTTATTTTCTTCATCAAGAAAAACAAGCAATGAGTAAACGACCAAAACGACAGAACTAAATGCATCCCCTGTTTTATTCCTTCAAGAAAATGCGCAGAAAAAAAAATCATAATGAAAAGAAAGCAATTTTAAAAGAAGAGCAAAGAAAAAAGTTCTTATTATTCAGCAATTCTCTCGCTGCTCTTCCTCGTTGTTGCTATATTAAATCGCACAAAGTTGCAATAAAAAAATGAGGGCATAATCAAGGAAAAATATATAAAAAAAGTGGTAGGGTAGAAAATACCTGACATCATACTGTGTCTCACAACAGCACTTGTCTATCCATTAATTTTTTATGAACGAGAGTGAGTGAAAGTTCTTGTTTCATTACGCACCCCAAGTCAGAATCATATTCTGAAAAATAAAAAAATGAGAGATACAAAAAACAACAACAAACGTTCTCTTGTGTATCAAAATCATTTAATAAGATCATTTCCTAATAACCACGTGCTTATGATTTACACACAGTCAGCATCGTGCAAGACAAAAAGGAATTAAAATGATTATAAGTAAGAAAAATGAGCCTTCTTGTCGAGTGCGTTCGTCTTGCAGCTGTTTTTTTATATGTAGGTAAATAGAAACACGAGTGATGGAATGAAAAGAAACTAGAGATGATGATGGTTGTTAGAGGAACAGCAGCATATGTCTTTTGGTGTAAGAAGAAGATGAGATCATGATTTTTTGTGTAATTTAATGATGTTGGAAGGGAGTAAAACCAGCATATAATTTTATATTTTATTTACATCAAATGCTAAAGTCCTCACGTGTAAATAAATATCACATGAATTAATCTAAGACGTTAAATTGCAATTTTTTTGGTTTGAACCAAAATTTTTCATTTAAATTGATTGTCGTGTTTTTGTGGAATGAGCAAAGAATTCTTCCTCATCATGCATAACGGAATATGGAATGATAAGACATTAATAATATTGTCCAGCGGCTGTGTTATTATGAGCTATAATTATCACGTTGTGTGATGCTTGAGCTGCTTAGAGAAACGATTTAAGATACAGCGACGATAATGTCTTTTGGATTTACATAAATTTACAGTTTTGCAGAGAATTTTGATAATTTAATAAAAATAAAGCAAAAAAATGTTTGAAAAGGGTGTGAAACTATGAATATTAATACAAAGGGGTGTAAAACTAAGTTAAATTCTGTTATTTTTAAGAAAATATTGAAAAACTTTAAAAAATAAGACGTTTGAACAGTCAAAAGTTTCAAACCCCAAAAAACATACAAAAAGGGCATTCAACTATGAAAAAAAATTAAGTTTTAGGTTGAAGAATATTGCAAGGGGTGTGAAACTACAAAGAAAAATTAAAAAAGGGGTGTGAAACTAAGAAATAATGCAAAAAAGGGGTGTGAAACTAAAAAAGATTTCAAAAGTTTCAACAAAATTCCACAGTTTTATACCCTTTACAAGGAAGCCATATCACCAATTCACACGTACAATCAGGAAAACAAACGAAACAAATTCTACAAGCATTACAATGTCTAGCACTTTCATGCAACCAGCATATCCACCAATCAATTCCCCCAAAACTTTACATTTGTAGCGAAAACTTTCAAAAGTAAATTCGAAAACAATTCTCATTAATATTTAATCAAGATATGTGTATGTTATGTTTGAGAAATGCACATAAGTTTTCTCCCCAAAAAACAACAGCAAAGTAAAGTATTCATGTGAGAATTGTAATTGATGGGACAATTGTGATAGATCCAAAGCTCTTTTATATGCAGAGTATTATAAACCCGAACGTAAATAAAATTTGTGAGCTCGATTGTAATAAATATGCATTTACGAAGCTCGTCAATTATTCATCGATACACCATTAATTTATGGTCGAACTCCGCACACAACACAAAATACGATTGAACGACTAAATTTTGTATGCTTCATAGAGTGTTAATACAACGTGCTGCAGCATATGGCTGAGTGTGAATGATAACGAATTGAACGATATTCATTGCGCAATAAATTATGAGAGTATTCAATGTGAGCCATTATAAAGTGAAATAGCAATGTGATAGGATGTAGATGGGAGGAAAAGATGTGCGACTGACTGTACCATACTCTCAAAAAATACGATCTTTGATTTAGTCATGAATCATTTTAATGTTTTGTATCATATCCAATGATCGGTAAGGCCACAGACATTGAAATGCTGTAAAATACTATGCTGGTGACGTTGATACATTCTGTATATTTTTTTTGTAGGGCTTCTAGGTGTCTGGGATGTTGCCAACTAAACCTTCAAAAATAACGATCAATTAAAATTTGAAAATCTTTTTGATATTAGAAATTTTTTAAAAAAAATTCTGCATCCAAAACCACAAATTCATTGTCATTTGACTTTAAAACCCCTAAACTCTACCATCCCAAACCATTACGACTATGATGATGATATGATAGCAACTTACTATAGAACAAATTTATAGGATATGATACTTAGGTGTAAATGACGATGTGAGGAAGCGGAAAGAACAATTTTTTCCCATTTCCACTCGTTTTCCTCTTCTATCTAGTCACTATTACTCAATTTCCAGTTTGATGCCTTACTGTACACAACACTCAATATTGAGGTTTAAAGTGATAATTGAAAAATTGGCGAGAAAATTGCATGCAATCAGTTTTCATTTTCACTTTTAATTTAAAAACAGCAAAAAAAAATTTCAATGTAGAAAATTCAATATTTAGCTTTAAAGAGTCAGAGATCGTATGAAAGCCTTAAATTGCATTCAGTCAATTGTTTTTGTACTGTATAAAAACATAATATATAATGAAATGAAAATCATAAAATATTTATCGCTTTAGCAGCAATTGAGGAAAATATGAAGTTCAGGGTTGATATTGATGTAGTTTTAGATTTATGATGGGTAATTTGAACTATTATATTTATGTAGATTTGCTGTTTTTGAGTTATTTAACAAATTATTTAGGATTTTAACTTTAAAATTGAAAAATAAACAAAACCAAGGGGAAATCAACTTCAAGAAGGGAAATCAACTTTCAATTCTCAAAATTTGAATTCATTTTGACCGTTATTTAACAATTGACAGAAGTTCATGCAAGTTTTCCATCTCTGACTTATTATTTGCCTTCAAACTCGCGTACTTTATTCCAACACAACGCAATAACAAAATCCAACTCAACAACATTCAAGTTCTGTCCAAACAAAATCATCAAGTCATGTCCAATCTAACATCTCTGATAGAAAGCATTAAAGTATATTATGAAATGGATATTGGACATATGAAAAACAACAAATAACGAAAAACAACAAAATGACAAAGTAAATGCTATAGAAAACAGAATATCTATGAGCACATTGGCAACAATATTATTTGTATGATGTCTCTCTCCGGGGGAACATAATTCAGATTCAGTGGCTGTGGTTAAATTTCATTGCCTGCTCCATCCATAGATGTTCATACACACATTGTCTGTCGTTGATTGGATTGAATGAGATTCCCAACTGTGCAATATTAGTTCACTGAATTTGAAAATTGATAAATAGAAAAATAAGTCGCTGTGGCCGGGGAGATTAATGTTGAAGAAAATGCTCGAAAAATTTCATCACATCGTGTCCATCACGACCCCTTTTTTGTATATGTAAATTTTAATTATTTTCAATTTGTGCATGAAATTTCAAAAATTTAATACGAGATTACGTCCGACAATTATTAATTTCATTTCATGTTAAATGTCGAGCAACTTTTTCTATGCCAAGGCAACATTTTAGTTCCATTCACATTGGGAGTTGTTCACTTGTTACGGTTACATATTTTTTTGGGGGAGGGGATGGGTCTGGGGTTTGAAATTATGAAAAATTTGTAACTAGAATTCAATTTATTGAGTTACGTAATTAACGATCGCCCCCATTGCGTCTAGTCATTAAATTTTATCGTACTAATGCCATAAGACGCAAATGTATGGAACGACAGCACTTCCCACCCTTAAGGAATATTTCCACATTCCTTGATTTTTCAAGTGCCTCTAACTTTTGGCATGGAAGAAGGAATTAACATTTTCAGACACATTTAGTCTCTTGACATTTTTCGACAAGAAAACAAGGAACAAAATTTTAGATTGGCATGAATAGTAAAAAAGGCAACAAAAAAATTGTTAAGAGGCGTAAAATTCAAGCTGTTTAAACTGATTTTATGTTTGCTTCAGGATAATATTTTTGTGAACTGACTGTGTATGCTGTATACAGTCACATGTAAACATTAAATTCACTCTTAAATGGGAATTGTGACATATGGTTGACTATAATTTTCAAATATCAATTTAGATCAACTTCCTGCACTTAACAATTGAGATAAAATGCAAAAATGTATATTGCACTGTACATGCACTATGCAATTTTGCAAAATTGTTGTTTTTATTTTTTTGTCATTTCCACATCCACAGTAAATACATGTTCATATACATACATCTAAAACAGTCTTTAATGAGTGAAATTGCCAGTAGAAATAGATTATTTAAAAGTAATGTCATAAATTCATTCATTTGATTCTGTTGAATGACATGAAAAAGTTACAGTGACAACTTTTAGACGCCTATTAATAAATATTCCTATGTTTGATCACGATCTGATGCAGACGCATTTGTTAGGAAGTTTGAAATGTTGATTGAATTGTGGATTTGGATGCAAGTGGCGCATTTTTAAAAAGAAAATCAAGGTTATGAAGAATATGGCTTCTAGTTGAATTTGCCAGTGAAAAAGTAGAACCCCTGTGTCCGAGTGGTTAGGCAACAGTTCAGAAATCTGTAACCCTCGCTTTTGTGAGGACGTGAGTTCGATTCCCACCAGAGGTCATTCTTTCAAACTTTAGTTTTCATCATTAATCAATAAAATTTAGGAGACTTCCTTAATACAGCACCGATGAAGTCAAGAAAGGTCGCCAATATTCAATAGAGTGTGCTGTGCTGCTTATTTTGTCAGAAACTGACTTAAAATCCCTTTAAACTCATAAGAATTTCAAATAAAACTGACAAAGGTCAACTCGAGTGAGACTCGAACCCACAGCTTCTCAGAAAATGAGAGCCTTGACATCAAGTGAAGCACCGTGACCATTCCGTCACCCGGTTACATCCACAACTATGGAATATCATGCAACTTGAATGACGTAAATGACAAAAAATTTAAATGCCATCGCCAACTTTTTATTTCTTTTGAATATTTTTTTAATACTCCATTAAAAGAAGACCAGCTCTTCCGCGTATATTTCATGTAGACTATAAAAATCAATTTTGATTAATTGTTACTATTTGTGGCCAAAACTTGTTGTGTTTCCGTTCAGTTGCGAATAATTGGCCTATATTGTGGACTATGATCTTGATTATTATGAAATTTGCATAACCTTTGTCTCGACTTCTTCCGTCTTTGAACTTGTCTTCAATAAAATCCACAAAAATTCTATCAAAATGCACAGCAGTCAAGTTCTAACCTTCAATTCTACAAGCTAGTCCATCACTCATAAGACAAATTGAACCTAATAATAGCTCCCCATCAAGAAATTAAATAAATCCCATAAAGAATTCCTCACTACTGGCTGCCGATCTTCTCACTCTAAACTGACTTTATTTTCTGTAATTCTTTCTCATTTTTTTCTTGGTGATGAAAAATATTCCGATATAATTTATATTTTTTATAATAATATTAAGCCCAAAAGATCAAATTTTATCGATAAGACAAATTTTTTCCGTTTTCTCTTTTCATTATTCTGTCTAATGTTCTTTGTGGAACATGAAAAGGGCACAAAAGAAAAATGTACAGTAGAAGAAAATATACAAAAGAAATGCGATGTTGTTATTTTATTTTTTCGGTCATACAGAAGAAATTCTTCGTCTTTTTTTGAGTCAAAAAAATTATTTTAGACTGTTGTGGCCGAGTTGTGTGTTGCTTGAATGGCTGTTGGATGGTTGCTATGTGAGAGTCTATTGAGAGCTGATTAATATTTTTTTTAAGGTTATCTCCAACTACTCTGGTTACCTCTTTGATGAAGAAAGACTTGTGTTCTATCAATTTCTAATAATAAATATTGATTTTGTTAGATTTTTAAATTTAGAAGAAAATTTTTTTCCCACCATTTTGTAATTTCTCAATAGAAACTTTAATTTTGAAGTTTTGAGCTCAATTTTCAAGTTAATTGCATTTTAAGTGCTCTAATTGACTGAAAAAAGTGGCAAAAACCATGCAATTGAACTGCAGACATTGTTTTTTAAGTCTAAAATGTTTAATTCTTTGAAAACTTATCAAAAATTTCTTTGTTTACATTTTTTTTCGAACAAACGTTTTCAAAATTTGAAGAAAAAAAATCCGTTGAATTTAAAATAAAAGAGAATCTACAGTTTCCATGAATAAATCAAAATTTGAATAGAAAGCCATTTGAGTACCATTCCCATACTATGCCACTCGGGACTAGCTTGAAACAAAGAAAAATGTTGGGCTTCTGCATAAATAGACCCTTTTTTAATAAAAATAAATGAATGCCCATTGAATGTGAAGAATTTTAAGATTCTCATAAAAAATTACATTGAAGATCCTTGATTTTCATTCTATTACTTAATGCTCCAAACATTCTTCCAGCAACATAAATAAATTTTTTTTCTTTTGGGTAAAGTAAATAAATAAAGAAATTTTGGAATGAAGTTTATTTTGCGTAGGTGATTACGAGAATTTAATCTCGAGTACTTAAACGTTTTGTATATATATACAGACATAGAATAGAAGCATCAATAATGAAATATTATGCAACGATGCTTAAGTGGAAGAACTCTCAATTTTAACAAATACAAATGCACGGCTGAATGTGAGAATTCTCATTAAAATGTTTATTTGTGTGCGTTTTAACACATAAACAGTCACAAAGAACATTCACATTTGAAGCGTTGTCGCTGTATATCACCCATGTGACTTGAACAGAAAACCCACAATAAATGATGATGTGAAGGATGGAAATTTCGGGGTGCATGCATAGAAAGACATAAAATAATGCAGTAGATAAAAAATTCAGTGTTAATGTTGTCGGCAAATGAGGGTTGCCTCGAGGGTTAAATTATGCACTTTAATTTAATAATACTTATTTGAATAGTTGAAAAAAGTATGGCAATATTTTCGTACTGACTTCCTAAAGTGATCTTGATTAGGCGTCAATATTATAATTCTAGCTATTTTGCATTTACGAATTAATTATTTATCAACATTTTTTCTCTCTACAGAGTGATTTTTTTCTGAGAAATGTCAACTGTCATTTTCGTCATCGATATTTCCAACTTCACATTTGCTACAACTTTATCTTTACAAAGTATCGCATTACACAAGATACAAGATGTTACGCATTTAAGGTCCTTTTGGTGTTTTTAAGATTTCAGAAAGAAAATTTATGGCATTTTTTGATGTTCTTGGCAAAAAAAAGTTATGGTTTGTTGCTTTTGGGACAGATAATTTGAAAGATCGTCAATTTTTTTCATTTTTTTGAAGATTTAAAGGTTCTGCTTGACAAAAATGAATTTTTAAAATATTCAAATATTTTTTGGCCGTTAAAAATTCAAATAATTTCTGACCGTTAAAAATTCAAATAATTTTTGAACGTTCAGATTCAAAAAAATTTTGACCGTTAAAAATTCAAATAATTTTTGACCGCTAAAAATTCAAATAAATTTTGATCGTTAAAATTCAAATAAATTTTTTAAATACGTACTTTTTTAACATTATAATTTCTATAACCTTGTAAATTAAAATAGAAAAGATTGAAAACCAAACTGCATTGCACTTATAAGACTGTAGCTTAGCACCAATAACATTTTAGAAATTCATCAAATTACCTTTCTATACCAAAGGCTAATCCTATTAAATTACGAGAAATCTATAGAAACATCAATCAAAAAACAAAACAAACACCTAGCCAGTAATTTATTCTACAATAGAAATACACAAGGAATAAAAATAGAAATTCCATAGCAACTGGTTGGCAAAAAGATGACTCATACTTTTCACTTACAGAATAAAAGTTCACTCTCATGGAAATTCATTCAGCAATCCCTACGGAATTTATTAAAGAACGGAAGGAAAAATTTTTTTTTGACAAGAGTAAAAAGGAAAGTGAACCTGTAAACGACCTACTAACGATTACAAATGTCTAGCATTTTTGACAATACCCTCGCATAATAAATCAGTCATGCATCCATCTTCTTATTGCTTACACACAATGTCTATGCCTTTTTTATTTTATATATTCAATCAAATAGATTTTCTCCCCACAACTTTTTATTTATATTTTCATTTTTTTGGAGAGGAAGAGAAATAAAGAGAATGGAAATGTTTAATGCATGAAGGCGATGAGTCATAAGTTGGAAAAGTACGGAAGAAAATGTATTTTCCCTGTTTTTATTCCTCGTGTAGCACAGTCATCCTAAGAAAATGTGATTTTCCTTTTACTAAACAAAACATTGAGAAGAATGTGGGGTCGTTCGTAACTTACGAATCGTAAGTGACGTCTGTCATAAAATGAGATTTTTAACCCACCACCTTCTTCTGTTATAATTCTATTAAGTGTCCTACAGGCTTTGGAGCTCTGCTAGTTGGACGTCATTCATGAACGACCCCCAAAGCATGCAGAGCAGAGAGAAAATTATTGGCAAAATAAAAGAATCGAAAGCAATGATGAATTGAAAAATTTCGCGGAATTAGCTCAAACTGGCGTCTGTGAGGGAAGAAAGAATGTGGAAATGTTGCGATGCCGAAATGCTTCTCCGATGATTCTCTCGCTGTGTGTAATGAGAATGAAATTTCATTGTGTAAAATTAAAAAGACAAGAAGAAGTCAAAAAGAATTTTTTTATGTATTTCGCTGAATATTTTATTCATCTGAGAGACCTCATGAAATAATAACAAAAATATATGGAGATATTATGAAGGTTTGGTGGACTTAAAGCGCATTTTGTAGTTGCTTTATGAAAATTTTAACGGATTTTTTTAATTTAAAAACTCAAATAAACTGAAGTGAAATGAACTTTTTTACTGAACTGATCAAAAACATATTTAAATATTTAACGGAATTTTGGAATTCAAAACTTGAACTGAACTGACATGAACTTTTTTCACTAAACAGTCAATTTTTTCAAAATTAACAATTTATGACTTTTTTCTGATTTTTATGACAAAACGAGCATCTTGTCAACCAAACAATCATTTTGTGTACATCCACGTCATATCACATTAATTTGGCGACATCTTCAAACGCTCTAATCTTTGATTTACGACCATGACAAATGAAACGAACTGGAATGAATTGAAATGTTTACTGAACAAAATGATCTACGTGATATTTTGTTCAGTTTTAAATTTGATTTGCCATTTTCTGAGAATTTAACTGCGAAATGATTGAAAAATTGTCTTTTAAGTGAATCTATAAGCCGGAATAAGTATAATTGCACAGATTTTAACTAAATATTGAACATACTTGTGTACGGAAAACAAATATTCTAGTCAATCGACCAGCCAATATGAATGCAACACACTTCTGCTCGAATAAATGCACACAAAAAACGAGAATAAGTTGAAGGCACTTCTCCCTCATTCATTTTAATTTATTGCCTAAAAATATAACAAAAACATGAACAGCAAGAAGGAGGAGAGAGTAAAGTTGCAGAGAAAGAACAACATGGGCAATAAGTGACGATTAAAAATATATTTTTGTAAATGCTCAATGTGTAGAATTCTTCACACCATCTTATTTATTCCTATACAGTTGTTTTATGGAGTTTTAAAAAAAATTACAAACTAAAGTTTTTTTAATCGTTAGTTTTGTATTTGTTATGCATCTTCAACATAGAATTGTGTTTATACACATACAATACATTAACAATTCGTACCCTTCGTACGTACGACGTCTCTCAAATTCTCTCGCTTCTCATTTCTTTCCGTACTGCGTTCCCTTTTTAGTATTCTTTTAGACGTCAATATATCGAGTTGATTCATCGTGCTGCATTTTCAAATAATCTTTCCTGTGGCATGATCAGTGAGAATATAAAAATATATATATATTTTTTATAAATGAAATGAAAAGAAAAGAGACTGCGGTAGTGCCTTAATAATAACAACAAAAAAAACTTGCGTCGCGCTCAATTGTAAGCAGCATAAATTTTTTTATATTCGTGAAATTCATGAAAAAAGAACACATTAGACGACGCTCATCATAAAAGCATCAAAACATGTGGAGAGCATGCTTTGTGGAATCAAAGGAATAAAGAGCGATATGAAAATAACAAAGATGTATAATTTAGTTCAAACATATAAGTGAAATGCATATCCAAAAAAAGTGAAATTGAAATTTATGTGCATTTTGAAGGCAGAAGCAACATCAAAAGAAGAATAAAGATAGAAAGTGAGGGGTCAGCGAATGAAAATTGACCCTTAGATTTTTTTCTCGTATTTATTATTATGTACAGTGATGATCTAAAAGTTAAGCACTAATGAAGTAAATTGAGTAAACTAAATTAAATGAAATTTAAGACGAAGGAAAAGAGAGACGTAAAATAGTTTTTTGTGTGTGCATTCTTTTATATATTTTTTTGTTTATTTGCTTTGTTGAGACTGAAATACTGTGAATGTGAGATTATTATAAGCAAAAAATTAGCTGTGGATAGAATGGATTATAACACAAATCGATGGTCAGACTTTGATTCGATTTCTACATATTCTATTGAAGTAAGTAATTTTTTTGGAGGTTATTCAAAGTTATAGAGGAGTTATAGCGCATTTTTGTTAGAATTTATTTGAAATTAAAATTTTGGAGGGAATATTGACCGGTATCATATAAGAAACCACTTGGAATCTGCATTGAAATTTATTGAATGTTGTTTTTTCTTTATTTTTAAAAAATTGTATTTTAAAATTGTTTCATTTATTTTTAATTTTTCCCATTTTAAAATTCAAAACTTATCAAATTTTTAAAACTTGTTTTTTTATCTTAAATTTTTAAATTTTTTATCTTAAATTTTTAAATTTTTTAAATTTATATTTTTTTAAATTTTAAACTTTTTAAATTTTAAACTTTTTAAATTTTAAACTTTTTAAATTTTAAATTTTTTAAATTTTAAATTTTTTAAATTATAAATTTTTTAAATCTTAAATTTTTTAAATTTTAAATTTTTTAAATTTTAAATTTTAAATTTTTTAAATTTTAAATTTTTTAAATTTTAAATTTTTTAAACTTTAAATTTTTTAAACTTTAAATTTTTTAAACTTTAAATTTTTTAAACTTTAAATTTTTTAAACTTTAAATTTTTTAAATTTTAAATTTTAAATTTCTTAAATTCATCATTCAAAAATCCGTTAACAAAATTCAAAAATTCTTTGCCGTTAAAAATTAAACAAAAAAACTCCAAATAAATCATGACAGACTCAAAATGACACAGCACAAATGCGTCCTAGTCATATGTCAAACAATACACTTCCCTGCATACAATTTCTCTCCCTACTCAGCTGTTTATAGTCTAAAACATCACGTGCATCCAGACTGTTTCTTTTTCAACATTTTTGCTCAATTAAGCAAAAAAGAAAACAAAAAAAAACTTTTATTTGAAGTTAAAAATAAATCTGCAATATGACAAATATTTATTGCATCTATTCATACTTCAAATTGTGTGGCATCGTTTCATAGAAATCCCTATGAATGAGATTCGAAAAAACTTTTTCTTCTATGCTGTGTGTTTATATGTTTGCGACACGTGAGAAAAAAAGTTCCCAAAAACTTTAACCTAAATTATAAATGATTCAGTTTTGAGAGGTTAATTATATGTTTTCACAGAAGGACAAGAGGTAAACACATAAAAAAGGTTTGAAGATTCTAAATTGCCTGATTCTAAAATTAAACAATATAATAGAGAAGAACTACAAATGTATTGCCTCTTAGTGGCTTAGTGGTGATTTTTGGTACCCGGAGGGCAAGGGGTCATTTACTTATGATGTCCACAATTTCAGAACCCCCCCCCCCCTCGATCATTCATCAAGCCTTTTAATATCCATACCCCAGCTGACCCTGTCTTACTACAGCACTACTACGCTAATATAAACAAAATTAAAGCTAACAACGTGACCGAGTTTCTTCCAGTCAAGAATTTGTGTTGAAAATCACACACAAAAAATAAAAACAATTTGAATATCAATTCACACATCAAAGAACTATTTAGCTTAAGCAACAATATTTTTTGCTACAAAAGCAACTGATGACTAATAATTGCTGAGGCGACGACAGTCGTCGACTTAACAATTTTAATGTCCAAAGCATAAAACGTGAAGTAAAATTCGATACATTTGTTTTTATAATTTCTTAATATGAACATCTGGAATTTGAATTTTTTAAATGTTATTCCAAATGTCGCCCCGTTAGTTCTCATTTTATTATCACAAAAAACATAATATGTGTTACATAGCTATGGTCTCATTGTTTGGGATTAAAATGGATATAAAAAAGTTACAAACGAGGCGCTTTTAAATGTTAACAACTGTCAAAAGTAATTTTTTTAATAATTTGTCTTATTTTTCGATTTAATTTAATCAGTTTTTATTGGAGACAGTTTTATTGAGCATTGAATTTTCCTCGCCTGCGACAATCAGCTGGCTTGATTAATGTGGTGGATGTATTGACATATGATGTTTGTGGATGAGTTCTTTGAACTTTATGTTAATCGAGGCTAACCTAATAACAGACTTTTGAAATTTGAATTTTTTTGTAATTTTCTGTAAAATTTGCTCACTTGAAGACTTTTGAATGTTAATTTACGGTCATTTCACTGTTTTATTGTCCTTTAAATGCATAAAACTATTAAATGGACGTGAGCAAAGCTATTTATTGCAATTTAACTTAATATTTTAGTCATAAAAAATGTAAATTTATTGTTTCTCAAAAAACACGTGTATTTCTTTCACTTGAAGAGTTGAAGTTGTAAAATTTCATTGAATTTACTTTTTTAATGGATTAAAAATGCATAAAACTATTAATTAAACGCGAGCAAAACGATTAATCACAATTTAATTAACTAGTTTAGTCATTACAGTCATAAATCTGAAGTTTCTTAAATTTCGCGTTTACTTTCCCGCCAAAAAAAACTATGTCTGTCCAATTTGACCGAATATCAACCGGATCAAGATACCATGACAACTCGTGTCTTAAAAAAACAGCAAATTTAATTCAACAAACTGTCAACAAGAGTCACACGAGAGGAAAAAAACACGCTACAATCCTCCTAATTAAATACAATTAAGGTGACTTAGCCTCTGATATATCAAATGTGATATTGAAAGGTTCAGTGACGCATTATAAGTGAATAAACATTAATATTTCTCAATGAGACTTTATTATCTCATTTTTACTTTTTCTACATTTTCTTTAAATTGTGTCAGTTTGCAAATGATAATCATAAGTGGAAGCAAATATTTAACGAAAATAACTTCTACGCAAAAAGTGAGAGAATGTGATAAAGAACTTTCATTCATACTTAGTATCTAAACATTGACATTGGCTTCAATTAGCTCGTCAGAAGTTTGCAAATTCTATTTTACGTTCTTTTTTCTTCTTATTCTCGTCACTTTTTTTTGAGTTGACAAAAATAAACGCTTTAAAGTAATAAAAAAATATTGAGAGAATCATATTCAGTACAAAATCTTCTGTCTACGGAGATGGATGTGTTTTAATTTCGTTCAAGGTTTAACGGAAACAAATAAAAAAGGTTTGAAATTATCAAGTTCTTGACCTCATTTGATAAATGCAAATTAGATTGAAATTAATAGATTTATAGACACATAATGTGACACGTTCATATAATTTTGTAGATTGTGTTAAAATTTCGTGAATTTAGTAACAAAAAAAGTTAACGGACTTTTGAAATTTGAATTTTTTGTGATAAAATGGCGGATAAAATTTCTCCACTTCGAAAAGTTTTTTAAGTTTTAATGACATTTAAAATGGACATTTAAAAGTTATTACAATAAAAATTGAAGTCAAAAAGTGGCAAGAGACTTATAAAATATCCCACAAGTATAAAGAATAATGTGTTTACAAGTTATGAATGATTGATTAATAAGACAGTTGAAAATATGAACCTTTTCTCACTTTATCTAAATTGTGGCTTGAAAAATCACGTTTTAATGAGGTATAGCGGTCATTTGATTCTTTTATATGTAGACTAATGAACTCATTGTTTTAGTGTAATTCATTTATATTGTTCTAGATGTGTTTTACACAATCACATTGTTATGATATAAAATATAATTATTACAAAAGACTAGAAATTAAAATTAATTTTATTTGAAACTTGTATGTTGTGTACGATAAACAACATTACATGAAAAAAAAATTCACATGAATTGGATGGAAAAATTCCAGCTAAGTTTGTTATCAATCTTTTTTTTTGTAACGACTAGAACATTATTTACTTTTACATGTTTGAAGAATCAGTTAGAAAACGATTGAGGAATAAATAAAAAAATATTTTGTTTGTCAAAACTGTATAGCCTACTTTCTTATGGCGAAATTTTAATCATATTCATGCTTTGTCTATTTATCTATCTGACTGACTGTTTAAGCTTCTTTCTGTTTGCATGTCTAACTAACCATCCCAACTGTCTAACCATTCATCCGTCTGTCTGACTGTTCTTGTAGGAGGAACAATATATCGACTAAGTTTTGATGTCAAAATGAAGGTAGAATTTCAAGGTTCCATTAGAATCATTGGAATTGATCAATGCTGTTGCTGGTAAAAGCCAACAAACCTCCTCATTGACTTCAAAATAAGCTAGAAACTTTCTCTTGTGAAGTATAAAGATTTCATACAAAAATCCTTAAAATTCTCGTTAGATTCGAACCTTGGAATCATGGAAATTTTGTCACTTTTTCTTTTAACCTTAAAAACTGCGCATTCAAGGAACGTCTTCAAGATCTACTCATTCCTAGCTTCCATATTGATGTGCTTTCACAAAAAAAAAGTTTACACAAAGGATAAGAAAAAGGAAGAAGAAGAAGTTTTTTTTTTCTAACTCAATAATTTAACAAACATCTGAAGAGAAATATCGAATTACAGTTCATGATTTTGACGCAGCTGGTTAACGAGTGGAAAAAAAATTAAAGTGACTAGATCAGCATTTATAGCATCAAAGAATTCATTCATGACCTACAATGTGACTGCTCGTGTACAATATAAAAAAATGCGAAAATCGTAAAATTATTAACGAATATTTGATATTCGACATAAAAAAATCTTTTTATTTTGTCGGCGACACTAAATACTTTGTATGCATGCCCTCACATAAACAGGAAATATATGGTAGATGTTCTATACATGTATGTTATCATTTGAAAGTTAAAGATAAGAGAGGCGTCGAACGTTTATTATTATTACATATTATAATCAGTTGCTAAATGATTGTCATAAATGTAGGCATCAACACTCATTATCATAAGTGCATCCTGTTCCATCTTGCAAACACACAAACAGACATACAAATTTCATTCATTTAAATGGAAAGAAATGAGAAGTGAAAGAAAGGAAAAAGATGAATATTCTTTTCGGTACCTGCGATGAATTTTTAAGTACTTTTCCAAATGCAAGTAATATAATGTTTGTGGGTGGTTGATGGTTAGAGCGCATTTCTCATTGTTTATTTTATTTTAATTTTTGGGGGTCTAACCCAATTTATGGGTGCAATCAGGATATTTTTGGGGTAAGGGGTGTGATTCTGACCCTTGTATAGGGTATATACCCCTGGGGTGTCATGTACCTTGTATAGGGTATAAGGCCTTTATCATATTGACCATGACTTTGTCCTTGAATATATGGTTAGAATAAGAGATTCTATGATTCGTACCATACCAGCCTTACAACCAGGCATTCTGTCACTAAAACAGTCAATCATTCAAAAATTTCAGTTCTTCCTGAGTATCAATAAACTAATCATTCAATTCCACTTCCAAAAACACTCTTAGGTACCTTCTAATCTTAAAAAACAATAGACAAGTCAGACACTCTCCTGCCAAGATAATCCATAATCCAATTTGTTCCTTACTCTTCCTGGAGGAGAAAAAAAATGTGCTAAAAACATGTTGGCGCATTCATGAAAAATTTACATGCAGAGAATCCTTGAATGTTTAACACGTTCGAGAGTTCCAAAGTCATAAATTCTCTTGTTTTTTGTTTTTGTAGTTCGAAGGAAAAAATAAAAATTCTCGAAAAATTTCCCATGAAGAGTTTCTCTAACCGTAAAAATAATTTTTTTGTTTGCTTGCTGACTCAATCAAAAAACACACGAGAGACGGGTAAATAAAATGTTGCAGCATAAAATTATTGTTGTTGTTGCTGTCTTTCTCTCTCGTCTAGAAAATGTTGCAGCAGATTGCACTTTTATTTCTAAGAAATTTTGCGCATGTGCATTGGAAAACATGCTTGCAGTGCACTAAAAAATTTTACTATCGGCCTTAATGGTCATGATAAAGTTTTCTCATATATCCACAGACTTAGTTGTAGATTCATGTGAGACATCAGCAGAAATTTCGCTTACTAATTAGTTCTAACGATTCTCTTTTCTCATTTATTCTTTCAGGGCTTAGAAACTTATCAGCAATCTCCTGTAAAATTAAGACCGAAAGAGCAACTTTCGGTGCCAAAAACAGAACGAATAAATTCATACAGATTCTCGATGGCGAATCTAGAAGAGACACAAGAGTCAGAACTCGACTCAATACTCACCGAGTTGAGTATGTTGGAGCAGAAAGGTGATTTAAGGCAGAGTCGAGTACAAACGCATAGCCGATCGAGTTCTATTGTGTCCGGTGTCAACTCAACCATATCGACAAGCATGACAGCAACTATTACGTCAACAGAACGCACCGATAGTCCTGACAATGATTCAGCATTCAGTGACACAGTATCACTGCTGTCAAGTGAATCATCAGCATCGAGTGGACTTAGTTCATTGCATAATAATAATAATATTAATATTAGTAAAAATATAATAATTCCATCATCTCAAAATAATCTTGTTCAAGTAAGTATTGCTTTTTTTATTGGCAGCAATTCCAGATTTTTTATATTCCATGACACTAACTTTTGACCTATTTTTCATTATGCAGGATTCAAAATCTTCAAAGATTCAACTCGCCCTACAGAAATTAGAGCATGCATCAGTGAGGAGGCTTTTTGTCAAAGCATTCACCGAGGATGGCTCATCAAAGTCATTGTTGGTCGATGAGAGGATGAATTGTGGCTTTGTGACTAAATTATTAGCCGGTATGAGTCAAAGCATTCTTTTCATTCTTTCAATTTAAATGACATAATAATCTCATTATTATTTGCAGATAAAAATCATGTCAGTATGGAAGTCTCATGGGGATTGATAGAGTATTTGCCAGAGCTTTTTATTGAACGCCTTTTTGAAGATCATGAACAATTAGTTGAAAATTTATTAATGTGGAGTAGCGATAGTAAAAATCGTGTAATGTTTATCAAACGTAACGACAGAGTGTCCTTATTCAACACACCCGAGTTATATTTACCGTCATTTGAAATGGCACCGGGTACGGAGCATGATGAAGATTCAAGGTGAGATATTTTAGGGATTTACCATGTACCCTATACCATATAACCTTTCCTATACCATATACCCCTGCTATGGTATGCGATACTACAATGGCTCCAGACCCTATACCACTAAGCACCCCCATACCCACCACATATTTTTAAAAAATCTAATAAATTTTCCATTTTCTTCAATTCTTTCATTTTAGAAATTTATTACTCGAAGAGTTTTTTACAAATAATAATCAAATATCACTCGAAGGTCCATTGTATTTGAAAAGTGAATCAAAGAAAGGCTGGAAACGATATCATTTTGTTCTTAGAGCATCTGGATTATATTATTATCCGAAAGAGAAGGAAAAGTCAAAATCATCAAAAGATTTAATGTGCTTGGCACTATTTAATGCTCATAATGTATACAAGGGAATTGGATGGAAGAAGAAGTATAAGGCACCATCAGATTTTGGATTTGCATTGAAATGTCCCAAGGTCAATATAACTGGCAAGGGAATGAAGATGCTTTGTGCTGAGGACTCAGAGACACTTGAAAAGTGGATCATGTGCTGTCGTATTGCAAAGTATGGAAGGAAATTAATTGATAATTATAAGAATTTAGTTGATGACTTAGCACGTGAGGACTTGGATAAAATAGCTTCAACTCGACTCTCATTTACGCCAATAACAACACAATTAAGTACTGATAAGCTGAGTGTCGGAAGTCAGAATGGTCGTTTATCACGAGCAAGTACAAGTTCAAGTTCCAGCGGCTGCTTATCCGATGATAACAATGGATTCGAGGCAGAATTTACAACCGGAACTATAAAAAGAAAACCAACAATGAAACCAAATCTTCCATTAACGTCCAAAACACGTCAACTCATAAAGGAAGTGGACGATTCTCCAGCATCACGTAGTGATGATACAATCGATCAAAATGGAACATTAACACGTCGTCATACACACAATAATAATGGAACATTAAAGAGACAGAACTCAAATCGATGTTCATTTGAGAGCATCAAGTCCATACCATCACCAGTTACGCCTGATGAGGTGTCATATAAGCCATTGATTAAATCAATTGACACAATTGATTCAGTATCAAAATTATCATCCTGTATGACAGACTCGATGCTTTCTCTTCCACCACCACCGCCAGAAACTGCAACAGAATGCATCATGACTGCATCTACGTTGTCATTAAACTCATTACCATTACCAGAACCACCAGATGAAGATACTCTTAAGCAAATAACACGAGAATCGTTGATCGAATCTATCATTGAGGAATCTCCAGTTATGACTGAAATGACTAGCAATGTAACAGTTCCGATGCAACAGCAGCCAGCATACTCTGCGCCAATAATTGCACCACCAACAATACCACAGCACCAAAAAATGCCTGAAGTTGAACCAATTTATAAGACTATATTAAAAGCACCGCCATATAAATCACCACCACCCGTTCATAATACAAAATACAGCACACCTCCGCCAATACCACAAAAGTCTGTATCATTTGCCGACTCACCACCGCCCGTGATTTTGAGAAAGAAAGTCTGCTTCGACGATGAAATCGAACGAATTCCATTATCGCCAAAAAATGAGCGTCCACCACCACCAATTCGTGATCGAGCAACTCATCTGTCATCGTCAAATAATTCATCACCAAAACGCCTTTGTGACTCAGTATGTAATCCAACTCAAGACTTTTGGAATGATTTACAACGTGTAGTGAATAAGAAATTGAGTGTTGCACAAAAGTGTAAAATGGATCTTCAAATGACACCTGGAGAAGTTCTGGGTTTTCGTGATGCCGATCCAATCTATGAGACAAATTTAAATTACCGTGAAACGTCCACGACAAACTGGGTAATTGAACATTATGGAGATAATCTTTATGAGAATTGGAATGGCAATAATAATAATAATAATAATAATGTTAATAGGAGTAGTAATAGTAGTAGTCCAAATGGAACATTGCAGAATCCAGTCATTTATCGTGACACGAAACAAAATCTTCCATTAAGTCCACAAAGAAGATCTCGCGGTCCACCAGTTCCAGTTCGTAACTCATCGACTCGACTTAGTACTTCGGCTACCGGTAATCCAACGGAAATGCAATAATAAACTTTCATTTGCGGAAGTTTTATTAAATAAATCTATAAGAAAAATTTAAGAATTGGACTGGATATACTAATATAATAATTATATTATTATAAAATCATAAAAATTATTATTAATAATTATTAATATTTGATGAAGAAAAAAAAATGAAAAATAATTTTTTGCCAAAGAAATTGAAATTTTTTTAGATAAAGAAAAGTGAAGAAAAAATCCTCTATCGTTATTTAGATGAAGTGACTAACTGCCACTCGATGACATTATTGAATCATTAAACGATAATAAATAAAGGAAAAATTGTGATTTTTATGAATGTAAACTATGAGTCGTGGTGGATTTGTGTTCTATGGGGTATGAGGGTGACTTTTGGTTCAGGCGTCTTCACACTAGGTATTTTGGTTCAGGCGTCTTCACACTAGATGCAAATTGTTAAGGCTACTTCACACTAGATGAGGATAAAAACGCCATTTTTTGCTAAAAGTATCCAGCAAAACCAAGAACCTTGACCCCACAGTAGACAAATCCACCCAGTAATAACCCCTAACAACTCGAATCTTACAATAATAATCTATAACACTTGATATATGATACATAACTCATTACATTAATATTATTATGTGTCAAAACATCATTCATTAGAAATTATTAATTTCATGTGATGTATAAAAAAATACTTTTTTCCTCTTTTATCTCTTCTAATCTATTTTTAATTCTGTTAAGTGAAGAAGTGAAGATGGAAAGGATCATCAAAAAAATAAAAGAAAACGATTTAAGACAATTTCTCGAAAGGTTTAGAAATGCACTTATTAAGGAAATAAAGAAAAACTTTATATAAAAAAAATCTATCTTAATTATGATTACGCGCATAATCTAGATGAAAGATGCTTTTATGTCTGTATAGGCTCAATTCTATTGAGCATTTTCATTTTTATTGAATTCAAATTTCATTTTTATTGTGTAAATGTCTACACCACATCTTTGTACACTCTCTTGAGCAAATATAAATTAGACGATCATCAAAATATTTCATTTTATTTCCTCTCATGTATGAAAATATGGAAGTAAATTAATATACAAAAAAAATAATAAAAGGCTCATTATAAGTTTAATTAATGGCCTTACACAATGCTTTTTAAGAGAAATGATGGAATGAGAAAACTTTTTTGTAAAATATACACTTATAATTATTATTTTATTATTATTATAATTATAGATATATTAGAATAAATGTAAGCTTTTACAAGATGCAGCAAGAAATGAGGACTTTTTTTATTGAAGTTGTTATCACAGCTGTATGTTTGGTTTTTTTTCAGGAATTGATTGTTTTTTCAGGTTTCTTAGGGGTGTCGCTATTTTTCATTAGGTATCAATGTATAAGTGAATGAGTATATTTCAAAATAAATGTGTTTTACAGCTTTTAAAAGCGACAACTGGTTCATAAACATAGCTACGTCCGCAATCAGTAGATTTTTATAGCTAGTTTAATTAGTTATTTATCTAATGTGATTTATATTTACAGATATACAATTCACTAGCAGCAGTAGATCTACTATGGCAGGGACGTAGCCAGCGAGGGGTCCAAGAGGGTAGGGACCCCCTCAGAAATTTTTTTCCTAAATATTCTTACGAAGCTCTAATTTATATTTTATACATAAACTGTATTATACTATATTATATTGTATTTATACTCATACAGTTTTTTACAATTTACGCCGATGAGACTCGAGCAGAGGATTGATGAATTCAAATAACATTGGGCCAAGGTGGTCTAATACTCAATCACACTACCCCTGAGTCGCGCTAGCCAGTTTAGATTACAATTGGCAAAATACATTTAAATTTCATCTAATTAAAATTTTATTAAAAAGTTGTCAACAAAAAGGTATCCTGAAATTCATAAATACCAGGAATTCGCACATGTTCATATATTTTTTCAATAGATGACAACTCTCTTCTGAATTAATTTGAATATTCTCATTTGTTCAGTAGCTGCTTAACAGTCAAGACGCGTTATTTAAATACAAAACATATTCTCATTTGGAGCAGACTAAAAATAAATAACAGATATTGTAATTTTTGGATTAAGTTTCAAATGTTCATCTATTACATAATTTCTACAATTACTGCTGGTTTGATCTACTGGTTTCATTATGTTCCATGGTTCTATAGAAAGGTAAGTAAACTAGAATATTAATTCTGATAAAATATCGATTCTGACAACCAGTCCAGTTAAGTTTTTTGTATCTGAATTCAGTAAATTCTTTGAACTATTTATTTCGATAATTTATCCTTTTTCGCGAGAATCTTATTATATATTCTTATGTGCATTTTTTTTGTTGGTGCTAAGTTCAATGAATCGTTTGTAAATTTCTCTTTATCTGGTTGTATTTTGCTTTCTATTTGTTGCAACATGACTGTTTTGGGAATTTTAGTTATATCAGTAATGTTTCTAATGGGAATCGAACCCATGCTAGGGTCGTAGATTCTCAAAAAAGCTCTAATTTCCATAGTTGACCTTAACCCCCCTCCCCACCCCTTAGCTGCTTGATACACTACTATTCTCATATAAACTTTGTATTATAATAAGGAAGGCGTTTAATTGTGATAAGACAGAGCCTCCCAACCCACTCGAAAAATATTTTTTAATTTTTAGTTTTTTTTGATTTTGTGAAACTCTAATTTAAAGCTGAATAGTAGGTGTCCAAAACCCCTTCTTTATTATTTCACGAAATAATCAACATTTTTTACTACATAACATCAAGATAAGAGGAAGTTTTTTTTTTGATTGAAACGTGATTTCTACTAACCTATTCACGGAATTTCAATGATGCATTACTCATTCCGTTATCATCAAAAAAATTAATTCCTTTCCCTTTCAATGTTTATTTATAATCGTCAAAAATAAACGTAAACCAACGTAGATGATAAGCTACTCGTGTAAAAAAATGATAATTTTTTTGATAAAAATGAATGAATAAAGTTTAGAAATCATGTGCTGATTAAGTGGATAAAGAGCATGAACATTCTTGGATTTATCAGACAATTGGTGTTGTTGGATATAATATCCTCAACTGAACCTTTCTGTCACTAGACAGAGCACCTTGTCACTTGCTCATTCGACGGAGGATTCCATTCAAGCTGCATGCCTGCTCCTTATGATTAAAAATCAATTTGAGACAATGTGCTCGAATCTTGAAAAATTTATTTTATTTTGAACTGCTGCATTTAATCCTGCGTACATAAACATGACTCATAGAACTGATATTTTATGAATTTCAAGCAGCTGCATGCCGTCATTTTTATGCAAATATTTTTCCCCAATTAAACCAGGTTTAACTCCCAAAAATCCACAAACAAATTCTATTTACGTCAACAAATTGCAATGCCAACAATAAAAAAAAGGATTAAGTATAGAAAAATGTGTGATTTTCAAGTCCAAAACGTGATAGAATTTTATATCAACCCGTAAAATTCTTGATAATGATTAGAAAATTGATGATAAAGAAAATTTAACGCATAGCAAAAATGTCAGTTGTTCTTTGCGCGTTGAGTTGGTCACATAGAAGTTTGCCAAAAATAAAATTTATTTAATCAGCATGTGGCTGTATTATATAATTTCTGCAGTAATTGCAGGCGTGATTTACTACATAACTTTTGTACCTTTGCACTATAAAAGTGTGAGTTGAATTTTTGGTCAACTTAATGACTAATTTTAATTTGTTATGGATATAAACATTTAAGGAAGATTCAGGCAACAAGAAAGCAGCGATTAATCAGGCTAGACGGTTAAGGAAACCAGGCACGAATATCCCACCTCCATATCCAAATGGATGGTTTGCAATTGCAACATCTGATGAGATCAAGTCAGGAACAGCAAAAAGCATTGACTGCTTAGGAGAAAATTTTGTCATCTTTAGATCTGCAGTGACTAAACAAGTCTATGTCCTGGATGCTTACTGTCCACATATGGGTGCTAATTTAGGCATTGGTGGTGTTGTGAATGGAGAATGCATCAAATGTCCATTCCATCATTGGAATTTTGACGGCAAAGATGGATCATTAGTTGATATTCCATACAGTGATGATCTTAAGAGTGGTGAGTTGGGTTTACAATGATTATTTTTTGATAATTTATCTGACAGCTTATAAATTTTTTTGTGCGTAAGTGCTTTATTAATCGATTAATTTTATTCATTTTTTAGTGCAAAAGTTTTCAAGAATTAAGAAATGGACATGCAAAGAGGTCAACAAATTAATTTTTCTCTGGTATCATGCAGAAAATGAGGAACCTTGGGATATTCCATCAATATCTTTAGTAGAAAATGATGAACTTTGGCTTCATGGTACTAATGAATTTATTATTCATTCTCACGTTCAAGACATTCCTGAAAATGGTGCTGATGTTGGTAAATAGAAATGTTAATATAAAAAACCGTTACTATTTTAATCCAAAAAACTAAATTCAAATAATTTTCGACCGTTTAAGTTACTCAAAATTTGTAACGGTCGAAAAATATTTGAATTCAAAATGTCAGTTTTAAGAATTTAACGGTCAAAAAATATTTGAATTCAAAATGTCAGTTTTAAAAATTTAACGGTCAAAAAATATTTGAATTCAAAATGTCCGTTTCAAAAATTTCAAAAGATAGTTAAACTTAAAATTTTTACTTTCGAATTTTCTAGCTCATTTAGCGGCAGTCCACGGTCCAAGCATTCTCGCCGGTACAGATATCAAAAACTTTCGTGATAGAATTTTATCCGTGGGAGTCCATCTTTGGGATGCAAAGTAAATCATCATTTTTAAAAGAAATTTCGATAAGATAAGTCTCATGCTTGACATATATAATTTCAGATGGTCTGTTAGTGATAACTTGAAGCACATGACTAATATCAAGCTTAGTCATGTCATCCAATTTTGGCTGTGGAAATTCTTTGAAGTACAAGCTGATATTTATCAGATAGGACCTGGATATGTAGTATTGAAGCTCAAAGCATTTTTCGGTGACATTTTAATACTTCAAACAGTAACGCCAATTGAGCCGCTAAAGCAGAAACTCTCACATTATTTCTATGCACCAAGGATGTTGGGACTCATCATGAAATTTTCAATCTATGCTGAGACAGTTCAAGTTGCAAGAGATGCAATGATCTGGGACTATAAAACATTCATAAGAAATCCAATCCTTCCAAAAGAGGAAAAACCAATTAAATTATACAGGAATTGGTTCTCTCAATTTTATTCACCAAACAGCAAAAGTTATCAGGATTCACGTAATGATTTAACATGGTAGACTCTTTAAAGCTTTACTTTATTTATTTTTGTTTTTATTTTATTTGTAAAATATTTGAAAAGTTTAATAACGTTCATAAAAGAAATAATATTTTAAATTTAAACAGTCACGAAAAGAGCTTTTAATTTTTCTAAGTCAAGAGCTTTTTTATGAAGCTTAATTTTCAAAAAATTATATAACGAACATTTAGATGATATAATAAATGAAGATCACGAAATTAAATAATTTCGTACTTAACACAGCTTTTAACGAGAAGAAACCTTAAAATTAAGTTCATCACGAGCATTTAAAATTGCAGATCTAACATCATATTCTAATTCCTTTTCTGCCATCGATTTGTCATGCAATTCCAGGTTGAATTTACTAAGAATAAGCACAATTCCTAATTTAGCTTGAAGTTTTCCCATTCGTGCTCCAATGCAGTTCCTGTGGAAGGAAAAAGAATCAATTAAATATCTATTGAATATAACTCAAATTAAGGCACAACTCACCTAGGACCATCTCCAAATGGGAAATAAACCAATCCATTCTTAACTTTAGCATTTCCGTTGGATGAGTTTAAAAATCGTTCTGGTTTAAAGACCATTGGATCTTCATAAATCTCAGGATCATGATGCATTCCCATGACTGAAATATAAACAGTCGTTCCTTTCTCAACTACAAGATTTGTTGTAGGAACTTGAACATCTGCAGCTGCCTCTCTAGAAATAAATACGAGTGGATGTTTTCTGAGTGTTTCATCGATGCAGCACTCGAGGTATTTCATTTTCTGAAGGGACTCATAAGTGATGGATTCGAGGCTATTTGATCCTAGAACATTGTCAATTTCATCTTGAACTTTTCTTTGAATTTCTTGATTCTTACAGAGTTCGAAAAGGCAAAAGGACATTGTGGAACTTGATGTCTCAAAGCCTGTAATCAAAATAATTTTAAGGCTCAAATCCTAATAATTAAGATTATTTTTCTACATACCGGCTGCAAAGAATACAAAAGATTGTGCCATAATCTCTTTCATTGTCAACTTTGTCAATTTTGGTAAATTTTCATTCTCACTGCTCTTATCATTATTCTGTTCTTTATCAGCTGTTACATAGCCGTAATTGTTCAACTGTATCATGAGATCCATAAAGTCATTTCTTTTGATGTTATTCTTCTCACGATATTCAACAGTTTGTTTGGACAGTGACGCAAAAAATTCTTCAACTTCCTTGCTCGAGAATCGAATTTTAAATTTTTCCATCAATTTTGGCCAGAACAGAAGGATAAAGTTGATAACAGCTCTTTTGAAGCTTCCTGTAAATATCTCGATTCCTCGTTGTCTGAAAATGTGATCACGTTCATTAATGCAGTCAATTTCAATGCCAAAACCCACGGATGAGATTACATTGATAGTAAATCTAGACGATAAATCTTTAAAGTCAATAACATCACTTCCATCTTCGATATTTTTATAAATATAATTTTGTAAAACACTTCCACATTCTCTCATTAAAGGAAGCATGACCTTGAGCTTGCCTGATGTGAACAGCGGTGAAAATTTGACACGCAATTCACGCCATTTTTTACCCTTAACGAAGAATAAGTTTCCTGTAAGTGGATCAACTTCTTCATTTACTGCCATTGCACGGTCGTGGAATGAACTGAAGTCTTTGATTAAAATTTGCTGAGCAATCACTGGGTCATTGACAATTAGAGCAGGCTGATAAGAGAAGTAAATGCCGATAACTTTTTCGTGCTTATATTTTTCGTAGAAACCGCAAAGGAGCTCTGTAAAGCACGTCTTAAATTTAAGTAATTTTCCACAATTTCCTACTAAAAATGATGGATCTACTTGTGGAAAATTTCGTCGCTTCCAATAATTAAAGAAATAATTATTCACAAGGTACACAATGACGCAAAAGAGGGCAACTCCAATTGTCCATTCCATTTTTTATTTTTCTACTTCTTAGCAATTTGATTTTAAATTTCAGACTGAACAAGCAAATGAACTGCAGCTTCAATTTATAGCATACGTCGCGTAATTGATAATTGACACATTCTCCTTAATATTTGATGCGATTTTGTTTTGATGCTCTCTGCTTTCGCTCTTTTGACTCAATTTGGTGTGCTTTTGGTCAAGTCATCAAAGAAATTATCATTAAATACACATTAGATTTTCTTTTTTGTTGCAAATATTATTCTGTGTAGATTGTGGTTGTGGATACATCTTGGTGTCCTGCCACCTTCCAACCTTCAAAATTCTGGTTATGCCCAAGGATATGGAACTAATCAACTGACTTTGGTCATATCTGATTATTTTTGATCATATTACTTATCCATACCCTCTGCTATACCTCAGATATAAAAAATTCCATTTGTGAATGACCCTTATGATGATTTTTTTATATAAATTCCACTGATTTCAATGGATAATAATTTATTTTCATAAATAAAAACTTTGTGAACTTTGGTGCAAATTTCAGTGTGTGCTTAACATTTTAATAAGGAATTAAGTTTAAATTGCGCCCCTCCTATCATCTCCAAGCTCTGTACTTTTCACAAAATAATAATTTTATCTAGTTGTAACTTTAAAATTGAAGTTTTCCAATGGCGTCAGCACCAAACTGCCTGTATGGTATTTGAGATCCTCTTTTCCAAAGTTTTCATCAGTAAAGCTCACATTGTACTTACTCATCAAGAGGAATAGACCAAGGATTGTCTGGAATTTTCCCATTCTGGCTCCAATGCACTTCCTGTGGAAAAAAAATTATAAAAATTCAGAAAAATCATAAAATTGATCCTTAATCATGTCCTAGATCTTAACTTACCTCGGTCCATCACCAAAAGGTGTGTATACCAAACCTTTAGTTACTTTTGGACTTCCAGTTGGTGAATTCAAGAATCTTTCAGGTTTAAATTCCATTGGATCTTCATAATTGTCTGGATCACGTTGAATACCCATAAGTGAAATATAAATAGCAGTTCCTTTTTCAATCACAACGTCTGTATTTGGAATTTTGTAATCTTTTGTTGACTCTCTAAAATGGATTGGGATGATTGGATATTTTCTCAGAGTTTCATCGACACAGCACTCGAGATATTTTAGTTGATGCATTAAATCGTAGGTTATTTCCTTAGATCCTGAAGAGTTCACGATTTGATCGATCTCTTCCTGCACTTTTCTTTGGATCTCTTGATTCTTACACAATTCGTACAAGCACAGCTGCATGGTTGAACTTGATGTCTCAAAACCTGGAATTTAAGTTTTAGAAATTGCAATAAGCAGGCATTTTAGACATACCAGCTGCAAAAAACACAAAAACTTGTGCTGCAATGTCCTCAATTGTAAGCTTTTTCGTCTCATGTCCATTTGTCGGTTCAAACTTCCATTCAATTTCATCTTCGTCGTTAGAATTTTTATCAACAGAGATGTAGCCTTGATTTTTCAGTTCTATCAGCAGCTGCATGAAGTCATTACGATGGAAATTATTTTTCTCTCTATACTCGATTGTTTGATTCACAAGTGAGACTATAAAGTCGTAAATATCTCTGTGAAATAGAGAAATATTCAGCTTCACAAAGAATGCCGGTGTCAACAATCCAATCACATTTTTCATGCCTTGAACAAGTCCTTGATCGAAGATTTTCATTCCCATTTTACGGAAAATATTGTCACGCTCATTAATGCAGTCATTCTCAATGCCAAATGCAACAGACGAGATAATATTGGTCGTAAATCTAGCAAGTAGGTCACGAAACTCGAAAATATTTTTATTTTCCTGTAAATTTCGATCAATGTAGTCTTGCAGGACTTTACCGCAGTCTCTCATGATCGAGAACATCAATTTCAACTTTCCAGACGTAAATGTTGGTGACATTTTGACCCTCAAGTCTCTCCACTTTTGACCTTTAATAAAAAATAAATTCTTAGTCAACGGATCTGCTTCCTCATTTATTGGAACTGGACGATCGTGAAATGATGTAAAGTTTCTGATCATTATGTCTTGAATTAGTTCCGGGTCATTAATGATTAATACAGGACGGTATGAGAGGTAAGCACCGATGAACTTGTGATGCTTGTATTTATTGTAGAGCATCTGGAAAAATTCACCAAGGCATTCTTTTCTCATAAACATTGTCGATGCATTGCCGACCAGTGGTTTCTGACCTTCTGCTTGTGGGATGTTTCGTCGCTTCCAATAATTAAAGATGTAAATATGCAACAAGTAAAATGCACCGAATAAAAATATTAAGGATAGTAAAATCATTTTTCTAAGCACTAGCACGTTATAGAAATAAAGCTGAGAAGCAACTGAATCGTTTACAACTGTAAATTGCAAATACTTAAAATGCAAAATGAGAATAAAGCTGAGAATATTGTTGTGTAATAATTACATCCACACGCATTTGCTTTTAAATGCTGTGTCATTGATCTTGAGAATAGTTTTTGATTTAATTGTAGAGTAAGGCATGGAAGCAGCACGTGGACAAAGCTTTAGACATGTTGATATTGTTCTTAGGATCAAAATATTAAAAGCTCATAATTGTGGATGCTTAGATACAACAATAGAATCAAGGCATTATGAATAAACTAGTTAAATGTGTATGATTGTTGACAGAAGTGTGCAAATGTATCGGTAGTCATGCAACAAGGACCTCTGATAAATGACGTCACGCAAAAAATGAGATTTTTATACCCCCTCCCCACAAAAAAAAATCTTTTCTATGAGGAGGTCACAAAATTCCCCCCTAAATGTTTGACGTCATTTATGAACAACCTATTTAATTTTATACGAAACTCCATCAACCATAAAATATTCGCATGCACATTTTAAATGTCAATCAAAAGTTTAATTAATGAGGTGGCTACTACAAACTGTAATTCTAATTGCATGTAACATGTGATTATTTTAAAAATCTTAACTTTTTCTATACTTTTTAAAAATTTAAGGCAATTAGTAGATTACATTGTGTCTATTTTTACATGCTTTTTACATTTTTTTACAGGAAATATGCAAATAGACTTGAATGAAAGGTTCTCGATGTCAAGATCGAGACATCAGGAACTCTTAATCTTTATTTTGTTAACAGAAAACTCAATATTGATGACGTCCAGATATTATTTAGAATAGGATGTTTGTATCTGACAACAAAACTTATAAATATCTAATTTTATGGATTGTTTGTAGAAAAATACCAATGTCATTTTTTCACGTACATTATTAAACTGGTTTTGAAGTTGTGTCAATGAATATTTAATGAGGAAAAAAAATAATAATCATTCTGTAAAAAAAAAGTTTTTTTATTAGGCATTAGTTTCCCGAGTGGCACAATATAGTCTTCAAGACATCATTACGTAGCCATACTAATGGGAAACCTCATAGATTGACCTGACGTCACCGTGACAACTGTTTCCAATCCTAGAGATAAGTAATATCTTACGACCCCTAACGGAACGTGCTGATATCAATCCATTAAGTAACGATTGGTTCCAATTACTCATGACAGTGGCGTAGCCAAAAATTTGGTAGGGCGGGTGGAAAAACTTTTTTTTCAGTTCTTAAAACCCAGATAAATTTTATGAAGTTTATAACATTTTTGTAAAATAATAGAAAGCCATTCTTTTTAAAAATAAAAATAATTTTTTTTTCTATTTTTCGTAAAGAAGCTACTCTGTATGCTGATAAGAAAGTGGATTATTGAACCGAGATTCCAAATAAGGTAAGCAATAACATCATCTTTTGATGACATAGTTCATCGTTATCAAGTCTCCGAAAAAGGAGATTCTTTATAAATTATTTTTAAAATTTCATTGCTTGCTATAATTTTTGTGGGTTGTCTGCTTGCTGTCATTTGCGAACGATTCTAAATTGGATCTTGTAATATTATTTGATTTTTTACAAAAAAAGTTTAAAATACATGTTCTTGAAGCTGGTTTTTAAGGGACCAGACTTGAAGTCTTTTCGTCACTTAGTTTTGGTTTTAGTTTTGAACTGTTTTTGCTTTATTCAGAATTTTGAGCTGCAAGACAAATGTTGAAATTCGCTTGCAATTTTCCGACGTACTCCTCGATGGAGGGTACTTTTGCTTCTGTATGTAGATCTTTGATCTTTTCATATCTTGATTTGTTGAGAACGATTCTCAGGAATTTGTTTTGCAAAACTTGAAGTTTTTGAAGATGAGTTTTTGCCATGCTTTCGAAGGCTGGACAACCGTACGTGAAGATCGGTCTGATGGCTAGCTTACAGATGAGAAGTTTGTTACGAACGTCGAGTTGTGAATTTCTGCTGATTAGCGGATCCAGCAATCTGAGTGCAGTGTGAGCTCTGTTACTCACGTACTCCATATGCTGCTTTAGAGTCACTCCCTTGTCGATGACCATTCCCAGATATTTTGCTTCGTTTTCCCACTTGATGTTTTCGTTGAGGAATTTGATGTTGTTTCTTTGAAGTTGCCTGGAGTATCTGTTTGTGATGAACAAGGCTTGAGTCTTTTGCTTGCTCAGATCTATCTTCCACTTGTCCATGTATTGTTGAACTCTTCTTCCTGTGTGTTGAAGGTGTGTCACTACATCTGCTGAAATAATGTTATTAGAAAATTAAATAAAGAAGGTACTAAATTATTCATAACTAACTGCCTTTGTATATTTGTAGCACCAGATGTGTAAAACTTGACGACAAACTCTCTTTTAGGAACAAAAGAATATCGCAATGAACTTTTTCTGACCCTAGATCAAGATTTGTCATACAATAAATATATTTACGGACTTTATTTTTAAAATTTTTTATTTAGTCTTAACTGTAAACAAAAATAGTAGACGTCGTCTAGGGATGAATCAACAGCTGATAAGAGAATTTTTTTTCGTACTCGATTGACTCCAACAGATTGGCGTTCTAAACTTGTTCTTTTTACTAACTTAATGTCCACACATAATCTCTGTAGTGGTCTTGACTAAATATTGATATTCCTAATTTCTCAAAGATGCAATCAATGGAATTTTCTTCAATGGAGACAGCACTAAAGAATATGTATGAAACTTAATCTCCTCATGTTCCATAGCTTTATCTTGAAGCTCTAAATTAAATTTCTGTAGAATCATGGCAAGTCCAAGTTTACTTTGAAGTTTTCCAAGACGACCTCCAATGCAGTTTCTAAATTATGGAAATTATTAAAGCTGCATATGTCATAAAAATAGTATAAACTCACCTTGGTCCATCTCCGAACGGAGCATACACAATTCCAGTTTTAACCTTAGGATTTCCAGTTGGTGAGTCAAGGAATCTTTCAGGCTTGAATAGTAATGGATTTTCATAAATATCTGGATCTCTCTGAATACCCATCAATGGAATCAACACTGGAGTTCCTTTCTCAATAACTGTATCAGATCCCGAGAGTTTGCAGTCTCTATTATTAGTTCTGAAGAGAACCGGAGCTATTGGATATTTCCTGAGTGTTTCATCGATGCAGCATTCGACATACTTCATTTCATGCAAAAGATCATGAGTTATTCCTTCAGGACCAGCTGATTTAAGGACTCGATCAATTTCCTCTTGAGCTCTACGTTGTGCTTCTTTGTTTCTACATAATTCGAATAAGCAGAATGACATTGTAGAGCTTGAAGTCTCAAAACCTAGAATTTTAATTTAATGCTGCATATATTAACTCAAGAACTTCAAAATAAGCACAAACCTGCACCAAAAAATATGAATACTTGAGCTGCAATGTCATCAATTGAGATTCGATTCCCTTTCTCACTAACTTCATCTTCCCAGCTTGTCTTTTCATCAATTATCGAGTTTTTTTTTGAATCAGGAACAAATCCTTTATTTTTTAGTTCAATAAGCAGCTGCATAAAGTCATTTCTGTGGATATTGTTCCTCTCACGATGTTCGACTGTCTGATTGACCAAAGAATAAATAAAATCACCAACTTCAGGTAGGATTGGATTAATTTTGAATCTAGTGATCAAGTCTGGTGTGAAAAATGCCATTGTCAGCACTAAAGCATTTCGAATGCTCGGCTCGAAGATTTTGAGGCCTATTTTGTACAGCATGTTTTTGTCGTCATTAATGCAGTCATTTTCTATCCCAAGTGCAACAGATGAGATGTTATCGATCGTCAATCTAGCCAATAAATCTTTAAAGTCAAACACTTTATTTCCATTTTTGATGTTCTTCTCGATATAGTCAACAAGAACCTGACTGCAATCCTTCAGAAATGGAAACATGACTTTGAGCTTCCCAGATGAAAATGCCGGGGATAATTTGACTCTTAAGTTCTTCCATTTGTCACCTCGTAAGTTAAATAAATTACCAACTAATGGAAATATTTCAGCAGCATCGCTTGGTGTTGGACGGTCATGAAATATTTTAAAGTCCCTGATCATGACATCCTGCAGTAATTGTGGATCTTGAACGATCAGCATTGGTATGTATGACAAATATCCACCAATAAATCGATGATGCTTATTTTTCTCATAAATATTTGTAAACACGTCAGCCATTGTCTCCTTAAATGTGAATAGTTTCCCGACATTTCCGACTAAAAATGTTGGACCTAGTTGTGGGACATTCCGCTTTGACCAGTATGAGAAGAAATATTTATTCACTAAATATACTGTAGTGGCAATCAGCACTGAAATTATTACTGCATACATCTTCTTGGGTATGCTGCTTAAATGACAATTTATGGATAACTGAAATGTTCTCAACTCATTCAGTTCCTTAAATAAGTTAAATTTATCTGTAAAGATCAATATTTTAGCATAATAGCCGGTTCAAATCTACAGACAAAAATAAAGAACTGTCTTTATCAGATAAGCTCTTTAAATATTTTGAACTAAAAATGGAATCAACAACAAATATGACATGCATGTGTATTTACCTACTTTGTGAATTCTGTGTGGTAGATTATGGTTAATGTCAAGTTCAAATATAAGTGACTGATTAGCGCCGTGTGATAAAAAATAATTATTCTACTTGCTTGACATATTTGTGATCTATGACCTGCGGTCAACCATGAGTTCTAGAGTTGCCCAGTCAACCGAATCTTACTTAGTGGAATACGAACTTTGATGACATCTCTGCCTGTAGTCCATAAAAGAAGTCTGTAAGCTTCATTTCTATAACATGATATTATTCAAAAAGCGGCAAGCAAAAAATTTTCCAGGCCGAGTCTCGAACCCATGACCAATACGTCAGTGTAATAATTAAGCTATCCAAAGAAAATCTAGAAAAAAGCTGATCTGAAAGGTCAAGAAAAGCTCATTAATATTCTTGCGTAAGGTTTAGTCGATTGACAATTGACGTCATTCGTAAATGAACTTAAATGTATTACTTTCACAAATGACGTCCATCTTTTACAGGGGTGAGAGGCTTGAAGCTGTTTTATTAATAGTCTTTGTTAGATTTAATGGAAACAATGAAGATATTGCTGCTTTCTTGTAGCCATAAAACAAATAAAGAGTCAAATGGAGAATTTACTGTCATTTAATTTCTAAGTGTTGCATTCAAAGTTAATGATTCAAGAGAGGATAGCACTATAGAGTTTGGATGGAATGTCAGTTCACCATACTCCAAGGTTTTATCTTTTAGTTCAAAATCGAACTTTTGAAGAATCATGGCAAGTCCTAGTTTACTTTGAAGTTTTCCAAGGCGGCCTGCAATGCATTTTCTAAATTAAGAAAATAAAAAATTATTGGACATGAAAATGCTAGGAAATAGATGAAACTCACCTCGGTCCTTCTCCAAATGGAGCATAAACAATTCCATTCTTAACTTTAGGATTTCCAGTTGGTGAATCAAGGAATCTTTCAGGCTTGAATTGCAATGGATTTTCATAGATTTCTGGATCACGCTGCATACCAATCAATGAAATAAAAACTGGAGTGTCTTTCTCAACAATCACATCAGAATCAGGAATTTTGTAATCTTTAGTGGCGGCTCTGAAGAGAATTGGTAAAATTGGATATTTCCTGAGTGTTTCATCGATACAGCAGTCAAGGTATTTCATTTCAGCTAGATGATCATAAGTAATTCCTTCAGGTCCAGCACTTTTCATAACTCTGTCAATTTCCTCTTGCACTTTTCGTTTGATATCTTTGTTCCTGGCTAATTCAAACATACAGAATGTCATGGTGGAACTTGATGTTTCAAAACCAGCACCAAAAAATACGAAAACCTGTGCAGTCAAATCATCCATCGTGAACTTTGTATCTTTATTTTCTGTTTTCCACTCAACTTCATCCTCGTCTTTCTTGTCCGTAGACACATAACCTTTATTTTTGAGTTCAATCAAGAGGTTCATAAAGTCATTGCGTTGGAAGTTGTTCTTCTCACGAAATTCGACAGTCTGATTGACCAAAGAATAAATGAAATTGGTAAGTTCAGGCAAGAATGGATCTATCTTTAATTTTGTGAATAATTCAGGTGTAAAAAATCCCAATGCACTAATCACTTTATTCCTGATACTTGGTTCGAATATTTTCAGGCCCATTGTACGAAAAATATTGTCAGTTTCATTGATGCAGTCATTCTCAACTCCAAATCCAACGGATGAGATTATGTTGATTGTCAACCGGGCAAATAAATCTTTAGGATCAAAATCATTATTTCCATTCTTAATATTCTTTTCTGTGTAGTCTTGTAGAACTTTACAGCAATCTCTTATATTTGGAAACATGGCCTTGAGCTTACCAGAGGTGAATGTAGGTGATAATTTGATTCTAATGTCTTTCCATTTTTTACCTCTTAAAAGAAACAAATTTCCTACAAGTGGAAAATTTTCAGCAGCATCGCCGGGTGCTGGACGGTCTTGGAATGTTGTAAAGTCTCTAATCATAATATCTTGGAACAGGACGGGATCGTGGATAAACAGCATTGGTTTGTACATTAAATATCCACCAACAAAACGTTTGTGCTTATATTTTTCGTAAATTTCAGTAAAAATATCCACCATTGAGGCCTTCTGTGTGAACATCCTTCCAATATTTCCAACCAAAAATGTCGGTGGGACTTGAAAGGCATTTCGTCGTGTCCAGTATGAGAAGAAATATTTATTAACCAAATAAATAATGATGGTAATAAAACTTATGACGATGTACACGTTCATTTTTGGCACGTCTGCACTTTACAATAATTTGCAAAATACTGAATTTAATTATCATCGCTCAGTGAATTTATAAACATTAATTCCTTTTGCAGTGTGACTCTTTCTGGACTGATAAGAGCTTTTCAATAAATTTCTCTTAATCTTTGGAGATTTCTTGAGTGATTAGATAAATTTTTAAGTGATAAGAAAAATAAGTCTTTTTGTTTGATAAAATTGCAATATTTCTCATTTTGATCTGCAACCAAAACTGAATCATTATTTTCCCTTTTTACATAAGTCCATCTCTAAATGTTTGGTCTTCGTTTGAACTAACTTCAAAGTTTACATAGACATGTTATATATCATTGGAATCCTTGAAGTTAGTACTATCATGTGCCGCCATTTTTGGAATTTTTGAAACGGTTTTATCGGTTAAAAAACCGGTTCAAAAATGAGTAGTCCACAATTTCTAGAAATCATACTTCCAATAAGGCTAAAAATATGGTTGATATCTAGAATTGTAGCTTATAAAAATCGATGGAGCTTTAAAGGGTTTTTGGATTTTTCACGCAAAGGTTACATCATTTTTGGAGGGTCCAAAGTTTAAACTTCAAAAAATCATAACTTTAACTAGGAATAAGTAAAAATTATGAAACTTTCACCAAAATGTTTGTTTTCTATAGAGCTATCAAGGAAAAATATAATTAAGTGGGGTTTGTACAATATGATGTCACAATTTTCAAAAATATGATTTTGCATACATTTGAAGTACTTTTTGACATATATAGAATATAGCTATTATAAAACTTTTAACAGCATTAAACTACACATTTAAAAACCTTTAAAATGATGCATCACTTGTCTAGGGTCAGAACCCCAGTGACGTCAAAAACAGTTTTTGATTTTTTTGACACATTTTTTGAAAACTTTTTAAAATTCCAAAAACGCAGTCTTAATCTACATAAAATTACCTTTTCAACGATATACAACACTTGTAATTAACTTTAGTTCTTATTGTAGAAAAATTAACTTTTTAAAAATTACTGTTTTGCAACAACAACAAATTCGAATCGGTAAATTTCGCTTTTCTACTATATGTGCTATTGCAAGCTATAAGTGTTGTATATCATTGAAATGGTAATTTTATGTAGATTAAGACTGCGTTTTTGGAATTTTAAAAAGTTTTCAAAAAATGTGTCAAAAAAATCAAAAACTGTTTTTGACGTCACTGGGGTTCTGACCCTAGACAAGTGATACATCATTTTAAAGGTTTTTAAATGTGTAGTTTAATGCTGTTAAAAGTTTTATAATAGCTATATTCTATATATGTCAAAAAGTACTTCAAATGTATGCAAAATCATATTTTTGAAAATTGTGACATCATATTGTACAAACCCCACTTAATTATATTTTTCCTTGATAGCTCTATAGAAAACAAACATTTTGGTGAAAGTTTCATAATTTTTACTTATTCCTAGTTAAAGTTATGATTTTTTGAAGTTTAAACTTTGGACCCTCCAAAAATGATGTAACCTTTGCGTGAAAAATCCAAAAACCCTTTAAAGCTCCATCGATTTTTATAAGCTACAATTCTAGATATCAACCATATTTTTAGCCTTATTGGAAGTATGATTTCTAGAAATTGTGGACTACTCATTTTTGAACCGGTTTTTTAACCGATAAAACCGTTTCAAAAATTCCAAAAATGGCGGCAAATGATAGTACTAACTTCAAGGATTCCAATGATATATAACATGTCTATGTAAACTTTGAAGTTAGTTCAAACGAAGACCAAACATTTAGAGATGGACTTATGTAAAAAGGGAAAATAATGATTCAACTCATGCCCGTTATTAAAAGCTTTAAAGCAATTTAGAGCTTTCGGATACAAAATTCAAAATCTTTTCCAACGAGTTTCTTTGACCATATTTTTTTTTGTTTGAATTATTCAATTTCTGTAGAATTATATAATAGGATTCCATTAGGGGCCGTTTAAAAATGTCGTTTAACTTTTAAGGAAGAAGCGGTCGATAGCTTTTTAACACTTCCATGTAAAAGAATTTTTTTAATGAAATTTTGTTACAGAGGGGTGGAGGTAGGTAGTCTAAAAATCTCTTTTCATGATGTCAGATAATCATTTATGAAAGTTTCACAAATGATTTTCATTGTTAATTGGGGATTTTTGACCTGTCTTTCTTCTATTGTTCCTTTTAAAAGAGAGACATCATTTGTGAACGATTTAAGATAAATGTTGTTTATTCAAAAATGTAATTCTAGAGTCCATCCTTTAGAGGAGAGGGGGATCTTCAACTGTGTAGCACAACCTACCAAAAAATTTTTTGGATGAAATCTTATCTTTTGATGGACATAGTTTATGAACGTAACCACTTAATTACTTTGAAAACAACTTGATTCATTTAGTAAACTTAATTATGTGTTAGAATATTTTCCTTTTATTTATTAATATAATCTTGGGCTTGCTAAAGGCAAAAAGGCACTGCGATCGATGATCTGTTGTACCATCCCAAGTCTTTACGATAGAATTCCTATGTCATTGATAAATCCAACAATGTCCGAATAATAGAGTTAGCTTTAATAAGAAATATTGAGAAAAATTCCCGGTTTTTCAAATGGAGAATTTATATTCATTTAATTTCTAAATGTAGCATTCAAGGTTATTGATTCAAGAGAAGATATGAATAAAGAATTTGGATGGAATGTGAGTTCAGAGTATTGCAAAGTTTTATCCTTTAGTTCAAAATTGAATTTCTGAAGAATCATGGCAAGTCCTAGTTTACTTTGAAGTTTTCCAAGACGAGCTCCGATGCAGTTTCTAAATTAAGGAATAAAAGAATTATTGGATATGGAGATGCTTGGAAAAAAAGATCAAACTCACCTTGGACCGTCTCCAAATGGAGCATAAACAATTCCAGCACTTATATTAGGATTTCCAGTTGGTGAGTTAAGGAATCTTTCGGGCTTGAACTCCATTGGATTTTCATAGATATCTGGATCACGCTGCATGGCCATCAATGGAATAAAAACTGGAGTGTCTTTCTCAACAATCACATCAGAGTCAGGAATTTTGTAATCTTTTGTGGCGATTCTGAAAAGGAATGGAACAATTGGATATTTCCTGAGTGTTTCATCGACACAGCATTCAAGATATTTCATTTCGGCTAGAAGATCATAAGTGATTCCTTCAGGTCCAGCAGCTTTCATGACTCTGTCAATTTCTTCTTGCACTTTTCGTTGGACATCCTTGTTTCTGGCTAATTCAAACATACAGAATGACATCGTCGAACTTGATGTTTCAAAACCGGCACCAAAGAATACGAATACTTGAGCAGCCAATTCATCAATGGTCAGTTTTGTAATTTTTCCATCCTTATTCACTTCTTCCTTCCATTCAACTTCATCCTCGTCTTTCTTATCAGCAGTTACATAACCCTTATTCTTAAGCTCAAGCAACAGCTGCATAAAGTCATTACGATGAAAGTTGTTCTTCTCACGGTACTCGACCGTTTGATTGACCAAAGAATATATAAAATCGGTCAGGTCAGGCAGGAATGGATCTATCTTTAATCTTGTGAATAAATCAGGTGTAAAGAATGCAATTGTATTAATAACTCCATTCCTGAAGCTTGGTTCAAACATCTTGAGACCCATTGTACGGAAAATATTGTCAGTTTCATTTATGCAGTCATTCTCAACTCCAAATCCAACGGATGAGATTATGTTGATTGTCAATCGAGCAAATAAATCTTTAGGGTCAAAAGCTGTATTTCCATTCTTGATATTCTTGTCTGTGTAGTCTTGTAGAACTTTACAGCAATCTCTCATAATTGGAAACATGAGCTTGAGCTTGCCAGATGTAAACGCAGGCGATAATTTAATTCTAATGTCTCTCCATTTTTGACCTCTTAAATTGAACAAATTTCCAACAAGTGGATAAGTTTCAGCAGCATCGCCGGGTGTTGGACGGTCATGGAATGTTGTAAAGTCTCTGATCATGACATCTTGGAATAGGACGGGGTCGTTTATAATCAGCATAGGCTTGTATAGTAAATATCCTCCTAAGAATCGCTTGTTTTTATATTTTTCATAAATTTCGTTGAAAACATCACCTATTGAGGTCTTAAGTGTGAGCAGCCTTCCAATATTTCCAACCAAAAATGTTGGCTCCACTTGAAAGACATCTCGTCTTGTCCAATATGAGAAGAAATATTTATTAACCAAATAAATAATTGTGGCAATAAAACTTATGACGATGTACACGTTCATTTTTGGACGTCTACACTATACAATAATTCACGAATTACTGAATTTAATTCTCATCGCTCAGCACATTTATAAACATCAGCTCTTTTCACAATGTTGCAATATTACTCATTTGCTCTGCAATCAAAGCTTACGTCAATCATTAAATGATCATGAAATGCTCTAAAGCAATTTATAGCTTTCAGATACAAAATTCAAAATATTTTCCAACGGGTTTTTGAACAGCTTTTTAACTTCCACGCATATTTTTTTATTGGAATTATAGAATCCCTGTAGAAACACACAGCATTCCCATTAGGGACCGTTCATAAATGGCATTATGCAAAAAATGAGATTTTTAGATTACATCCCACTTCCGTCACAAAATTTTGAAAATTTAATTTTCACACGAGAAAAATGCTTTTGCATGGAGGTTTTACAAAACTCTAGACCTCCTTCCACCTAAATATTGGACGTCATTTATGAATGATTAATTGGGAGTTCTTCACAATTTACATCCATAAAATGGTGGAGCTTTGACTTCTCTTGTTTCTATTACTCTTTTTAAAAGCTGCTGGTGACTGCTTATTATTAAAGACCAGATTGAAGACAAAAATAGCAAAAAACGGTCGATTGTCAACTCTGGAGGGCTTCTAAGATAGAACATCATGACGTCATTCATGAATGAACTTTGTAAATTGGTATGTGTCATAACCTTTAGGATTTCCAGTTGGTGAGTCAAGGAATCTTTCAGGCTTGAACTCCATTGGATTTTCATAGATATCTGGATCACGCTGCATGGCTAATGCATGGAATGAACACTGGTGTATTTTTCTCAATAATCACATCTGAATCAGGAATTTTGTAATCTTTTGTGGCGATTCTGAAGAGAATTGGTAAAATTGGATATTTCCTGAGTGTTTCATCGACACAGCATTCAAGATATTTCATTTCGGCTAGAATATCATAAGTGATTCCTTCAGGTCCAGCAGTTTTTATGACTCTGTCAATTTCCTCTTGCACCTTTCGTCGGATATCCTTGTTTCTGGCTAATTCAAACATACAGAACATACATCAAAACCAGCACTAAAGCTTATTTTCAGCAGCATCGCCGGGTGCTGGACGGTCTTGGAATGTTGTAAAGTCTCTAATCATGATATCTTGGAACAGGACGGGATCGTGGATAAACAGCATTGGTTTGTACATTAAATATCCACCAACAAAACGTTTGTGCTTATATTTTTCGTAAATTTCAGTAAAAATATCCACCATTGAGGCCTTCTGTGTGAACATCCTTCCAATATTTCCGACCAAAAATGTCGGTGGGACTTGAAAAGCATTTCGTCGTGTCCAGTATGAGAAGAAATATTTATTAACCAAATAAATAATGATGGTAATAAAACTTATGACGATGTACACGTTCATTTTTGGCACGTCTGCACTATACAATAATTTGCAAAATACTGAATTTAATTATCATCGCTCAGTGAATTTATAAACATTAATTCCTTTTGCAGTGTGACTCTTTCTGGACTGATAAGAGCTTTTCAATAAATTTCTCTTAATCTTTGGAGATTTCTTGAGTGATTAGATAAATTTTTAAGTGATAAAAAAATAAGTCTTTTTGTTTGACAAAATTGCAATATTTCTCATTTTGATCTGCAACCAAAGCTCATGTCCGTTATTAAAAGCTTTAAAGCAATTTAGAGCTTTCGGATACAAAATTTAAAATCTTTTCCAACGAGTTTCTTTGACCATATTTTTTTTGTTTGAATTATTCAATTTCTGTAGAATTATATAATAGGATTCCATTAGGGGCCGTTTAAAAATGTCGTTTAACTTTTAAGGAAGAAGCGGTCGATAGCTTTTTAACACTTCCATGTAAAAGAATACAGAAAGGTGGAGGTAGGTAGTCTAAAAATCTCTTTTTTATCTGATATCATTTATGAAAGTTTCACAAATGATTTTCATTGTTAATTGGGGATTTTTGACCTGTCTTTCTTCTATTGTTCCTTTTAAAAGAGAGACATCATTTGTGAACGATTTAAGATAAATGTTGTTTATTCAAAAATGTAATTCTAGAGTCCATCCTTTAGAGGAGTGGGGGGTCTTCAACTGTGTAGCACAACCTATAAAAATTTTTTTTTTTTTTTGAAATCTTATCTTTTGATGGACATAGTTTATGAACGTAACCCTTAAGTACTTTAAAAACAACTTGAGTCATTCAGTAAACTTAATTATGTGTTAGAATATTTTCGTTTTATTTATTAATAATTGTCGAATCACTAATAATAGAGTTAGCTTTAACAAGAAATATTGAGAAGAATTGCCAGTTTTTGATAGCTGATTTTTTATACCCATAAAACAAATAAAGAGTCAAATGGAGAATTTATTGTCATTTAATTTCTAAGTGTAGCATTCAAAGTTAATGATTCAAGAGAAGTTAACACAAAAGCATTTGGATGGAATGTCAGTTCAACATATTGCAAAGATTTGTCCTTTAGTTCAAAATTGAATTTCTGAAGAATCATGGCAAGTCCAAGTTTAGCTTGAAGCTTTCCAAGACGAGCTCCGATGCAATTTCTATATTAATGAAATAAAAGATTATTGGACATGAACATGCTAGCAAAAATATTAGAAACTAACCTAGGACCGTCTCCAAATGGAGCATAAACAATTCCAGCACTAATATTAGGATTTCCAGTTGGTGAGTCAAGGAATCTTTCAGGCTTAAATTGCAATGGATTTTCATATATTTTCGGGTCACGTAACATCGCCATCATTGGAATAAAAACTGGAGTATTTTTTTCAACAATCACATCAGAGTCAGGAATTTTGTAATCTTTTGTGGCTATTCTGAAAAGGACTGGAACGATTGGATATTTTCTGAGTGTTTCATCGATACAGCAGTCAAGGTATTTCATTTCAGCTAGAAGATCGTAAGTAATTCCTTCAGGTCCAGCACTTTTCATAACTCTGTCAATTTCCTCTTGCACTTTTCGTTGGACTTCCTTGTTTCTAGCTAATTCAAACATACAGAATGTCATCGTCGAACTTGATGTTTCAAAACCAGCACCAAAGAATACGAATACTTGAGCAGCCAATTCATCAATTGTCAGTTTTGTAAGTTTTCCATCCTTATTCGCTTCTTCCTTCCATTCAACTTCGTCCTCGTCTTTCTTGTCAGCAGTCACATAGCCCTTATTCTTAAGCTCAAGCAACAGCTGCATAAAGTCATTACGTTGGAAGTTGTTCTTCTCACGGTACTCGACAGTCTGATTGACCAAAGAATAAATAAAATTGGTAATGTCAGGCAAGAATGGATCTATCTTCAATTTTGTGAATAAATCAGGTGTAAAGAATGCTATTGTATTAATGAATCCATTTCTGAAGCTTGTTTCGAACATCTTCAGACCCATTGTACGGAAAATATTGTCAGGTTCATTGATGCAGTCGTTCTCAACCCCAAATGCGACAGACGAAATATTATTAATCGTTAATCGAGCTAATAAATCTTTAGAGTCAAAAACATTATTTCCATTCTTGATATTCTTTTCTGTGTAGTCTTGTAGAACTTTACAGCAATCTCTCATAATTGGAAACATGGCCTTGAGCTTGCCAGATGTAAACGCAGGCGATAATTTAATTCTAATGTCTCTCCATTTTTGACCTCTTAAATTGAACAAATTTCCAACAAGTGGATAAGTTTCAGCAGCATCGCCGGGTGTTGGACGGTCATGGAATGTTGTAAAGTCTCTAATCATGACATCTTGGAATAGGACGGGGTCGTTTACAATCAGCATAGGCTTGTATAGTAAATATCCTCCTAAGAATCGCTTGTTCTTATATTTCTCGTAAATTTCGTTGAAAACATCACCCATTGAGGCCTTAAGTGTGAGCAGTCTTCCAATATTCCCAACCAAAAATGTTGGCTCCACTTGAAAGACATCTCGTCTTGTCCAATATGAGAAGAAATATTTATTAACCAAATAAATAACTGTGGCAATAAAACTTATGACGATGTACACGTTCATTTTCGGACGTGTGTACTTAACAACAATTCACGAATTACTGAATTTAATTCTCATCGCTCAGCACATTTATAAACATCAACTCTTTTCACAATGTGACTCTTTTTGATGCTGATAAAAGCTTATCAATAATTTTCTCTCCTTTTTTGGAGTTCCACATGAGTGATTAGATAAATTCTTAAAAGATAAGAATAGTTTTAAAGTGTATTTGTTTCGTATTTCTTCACAATGTTGCAATATTTCTCATTTGAGCTGTAACCAAAGCTTATGTCAGTCATTAAATGATCATTAAAGCTCTAAAGCAATTTATAGCTTTCAGATACAAAATTCAAAATATTTTCCAACGGTTTTTTTAAACAGTTTTTTATTGGAATTATAGAATCCCTGTAGAAACACACCAAATTCCCATTAGGGACCGTTCATAAATGACATTATGCAAAAAATGAGATTTTTAGACCACCTCCGTTACAAAATTTTCATACAAGAAAAATGCTTTTACATATAGGTGTCATAAAACTCTAGACCTCCCTCCACCTAAATGTTGGACGTCATTTATGAATGACCCATTGTGAGTTATTCACAATTGACATCCAAAAAATGGCTTTGACTTCTCTTGTTTCTATTACTCTTTTTAAAAACTGCTGGTGACCGGCGAGTGTTGAAGACAAAATAAAGCAAAAAACTGTCGATTGTCAACTTTGGAGGGAGAGCCTATCTCCAATTTACGTCATTTTTGAATTAACTTTGTAAAATATTGCGAAAAAAAACAAATCATTATCTACATTGCGTAGCAACATTGATTATAAATCGGCATGTGGCATAACTTTTAGTTTTCTTTTTAATCAATGATAAGAAATTCACGTGAGACTAATTTTGTTTAAAAAAATCAAAAATTTTAATTTAAGAACCGTTAAGAATATTTTCAAATATTCAGAACTCGAAAGCTTGGAATAATTTTGAGAGTTTCATGCTCTCAGTGATCATTCAAGAAATCTCAAAAGTTTCTCATGGAGATTACAGATTGCATCATTGCATTATGAACTTTCATACCTTGTCCATTTTTTGCTACCTACTTACGTAAGAGATCTCCTCCAAAAAAGGAGAAAAAATTAAGTTCTTATCAACACGCGAAAATTATTAAATCATTCACTGAGCGAAAAATTTGAGGTTTATATATATATACAGAGCGGAGAGAATAAAAGTCAGTAATTCGGGAGTAGTCATTGCGTATACAAGTGTCCAAAAATGAATATTTTCATCTTCGTTAGTTTTATTGCCACAATTATTTATTTGATTAATAAATATTTTTTCTCATATTGGACGAGACGAAATGTTTTTCAAGTGGAACCGGCATTTTTAGTCGGAAATGTAGGCAAATTGTTCATACTTAAGGCTCATATGGCTGATATTTTTGGTGATATTTACAACAAATATAAGAACAAACGTTTTGTTGGTGGATATTTGTCGTACAAGCCTTTATTAATTGTCAACGACCCTGTCCTGTTCCAAGATGTCATGATTAGAGACTTTACAACATTCCATGACCGTCCAACACCTGGTGATGCTGCTGAAACTTATCCACTTGTTGGAAATTTAGTCAATTTAAGAGGTCAGAAGTGGAAGAATATAAGAACTAAATTATCTCCTACATTCACCTCTGGCAAGCTCAAGGCCATGTTTCCAATTATGAGAGATTGCTGCAAAGTTCTTCAAGTCTACATGGAGAAAGATATCAAGAATGGAAATAAAGTTTTTGACTTAAAGGATTTATTAGCAAGAATGACAATCAACATGATCTCATCTGTTGGATTTGGAGTTGAGAATGACTGCATTAATGAACCTGACAATATTTTCCGTAAAATGGGACTGAAGTTGTTTGAACCAAGCTTAAGGAATGGATTTGTTAATGCATTGATATTTTTCACACCCAATTTAATTACAAGATTTAAGATTAATCCATTCCCAGGTGATGTAACAGATTTCATGTTCTCTGTGGTCAATCAGACTGTCGAGTACCGTGAGAAGAACAACTTCCAACGTAATGACTTCATGAACCTTTTGATCGAACTCAAAAATAAAGGTTATGTATCTACAGACAAGACTGATGAACATGAAGTTGAGTGGAAAACAGAAAATAAAGATACAAAGTTCACAATGGATGAATTGACTGCACAGGCTTTTGTATTCTTTGGTGCTGGTTTTGAAACTTCAAGCTCCACGATGTCATTCTGTATGTTTGAATTAGCCAGAAACAAGGATATCCAACGAAAAGTGCAAGAGGAAATTGACAGAGTTATGAAAACTGCTGGACCTGAAGGAATTACTTATGATCATCTAGCTGAAATGAAATACCTTGACTGCTGTATCGATGAAACACTCAGGAAATATCCAATTATTCCAGTTTTGATGAGACTCGCCACAAAAGATTACAAAATTCCTGATTCAGATGTGATTATTGAGAAAAATACACCAGTGTTCATTCCATGCATTGGCATGCAGCGTGATCCGAAAATTTATGAAAATCCAATGGAATTCAAGCCTGAAAGATTCCTTAACTCACCAACTGGAAATCCTAAAATTAGTGCTGGAATTGTATACGCTCCATTTGGAGACGGTCCAAGGTGAGTTTCATCTTTTTCCTAGCATTTTTATGTAAAATAATATTTTATTTTCTTAATTCAGAAACTGCATCGGATCTCGTCTTGGAAAACTTCAAGCTAAACTTGGACTTGCTATGATTCTTCAGAAATTCAATTTTGAACTAAAGGATAAAGCCTTGGAATATGGTGAACTGACATTCCATCCAAACTCCTTTGTGTTATCTCCTCTACAAACATTGAACTATATTACTTCTCTAAGAAATTAGATTGGATTAAATTCTGTGATAAAACAGGGTTTAAGACCGTTTGTTTCGTATCAACTTTAATCAGCACAAAAATATATACTAAAAATGCTGGAAATAATGCAACCCTGAGATTGCATTTTTTATTGTAATAAATTTGTCAACATTATGACTGTATTAAGGGCTGTTCTGCCGTAAAGTCTAACATTTAGGGAGGAAGAAGTTACTAATACAAACAATTGTATGATATGGTCTAAAATCCCACTTTTCTTTAAAAAATAAAATCAAAAATTTTAAAAAATTATTGACATACCTAGTTTTTAATTGGTCCTTGGGAGTTTTACCTTGTGTCAGCAGAAGAAGCCTTAACTAAAGGCTGTTACTATAGTTGATGCGTTAGTCCAGTGCATAGAATGCTGAAATAAACTTTCTAGGATCGAAGTCTGTCGTGTCACATGTTGAAATGATTGTCACATGGCGGCCTTGCAGACAGTATACACATGGCATTGGGAAGGTTTCCCCACCACTGAGTCATTCACAGATGATATTATTTTTTCTCATCTTTAGCTGAAAACTTCCTCATTTGCATTTTTTTATCTCAAATTTTTTGAGAGATCGATTTTCAGTGTTGAGATGTCTTTTGTCGAGGGATCATCTAAATGGATATTAAGTGACAAAAATAAAAAAAATATAAATGATCAAGCACACAAAAAAGAGAATAAAAATTTATTCAATTTCCTTGATATTCATTCTGTTGATTTTTATTGTGTATAGTTTAAGTTTCGATTCTGAAAATGCAGTGATTGATGAAGAATTGGAAGAACTGATTGATTTTAATAATTATAATTATATGGTCGAGCAATTGCGACGAGTAGGTGATGGTGAAATAGGAAAACCAGTCTATTTGGAAGATCCAGACGAGATCGAAAGAAATGAACAACTTTACCAAAAAACTGGTTTCTATGTTGTTGTGTCGGATAAAATTTCAGTCAACAGATCAGTCCCTGACCTACGATCAGATGAATGTCGTCAACAAAAATATTCAAATAAATTGCCAAAAACATCTTTTATCATCATTTTCCATAACGAGGTGCTTTCTGTGCTTAAACGTACGATATACAGCGTTTGGAATCGATCACCTTCTAGTCTATTACATGAAATAATTCTCGTGAATGATGCAAGCACAGACATTGAACTTTATAATGAGCTACAAAAATATGTAGATGTGAATTTTGGTAAGAAAGTAAAAATCATAAATTTACCAGAAAGGAAAGGATTAATAAGAACAAGAATGGAAGGTGCAAGAGCAGCAACTGGAGAAGTTTTGATATTTTTTGATTCTCACATGGAAGTTGGCTACAATTTCCTGCCTCCACTTCTTGCTCCAATCAAGGAAAACCGCAGGATTGCTACAATACCACTTCTCGATGATTTTGATGCCAAAACTTTTGAATATTATGGATTAAATCCAACGAGAGGTGTCGTTGACTGGAATTGGATATTTCATGAAATAAAAGTAGACTTAAAAGATCCAATAAAGCCATTTCCAATTCCAATAATGCTTGGATGTGCTTTTGCTATTGACAGAAAGTTCTTCATTGAAGAATTAGGTGGATATGACGAACAACTGGACATTTGGAATGGCGAAAATTATGAATTAAGCTTTAAACTTCATTTATGTGCTGATGGATTATTTGAGGTTCCATGCAGTCGTGTAGCTCACACATTTAGGGATATAAATCCATCAAGAAGCTGGAAATATGATTATGTAGCTAGAAATTTCAAAAGAGTTGCTGAAGTGTGGCTGGATGAGTATAAAGAAATTCTTTATAGTCGAGAATCTAAGAAGTTTGAGAATGTAGATCCAGGAGACTTAACATTACAAAAGAAAATCAGACAGGACCTAAATTGCAAGCCATTTAAATATTTTCTTGATGTTGTTGCTCCAGACATGGCTGCACGTTACCCACCATTGAGGCAAGTTCCAGTATTTGCATCAGGAACTCTTAGATCTGTAGCTAAAAGCTCAAATTTATGCTTGTCTGGAGAAAATGTTCCGTACATTGAAATGGAACTAAATGAATGCTATCCAAACTTAATTGAACCATTTCCACAACAATATTGGATATTGACATTTTTCAAGCAATTAACATTGAAAAATACAGAACTGTGCATGGATACAGCATTAATAAGTTTATTTGACTGCCATTATGACGGAGGAAATCAGTTATTTAATTATGATAGAGCAACAATGCAGATAATCAATACAAATAAAAATAAAGTTGTGTGCCTGACTGCAAATCATGAGAATAGCAGGATCAGTTTTGAACAATGTGATGAAACTAATGAATATCAGAGATGGGAATTCGGATATGTCAATGGAACAGCAATGCAGCGATGGGATGAGATTAATGGCTACAGTAATATGTAGATTAAGAATTGTGGCTGTTGATTTAAAAAAATTCTAATCAAAGTCAACATTGTAAAATTTTCCATCAAATTTTCATTCAATTTTAAAACTTTTCGGCGACAACACCATCAAAATTTAAAGTCACAAAAAATGTCTCAAAATCAGCATCCCACATCGTATCAAGACGATTACATATGGCCAATAGTCATGCCAGTCAAGATTTTCAACACCGATTACAGCTGTCCAAAAGTAATTCCGAAGAAAATTGGATTTGAGCCAACAAAAGAATTTACATCGAAAAATATTTGCAAACCAAAAGTTGAAAAGAAGGCTGAGGAAAAATCACCGCAGTTGGTGTTCATTAACATCCATGAAGCAAAGGAAGTGAATTTTCAAAATATTTCATGTGGAAGTAATCAAAGTAACAGCAAGCCTCAGAACAAGTCCCTCAATCTTTTCTCAAATGATTTCAGCATAAATATTAAAGCACGTCCAAAGACAACAATTAATCCCAACTCCAATCATAGTCAATTTGCATGTGAGAAACGCAAGAGCAATCCAGACCTAACAATTCTTGCTAATCATGTCAATAAAAGCAAGAACATTACCAACAACTGTAAATGCCCAAAAAACAAACCACCACAAACTCAACAGCCAAAACCTTGCAGACCAGAAACAAGATCAAAACCCAGAGAAGCACCGAATGCAAAGAAGCACGAGATTAAAGTTTGTCCGAATCACAAAGAACTGCTTGAAAAGAAACAGCCTCCTGCAAATAAACTTGATGTCAAATTAGATCCATGTGAAGCCTTTCCTGATGATCATTGGAACACAACATATCAAGAGGAATTCGGATTTGTGAAATATTGAATCTGATTGCTGTGTTTATTGTTGAAAATAAAGTTTGAATGTGAAAAATAAGAGTTTGTTTTAAATTTCATTGATTTATGTAATCTGGAGCTGAAATGGCAGTGTGGTGTTGAAGTTAATTTGAATCTTGGGTATCATTTATAGGCGAATCTGCTATACAGAGTGTAAAGTCTCTGAAGTGATTGGACATCAAATTGGAAATAGTCAAATTTCACTCATTTTTGAGGCTGATTCTTTGATTTTACTAGCAATTCTGACAAATTAGTCGCCTGTAAACTTGAATCTCAATCAACTGAGTCACCATTCAGCTACTATTCCTGTCATTTTAATCATTTTTTGCTCCCTTAAAAGTAAATTTGAATCATTTGTTATTGTTTACCAAAATTGGTATAATATTTTTTACCAAGAAGATGAAATTCAAAAAATTGGTATAAAAAATTCAAATTTTTCAAGACCGTTACGTTTCAGACCAGTTTTAATCGTGAGAATTCCTAAAAATTAATTTAATTCAATTTTAACTCTTTTTGCATGACTAAATGTGCAGTCATTTAGCCACAAGAATCTTGACTTCATGCCTGGGAATGAAAATGCAAACTATGCATAAAAAACTTAATTCTTCACAAAAAAATTCTCCAAAAAATAAATAATTCAGTTGTTTAAATATTGTGCAAGTTTGTCTCGTCCGATTTCTTGACTTGATTGATGAGCATATTTCATCTATCTCCTCATCTTTTATGGATGGATGTAAACATCAAAGCATTATGTTCAAAAAAGCGGAGATAATTTTCGTTTGAAAATAGCATTCAAGGTTCTAGGCACTTGGCAATTTAATGACTATCGTATTTCTATTTAATTAAATCTACCAGGGAAATCAAACTGATCATTATCTGATGAGTCACAATTTAAGTTGTTCCTCATTTTACATTAAACAAACATTAGTCGATTACGATGGAATTTTTAAGTACTAAGCTTGCAATAATTTTTCATTAAAAAGTGTGAAATTTGAGAAAATTTTAAAAAGCTACTAATAAGTAATGCTCAGGCTTTATTATTTGCTAATTGATATTATTTGTCTGTAATATATTCCAGTGATTTTTAATACTTTTTTCACGTTTAAATGCAAAATTATGGCTTCCGGTCATTCGAGTCGATGTGCTGTGTGTGCGAATAGAAAGAGAAGCATTAACATGTCAGCAATAATCGAAGCTATATAGACGGACGTTCGTTGTTATATTGATGATAAAATCATTTTTGTAGAATTAGCTTGGGTATGGCAGAATGATGTGGAAGGTATTGTGTCAGATGTCAGATTGTTGAAATATGATTAGAGTAGCCATTTTGCTTGTTTTTAAAAATTCATTCTTGGATCTTCCCAATTTCAATTTTACGTTCACAAGTGACATCCAACATTTGGGGGAATTTGGTATTACAGTATAGACACCCCTCGAGGTTTAAAATTGAATTAGAAAAAATCTGGAACCCCTCATGACTGAAGGAATATGGATGTAAAAATTCAAATTTTTGATAAACGTCATTCATGAATGACCCCTTATGTAATATCTAAACGATCCCCACCTTAGACAGTAATCTTAAAGCTTTATCACTTCTAGCAAGTCATAAAATATTAGCAAAAACAATTAAACTGCCACATTCAATCCCTTCGAATCACGTCATAAATTCTCAGTAATTATCGATAACCCGTGGACATTAGAGTCATAATCACTAATCTCCATAAAAATAAATAAGAATTTCCCTTAAGATACACACAATTCTGATACTTTGAATTAAATCATAAATTTTCAGCAGAGGACGAGTAAAAACTTCATAGCAGTCATAAGAAAGTTTCGAACTTTTAATTATCTCCAATTAAGGAATAAAACATTTTATTACCAAAGTTATTAAATTGCTGTTAAGTCTCGACGCTGAGGTGTAAATTTATTATTTTTTGTCATAATTTTTTCTCGTGATAAATTCAATTAAACAATACAGATGTCTGACTTGAAATGTAAATGCTTTTGGTGTTTTGTGGATTAATGCTTGAATTTTTTGAAGGTTTGCATAAGGGGGTTGATCATAAATTACGTATGAAAATATAGAATTTTTATTCAAAAAAAACTAAAGAATTTTAAATAAATCTATTTTATATTACCCCTTTACCCCCCTCCCTCCTCCAGTGACGTCATTTATGAATGCTCCCTTACCAGTCCTACGTTCGATATTCTTTGATACACTAATGACCCTACCCTTCCAGTATACACCCTTGTGGTGCTCTTATACTCAAAATTTTAGAGCAGTGGCGTATCCAGAGGGTCGTGGCACATAGTTTGAAAAGCACTGCATTAGAGCATGCTCGTTGTAATTTTATAATCTTTTTAAAAATCCATTAAATCTGCCCGATCAATTACTTAATCTCTCCATAATTATCAATCCATAAAAAGAAAGTAAAAGTTCCTTTCCTATCAAAATTGCAGAAACTTATTCATCAACAATCAAAGAAAGTTTTCCTGTTAACTATCACGAACCAAGAACGCTGTGTGCCTTTTTTTTGAAGACTCGTGTCGAGTCTAGACGTTAGACAATGAGATAGAATTACATCACAAGTAAATGTTACTTTCATTTATTCAAATTAATTTTCTTCACAGCATCCTCATCATCATGAATTACCATCAAAAGCATCAAATTTAGTTACGCACTCATAATGCTCTCTCTCGTCAATATGTTATTGACATTAGCATGCATCATTAAAACTAATGTAATATTCTCGTTTATCAATGTTCGGACCACCGATGCATTTCAAGCTATTTATCATGCAGATTTACTCAATTTCATCGCAGCGTGAATGATTTATGAAACGATAGCAGCTTTTTTCAGTGTCTCTTTAGCATCAATGGATGCTGACTTTTTTTGTGTTGTTTCCTGGACACAAGTGGTAAGTATTTAAATTATCATAGCAAGCAATCTCGCTATGCGAGCCATATTTTCCATGTTCTCTCATTAAACAATAAAAGCAGAATAGCTTAAACATTTATATTCATTTAATTCAAGGATATATTTAACCAATAGCAATATTTATCTTCGATGTGCCACTCTCGGTTTCCGCTTTTGTGATATATTCGCTCTTAATTCATTTTAATAAAAATTATTGGAGCTCAAACTCATCATTTTATTTATTCTGTTTTTTTTATTAATAATGTGATAAAAGTTTTATTTTTTAATAATCACGACGAACATTAACTATGTAGCATTTTTATCATCGCAGCTTTCAGCAAACTCATTATTTTTTAAAATAATGTTCTGAGTGCGAGTTGAGTTGATTTTGGATGGCGCGTGGGGATTTATACGCATTTTTGTTGAGGTGTGGATTAAGCCTGACATCATCTGATCTAAATTAGATTTTTGATCTAGTTGCCTAAACAACCAGGATGTCTCTGAGTCAAGGAGTAAGGAGTACGCATCCTAGCCAGAGGGTCTCTACTGCCCTAGACTGACACATATTTCTTTTAGGACCCTAGGCTATACCTCTGTGGTTACCCTAGGGGATATTCTAGTGTAAATCATAGGGTATATCGAGCAACCGTCCATTGGACTCAAGGTCCGAACCCCCTGAAGAAATATTTATGTATGGTCCTTAAATGCAGTCTATATCACCTTACAAATTATTCAAAAGATTACAACAGCTGCAAATTTAATGCAACAATCCAATTTTTAAAATCTAATTAAATAATTCCATTCTAATCTTTCTACGGAATCAAAAATCAATAAATTTCCAACATTATATGCTTAGTTCTTAGAATCTTATATTCAATACAATAACTTATACACATCCACCTTTAAACTCACAACTTGAAAGTGAAACAGAAATCCAAAATTTATTACAAAACATTCAAGACACGCCGATGAGCAACAAAACCATAAAAATTTCATTTTTCTTACTCTTAATCTGCTAAAATAATTCGAAAATATCCCAAAAATGTTATTCATAATTTATTTAATGCTGGTTAATGCGCAATTCAGTCAAAGTGAATGTTCAGAAGGCATAATAGTCACAAAAATGCATTAATAACCAAATTGAAAAAATTGAAGTTTAATTTAATGACTTAATCGTTTAACCATGATGATGATTATGCATCAGCAAATTAATGTATTTTTGCATTCGACGAGCGACTTTTTGAAGTCTATCGAAAATAATATTATTGTTGCATAATAATTGAGTGAAAGAGGGAAATGTAGCATCTATTATAGGGCTGGATGCTAACTAATTTCGATAGAGTATCGTAGAGTAAGAGCTTGCTTTTGGATGTTGGTGCTTGCTTCTGGAAAAGACAGCAAATTTTTTTAGCAGGCTATGTCACCAATACGTTAGTGCTCATAATTCCGTGGGACATGCCCTCGAACCAGAAATTTCCATACAAAATCCAAGTCGAATTCGAGCTTTGATGATCAGACTAACTGTCAAAATACGCTGTTTGGAGAGTCATCGATGGACGCTGATAAATAGAGCAAGCAGCCGATCACAAAAGTTGGTAAGATCATCAAATTCCTAACTCTGTGCATAAAGTAGCAAAATAAATCACATGAGTTTGAGCAAGTTGAGTGAGAAGCTTGCAATATACATTTGATTGCATGCCTCAAAAAAAATTATATCATTTAAGCTGTCTGTGGGAAACAAACAGAGCCTCAGAGATGCTGCAAGTAATCTAATTTTATATTTGCTATATGGTTCAGCTATTTCTAGCACAATTTCGTGACCAATGAGAGTTGTGATCTTTCGATATCAAGCTTTAAGTTCAAAGCGATTTGAACATCATCAGTGATCTTAATGATAAATTAAGTAAAACAGAAAACATAGAAACAGAGAAGAAACATCACGTCATGGATGTGAGATCATCTTATTATAGTCAATCAATCAATTAAGCAGCTGAAAACAAAAAATTACTGATTTTATACAGCGATGTATACGACTGTTGAAACAGCATAGATGCCTCCATGCCTCTTCCTTTTCAACTTTATTCTTCCTATGAACAAAGATAATCTTAGACTTTTATTTTCTTGTTGTTTCTATTGTGTATTAATTTTATGGACTATGGAATTACTTTTTTGTTAAAACTTTTAATTTTAATTCCATACTGTGCTTGATTCTAGATTCTAGAAGATGAGAACGATTTGTGTAATATTATGCTTGTTTGTTTTTTTGAGGGTCATTCATAAACTGCGTCTTGATTGAAATTTTTGGACTTCATTATTGCCTTAGGAGGTATCAAACTGTAAGATCGACAACTGCACCTTCGTTGTAAGGCTAGTCATAGTTTTAAGAGTGAGGGTTAACTAGACCTCATTGATCAAACCTAGACCCCCTAGACCTAGATACCATTACACCAACGAGGCACTTCAGACCACTGTTGTGGATATAGAAGCATATTTTGATAGTTGGGGAAGTCATTAAGTCAGTAAATTGCTAGTCCAACCTAACAGTCCATGTAAAGATACAAATTGACCCCTGACAATATGCTTTTGCCATCCCCATAACCCCAAAATCTGTCTCAGTCACAAAATTTTCAAAGAAACATCTAGACTGTAAATTGTTAGACATCATAATAGAATGACTCCTTACCTCATGATTGCTGTGAATTATTTGTAGATTTATTTTATAGAATCATGGTGTAATTACTTGAATATTCAAGAATTTTAATACACAATTGACATAAGCAATTTTACTAGGCGTCTTGTTCATAAACCAGATGTTTGCCTCTAGAATATGCTTGAAGATTCCAAAAATCTACATTTTCTATACTTTTACCGATATCCATAAATTCAGGTTTTGAATGTCAAATATTCTGCAGTTCTCAGTCATAATACTTAACCAGAACAAACCAGTGATTCCTTCAAGACTCTGGTTTATATTTAATTTACAATAAGAATCATAAAACGCCACAACCGTAGCTAGAAAATAGAAAAATAATTGGAAGTAAATTGAAAATCAATGTTTTCTTGACGACATGACTAAGAATAATTCACATCGTGATTGAACAATTACAGAACTATAAGTGTAGTTCAGGATTCCTTATCAGCACAACATTGTTGAGTCATGATTCTCCTAAAATAATTATTTATGGTATTTTTAGTTGTTGAGCTCGTCACTAATTGCATGTTTTAATGCTTGCAGCTAATTACACATAAAAATTGTGTTTTTTTGTCTTGTTCGTTCCTTTGTTTCGGAGGGGATTAAAAAAGAATGGAATTTTTTAGCTATATTAATGAAGACACGTAAGCTCATGATAATAATAAATTATTTTATGAGATTCTTAAAGCGCAATTTCGCAAAAAAAATGGAATATAATTTAGAATTCGCTGTGACTGTTAAGACAATTGAAGTTTAACACGTAGGAACTGAAAATTGCTGATGATTTGGAATAATCTATGGACGCTCTATTGATCTAGTTGTGGAATTATAGTTTTGTAGAAAGTTCTAGGTGATTGAGGATAATTAAAGGGCCATAATAAGTTCCTAGCAGTTAGGAGCGTATCCAGGGGATAGAGGTCAACCCCCTAGTGGTCTTCATGTGAGATCTTGAGTCACCCAACTTACCTTACTTACTTTTCTGGCCGTACATATCAATTGTGCTCAATTTTCAATACCAAGTGCAATGCTGTCACTATCCATAGTCAGGGGCATGACCTAATTCTCCAATGACCGAATGATGGGCCGCAAAGTTTGACACCAAATCTAAAATGCGCTCAAATCAACACTTTACATATTCAAACAATTTGTTCTCGATTCTATGAGTAAATATGTGAATACAAACTTAGAAATTCAAACATTCTCACTTCGCGTTCGACAAAGATAAAAACAAACATTAGCTGCGTCTCCGTTACCTCATAATTTGCCATTTAAAATATTTACACATGAACAGTTGGAGTCATCTTTATTCATTATCGAATTAAGAAGAGATTCGGAAAGCAAAGAAAAGAACTGAAAAATGTTTCAACGGAAATAGCTTAACCATGATTGATTTTTCGAGAAGAAAAAGGGGGTCGTGGCTATGTGATGTCCATTATAAATATGGGATGGGGTCTGAGGCCTTCTGATGCTTCAAAAAATTAAATTTCATAGGACAAAGATTGGGACTCTGTAAAATAAACTTTTTTGATGGACGTCACTTCTAATTGACCCCAAACTAAGAAGATAAAAATATGTGAATATGTGCAACAGTTGTAGTAAGTCCAATGACATGAGAGAAAATAAATCTTAGACATAAATGACAATTCTGAAAATGAAAAGACTCATTAGAGATAATTATGATCACTCAGCATATTGTGTTAATGCTGTGTACTGCGTGAGCGCAATAATTCATTCTTTTGATATATTTCATAATGCTTCTCACATACTGAATAGACTTGAGCTACTGTTTGACACTTTTCATCTCGCTTTTTTCTCCTCATTATAAATTTGTAGCTTCTTAATCTTGATTAGACGTGCTTTAAATAATTTTTTAGACAAGCATCGTCACCGAACGCGCAAAATGAAGCATAGAAATTGTCAATACAAAATTCTCATTCCGCTTTGTCAAAATAATAATTTTAAGAGAGCAATAACGGAAATCCAAAAAAATCAGCTCACATACGAAATTGAAGGCATCTCACATGGCATCATTAACTGACCAAAATAATCTTTTTTTTTTACTTTTCAATTTTTGCTTTTTAATCTCGTTCTCAATTGTGATGAACATAAATCAATGTTGTTTGAGGAAAGAAAAGTAACAGGCAAGTGTGCCAAACATTGTATCGAACACAAAAATTTTATATGAAAACTGACATGCTTGGCGATTAAAGAAGAAAAACGGTAAATTCATGGAGACTTTTATTAATGAATGTTGGATGTATTGTCATCTGTTAATTTGATAATGATTTGAGAGAATTAAGCTTAATTTTTATGGCGCAGTTTTATTAAAGTTGAGTATGAGTTGCGCTATGGTTCATCCTGTGTCTTGTTGTCTTTCTTGATTCTTTAGAATCAGAAGATTATGTTTTATATTTAAGGTTTATATCAAGTGATCTAGTAGGTACCCTAGGTTTGGGAGGCGGGTATCTAGTAGAATTTATTTTTTTGATTAATCGAAAATTGGAAGCTAGCAATTTTTTTTATCTTAATTGTGCCTGAATATGGACCATTGATAACTGAAGGGGCATGCAACTACGACATATTCCTTATTACAAAGTGAAACCTGTAGTGTCGAGACACACATAAGTTATTCTCCCAAGCTGACAAGAAGAACTCTTTGATAATGTATGTGGTTAGACAACGGACCAGTAATCCTTAATCATTTTTTGTGATGATGTAGGTTCGATTCTCACCAGTGACCAATTTATTAAAGATGTAGAAAGTCCTCGTGTCATACATCGAGGGAATTAAGCGCATTTTCCCGCACAGATCAGTAAATAAATCCATAATTCAGAATGTAAAAATAAGTACCCACTTAATTTATTTCCCCAAATGAATTGAAAACATAGCATAAATGCTTGAAATATATAGTTGTAGCTGAAAAAAATTCCGGAAGCTATTTCAAAACATTTGTATGGTTTTAGTACAAATTAAATCTGTCACTTATACTTCACAAGTAATGACAGCAACATTTGTATGGTTCTACATACATTTACATTTCGAGAAAATAAAATTTATGAAAAAATGTACTTTTTTGCTGTTTTATGACTCAAAAAAATTTAATTATGCATTAATAAATCATAAAATATCATAAAACATCAAAAAAGTGTAAAAAAGAATCAAAAAAGTGTAAAAAAAAGTTGCCCGCGGAGAGGATCGAACCCACGACTTGAAGGGTTTTTTAATATAAGTATTCTTTTTAAGCGTCACGTTAAACTTTGACTAATCCAACGTCAGTGATTTTTTACACCAAAAACAGAAAAGTTAATTTAATTAAGTTTTGGTAGGGAGTTTTAAAAAACTAAATACGTTGCGCACCCCTACGAAATAGCAGCTATTTAATGCAAAAAACCCGAAGTCTCTACGTGCTTCCCCTGCCGAGTTTTTGAGGGAGCCAGCGGGCCAGCGGGCCAGCCAGCCAGCCAAAGTGGACCTTTAAGCGCATTACTTTCTAAGGAAAATGCGCTAAAAATACCCCTCGTTTTACACCCCCTCCCCCTCACGCTCGTTCAACTCCCCCTCTTCCCCTTTCAATTCACACCAAGCAAGGTTTACGTAACGTAAATTTACATGTTACGTAATTTTACATAAGTATTTTTACGTAACGTAAGCTTTACTTAATTTAACTTCATGAAAAACTCGAAAAATGTGTGAAAAAAAATTTGAAAATGGAAAATTTCATCATAACATATCATGAAATATCAAAAAAGTGTAAAAAAGTGCAAAAAAAAAGTTGCTCGGAGCGGGGCTCGAACCCTGGTCGGAAGATCGTAATCCTTGAAATCGCGATTGTAAGAAAAATCTTCTTTTTAATCATCACGCCCAGCTTTGACTAATCCAATGTCAGTGATTTTTTACACCAAAAACAGAAAAGTTAATTTAATTAAGTAATGGTAGTGAATATCAAAAAACTATTTTGTGCCTGCAAACCTACGAAATAGCAGCTATTAAATGCAAAAAACCCGAAGTCTCCACGTGCTTCCCCTACCGAGCACTTGATGACCCAGCGGCCCAGCGGGCCAGCGGGCCAGCGGTCCAGCGGGCCAGCGGGCCAGCGGGCCAGCCAAAGTGGACCTTTAAGCGCATCCTTTTTAAGGAAAATGCGCTAAAAATTACCTAGAAATAGTTGCATAGCCAGAAATTTTCGAGGGGGTCCTTCCCATCCCCCCCTGCCTTAATTACAAACCTGGTTAAAATACCAAATTACGTGAAATCTTTGTTTAAATGGATATAAAGCTACATTAGTTCCCTATTCCTGACATCGAAAATTAATAAGATACGCTTAAAAATGCGCCATCATTCCAAATCTATACGGAAATATTTAAAAAAAATCTATGCATTCCTCAGTGTACACAAAAAAAGTGGAAGTCTATAAAAAGAAGGAAGAGATGACAGCAGTAGTAAAAAAAATAATATTGAGAGATAGACGAATGAATGAGTTCAATGGCTCTCTCACTCTCTTAATTAATAAAAGATTAGAATTAGAATGGATAGATGGATGAAAAATATAAGAAATAAAAAAAAAGTTTCACAATGGAAATGAAATGAAGCATAAATTAATTACACTGAGAGAGCTTCTTCTTGGCCATCTCTAAGGTATTTTATATATATCTGCCGTGTGGCACCTGCAATAATTTGCTTAATTTTTCTTTCTCTTTAAGAAAGGCATGAGAATTATTTTTCTCCCTCCGTCTTGTTCTTAATAATAGCAAATAGCAAAAAAGGTATGAAAGGAATAGAAGAAAAGCACAAAAACAACCTTGAGGATTTAATTGGACTGTATAATATTTTATGATTGTGATGAGCATCTCAGCATTTAGAAAAAAAATTGCGCTATCCATCTTTGATATCTATTTACTCGACCTTGTATGTTAAAGGAATTATGGAATTCCAAGATGAAACATGTTTAATCCATCGCCATCGTAGTAGCAATCACACTTCAATACTTTACATCCATTGCGATTAATATCACTTCTGTCTGAACTGATGTGTGATTCACCTCTTTGCGATTTCTTTTCTCGGACATTATCTTTGATATCATCATGAATAAGGCTTAAACAATTTTCTGTCGGCTATTTTCTGTAAAAAGCTCTTAACTTAAAATGCTGTAGCAGCATTGAAACTTATTGAATTGAAAATGATGTAGAAATAAATCGAGCATAATTTTTGTAGATGAGAAACACGGTTAAAAATTTTTATTTCGGGTGGCCTTCTCAACGGGTTAATTCTTCCTTAATTTTTTTCCGTGGATTATAAAAAAGAGGTAAATCCTTCAATATTTCATGGAGTTATTGTGTGAATGCAGGGTTGGCGGTTGGAAATCAGTTGTTTGACGGAAATTCTTGTCTATTTCACTAGGGGTACAATCATAGGGGTAAAGAGTGGTAGAAACATGTAGACAGGATAGAAGAAACATCCCTTTCCAAGAAGGAATATTGAACCCCAATATACCTAATGCAGTATGTCCATTCTTCCACTCTATAACATTATTGATGAAGTATTTACATAACAGCCACTCTGCCTTAAGATGCTGTCCAAGGAGTACATAGCAGGAGCATCTCAGTTATTGAAATACATGGACACACGAAAGAGCAACTGGAAACAAAAAGAAACACCCGTGGTGGTCATTCATTCATGCCTTGTGGACAATTAAAATTTAAATGATTAATTGAATTTTTTCACAATTTTGATACAATCAATAGCTATTCAATTTTCTACAAACTTCCAATGAATCATTCGATTCGTGTTCTAAGCAGAACTCATTCTTAAAAGTCATATTTCATTATGAAACATAATGCTCTAAAGTCCTAATCTCCGTAAGAAACAAAGTAAAAAAAGCAATCATAAAATATTATTTCATTGACCTTTGCGAATTTCGTGACTTATTCGGTAATAGAAAGACGCTATCAGCTGACAGCTTTTATAAAAGCAGGAATAAAAAAAAGTAAATGATTTATTATTTCCAAATATATTTTTTTCTCCAACGATTACACGAAAGAGAAAATTGCGGATGAGCAGAACTGATTGCAATTCGATTTTATTTTTTTTACGTAAGTGCCTGAGAATATCAAATATCGATCAGTTTTATAATGGATTTTTTTAAAGAGTATCTTAATGGTACTCGACCTTTTACTTATTTTGCCACCTACTTTGCGTGTCAATGATTCTCAAGTGCCGCTTTGCGAAGAGAGAGGATGAGAAAAATAGTACAATAAATTTGTGTATAGATTGGTTATGGAAGCATATTTTTGTGGTTAGATAAATCTTTTGTTTAACTAATTTACAGGAATTTTGGATTAATTTTATACTCTTTTGAATTTATCTGTGATTCCGTTAGCTGGTGTTGATTTTTAAACTTTGAACCCCAAAAATTAAAAATATACTACCGTCCCCAAAGCTCCAGTTGCCATCAAGTTTATAGAAGACTTCGATAATTTAAGGTAGTTGCAGAGGCGTATTAAGAAATCGAGGGGGGAGGGGGGGGGGGGGGTGGTTGTTGAAAAAATAAGAAGATTTTTTTCTTAAACGTTAGCAAATTTAGAAGAATCCAAAAAAGGGGGGTTGGTAACAAATCTCCCCTTTAATACGTCTCTGTGTAGTTCTATACCCCTTAAACTGTAAAAGGGACATAAATTTAAAGGGGTATAAAAAATCCATATAAAGATGGGGTATTTTTTATTTGGCTTTAGGCACCAAAAACCCTTGCTTCACCACTGACTCTGCTGTATGCTTCTATTCTAAAGCGTAGTTGAACCCCCTTCAAATAGCGTAGCTTTTCTAAATTCAAAACTTCAATCAATTAGCTAGTAAAAAATATAATTTGACGTAGTAAATATCCAGAGTGAGAGGGTTCAAATTTTCTGACTATGGTCCTGGTCAAGGTTCGATTAAGTGTAGCTTGAAAAAAGATAATAAACAGTCCATAAAGAGCCCCGTCATTCAGATCCCACATATACAAATTGTGAAAATAATAGAATTAATGTCACCACAAAAAATATGCAGTAGCACAGACAAAACAAGAATAATTGCAATCTATTTCTCAATCTACATGCTAAAAAAAATGATTATGCTGATGATGGAATTATTGAAAGAAAATGAGCTGAGATTTAGATGAACGATAGTCAACGAATTTCATTAACCCCAGTGTGCCTGCTCCAATTATTATTATTAGTATGACTTTATGTCACCACAGACAACGTAAATAAAACGAATCACTTGTGATAGCAAAGAAAGAAAATTTACGACAGAAGAAAAGCCTCAATGTAGATATACAAATGCCAAATGTTGAATAACATGAAATTTACGCGGGCATAAAAATGAATTAAATAAATAAATAAATTATCGCATACATAGACGTGTATCCAAAGATATGTGTACAGATAGAGAAAAAAAGGCAGATAAAGTTGCTTCACAAGGAATGACATAAAAATGCATGCAACAAGGCTCGTTCAGCAAATTACTCCGATTGAGTGAGAGAAGCAAAATTTCTTCGCGAGCGACTCGACTGCTGTTGAGAGAGCCACATTCATGCTCTGCTATGTGCGTTTCATTTTCAGTCTATGTCGAGATTTCGTAAAGGCAACACGCTGCCTCGACCGAAAAGTTTTTTTTTTCGTTCGTTTCTTTTTGGTACATTTTATCTGATGATCTTCACTCTTAACAGTCGCATTGATGTGTTCGGACGTGTTGAAAGCTAGAAAATTCGAAATAAAAAAATAATCCTGATGGAATGAAAATAAAAATAGAATAAAAAAATGAAAAAAATCGCAAATTGAGTGAAACCAAAAGTGATGACAAATTTATGCATGGAATCATCGCTGTTAAATAATCTCATAGGAAAATATGTGTTAAAAGAAGAAGAAATATCAAAAATCGATAATATAAACCGGTTATTGGAAAAATAAAAAATAAAATCTTTTTCGTGTTGCTTAAAAAATATTCAATATTAAAAAAAGAGAAGAAGCAGCAGCAGAGAGAAGTGTTCGTTATTAAAAAACAAAAAAAATTAATAAAAAAATTTCTCATAGAAATCGAAATCATTTTTTTTTCGCTATTGACGATGATGAAACAATAAGGTTTAAAATCTGTAGAAAATTTACAAAATTGTTATACATAATTCTTCTACTTGATTAACAAGAAGAGCAGTCAACAAAAGCAGGTAAAAAAAGTTATTTTCTGTGAATTACTTTCTCTCTTTCGTCAATATTAAAAATTTACACGTTTTGAAAAACATCATTATTATTATGTACTTTTGTGGCCGGGATAAGAAGCTAAAAGAAGTGCTTAATTTAATTAAATTATTTTCACTTGTATAATTTTTTATTGTGACTTTAAAGTGGTCCAACTAGTTTCGTATTTTTTATTTATTGTTATGTGCTATTATCGCTGTATAAGCTGATGCAGTGCTGATGAATGTGAAAAATTCTGTTAGTTTTGTGATTTGAATGATCTCTTAAATTTGCAATTTTGGGTTTGTTTTCCGTTAATTCAAATTTTGAATTTTTTAATTATTCACAAATTACCAAAATAATCTGGAAATTTAAAAATTCTATTTTCAAAAGTTAAAAATTTGATTTTCGAAAGTTAAAAATTTGATTTTCGAAAGTTAAAAATTCTATTTTCGAAAGTTAAAAATTCTATTTTCGAAAGTTAAAAATTTGATTTTGGAAAGTTAAAAATTCTATTCTCGAAAGTTAAAAATTTGATTTTCGAAATTTAAAAGTTCCAAAAAAATCTAATTTCGAAATCTAGTATTTTTAAAAAATTCGAAATTTGAAATTAAATTTTTTTTAAATTAAGTTTCTTGAAAATTCCTTAAAAACCATAAAAGAATCAAATTTCGAATAATAAGAACATCAAAAATTTCGAAATTAAAACGTTCTCCAGCCATTAAGTCCAACAAAATATATTAAAAATATTTATAATAAAAATTTTTTTGCACATGTTTAATGTTAAAAATATGAAAAAAAAATCATTTTACTGTTTGAGTTCTGGCAGAGTGAATGAGTGAGACTTATGAATGGGCTATGTTGTAGACATACATCTCATGACGATAATATTTCAGTTGGCAATAAAATAGAAACATGCCGAAAAAGGGAATGAGAAACAAGAATTAATAACAATTGAGCAAAAAAAGCAAGAGTAAAACAGACAAAAGGAAATTTTTTGAAGAAGAATTTTGCGCTAGTTTTTTTTTGAATTCCACTCACTTAAATAGCAGCTATAGAAATTAAATTTATTGTACAAAAAAAAATATTATTCTCTGGAATGGATTAACAATTGTGAGAGAATTTTCATCTCGCGACGAGAAAAAAGTGTGAATGTCACTGGACATCTACAGAATCATGGAGCGAATCATGCTAATTATTTATCTAAAAATCAGATTTAATACAAATTTAGTAAAATTCTCTGAGTAATCATAATAAGACTGAGCAATCAACAACTGCTTGATTCATAAATCTCTTACTCATTCGCTGAAATATTATCAGATTCAGATAGTAAATAAGTAAGTAGGTTGACTTCAAGCAAACAAGAAATTTTTAGTTTCGCGATGTAAAATGTATTAGTTTGAATTTTGATGACGCATTTAAAATGCGGCATTTTGGAGATTTTGTGAATATTTTAGATTTTTAAATATTTTTTGATCATTAAATTTTTAAATATTTTTTGACCGTTAAATTTTTAAATATTTTTTGACCGTTAAATTTTTTTAATGTTTTATAACCGTTACTAAATTCGAAAGTTTTTCTGGACAAAGTTACTAAAGAGTTAAGTTCTGCATCCAGGATATTCATACAATTTATTATCCTACAAAATAAAATTTTCGTTCCTTGAATTTTTAAAATTAATATTTCTTGACTTATGACTTACAAACCAATTTGCAAATTTTTTTATGTCTTATCAATCAAATCCACCTTGAAAAATACAATCAGTAAACAGTTCTGACATACTTAAATTATTTCAGAAAATGCGATAAGAATTTATTCTTTAATTTTGTAGCATTTGTAATTTATTTTATGAAAGTAAAATTTGCTTTTTTTTGAAGCTCTAAGGCTTAAAATGATGATGATAGCCTCATCAAAAACTGAAACGTCCAATATTGACCAAGATTCCAAATTTATCTCGACGTTCTTGAAGCTTTCTACCACTTGAACTACATCACTAACAATTTTATTTAATGTAGTCGAAAGATTCTCCAAGAAAGTTTCCTTAAAGAAATATTCCAATTATTTCGCATCTAAAATTCCACAAAGCCTCAACAGTTCTTGACAAAACCCACGATAGCATCCTCAAATCATCAAAAAATGCCCTGAAAGTGTCTCGAACCGTGTAAATTATTGCCAACACAAAACTCGATAAAAATGCTCAAATGCTATTACCAAGAATTATCTTAAAAATTCTCAAATTTCTCATCGCATAAAGCGAGCGAATGTACAATTTGATATTGCGAGAGTCATTGAGATTTTGTGGCTAATTTTCAGCTCGTAATGGAATCAAAATTTACTTTATGAGCACAATTTAAAGCGTTACATTACAAAAATTTCTCTGTGGAACGATAAAGCAGTCAATAAATATTGCAGACGCAAGTTCATATATTTTGCGGACGTATCGCATTTTCGACCAACAAAAAATATTATTTTTTTAATTTTCTACAAAAAAATTAAATTTAATAATGTGTTAAATCACACGCTGGAAACATTGCCGCGTCGGTAAGGGTCAAGGATGAAAATCGCGACGTCAGCTTCTGAGTCACTAATGGAATGATGTTAATCTTGACAAATTTTCATCTTTTTTCGTGAGAATCATAAAAACAATTTACTGAGTATAATAATTACCATGCACACCTTAGTCGACATAAATTTGTATGAAATTTATGATGCTCCATACTGTGTAGTGCATTCTGACCGATTATATTCCTGAATACCTTCGTATTAGCATTATTCTTACTCAGGTCATGCTACGGACAACTAAAATCTTCTGAAATTTTTAACGGTCAAAATATACTTAAAAATTTCAACAGTCAAAAAATATTTAAATTTGTAAATTTTTAACGGTCAAAAAAAATTTGAAAAATCCAACGGTCAAAAATATTCAAAATTTTTACGGTTTTTTTCAAATGACGACACCTTGACTGCCTCAAATTATGAACAAAAACATTATTTTTAAGGGTTTTCTCATCCAAAAAAAGGTTTCCAACATGTGAACATTCCCGTTTGTTGTTTACTCATAAGCTGATGGGGCTTGCTGATAAAATCTTATTAAATTTTATATGTATTTTTTTAGTTCTTTTACAATGAATGTGAGGGGCGTCCTCTTTCACTAAATTATTCTAGACAGATAAATGAGTGAATTAATAAAAATTACTTTAATGGCCCTTCTAAACTGTCAAATACTTTAAGAGGCTATTTCTATTTTAATCTATCTCATTTTTCTCCTCAATTTATTATGTATTATGTGTGTATTCTTCACATCAATATACATATTAATAAGCTCCTTTTATTCTATTCCTTTATTTCTATTTCTCAACTTTAAACAACCTTTTTCAATTCCCATTCTTACACAACAGTTCAAAAAGTTAATGATTTATGATGAAATTTTCCACATTATAGAGTTCAATAAAAAAAAATATACTTTTTGATATGATTTCTTCTTTGCTTATTCGTTTTTAGATTTTTTCATCATATTTTCAATCTTATGGGGTTATTCATAAATGACGTCCATAATAAAATCAAATTTTCAAACCCCATCCTTCTTCTGTTCGAAATATTCTAACAATAAATTATATGAAACGTCTCACAGCACATGACAACCTACCCCCCCCCCCCCCCCTAATATTGAACGTCATTTGTGAACGTCCCCTGATCATGAATAAGAAAAAAAAACTCCAGTGCCAGACCAATTTTGCTGTTTGCACAATGTTTCTTATACATATTAAAGAAATAATACGAAATTATCGATAATGCGCTGTGTATTGTTGATTTTTATATGTAATTCATGTACTGGAAAAAAGGCTGGCTCATTGAAAAATGAAGTGAGAAACTTTTGAAATATTGATTTGTGAAAAGTTTTATTGATTTTTTTTGTGTACGTTTTTCCATTACAATAATTGATACTGTTCGCTATGATTTAATTATAAAAGGCATGTGAGAAATTGATGAAAATTTATAGGGAATGTAATGTTGTGATTTAAGTGATGAAGTTTTGGTTGTGTTTGGCAGTATGGGATGATGGATGGTGAGGTGAAGATGTCTTGAGAAATTTGAATACAATAAACAACCATTAAAAGTAAATTATGATTGTTTTTGAGGTACTTGAGATGTCGGCAGAGCGTCACAGATAAAAATTTATTAAAGAAAAAGGAAAAATTTCAAAACTCTTGTGTGAAGGCAGCTGAATTTCAAAAATCTAGTGTGAAGGCACCTGAATATTCAAAACTCTTGTGTGAAGACACCTGAACCTCAAAAATCCTAGTGTGAAGGCACCTGAACTTAAAAATCCTAGTGTGAAGGCACCTGAACTTAAAAATCCTAGTGTGAAAGCACCTGAACTTAAAAATTCTAGCGTGAAGGCACCTGAACTTAAAAATTCTAGTGTGAAGGCACCTGAACCTCAAAAATCCTAGTGTGAAGGCACCTGAACTTAAAAATTCTAGTGTGAAGGCACCTGAACTACTCTTTCTAAATCTTACAAAAATAATCCTAAGCTAATACGTACATGACTAAGACATGATCATGAACAGTCTTCCTTACTGTAACCTCTTCTCTATTTACCTCTAGTTGTAGAAACATCCACATCCAATCCAGTTATACAGTTAACACATGTCTAGATGAATAATTAACAGTGCGTTACTCCATCCTTGCCTAAGCTGCACCTTCCTGTACAAGTCAAAGCCCTTCATTTAACTAAATACAGTTCATGTTTTCCAATACTATGTAATTAACGATAAATCGCCTGACATGTTCAAATATCGAATATCATTCATTCCAGAAATTGTATCGACCAATAATAAACAGAACAAGAAAATGCGAGCGTTGCTTATCAAATTTTTTTAAAACGCCACTCAACAAACGAGAATGATTGTTGTTAAAAAGTCTGAAGGATTTCATAATTTTTTTAGAACGGAATGTGGAAATGTCAGAAATGAATTTCTAATTTCCATATTTTTTTAAAGTGAGTTTCGTAATATTTTGAATGGATTCTTACGCAATCCACTAAGGAAAACTATAACATTAATCTGTAATAATAATAATAATAATAATTAATTGAATTTTGAAAATTATGCACGCATAAGTCATTACGAGCAATCAATTGATTTTAATGAGACGAGCGTTTTCTTTCCTCGTCTTTAGAGAAGTGACTAACCTTCCTCGATGATATCGACATTAATAATTTTTCTGTATTGTTGTATACAACATTTTCCTCATAGTACTTTGATGAAGATTATGTTACTGATGATTTTTTCAATATGACCATTTGAAAATAATGATTCTTTTTATTTATGAGTTTTTCTTTACCTAAGGAAAGAATCATGCTTTTGAGGTTTGTCTGTCTGTCTGTCCGACAGTTATTGTAATCGGAGCTCGAAGTCCACTCGGATTTCTTTTAAAAAGTTAAAGTACCAACGGTCACTTTCATTTCAAAATTTGTTAAATTTGAAGAAAGAGAACATTTTAAATAAAACTTGGCCGTTATTTTTTGAATTTTTTTAGCCGTTATTTTTTGAATTTTTTATCATTGACTCTTTCAAAATTATTTTGACCGTTATTATTTAAAATTATTTTGACCGTTATTATTCAAAAATATTTTGACCGTTATTATTCAAAAATATTTTGACCGTTATTATTCCAAAGAAATCAACCCTTAATTTTTGGAATCTAACGTTTCAAATAAAAACTAATGCGCTTCTTCAAGCAAGGAGCTGAATGACAAACTCAGACATTATTACCACTATTCATTATGCTCTCATACCCGTACTCAACTCGGTACATAAAGGAGTATCAATAAAGCATCAACAAAGATCTCATCTTACGTAATTCAACATTTATGACAGAAACAAAAATTTATTGTTAGTAATCATCTATTGATGACTTAATATTCATGAATGCTGAATGAATTATTTAAAGGCTTTTACACCTCAACTTGTGAGTCTCAGCTTGGCAATGAATTTCCGTGATTTGCCACATACTTTAATTATTGTTGAATGTTTCTTTTGATAAAGGAGATAATTTAATTACTTGAAACGGTAGCTGTGCAAAGATTACGTGCAGCACACTTGTGCTTAAAGAGATAACAAGTACGGCTCATTTCGGACGACTTGAATGTAAAATGTATTAAATTTTTATAGCTTTTTTCAGATCGTTAAATTCTTTTGTGTAAAATATTTTTGATGTTATTTTTATTACGCTAAAGTGCAGGCATTTATTGGCTGTGAATGTTTTGACTTTTTGATCTCTGTCGAGCCATAAATTATGGATTTTGCAATTCCAGACTTTATGAAAATGCGCTTCAATTCCTTGTCTACCTCAACTTTATCACCGCAAAATAATATAGTTCACGCTTAATTACTAAAGATGAAAAGATTCTCATCTGTAGTCATGCTAATTCCGAAAGAAAGATTAAAATGCTCAAGGCCGATTTTTGAAAAATGAAAATTAATTTTCAAACGCAGATTCAAAATAAAAGAAACTTTTGTAATAAATTTTCCTCATCTAAATTAAATTGAATTTTATTTTTGGCGATGGGGAAGTGCCAGAGCATAAAACAGCAATAAGAAAAAAAGAAAGAAAAAAGTAAAACGAGTTTCAATCGAAAACAAAAAAAAATCTGAAAGTCTTAGTGCTGTTGATCGAGGCACTTAAGTCTTAAGCGCATTTTTGTAGCAGCAATTAACAAATTGATGTATTTAACGGATTTTTTAAATACAAATTTTTAACGGTTTTCTAAAAATTTGAAATTTAACGGTTTTCAAAAATTTAAAATTTTAACGTTTTTCAAAAACTTAAAAAATTTTAACGGTTTTCAAAGAATTTGAAATTAGACGGGTAAAATAAAATTTTGACCAATTGACCAATCCAGTCAGCCACCTATCCAACCAAAGTGATTTATTAAGCTACAACTTTTCAAAAAATGCGCTAAAACTGTAGAAAGGAGGATAAAAATATTTAACCTCGAGTAATGCCAATGTCAATGTGAAATAAACTAGCCATTTCCAGTTACCAACAAAACTAATAGTTAAAAGAAAAAAAACTCCATTGAATTTACTTCATCGACAGTTTGTTTATATGACTCTTGATGTTGATGAAGAGATTAAAACAAAATAAGTTTTTATTTTGATGTATGAATCGTAACTTTTCCATTATTTCTTCTTCAACTAACAATCGTTAGAGTCTATTTCTAGAAAATCCACGTAATTTATGAGCAGAGTTGTTCACGTGACATCTCATAGTCAAGTAGAAACAATATGCTCGAAAATTTTGCTTTTGATTGGCACTTGACGCACTTAACAAAACTTCTTATTATTCAGATAAGTTTTACCAATTTATGCTCGAGTTCCTTGAGTGTAATTGAGAGCTCAAGTGATAAGGCTCTTAACATTCTATAGTTCTCTTGATTTTGTTCCTACTTCCTAATCAATTTTGCAAGATATTTTTAATATGTTGCCAATAACAAAGGTTAAATATGTAATTTGTTATTTAAATTACTTCTGAAATTGAAATAAATTAAAATTCATAATTAATTTGATTATTTTAAGCAGGAAATAGAATTAATTTATGATTTATTTCTCAGTCGCATTTCTTGTAAGCATGAAGGGTATAAAAGTATGATTTTTCTCAATTAAGGGAGTTAAAAAACAATTTTCAAATATTCAAAAGCCGTTAAATGCCAATAAACAACTTTTCACAAAAATAAACAAATAAACCAACATGTCGTTGACATTTTAAGCAACAAACAGCACAATAAGCTCAAAAAATCCAATATCAAGTCTCAAACACAGCAACAATCTCTTTGTAGTCATATCACCCCCGCCGGCAATAGCAAAAAATGTGTCTGTGCATTCTACACATAAATTCTAAAAGCAACTCTGCTTAAGACTTTCATCCTCAAAAGAAAAAAAAAGTTTGAAACAATTTTTTTTCCTTCTTTTAAGCTTCTTTGTATAAATTATCAACATCATCAAACATGCATGCATAGTATAGCTTCAAAATAAAATAATATGTTCGCAATAACGAGAGATAAAAAAGAAAGGAGATCAATGAGCAAAGAAACAAGTATAAAAAATCCAGTTTTACATTATTTGAGATACACATTCTTCATCCGTTGCGTTTTTTTCATATGCCTACTGCTGGCTCTTCCATTTCTTTTCTTCAACATTCTCATCTCTTCGATTTTACTTAATCAAACAACAACAACCATACAGAGGAGCACAGAGAAAAGAGGAAGAGAGCATTATAAAATTAAAGTTTGTTGCTGTTTTGCTGGATGTTATTAAAAGTTCGTTCTTGTTTGTATTTTAATTAAAATTTTAATGAATATGCCGTTACTGTTGAGTGTATAGTTCAATTATGGACTAAGCGCATGATACGTTTGCAGTTATGCTGCCTTTAACCAAAAAGAAAATGTCAGGTTAATTAATGTCAACAAAAGCTCGTGCAAAACTCCTCTTTGCATTAATGTGTTCGTCCATAAATGACGCTTGTCTTCCTAACTCCGTTACAAAATGTTCGTGTAAAAAGAGTTTTATGAAGAGTCCAGACGCCCTCCCTTCTGAATGCTAGACGTCATTTATGAACAATCCTTAACGAATCTGTTGAATTTTTAAAGCATTTCTGTATAAAAATCTCATTGTGAGGTAATTTAAGACGTCATTAACGCAAAACTGATTTTAAGTTTTTCAGTCATTTTGTATAAAAATCAAAAGAACTGAATCTCATTTCAAAATATTGACCATATTTTTGAGATAAAGAATTTTTTATCGAAGTTAAATGAATTGAAATTTCGTTATTCTGCATCCTTTTGTTAATATATTTTGTCCCATTATAAATTCTCTCTTTTTTGTGCTCGGGACTATAAATTTAAAAAAAATCATTATTAAAATGAGACTTTTCACTCCTCATTTGTGACTCTTGATAATTCACATTAAAACTTGTTCACAAAATTGTGAAGTACATAAACATAGGAGAATAACAAAGAACGGGAAATATTTAACAATTAAAATGAATGAATCACTGCAACAGCAAATGAAATGAATTTTCAGAAATGAGAAAGAACTGGGAGAGAAATGTTTGTGTTGAGTTGAGGAATGAAACGCATATTCTGTCCTTAAAGGAAAGATTTTGAAAACCGTTAAAATTTTGAATTTTTGAAAGTCGTTAAAATTTTGAATTTTTGAAAGTCGTTAAAATTTTGAATTTTTGAAAGCCGTTAGAATTTTTAAATTTTTGAAAACCGTTAAATTTTGAACTTTTGAAAGCCGTTAGAATTTTTGAATTTTTGAAAGCCGTTAGAATTTTGAATTTTTAAAAGCCATTAATATTTGAATTTTTGAAATCCGTTAGATGTTTTAAAAACAAAATTATTTGAGATCAGTCTGAAAACAAAACCATTTTCTCACAACATTAATACATAAAATACCTAGAAATATCTCAGCAATTTAAAATTCTTAAATCCTCAGACAAAACTAATCCAAAAAGGATCTTTAAATAAAATTTTCAACAGAAACTATCCAACAAGCCAAACTAAATGCATAATCGCATAATCTTTGTCAAAAAACATCATCTAAAAATCTCAACGAACTGTTTTATTTTATTTTTCTTTATTCTTTACCTTCTTCTTCTTGCTTGCTTGCTTGCTCGCCAGACTTTCATGTATTTTTCTACTCTTTTTTTAACCGTGGGTCATGTGTGTTTATAAGCATTATTTAGCATTCATTATGAGTTTGCTGTGCAGAAAAAAACAACAAGGAGAAAAACATCAATCGTTTAACCCTTTCTGTTGCTGCTGCTGCTGCCTTTTTCTATTATACATTCAGCAATGGCGATATTTATGCAAAATTTATTTCTCTATTGTAATGCAAATTTCTTCCAACAATACAAAAAAATTATATATAAAAATACAGAATTCTAAAGTACTGCAGGCAAGAACATTTTTTATTCGCACTTATTTTTTTAACGATCATCTTCTATGCTCACGTCCACTCTTTTTTCTATAATGATAATAAATGTAGTTAATGCTCTCATCTGCGTGATTTTTACAACGCAATACAATTTCCATCGCATTAATGCTTCACTAACTTTAATAATACACAAGAAGATATTTTTTTTGTTCATAATTATGAACAATGAAGAGAAACAGCAGCATTGACATCAGACAAACAGAAGAAGAATAAATTTAGCTCTCGTTCAAAAACTATGCGACATCCGGCTCTAAAATCCAATCTAGTATCCATATACGTATGAGAATAGGCACGCAACATAATGAAATAATTTCTGACAGGGTTGGTAGCTGGTTTTTTGACTTAGTCAGGCAAAATCTGGGTGGAGATTCTCAGGGTAGAGGATGGGTAGGTACAGGTATACACCCCAGAGAAACATGCCTCTGAATCTAGTCCAAACTGTAGCTAAGGTATGACTTAGACCAAAATAATCATTTCTAGAACCAGACGTTGTCTAACCTAGGGCATCCAGGTCTATTTGGATATCTAGGAGTAATAACATCCACTTTTTCATAGAACGACCTAGGCTCTGTCTGGTTGTTTAGACAACTGTCACATTAGGTGCCTTTAACTTGGTATACCCATGGGATATGCTCATGACCGGCTCCAAGGCTCTTTATTGCCTAGTTGAGGGATGTCAGTGCTTGTGGAAGTTAAATAGCTGTGTCAGTATTACAATATTAAGAAGACCCAAGTACTGTCAACTGTGCTATCAAGCTCTTCAAGATCTTGCTCACCTGGTGTTTATATATAATCTTAGACACATGCATCCAGTTAAACAACTCTGGGTTCTCATGATGATGATGATGACGATATTCACATGAATAAATTCTCATATCCACTTGAGGCAAGCAGATTGTAGCAAATACGTAGGGTTAGATCTTCAACAGCAATAATTGAAAGAAGACAATAGAACTTTATAATGTTTTTATGAATTTATCGAGTAGCTTGTTAAGAATTGCCTATCACACAATGAGAAACCGAAAAGGATTAAAATTGTAATGAAAATTGAAAGCTATTGTACATGGATGTGGTTATTGAACTAACCTACACATGCAGAAATATTTTTACAGCTAAAAGGCTTTGAGATTAAAGAAATATTGCCGATAAATGGCAAATAAATGAATTACCTTTACATACCTATGACTATGAACAGTATTTCGTCATCGAACATAAACCATATCATTCCATTTAGCTTTCAATTTGCAATGCATTTTAAAATTGTTTTGAAATTCTCACTTCATTGTTATTCGTTGTGTCGACAAAATCAAATTTGCTAGATGAGTTTTTATTATTGTGACATTATATCATTCGGATTCATTGGCTTTTTAGTGCAAATTTCTATTATATCTTGTGGTTCAACTTTGGGTTGTGTCCGTCAATTATTGTTGATTATTGTGGGATTGGGAGAAAGTTGGGCGGGTTAATCATGGATGAGTTAAGAAGAATTTAGTTGATTTGCAAGAGAATTTGTTGATTCTTCTTGGGAATTACTTAATCTAACCTCAAACATTGGAAAACCACTATTTTTAGACTACCTAACCTCAAAGCTGTCTAAAAGGTTGTGTATAAGTTCCTAGATTTGATTTAAATTCTACAACAATCGAGTTGTAAACAATATGAACCAAAACACAGAACAGCTCTGTTAAAATGTTGATTACTACTGGAATACCCCACTAAATGATTCATTAACTCTGCTAATTATTTGTTTATTTACTCAACTAATGCACATCATTGACTGAAACATCTCAATATTTCCAATACAGGCATAAATTCTACTCATTGAGAAATTTCGAATCTGTCTAATTGCAAAAATTTCATTAAGCTTATCAACAAAAGATCAAATGTCGGTTCCTCCCATCACAAACATTCTGACGCAGAACTTTATTCAATATTTCATTGTTTTACACCCAAAAATTTCTAATTTCCATTTAAGGGGTCGTTCATGGGTGATGGGGATCAGTAAATTGTGATTTTTGTTAGTTTGATTTTTGATAGTTAAAATTCTGTGCAGACTACCTCCCCCCCTCAAATACAGGACATCACTAGTGAACGACCCCTTTTAGGGTTGAGACAAAAACATTGATTGATAGACGATAAGTGAAAAAAAAGTCCAAATACAGCTCAACTTTCACGACTGTTTCCAGTTACTTCACATTTCGATTGTCTGTTTTTTTCTACTTTTTTTTCGTGTAAACATAAAAAATTACACGCCTCTCTCGAGCAAACAGCGATAGAACATGAGCGAATGTTCACTTGCATCAATCAGGCTATTTCATTAAAAATCAAAGCTAAGAGAACGAAAAATGGCAATAAAAGAGTATCTTGAAAGTGGGTGGATGTTCAAAAAAGATCAGAAAATGCTTTCATGTTTCAACATCAGCATTTATGTGCCTGAAAGATGGAGCAAACATAATAACGAGTTTGTGTATCTATCTCGGAAAATAAACAAATAAATTGACCCACATTCATCAAAAAAAAACTCCGGAAAAACTTTATTTTCTCTATTTTCTTTCATCATCTGATTGTATTGTATCGAATTGTGATTGAATATCCGAAAAAAATTTGTCCTGAAGAAAAGATTGGAGATTTTTTTTAATAATGTTGTGGGGAAAAGGAGGAGGAATGGCTTAAAGAACTATGATAGATAGTGCTGATAAATGAACAATGAATCAGATTGCATTTTATTTTCTACTTTTTCAATGCATTTGGAATGTTAGGAAATTAAGGATTATCAGAGATTTATTGAATTGAAAATTGCTTACACTCAAGTTTTGCCTTTTAATGATCGTTAAAGATTGAATTTTGAATTTAAAATCCATTACAGTTTGAATTTTGAACTTTAAATCCGTTGGAATTTGAATTTTGAACTTAAAATGCGTTAAGAATTGAATTTTGAATTTAAAATCCGTTGACATTTGAATTTTGAACTTTAAATCTGTTTGTATTTGAATTTGAACTTAAAGTTTGTTGAGATTTGAATTTTGAACTTGAATTTTTTTTTCAAAATGTAAATTCAAATTCAACAAATATTATGCAACAATAAGCAGATTAATTATTTTTTGATCAGCACACTCAAAACGTTCAAAGTTTCAATTAAATAAGTGACTCGGAAAACAAATTCTTATCATCTTGTATACAAAGTCACAGTAAAAAAAATAAATAGAAATAATCATCAATTTATAGAGAAAATAAGTGAAGATTCTCTCAAACGATTTCACATTGAAATAATTTCAAAAACTATCCGCATGATTTTCATTTCATTTCTGTGATTCCGTGCAACTCTTTTTTATGATTTTCACGCTTTCAGGAATAGAATTCTTTCTCATTACTCTTGATCATTAAGGCAATTTTGTTTTCAATTTTCTTCTTTCCGCAAAAATATCTTTTTCATTATAAAATATAATGAAAAGCAAAAGCAGAAAAATTCGAATAAAAATTTTTATGTATTTGGTGCATGAAAAAAACCTGCAGTGCCTTCATTTTTCTTTTAATTTCATTTTTTATTTTATTTATTCGAAAATCGATATTTGAAATGAAATGTGCAATTAGCGAAATTCTCTGCAAGTGAATGAGAACAAAAGAAAATAAAAGAGAGGCCTGAAATCGATAAATTGAAATAAAATATGTGTATATATTTTGACATCAATGCCGCTGTTGTCTGAGTGAACCCCTTTTTCAAAAATTTTGCTGGATTTTTATTGATTGTGGAGAGATTGTGGCGCATTTTTATACCCAAAAAGATTTTTCGTCCACAATTGATGATTGTTTTGACAACTTAAAGGGGTTAAAACTACGCATAAGTAAAAATTGATCAAAGGGGCTGAAACTATGATATTTTTCTCATAAAAGGGTCTAAAACTACGAACTTTTCCAAAAAGGGGGCTTGAACTACGAACTTTGACAAAAAGGGGTCTAAAGCTATGAAAATTCGAATTTAAAATGACCGTTAAAAATATTGTTCCAATTAAAAATTATAAAAGGCAAAACCTTTAAAGAATTTCAACTCACATTCTTTCAACACAGCTACACCCACTCAAAGTGCCTGCAATTGCATTTAATCCCATGAAAAGTTTGACATTATAGTGTGTTTAAAGCTTCAATAAAGAAAATAAAATAAATAAAAGCGACCGCGCGAAGAAAACTAGTTGTCGAGGAATTCTTTCAAGTTGGAAAACTAATCAGCGTGCAAGCATATTTAACACATGCTTTAGTCATAGTATTTGTCCCATTTTATAAAAAAATACTCTTTCAATTCGCTAAGAGCGATATTTCATTCTTATTTTTCTTCTGTATTCTTTTCACATCTATGTGTTCTATTTTTTATATACACATTTAAGTTCTTCTTGCTCCTAAAGCAATTAATGGAGAGATAAAGCTATCAGCTCTTCCAAAAAGATGCTCTTCATATTCTTTACTTCATCAATTAGGAAAATTAAATTAATGCATTACTAATCAATTCTTCTCGCAAAACTTAATAATGGAATAATATATCTATTGATTTTCATCAACCTACTTATTTCATAAATGCCTTTTCGTGCAATTTATTAGCACTAAGGTGTTATATTGGTTACTTTGGCGGGGTTTCAAAGAGTTTTGAGTGAAGAAATTTAAATCGTGTGTGCTTTAAAGTCTGGAAATACTTTGAAATTTTTGAAACCGGTAAATTTTGAATTTTTCGAAACCATAAAAATTTGAATTTTTGAAAACCGTTAAATTTTCAATTTCCAAAACCGTTAAATTTTGAAATTTTAAAAACCGTTAAGTTTTCAATTTTCAAAATTATTAAATTTTAAATTTTTCGAAACCGTTAAAATTTAAATTTTTGAGAACCGTTAAATTTTAAATTTTTAAAACCGTTAAACCTTAAAATATTTGAAAATGCGCTTGATTCATTCTGGAATATTTTTACACAATGACTTGATATTTATTGCTGATTGATGGATTAACAATTAAAGCACATACCATCTGCATACATCAGATTGAAAATTTCAAAAAGCTTTGATACAAAAAAGATATGAAAAGTTAACGGAAATTGTGGAAAGTTGTAGAAAACAATTTTAATATTGAAAGCTAACATGAAAGGCAATTTCCGTACGATGATATTGAGAGTTTTAATGAATCAGATTATGTGTCTTACATTAAAAATTATTATAAAGCATTAAAAGTATTTAATATCAATTTTTTTTTGAAAATTTATCCGTTACAAAAAATTTTTCTCAATTAATTTTAATTGAATTCTTTCTTATATTTTGATTGCAAAAAAATTGTATAACTCATAACATGTTAAGAAAAGCGAGATATGCATCTAATGTATGTTTCACATGTGTACATCTGTATGAACTAAATTACTTCAACAACAGTTATAAAAAGAATCCTTAGAAAGTTTCATGTATGCAAGACGGGTTTCCCACATGCAGTTCGAAAAACTTTGCCGTTTGCTATGAAAAAAGTTTATAGCCATTCCTTAACACATAAAACACATTTCCAATGAGATTTTTTCATTTTTTGTTTCCAGACTTAAAAAATTATTACTCGTTTTACACATTATCATTATTTGACTGTCAATCATGCAATGGATTTACGTTAATTTCTTTTCCATACTTTTCTTGCTATAGCTCGTCCATAAATGACGTAAGATGAAATATTGAAAAAATAACGGTCATTTAAATTTTGAAAAACACGTTTTTCGAGGTTTTGGACCTAAAGATGATGCTTAGTGCAAAAAGTTTATATACAGAAAAATGCAGCCTCGCGATATACAACTTTTGGCATCATTAGAATTTTTTTAATAATAAGTCTTAATACCGTAATAAAAAAAGTGTGTTTTTGACGAAACTAATAACTTACACGCTTTTGCGTGGAAGTTAATTTTGAATTTTTGAAAGCAGTTATATTTTAAATTTAGAAAAACCCGTAATTTTAAATATTTTTTAGCCGTTAAAAATAAATTCTCTAACTTTGCAAAATTTATAATGCACTGAATATCACAAACTGCTTAGCAAGCGGTAATGTAGGACATAATAAGTAAACGACCCCCATCATAGTATCAAAAAGCACATAGAAGACATGATTGAAATATAAACTTGCATTTTCGTGACGACCTAGTTAGCAAAAAAAATTATTTTTCATGTGGACTTCTTTCAATTGTAGCTGTCGGAAGCAAAAAAATTGTCAATCATGTTTTTATTCTCTCACTAAATCTGTTTTTGTTATTAGGCGACCTTCAAGATGAGAAAAAAAATCATAACGGATGAGATGTTTAACGGTCATTACGTCGAATGATTAACTCATAATTGTGTACTCAAAGTAGTCATTTACTACTTCGTGTCTCTCTTCTTTCGTTCGTTCACATAGATGTAATTATTTTCCACTTGTGACCGTGAAATTGGTTTATCAAATTATAAGATAGTCTTCATAGTCTTATAATTGAAGCAAAATGGAGTTCATGTAAATTACCATGGACTGTAAAAAAAGCTGACTGTGAGTTGTGGGGAATTTGTTGATTTCAAATGCTACCGGGAGTAGCATGTTTTGTAGTCTGAGAAATTGTTGAAAATTAACGGCTAATTTATTTTTAAAATATAACTGTCATTTAAAATTTGAAATAAATTCAAAATTTTGAAATTCGTTATTTTTCGAATTTGAAAAACTCGTTATTTTACTTCACAATTTCCATCTGTTTTTTCCATTCTTAATCAATATTCAATCTCATTCCAATACCAATTAATATTCTTCAGTGACCAAGCAACTTGAAAACCCCTACTCAAATTGCTTATAAATGGAAAATTAATGCGAAACTAATATTCCTCACATGGTGACATTTTTGCGACATCAAATCTGAAGATGATGTGCTCTTTGTGTAGACGGACTGTTAGATTATTAATCGTGAAACAATCGTCAAGGTTGTTTTTTATCTCTTGAGCATATCTTCATCTCTCTGTCGAACAAAAAAAAATATTCAGCTTCATCGCTGTTGTTGTCAACTTGCTGTGTTTTCGGCAGTTCAGACATCTGAATGTTGTTATGTAAATTATGAAATCTCGTGCGCGCTTTTAAACAACTGAATAAGTGGTCTAACAAGATGAAAAAATGTTAAACTGTAATAAAAAACTGGGAGGTGGTTGATTGTCCATGACAGCAAGTGAACTTATTTTCCTATTCCTATCACTTACATACACTTTAATGGTGAAATTTGATTTATCGTTTATTAAACTTAATTGTAATATAAATCAACGATCGCACGTCATGTTATTATTAAATTTCTATTTTGATATGAAATGATATGATATGATCATATCACATCATAATTTACATTTTACATACTTATTTCTTTTATAAAAATGAGGATGCTGTGGCATGGAAGTGGAACTGCCTTGGAGGGTAAATGTAAATAAAAACTGAGATGTAGTAACTTTTATCATTATTGCAATCTCTTGTAAAATTAGAATTCTGAATTGCATTAAAATTTCTGCAATATAAATCGCACAAAAACCAATTTTTTGAAAACCGTTAAAAATTTAAAATTTTGAAAACCGTTAAGATTTAAAACTTTTGAATGCCGTTAAAATTCAAATTTTTGAAAGCCGTTAGAATTCAAATTTTTGAAGACCGTTAAAAATTTAAAAAAAAATTGAAATTCCACAGCTTTTGCTAGAAACTTAATAAAGTATTAGAAAAACTGGACCAAACAAATTAAATCTGTGTCAGAAAAAAGGAGCACTTCGGCCTCATTTTCTGCCATCTACTTCTTTCTTTTCTTGTTTGCTTATGTTGTGTGGGCATCGTCTTAATTTAAAATAAATAGCCTTAAGGTTGTACAACATTTTTATTTATTCTCTCTTTTTTCTTCTATTCTTTTACAGACATACAAATAATCATAAATTTTATGTGCTTGCTGTATGCTTTTTTCTCCTTTGAAGCGAGAACAAAGTCAAAGATTTGCACTTGGTTGGATGACGAAACAAATAAAGTTAAACATGTGATACGTTCGGTGAAATAAATTTAACACATATCTGTAAATTTTGTTTCCTCACACTCAGCAGTATTTTGTGCACATAGTTTTTATCTCGGGACATAATTTACAAAACAGCAAAGGAGAATCAGGTAAATAAAGTTGGATTTTTTTTGAAGATGCGTTTTTTTCTGTGAAATTTGTTACAATTTTTGTAAACAGTTTCATTTTTGGATATGATTATTTTGAGGTTTATAGAAAAAAACCTTAAATTCTCAAAGAATTGTTAAAAATTTGAATTTTACAAAACCGTTAAAATTTGAATTTTACAAAACCGTTAAAATTTGAATTTTACAAAACCGTTAAAATTTGAATTTTAAAAAACCGTTAATAATATTTAACATCATAAATTCAATTAATGCGCTTAAGCCAACTGGCACCGTGAAAAATTCCCAACAAAATCCTGTTTCTTATTTAAAAATTCTATTTTCACAAAAAATAAATTTTGTCTTTCATGGATGAATGCGATAAAATAATAAATAGAAGGTGTTAATTTCTCAGGTAATCGTAGTCTTCGAAAAAATTCATTCACGACCCCCCGAGAGAGAATATGTACTAGATACAATAAACTGCAGGATTTTAAAAGAATATATAAACAAGAGTCAACAAAAAATTCATTGGGAGTTTCTCGCTCTCGACCGTTGCCCTCTCTTCCTCAGTTCTCATTTCTCCTTGTACGTGTTTTAAGGATGATGAGATTTTTTTTCCTGGGTGAATAACAATGCGATGAGCAGGCAGGCAGGCAACAAAAGCAATTTATTATTATTATGATTATGGAAAAGCATAGAACTTGAAGTTATATAGACTTGGCATAGCTCATTGATTTATTGCATCCTACCAAGCTATGCAGGAATTGGATGTTTCTTTTCTCATACGTACATATTTATCTATACATGCCCACATTCTAAAATTATACCGCATCATTGTTATTCATACGTGCTAAATATTTATAGTTTCATCATCTTTTTTATGTCCGTACACTATTTTATCGCATAGACAGACACAAATATGTTGAGCATTTCCAAAAAAATCCGGTAGACTGTTTTCTTTTTTGGCAAAAAAAGTATGGAAAAAGAGAAATGAAAGTGAAATTTTTTCCCTCCTCATGTTCTCTGTGTTGTCATCGATGACCCGTTTAATATATTATTCACAATTTCTATAAGATGACATAAATTTATTGCATCATACACACGTAGCTGCACTGAGTCTCACCCATGAAAGTATCACTGAGGTGCTGCTGACAACAAGAAAGTCACAGACTATCACCTCACAGACTTTTGTTGCAATATTTTGGTTTTTCATTGAAAAAGTCATGTCGCTGTAAATGCTTGTATGCAAAACTTTAATGAAAAGTTTTTAAAATAAAAAAGAAATCAAGGAAATGTCAACATTGTGATGACATGAATGGTTTTTCTCTTGCATCAGTCTCGGTAACTTTTCAAGCGCATCACAATGCATTGTCATCATAAAAACAAATCTTCAGCTTTATCTGTGTGTGTTTGTTGCATTTTCTGCAAATTCCTCACTTTTTCTGTTTGTCTGACTGTCCAATATTAGTCAAACTATTTGAAGAGATTTCAAATAATTTTTAACCGTTATTTTTCAAATATTTTTTGGCCGTTATTTTTCAAATATTTTTATGTCGTTATTTCTCAAATATTTTTTGGCCGTTATTTCTCGAAATTAAATTTCAGTTTTAATAAGAATGCGCTTTAGTTGTTGATGATCCATAACGTTACCACAAGTTAGTTAAATCTGCAAGTGTGTATGTAGACATCATCTGGTGTAAATCAGAATTATCATAAGTTGTTATTACTCTTATCATATATTCATTATTCCGCGAAAATGGCTGTAATGTAGTGCAAAGAATACACAATTTATGATGACATAAATTTCATAGCTCGAGAGTTACTTGAAAATGTGTCAGTTTCCGCTATCAGCATCAACTTGTGTTAGCATTTCACGAAAGATATTTAATTAGCAAGGCACAGATTTTTTTCTTCTTAAGTTGTACAACAAAAAAAGAATATCTGAAGGTATTGTTGTGCATATTTGTTTTACGTTATGCCAATAACCAACTCATCGATAAATCGATTCGTGACAATAAATGCTTTCCGCTCCGTTCTCTTCTATCTATTTTTAAGTGCAAGTCCGTGAGAAAAATATACCGATAATTTTATTTTGACTATTTATTCGTGAGTCATGATAAATATTTATTTATACTCATGCATAATATGGTAATCTATTCAATAGACTTTTATTTTATTTTGTGGATTTAAAATGTTGCTCCAGAAAATTATTTGCTGGTCTATAATTAATTCAGAATAATTTATTTGCTTAATGGATATTCTTGGTATTTAGGATTAGATTAGCATCAAAAATTAATCACGAGTTAAGATTTTTTTTCTCTTAAAACCCGTTACATCTTCGATAAATTTCTGAATTTTGAGTCTAAATATAAACTTTCAATGCCAATATCGTTGTTTATTCTTTCAGATTTTTCTAGTCATTGACTTCTAAATAAAGAGTTAGTAAATTTATTAATTGAAGGTCATTTTGTAGTTCATTTAATTTAATATTTGGGAAAAGTAGTTGAAATTTCATTCATCTGTCACATTTGTCATGTCATACTCACTAGAGTACGGTCAGAGCTTGCTCAGGTTAGTTGATTTACGTCAGCATACCATGCTCTTTGTCTGTTAGGAAAAAAATAAGAATTTTACCAGATTCTTTAAGGTCAAAACAAATTCTAAAGTTCAAGATTAAAAATTCTCTTAGTACCCACGAGAACCATCCATTAGCAATGCCTCTCTCTAACTAATTATGTATTGATGTCGAATTGTATCCCAATAGACAATACAAGATGCCTAGATGGCATTAAATTTCAGCTTTATCGAGTCTTTCACAAGAAAAAAAATAATAATCAGAGAAATAAGAAACAAACAAGGTAAAATTGGAGAAGAAACAAGCGATAAGCTAGTTTCTGCAGAACATCTTGTGTAGTTTTCTTACTTCAACACACCGCAAAAAAACAGTCAACATAGAGACGAGAATTGAAGAAGAAATGTGAGAAACGAACGCGAATAGAATGGAAAAATGTGTAAAAGTGCATATTTCTTTAGAAACACCATAACAAACCGAGTCACTGAGCAAAGTGCTGACGAGATTCATTCAAGAGAGGAGAAAGAGAGCGAAACGTTTCACTTTCAATCTTGTTTCCACATCAATTGCTGGTGATGATCAGTTGAAGAAAATCATTTCGTGTTTTCGTAATTGCGTTTGCAGTTCTCATAATTAAGTTGGAACATTTTATGGCAATTGCACTTGAAAAAAAAATAATTATGAGGCAAATGAAATTAATCATCTTAAATATGGGTTGGGTACATTTTTCGTAACTTTATGTCTTGTGCCTTGACGAGGTTTGGGAGTTTATTTTGAATTTTAAGAATTTATAGTTAAGTGTCGCAGTGTAATACATTTTGAGGGAATTATGATGTGAGCTACTGATAAAAACTTGGGTTTATAAACATTTCTGGGAATTGTTATCAGGCTCTAAAAAGAAATTCAGTTCTAGAAACTGATCACCTCATAAATGAGGATGATGGATGTCTTAGGGGTCCGTAAATCAAAAAAATAATTATTTTGAACCTCTTTGATACGTTATGTTCGGTACCTAGGGTAATCTGAAGTACCTAATCCTGATTAGCCCAAGATATACGCAAGGACAACCCTACCTAGCAAGTAGGACATAGCACGAGATACCCTAGGGTACCTATTCTATTAGTATATAGAAGGATACTTACCTTGCTATGATGGTAGTGTTCCTTTTAACAAAATTCCCGTCTTCTAATGCACTGCAAATAATAAGTGTAGTCTCAGATCTCCGTCAAGTCTCCTCCCCAAACTAATCCATTACAATCGTCACTAAGTCATCAAACTTCTTAACCAAACCTCTCAAAATTAATTGAAAAATTTAATGGAATAATTTGTCAAAAAAGCAATTTCAATTGCTGTATGTCCATTACTTTACCTCCATTAACCCATTTCCCATTCCATGAAGAAAAAATTGGCACATTAAGAAAATTCCCATATTATCCTCAATAATAATCTTCTTAAATTTATTCTGCAATTTACTTCATTCATGTCTAATGATCAATGTCATTTCTCTCACAAGAAGCTTGCAACTTCCTACTCGCAAAAATGTATTAGTATGCCTGTGCTACACAAAACTGTATACAGCAAGACGTTAAGGTAGTCAGCAGTATGTGCAAAAAAGAAGAAAAATTCGTGAGTTAGCAATTATGTAAATTTAAGTTTAAAAACTTGAGTGGATTGAGCTCTAGAATCTTCTCATATTTAGATTTTGCACATGTCTAGACATTTATGACTGCCTCTGTCGCTTACACTGTACTTCAAAGATTCTAAAATTAATTGCATTTGTCATGTAAATATAAGTCCTATTTTAGACTATTTTTCTCTGTCTATTACTAATTAAATAAATGACGAACACAAGCGCTAAAAGTTTAATTAACAGACAATGATGTTTGCATTTTGAATGTTTATGAGACAAACTTTTGTATTAGTTTGTCTACTACAGTAGAAAGATAAGCTAATAATAATAAAAATATAAATTACAAAAGACACAAGACTCAGGCAAATAGACTAGATTAACTGACTAGATATTTCTGTTAAGGGCGTTCGAGAAATGAATTAATGAAATTTGATAAATGAAAGATAACGCATAAGGAAAGAATTTCTCATTCTCTCTTTAATTTCTCGGTTAGTTGAGTTTGATTTATGATAGAAGCATGAAGTGGCACTTTGTGGATGCACCGACATTTTCTGATGCGTCTTTTTCTCTTCTTATTGTATAATAATTTTTCAAATCTAAAATGGAAATTCTTATAGCAAGCAGAAGGTTCAAGCTGGGTTCTCTTACGCAGTTTTTTCACAGTCATTCAGAAACTCATTTAATGCTTTTATAATTTCTCTTCCTATATTTTGTATAACGATTTGCTGAATGAATGGTTACTAAAGACTTCATTTTGACCAGCAAATATTTTGATCAGCTGTCCAATTTATGACCTGCATGTCTTTATGCCATTAATTACGAATTTTAAGATATTTTTCGCGCATTTAATTTGACTTATGTTGAGTATGTTTGTGCTACTTACTTTAAACTTTAATTATATGTGTCTAATAATTAAATTAAGGTAAATTTTGTTGATGTTTACTGCTTGAATTATAAATTAAGACTGATAAACAAAAGGGGCACGAAACTACTTAGTGAAATTTAAAGTTTAGTAAAATTCAAAAAATATTTGACCGTTAAAAATTTATTTCAATTATTAAAGCGTTTTGAGCACACAAAGCAGGCCAAGATCTCCTACTCAATTGTCCATAACTCTCATGAAGACAATCTCTTTACATTGTTCAAAACAAAGTAAGTAAAAATAACGAAACACAGAAAAAAATAAAAATTTAGAATTACAAAGTAGAAAAGAGTGAAAGATTTGATACAAAAAAAATAATAAAATTATGCTTGAGAACTTTTATTAAAAAGATACAAAACAATGCAATAGTAAATCGGAGCTTTAAATAAACTCTTTTCTTCTTTATGAATCGTAATCAGGAAGCAATTCATTAAAGTTGATAAAAAAAAGTGTATGAGGAGACTTAGCTGTATTTTGCGCGAGCGTTCATTACGTCCATAACAAACTGAATGATGGAATAGGCTGAGCACAAAGAGGGAATAATGATGATACAAAGAAAATTTAATGAAGAATGTCGTAAATAAAAAAAACCGGAGAAAATTGTAGACCTTTAAGGTCGTATTGCTTTGCTTTACGTTACGACTCGAGTCAGTTAAGCGAATAAAACCAGTTTTGGATGTACTGTACAAAGTGAAGTACGTAATAATGCAGAAATGCAGTAACCTCGTCTAGATGGCAATGTCAATGGAAGTTATTAAATTTATCGGAGAATTGAGAAGTTTCTTAGCGCCACTTCCATGTTTTTGTGCTTACGACTTCTGAATGTAATTAATGACCCATGACTAACTCAACTGCTGTTAAAGTTTTAATGTATTCAAAGGCGTTTTTGTCTTTCCGGTTATTGCTTGTGTCTCACCTTATCATGGAGAATCGATTTTTTATAACTGTAACTGATGTAATTGGCATATTTACTACGAATACATAATTTACTCACTTATCAGATCAACAAAAGTAAATTTTCAAGTAGCACATCTGAAGATGATGTCCAAAGTGAAAGAGAAAACACAGCTGAAAATTGTTTATTTATAGTCCATCTGACTCAATCCTGAATTTATTGCCTGACTCATGTCACATGCGGAAAATAATCGTGGAATCTTGCAGGATGTGGGCTTTAATTATCTTTAATTGATCTCTAAACAATAATAAATATGTTAAAATACTTTGGGGTTCGTTTGTAAATGATGTCCAATCAAAATTTAGATCCCCTCTCCCTTAAATGCTGGACGTCATTTATGAACGACTCCTTGGTTCTAAAAATCCCATTTTTCTCAGACATCACTAGAGAACAACGCCTATCCATACACGGCTAACTACGATCAAATATATTTCATTAAAGTATTTTAACGATCACAAAGCATTTTGAGAATGTACCAAGCGATTCAATGAATATTAGTCATTGGCGGTCATTGGAACATGAAATTCCTAATTAATTTTTAATTGTTGTCTGTTGCATAACAAATTTTTAGAGAATAATTACAGGGAGACTGAAACATTTGAAGGAGAAATGCTCATTAACCTTTCCTGGGAGTAGCAAGCAAAAAAAGTTTTTTTTGTAGATGTGCACATACTGTACACTGACTGTAATGTGTAAATGCTAAGGTTTATTTGTAACTAAATTCAATATCCGCCTTACTAAATTGAATTTATGATGGAAAAGTTTTTCTTTTCTTTTATTTTCTAAGTAGCATTTGGTGCATGAAGAAGCACTGCAGTTTCTAAAAGTTTGAGGGGAAATGCGATTATTGCTGGAAATTTAATTTCTATTTTTCGTACTCTCGAATGCACGAAACTCAAGCAGTACATATATTAATACTCTCAGACCGGACATTAAATTTTTTTTCCCATTAAACTGCCAGTCGTAAAATTAAATCCCGAAATATTTTTCCTCACATGGGAAGAAGAAGAAGTCCACACGATGAAAAAAAAACTTTTCAATAAACAAACAAAAATGCTACAAAAATATTTTTGCTACAGAAACAAAAAAAAAATCTTCTTTATGCAAATTTAAAATTCAACAAGATCGCAATTAATCATGTGGAATACTTTGCTAATTTTCAATCTGTTTCTAAGCATCATTTGTCAATCTTTTAATTATGCAATATTTGCGGAAAAAAATTGGTTATTGTCTGTTTGCTGCCTGCTCAATGTCATAACCAAAATACTACTGACGTCAGGCAATTACTTAGACGAAATTTATTTACGATAACTTTGTAAACAGAATAGAAGATTATGAGAGTAGCAAAAGCTAGTTAGAGCGCATTTTTGAACTATTGAACTATTTAACGGTTGAATTATTTTTGAAATTTTAACGGTCAAAATATATTTGAAATTTTAACGGTCAAAATATTTTTGAATTTACTAACGGTCAAAATATTTTTGAATTTCTCTAACTGTCAAAATATTTTTGAACTTTTGACAGTTATTTTTTCAAATCTTGAGTCTAAAGTTTAAAATAAATTTGAACTGTTTTTTAAATTATATTTGAAAAATGGTGGAAACCACAGTCAGCTTTTGCGTTACATAATCTAATACATATTATAAATTAGATCACATTTATCATTTTTTGCATTAATTTTTAATCAAAGCTAAGCTTTTATGTAAAATTTTTAAAGATTTTAAATTTTCTTCATTTTTGTTGATTTATTGCCTTTAATTTAATTCGAATAAATTGAATAGACCCTGAAAAACCTCAAAAACTCAATCTTATCGCTAAACAATAAACTTACCAAGAATTATGCCAGCAGTTTCTTTCATTAAATAAATTTAATCTACTTTTCTATGAAATTCAAACAAAAAAATTTGAAAAATCAAACAGACTACTAGACAATAAAATGAATAATGAAACGTATTATTCTAGAAAAGGAGCTAAGAAGAAACGCGATTGAACAAGATATTTGAATAAGCATACACAATGTTAAAGTGCTTTGTGTCAAAATTAAGCGAATTACAGAACAATTGCAAAAAAAAAATTAATGTACTTTGTGCTTTAATTCAGTAATTCGAAAATAATAGAACATGAATGGAAGTAAAATTATTTTAATGTTCCTATGAAATTCATCCACACGCTTTACGTATCCCTGACATTCACGGAATCAATAAACATTTTGCGAATATTTGGAAATTTAATTGCATCAATTTATTATATAAAAAAGTGTTAATAACGGAAGCTTCGAAGGTGTCAAACATTTCATAAATAAAAAGACTCCAAACAATAAAAATAATTCATTCATAATTTCTTGAATGAAGCAAAACATAATGTGAAATATGATCTAACCCAACATGACCTTCAAGCATGCAAAAAATTAATTTAATGACAAGATATGTTGTGCGCGGTTAATGTAATAATGATACTATTGTCTTAATTAATAAGCCACATCATTAAGTGCATATGCGAAGCAATCTCAATTTACATCACATTAGCTGTGCATTTTGTTTCATAGGCAAGTAAGTGAAATGCTATTAGAGAGAGAAACTCATTGGAAAATGCTTCGTGACTTGACTGGACTAGGTGCATTCATGGATATCTGCTAAATTACACTTAGATTTGGTTAAGTTTATTGATAAAAACCTACGTTGACTGTAATGTCGTGAGTATTGTGCAAACTATCGTCATATAGAAAATAATGGGAATTGAACACACGTCCTGACAAAAGGGGGTTACAGATATACAGTCTGTTGTCCAACCACTCTGCAACAGAGGCCTTTTCTCTTATACTGACAGATTTGTCTATTGATAGCTCGATGCTCCAGACCCAACTCTGCTCAGACATCACTTGGACTTAGATTTAAGTCAATAAATTTAATTTTCTCATAATTATTTGGATTAACATGTTGGAATCAGTTCCAAATTCCCACAAACATAGTAAAATCCACTGTAAAAATTATTCAAATGTCACAAATAGCTAAATTTAAAATTCCGCATTTGTAAAATGATACCTAATCTTTTCTTTAAAAAAAAAAAAAGTAGAGTAAACAGCAGATTATGTGGTGACACTCCACGTGATAATAAAGCTTGTCGCGACGTGTTCTACGTGATAGCATTCAGCATTTTTCTTGAAAAATCCCATAAATTCCATAACTTTATTGTTCTACTAACATTTATATTTGAATTATTTTTTTGAAAAATGTCAAGAATTTTAGATATCCAAACACGGATGTCGTGTATCAATATTTTATAGCCAATGGTCTATAATAAAATATCATATCTTCCCAAAATGATCATTTGAATGATATTCGCCCATAAAAATCCACTCAAAATAATTTTGTTAATGAGTTTATTTTCTGAAATGAATCGCCTCTTTATTTTCTCTACATTACTCGGTGCTCATTGCTGCTTGAAAAAATTGCGATAACTAATTTTGAAAGTTTACTTTCAATTCTTTAATGCTACTTAATTTTGTTTCTCTTCTCTCTTTCTTGGCAATCATGCAATTTTTTTGGGGGGATCGTTTGGATGTTACGGGAAAATTTTCCTTCATTTGAAAAATACGAATTAAAAGTGACTAAATTCTTAAGACCCCCTCAAGTATTACGTAATATCTGAATATCCCCTTTATTATTTTCGAATTTTTTCTTAATAAATGAAAATTTGTAAAAATTTAATGCTCACCTTTCGCAGATGGGTAGTCGGGAACAAAATCTTTACTTCCTTAATTCTACCTTTATTAGCAACAAGAAAAGAATGCTTCTTACCTTAAGTGCCTCAATATATTCTTTATATTTTTTTGATGATCATTCTTATTGTTTGAAACTTCTTTTTTTGAAAAGATCTTCATTTTATTTTATTATTTTGTGAACATTCGAATTCAATAATATAATAAAAAAAAGTCTCTTGATGAAGTAATAGGAAAAGAAAAATGAGGAAAGAATTGAAGAGAAGAGACATATAAAAAGTAACAAAAGAATGTTAAAGTAAACAAAATGTGGATGAGAAAGAAGAAGTTGAGTAAATGAGTTTATTGTGAACAGATTGGTTTTGAGTTACTTTTCGAAGAGATTTTGGATGTAATTCGAAGAAATTGCTTTTAGACGACTACTAAATATTTATGAATATCCATTATTAGTGTTGATATCTGGGTCCTTGCCTGCGTTAGAGTAAATTTGAACCTAGTCCTATCTGTCTAGATGAAATAAAAATTTTAGAGTCCACATTTTGTCTGAACTAGACATGTTATGTACTCAGATGCAATTTTTGGGATGTTTTCTTGCTACGTGACCTTACTTCTGCACGACACCTGAGATTCCACTCTGCACTTGAACCATACTCAAAGTTACAGTTTCGATTGAAATGTCTAATCCAGTGGTTACCTACCATTTCTTACCCAAAGGCATCTTAAAGACATCCTAGGATACCTCCACCTATTCTATCTTTACTTCATTCCTAAGCTACCATAGGAATTCCTCTAGGTATGGTAGGGTAGGGTACCCTAGGATGTCTTTAAGATGCCTTTGGGTAAGAAATGAGAGGTTACCCTTGACAGCCCTAGAATCCAGTCACAGGACATTAAAAATTATTGTTACACGACAAAGCACTCAATATTCATCTTACTTATGATTTATTAAGCATAAAGCAACAAAAACTACTTTCTCATTTCACTCCAAACATGACCATTCCCAAAAATAAATAAATACTAGTTCGATAAATTGTTATTCTTAAGAACTCCACATGACCAAAAGAATTGAGTCCTCAAAAAACTACTCAATAACTCTCAAATAGAACTAAAAATCATTTATGATCGCCACACGAACATAAAAAAATGAGATAAAATAACAATAAAAAATATTTTTTGTGAGCAAAAAAGAAGAAGAAATGAAACTGAAAGAAATTAGTTCATCGCAACATTGTTTGCACTTAGCTTAATAAAATTAATGTCGTAAGAGAGGAAAAAAAGCTTTTATCGCACACTTTATCTAGTTGTGTACAATTTCTATCTCGAACATGAAATTATTATTTATGGACGACTGCAAAGTACAGTTAAAGACATCCACCAGATTTTTTTTGTAGAGTTCCTCAGTTCTTTATTTCCATTCTTACATATGTGTGAACATTTTGTTCGTATTCTGTTCCTCTTATTCTTATTGTTCATCCTCGGTTACTTCTTTTTTCTCATTCTTAAATGCAAGTGCAACAAATCTATGTAATGGGGTTGTTTAAAAATGACGTCCCTCATTTTTGGGGGTCAGACTCAGAAAATGAAAATTTTTTGTATGAAAGTCTTGTCACAAATGGAATGAGGAGGTCCAAAAATTAAATATTTGGATAGACGTCATTTGTTAACGGCCCCTAGCTTGGTTGCCATCCAGAGATCTTTTAAACATATGTACCCAATAAATTATACATATGATTCCATACAATGCTGAGAGATTCTTCTTTTAAAAATTATTATACATGCTTGTCATCTGTAAATCTCATAACATGTGTACATACAAAAAAAGTTATAATATACAAGACAGAATGTTAATGATTATATAAGTTTGCGGAATCAAACGGAAGTGGAAATGCAAAACATAAAATGCTTTGATTTTGATTGTCATGAAAATAAGAGAAGAGTGAATTGAGTTATTAGTTACATAAAAAGAGACACAATGAAATAATACACAAAAAAGTGGAAAATGCAAAAAATGTTTTGTCAATGATTGTAAATATTTAATTGTTAAATTATCATAAAAGTGAAGATTATCGCATGTGGCATCAAAATGAGACAGTAAAACAAAATTTTATTTTAACAACTCGTTTCCTTGAGAAAGCACGTGCGATTTTTCATTCAGTTTGACTTAAACGATGAAATTGAGCATTTTGAAACGTGTTGTTTGATTCATGAAGATTTAGCAACAAGCTAATGTCGTTTAAATTGCATTTCAATAGGATAAGTTTTTGAAATGTATCGAATTTTTTTTTGGTAAATACATCACAAGGCTTAATTGTGCAAATTTTTATGGTTATAGCTGAAAAAAATTGGTAAGAGCTATTAAAGCTGTTTAAAATTAGTCTATTGATTCATTCATAAAAATTATAATGCATTCCTCAAATTTGAAGGGGTTAATCAAAAATGATGTAACATGTTAGTGCTCTTTGTGAGCTAAAGCTATTCTGTGGTACAGTGGACTAGAGTTTCGATCCCTGCAACAGGGACCCTAAAGAATCCTGAATATGGATCATCCATATTTGACATCCCTGAATATGGACTTCATTAATAATTTGAAATATTTTTGACCGTTAATTTTTAAATATTTATTTTCCATAAAATATGAGACGTCTTGAATAAATGCAACCCAAAAATACATTTTCGACTGCTCTTTCTCTTCTGTTTCATCTTCATCTCATTATTTATCATTTATATTTCGTACGCAATCAAAAGCGAAACTGATCTCGCGAATTTTTGTTTACCTTTTGATTTATATTTTTACGCTGGTTGACTCTCCGAGAGCCTCTTTCTTTTTTTTTGATGTTTACCATATTTATACAAGTTGAAGAAACTATTTAAATATTTTTATGGGTGCTGTAGACAAGGAGATTCACTTTCACTTGACAATGAAATTATTTCACATTTTTTCGTGACATCTTATTTGCAGCTTGATAATTAATTTTTCGTCACCGACAAAGCTCCTTGAACCTTTATTAGTATTCACAAATAGTGCATGGCAAGCAATTAATTTTGAATTTATATATTCAGAACTTTTAGTGCCTATGAATTATGAATTTTTGATTAGTGCCAATTTATACAATACAATATGATTATACTGACTAAGAACGCTTCAATCTATAAAGATATTAATTCAATTTTTTATTATTTAAACACTCTCAATTGTATTTCAGCCTTAACAATTGTGATCGACTGGAATCGATTGAAAAATACTTTATTAATTCTCCTCGTTCAGTCTATTGAATCCGGCATATATAGCTACAAAAAAAATCCATTGAAATTTTTTAAATTCTCATTTTTTCCAAGAGCATATATGCAAAGCGTGTGGTTAAAAATATTTTCATTACTTACTGTATATGCAAGTTGATCCCACAAAATATTTTACGTAAAATAATCTTGCAACTGCTTCCAATTGATTGCCGATGTCAATGCAAATTTCATACATTAAGGTGTGAAGATGAAATTTTAGCGTCAATAAAATTGATGTAAATGATATGAGGGAAGTAGTATGTTTGTGGATGCAGTGTTGGGGCTTAGAATTTTTGAGTTGAAAATTTTGGGTTTATTTTGTCTTATTGTGGCTTTGGAGTAGAGTAGTCGGGGTATTGAGCTATAAGTAGGAAAGTTGGAGGATATGGCCTTTGTGGCCGAGTGGTTAGGCAACGCACTAGATATCTGTATGCCTCTTTTTTGTAAAAACGTGGGTTTGATTCTCACCTTAGTCCGATATTTACTAATATATTAAATTTCCTTGAACTTAGTCCAGTTTGAAGGTGTTTAATGACATATTTGGCTTGAGTATCCACTGTATATGACTTTTTATCAATCACATAACTTTTTGATTAACCTTCACGCCTATGATGCACGATCAAATCCCCTAAATAATCCAAATTGCCTCTATTAACTTTATGACACCTCAAGTTATTAGTGCCACAACACTGTTAGAAATCTGAATCTCTTCTTTGTTTTACGAAATGAAAAAAATTAACGGTCGATTGGATTATAACCCGAAATTGTCAATTTGAAGGTGCATGACAATGCAATAAATAAATTTGAATGGACACATATTCATTTTAGGCATGTCCTATGCTATAAACTACAATTTTTATTGTTTAATAAAAAAAAACTATTAAAACTCAATAAACGGGTCGTAAACATTTACAGTTACAGATTCATTCATGCAATGAGCATAAGAACTTGTCATCACGTTGTTAAGTCTTTTAGATTTCATAAAGATTATTTTTCCCTTCCTCAAGTTCATGCGGTGTGTTGACCGCCAATATCAATTCAAATCTTGAATGAAATGGCATGAATTTCTCACTTTACTCATGCTACGGTATTTTATTATTCCTCATCATACATGAGAAGTGCAATAATAAAAAATAAAGTTATGATATATCGCTTCATTGGATTATAACTGTTGTTAATCTTCTCTATTTTTTACATTTACCTCTTCTTCTCGTTTGATTTAATGATTTGTAGACCTTTCTCATATGATTAAGTACACACATCTCATTGGGGGTCATTTGGATATGACGTCAAACCAGAAATGGGATTTTCAGACCTTCTTTACGCGAGCTTGGGTAGATTTGCCTAAAATCTATTCTATAACGTCCTTATCTCGGGGGAAAAGCTTATTCTATAGAGATTTAGTGCTATCAAGCAAGCCTTTTCAATGTCTCAATTATCAAGGAGCAGTTGATTGGTATATTCTAGAATAAACCCCAAGCTATACCCCTGGTGTGTAACCCTAGGGTACTGCTAGGCTATACTATATACCAATAGGGTAGTGTAAACCAACCAGACCCCCTTTCTATATATTAGACATCATAAGTAAACGATCCCCAAGAATTTCACTCAACCAATTCAGGAAAATGTATGCAAAGTACGTAAATTCATACTGTAAGGGAAGTGCATCCGATTGTGCAATTGTGATTGAATCGTGTAGGTGACTTGCATAACAATAAAGAATGAGACTTCTTTTACATTTACATGTGCATGAAATGAGTAGTACATTAAATAGTCAATATGAATAATTTTTTTTTGCTGACAAATCAAATTTATGTACGGCTGTACATATTCGTGTATTACTCAATGACTCACACCACGCGAATTGCATTGAGGAAATTTAAGGTTTTTATTTGTATCCCGCTGATTGTAGTATTTCTTTTTAATTTCGTCATCTCTTCATGATCTCTTTGTTTGCCACTGACAAACCTTAGTTTTTAATGCCGAAGATAATTATCATTTCGAACAGAGACTTTTTTTTATTGAATCACCAAATACACACACGATTTCTGCCATTATTATAACAAACTCAAGGTCTCTGTTCTTGGTAGTTATTAATCCATTTAAAACTCACTCTAACTTATCCCAAATATGGCCTCTTGGCTGATCTAGTTTTTTTAGTGTGTATTATTATATGCAGCTGAAGAGATCTGCAACTTTTTAACTTCATTTTCCGCCTCCAAAAAAAGTCGTTGAAAAAAATCTCGGCGAAAGTAATCCCGAACGGCACAAAACGGATAATCGAGAGGAAAGTCGGCCCAGGGCTGGCGTGACTCTGGCATGGAGCTGGATTCAAATCAAATCCAGCTCCATGCCAGAGTCACGCCAGCCCTGGGCCGACTTTCCTCTCGATTATCCGTTTTGTGCCGTTCGGGAATCCAAAAGCATAACTCTAAATACAAAATAATAATGTCAAGATGTAGTGAATACCTCTCAAAATGGGTGCAAGAATGCGAATCACGTTTTGACGTTTGAATTGTGGCCTTTTTCAGCTCTCTCTTACCACGCTGTCGCTTGATTGTTGCAATCTCAAAATTATATTTAGCTTGAGAATTTACGAAATAAAATTTTATCGTGAAGAAAAATATCATTTTATTAGACCTGATCAAGGCATGCCGACTTTTTAGAATGCTTTTTGAATAAATTTTTTTGGGGTTTATTAATTTAGGATTGTAATAAAGTTTGTGCTGCAAATTGAAGAGATTGGGAATAATGTCATATATGAAGTGGTTGTAAAGTAGCAGGGGCTTATGCAGAATTTTTTTTGGCGGGAGGGGTGTGTTCTCATTTTTGTCATGATCTTTTTAAGATATCTTTTGCAACGGTCATAATTAATAACCCCCCCCCCCCCCCCATAGATACGACCCTGTAAAGTAGCTATGGTGTAGAGTTTAGGGTGATGGAGCAGAGTCTAATCTATAGTATCAAGCTATATTTAGGAGAATTGACCCCATCCATTTAGAAACTGGACTGAAATTAAAGTGGCTCAAATTAATCATTCTTAATTCCTTGACTTTTAACTGAAAATTCCTGACGATAAGATAACGAAAAAGTATAAATTTACACCTGCAAATATTTATAAAGCAACTCAGATAAAAACTTCAAATTATGCATTATATTTTATTTCATATTCGACAAATAATCATTCAGTTCTCAAAAAGCGTTCAGTCAAAGTTAGCATGCCTTGTAGTCAACTTAGCGTGATTCCGTGAGATCGATATGTAATAAGGCAAAGCAAGTTGTGAAGTTTCTTAATCGTTATCTCATTATCGATACACAAAAGCATCTAAAAAACTGAAATATTCGTGAAAATTAAATTTGAAGAGTTATCTCTATTCGCCTACTGTGATCTTTTGTTCATAATTGAAATCTCCTGTCTAATTGATGTGAATTTTGAAAGACATGAATTATTGAGTTGTGACTGATTTGAAATCAACAAAAACCGACCTTCAAACAGCGGCAACAAAAGTCGTGTAAATGTGTAAACAAAAGCTTATCTTATAATGAAATGTGCATGCGAAAAAAGAGAAATTATTTAGACTTTCGTATCATATCCAAAAATTGTATATTTTCGAATTTTTATTAACGATGATTATTTCTTCTTCTTCCAGTGCATCACTCTGCTAAAAAGTTGGGTCCCACGTATCATTCACAAAACGGCATTTAGCACCAAAACTACCTTATTTAAAAAAAATAATTCGACAATATGAATAACGTACAGCGAAATTTTTTCAAGTTCCTGTTTATACTGGCAGTATGGTCATTTCTGTTGATAGGCGTAATAAAAATTAACAATGATAACATAGACTTATCAGGCGTCTCAATAACATCACAGACATATCTTAAGAAAATTCCACTGCACAGGAATTTACTGCAAAAAGAGAAGTGGAATCAACTGATGGATCAAACATCGACAACATCTGCGTCTGAAAGACTGATGACTTATATTGATAATGAAGTTCTGGTCGATAATAGAACTGGTATGAGAATGTTTATATAGCTGTACATTTGTGGGTCATTCATAAGTTACGTCTATCAAAAAATGGAATTTTTAGACCCCCATCCTCCCTTTTTTCGAGAAATTTCTGACTGTACCCACTTAGTCCCCCAAAATGTTGGACGTAACTGCTAAATAATTCCCATTTCAATTTCAAATAAAAATTCTTTTCTTTTTCTTTACTCCCGTACTTTTTTTTATTTAAACAAAACAGGTATTGATGATGAGCAGCTAGTGAAAGATGTGGAAGAAAAATTACCATCACTTCCAATAGCATATTGGACGAAGCATAAAGCCATTCAAGCGCAAGCAAACAATAAGAATTCAAAACAATGCGCCAAATATCCATCAATCTTCGATCTACAGTTTAGTAATATTTACTGGCAGACACTTCAGACAACAAATGGCACCTTCCAATTATTCGGTGCTTATTATGATATTAGGAAAAATTCCAAAATAGGACCTGCCGTCAGGATACTCGGTATGATTGATCGAATCAATCCAAGCGTTAAAACATACTGTCAATTTTGGTTTGACGGACAGAAAGATCCGACTATAGTCAAGACATTTGAATATAAATACATTTGGTGAGTAATTAAATTAAAATTGAACAAAAGAAAATTTTTTTTAATTTATTGTGTTCCAAATTGGCATTAAATTATTTCTCAATGCTCTTTTTTTCTCATTTTCAATAGGTTCTCTCGATGGGGCAATTACTTTAACAATGTCTATCAACCATACCTTATCGCATGTCAAATACCGAAACCTTTTCATGCACTTGTTCCAACTTCAGTGTCAATCGTTGAGAAACAATGCGATACAGCGACAAATAATCTAAGAGTAATTTACAATTTGCCAGCCGATGATCGTAAAAAAGGCTTTGCTGTTTGTGTCAAGGGCTTAGATTTTCTGTACGATGATTTATCAGTCAAGTTAATTGAATGGATTGAACTAATCACGCTTCTTGGTGCCGACAAGATTTATTTCTATGAATTACAAGTTCATCCAAACATATCGAAAGTATTAAAGCATTATGAGAAGGAGGGTAAAGTACATGTGACGCCATTAACATTGCCAGGAGGTCAACCTAATATACCCGGCCTACAACATTTATATTTGACGAAAAAGACGAGTCAGAAAAGGCAAAACGAATTAATTCCATATAACGACTGTTTGTATAAGAATATGTATAAATATGAATTTATTGCACTATTGGATATTGACGAGGTAATAATGCCGAAACACGATGATATGAGTTGGCATGACTTGATGGTGAGGGTGCTTGAAAAGGGCAAGAAGTTACGTAATACAACATATCCATCCTACAATGTCCGTAATGTTTATTTCTTTGACGAGACACAGCATGATCATGAGTGGATACCAGGCATGCCTAAGTACATGCACATGCTGCAACACATCAATCGTGCAGCGAATTTTACAAAGCCAAATCAATACATCAAGTGTTTCCATAATCCCGAACGAGTATTGACGCTTCACAATCACTTCCCACTCGCCTGCCTTGGAGGACCGTGCAAATCATTCTCAATTGACACTGATGATGCTCAACTACAGCATTATCGTGCTGATTGTGTAAAGACATTAAAGAAATCATGTGAAGATTTCAAAGAGAATAAAGTGAAAGACTCAACGATATGGAAGTTTAAAGACCAGCTTATAGTGAGAGCAACAAAGGCTTTAGAGACTTTAGGCTTTTTTAAAAATCAACAAAAGACTTCGTATCGAGAAAATGAGGTTTACTGAATTGGACGTGAATAATAATAATGTGCGTCGAGTGTCATTCTATTCAATTAAGTAAATAAATTCGAAGTGAAGATAAAAAAAATTGTGATAATAAACAAGAATAAATAATAAAGGAGAAAAGGAATGGGATAATAGGAACACAGTGTTGGGTATTAAGTGTGATAAAATTACTTAATAGAGAAAAAAAAGTTTTATATTAAAATAAATTAGTTCCAATGCGTAACTAAATAAATTGTGAAAAAATAATAATTTTTGGGATTTTTGAACCCAAATATCATCCAAAAATGAGAGCTTAGTTGATTAATTACGTTCATTAGGATTATTGATCTTTGATAAATAAAATTGACATTCGTTGACCGAATATTTGTTCAAGTGATTAGTGACGGCTGATATTTGGTCAATTAGAGTTAATTTTGTTTACTAAGGAATAAATTCAGATATTTGTGATTTAAAAATTCCGGATATCAAGCAACACGAGGGGTTCAGGAATTTATTAAGTTTGGTATTCTATAAAGTGATAGTAAGACCTTGAGTGTTAGATAGACATTTGTGAGCAAGCAGTCCCTAAATCTAGCTTTAAATAGAGGACATAAATTGTTGAATAATTGATGGCAATTTAGTATAAAACCAAGCAGTTATAGCATAGATGCAAAACTTAATAATTTGCCTGATATCCCTCAATTCTAATTAAATTTCAAATTTTTAAGAAGATGGATTCCTAAAAATGACTAAATACAGTCAAAAATATATTGAGAACCCCATCCCTAAACGAATTGTAGAAAAATGACTAAACAAAATGCACCGGCTACAGTCCGTGACTAAAAATATCCAAAAAAAATATGAAATGTCAGTTGCTACACATTCAATAATGTAATTAAATTAAGCTGTCAATGAAATATTTAATTTAAAAGCGATAATTGATATTTATCAAAAAAACGAGTGAAAACGATATTATTGTTAATGAATCTGTAAAACAGTTAAATACAAAGGGGACGTCCATAAATGAGGTCCAATATTTAGGGGTAGACAGGCAGGCGCGGAGCCAGAAGGGTATTTGAGGGTTTTTGGGGGAAAAAAATCAAAAAAAAGGTCTAAATTTTTTCATGCAAAAAATGTGAAAATCTCCCCCGTCGAAAAATTTCTGGCTACGCCCATGGGGTAGAAGATAGGGTGCTGTTTGACAGGGGAGATTTTAAAAATCTCATTTTTTGATGGACGTTATTTGTGTTCAGCCATCATTTTTTTGCATATCATTTTCATTGAACGTTCATGCTTTTTCATCGTCATTCAGGGAACAAAAAATGGGAAAAAAATTTTTATCATTAGAATTCATCATCATCATTTATATCCATATTATTTCTGTATTAATAATCATCTCATTATTGTTAATTAAAAAACCTTGAAAATAAATTCATGTACATTCAACAAATTATTATTGGTGATGCTTTTTCCGACATCATGTAGAATATGATGAATGAGCAATATTGGCATCACAATAGATGATACATTCAAGTTATAGGCAAAGATTCTCTCGCGTAAATCTAAATTCAATGCCATTTTTTTCTTTGGAAATTTTTTTTTAGATTTTTTTATTTTTATTCCCATCGATGCATTTTTGTCAGATTCCATGTGAGAAATTGTTTGGGTGCATGACCATCCAATCAAATTGAAATAATCCTCCTTCATATTAATCCAATAATGACGAAAAATCCTTGAATTATTTATAAGCATCTTTAACTACCTGAAAGTCTCTATACCAAAATATCCAAATGGAATTTCAATTTATTTTCAACTTCCTCAAAACCCCCAAAAAATTTATCTCAATTTATGAAAATATCTGACGTGAATCTGACAACATCTTTGAGAGATTTGCATGTGTTAATCGAATCGTAAATCGATAAATTTTAAAGATTCATTAGTTTTCTCAAAAAAGCCAAAAAAAAAATTATTGTATTTTATTGCTTTCTCATTTAACTGACTGACTACTGTATTGTATTATATATTCATACGTATGAACCTGTAAATTTATTTGTGTATAATTAGATAGAAAACAAATTAAGTTTGATGAGGCTGATGAGGAGAAGATGGTCTGGGTTTATTGCATGGACTAGCATAAATGATGAACTGTTAATTTGGGGATTTCTTCTTAATTTTGCGCCATTTTTGACTTGAATTGAGTACTTCCAGTACTTTTTTGAATCCTAGTCCCCAGTAACCAAAATTTTTGATAGCTTGCTATAAATTAGCTAAAAGCTAGCTGGATATTTTTCAGCTAGCTAAAAGCAAGCTTATAGCAAGCTATCAAAAATTTTGGTTACTGGGGAGTAAGATGGAATCTAGAGTATCAAGCCATATGTAGGTTATTATGCCTAATTATGCTAGTGTGATAGTCGGGTCTCTATGTACAAGTGGTTATTCCAGTCATTTACCCTCTTATTTGTGAAGACATGGGTTCAATTCCCACCAGTAATCATCCATGAATCATTATATAGATCAGTAATTCTCAAACAACGGTCTGCGACACCAGAAGCGTAGCCACAAAAATATAAAGTGGTTCCAAAAAAATTGCTAGAGGACGAAGGGGTCTCATTTCTGATCAGCATCAAAGAAGAACCTTCTAGAAAAAAAGTTCATCCTCAAAAATCAATTAGTTATGTCCACAAAACAACAAACTTCCAGACAATCTTCTCAGCAAGCCAATCAATAAATTATAAAACATTGCTCCAAAGGCACTGACGCGTCTGATTCATTCGGAAGTGAATAAAAATAAATTTTCATTCTAAAGAAAAAAAATCACCCATAGCAAGTGCCTTTACGCAAGATTTGCGAGCCAAGATCAATTATAATGTTAAATAAGCAACAAAAAAAAGTCTCATAATTTATTTAATATTCCATAATTTCGAACAATTTTTTTATTGCTTTTAAGTTGTAAAATATTGTATGTGAAATAAAAAAGTCACTATAATAGAGGAAAAAAAAGTTAATTGAAAAGAAATCTCAGCAGTCTTTTTTTTTACTTTATTAAATCATTTTCTATTACAGCAATTAATCAAAAGTATGCTACAATTTGATTGCCTTAAAAACGATCATTAGTTGCATAAAATATAGATGATGAAGAAGAAGACGAAGACCAATTGACGTAAAATATGTGGAGCGATCGAGACTTCATTTGCAATTTTCAAGTGAATTTCCAAAACGTGACTTTTGTTTATTCTTCTACTTCTTTCCAATGGCGGAATCGGATTTTTTAGAGGGGTCCAATTTAAAGTTTAAGTTTCAAACTTCCAAAAAATTTAATTTCAAAAAAATTCGACCCTCCCCCCTACCTCCCTGCACCCCTGCATCTCGTTTTCGATGAAATGTTAAGCCCCTGGATTGCTTTTTATAGGCGAATGACATGAATTTGAATTAGAAAACGAAAGAATGGAAAAAAATGTTGCGTTTTAAAATTGCAAGGTAACAGCCGACAGAAGTAGAATTGATGATTACGTATAATTTGCGGTTATCTGTGAGCCAATTAACATTTTCTTGCTGTTTGTTTCAATGCAACTAAAAATCACACGATTTGGTAAAGTATGGCGGTGTTTTTTTCGGCGATTATAGTGTTTGAGTAAATACGAAATCGAGCACTTTTCTGTGAGTCTTGTGGAAAAAATCAATGATCTGGAATTGCTATTAAAATTCCATTAAAATCAACACTGAGACTTAATTTCAATAATTTTGCAATAATCTCTTGCTCGATTTAATATTCGAATTAGATCAGAACTATGATATTTTTATGCCTTTATATCTACAGCATTTCGATACATACTAAATTCCAAAGGTAAGCTGAGCTGTGAGTATTTTTTCTACATTTCAGAACTAGCTGATTCTGAGTTTTTATGGGTGCTTGGTAGTGTTTTCTAGCATTTATTCTGGATGCTAGATTTTATGGAACTAGCAAAATCCTATTCGACATAATAATTTAAGGATAATGTCCCAAGGCTGTTGACACGGAATCGAAATTTATGACTACTTTTTTTATTACAGGACGGCACAACTGCTTGAGATAAACTTTCCCTCTCTTACATAAGCATCGATTAATCTTACCAATAATTAGCAGTGACGTAATTGTGGATTCACCGAATTAATAACTGATATTAAATTTAGCTGACAGATTCACTTGAATTTAATCAGCCTATAAGAGGCAGGGATGTAGATAACTGTCTTCCACAGCATATAAGCCAAGTAATTTAAACAAAGAATTAAGGCGCAAATGACAGTGCATGACCAAAAGAAGTTCTTATCTCAAGATGTTGGAATGATCTTACAAACATGCAAATACTATTTTTGGGCTTGTCTTCGGTGCAGTTTAACTTGAAGCCTCCAACTTGCTAAAATAATTTTATTTAGCTATCCATTTTTATTGTTTTAAAGTTTTAAATTTATTCATCCTAGAAAAAAGATTGCATATCTAAGATTAAAAATGTCACAGCCTCGGTTTTTGTTAATTTTATCGTTGCATCCATGAAAAATACCATTTATGGATGCATGTAGATTTTAAAATTTGAATTGAAATTGCATGTGGACTCTCGTGCTAATTGAACCCATGTCCTCACAAATGAGAGGGTTGTAAATTTATGGTCTGTTTAACCACTTGCCACAAAGACTTTCCTTCCTTCCTGGTACGATACCCCAGATTCGACTCTAATCCGACATCACATTAGTTCCTCAAATCAGCTGACAAAAATATAATTTCAAATCCTCAAAACTTGCTCAAAACAATGTTTCATTTAGTCGCGGTGTCTCAGTTTAGTTTAAACTTCATAATCATTCATGTTAAATTGCAAAAAGTCACAACTTTAACCGTAAAGCCGTAAAACTCTTTATTTTTGATGAGCACTTCACGTTTTACAATCAAAATTAAAATTTATCACGCTATTAACAACAATTTGTTTGACACTGCATTTCGGAAATTTACAAATATTAAGAACTATTAAGAACAAGATTAAATGAGATACGGGAATGAAGTAATTTATTGTCATGCCGCTTGTTGTCTCTCAGATGTGAAATTTCTGAAATATTCTCAAATATGATAATTCCTCTTTATTCTCACTGACAGTTTGTAAATATTCACTGAATATATGAATTTTATAAACATTTTAATCATGCAACTTCTAATTGAAATCTTTCATGCTTACACAAAAAAGCTTCATTCGACGTAAGTTTGAATGAGAAACAGAAATAAAAGATTTCCATCCAAAGAAGTTTTATTTTTAAAACAATTTCTAAATCAAGAATTCAATGCGAGAATATTTGCTCATTTCATAAAAGGTCTACGTATTTGAATAGCTCATTACTTATGCAAAATGTGAAGAAAAATTTCCATTTAACGTTGTGTGTGCTTACATGCTTGTTTGAACGAAGCACCTTAGAAACTTGTTCCTGACCTAACTTAATATTCGAAATAGACTTGTGGAAATATTTTCGTGATGATTGAAAGAAAATACATTTTATGAATGACTTTTACTGTTTTGAATATTGCCAACAGACTATTTGTTATTAGAATTTCAACACATTTTTGGAGGTTATTTAGACAGTGCTCTTTATCTGTCCGATGTCTGTCTGTAAGGTGAAGCAGTCTATTATTTCATTTTACTTACTAGATGCATATTAGATCTTGAATTTTGAATTCAAAACAATCAAGGGTATGTAACTACGCATTTAGTTACATTTGAATACATTTTCAAATATTTTTTGACCGTTTTAATTCAAATTTTATTAACCGTTATTTTTTCAAATATTTTTTGACAGTTAATCAATTGATTCCATGAAACAGATAGAATGCGCTTTTGTCATTCACAAGTCACTAGAGGCTATACGAGTTTAGAATTTCTGCACATTTTCGGGGACTAAGCAGACAGTGCACTCACGTAACATTGAAATTCACCAATGGATTTGAGGTAGGAATGTGGAATAATGCAATTTAAATTTGTTCATAGCGAATTAAATTAAATTGCATAAATTAGTTTTCGAGTCAGAATGTTGTATGCAAAAAAAATTAAAATAAATAAAATTAAACTACAGCGTGCACAAAAATTTTCCAATGCTATGAACGAAAATAAAAATTCTTGAAGAAATTTATACGACGTCAGACAAAAGAAGCTCATTATGAGCTGTGTAAAAAGTCGCACAAGCAATTAATTTTCGCCATTAACCGTCGTCAGCTCAACATTAGTTTTTATTATTATTTTTTTAGAAGCTTTCAGAACAAGGTCATGCGACGATGATGATGAATAAGTAAGTGTGACTTAGAAAAACATTGTAAAAATATAGTAGCTGCTACAAGTTCCCACAGTATCTTGAATGAATCTCACCTCTATATGAAGATGATGTCCAATTATGAATTATGACTATTCTCACACAACAAAGAAATTTTTTTAAAATTAAAAAAAAAATATAATGGGAATAAAATACACCGAGAGCTGTTTAAAGGAGGTAAAATTTAAAAGATGATGATAGATGTTCGTGAGTATTACTGTCGAATGAAAAGAGTTTGACGTATGACACAACGTGAATCACAAACTGATACTTTTTTTTGTATTTTTATGGAAATTTATTGGAAGCTTTGGTGGTCTGCTAATTTCCCCTTGCTATTAATGATGCTCATTAATTTTTGTCACATTAAGTTAACGATTAAAATGATGTTTGTTAGACAAAAATTTCTAACGGTTTTGTGAAATTTGAATTTTAGCGGTCTTGCAAAATTTGAATTTTAACAGTGTTTTCAATTTGAATTTTAACGGTTTTTTAAAATTTAAATTTGAAATTTTCACATTGTTAATAAATTTCAAAATAAAACCGTTACAAGCATGTAAGCACAGAAATGTCGAGAAACATTCTGTCGCAAATGCGCATTAAAATGTGATGAAATTACCATAAAAATTCTGTTGACAATAGCCATAAAATGTAAGCTACAAAAAAATACGCAATTACGATGAATTGTAATTGTAATTGATATAATAATAATAGAAATACTTTCCATTTTCATGCCATAATGTGATGCATAATGCCTCTGCTCACTAATGCTGGTTATGAATTCATTAAAATTAGCTTTTGTGTAATTTATGCGAAATTTTTTTCTCTTAAAATATTGAAATCACGAGAAAAAGATTAATCGAAACGATTTATATTAAATCACAAGTTAAATTAATTAATTATTGAACATGACATATAGCACGCTTATGGAACGTGGTGTTGGTGGAAATGTATGCACGGCGTCCTTGCACGCCCAAAAAATATTTCTTCAAGATATAAATGAAACATTTTACTGCCTTTTGGATCATAGAAACAATAGTTCATTCCATCATGTTTTTATGACTACAAATGAGTCTCCATTCACTTCAGTTTGTCTAGCATTACATGGGAAAAATATTTTTATTGCTTTGTAGCTCCCTGAAAGAACATCTTATTCACATATTACCTCAACTCAGAAATATTCGAAAAAGAAAACAAAGAAGGCAGTGAAAAATATGAAAAATTTCATTTCAGATAAAGTTCGATGATGTAAGTGAAAAGGTCAACCAATGACCCAGAAACTTGAGAATAAGTTTAATTTTTTTTTATGAAGAAGAAATGCGCTGTTAAAGGCCACTGCGGTGAAGAAGTTGGGCCTTCAAAATAAATTGTTTCCCATCAGCTCAAAAATTCCTGCAGTGCTAATATTAAAAGTAAATCAAAACCAACAATCAGAGATTTGAAAGAGTCCGGTCCATGGAGCATTTGGGGGTCATTCACTTGTGATGTGAGGTATAAAATGGAATTTTTTGCATCTCTGACACAAAATTTTGATTTAAAAAAATTCAAAAATATGGCACAGTTCCAGACCCCCTCTCTTAATACAACAAGGGGTTCTAGGGGGTATGGACTTGTGTGACATGCTAAAAATTCATTTTCAAATGAACATCCGATGGCAGCAAGAAGAGAGTCTAAAAATTCAATTTTATATTGAACGTCATTTATGAACGACCCCTAAAGCAATTGTGAAGAGAATTCGCAGCGTAATTAGGAAGTTTTCGAATGAAAAAAGAAGAAATTTAATTAACGGTAAATGATCGTACCTAGAACTCCACGCGTGACATTGAATGAGGTGTGTGTAATAAGCAAATATGAATAGGAATTCAGGATTAAGTAATTTACATTTATGCAAGAAGCCCGAGACCCAGATATAATATTTTATAGGATAGGCATAAGCACAAAACTTGTTTAGAATGCAGTCATCAACTCAGCAAGCTGTAAAACTACCTATTTATATTAATGCCACAGCTTATAGCCTTTATTTCAATTATTTGACACTGTTCAGTTAATTCTCCTTGCCAATCTCGACGCTGTGTCTAACTGTTCATTTTTTGCAAAAGGAATAAAAGTTTAGGTATGCAATATAGAGCAACGTTATCGTTCCAGTCGTCATCATCATCATCACCAGTTCCATACTTAATGAAGACGATGCAAAATGCACTAGCGATTCGTAATGGAAATGAAGTTACGAGTCATTAAAGAATTTTCACACGTATTTGCAATTTATTCCATAACATTCTCTCCCGTCATGTGTCGACTCCCTTTTGTTACTTACTTTCGGAAATGTGAATAAATTTTTTATGATAATTTTGCTCTTATTGTTTAAAAATTATTTGATCATATTCACTGAATATATCTTCCTCGTGTGACTTCTTTAGCGACTTGCATAAGAAATCATTTTCATATTCATTCTCATCGTTTATTGGAGAGAATCCATTCAATTTGGCATAAATGTGTCATATGATGATTTATTGGAACTCATCGACATTGCTTAATCAACCGAGCCCAAAAAAAGAGACAATGAAGTTTATTGAAATTATTATTATTGTATTATTTTCAATAATAAGACTTCATTGTAAGTAGGTAAGTAAGAGGAACGTAGGACGGTAACTTATTTATAGAAATCATTATTGCATTAAACTAAATAATTAGTTAGTATTCAGAAGCGATAAAGCGAGAAATTTTTCATTCTCTGATAAGAGTAAAATAATTTAATGCATGTAATAAATTAAGATTGTGAGGAATGATGAGGCTAATGGGGCTTGAATCGCACTTGCTTGAGATGGATTTTAAAGAAGAAATTTTTTATCTGAAGGGAAAAACTGAAAGGATCGTAATATCGATGTGTTTAGTAGGTTAATTACCTGATCGATTTATTAATGTTGGTGGTGGCTGAGCGTAGTGGAATCTGGGGTATCGAATCATATATAGGCAAATCTGCCAGTGCGAGAGTAATGTCCCTGTGGTCGAGTGGTTAGACAACAGAACGGAAATCTGGGGCCAGCTACCCTAGGAGTACACTACCCAACCCTACCCTAGAAACCGGCCCCTGTATAACTCTTTTATAAGTACTTGGGTTCGAGTCCTATCAGAGACCACAATTACAATTGATTCAAAATTTATTCAAAAATTCAACTTAAGTCTTGCTTAAAAAATATAATAGAATGGTCAAATTTTTCAAAAAGCTCAAAATGCTCAAAATTTATTCAAAAAGCTCAGAATTTGTTCAAAAAGCTCAAAATTTATTCAAAATGTTCAAAATTTATTCAAAAAGCTCAAAATGCTCAAAATTTATTCAAAATGCTCAAAATTTATTCAAAATGCTCAAAATTTGTTCAAAAAGCTGAAAATTTGTTCAGAAACCTCACAATTTTCCAGAAAAAATCTCGATTATTAAACCAACAACTTTTATCTCAGATTTACAAGATACTCTGTATAAATTCCCAAAAAAATTTGCATCAACTATAAAGAACAAATTACCAAGAATCATTAAACATGCTAATTTTAATTTTTTACAACAAATTCTACCATTTACTTAACAGAAATTACTTCACTTTTACCGCCACTAAAAAAAATATGCGAATGTGAATTTTCTATTCAACAACAAAAAAAACTCATTAAAAATCTATAAAATAAAATGTTAAAGCTTAATTAAATAGAAGACTTCAATTAGTGCAAGAAATAAAAGAGCAAAAAAAAGTTTTTTCATTTTTTTTTAAATTATTTAATTGATTTATTGTAAGATGAATGAAAAAGCACCGTTATGCAATTTAAATCTATGAAATATCTTTTCACTTTATTCCTTCTCTTACATATTTCTATACACATACTTTCTTGCGATCATTCGCTCGATAGAAAAATCATTGTACATTTTCATACAAAACACTAATTAAGATCGTAATCATCTGCGTGTATTATGTATGATCAAATGAGTGTCAAATAGAAGCCGTAGTGCTGGAAAATAAAGAAAAGTACGAAATTCAATGCAATAAAGTGCTTATCTTCATTTGATTGCAAATAAAAAGTTTTACAATTGAATAAAACAATAATAAGATGGAATTGCTGAAAAAATTTTATTATGTGTCCAAAAATAGCGTACTGGTATGTAGGCTGTGTAGATGTAAATTTTTTATTGACATCTCATTATTTGCTTGTCCCCGAAATAAAACTTTGTTCATTACACAAATATAACAGTAGAAACAGACCTAATTATCCACATTTTGTGACAAAAGAAGTGAGCTATAAAAATCGATTCGATTCGCTTAATTAGGTTGCTCATAATTATCGATATTTTCACACATTATTAAGACTGTAATTATTGGGAGCTTTATCGGATTGATCAGAGATATATGTTAGTTGTTTTACACACAATGTACTACAGAATTTTAAATATATATAGAATGAAGACATTACTGATTCCTTTGTTATTGAGAAATTATTCCAAGTCTATTTTGATTTAAAATAATTAGGAATTTTAACGGAATTTTCAGATTTAAATTTTAAAACAGGGTAAAATAATCGCACCTAGCTTTTGCCCTTCAACTAGAAAGTTGCGCCAAAAATCTTATTTTCAGATAATTTGTAAACAATCATTTAAGATTCTCGAGAAAAACGTAAGTAAATTAAGAAAAGTAACACTACTCTTTCAATATTTTACAGGAAATAATCTTGTGTACATTTTTCATTTGCAGAATAAGCAAACTTCAAGAAAATCAACCTTAATCCAACAATTTACTAATAAATACTGAAATATAAACAATCCAAGGAATAAACCCATCATAAATAATAATTTCTAACGCCCCATAATATCCCATTTTTAATGCATTCAACCTAAAAAAAATATAAGCAGGAAAGTATATTGCTAAAAAAGTCATAGAAAGGAAATCTGAAACAACCTTTTCAATGACATTAAAAAAGAGAGAATAATGCCAACTATTTTACAAGGAAGTCAAAAGCAGTGGCATCAAGATTATCTCATGATTGCATTACTCTTTCAATTGATTTCACATTCAATGGGTATGAAAACTATGAAGATTGCTACAACACGTAAAGAATAGCGCATTTTCTTTTGCACGGTCGATAAATGTCTTTAATTAATTTATTAATGCAAACCTATTAATTATAGCATGAAAATGTAATTTGTTCTTGAAGAAAAAATTCTCGTAATTACATTTATTGTCGGTAGTCGAAAGTATTTATCGATATTTAATTTTAAATACCGTACAAAACCTGGAAGACAGAGAGACAGTTAATATTGGCATAACAACAGTAAAATAACATAGAAGATTCGCCAAAAAAAGTATATTCTTTTACAAAGTTTTTGTGTTAAATTTAGGTAATATTAGAATTTTATAGCTTAAACCGAGAAAATTGGCTTTTTGAGTGTCTTAAAGTATTGTTAACTAACACACGAATTGATAAAACCAGAGTGACAATCATTTTTTATCCTCTAATTAAGCAAAATAAGTGAAATTAAAGTCACATACTGAATACGCAAATAAATATTAAATTTTAGATGATTTTTCCTCAAGATTTGCTCATGTCTGAATTGATTGTATGATTATTTTCCGAATAATATCGTGATCAATTATCGGATGAACAATATTTCTGGGAAATTCTCTGAAAAAAAAATTAATTAAATCAAAGTGAAACCTCTGACAAGGAATTTCTTGGTTAACGGGATCTTTTATTTTGTTGTGGAAGTGATTTAACTGGCAATTCATTAAGTATCAAAACTCAACACAAAATGTTACAAAACGGACCATCAACCTCATCTGGGAACAAGCCTCAATCGGAAGGACTACGGAAAAGGGCTAACAGGTTATTTAATTATCAACAATCGCATAAAGTGGAACTTCCAATTCCTCCAACGCCTACCCAAAGCAAAGCGAAACGAGTGAACACATCTAATCTTGCCAGAAAGACAAAGTCTGCTAACATCGTTGACGCTAATCGTAAACTTTCTTCCTATGGCTTTATAATAAAATCTAAAACTGATCAAGGGCATAATGAGGGTTCACAGATGGTCATTGATTCTCAAGATGTTTGTTTGAAAGATCAGACTGAACAATTGAATGCTGAAATAGCTGAGAACCTGATGAGCATTTCAAAAATGAGAGAGAATTTAAATAATGAGATCAAATGCATTTTAGACTTATCTGGTAATAAAGAAAACGTGAATGATGCCATCAGCAAACTCTGTACGATGATTCAATCTAATAATGATAAATTATGTTCGCTGCATGAAACGACTCAACAAAATCTGCTTAAATTGCTTGCTCTGCAAAAAGATCTTGAAATAAGTAACATAAGAAGAGACAATATAATTAAAGCCAACTCTGACAAAATCCAATCAATCGAAACTAAATCTGCGTGTACAATTGATCTTCAAAAAGTCTGGATAACGTTCACGAGTGACAAAGAGCTTGAAGAGCTTCAAAAAAATGGAAACCTCATATCAAATACCAAAAATATTTTTAGAAGAATGGATATTGATGTCAATAGCTATGGTATTTTTCCGATTCGCTCCGCAATGTTTCAGCACATAAAAGTGGGTAATTCCATAGTCCCAACGTTATGTGTGTCTTTTGCGAATGAAAAAATTGCGTCAATTGTTCGAAGGAAAATTATGGCATATAATGCAATGCTGGAAGATGAAGGTCGACTAAACGAAATGAGATACAGTGAGAGAATATTCTGGAGTAAAGATGTTTGGAAGATACTTAAATTGTGCTGGGAATTGAGAAGATTGAAACTAGTAGAGTATGTGAATGTATATGCTGAAGGCATTCGCGTTCAATACCTAATAAAATGTGATGACCAGATATCTACCAAACTCACTTCAATGAATGTAACTACGTTCAGTGATGTGGATAAGCTTCGAGCTATTGTTGGCGACATTTTCCCTGAAGCACACTGTTGCGATTTGTATGATGATGAATACTTCAGACTGAATTTTGCTAAAAGAGATAAAAAAAGATGTGGTGATGAGGAATCTGCAGATGAGGATGATGGCATGCAAGGGAATATGGATTGCTGATATATGGACTCGGCTCTAAATTTGAATGATGGCAACAATAACTTTCGAATCAATCAGAATAGAACTAAAAGGCGTGATATTACTGACATGACGATAGCATCTCTTGAACTTAACTTTTTAAATCTAAAAAAAACCTCTCACATAAATATTCCTATATCTGATATGATGCATAATTTTAAGGCATTGCACAATTTAATTGGAAGTAATAAATTAATGAACTTTCACTACTGGATATGGAATATTCACTGCCTTAATGATTCAAAATTCAATTATCTATCATCCTTATTAAGTGGCCGAGTATGCACTGATCTTCAAGTACCTGACATTATCTTTTTAACTGAAACATGGATTAAAACCTCGGGTAAATTCAAATATTTTAATATGTCAGCTTATAAACAATTTTTAGTAACCAGAGAAAATAAGAAGAAAGGAGGAGGTGTCTCGATATACATTCGTGAGAAAATCAATAGTGATTTAATAAAAACGTGCTGTAATGATGATATCGAATTCATACTAATCAAACTAGACTTAAGTATATCACAAAGTTTTTATATTGTTGGTGCTTATCGTCCTCCAAAAGGCAATTTGGACGTTTTTCTTACTACTCTTGAGGAGTTCTTTCATACTTATAATGATCGTTTATTAATAGCTGGTGACATCAATATAGGAGAACAAAATACTAGATTCAATGAATATGCCGATGTATACAACTCATACGGATACGAAAGAAGTAACAACGCAGTCTCTTTCGATTACAATAAATTTGGAACTGATAATTCTAATATTGGATCTATTTTGGATAATGTTCTCGTGCCAAGTGCTATTAATAACGTGACTCTCACAAGCCTAAAGACTATCTACTCAGATCATAATATTCTGATGGGGACAGTGATGTTTGATCAAAAGCAGTCAATTAATGATGAAGTGTGTAGAACAAAAATAGTCAAAAATGATAAAAAAGGAACTATAAAAGAACTCAAAGTAATCTTAGAATCTTATATTCCTAATGGAACAAGTGTGAATGAAAAGTGCACTAATTTAATGAATACTGTGAAAGATGTTTATGATAAGAATTCTTATCAGATGTGCGTTAAAACTCGGGACAATAATTTCTGTTTTCCTCAATGGGGAGACGTTGAATATGCTCAGCTTTGCAATTCTATTCATAATATGCACGATAAAATATGGAAGGTATTGGACACCCATAAACCATGTGACAATTTAATTTTAAAACTTAATGACTTAGTGAAAATGAAAAAGGAAATGGAAATTTTTAAATCATATAAATTTTATAGCCAGTCTATTATAAGCAATCCCAGACAATCATGGAATGTGATAAATGAATTATGTGGTCGGAAGAAAAAAAGCACTAAACTTACACTCATATCAAATGGTACAATGACAAGTGATGACAAAACTATAGCCAATATGCTTCAATGTCACTTTATGACCGCTGTCGGGACTAAATCCAACCGAAAAGTTATTCAGCATAGAGGTCCTTTTGTATCGAATACTTTCCAATTTCACAACATAAGCGAGCAGCTAATTTTTGATCTCATCTTATCACTTGATTCCAATAAATCCGCAGGTTATGATGATATCTCACCGATTATTTGGAAGTCAGTAGGTGATGAAATTTCCTCAGTGATATGCCAACTTGTAAATCAAATGATTGATGAAAGTGAATATCCAGACGTCCTAAAAAAAAAATTGCAAAAGTTATTCCAGTTCATAAAAAAGGATCAAAAACTACTTTAGAGAACTACCGACCAATTTCTATATTGCCAATAATTTCGAAAATCTTTGAGAGAATAATTTATATGCAATTGGATGATTTTTTTGAGACTAACAATATACATGATGAATATCAATTTGGATTCAGAAGCGGTAGAGGCTGTCAAGATGCTATTAGTCAAGTCATGTTTCATGTTTCAAAAGAAGTTGATGCGGGCAATGGAGTGGTTTTACTTTCATTAGATATTTCTAAGGCATTCGACTCTTTATCACATGACATCTTACTGAGGAAACTGGAATTTATGGGTATACGTGGATCTTCGAACAATTTAATTAAAAGTTACCTCTCTAATAGATGCCAGTATGTTGATGTTAATTCTGCGCGTAGTGACATTGAGTCAATTAACAAAGGAACTGCTCAGGGCAGTCTCTTGGGTCCAATACTTTTTAATCTGATGCTTATTGACATGAAAAACCTGAAATGTGATGCAAAAATAATCAAATATGCTGATGACGCTGCTGTAATTTTTAAAGTCAGTAATGATAATAATTTTAGTAATACTTATCGCCTGCAATCACTTTTAAACGAGCTCATAAACTATTATGCATCAAATGATCTTGACATCAACCGTGAAAAGTCTTATTTTATGTGTATGGGAAGACCTGAAATGGAAGCAATCAAGATAATGCTCAACAGTGCTGGATTTAAGAACGGATGCGAATTAACTTATCTTGGAATCAAACTAGATGAAAAGCTTCAGCTTGGGCTTCATGTAGACACTCTCGTCACTAAGCTCAATCAGGGAATTGGTGCAATTTCTTATATGAAAGATAAGCTTTCAACTGCCACTCTTAAGCAATTTTATTTCGGTCACATACATAGCCATTTGATGTATTGCAGCTTCATTCTGCTCAGATGTAAAAAGGCGGATCTTGATCGATTGCAGCGAATCCAGAATAGAGCACTAAAGCTCGTTTTTCATCTTCCAATACGGTATGGAACATCTGAACTCTTTGCAAATTATGCATTACAAATTATGCCTGTAAAAGGAATCATTTATTACTCATGTGTGCTCAATGTAAAGAAAAATATCATTTCAAACTCACCTGCAAGACTTCCAATTGAGTTTTCACCGTCCAATCGACTGTATTTACTCAGATCACTTCCATATAAGACGAAAATTATGCAAAATGATTTATGTTGTACAGGAATTAGAATTTTTAACAACCTACCGTCTAAAATCAAGGAAATCACTCAATTTGGAACTTTTAAGCAAGCTGTTAAATCATACTTACTGGATCATGCTGAAGATCTACTTCATAACGATGCTTTTCTTCTTAATTAGTCATTTTAATTGAGTAACACAATTCACTTCTTTGTTTACATTTTGAAACTGTCAGTAATAATTTAAATGTTAGTAATCTAGGAAAATTTGAAATTTAACGGCTTTAATAATTCGCCTGCCCCTCTCAAGTTCATTCTATCTAAATCTTGCTTTATATCTATTTTTTAAGTAAATAATCATTCCTTTAATGTTTAGAATCTGTCATAAATATGTAACAAATATGAACAAATATCGAACAACCAGTATGGTTTTAATAAATACATTACATTACAATTGAAAATCATGATGATGATAAAAATAATGTTAAATAAACAAAGTGAAAGTTTGCGACAAACGGAAAAGAATGCAAAATAAATATGAATTAAGAGAAAGAGAAGAGAAATGATTTTAATGTTCGAGCATTATGGATACGAATCTTATTGAAAGAGTATCAGTATTACAATGTAGATTAAATCAGATATCAAGTAATTCAGCTTCAGGGTTGGAAGGATGTTTGAGGATACCTAAAAAATAGCAATGATAAAGGATTCTAGTCATTAAAAAAGTTAGAGGCAATGCTGTCCAAAGGTTATGTGGAACCATATCCTGTAAATGAGGGGTAACCTTGGCTAAGGATATACCATGTCTATGCCAACTAATTCAGAACGTACAAACTGGAATTTCCCAAGTGATGACAAAATTGTGATGTAGAGAACTTCAGACATTTAAATCAACAGCACTGATTAGTTAAGTACGCAACTTGAATGATAAAATTCAATTGAAAAATATATCAAATTACGAGGAATAGTAAGCAGCTCGTGAACCTTGTAAAATTTCGAGCTTTGCATAATAATTTTATTTCATTCAACTTTATTTTGATATCAAATAAATACTTATCAAGTTCATTAAACTTATTAGCATATTAATTTCAATTTGATGTTTTCTGTAGACTAATTAATAAATTGGGTAACAAAACGAGATAGCATCAACATTTACTAAATGTAAATAATAACATCCATTAAACGATTTCGTCACGCTTTTCGCATATAATTACATAACATTCAAATTGAACACATCAAAAAGCAAACAAACAAATGCAAAAAAATATTCTCACCGCTTAAAAATCATTTCTAATTTAATGCACCAAATGTTGCGGCTTTTTCTCATAAATAGGTATGCTATCTACATAACATTTCTTTTTGCCATATGAAAAAAAATTAAATATTTCTTTAAAAATCATTCAATCATTTTAAATGAGTTATGTGCATACATTAATTCCACATAATCGTTATTATTACTTAAGGCAGTCATCCTCACAGTATCTTCAATTCTAATTTATTCATAAGAATAAATTTATATGCAAGACATCATTTATGATGATCACAAGGACTAGTCTGATAATGAACGGATGGCATTGCATGTCATTTTGTTTTATGTACACATATATTTGTTAAAAATATAATCATAATTATTACTATTAATATGGAAACCCACAAACAACCATTTATGATATTTTATGGTTAAGCGCTTCTGAAAATCAAATCTCTTTTTGTAAACGATAGCTTTTTAACGATGAATTATGACGATTGTCGTGACTCATAGGAAGCCTTTGCAACCACATTTGAGAATTACCCGTCTGACTCAATCATTTTATTTTCTGTTGATTCAATGAAAGAGTTGATCTCCTTCAAATTATTTGCTTAAAAATTGGAAGTTTTGACTCTACATGAACTTACTTATTGTGATTTTTATGAATGGAATTGACGAATTATTTAAGGATCATTTTGAGTGCCCAACATAAACAATTGAAATGATTGTCAAGCAGAAAGATAATGCAAATATGCGACCTCAATAAGGCTAATGCACCTCCCCTCACATTCGAATGACTGATGATTTTCTGCTGAATCGCGAGATTCAATTACATTGAAAGAAGAAGCACCACTTGGCTGGAATTCTCGTCGCACTAAAAATTTCTTTCAATGCAAGCAAATTGAGTCGTTTTACTTAAATATTTTTTATTTCGTATTGCACGCGTCTATGGGATATTGCGAGACATGCATAGCATATATCAATAAATTACAGAGTTAAAAATCAGCGAAATTTGATAATCGCCATTTTCAAGCAGGTTAATGTTGGCTGCATTTTATAGTTTTGTTGATCGTCTGCTTCGCAAAAATTCCTGTGCATTTTACGAGGTCGTATGATTTAATGGAAGGCATCAATTTTTGAGAAATTTAATTAAAACGGAAGTTTAATCATTTAACGGCTTTTTGATATTCAAATTTTTAACGGACTTTTAAAATTCAAAAGTTAACGGACTTTTAAAATTCAAATTTCAAAAATTTAACGGACTTTTGAGATTCAAATTTAGAATTTTAAAATTTTTAAAAAATTAAAATTTAAAATCGTCCTCAGAAATCGGTCAAATATCTCACAGATCCGCAAATCACAGATGGTGTTAAATAACATTTAGTTTATGTGTTTTAAACTTCACACGAATTTTAAGTGTTGATGTTATCTCACTTCAAATAGCAAGAAATTCCTCGCGAGCTCTCATTGCGACGATATAACTAATTATAAATTCCCTATTAACATATTTCTCACAAAGTGGAATATTGTGTGTGATTGAAGATTTTTGGAGAAGAATGCTCAAGTATTTTTATTTTGAAGAGACAGAAATAGCATTAAAGTATCAAAGTGCTATGTCTTACATCCCGCAAAAAAAACATTCTGTGCTTAAAATTTTTATTTTTTGTTTATTTTTAAACAATTTTTTTATTTTATTTCGTTGCAATTGGAAATTTACGACCTTTTTATTTATTCGAATGCTCATGAAAATATTTTAAAGTTCCAGAGGAATAATTCTCAAATTTTGCACACTCAAATAGTGAGAAACTGCTCAGTTAATTAGCTTTAAATTGAATTTTCATGTCCATTCACTTAAAAATGTTTTTTTTTCTTTCGAGAGTTGAATGAATCATAGTCAAAAAATAAAACGTGCTTTATGACAGAACTTAATGAAAATTATAAGAACGACTGCTTATTATGTCATGTTCTCGCTTGTCAGAAAAAAATTCACAATTTCTTAATAAAAAATGTCTTTTGGATTTTTACAATTCTCTGCAAAATTCTTAAAATTAAAGTTCAATGTCCGTTAAAAATATTTTTAAATTTCAAAATCAAAAAGTTCTTTTTTGGAGGAATTGGAAGGTTTTTAGAAAGGAAAGCCAAATCATTGGTTATGCATTCATCGAATAACTTCATACCAAATCGTTTCGAGATCATTTTCTTTTTCTCAAATCGAACAAATAATTTCTCAATTAAAAATTCCATGTAAAAAAATGTTTGAATCTAAGTATTAGGCATGCAAACGAGTTTTTCATGTATGGATACTTTAATAATTTCAATAATTGATTGCATGCATTATTACACCTTGTGGAGCTAGCAATACATAAACATGAACTTGTATCTGAATATATATTTATTTTTTTTTAGAAAACATGTGAGATTGGAAGTCGCGGGAATGATTTGAAAGAGGAATTTCATAGAATATTTGAAGCCAAGAAGAAGAACCCATTCATCGCTTAAGGCTTAATAATTATTCACATACTTTTCGAGAAGTAATCATGCGAACGAATGCCGCTACGAAAGAAGAAGGAATAGAAATATTTTGCAGAAAATTGTAAATGACAAAGTAAGCGACTAAAATAATTAATAGATAGTGGATATTCGACGTTCACACAATTAAATCTTTTTTATTCACACTCTTTTTTTTCCTTTTTTATAAGATCTTCGGTAATAAAATAGTAAGGAATGTCTTGGGGTTAATTGGTGGCTAAGGTGCATTAGCCCGGGCTTCACAACATAGTGAGCAGGGTATCGATACTTCAACCGTGATAACGACAATTCTACGCTACTACAGACAGGATCAAACGACAAAATGCCACATCCAGAAACTCACCCGCTCCCATTCATCACTTTTTTGGAAGTTCACAGACCAGTGTTAAAAAAAATATAATCATTTTATAATATCGCGAAATTTTGCACGGTCTCAAAGTAATTGATATTTTTCGCTCATACAATTCTCACGGCCAATGTATGAACAAGTCATGAATGTAGAATCATCATAGTTGTTTGTCAAGAATATACATATATTCTGATGATTTCTATTAATATAAATTTACATTCGTTTCGCTTTGAAGAATCACGTTTATTAATAATAGTGTTTGCATGTCAAGCTTTTAAGGATAAACACCGGATTAATGACTATTGAAAGTGACAAAGAATAAATATTTGTACAAGTTATTAAGAATTCAAGCGAACTCCAATTATGAAATGAAATCGTTGACAATCAAAGCAAAAAGCTAAATCAAGGATAAGCAAATAGTACATGATGATCATGTGATGTAATTGCTGTAATTATCAGCACTTGCAACATCCTGAGTCATCTTGATTTCATGGAATTGCAAACAAAAAATTTTGTAACGGTTTTTAACGAACTTTTTGTATTCAAATTTATAGTGAATTCATAGTTATTTTCCTGCATGGGGAAATTCGTAGCTTTCAATCCCTTGAAGTGAAATTGTAAAAAATAAATAGAATTCAATTGGAATTTTTAAAAAGAGACAGATTTTAGCAACTTTGTGGCTCGTAAATTAATGAATTAGATTGAATCTAATTAAAGCTTAATAGATTATTCATTAGAAATCAGAATTCCTGAGCGTAAGTGCAAATTTTCTGAAGATAAATTAATTTTAGCAACATTTCTGGATGTGCTGTACATTTCACCACCAAAATATAAAAGCAGCTCATCACGAATCAATCAATTCCAGTTGTTAGCCCTGATTTAGTTCAAAACTTCAGTAGAAATATTAATTCCTTTATCCTACACACAGAATATCAATTTGGAAGTTGTAAAGTAAAATTGTCAATAATAAAAACCGTATATAGTGCACATGTCATGAAAATGAACAAAATAAAGTGTGAGCAGCAAAAATATTGCCTGTACAATTTTGCAATGAATAATTATGATACAAGTTGTACTATTATTTTTTTGTAAACTTTTTATCACGGCATATGATATACGATGAGCATGATTTTGAATAATTGCAAATGTTTTTCTACTTTCACCGGAACCAAAAATAAATCTAAAAAAATGTTACAAAAAAGGAAATGAGCATTTATTTCTGCATATTGTAATGTTATTTTGATAACAGATCAGCAGTATTGCATTATTCTATGATCCTCAATGTAATAGCAAAGAGTACTGATGGATATCAAACAATACATTCGTGTATGTTCCCAAACATTTTTATTAAATGATGTCAGTCGTATTACGATAATAATAATAATGTTGATGATGATGCTGTTAAAAGTTCTTTTTTGATGAAATAGCAATATATTAAGTATTCAAAAAAATAATTGTGTTTCGATAAAAGAAATAAACGATGATCGCACACAATATTTTTCACTACCCAGTTATTACTATAAGATGTTCATGGCGAAGGCTAATGATGTTCCATCAATCAAATGAAAATCTTATTTTATAAGACAATTTTTGTCGAATTTAAATACTTATGGATGAGGTCTGGTGTTATGATGTATTAGGATGTCTTTCTAGGAAGGAATGAAGTTGTAAAAAAAACTTGCCTGTCAGGATGTTGAATAAAACAATTGTGCTTAGTTGAATTTTTTGTTCAAGTCATTATTACATCATACTGCTTGAGTATGCAGTCATTTTCAGATTTTGTGCTTGATATGGCTTGAGTACTTCTAAGCAGGCTTTGAAGTTTTGTTGCATGGGTTAAAATAGTGCTTGAAATTTATATTAAGACGATGATCAATTCTGGAAATGATAAGAAACTTGTGTCTTGTTAATAATAATCAAAATTTCCTAAAAAGTCCGTTAAAAATTGAAATTCAAAAACGCAACGGTCATGAAAAATTCAAATTCCAACAGAACTTTACAAAAAGTATTTAAAACCTTACAACTCGATACAGTAAGTTCTCTCAACATCAATTTTATTAATTTTTAAATTTACGAGTATTAATATCTCTTAATAGAGTATAATGCAAACGTAATTCAATCATAGTAGCCATAAAAATTAATAAAAAATTCAAAAATAATTAAAATTCAACCGTTTTAGAATAAAAACAAATGATGTTTAATTTTAACGGTTTTGGGAATGTCAAAAGTTGGGCATTTTCTATGTCGATGTTATTTCTTGGCCATTTTTCCTCATTATAGGTAGTCGATATAGTTCTACTGTAGTAAAAAAAACTTTGTTAAGAGTATCACAAATAAAAGTGGAAAATCAAATTAATTAATTTAAATCATAAGCTAAAATGTATTGTTTTGATAATATAGTAACCAAAGGATAAGTTCAATCATAAAGAGGAATTAGTTGGATGTGTTGTGAATGTGTATAATTAAGAATTTGTTTATTATGAAAGTGTAAAAAAAGAAATGTAAAGAAATTCATAAAATATATGAATAATGCCGAATAAACTTTACAAAAACAGTTTTAATATCATTAAAATCAATTAGGATACTGTTGATCTATCCTGAAATTGCTGGAAAATCGTAAAAAAAGTAAGTGAAAAGTTTACAAGATTAATGGCTGAAAAAATGAAGAAAAAAATTAGTCTAAAAAAATGGGAATTGTGAAAAAAAATTTAAATAACTTTGTGAATAGAGTGGATAAGCAAGCGGGGATTAGTATAACAAACTGCTGGATATGAAAAATCATGGAATTAAGAGCTTACAATAGAATTTACAGCTAACTTACAGTTCATATAAGAGAAAATAATAAAAATACAGCTGTATTTTTGTCTATAACACTTTTGTGTCTAATTTAATAAAGTTTTTTTTGTTTCAACCTTCTTTATCTAATCAACAGACATGTGATTTAGAGGTACAAAAGTTCCAAAAACACATATTTCTAATAAAAACGAGTTAATAGATTATGAAGACAAGAGCAAAAAATATAATTGAAGAGTTTTAAATTGAAAGAAAAAGAAGATGAAGAAAAAGGCAATAACAATAAGTGAAGATAGATATAACTAGATGAAAAGAAATTTAAAAATCACTTCCTAAAACTGATTATTCTGTTATTTTGTGTAAAAAGTAGTTTTCACATTCAAAAAAACTGGTAGCTGCCTCACATTAAATGAATGCTGCCCGAAAACTGTGCCTCCTACTACCATGTAGATAGACTGTAGAGGAAATCAATTCAACATCAGAATCGGTGCCAGTTTTTTTTCATTCCGAGGTCATTACTAAGATTCCAATTAGATCCAGCATCTCTTTCCTACTCAATTTAATTTATGTATTTATATCTAGCATATTCTCCGAAATGTGAAGAGGAAAAGGAAAGAAAAAAATGTTAAGCAACTTTTTGTTGATATTTAAAAATACATGAATTTCTCATTCATAAAAATTTTACACATATACAAATGGAATTATTTAATATGAGACGGAACAAGATGTATATATCTTAAATGCAGGGTTGATATCCGTGATCAGCCACAATCTGAGCTGAGAAAAAATCACAGACATAGACAATTTCATTGTTAGAGTCGCAGTCAAGGCATAGTAGACCATATTTTACCTGCTTTCTGGTAGTACCTACGGAATATTCGAAGCCATGGTATGCCTGCTACTCAGGCATCTGTAGACTTGTCGCACAACCCTGACTTAAATATATAAATATTTCTTAGCCCACTCAATCTATAAAAAAGAACGTAAGAATGAGGTTTTTTTATTTATAAAAAAGCAATGAAAAGTATATTGTATATCCGGACTGAGTTACTGACGGTGGAAGTAAACCCTCACAGATGATATTATACGAGAGAGACCTCCATTCATTCATACAAATTTGCTTAAGGGCGAAGTGATGATCATGATGAGACAATTCAATAAATTTTTTGCATTAATATCGTGTGCATGAATGTAATAAAATAATAAGTTTATAGCCACTTTCCAGCTATAATATTTGTTGACTCTTCAAAATGAGTAGTAAGCGACGAAAAACACACAGCAATTCAATGTGCTTCCTTACATCAAATACGTGCTTTACTTTTTTTTTCAAGTTTACTTAAATTTCATTATTAAGAGAAAGATTCGCGCGCGGTTCACGGGGAAGGCTATAAATAGGAACTAATATTTGACTCTCTTCCCAACAACGCGTATAGCATATTTTTGATGTTATTTTTTTCCTTTTCTTTCCGATTCTTACACTTTTCCTTCTCTGCTTTTGTTTTCAAGACAGTAAATTCATATCCATCCATCCACCTTTCGTTCTCATCTGTTTTAATAGGCAAATATGAAGAAAGAAAGGAATGAGCTTTCATTCAATTACGCGCGCATTGTATACACTTGAGGTTCTGTGACTTTTTCTTCCCGGGAGCTGGTTTCTCGCTATAATTCTAGGTTATTACTAAGGCTATCACCAACATCTGTTTGTCTGTGAATTCACAAAAACAGACACAGAGATAGGTGCGTAGCCAGGGGGTCAGAACTAAACGAGTCAGATTCCAGTCTGACATCATATCTATTCCCAACAGAGTATGACGACAATAGAATTTCCGGAAAATATTGGCAATAGTTAAGCCCTAATGCATAACGATGAAAATTCGCGTGTTCGATATTAATTTATAGATAGCAATGAGCCCTATAACAAGTGAATGCATGTATGTTGAGCAATGAATATTGTGCATCGATAAATTATTTATAAATATGTGTACCTATAAGAAGATATAAAAATGGACCGTCATAAATTTTTTATGACCTTCATGATTGCGTCTACTGTGCTATTTTTATTTTTATAAAATTAATTAATAATTCTTTTGATATAGCTATAATTCCATTAATATGGCGATATTCAAAGACTTTTTTTCACCTCCTGCACATTTTTTCCGTCATCGATTTTGTTTGACGATTAATTATTAAAAGTAATGCGAAAAACAAAACAAAAAAGCTAAATAATGTCACGAAACACAATATTCTAATAATAATAAATATAATATGCTTGCGAAAGCTGTGACTATGTCAACACCTCTATAAATGAGGAAAACTATCCTTTGATTATACCGTAGTTAGGGTGAACATTGATTTTTTGGGAGTGCTTTCATTGTCTAAATTATACTAGGATATTGCTTAGTTACGGGCAAAATAAAATTCTTCTATTTTCTAACGGTTTTTAAAAATTCAAAATTTAACGGTTTTCAAAAATTTGAAAAATTAACGACCCTCAAAATTATCCACTTTTTGAATTTTTGAAAACCGTTAAATTTTTGAAAAATTAAAAGTCGTTAGTGTAAATCTCATTTGATTGCGACTCAATATCCAATCGTCCCCCAAAACGTGTAGACAGCGACATACAATTTCATCTTAAAAACAAATTATTTTTGATCTTCTGATTGTTACTCAATAAAAATAGTTTTTTTCAATTTTATAGCTCACAAATCAATCGATATTTAGATTTTAGTTCGCCAAACGATTTTTTTTTCATTTCTTTTCGTCTACCTCTAAGCTTATTTTGTGTTATTCCTATTAATATTATTGAATGGTCACACATTAAAGAAATAAGGCACGACAAGTCATTCTTTATTTTATCCTTATTATGTCATTTGCATTTGACATTTACGTAACTTATCACCAACTAATAATCAATTTTTATATTTCGACAAAATCGCACGTAACGCTTAAAGCAAATAGTTTCTGTCCCAGTTCTAGTTAGCATATATTTGAAGCTGCTCTAATTTCATTGTTTTTGTGATACATTTTAGCAATTTATCGTAAGGAATCAAAGTCATTGTCTTGTTTGGGAAGCTTTATTTATGGTTTTTGTATATTTTTGTGGGTCAGACGTGGGGTTGGTGTCTATATTTTGTTTAGGGGCCTCATTTGAGAGCCTGACCCTTGAAAATCATGAAATAATATTCTTATCATCCAGAAAGTCATTCAATTCTCTAATCTGAAAGATCATCTGACTGACTAATTTCCTGCAAATTCTTCAAAATTCTTTTGAATTATTGTGATTCATCAGACGTTTAATTCAATAAACTCAAAGTCATCAATTTTATGTTAATTAGCGTATAGATTAATCGACAAAATATATATGCACAACAGACGTCAGAATAGAGTCTTGTGAATACACACACTCAGCATAACAAAAGAAAGAATTTCATTGATAAAAAAACGTCTTAAAAACATTTGCTAATGCGTTAACATTATTTGATTGACTACTTAATGATTCTAACTTGCTTAATCACTCAGTCACAAAAATAAAAACTGCGAAAATGTCAGTTTTATGCTCTAGATTTTCGTCGACGATGATGTCATGTTTGATTACGAATTGTTCGCAAGACTTTTTGGTCAATGTTAATAATTTTTAGTCAAGGAAAGGAGGAAAAAGAAGAATGTAAATAAATAGTCATGATTTTCATGTTTTATTACAATTTTCGGTCACTAAGATAATTGATAAATGTGAAAAATATGAAAGGAATTGTCGAGGTGAAAGTTATTAGAATTGTCGCCTTTTTCCCACGTTTGACGTCAATACAGCTCGCAGTTATTTTATTTTATTAAAAATAAAACAAGAACGAAAAAAAGCACACCTCGCATGTTTATTTGGTAATAATTCAATTAAAGATTTAGCCTTGTAGATGAAACATTTTAGCTTTGACAGAAAAAATAGTTCAATTAGTTTTTACCGGTTTTTCTAAATTTGAAATTTCTAAAATTTAAGGGGCTTGCAACTACACTAAATTTTTGGTAAACAAACAATTCAAATAATTTTTTAGCCGTCATCTAAAGGTGAAGATTTTGACTTAATTAAAGCGTTTTAAACTAAAATTAATAAATTAAAAAGTGCAATAAACGTCTCGTTACTGAAACTCAAGACAGAAACGGCTGTGCCTCGATACATTTTCTTTATTTACTACTTCTTTCGCTTTCTCTTCATGTGTTTTCAAGTTCAAGTCTATAAATTAATAAGAATTCTACATTTATTCTATTATTAATGAATATCTTGCAGACATAAACACAAAAAGGTATTGTAAATAGTCATTCATCAATAGACAAGCAGCTACTCACTCGATATATATACATATTAACAATAAGCGTCTCAACAAGTGTGATGATGCAGCGTCCAATGATGATCCAACAGGTACTTACCGTCTATTGTTTTTCACATACAGTCAGCCATTGTAACATGTTCATCCGTCTTCTTTACTTCCATATATAAATTAATTACTAGGAGCGTCAGCATTACAATCACAAAGCTAATACAATAACAAATACTGTGGCTGGATTATATGATCTCAAGGAAACATTGGGTTCTGGACATTTTGCTGTAGTTAAATTAGCACGACATGTTTTCACTGGAGAAAAAGTTGCGGTTAAAGTAATTGATAAGACAAAACTAGATGACATATCAAAAGCACATCTGTTCCAAGAAGTGCGGTACGTATAAAATGATTCTCATTCATTGAGTCAATATCACAATATTAATTAATGTCGATTACAATTTATCAATTCATAGATGTATGAAGCTTGTTCAACATCCACATGTTGTGAGACTTTACGAAGTAATAGATACTCAAACTAAATTATATCTCATTCTGGAACTTGGTGACGGTGGAGATTTATATGACTACATCATGAAACATGATGCTGGCTTGTCTGAATCCTTAGCTAGAGAATATTTCCGTCAAATTATTCGTGCCATTTCGTATTGTCATCAGGTAATTAATTAGAAACTTGCAAATTATTCCTCACCTTAACTTTTTTTCAAAATTAATTTAATTAACTTAACATCCAATTTATTATTATAGCTTCATGTAGTACACCGCGATTTAAAACCCGAGAATTGTGTGTTCTTTGAGAAATTAGGCGTTGTCAAGCTTACTGATTTTGGATTTTCTAATAAATTTTGTCCTGGACAGAAGCTCGAGACGGTAAGCAGCAATTAATCACATTTAAATGACGTTTTAAAATTTTCTATTTTTTCGTATTTATAGAGCTGCGGAAGTTTGGCATACTCTGCGCCAGAAATATTATTAGGTGACAGTTATGACGCTCCAGCTGTTGATGTGTGGTCGTTAGGTGTTATTTTATATATGCTTGTTTGTGGTCAACCTCCTTTTCAAGAAGCTAATGATTCTGAGACGCTTACTATGATTATGGATTGTAAATATACTATGCCTCCTCATATTTCGTCGGAATGTTGTAGACTTATTGGATCAATGTTAGTTCGTGAGCCAGAAAAGAGAGCAACAATTGAAGTGAGTTTATATGCTTTCCTTTATGAACTTTTGGAACTGCGCCATTCAATTTTTTTTCTCTTTGTTCTGGAACTTTCTATGAGAATTCTTCTGAACAAAGTGGAAGAAATTTTTATAAAAATAATTTTTAAAGCCAAAACCTTACAAATGTTTTAAAAATATGAAAACCTTACAAATGTTTTTTGGAACACACAATTTAGGAATTGTATGGTTTTCAATTGTTCTAAAACCTCACAATTCCCAAACTTTTGTAAGGTTTTCAAGCACAAATGACCTTCAAAAGTTTGAAATTCATCAAAAAGTGAATGAAGTCATTAATTAAATGTTCTATTCTATTGCAGCAAATAGCGAATGATCCATGGCTTTCGCAAGGTGAACAATGCACACCGGAATATCTACCTTTAGTGAGTAAAGAGCAAGTCAGTGATGAGGATCATTCATTCATCGTACAAAAAATGGTCAATGGAAACATTGCTCAAAAGGATGAAATTTTAGAGTACGTTGAGACATGGCTGATGTAATAGAATCAATAAATTGACAAATTATTTTTTAATTCTTCTAGGGCTTTAGATCGTAATGAATATAATCATATAACCGCAACATATTTCCTTCTTGCCGAAAGAAAATTACGCGCTCATCGCTCAGATCAGCAAATTAAAAAGAAACCTGATCTCACACTTCCATTATCGCCAGCAAAGTAAGTAAAACTTTTGTTTACTGTTCATTATTCCTGTTGATTTTTTTGCACATATTTTCGCTTCATTAACCCACAAAAAAGAAACTGTATACATAGTAGAAGTTATTAAGTTGAAGAATGCATGCACCCTGTATTAAATTAATTGATGTGTGTCCAAAATATCCTTACACTGAATTAAATTACTTCACTTTCCTGTTTTTTTTTCTGTTGTGTATTTTTTTATTAACCGTTTTCTGTTATTTTTTAAGACGATTTTCAATAAGAGAAAAAAAACATTTTTTGAGTTTCATTTATTTTTTCATGGATTTTTCCAGGAAAGTGCCTCTAACATCTGCAACACGATTATTGAATGATAAAATAAATCGCACCTTAACACTTTCTTAATTATTTCTTGTTCTTGAGTTATTGTCTATTACACACGATTATTACAAACAAAAAAAAAGAAGAAAATCTTTTCATAAATACATAATTTATACATACTATGAAGTTTACTTAATTTGCGAGTACTTATCAATATTATTTTCTTTGTAGATAAATTTACTGTTAATGGAGATGAATTTTTTGATTTCTAACATAGTCTTTAAGTTAATCGTAGTATACGCACTTAATTATTAGTGATTTATTTGGGCATATTGGTTGAAGTTCTTCGATGATTTGTTGCTATAAATTGCGTATTTAAAATATTATTCCTCAAAAGTCCGTTACAAAAATTTTCAAAGTTTCTACGGAGTTAGAAGCTGTAAGAAATTTCAAATTTAATACGACCGTTAGAATCTACATGTTCTTTTTACAAATTTAGCTAATTCTCTTATTGCTCATTACTGTTAGTGTAATTTTGTTGATCCTTAAATATCTCAAAAGTGCTGACATAGCACTCACGTTCTATGAAAAGAAAAAAAAACTCTTGTAAGGTTTCATAATTCAAAAAAATAGAAAACCGTTAAAAATTCAAATCTCAAAAACCCGTTAAAAATTCAAACCTGAAAAAACCGTTAATAATTCATCAGAGACTCATAAATTAAATTACTCAGTGTATAACAATAGAATCTTCAATCATGCTTAGCACAGCATCATCCCAGTTCGAATAGAACTTTCATTACTCAAAATTAATCTCAATCCATTATACGCTTAGCAATTAATCACATGAGAAGTCAACATTCACCCTTTATGACTAATTAAGACTAGATAAAAATTAATATCGATAGAATTTCAGAATACATTTATATTTTTTTGTTACTAGAGTGCTTCTAAATGGCACATTTGTATACACATCAAATAACATGTTCAGAATCTTTTTTATGCATCAATTAATAATTGTTAAATATGAAATTAAGTCCAAAATGGAAACAAAACATTTTTGTATAGAAGCATTAACATTTCGGCTATAAGACGAAAATTTAGATAGAATTAAGCAAATTTTGCATGAACACAGCTAAAACAATAATCTTGATTTTTACGAAAGTGTCTATGTTAAATTGAAAACATTATGCAATTAATATAAAACATATCCAAGTCATGATGCGAAAAACATGAAACAAAATCTCTTAATTATTGCCTCCCGTTCAATTCAATTCAAATAGAAATGAATGCTCAAAATTAATGAGTCAAGATGATGATGATGATCAAGATAATAATTTACTAGTCGTACCAGGCATTATTAATGCACCGCGAACTCCTGGAGATATGAGTCAGGTAAGACATAAATCACAATATTGTCAAGTGATTGATTTTCATTTTAAAAAATCTTTATTTGCATGCCATAAAAAAAATCGAGCAGAAAGGCAGAAATCGAAAATGTTCAATCGTGCAAGAGGAAGATGATGACATTGGAGATGAAGAGCCATCGTCGCCGTTAAATCGAAGAGGTTCAAGGTCAGAAGGACGAATTAACCTCACCGTCCAAGATCGATTGTCAGCCGAAGTTGCAGAACGTATAAAGAAGGAACAGCACTCGAAAATTCATGCAAAATCACAAGAGCCGGATCTCAAAGTTGCATCATCGAATACGAGGAGTTTAATTGATGGCATCGCAGGTGTTAAAATAATTAAGAATGATGATAAGGAAAAGTTTTTAGGACAAGCTGGTTCTGGATTAAGGAAGGATGTTCGATCAGGTTCTGTTGATAAAAATCAATTCAGACCGATTCGAGGTCCAATGGATATAAAGATACTCACAGATTCCTCGACCATTCCGGCTATAAATGTTACACCGATAATTATAAATCAAATATCAAAACCATTTAAGACGATGCCGTCGCCAAAGCGATCAGCACTTTTACAACAAACTGCAAATATGAATAATAATAGCTGTTTAAAGGAGATTCTTGAATGTGATACCGGCTCGTCCGACACAAGTAATACAAATACTCCACGTCCAATATTGCGATCTCAAGCTGTGGCTGCAACAACTTCAAATTCAACAACAACATCGCATCATCGACGGACAAAATTTCATAAATCGCGCACAACATCATGCAGCTCATCAGACGCATCTGATGACGATAATAATGGCGAGAAGAAGCGTACTGGAACTAAAATCATTGATTGTGGAATTACAAAGCAGATTATTACGCAGAGACGTGACAGTGACTCGAGTGATTCACAAGATCCGGGTGGTAATACATGCTCAGGAAATAATAATGCTGGAAGTTCCTTGATTCTTCGAAATGGATCAAATACGACATCATCAAATAATAAGTCATCAACACAAACAGGTACGAGTCATGAAAGTCGTGGAAAAAGTACTTCAAATTCATCAGAAATTGGATATCGTCGACACCGTACTGGCCGAAGGAGGCAGACGGAAACGAGATTACGTGAGAGTCAATCATTAAATAGAATTACGGAAGTTCAAGAATGTGAACATAATAATTTTAATAATAATAATAATAATAACTCGATAACAAATAATAACAGTACTGAAAAGATTGATAAAAGCAGCAAGATCGAGGATTCACAGGACAAAACTAATGAACCAATAAAAAATTCTAGTAATAATGAGATTCTTATGACGTCATCAAATTCGATGAAAATATCAACATTAAATAATTTAAACTCAAAAGTAACGTCTCCGTCGTCGAACGATACAATACAGAATGTAACAAATGAACTAAAGGCAAACAAGAATCAAAATAATACAAAAGCCAAAGGATTTAGTGCTAGATTTTTGCAGAATTTAAATTTCAAGCGGAATCACGATGCGACACAAACAAATTCATCAAAAAGTAGTAATAAATCGAACAGAAACTCAATGCCTGATGTGCCATTAACGAAACTCAACAGTGGAAAGAATGCCAGTCAAGTACGGTCGTCTTCACAGATGCCGACCGATGGAAGTGATCGATCAAAGAAGATTAAGATTTTGGGGCGATATTTTCAGGTAAATAACTGTCATTTTAGTTTTGAATTTTAACGGCTTTTCTAGATTTGAAAATTTTGACTCACTTAATAATTTGAATTTCAAAAAGACGATAAGAATTTAAAATTCAATGAGTCGCTAAAAATAATAGAAAAATTTGCAATTCCAACAAAACAAAAGCTGACCTGGAATAAATTAACATTCATTAAATTAAATTTGTTTATTTGTTAGGTACACAAGAAAATCTGTCAGCCATTGTCGGGTCTATTTCGAACGTCAGGAAGTGCTCGTCTATCATCATCAAACTTATACAAAGCTCAATCATGTTCGTCAATCGTTCGCGATGGAATCCATCATTCAATCAACAATACAACATTATCAACGTCGTCCTCATCAGTCACAAAACATTCGACAAAGTTTGACGAGAAATTACTAAATGAGCGTGAATATTTGATTAAGAATTGTCTGGGATCACGATTTATCGGAAGTGATGGCGATATAAATGAAAAGTCTCTCGACAAACAACAGCAGCTCTTAGATTACATTGACGATGATTTGCTGTCTGGAAGTAAATGCTAAATCTGTTATATTTAAAGGTTTACATTAATATAGTACAATTTAGTTAAATGGTTGGCTCCATAATAATATAGTGAACATTATTAATCATTACGATAACACCAGGGACATGTTCATCTTCTGAAATACGTCCCTGGATGATGGTAAACAAAAAAAAAAAGAATCAAAGTATTAAAGTGTTTGTTTTTCCTGATTGATATGAGAAAAAATATCTTGTTGCTGTTTGAAAACTCTATAATGCATACATATATCTCATTCCAATATGATAATGATTGAAAAAAAAACTAACTAGAACCGAAAAATAATATTAATTAAAATAGTAATTGACTTTATTTGCAGCAACGTTTTCCTTGAATTTCCATTTAAACAACAGAATAGTATAAACATACAAACGAGTGTTCGGTAAAAGCGCATTTCCCTAGTATAAAGATCTGTTTGGAAATTTAACGGCCAGCGAATTTTTGAAAAGTAACGGTCAAAAAATATTTGAAAACTGTTCAGCTAATTTCAAATAATTTTTGTCCGTTATTTTTTAGTCGCAAATTAGATTTAAACTTTAATGACACTGGGAGGATAATGCGCTAAAAATATGTAAAATTTTCCATAGCTAAACTTAATTCATTCAAACGAGAAGAATCAGAATCGTTAAATACACAAGCAAACAATATAGAAATGCATATAATTCATAAAGAAAGTGCACATTAGATGCAAACTCCAAAGTAATCAAAAAAATAAATAAATAATGTGAAAAAAATTTGATATGATGAAAAATGAATAAATGCGATTACAGGGTGATTTTTTCTTAAATAGATTAATATTAAAAATACACACGTTCTCAAGCTTTTTTCATGATTTGTGAAACAAATGAGGGTATAATGGGGAATGAACGTGTTAAAATAATATGTTTCTTATCACTACAAAAATCTGAAACAAAAAGTAATAAATGCAAGTACAATTTTTAATTTATAAAGGCTTGCTTTTGTTGATAACACAGCGATTGTAATTGTCGATAGATTGCTTGCTGAGAAATTCATGAACTTGTTGATAAAAAATTTGTTTTCTTAGCAAATATGAAGGAAAATGAGGTTTATTGATGTGGTTTTAGCACTTTTATACTTTAATTTGTTGATTTTTAAGGGGTTTTATTATACATTTAAGTTGTCAATAACAATCTGAAGAGATTACTACTAAATTTACGTTAAAAATGCAAGATTCAAATTTTAAAAATCAAAACCTTACAAATGATTATTTATGATGAAATTTGTATGGTTTCAGAAAATTTGAATTCCAAAAATACGTTAAATCAAAACCATAAAAATGTTTTTATTTTGTATAAGAATTTGTAGGGTTTCAGAAAATTTGAATTTCAAAAATACGTTAAATTAAAACCATACAAATGTTTTTATTTTGTATAAGAATTTGTAGGGTTTCAGAAAATTTGAATTTCAAAAATACGTTAAATTAAAACCATACAAATGTTTTCATTTTGTATCAGAATTTGTAAGGTTTCAAAAAATTTGAATTCCAAAAATACGTTAATTCAAAACCATACAAATGTTTTTTTGTAAATTTGAAAAAATGCATGAATTATTCAGCAAGCAATCCTCAAATCAATCCTTAGCTAAACGTAGTTTCACTGATGTTAAAAATGTGTATTGCACACCATTCTAAAACGTTGATATAAAAAACAATTTTTCTTAATTAACTAGAATTCATGTAAACGTATAATTCCAAAACAAAAAGAAAGTAAGCAAGTTTCCCAAATCTCAGTGAAATATTTGAATCCTAATTCTTTTTTCTAAAACTCTCTAAATTGTTGAGATGTGTACTGCATAAAGAAAATAAACCTAAAGTAAATAATGATGTCAAGATAATGAGAAACTAATTATTAATGCAAATTGATGTTAAAAAAAATGAAAGAAAATGTTTTTCTTCTTGCAATAATTGATTTAAAATGAAAAAAATATTGTTTCTACTTATTGAGTAAGAGAATGAACGAACTCAAAGTCAGCAATTCTATTAATTTTAGTTATTTTAAGTTAAAAACTTTGTAATCTTTAAGTTTGTCTAATTGAAATGCAAAAACAAAAAAAAAGATGAAACCTTTTAGGAATAATTTATTAACTTTTTATCACAAAAAAATAAGCAAGCTGGTCTTGCGATTGGAATATAAAACAAAAAGTAAAATTAAAGTTGAGCCAAAAACAGAGGAAGAATAAAAAAAATAATTGAGTTGAATGAAATCTGCCACTGATATGCTTAGTTTTTAAGAGAACTATCTGGACAGAAATTGATGTAAAATGGATATCCAGAAATAAAGCACTTAATGCAAAAATAGCTTTTTTGTCTTTTATTTCAATTTTTGGTGGATTTTTCAGGATTTTCAGCTAAATTTTGATGCTTCATTCTGTAAATTCTTCCAGTTGACATTGTAGCAACCCAAGAATAGCCTGACTAGCAACATCATAAGCTTAATGGACGTACAAAGGCTCATCCAGACACTAAGTATTTGAATTTCATCTTCAAAGCATCTCACATCCTCTAAAATGCACAAACATGTTGTTTAAACAAATTCCTGACACTCATTCCAGCTGCATAAGTGTATGTTAAGCAAACAATATCTGACAGTGATGGGATAAACTGTCAGATCTAGTCGTTCTCTGCCTGAGTGAATAAAACACACATAAAAAGTTTATATTTTTTCATACTTTTTTTTATTGAGTTTTGGATGCTTTTCTAGGATTAATTTTTTAATTTTTTTTAGCATTTTAATAATTTTTTTTAGGAATTTCTTCATTCTCTCATAAGCAATGAATCATTTAAAAACATTTTAAACATTTTTAAGCAAATTTTTGAAAAATCACTTGTGAGCAAAAATAATTTTTTTTTATTTTTTAAATTTCTCTTTGAAGATTGGAGAGGTTTTCTTATTATTATTATTTTTTTTTTAAATTATGTGTAATATTTCAATAGTTATTGCATTCAAAATAGTCATTTTATGAGCGACTCATTAATATATGTATCAATTTTTAAAATGTACTTTTCAACAGTTATGTTGTGACTATCATCATTTTTTCAGTTATCTCGTTAATTAATAATAAATTAAATACGTAAGAATATAATATCTATTAATATTTCAAATTAATCTAGGAAATGAAGCAGTATAATAATAATAAATTATTCATTAAAGAAGGAGGCGAATATATTAAATTAATTCATTTCTATGTAAACCCAACAAAAAACAACAACAAGAAATGAAAGAATATGTTTTGGGGTCAATTAATGTCCTCTAAATCCTTTGAAGCCATACTCAGACTTATTCAGTTGTGATTTCTATATTTAACGTACTTTTCTGTTTTAAAATGACTGTTATTGACTGTATGGATTTTGTTTGAAAATTCAAAATCCGTTACAATTCAAATCTAGAAAATCCGTTAAATTCACCATCAAAATTATTTATTAATAAAACGCAAAAAGAGCCTCAATTAAGGACTCATAGAACATAAATAGACCCCACATGAATATGCATATTATTATACATCAAACGATTGAATGTATTCATAGCAGTAACATATATTAATAATATTAATAACAAAAAAGAACTAAAGTAACTTTTTAAAACCTTAATTAATTGGATAATAGTTTGATAATTCGTGTAATGTAGTTGTGTTTAAATTTTTGGCAGCTTTTGCGTACAGATAAGTGGATTTTCTCGTTCCAATTGCTTCCTTCCATTCTCCTTATAGTCGTAGCTGCAGTTATGGACTTCTTTGTATCGATGAGCTGAACAAAAATATTGATTACAGTGACATTTCATGACCATTATGATTCCTAGTTTCTTATTGCAATGAAAACATCGAAGCTTTCCTGTGGACTCTTTATTATTACTCTGCGCCTGCTGCTGCTGTTGATTTTGATTCTGTGATGGTGGATGATGAAGATTATCGTCATTACATGCTGTTTCGACTTTCTCTTTGGCTACCATTAATGCTTTATCATCGGCCTTTAGATCATTATTGTCTAATTTGATTTCGGGCAATACGACATATTTCTTGTCATACATACTCGATATACTACTAGAATCAAATGACGTTGAACTCGACGATGAGCTCCATGATAATTCGGCACTATCTACAAAGTCCTCATAAAACGAATCAAAGTTCATATTGAATAAATTCTCCTCGGACTGGAAATCGAAATTTGAGACATCTGACGATTTTCGGTTTGACGACGCTGCAAATTGATTTAAATTTGAATAATAACTATTACAATATTCAAATCGACTTTGTCGACCGCTTGAATTACTTTCTGTCGCACATCCATCGAAATAATCAAATGTTGGCGGTTGTGGGATTCGTTCATTCTGATTTGATCTACAATGAAATATGCTCGCTCCGTGATGAAAACTACTCAAATCTTTTGTTGTTAGGGACGATTTACGATCACATGTCTTTGGTAATTTTGTCGTTGAAGACGTTGACGTGGAGAGATCAGAATTTGATAAGCATGCATCATTCAAATTTATATATCCTGAAATCATAAAGAAACATTATTATTACTATCATAAAATAGACTTTACTGCTTAACATTTCATAGAGATGCTACGTGCCATATGCCAAAATTACGCTTAATGACATTTATGAAAGCTTTTATGAGTTTTGTAAATTTGAAATTTAACGGTTTTGTAAAATTTGAAAATTATGAGACAGTAAAATTCAAATTTACAGCCGTTAATAATTCAGACAAGGAACTAAGCCTCACATACAATGTATATAATGATAATCACCGAACGATTGTAATCAAAACTAAGTGACTAGCAGTATAATTAAGAAAAAAATATCTCTATGACATGTCGAAATGAAAAACAGAAACGTGCTGTACATACCTCGCCTATATTTAGTAGGAATAGCGTCAAGTCGAGATAATTGTGGTATATGAACAGTCGTAGTGGAAGTAGTCGTTGCTAAATTACTACTTTCGTGTGTACTTAATGTATTATGATTTCCTAGTTGCGGATTACTACTAAAGCTTTTTAATTTGTCAATCGGTTTCTTCAATGGCGTTATCCTTCTCGATGTCATCTTTTTGGTCAGAACATTGTCTAGATCACCACCGAACAAGTCAATCATTTCACTATTATCCTTTGAGACTAACTTACTACCATCACTAAATGCACTCTTCTTAATATTTTCCACAATTTCATTACTTTCACACTCTTTCTTACTATTCACAGAATCAGAATCCATATGATCAGATCCAAGCACAGCCGATACACCAGAGTCATTATTTAATAAATCATTTAGAAACTTATCATAATTAACATCTATAAGATTATAGTCACTTTGTGGCTCATCTTTCATTGTTTGATTTATTGAGAGTAGAAGTAGATTTGATCGTGGCCAGTCACTGTCTGATCCCAAATTTCCCTCACTCGTATTTATATTTTGATTACTTATTGACAAATTATTTTTAAATCGATCATTAAGTTGATTAAGATCCAGATCCGAATGATAAAATCGATTTGTTGTGGGTGGCTGATGAAAGCATTCATAGTCATTCATTTTGGACGTTAAGGAGGAAGTTGATGAGGATGTAAGGTTTTCATAGAATTCAATGAGAGATTCAGCTGACGGTTGCTTTCCACTCGCAACATCCAGCAAATCCTCAGCTTTTGAGTCTTTAACGACGAGCGATTCAAGAATTGGAGGCGAGTCTTCACGTATGAGGAGTTTGGGAAGTATAAAGTATTCATCACCCGGACTAACTTTAGTTATGGCTGTTCCTTTAAACATGTCTATCTTCTCATCTGCAGCTAGCTTTAAGGCACTACCTGAATTATTTGCACTTGGATATTCCCGACCTGATTTTGGCGCAGCCAATTGAAAATGCGAACATGCTGAATTTGGCGTTGATTTGGTAAGAAATTCTTGCAATAATAAGTCTTGCATTGACGTTGAATAATTTGTTTTTGGAAGTTGATCTTTAATCTTTGTTCCTATGGCCGTGGATGAGGCCGATGACGGTTCACAAATATGCTCCACGTACTCCTGAATGATTGGCGAGGAATTGGATATTGTAGCTGCTTCCATTGTTGCCAAACTTGACGTATTTACACATAAATTACTGTCAGTTCGATTCAGAATGTAGTTTGATTGAAAGGATAAGGAACGCCCCAACTTATTTCCATTTGTTGTTGTTGGTGCAAAAATATCACTTCCATTGGTTCCAGTCGATGAGAAACAGAACTCTAACGGATTTATATCATTATTAAATAGTGACATTGATGAAGTTGCTGCTGAAATTGTGGGTTGATTGAGGATCGTCTTGAATGAGCGATTTCTTGATAAATTTTCTTTTATCTTCATCTTTGACTCGACTGACAAATTCCTCGACGACTGCTTCTGTATGACTTTATCAACTAAATTGTCTTTGGCCTTTATCATCGACAATGGTTTTTCAATGACAGTTTCATTAAGCTCTTTTGTAACATTATCCGTTATCTGCTTCGATAACTTATCCATCGATATATCCATCATTTTACTGCTATTCTTAGATTTCAGTGGAAATTTGATTGACTTCAATTTCTTTCTAGCATTGACCAGTTCCATTTTTAGCCTTAACTGATTGACTTTTTCAGTTGTTCGAATATTCTCCTGAATCGTTTGATCAGTCATTTTCTTAATCTTATCATCGTCACGTCCGCTGAGACCTCCGCCAAATAGACTATTTGTTGACTTTCCATACTTATTATTATGACCCGATGTTGATTTTCCCTTGCTATCGCTTCCATTCATCTTCCATAATCGATGAACATTCTTCTTACAGCCTTTGTAAACTAAATATTTTGTTTTTATTGTTAATGGTTCTTCACGTCTATAAAAAAATAAATAAAATAAATATGATTGAGACATAACAAAAATACAAGGTAAGAAGACACATTTGTGAGATTAATAAAAAGAAGAAAAAAAATGTCAGTATATAACACAAAATATCTTACTTTGAATTTTGATGCATTACATCATCGAACCAGCTATCGTAATCAGTTAAAGGAACTCGACGTGCTGACGATATTGGACCAACTTTCATACCAAGAACGAGTTTCAGCTTCAACTTATTTCCTTCGTGAAAATTTGGAATGTCTTTTAATAGCATTGAATCATTTAATTCCATTTGATTATGCAGCAAATGTAGCTGATTAGATGGAATGCCTGAAAGAAAAAAATAATATATAATATGAAATATAAGTTAAGTAATCGATGATTGTGTGTGTGTTTTTGTTTTTGAGATTTTAACGGCTTTTTAGCATTTGAACTTGAGTTCAAAATTTAACGGCTTTTTGAAATTCAAATGAACTGGAATGAGATGAAGTGAATTTTGCTGAACGAATCTCAAATTTGAATTTATTTTTTGCCGTTACTTTTGAACTCAGGCCCAATTCCTTTTTAATTCCCTTAGTTTCTTATAAGAATAGCGACATTAGCCACAAGACTGACTTGTTACTGATAACATTATTGTCACGTAGAACGATTGAATTGCTGAATGAACTATCTATCAGCATTTTTGAGATGAATGAATGGAACTGATCATAAATCAACTGGAATGATCTGGATTTTCTTGAAATTTGTTGGGACTTTTTCATGAGTCACGTACAATGTGAGTCAGTCAATCGATTGACCCCTTAAGCACCCAGACAAAATAAGCATAATGGAGCAGGCATTAGACTTGCAGATATGCAGCAGTAGGGAAAAAAATCAATGAAGAAAAGAAAAATTATATCACACACACTCTATAATCTTCAATTTATATTTTAATATAAAAAATATGAGCTATCGTAATATTTCATACGACAAGTGCATGTACAATACAAATAAATAAATATATATGAGAAACAAAATAGAGAGATTAAATGAAATATTAAGAATAAAAAGAAATGAAAAAGCGCGAGAACGGAATGAAAAATCTGACCTTGTACTTTACACATTTCAAAGTATTTTATTTTTTTTCATCATTTGAGAGAGCAATTATGATTTTTTTGTCTTCTACATACAATGTACCTAAAATTTTCTTTTCTCAATACTTGTTGTATTTTATTATTTTTCATTTCCGAAGCAAGCAAGCAAGCACAATCATCCATGCACATTCGACAGAGAAATAAATGATTATTATTTCTCATTTATTAGTTTGGAAGATACGATGTCTAAAATATATTTTCATTTTAATGTATTGGTAAATAAAGGCGTAAATATATATATATATAAAAATGCTGCCTATATATGTGACATGGTCAATCTTTTATAACATACATTCCAAAAAAATATTGCAAGGAAGTCTCTCATATATACAGTTATTAAAATGGAAATGCTTCTTTCATTCGTGTCTCGTCTTATGTAAAAAAAGTGCACATTTTTTAAGGAATTTTCACGGGAAGAAATGGATGAAAAGCTTTATAAAAATAAAGTTAGAGCTTCCGAGAAATGACCGAAGGAAAATAATAAAAAATAAAAATATAATCAATCAGGCCTCATAGTCTATTTTTCACTGCTTCTACTTCTTCCATTCCTCTGTCTCTTTTATTTCTCCTCAAAAATATTATATAGAAATGTAAAATGTATGACTTACCTAAAATCTTTTGAATATTTGATTTCACTATAGATATTTTATCATGCTCGCTAATTGATATTTCAAACTGGGATCCAGTTAATAACGATTCAATGATGATTTTCGTTTGATCCATGTCTGATCTTGTACACTTTTTATGTATTTAATATAATTTTTTCTTTTTAAAAAAGAAAATTCAATAAAAAAAATTTATGAGTCAATATTTTTTTTGTCACTAAATCCTTTCTAAATCATCTTGTTAATAGTTCCTTTATGCTCTTTTCAGCTCTCTCACTTCTTAACACTCATTTTAAACTTTTTAAAGTTATTAATATTATGAAATATCCACTTAATTCCATTAAACTTTACTCGATAATTTCTGAAAAAATGATCCAGAGTTATTTTATACGATTTTTTTTTTGCAGCCAAATCGTCTAATTTTGTTTAAACTTAATGAACACAACGGATCATAAACATTATTAATTTTCCTTAATTTAGTTAACTTATTGCGTCGCAGGTGTTTATGGAATTTTTCCTGATTCTTCTGGAATTTACTATTAATAATTTAATTTTCACTGAATTTTTTTCTTATTAAGCACCCACAAAAATCATATCTCAACATTAATCATGTAAATTGACATATATTATTTGATTATTTTATGATAATACAGTTAAAATAATTTAATTTAGACGAGTTAGAATGTCGTATAAAAGTTTCCCCTTGGAAATTCTCGTAGATTTTCCCCTTCAGCAACATTTCAAATATTTTTCTAACGGAAATTCATGTCTGAAGTAATTTGAGAAACTTTCCTCCAACACGTGTCAGTCATTAATCTCAACAAATAAAAAAGTGTCAGAGTAATCGATTTTAATTACATATTTGTTTACTCGAGAAACTCAATAATAATATTGAAAGTGACAATAACAGAAAAACCCAATCCGGAAAAATTTCATGCCTATATTAAAAGTAGCGGGAGAGAAAAGAGCACAAGCAAGTAAGAAGAAAACACAGGCTAGACATGTGGTAGTAAAAAAAAGTTCATTTCAGTCTGTGCTTCTCCGTGAGTTTCAGTTGTTAAAGTCATCGCCAACCAAGTAGACGGTTTATTTTTTTAAGTTCATTCCTTATAAAATATTTTATTTTATCTTTGAGTTTTTATTTTTAAATTTCATCGAGTACAGTGTGTACGGATAGACACGACCAAAAAAAATACAAAAAGAATTCGCATATAGTGAGCCATTATGTGTTGAAACGACGAAGAGATATAAACGAAAAAAAGTGCATTAAAAAATATATAATAATTTTAATGTGTCTGCGCCATTTTGATTCTATTCATAGAAAAGAAAAATAAATTAATGAAAATTTTATGAATATTTTGAGTATAAAAATTGCGAGCTGAGAGAAAAAGAAGAACACAGTTGATATAAAAATAGAAAAATCGAAGAAAACTTATTTCATAATAGAGAATTATAATAAGAGTGTGAATGCAAATAATACAGTAAAAAGTAAAGTAAAGTAAAGTAAGCAAGACAGAAAGAAACAGTCATATTAGAAAAAGATGTCGACATTCAACGAAAGCATAGAGAAACGAGAAGCATCGAGTAACGAGAATTCAAAGAAGATATTTGACGAGCAAGTGTACGGCGACTCAGGATTCATAACAGAGAGTTGCGAATTATTATCGTCAGAGCAGCAGAGTAAAGAAATTACATTTGGTGCTGATAATAAGTCTCAAGAAACTGATATGACAACAAAAGCGACGGGAAAATCCCATTCTAATAAAGATAACGAAAATTACACAGACAGTGGCATTGTTTCTTGTTCAAACATATCATCATCAACGCTCAGTAATTCACAGACGAAAGGTATGCATGTATTGTTGGAACTACAACCATACGTTCCAGAATACATGATCAGATCGCTCAGTGGCATCAAGAGACAACCGCATCCAACGCTTCAAATTGAAAAGTTTTTCGAGCAGGACGAAGACGGCTATACAAAATTACACATTGCCATTCTACATAATATTGAGCCAGCAATTCAAGTTCTCATCAATTATGCACCAGACGAAAGTTATCTGAACATTAGGACCTTCTCGGGTCAGAGTGCACTCCACTTAGCAGTTTTATTAAATCAAAGCTTAACAGTTAAACGACTTATCGATGCCGGAGCTGATGTCAATATTCGTGATAATAGATGTAATTCACCATTACACTTGGCAGTCCTCAATGAAGATATTAATAGTGTAAAGATTATTCTCGCTGCCATCTATCCACAAGCTAAATCCTCATCATCAACAACGTCACACGATGAGCTGATTGCAAATCTTGAACAATGGAATTACGATGGTGAGACGTGCTTCTATGTCGCATGTCGTCTAAGAAATATTCCAATAATGAAACTACTCGCAAAACATGGAGCTAATATAAATGCACGAGAGGGACGATCTGGATACAGCGCGCTACATTTAGCAGTCGAAACACATTCTAATGACGTTATCAAGTTTCTATGCGAGGATTGTGACTCGATAGACCTTGATTATGAGAACTATGGTGGCTTCACAGCATTTCAATTAAGTCTATTAACGAATCAGGAAGCATTGGCCAATTACTTAGTGAAAAAAGGAGCTACAGCATTTTATACACCTGAGAGTGATTATGACGATGACGACAGTGACGTCAGTACTAATGAATTTGAAGAATTGGAGAAGAATCAGTTGGTAAATAAAATTGCTGAAATTGCCGTTAATTAATAATTTAATAAGGAGAAAACCCATGATTAATAAGTTTAAATGATACATCCATAAAAATATCCCAAAAAAATAAATTCTTTCATCTATTCATAAGATGCTATATGTAAAATGATAAAAAGTGGATTAATCACTAATTCCTTTATTGTTGTTTTGTATTAATTAATTACACTTAGTGAAGAAGAAGAAAAAAAAATGAAAATCTTGAATTCATCATTGAATTCCTTTATGACCGAGAAAATCATTTCTAAGAGAAAATAAAATCAATTGTTATCAATTTTATGATTCTATAAATACAAACTTTATCAATTACTTACTTACTTTTAAAATTCAAGCAATATCTTTTCCATTTCCATTTCTATTCAGGACATTTCAGTACTTAAAATTTTCAGGTTCAATTAACGGCATTTCAATATTTGAATTTTAACGGTCATTTGAAATTTAAATTTTGAACTTTGAACTTTAACGGACTTTTTCAAATTTTCAACTTTGAACTTTAACGAACTTTTTATCGAGGAATTGATTTTTGAATGAATTACACGCAAGTCATTAAAGTTAATTATATGCTTGGGAAAACTCACCTAAAAATATCCTTTGAACACAAAATGTTGTGCGATGTAGAACTTTATCATTAATAATTCATGACCTCGAAAAAAGTTTTTTTTGGAAAGAAGGAAAAATCAAGAAGGAGCGTAAATACCAAATTTAGCTATAACAAGATTATCTTCATCATTTGGAAATTTTATTTTGTATATTTCTGTTTCGTTAATTTTATAATAAAAAAGCAACAAATTGTACGGGGAATTCCATCGCTCAATTACTTTCACTCGATGATGTAGACGAACGTCTTTTACGTTTTTTCCTGTCTTTCTTCTTACTGGATTTCTTGTGGTGATGCCGGTGCTAAAAAATGTAACAATAGTAAATTACTGATGTGAATGACATATCTCGTAAGCAAGCATGTGAAATGTTAGCGGATGGCCCAAATTGCTTTTTTGTTGGACACAATCGGTGCTTTTTTTCTCGCTCAACAATGGCAATCTTATAATGAATGTGGGAAATTCTTGAACTGTTGGAATCTAAATCCTTTCAATCACAAAACCTGTTTATTTAAGTTCCCATGACATAAGCTTTGATACAACAATAAGCTAAAAAAGTTCTGTGTTATGGCACGTGCTGGAAAAGTGAATGAAATTCCACAAACAAATGTCTTATCATGAAAATCTAATGAGCTAAAGAATTATCTCTAAACCACGCGCAAGTGATAGCCAAAAAAAAAATGAATGGGACAGCAGGGAAATGACTTTCTTCAACTAATCCCCAAAGCACACAAAAATGATTATAGACATCGCAAAAATAAAAATAAAAAATCATGTGAAACTTTATCATGACATTAATCAGGAATGGAGATGAGTACAGTAGAATAGATTCATTTTGGGAAGATAGTGTGTGTAAACACATCAGAAGCGTGTTCAGGGTCGGTTTTTGGGGATGTTGAGTCTACTTTAAGGGTATATCCTAGTAAATAAGCTAATACCATTAAAGTTCAATTTCAGAAAGGGTCAATCCCAGTTTTATGAACTCAAAAAAATCCCCGAAAAAATATTTGAAAAAAATCCCAAATACACTCCTAGTCCACATACGTTGTTGTCTAGAATTATCTATCTGAATAGATAGAATGTTGGATTTCCAGCACAGCAAAATACTGGGAAAAAATTCTCGAATTAAAACGAATCAGACGCAAATAAAGTGGCGCTCCATGACGTAAAAAGTCGAAGCAATTGAAAAACTTTACAATAGTAACAAAAAATATAAAATATGAATATACAAAAATATATTAATGAAGAGGGAAAAAATAGCATGTGATGGGGAATTTTCAGACCAACGCAAAAGAAAACGAAGAATTTTTCATGAAAATAAATTTTTCATTCTATATTAAACTCGCTTCTGAAAATAGATTATTGGCAGAAGAGGAAAAATTTCCCAAATAGCAGAGCTAAAAATTCCAATGTTGCTTCAGTGGTATTTCTATATACAGCTCATTGCATCGCTTAGTAACGTCTGAAGCACAAATAACTTCACTAAACAAATTTTTTTCTATAGTCTTGCGCATCATTTCCGAACGATCCCTTATTAAAAAAAATATTCAACTCAACATTATATTAACGTCGTTTTGGGTTTTTCCGACTTTGAGTTGTGTATTGTAGCTTTTGACTCGATTTTTTTTTGTTTATATAAGAAAATGTGTTTTTTTTCGTCTCAATTAAACATCTTTCTCACAAATACAAGTGTGTATCCACTTTTTGTATTGGACATACTTTTTATTATTATTTTCCCTATTGACTAGAAAATGTAGACCATATAAGTACAAAAAAAAATTTCCTCGCTCATGTTTTTCCCATTTTTCAAATTTATTTTTATAAAAAACGCCACAATAATAATAATAATAGCAAGCGATGATGACGTCTATCCGTCGTTCAATTGGGATCAGAGGAACAATATATATTATTATATATACAAATTGTTAAATAGACTAGTATTAAAGTCTTTATAGTTAAGCGTGGGCGCATTTACTTCTGCTCAGATCAGTAGAATAATTTACCAATGTTCTGTAACTGACTATGAAAGCAGCAGAATTTAATTCAAAATTAACGGTTTTTTGAAATTTGAATTCGAAAACCTTACAAATTCCGATTCAAAAATGTTTCAAAACCATACAAATTACTTTCAGGATTTAAAACATTTGTAAGGTTCTCAACATGCTTATAATGTCAAGTTTTTGATGTATAGTCAGCCATTCCATCCAAAGTGGGACCATTAATCGCATTATTCCAAGAAAATGTGCTAAAAATTGGTAATTTTTTGGATTTTCCCCGTATGAAGTTTATTGTATACACAGCCTGTATATACAGCAGTAATATTGAGTACAAGTGATATGAGAGGAGAGAAGGTAAAGGCAACAAAAAAACCTGTTAGGCAACAATGTGTTTCGCACATTTCAATCATACCACGACCCTGATATAACGTTTTAATTCCTCAATTACCAGCTGTGCGATGCGATGTAAAAAGGTATGAAAACAATAACATCCAATAACTTCCTATTCGTGTATATCTCAGTAAAATTACAATGCGATCATTACTTTCCTATTCATTGACGAAAATTATTCACTATTGACTGGAAATTTCCCCATTCTGGTCGTAAAACTTTACAAAAGTTTAAAACTATTTTTTACAAATATAATACATGAGAAGTCATTTGGAATTTCCATAATTATTTGAAGTATGTGCCTCGCAATATATTATCGAATCGATTTTACAACACATGCTTTCACGAAAATAAGATTAGGATTATCAGTACATTGGCCGTAATTCCCAGATTGATTATTCATGTTTAAAATAAATTATTATCTGAAATGTGATTTATTAACGGATTCTGAGTATTTGAACTGTTGATGAGTCGCTTAGGATTTTCCCCTAAAACTTCGCATGAATTTTAAATCAGAAAAATCCGTTACTAATTGGCCTTCATTACTTTGTTGTCAAGTGAGCAAATTCGAAGGATTTATGGGAAATTTCTATATGCACATGACTTGTTGATTATTAATTGGAAAATATCCGTAGATACTGAATATAATAATAAACATTGCCTTGACCTAGCCATTTGTGTTTTTTTATCTTTTGTCACTGTCTAAGTCAATATTTATGATAACCGGTAAAATCCTCTCAAAAAGGCTTAATGGCTTCGTATAGTTTTTATCAATTTTTATCTCTAATTTATTATTTTCCCCTAATGATAAATTAAGGAATGAAAACATTCATAGTCATCCATTACTTCGTATCCAATTGATGATAAAGCCTTCGTGTCAAACTCCAAAAACAGGAATTACGATAAAAGGAATTAAATTTAAAAATCCCAGTTGTTCAAAATTTCCCATAATTTTTTTTTGTTTTTTTTTGAAGAATTTGCCACAGAGAGATAAGAAAATTAATCTTAATTAGTAAGCCATGATTTACCTTCCCATCGCTTCGATCGCTTGATGAATGGCGTGTTCTTCGTTCATTACTCCGCGAGCGTCTTCTTGGTGATCGATCTCTGTTTGATGCTCGTGATTCCTCACGCTTTATATCTCTGTATGAGGCTCGCGATTCTTCACGCTTTATATCTCGTCTAATTGGCGATCGATCACGTCTAACTGGTGATTTCTCACGTTTGATGGATGTTTCGGGTCTAATAAATGGCAGTTCTCCAAGTTTTGGTGCACATCCTTCTGTATGTATTTTTCTCGTCAGATCATCATACCTATCATCATCTTTCGGCGGCTTATAATCTTGAACATGGTCAACTCGAATGGATTTTCCAAGTATCTGGTTTTTTAAAAAGAAAAAATTTTATCAATCATTTTGAGATTTCTCGTACATATATGTGTAGTTAATAAGATTGAAGAAAAAACCCGAATAAAGTAAATAAGGAGGAGGATTTGACATAAAGCAAATATGTAAAAAAATGACCACCTTAATTCCATTTAAATTATCAACAGCAAGTACAGTTGACCGCTGATCTTCGTAGCAAACGAAGCAGAATCCTTTTTGTTTTCCGGTTTGTTTGTCACGTACTAAGTTCAAATTAACAATTTCTCCGTATTGTGAGAATACACTAATTATGTCTCCTTCGGTTAAGTCATACGGCAATCCACCAACGAATATCCACGAACTATCTCTGTATTGATCATGCCAACTTGTCTTGTTTCCACTTTTTAGTTCCTGTTCACTCAATTTGGTGACATTTTTCATATTCCTGCGTGAGAAAAATGGTTAATTAATTTACATTCATTACTTTCAGGATGTTTTGAAAACGTTTATCAGATCCAGTCACTGTATCTTTTAAGTAATACTTTTATTATAGAATATTACAATGTTAACAATCTTATTATAATACTTACGTCATTGGATTCATGGCGAGGGATTTATTTTATTTACAATATGCACCAATCATGAGTTAATTAAATATATTTTTATAAAACAAAACAATGCTGACTTTTTTTTATTAAACTCTTGAATCATTAATTATTTTTAGCTCCTTGGCAATTCCTCGACATTTATTATTATTAATTCTGTCAGGATCTTATGATTAAAGTGGCTATTATGCTCTAATTAACAAAATTATTTATTCTTCGGTTAAATACTGTTTACACTCATTTCAAAAATTATTTAGCCGTTATAAAAAAAATACTGAAAAATTGTGCAACTTTGGCAACGTCGCTTAATCATAATCGAGTATTTGATTCTATTATTTTTTACAAATTTTATATAAGTTAGTAAGGAAGAGTATCACAGTGCTGTGCTTAATTGTGTGAAGTGGAAAACTATTGAGGCGTTAGAATATTTTCAAGTTTAGCTGCATTTTGTCAAGAAACCAGGAAAAATGGCTTTTATTCAATTGCGTTCATCAGTTTTAAAAGTTAATTCGATTTTAGCTAATCGAACATTCTTTACATACTCTAAATGCATTTCCCAGCCATTAGAAAGAGATCCAGCTTATATGGAAGCTCGAAAAGCAGTTTCTATGATCAAATCAGGTAATAAAAATCTATTAATATTTTTTACTTCACTTTTATGGTTCTACCTGAAATTTTATGACACTTATCTTCAACTATTAAGTAATTAGAGTATATAATAAGCCGCTTGAGATAATTTTTGTCTAATCGCAGGTGTATAAGCAGTAAATGATCTTTAGAATCCTTTTTACAAACCCAATAAAACAGGTTTTTGTTACATAAATTCTCTGCCTGTCTGAAAATCTGGATGTTCGCAAAAAAGAAAACTTTTGAAGGCCGTATTTATATACTTTACTTATCGAATAATACAATAAAAAGATATTCTAGCAATTTAGAGTTGAAAGTCAAAAAGAGTACACATATACATCCACAATAGAAAAATAGCTACCTAGAACACTTGTAATGATCCAACTCATTATTTTTGACATGCTTAAACGACCGAACATCTAATGTATGACTTGCAGCCGCAACCTTGCTTCCTTATCAAATTTGAATTTTAAATTGTGCATTTAAATTTGCAGCTGATTGTAAGTAATTGACCAGTATAAAGTACAAGCAAACATTATTGACCTACAATTTAATAATCTAATTCGTAATAAAAATATTCCATTCATTAGTTCAAAATAAATTAGCATATATATTTTTAATCAGTGCTTACTATGTACACACAAGTATGGGGTCCATGTGATGAAATGTAGTGTATAATAAAATTGGCGTACTATAACTTTTTTTTTGGCACTAGCGTCATAGATTGCATTCATGTGAGCGACTGAATGGATTTGTAATCAGAAATTATGACTCAAAGAGCATTAAAGATAACGTACAAGCCTCATAGAAGCATAAAAGCGAGTTTTATTATTGTTATTTTTTTACTCAATCAGTGTTTGTGTAAGCACCATAAAAACAATTTTGACGTCATTAATAACGTGAGAAAATCTTTTTTGTTTATTTTTTCATCTTAGGCGACACTGTTTTTGCACAAGGTGCTGCAGCTACTCCCAATGTCCTTCTTGAGGCTATGACTCATCATGCCAAGGAAAATAATTTGAAGGACATTAAAGTCATTCATATGCACACTGAAGGTGACAAACTTTGATTTATGTTTGTTTCAATTATTCATAAAAAACTCATCCTTCCTCAATTGACACTTTAGGGCCAGCATTATATGCTCAAGATGATTGCAAGGACATTTTCAGATCGATTTCTACTTTTATGGGTGGTAATGTTCGTAAGGCAGTAGCTGAGGGACGGGCAGACGCTATTCCCATTTTCCTTCACGAAATTCCGCTACTGTTCCGTCGCGGTATTATTCCTGTTGACGTAGCATTAATTCATGTAATGATAATGACTATTTCTTTAGAACTTTCTATAATACATTTATTTCTTTATTTTTATAGTCTTCACCTATTGACAATCACGGCTATGGATCACTCGGAACGTCTGTCGATTGTGTACGAGCAGCCTTAGAAAATTCAAAGGTTATCGTCGCTCAAGTAAATAAGCAAATGCCTAGAACCTTCGGAGATGGAATTATTCATCAATCTCATTTCGATGCAGCCGTTAATGTAGATGTTCCACTGCCTGATCATCCTCATCGCAAAATGTAAATTAAAGCATTCTTATCAGTGATTTGCATTTCAAATTAAAAACTTGATTTTTAATTAATTAATTACTATAAAGGTCACCTCAAGAAGAAGCGATTGGAAAGTGGATTGCAGAAAACTTGGTTGATGATGGTGCCACACTTCAAATGGGCATTGGAAATATCCCAGATGCTGTGCTTGCAAAACTCCACAATCACAAAGATCTTGGTATCCATTCAGAGATGTTCGCGAGTGGCGTTGTTGATCTCGTCAATAAAGGATGCGTCACTAATAATAAAAAAATTATTCATCGTGGTCGAATTGTTGGCAGTTTCTTGGTTGGATCGAAACAGCTCTACGATTTTGTCGACAACAATCCATTCATCGAAATGCTCGAAATTAATTATGTCAATGACACTAAAGTTATCTGCAGAAATCCAAAAATGACTGCAATCAACAGTTGTATTGAAGTAGACTTGACTGGCCAAGTTTGCTCTGATTCTATCGGTGAGTTTGCTGTTGTATTGCCTTAAAAACATTTGTATGGTTTTGTCGTTTTGTTTAGAAGAAATTGTATGGTTTTCAGACATTTCTTCTAGAACCATACAAAAGTTTTTCTTAAATGTAATTTGTAAGGTTCTAACAGCTGAATATATAATTGTGTGGTTCTGAAAATAATTAAAATTCCCATTTTTAGGTACAAGAATGTACTCAGGATTTGGCGGACAAGTCGACTTTATTCGTGGAGCTGCTGAAGGCTTTGATGGAAAAGGAAAGCCAATTGTTGCTCTTATGAGTGTAACTAAGAAAGGAGAGAGTAAAATTGTTCCAACACTGCAAGTTGGTAAGTCCACGATCAAAATCTAGTTTTTACAGATATTCTAATGTTATTTAAATACATTTTAGGTGCCGGAGTTGTCACATCAAGAGCGCACGTCCACTACGTTGTTACAGAATTCGGTATTGCATCTCTCTTCGGCAAGACATTGAGACAAAGAGCGTACGCTTTAATTCAAGTCGCACATCCAGATCATCGTGAGGCATTAGAGAAAGCAGCATTTGAACGTCTTAAGACGATGCCATCATTAGATTAAGAAGCAGATGTCTAATTAAAAAAATCCCTTTTATATTCAAATTGAATTTGTCCAATTCCTGAAATGTTTTAAATTCAACTTTCCAAGTAGAAGTTGGTTGTGTTACGCAATAATTAATTAAAAGATATTGCATGGTTAAATTATTCACAAAGAAATCAGAAATTTGATAAACGTATCCATTAAAGAATTGACACTTTATTATTAAAAATAATTTTAAAAACAATTAACAGTAATTTTAATTAGACGAGTCTGAAATAGATTCATCAGTTTTCGGTGATGCAGATTCCTTAATAGCACTCAACTTCTTTTTCTTTGGTGGCGCTGGTAAAGGCTGAGGCTCTTCAGACCGCTCTCGAATGACCGAAATTTCTCTCTTAATTTGGACATTCTCCTTTAATATCTCGTCCATTTTAGCACTTAACAAAGCAATGGATGGACTCTGTGCAAGATTATTGCTGTTAGATGACGATGTTGCATGTGAAATAAGACTAGGAACACTTTGTACAGCGTACTTTAAAAACATTACTATAATAAAGATAGTGCTGATCCCAAAAAATGCTATATAAATGATTTTTGATGAAATTCTGCTGAGAAAGTCCATCGATGAAGTTGTTTCTGAGAAAAAGTCTGTGAATTCTTCGAATATCGATCCAAAGTAACTCATTTGTAGTTTTGCTAGCCATTTAAAGAACACTTCTAGTGGATTACAATATTTTTTGGACGGTGTCAATGTCTTCTTCATGTATTCCTTACACTCATTCTTCTTACTTCCAGACATCCACGTTTTTAATGATCCCCAATAATCTTGACTTTCAGCATGATATTCTTTACATGGATTACTATTAATCTTATCCTTTGACAGTATCATTATCTGCTCCACTTCTAAATCATGCATACAATCTAAGTACGTCATGTAATAACTGATTCCACAAATACCAATTAAGGATATAAAAATAATTGTAATGAATTTGAGTCTTGAAAAGTGAAATATTCTATTGACTATGACTATTGTAATTAAACTAAGTAAAATCCATAAGATTGGAGAGCTGAATGTCGTTATTGAGTCAATTATCTCCTGTTTGTAATAATCGTAGAGTATTGCTGTAGCTGATTCTTGCCAATCTTCATTACTTGACTGTTTAAGCACTTCCTCTACTAATCCATCGATCTCGTTGATATTAAGTCCGGAAATGTCAGTGTCCACCAACAAATCATACTGCTTCTTATTAATTTTAAGTGGAATATTTGCAATAAAATAATTATCTGATCTTGGATCTGCTCGAAATCGATGCTTTCTAAATAAATGCTTTACTAGTCGCTGATAGTACGGAATAGAATCAACATTTGTCTTCCTTATATTCTCAATTTGTTCAAGTTGCTCTAAAAGCCGGTCATTGTTGATATTTGATTCGTGTGGATGTCTGTACTGGATCTCAGCACTTATTAGTACGTACACGTAAAATAATATAAATAGACCTAAAATGAGTAAATAGAATCGTGTTAAAAAGGTTTAATTAATTAAATTTAGCTGACTTACTGTATTTCATCATTGTTGCGTAGCTTTTTATCCCTCACAAAAAACATTGGCTAAAACAATAACATTGAAAAATTAAATGGAAGAAATAAAAATTAATATTAGTATACCATTTCCAACAAAACGAGCAGCACAAATAGCATATGATGTACTTAGAATAGATGCGGAACCAAAGAGAAATCACATCAAGAAGGAATATGTATTAAATGACAACATTTTGAATGTGTAAGTAAATCAAAAAAATATTAAAATTAATTTAACTAAGTAAGCAATCGATTTTTAGGGAATTTTGTGGAGACATAGCAAAGAACGTGAGAACGGCATTAACTAACTTCTATGAATCTTTGATTTTGTGTGTAGAAACACAAGACGTATTTGGTCCACCATTATCTACTGAATATAATCACTACTAAGTCAGCAATTAAGCACTTCCAAAAATGCCTGAACATACCCCAGCACCATCATCATCAAGAGGAATCTACGGATTTGTTGTCTATCTTCTATTTTCTACATTATTTGTACTATATGTAATATGGGCCTTCATTCCTTTAGAGTTTTTCGAGGCAATTGGAGTTACGGAACTTCCAAACAAGTATTTTGCACTGTTTGTTCCAATATTAATACTTACGGCTACATTTCTGTTCGGATTCTTCATCTATCCATCAATAAGCCTCGTCATGACACCAAATGTGGATTCAATTTATACAGTAACTGATCCGTTTGCAGTAAAAAGATGTCAGTATAGAGACGAAAATGGAATTCTATGCGATAATAAAATAATTAACGACTTTGAAGTGAGTCCATGGAACTTTGAGAGATTATGCAACAATCATCAGAATCGAGTGTCAAAGATTGAGAACTTTTGTGACTGTACTGAAAAGGAAAAGTGTATGCTGTATACAGATAAGGACTATGTAGATAAATTAAGTAGAAAAAAGAATATTATTCAAAATTCAGGCGATATGAACATAGATGAAGTATCAGACATTTTATATGGTGAACTTAATTAATAAAAAATAAAATTATTTTAAGATTAAATTTGGAGATCTATTTTCTTTAAAATATCACGAGCTTTGTGCAAAGTGCTATTGGACGTTGCCTTTGCCATATCCGTTATGTACTTGTCGATATTCTCGACAGTTGCTCCTCCTTTCCAACCAGGAATTTGCAATGAATTGAAATTAGCTGACAAAATTACACGAAGTTTTGTTAGATACACTTCAAGCTGCATATTTCGTTTGCGATTTTCAGCTATTTCATTTTCCACCTTTAATACGCCATTATTCATGTTCTCAATGTGCTTCATTAATACAGAATTTTGTTGCTCAATCTCTACATTGTTCTTTCTTAATACCTTCAATTCAGACTCGATGACTTTATTGTGCTCTAAGAACGTATCTGTGAATATTGGAACCTCACAGTTCTGTCCAATTAATACTTTTAGTATATCCTCATCAATCTTCATGCTATTGTGACTTGTTGATGGCCTTGCAGAAATGTGCGAAAATCCACTGGTACTAGGCATGTTGTTGAAGGATGTCGAAGGAACTGATGTTGTTGAAGTTGATGGCTGAACGGGTTCTGGACTTTTATTATTTGTATGATTAGATGTTGATTCCTTAGTTCCTTCTTTTTTGTTCTTGACTTTTTGCTTCTTTGACGGTGGTGCTGGCTGCTGTTTTTCTTCACATTCTTCTGGATTTAATGTCTTGTATGCTTTTAGTTCCATTTCAAATCGATCTTTATCAACTTTAGCATCATCAAGGTACGGCTGTTTATCTTCTTTAGGCAATGCATACCATTTACTAGCGACTAGCTTTGTTATTTCCACTGAATCTAGTGCTGGATGTTCTTCACAAACTTTTGGACGCACTTCATCGCAATATCTGACATATGCATTTCTGTAAAACTTTGGATATTCAGCACTTCTCTTAATTTTCTTGGATTTCTTTCGTTTCTTCTTTACTGGAAGTGCCGACAATGGCACCAAGTCTTCAATTTTTTCACCAATTGATTCTGTTGTGATATCAATCTTCGGATCTGTATGATTATTAACTGATAAATCCATTCCTTCTGTCTGTTGTTCCTCTAAACTCTCGTTTACTGCTTCCGAACTCATTTTATCATTAATTAAAATGCAATTTTATTAGAATTTCAGCAAGTAATTTTTTAGCATAAGAAGTTGTTTCCCCTCAACTTTTAATTTAAACTTCAAAAAACCAGTAAAATATGAGCTAATCAGTAATGATGTGATTAGTTAGATTATATAAAACTGAATGTTATGTGAATAAGATGATTATAATTATGTTAATTCAGGTAGAAATGCAAGAAAAATGATTAAGAAACTTTTCAAAAAATAACGGTTTTAAAAAATTCAAAAATGTTTACCGCGTTATTACATAAAAGAATTCTGATCGTCAATCTTGACGGATGAATTTAATGCGTAAATCCTGTAATATTCAACAGGATAATTAGTTTAAAAAGGATAATTTTACAAGTTTCATTGACGATTCAAGTCAGTTCTAATGGAAATGTAATGTAAATGAGAGAAAATGACAAAATAGGAAGTAAAGCAAAAATTGCAAAATTAAATGACAGACAGACGAGGTGAATTATAAAAGATAACTCGAAAAACTTGAGAGCAAAAAAAATAAATTTTTTAGAAAAGTGGAAATTTAATTAAACTGTCTAAGGAAAATGAATTCAGAAGAGACAATAGTCATGGTAAGAACAAAAGAGACTTGCTAAGTTTACAATAATAGCTAGTTTTTAAATATTTATAAGGAATTTTCATGATATTTTGAGTTGCGTACATTTTTTCGAAAAATTTGCAATTTTCTTAATTTTCACAGAATGGAATGCAGCCTAAAGATGATGAGATGAAGTGGAATCACAAGAAACGAGCCAAAAATCCCTTCCTGCTATTTTGCGAGACAGTTCTGAATCACGAAAGAGAACTTTTATCAGAGGTAAAAAAATTGGATTTTTTTTTCATTATTTTTGTTTGTGAATTTTGAATGGGGAAGAAAAATTTCAAGCTTTGCATTATTTTTCTCCTGCCATAAATAGACACTAAATTCATCACAGGAATCACTTAGCGAAAATCAGGCTCCTGAAGGACAAAACAGTAGCTCAATAGAAAATTCGACATTTAATTCTGATTCTGATGGAGCAAATGGTGAGATTTCAAAAAATTATACAAATGGTAAGTGTTCACATCATTTAGGAAGAAAAAAAAATATATTTTTTTCTCCTATATCTCTCTCTCGCGTTCCTTTATTATTTTTTTTTATATTGACGACTGTACATTACGCAAAAAATGAAGAAAAAAATATATTTAATGAATTGTATGAATTTTTCCATATTAATTCGATGAATCTAATGCAATTTCTTCTCCTTGTGTCTCTTTTCACTTGCCTACCTGCTCTGCCTGCCTGCCTACCCAACCAACCATCGATCGATCGACGAATAAAAAAATTAAATAAATTAAATTAGACAATGAAGATGGTGATAGTTTCAATTCAGTGACATGTTTTTGTGGTAAACCGTTTGCTGGACGCCCAATGATTGAGTGCTCAGCTTGCTTGACATGGCTACATATGTCGTGTGTGAAAGTAAAACGCAAGAATATACCAGAATTTTATTATTGTGATAATTGTAAAAGTAATGGGCTGTTATCGCCTAACGCAATTGGATCATCGGGAGAGGAAGGAACACCTATACGTCACCAACAAAATGGCACGATCAGTTCAAATAATATGGATGGGATTTTATACAGTAGCAGCACGCACCAAAATAATAATCAAAACAGTAATATCAACGCCACCAACAATACTATCAATAATTTAACAACAGCAGCCACAAAGCCCAAAAAACCGAAGACGGTGAAGAAATCGAGCGCAAGCTTAATGATGAATAGTAGTGATAATATTAAGAATAATACAAATAGTGATAGTAAATATTTATCTAAGAAATCCTCAAATGTTAACGGTAAGCTAAAGAAAATTCGTCAAACGACAAAGAAGGTACGTCCGACGGCAGCATCCAATTTGACCAAAACGATTTCATCCTCCTCGCTAGCGGCTGCCGCATCATTAACAGCCCTATCACTCAACAATCAAGTCTCGCCAAGTCAAATAAATACTTCTATCCTTACGAATGGCATTGCTACTGACAATTCAAATAATTTGTTATTAAAGTCTCCAATTGCCACAAATAACAATAATATCTATAATAATGGTGATGTCATAGAAACTCAAAGTGAACGAACTCCAATTATTGAGAGTAATGGAAGCGGTGGAGGTGGTGGTGGTGCTGCTGCCATGGTCGAGAATTCGGAAAAATTCAACAACAAACGCTTGAAACTCCTTTAATTAAGAAGAGAATGAAGCATAATGCACTATAAATACATACACACAACAACATTTAAGAGGAAACAACAAAGTTAATCACATCATCTAAAACACGCATGCAAAGAAATCTATCTTAAAGTTTTTCATATTATTTTTACGGTTTTTCTTTAATTTACACACAAACACAATCAGTTAGTTTTTTTGCTAATTTTTACATTATTCTTTTACCTTATTTTTCTAAGACGTCTGTAAGCATCATTCAGTGAGAATCCAATAATTAACATTTATTTTTCATCTCTTTTAATACTATCATTATTATTATTACTATTCAAAACAAGAAAAAAAAATGAAAAAAAGTGTTGTTTTTGGGAGCATGTGAGCTTGCTCGAGCAACTAGTCACAATCTTGCGTGCAATTAAGTCTAAAACCATACAAATTTCTCGCGAAAAAAAAACCCTACAAATGTCAATTGTTGACTGACAAAAAGGAATCGTATGGTTTCAAATAATTAAATTAATAATGAATGATAATTTGTACGGCATGATAGAGAGAGAGAGAGCAACACAGTTAAGGTTTCATGAAGAGAATTGTGATTAGTTATCAGTAGATAAGACCAGACTCCTGACTATTACTATTTAAAATCGCAGATGTTATTAGATTTGATAGAAAAACTACATTTTTAAGACAGATGAATATATTCATATTGAAAAAAGATTATTAAATCTATTTTTAGTCACGTAAGGATATAGTGCAGTAAGGGATTATGATTAATTAAATATAATGAGAAAAACATAAGGAATAAGCTGATGATAACGTTTTAAAGAATGCTGGATGGATTCAAAAATTGCAAATTTCACTTTTCATTTTGATTTTGATAAAAAACAAACAAAAACATGAAGCAGTTTTTAAGATAAGAATCCATTTAGGCTGAATGTTTATTGAATGTAAAATATATTTCATTATTATTTCTTCTTTATATTTCGTTTTCATTTCTAAGAATTTAACATAGAGGATATTTTAAGAGAAGAAAGAAAAAAATTAAAGCTTAAAATGAAGTTTGAAAAAAAGTAGAATAAAAATGATGATGGAATGTAATAAAAACAAAAGCTGTGGGAATGGATGAGTGGATATACTAAGGGATATTGAAAAGATTTTTGAGAGCTAGTCTTCGTTTACCCTTATTAGAATTTCTTGAATAATTGATAAGAATTTTACAAATAATAATGATAATTGATAATTTCTAAACGCTTCTGTAAATAAATTAGAGGAAACGTGTTTAAAAAATAATGTAAAACAAACACACACATATATTGAATCATTCATAATGAATCGACTTAATGATTCAATATCATTTTTTAGTGCATATATTTGTAATGAAAGATAAAGTAAATGCGCGCTGCTCCTTTTAATTATATGTTACTTTTATAGTTTTTAATATTTTTTGTATTGTGTAATAGTCGTTCAGTAATTCTGCAGTTCATTTCAACTCGACTCATTTTTGAACTTAAATAAATCGTTAAAATTTAAATTTTACAAAGTCGTTAGAATTCAAAATTTAGAAATTCGTTAGAACTCAAATTTTGATAGTTTGTTAAATTTATATGACACAAAACAAAACTTTCTACTGAACAGCAGCAAACTATGCTTTAGTCATCCATTTTTTGATGGCACACAAGACAAACATTTAAAGCTCAGCAATCCTTCTTTCTTGAAAAAACTTCATTCGACTAGTTTTTATTATTTTTGCCATATCAATTCTGTTGTTATAGTTGTAAAAAGAAAAATCAGTGAAATATCGCACTATCGATATTGCCATGTAAAAATCAAGAAAATCAATTTTTTTTCGTTCTTAATTTTTTTTTGTTGAATTAAATTTTAAATGATAAGGATTAAAAAAAGAAAGAAGTACAAGTTTTAAAAGAAAACATTTCAATCCACTTGATAATTTTATAATTAACGTCCGCAAGTGACAAAATAGGAAGGCAACAAGTGTTTTTGTTATAATTTCTTTAATGAAATGCACATATACTTTAAATTGTAAACCAACAATTATTCTATTACATTTTCATTCAAATCAATTAAATAAGCACCACAATATACAGTTACATTGGGAATTGAATGTCATTTAAAGCCGATTAATTGAAATTGTGTCGAACATATTCAGTGATTTAGAACCGTACAAATGCTAAATAAATTGGAAATTGTATGGTTCTAATTGAAATTGTGTTTGAAAACCATACAAATTATTCATAAAATGCGGAATTGTATGGTTTTAGTTTAGAAATTGTATGGTTTTAATTCAGAATTTGTATGGTTTTCAAAATAAATTCACACAATTTCAAATAATCTCACAAAAACCCTTCAATTCTCGATCCGAAAACAATAGAATATTATTTGTCAGTAGTGAACTGTTCTGAAAAAAGCATAAAATGAAGAAAAAAAAACGAAAAATATGAAAATGAGTAAAATAATTCTGTAAATTTTAAAAATTAGTTGTATAAAAAATACAATGAATATTTTGGATAATATAAGAAACTTAATGATTGAAAGTAAAAATTTAATAATAAAAAAGAGTCGATGTTTTTTTAATGCTAGGTTTTTCAAACTTTCAGGTTTTTCTTTTTATTTCAAGACGGACTAAATATATTAATATAATAAAAATGGCTTTAAAAGAATTTCTTGAAGAAGTACACCACGCCTTTAACCCAATTAGGAATTAAGCGTTCTAGTAGCTGCTTCTCGGCGGTCGTTGAATAACGGAGGAGATGATCATATTCGATTTTGAGGGACTTTTGAAGATCCTTGTTAACAGTCACTAAACAAACTTGTGCTTCTAAATCGCGATGAACCGATCGCTCGCCATAATTTGATGAGCCAATTACAGTCATGCACGGCAATTTAGATCCATTGTGATGATACCACAGTCCTTTAGCATGATATGTCCAGTTTTCCCGCTCATATTCGAGCAATGAGAATCGACTCGCTTGTCCATGTTCCTTAATTTGTTCATAAAACTTTCTGGCTATTAATGAGTAAGCATCAGGAATTCCACCAGACGGAAATTTAGATCCTTTAAAGCCATTAGCATTTGGATGAGCCATAATTATACTACAATCAGCTTCACATTTCTTAACTAAAGAGTCCATGTAAGTCTGTGTCAAATTAAAGTATCCAGAAGTCATTTTAAGCGTTGATCCTTCCTCTCCACTACACAAGAGCTTATTAGATACAAGACTATCATGATGAATACCAATTTGTCCCATTTCAATTGTCGGGAATATCCAAGTGTCTGCAGTCTCGTCAAATTCATGGATATTGCTCTGCTTGTCATAGACACTTTTAAAGAATTCCTTAAATCTCTTTTGAGCTTCAACTACAAAATCCTTATAACTACTTTCGTAAGGCAATAAGTTCCAACTATTATGCATACGAGTATCACCATTTGCATCAACTTGCATGCTAAATTCTTGCACTTTTCCTATGACGTCATTAAAGAAGTTTGAGACATTAACGTCCTTTATTTCTATGTAACGATCCTGTCGATTTGTAAAATAGTCATTCGATAAATTAGCACCAGAAAGGATTAATACGTCATCAAATATGTAGATTTTCATGTGCTGTAAACCAAGCAGTTCATTCCATCGTGCAGGTGCCAATTTTTTGGTAATTCCTCTAAGCATTGGCGTGTGATAAAGTGATAAATTACAGTTCCTGCTTTGTTCTACGAGCGGCATGATCATCATCTTTGAATTCTTCTTGCCACGAGTTCCTCGTGTGAAATCCAACAGTATATTGACTTTAAGGTCATCCCACGTAACCAAAATCGTCCCAAGTCAAAAATCGACGTTAATGGAATATTTTATGTATTACAAAATTTCGACCTCATTTGGAAAATAAATTTTTCTATAATATTTTTCTGCCTCAATGTTCCATTTCACAATCATTACGTAACATGAGATTTTCATGTTAAATGTATACATTTTCATTAATTAGAGGCTTTTAAAAAACTTATTGCGTAATTTTTATTTTTTGTATGAAAAAAAACAAAGAAAAAATATTATCCGTACATGTACTATTAATTGTACATGACATGGAAAACATCACATTTTTCGGCAACTCTTGAAAGAATTGACACAAATCAAATCTTAGTCTTTAATTTTATTAATTTAAATAGATTCAGTGTGATTTTAATAAAACTACTTCTGTTAAATATTAGAAAAGGTATGTAGGAACATAGAAAGTTTGTTAGAAAGTGTATAAAATAAGTGAAAATGTGAAAAAAAAACATCGGTGTGAAGTATTTAAAAAACGATGGGAAAATCTAAAGATCCTAGAAAAATAAGTGATTTGGACATAAAAAGAAGAGCAACAACTTTTCTAAAAAGGACACATGAAAGGGTTCAGAAAAAAATAGTTAAATTTACAAGCCTCCCAAAAGTTAGCAATACGTGTGGAAAAAAAACAGACGTACGTAATCAGAATCATGATTATCGTCAGAAAGCTTATGTTGAGAGTAATCTACATGTTGAGAGCTACACAGAAGAAATAAACTTAAATGAATCAAGCGATTCTGAATGTGAAGAAAATTTAAACTCAAAAGATGAATGGAACCAAAAACATAAAGCAGTTTTCGAGCTTAATTTGCATGATTTTCTTCGAGTTTGGTCAGTACACCACAACATCAATCGAAATGCTCTAAATCCTCTTCTTAAATATCTTCAAAAATTCGACAAAACTCTTCCAAAAGACTATCGGTCGCTTCTGAAGACACCACGTGGAGCTGTTTTGAAAGAAATTGATCCTGGCCATTATATTCATATGAGTTTGAGAACAAGCATTGAAAGTTATTTAAGAGAACAAGATATTATCCCAAAAGAAATTAAAATTCGAGTCAACGTAGACGGACTTCCAATTTTCAAAGACTCAGCACAATGTCCAGCATTTTGGATTATTCAAGCAGATATAATTGGTGATAAAAGAAAACCATTTATAATTGGAGTATATGGTGGAAGAACAAAGCCAAAGTCATTCAATGAATTTTTGAATGAATCAATTGAGGAACTAAAAGAACTGAAGAATTTTACATATAAAGACATAGATATAAGCTTAAAAGTTGTTCAACTTCTTGCTGATGCACCAGCTAAATCTGAAACTCTTAATATAATAGGTCACAATGGCTATTTTTCGTGCACGAAATGTGAGGTTGAAGGAAAGTTTATGCATAGAAAAATGTCCTTTTTAGATTTTAGAGCTACTTCTAGAACGAATAATTCATTCAGACTGCAAAAAAATAAAGAACATCATACCGGAAGATCTATTTTAGAGGAATTAGACTATTTCGATATGATTGAGGATGTTCCTTTAGACTACATGCACATAGTATTGTTGGGTGTGATGAAGAAACTGCTAAAAATTTGGTTCATAGATGTTGGCGATTTCAAGCATGCTCAAAAAGATAAAGATGAAGTATCCAAACGAATAGAAAAAATAAGCGAAACAGTCCCAAATGATTTTCAACGAAAATTGAGATCATTAACATTCATTTTACGCTATAAGGCATCTGAACTTAGAAGCTTCCTTTTATACTACGGTCCAATAGTGCTCAAAAATATTCTAAGAAGTGATCTATATCAAAATTTTATGAAGCTTCACGTCGCGATTAAAATTTGTGTGAATCAAAAATTTTACAAGATGAACGCATTAACAGAAAAGTTAATTGATGAATTTATCTTGGAAATGGCTGAAATTTATGGAGAACATGAAATTGTTCATAATGTCCATGCTTTACATCATATTCCTAAAGAATGTGAAGCTAGAGGTGTATTAGATAACTTCAGTTGTTTCGAATTTGAGAATAACATGAGTCTTATCAAAAAGTTAATACACTCGTCGAAAAACCCGATGCAACAACTTCAAAACCGAATAGCAGAAATAAATTCAATTAGTCATCTACCGTCGTTTTTTGATAATTATACTACATCAAACAATGAAATTATTGATTTTAACCGTGCGACAATCAATGGATATAAATTTTCAACAAATCAACGTGACTGTTATGCATTAGTTGACAATAAAAGCTTCAAAATTACTTCATTTTATAAAAAAAATAATCATATGTATGCTAAAGGGCAATATTTCAAAAAATATAATGATGTTTTTAAATATCCCATAAATTCAACCTTTCTGGACATTTTTTATGCTGATTCCCTTGATAAAAACATATCTATAATCGACGTTAATAATATAGCTGCTAAATTATTTTTAATGAACATTAATTTTAAACTGAATAACGGAAAAGTTGTTAATAACATTTTCTTTTCTTTAAATCACTAAGCATGTACTACATAGTATTGTTTGAAGAAGCCAACGTGATCGGAACCGTAAAAAAAGATTGGCTCTTAAACGACCAACAATGTAAATATCCACCAATTAAAGAAGTAAATAAGTGTTTAAAATCCCGCGTCAAAAATGATACTTCTGGATGGAACGTTTATAAAATTGTGCTAAAAAAACCAAAACAACTTGGTCATGAAGGAGTTGAAACATTAAAATTAGCTAGAGATATGGAGAAGTTCTATGAAAAGTTTAGTGACACCGATGATTATGAGAGAACCAGTATCCAGCAGAAGTATTTGAAGCTTCATCCAACGTTAAAGCTACAAAAGGAGGACAATTTTAATAAATTTGTTCCTTTGGAAATTCAGGTAATTGGTGATATTCAGTTAAAAATAATTAATTAAGTGTCTTCTAATATTTCCCATACAGTCAAGTGTTTCTATGGAACGTACAAATTCCTCCGAATCTTCAAATGCTCAAAGCTCAGACCAAAAGGAAGATCCAAACGAAGATCCAGAACAAGTCAGTAATCAAGAATATCAAATAGAATATCTCGAGGAAGTGATTGAAACTGAAGATGACCAACATTTGGGACGAGAGTTCACTAATCAAATGGTTACGGTAATTTCATAAATCAACATGCATTTTCGTGTTTAATTAATTTTGCACAATATTTTTTCAGAATGTTGATTGTAGACCAGAATCGTCAAACTTGCAATTAATGGCTGTATGTGAGGAAATTTTAAAGAACATTTCATCAATTAACGATAGAATAGCATCAATGGATAAACGTTTAAGTACGTTGGAACTGCATATATTAAAAAAAGTGGATTTGGACAATTTTTGCTTTGATATGATAAACAGTTTAAAGCAGCTTGAGGAGTTTCTAAAGAAAGTTGACGGTGATGCTGAGTTTAAACAAAAATTGGTAAAAATCTACGATTCTTAATGAAGACCCATGAAGACGTAACATTAATTATGATTTTTTTTTAGATTTACTTCCTTTACGTAAACTGTGGAAAGGGAAACGCTAAAAAATACCAGAACGGAGTTGTTAAGAAAATTCTTACAACACTCTTCGACAATACGTTCTTAAACACTTTAGGATGGTCCACAGAAAAGTCAACAACTAGGTAAAATTAATCAGATAATATTTTATTAAGCCGAACTAAAATTATTAATATTTTTTCAGTGCTGGAACTCAAGATCAACGTATTCATCTATGTGAATATAAAAGCTTCCAAAATATCTGTCTTGAAGTTTTGAACTATAGTAATCCAAATCCACTTTTTCAACAAAACGACGTTGCTGCAGGCTTAAAAGAATTTTTCAAACGTTTAGCACGTAACTAAAGCTGCATTAAACTAGTTGACAGTTAAAATTTGATATTTTTTACCTCCTTATTTTTTATGATTAATCATATTTTCATGCTATTTTCTTGTTGTTGGTTGCCATTCGTTGATTGCTTAAATGCTTATTATTTTCCTGATTTTGCTTAGTTTCTTCATCATTGCTTTAAAATAATTTTCCATTTCTTACACAATTTGATCTATAAATGCTACCTAATTTTGGTAGAACTTAAAATTTGATTTTATAAGCCGTTGTGATGTCAAATCACGTACAGATAATCTTTATTAGCATGTTTAGTGAAAGCTTTAACGTAAAATAGAATTATGAATAATAAAATTGTGCAAAAGTGTTGTATAAATAAAAGTAGTGAATTAAAATAAAATGATTCTGTAGTCAATTTGTATGATAAATGAATTTTTTTCTTGTTTTTTATAAATTTTCAGGTTTAAAAAATATTCCCTAATATCGTCCATGTGCGTCGATTTTTAGTTGTTTTTGTAACGGTAAAAATATTTTTAAATGTGGTTCAAAAAAATAATCGTCCTAAAGTCGACGTAAAATCGACTAAAAATCTTCCATTTTCATACTAACATAATATCCCGTGTATCGTACATGGATATTACATATGTAACATACATGGGCGATTTTAATGTAATACATAAAATCTTCCAAACATCGACTTATGGTTACGTGGGATTATTTTCTGTGATATTGGCCTGAATAGCTTTCACTAAATCCGATTCCAATTTTCCTATTCCAAGATACAGACTAGCAAATGAAATTCTATATTTGGCTGTAGATGCATTGTGTAAAATGCTGTCATAGAAGTCAGACGGTTCACTGATGATTCTAATGTTTTTGGAATCGACTGGAAAGCATGGTGACATATCAAATAGAAATTTAAAATTGTCTAATGGAAAATAATTATAGCGTTTTTGAGTTTTCATCTCATTGGGCCTGAAATAATCATGATGACTAGCGGTCGTTGGGAAGTCAATGAACGTGGATAAAAGCCTACGAATCATCTTAATTGTAGCTAGAAATATTGCGAGGAAATAAGAGATTATTTGAGAACTAGAAAAGCAAAAAAAAATTTGATGAAATAAAATGTTGGAACGAAATAATGTTATAATGATTATTATAATTTTACCAAAACTTTGTGTCCTTCTGCTCATCATGCTGTACAATTTTCATTAAATCTACCTTGTTAATTACATTAATTTTACTAGTTCTTTGTTATGATTATTTTGACTAATTTTGGAAACATTTGAACGGTTCTCAAATTGTGAGGTTCTCAGTGTACAAAATTTGAAATAAATTTGACCGTTGCAAAATTGAAAAGTCGATAATGAAGATTCTCATGCGTAATTAAGGTATAACGCATTATATTGACAGTTAATAAATAAAGAAATTTGGAATTTTATTAATAAGCTCAATTTACAATACGTGTAAGCAAATAACTTTTGGAAAGGAAGTAAAAATTAATGGGAAATGCCTACTTTTCAATATATATGGTATCACCGTTTTGCAGGGAATAATAATCCAATGACTTTGACAAATTATCCAAATAAACTTTGATGTTGTTATTGTATGCATCAATATAATAGAGTTTAATAGACTTTAAATCCATTCCGGGACAGGTGTGTAAAGCAGCAATTTTATAAACTAGCCCAACGAGTGATCTCACTGTCAACGCCATCGGTACTTTTTTATGATACATTTTTCCATTCGTGACATTTTTAAATTGAATTTCAATCGTCGTGACGCGCTTACGTTGAGGCTGCAGAATAAATTGATCAGGATTTCCATACTTTTTAAGGAGTCGAGGATAACAGCGATGACTTTTATAAAATTCACTCATTTTTGGTTCACCTTCTGCGCCAATTTGCATCCATTCTACTGCAAACTTCTTCCACATCTCATACATTGCGTCATTTCTATGGACTTTTTCAATCTCACTTCTATTAAATGATATTAATTTTTCAATCATTCCAACCGCCTCCATAAATATTTCCATAATTTCATTTTCATTTCCATCAGAAGCTTTTTGATTCACATATGATAAGCGGGTAAGTGCAGGTAATTTATCCAATTCATTAAACATTTGAACTTCATCCTCGAATGGATTATGACGTACGTTTAATATCTCGAGGTTCTCAAAGATGTTTAATCTCTCATTTGGTTCACAATTTGGCAGGTCTATTCTTTTCATTTGATTATTATTAATCATTAATTCTTTTAATGCTGGAAGATCCTTAAGCTTCAGAACTTCCTCAAAATCACAAATACTATTTTCGCCAAGACTCAGTGTCTCTAAACGAGGAAATGCATCCGCTGACTCATCACTTAAGCACTTTATATTGTTTTGTTTTACAGAAAATTCTCGCAAATTTGGACACATCTTTGCAATTCCCAAAATCTCATTCCAATCGAATAAATTACAGGAATTCAGAATTAAGGTATCAATTTTCTCAAATTGTAGTTGTTCATTCGCATTCGGTAATTCGAGACGGTTGAGACTTAAATCAATGTTCCGCAATGATGGAATTTGCTTAACAATGTCATTCACGACATTCCAGTGCGAAATGCATGACGATTGGAGACATAGTGTTTTCAAGCTATCCAATTCAGGCACCTTTCCAGCTTGATTAATTGTAGAATGGCAAATTGTTATGTCTTCCGTAAATTTCAGCTTACTTTGCCGTTCTCTTAGCTTTTCCATTCCAACGACCTTGAAGATGGATAAAATCACACGCTTAGACTAATTTTTTGTTAATTTATGGAATTAATTAATTCTTCTATACCTTCATAAATGGCGCAGATAATGCATCTCTAGCTTCATTTAAGAGCTCATCATTAATAAATGATTGTTGTTCTGGTGGCAAGTAACGTTCACGTATTGCATCTTCCAATGTCTCAAACGTATGGATTTTTTCTGATCTAATTAGTGATCCACTTTTCGGAAATCTGTAATTAGAAAAAAATGTCATTGCTTAATACGTGATCTGTAAGATACAACATCTGTTTATTATTTACTTCGTTTCGAAATAATAATGGCCATTGACAGTTCCGTTATGTCTTCCTCTTGATGGATCATCCCATTCTACACCAATCCACTGCCCGTCATGTCCAACAACCTATTAATTATTGTCAAAAAACAATCAATAAATTTTTTCATAGAATTTATTCGAACAAAAAGAAAGTTGATGACTCACAGTTCCAATGTATTTAATACAGCCGAAATCCTGTCCAACGCGGACCCTAGCATTTACACGAATATTATGGTCTGTTAAGCCAACCATTTATACTGCTATTAATACGAATTTGATCATAAAAACTATTTAATTAAGAAATTTTCTGCTGCTTTGAATTTGACTCAGAGAATATTTTTTTTACTAATTTGGGTGCAACTTCATGTCATTAGCTGACACGTAGTTGCGTTCCCCGCAAGTTGTCTTGATCATTCAAATTTAATTTAACCGTTATTTTAATTTTTTTTAACACCCCTTTAACAAAAATTCAAATTTTTCAAATACGCTACTTTTAAAGTTAGCCGTTATTCAATCTTAGCAACGTGATCAGACTGTATAGAAATAATGAACCCATGTGCAAATAAATGAAGGATATTTAGTTTCTAAACTGTTATATAGATTATCTAAGAGACATATTTGACAATAGAAAGGAACTCTTTAATTCATGAATTTCAAGTTTACCAAAAATTGCGCATAAAAACGGACATTTTATCATTATTATACCTGATTACAATAAATTACAATGTTATTTTAAAGTAGTTTTCAATTGTCATAAATAAAAAAAAGATGTCAAAGGTACGACATACATTTGAATAATAAAAAATTAATTTTATTGCACGTATATAATTTGATTTCGGGTCATAAAAAAACTTGTTTGTAAATGTTTTATTATTGGCACAATTTATAGAAGACCCTTTAAGGATATGCAAATTAAATTTCAATCTAAAGTAATTTTTTTAAAGCTGACCCTTTACACTGACCTCTTCAAAATGAAGTTAAAAAAATTTGTTTATTGGTGTCTTCTTAAAGAAGTCGGTTAACATGAACTCTAACCTTTTTTTTACTGTCCGATTCTTCGGTAGGAAGAGCATGATTTAATGATTTTGTTCTACACGATAAATAATAAAAAATTATGATATGTCCTGGAAATAAAATAAAATAAAATGAGTTGTTAAAAGTGAATAAATTTTTCCCTAGATTCTTTTTTTTCTCAGTCAGGAACTTTAACCACCTTTCCTGAATTGCATCCGTAAAAATCTCACGAGGAAAAGTAATCTCTAATGATGAAATTAAATGCATTAAACCCATGAAAAATGATTGAACATAAATTTATTTATTAGATTGAAAAGAAGAGCACAGGAATGTTACAGTGACACACATTATAGTTTGAAAGTTAAAAAGGGGGAAGGAAGTTTTTCAGTTTCTGTGTTAAAAATCCAATTTATTTATTTTATGCAATGAAGAAGAAATAATTCTCGAAAAATTTATAAGTCTCATTAAATTTTATGCATTTCTAATGATGTCAATTATTTATGTTTGATGATTTTTAATGAGATAAATTCAATTTATCATATGGGTTTGGAAATGTAAATTAATAACGAACATTTCTGATTTAAATTGTGTGAAGATTTTTTAGTGAATTTTCGCACTGAACGAACTTTTTGAAATTTAGAAAACCGTTAAATTTTGAATTAGTTTTTCGTTGATTTTCAACTGAATAACGCATTAGAAAATGAAAGTTTATGCTAGAATTATGCAGTTCCAATCAAAAATTCAGTCTAATTAATTAAGTTAAGTTGAGAAAAATTCAAATTTTTCCGTTAAATTTTCTTCACAGATTAACTTTTGAATTAAAAACTGCTAAAAACAAAATGTTAAGCCAATTAAAAAATATCCTGAAGTGCTCTTGATAAATCCTCTTTTTGTGCCTACTGTATGAAAAATTGTAAAAATCTGCACGTATAACTCGCAGGAAATTTTTTAAAACTTCATGAACACACATGTGCGTCGAATGACCGTAAGAAAAAAAAATCGATGAAATGGACAGTGAAGAATTTTTGCTTTTTACATATTTTTTTTCCTACGTATATGCTAAATTCATCTCGAGTAATACATATATGCAAACGATATATGAGCTCTTTCTCTCTCTCTCGCTTATCATAAGCATTATGGAAAATCTCCCTTCTTTATTTTTGTTATTATTCTTATGAAACATGGACAATGTCTGTAGATGGATGTTTTTATATTATAAAAAATACATGTAAGGTACTCATCCATAAATTTCACAAGGCTTCCGTTTCTTCATATTTTGTTTTTATGATTTTAGAATGAAAATCTCATCAAGTGCTGGTCATCCACTGGATATAATACATTAATCGATAATTATGACCTAATCTTAATTTCGGTGAAAAGCCTAATTTAATTTTGCAACCACTGACCGTAACATCCTTTTTTTTTAAATAAAGTACCATACCTCATGTATTTTTAAATACAACAAAGCACATACATTGAGCTTTAGTATATAATTTTTTATTCTATTTCATTTGATCGTACATATATTACGTATTTAGATGGGTTTTTATTATGGAAAATTGCGTATGGAATTTTACATATAAAAAAATTTCCATTTACAGAAATATATGTGTGTGATATATTTATATATAGGTACGTATATGAAAATTTGCTTTCGACGGATGAAAAATATGTTTTTCTTCTTTCCTTCTTAACGACAAATAAGAATAGGGAGGGGAGTTGGCGCAAATGGAATTGTTAGTTTTTTTTTCTTCTCTTCTCTTCAAATTGAAATCTTTCGTAAATTGAAAAGGGCAAGAAACATTTCATTTTTTCCCTTTTTGATTTGTTTAAAGCTGAACGGAACATGGGAAAATTTCACACGATTTAAAGTTTTTTCACTTCTTTTTTTGTTTTTAAAAGAAATATGGAAGGGAATTTGTCTTAGATTGGCAGTCACGTGAGGTTTGATCGGAGAAATGTCACTTTTTGAAGTGCCACACATCTCAAATGTTATTTTTATTCCTTATTGTTTTAAAATTGGAAACATTTAAAGGTGCCTTTTTTAACGGAAATTTCAGATTTGAAAATGTTCGTTGACATTTTAAATTTAATTCAAAATTTATTTTAACGAACTTTTATGCAAAATTCAATTTTCTGTCTAATCAGCATCTGCAAATAAAAGCAAAATGAATATTCTTCTTACCAAGCATGTTTCAATCAAGTCAAAACAAAAAGAAAATAAAAAGAAATCAAAGGAATGGAAAACAGCGAGGAAATTTCTTTTTTTGGAATTTCATTTTGTAATCAGAATCTAAACAAACAAGCTAAACACATTGAGAGTTGACTGATGAAAGAAGAAGAGCGCCCAGCATCAAAGGCACATAGCAAGAGCACAAGAGTATATCAGACAACACTCTAATCCTTTCCCCAATTTTTTTCAAATAATCATCATTTCATTAAATTTTCTTTTTTTATACGATGTCGATTTTTTTTTCTCTCATGGCAAGAAAGAAAAAAAATACTGGCCATGCCTTTCCACCTCATACCCCATCAAAGATTCTTTTTTTGTTAGATTCTTTTCCTCTTTCTCTTTTCCTCATCCTCGAAGCGCTCGGGCATTTGATGAAAAACGAAGGCATCGGGGTAAAATTATGTACATTACAACGTGATTTGAATTTGTGAAACAAATAACGGTGTTTGGGAGGCTACTGAGGATGTAAAAGAAATAAAATTGCTGCTGCTTTCGCCACCCTTACTAAAGGCTGAAAAAAAACACACATGTGAGTTGTTCATGAATATTTCTCCTCTTCTTTTTTATTTTATTTTATTTTTTAGCAATATAATGATTTTCTTCCTCTTATTTCCATGGGGGTCATAATCATCATCATTGCAATCATCATCTTGAATGAAAAAAATGGTCATTTTATCGATTTTACATAAAGAATTATCAAAATATTCAAACATTTATGCGATTCCAATATAAATAAGGATTTACTGAGGACAATTTGTTATATATTGATGTTAAATTTGTGTTTTGGGATGAATTTTAACTAAATGATATGCAAAATTTGCAAAAATGATTCAGCAACCTATGAAAATATTGAAATTTTGTTAAATTTAAAGTCAAAATGTTTCATTTATTGAAAAAAAATGTAAACAACAAATCATTTTAGAAAATAAATCACTTTAGGGAATAAAAACATGAATTTAAATGCAATAGCCGTGTTTTTGCTATTTTTTAATTGATAAAATCATGGATAACGAGCCTTAATATTCGATTATAAAACTTCAAGTGTGAAAAATAGCGGGAAAATTTTTGTCCCAAATTCAAAATTTTGTGTAACGAACTTGCAATCGAATGATCAGACCAAGTAAGACGTTTCTTTTAAATTTAGCACTGAACAAAATGAAATTTTAATGATGTGGATTTTCATTTCTGTTAACTCTATTTTATCTTTTCCAGCTCTCCCCAAAAGAATGGATATTCCTATCACCTGCCATATAATATTGCAGAATATATTGGCACAAAATGGAAAATCTATTTGCACTTATTTGAAACTAATGTAAAAAATGGTAGGAAGCACCATCAGGTTATGAATAAAACATTAGAATTCTAAATGCCTTGGTCTTATTCCGCTTCTTTTTTCTTATATCTCGAATTTTCAAATAAATTGTTATCCGGTTTGTGTGTGAGGTGCGTGCGATAAGATATAACAACTGCTTGTTGTTGAGCCTGAAATTTAGTGGTCAAGAGAATCTGATAAAAAAATATATAAAAGTGGATAAAAACGAGAAAAGAAAACTGAATTTGAAATCAGGCATTTGGTTTCTTAAAGATTCAATTTCCATTTGAAACTCATCACTTTAAGACACAGAAAGAGAAGCTTGCTATCGAAACTGTGCTGTCTTGGTGGTTAAAGAGCATTTAAGTTTTTAAAAAATAGTTTTTTAACGGATTTGTGAGATTTAAAAATTAACGGTTTTGTAAATTTCAAATTTTTGATTTTGTAAAATTTGAATTTTAACGGTTATTCTTGTAGAAAAATTGAATTTGACTAAAATTATTTTTAGGTCCTTTTCATTGAAATCTCATGGTCTCAAAACGACATTACTCACCAGAAAATGTGCTTTTGGCCGAAACAAGAAGAAAAAAAATTAATTAAAAAGTTTGTAAATGCACCCAGTGCTAAGTTTTTCTTTTTCACTGTCTCTTAACACTTCAAAATCATCATCAACGTAAAGCTTTTCTAAATTGAAGGCCATTTTTCAACCCTTTTTTGCCATCGCAACAAATTGCGACTTTGAATTTCTTTTTTGTGCTGCTTTCTTTTCAAGCTTTTCAAAACCTCCTCCATCATTCACCTTCTTCGATTTCTTCTTATTACTCCTTCTTTCATCGGTCGCCTACGATAAAAGAGAGTGAAGAAAAACATACAATTTCCATTTACTATGAGGCGAATCAAGCAAGCAAAAAAAAAATAAGAAAAAAGTTATTTCAAATTCGAAAGCATTGAAAAAACACACAAATTCCATTTGAAAATAAATTTGAGGAGATTTTTCAACCCTTTTTTCTGATGCTGCTGCTGTGTATTTTTTGTGTATTATATTTTTTTTCGCTGTTTCTTATGTCCAAGTCCAATCAATTTGTATATATATGCGCTCGAATGTCACTGGAGGAATGAAATGAATGACAAAAGAAAAAAAGGAAACATTTAAATACGACTTTGTAAATTGAAATCTGCTCAGGAATCGAATTATTTTCTCTCTCCTTTCGTCTTGTAAGCACTGATGAAGGTCCACATGAAAATATCTTTAGAGAATTCAATAAAAAGGAATGAAATGTATGTGTATCGTAAAATGGAAAAGTAGATAATAACTACATGGATATTTTATTTTCTCTTATATTCATGTCCATTATTATTGTGAGGACAACGAGGTACGGAGGAATGATAATAAAAGCTGCATATCATCATAAAGCAAATAAAGGTGCTCAGATGTTGATTAGAGAAATCATTACATATTTGTACTACTCACATACTAGATTATATTATTGAATCTAAAAACGCAAAAAGATTTAAGCCATGACACCGGATATTACATTCAATCGAGTTAGGGGTGATTATGTAACATTCAGTGGGCTTCTGAGCGCATCAGGGGTGCATTCATACTATCTGGATAATGCTAATGGGATGAGATCTTTGTGAATCGGCTGAAAATATATCAGTACCAGTGAGAAAAGCTTAAATAATTCCTTTTTAAGGGACTTCTAGATCGATAGATAGTAGAATCCTTCACTTTAGAATTAAAAATATAGACGAATCTGCTAGTCCAAGAGCAATGACTCTGTGATCTTCTTGTTAGGCAATAGATCACCTAAACCTTTGTTTTGTGAGGACGTGGGTTCGATTCCCACCAGATGCCAATCTCACCACGAAATCGACTAAATTTAGTTTTTTGGGCTATAATTGATAAATTTGTATATCCATTCAATTACCTAGCTATTCGACCACAGTGGCCTATCTCTTGGACTGCTCGATATCCCAAGCACCACCTAGCCACGACACCATAGTCCACACGCCATACCAAACAATAATCTCCCTCATTGTCTCGTCCCAAAATGTGCACACGGACGAAAGAGGAGGAAAAAAATGAAAATCCTTTTTATGACATTTATTTTTTTCTCTCTCCTTAAGATGCATACACAAAATGAGACCAAACGGTAGTAAGTAATAGAGGAAAAGAGAAAAATAATTTTTTATGTAATAAAATATCAAAAGAATATCGAAATAGTGGTAGGTATTATGTGATGCCAATACAGAAAGTTGTAAAAATTCTAACTCCATAGCGAGAATGAAACGATGATGATCCACTTCAATGAAATGGATGTTGATGTGCCATCTTCGTTCCAACATGAAAGGCATTTGGTAATATTGAAAGTGTCACATGAGAATATGTAACGTGCACGTAAAATCCAATGACTATAATGAAAGAATAATAATATAAAATAATTTATTATTTCTAATGAAAGTAAATGAAAATATTCAACGTTATCGATATCATGCGTAATCTTCATCCACCACCACCACAGCAGCAGCAACAGCAGAGCAGTTGTAATACGTTTGAGAGATAAAGTGGACAGTCTTTCTACGTTTTTTATATACCGTCATCCTTTCGAATGCGAATTATCGATTTATCCACACTGAAATTTCCTTTCCTGCATATCGGCATTAGTGATGGCAAGCAGCAGTAAGGGGAAAGTGAGAGTTTGTATTCCAATTTCCTAATCAGACAAAAGGGTATCATAAAAATGCCTAAAATATAAATGCCGGGAAATTGGGACATTTCCGTAAAATATATATTTATATGAAATGGAAATAAGATATTACTATCAGGATGGTGGTGATGATGATACATAAAAATATATGATAAATGTGAATGATTTTTTTATCAATCGAATTAATATTAAATTTTTTTTGGACTTCTCATTCCAAATCCCTCCTCCTCGTCTCATTAAAATTTCAACGCACTCATCATCAACTCCATTAAAAAATGCTTTAATTTTTTTCGCTCACTTTTCTTCTTTTTTTAATTTAATACATGTTGTCAAAATAATAAGAAGACTCAATGAAAAATCCATTAAAACGGCGAAATTTGTTATTATTATTTCGCTTTCTTATTTTTAGCGCCAACTTTTTAGGAGGATGGTGCTGTTCACTCACTCAGATTGGCTGTTAAATTTGGAATTTTCATATTAGGAGTCATTCACTTATTTTATCTATGAAAAAATAGGATTTCTGTTGATTGAAGACTTACTGGATGAATCTCATAACTCTAAGCTCAGTATTATAATAGATATTGGGTATCGTAATGTATCGCAGGTCCACACCCCCTAGCCTATCACAGCCCTAGTGGACGATATAAATGAATGACACCTTATCTTACTTTATACAATGTTGGTGCTCTTTTTATCGTTATATTAATCTATTGCTTGCAATAGTCAATTTGTCAAACTATGCTACGCAATACACAAGTATCCTATGATTCTCAACATCATAGAGAAGTAGTCAGACCAGCACAAGGGTTTTTCTCATACAATTTTAATTTTTGGGGGTGGGGGGTCCAAAAAATTCCCATTTTTTTCAAATTTCAAGGGGGTTGTCTGGGACCTACAGCTCATAGTACGTTCCTTTCGTTGGATATCAATTATTCCTATCATTCCATCTTACTAGGATCGTAGTGTAGTCAGAAAGTTCAAGTATATCACCCCACAGCAGTTTCTAACTACTTCCAGCACCATATATTGGAATTTTGTCAAAATATAAGAGGATACTCAACTGTCTTCCCACGAAGTCTGTGACTAAATTAATCCATTGTCTCTAAACGCAAAAAAAAACGTTTCATTCATTATCACATCCCTAACTTATTTCATTCTTTATGCCCTGTAAGATGTATTTGCATAAATTATGAATCGACGGGTGGAATGTTGAAAGTAAAAAAGTGAATTTCTTCTTACAGTGCTCCTGTTAATGAATACAGAATATTGTCTTTTCACTCTCCTGAATGTTTACTTTGCACTTGATGGACAGCGAGCAAAGAAAAATAATTTTTACTTCATAATATATACGAGCGTTAAGAAAGTTTCAAAAAAAAAACTTGATGAATTAATGATGAATGAAAAGGCAATTAAAATTTGTATGAAGATGGTAAAAATGGAAATAAGATGACATTAACATCCAAAAGGTAAATTGAAACGCGCTTGAAAATAATGCAATATTAATATGTACGGTATAGCGACAACATCAATAATAAAGCAATTAGATTAGAGGGAATGGAAATTTTTATTTGAGGGCCTCCTAGGGGGGGGGGTCGTTCATAAATGACGTCTGTTAGACAGCTAGAAGCACTAATAATTTCGAGTAACGGAATTTAGTTCTGATCGAATGCTTCTATAAAGGTTGACTTGACTATTAATTGTTGGACGTTATTTATAAACAACCCCATTTTTACCTTTTTGCTCAAAACTTTACCAAAGACTTAAAGACTCATTTTTGCCTATAAATAAGTTTAAGAATATTCTAATTAAATAATAATTGCTCGATATTTTTCTATTCAAATGTGACTTTAATATTTTAATTCCTTATTGTAAATTCTTTCTTTCTTCTACTTCAAGAACCACAAACAGAGGATATAAATCTACCCTTTTCACTACCCATACAGAAAAAACTGTAACATTTCCTCTCCTTTATGTGCACTATAATCTATAATGCTACTTTAAATTCCCATAATCAAGATCAGAGATGTGAAAAAAATATGATTCATTCATTTTCGTCCTCAACCTATTTGTTAGAGACCTTTCTCACTCTCTCTCTCTCATGTTTTATTTTGTAAATTGTGGATGAAGAAAAACCTAAATCGATAATTAAAAATCAATAAATCTTTCTGTCGACTTTAAGAATACAACAGAAGAAGAAAAAAATTCTTTATGTTTCATTAAATTCGCTTGCAATGTAATTGTAAATTGAAAGTAAAAACGAAGGATCTGAATGGAATTTCAATGAGATTCAATTGATTTCTTTTAGTCGGGTAGAAAATAGAGAGATATATCATTCTGTTGCACATTAAATATCGATTGAATTCTTTATTGCTGTTTTTCCTTTAACTTAAATTAAAATGTTTTTATTGCAATTTTCAAGATTGAGAGACTTTTGGATGGATCTTATTGGTTCTTGTAACTTGAAAATCTAGCCATATAACTAGATTTGTGTGTTTGCCTGGATAAATCTAATTGAAACTGGTTCAAAATTTGCAAAAATTACATAAATCGACCAATATTGAGTTTTTTGGAGTTATCAAGTATCTGTAGTAGATAGGTAGCCGTTCATAAATTATGTTCATTAATAATTATGAACTAATCTCTAAACTAAATATTGGATATCATTTGTGAATGGTCCTTGGCAGGCGCGTAGCCAGAGGGGGGGGGGGGGATTGGGGGACAAATCCCCCTGTTAATGGAAAAATTTCTTCATTTTGCTACGGTTTTTATATTATTTCCATACAAAAATTTTGAAAATCCCCACCTCGAAAAATTTCTGGCTACGCCACTGGTCCCTGGGATAAGTAGTCACCGTGATGTAGCTTAGCTATCTTTCCAGCTGCACGGTAGGAAAAATGTACTGATTATCCAAATTTAAATTTTTAGTGAAACACATTATAAGCTTGATCAAACTCTACTAGCTTCACTATACCCAACATACACTACACCTCAATACTGATGCCCACCTACCAAAAGTTCTATCTCAAGCCCAATTACAAACAACAAATCATATTATATTCCAAATTTATGAAGGAAATGACAAAAAAATGATCACACATACCCAAAATTGTGTGCGTACACTAATTAATTAGAAGTAAATTTCCTTCATCAAAGAATTCAAAACTTTAATGACTTCGTATAGACATATCAAAATACCGTCCCGAGTATAGGGAAAATTATTTATAGAAATAAAATTGCTAAATAATGAATGATAGTTTTGTAAACTGAAGCTCATGTATCCTTGGAGATTCCTATGTATATATTTATAAAATAATTTGAGAACAAACTAAAGTCAGCTCGTGTATCGATATGTATGTGCGAGTGTCATTTTGTGGTCGATATAAAGACTTCTTCCACTTCCTCCATCTCGTACACAACAAAAAAGACACAACAGTTAACAACAAAAAGCGAGAAAGCATAAATTTAAATTTTCCTTCGAGATATGAAATGAAAGTGAAAACAATCCTTAACAATGTATAGATGCTTATGGATTTTATAGTGTCAGTGTAGATTGTGTAACAAAATATTTTCCTATAAATTAAAATTTTCATTTTCATTTCAAACAGACGTTAGTATCCCCATCGAATGGTTGTATGAAAGTAAATCGTTGAATATATAACTCTCATTAAGGATTCTGCCTGAAAAACTATACGCATGAAAATATAGTTTTGCTAAAATAATAGGTAGTCGTTCTCATTCCATCACCAACTTTTATTTAAATGTTATTTTGAGGAATATGGAAGATAACTGTGGTATGAGGCACTTCTAGGTGGGTTATTTTCAACTTTTCTGCTTACCATTGATAGCAATATTATATTGTTATACGTACATATTGCTATCCTATCTCTTTTCTCACTCACTCTACTCTATCTATCTATTATAGTGGAAGAAGATAATGTAGGAGTTAAAAGTGAAATGAGAAGAATTGTGTGTGAGATGAGATGAGGTTTGAGGATGGAGGGAAGTGAAAGGATGGAAAATTTATGATATTTTAAATACACGCATGTATATTATTATAGTTATACATACGTACATACAGAAAGCTGGGTTGCCCGCATTTGTAAATTTACAAACCATCTCGTTGTCGTTCATATACGTTCCATAGCAACACATTGGAAAACTTTTTTTTATTTTGTACGTACATATGGGCAAATCCGCGGAAGAGAAAAAGCTCAAAATTTTGTTTTTTCTTAAATTCTCTTTAATTTCGCTATTAAAGTAATGTTTAAGTATCAAATTACATGTAATTTCAACAAATGTGCAAGTTTAGATACTTATCTGATGATAAAAATCATTAATTAAAGAGATATTTTGATTTTTCTTGTGTCAATCTCTCCTGCAACAAAAATTTGCTATCATAAAATTGCAAAATCTTTCATAATTATACATTTAGACAGAATAAAACATATTCCATAGCATTAAGGAGGTACTTTTCTATCATTTTCTTTAATCAGCAAGCGATTTAAGTCGCTTAATAAAAAGAAATTAATGAAAAAAGCGTCAATCTCTCCTGCAAAAGCGCTTTTTACGAAAAATTTTCTCAGCAAATTTTGATGCAAACTTGTGTGAGCTTTATTGTTTACAAATTTGTTTAATTAAATTCACAGACAAATCAGTATTGAATCGTTTTTAATGACTTATAATGTCTGATTTGTAGTTCTAAATAATGATATTTGAAGGACAAATTCTTATGTAAACAACTAAATCCGATTATTTAATAAGAATTTTAACGGATTTTATGAATTTAAACCAGCTCAAGTTGAGAAATATTGCAAGTCGTTTTTCCCCAGTTTCGCTGTTTTGCGGATTTGCCCATATGTGTATAGAATAGAATTAAGAGCAAGATAAGGCATTGTACTGGAAAAATAGTTTTAATTTAATTTAATTGCTTCGATCCAGTTATACGTATGCCATGAAAGTATGTATATGGGAGTAGATGGGCGATTCCTTGTTAGGGACATATTCTTGACTTTTTGAATCTTATCTGTAAGTTTACCTACCGTATTATTATGAAGTCAAGTAAATAGGAATTGAAGAAATCGAGCTGAAGACAGGGCTGAAGACTTAACCAAGTCACTAAATCTTTTGTAAATCTTGAAAATAAATAATTTATGTTAAACAATCCTTGAATTTAGATTTCTCATTGTAATTATTAATTATTACCAATCACTAATATCCTCGTTTTCTAACAATAAGACTACACTGATCACAGATAAATGATTACTTACTGAAACGTCTTACTTGATCAAAGGTTGCTATGAAAATGAGTGTTTTTATTGAATATTTTAGTAAACAAAAGGCAAAAACTTCGAATTCATCTCACGCAGGGAAGAAACTATGAATTTGCTTAGCTTTACTCGCCTCTACTCAATTTAAATTTGAAAAACCGTTAAAAATTCAAAAAATTACAAATCGTTACAAAATGTTATTAAAATGCTTAAGTAAATAGCAACCATATCTTGATAATGTTTTGCTGACTATCCATCACTTCCTAGACTTGCCCACATACTAATATACGCATTTAAAATTTTCTACAAAGCAAGAAAATATCCACTTAAAATTTATGTACAAAATGAAGATATTCTGAGGCTTCAATCAAGTGTCAGAAGTGCGTGAAAGTGGAAATAAGAGCTGTCTTTAAATTTAAAGTAGTTACTAAATTGTTGATTACTTGATCGCTTTTGTAGGTTTTATGAATATTTTATGTCACCTCCACTTTCCTATTTCATTAAAGATTGAAACATTCCATCGCAATTCACATAAATTTTCATGAAGCAACGTATTCGAATTCCCATGACAATTTTCGGAAGTTCTGTCGTGCGAACGCATTGGCGAAATTGAAATTTTAAATATTAAAAATTATCAAAACACGTAAAAATAAAAATAAATCGAGTAACGGAGAAGAGTGAATGAAAAATTCTTTACAAAGTCAAACTTATCGATTTCTTTTTACAATCCAATTTTCCTGGTCCAAGCCATCCCAACGCCTTCACATCTATATATATATATATATATATATATTTTTATTTCCCATTCTACCTCATAAAAAACGAGAGAAAGAGAGGAAAATTTCTGCTTACACATGTAGAAGGAGTCGTTTTTTAGATTTTTTTCTTCTTCTGTGTACTGTGCTGTATGCCAAAAGCAGTAGCTCATGTAGCTAACATATATGAAAAAAAGCAGCTGTAACGGCAACAGCAGCTTATTTACATATGGATATGACCATCGCCCATTTCGACAAAGTTGTATGCGTAGGCAAATGTTGGAGGAAGAAAAAAAAAGAATTGACGATAAGGAGTATGAGGATGTGTATAAGGATGATGAGGAGAATTTTTTAAGCAGCAAAGAAAGAAGAAAAAAATGCGAAAAAAGGAAAGGGGAGGAAAATTGTGTATGGGGAATGTTTTATTTCAGCATTGACAATAAAGAAGAAATGTTTATAAGGTCTGCTTCTGTGCAGGCCGCACACAATTCACTACTAAACATACAATATATTTTCTATACTCATACCATTCAGCTTCGACATCCGGCAAAAAGTGTGTGCCTAACCACCCCACCCTACAAAAAAAGAAAATCTCCCCTATTTAGAAAATTTTCAGTTTTCTACCAGCACAAATGTCTTTTCCGATATTATTTTGCATATATTATAGAACATGAATATCCATATATGTTTGAAGATGGAAAATGTGTATTTTCAACCCTCCGGTCAACCTCACACTCATCCCACATATCCACACATATAACACAAATTTCACTTTCTCTTTTACATTCACTATACACATTCGCCTCGTGTTTTTTTTGTGGAACAAGAAAAATGAATATTTCTGTTTTGCTGGATAAAAAATCTTTATATGTAGCATTTACTTGGGGGGTCCACGATTTTAATAATTATTTTTGCTTCAGCTTAATTTGAATCAAATTATTTAAATTTTGCATGAAAATTTCCATTACAGAAAAATTTGAATCTTTTGTAAGAAAAACTTAAATTATTTAAAACGAGGACTCCCAGCATGTATATGCGATGAGAAAAATGATGTACAAAAAAAATGTATAAGTAATTTTGATAAAAAGTCATCTCACACTCGCTTCTTTTGGATGAAAACTTTCTATTCTAATTTTCTTCATATATCGTCTGTTGTAAGAGTTCTCCTTTGTGCTGGCTTGTGAATGAATTAAAATCGATATTTCTTTATAGAGGACTTTTCACTTTATCATTTGGATATTTTTGCATGCAGGGACTATGAGCAGAATAGAAATGATTAATATTTGTCGTAATCCGATTTAAAATTGTACAACTGAGTCATTCGTGTATCGTAGATATTTATTTACAACATCTTAAAATTAACATTCCAAAAACAAATTATAGTCAGTCACAAAATTCATATCTATTGCAATTATTCTCTGTGGAGTCATTCAGGGAAATCCGAAATAGATATTCAAATAATTGTCGCTTTGGGTTTCAATAACTTTTTATTGTGATCCCTAAAATTTGTCGGTATTATATTATTCTGTCACTAATTACATCTTCTTTTACTCATTTCTCTTTTATTTGATTTTGAATGTGTGCTTGTTATGTAAAAGTTTGTGGAAATTTCACAGTGATGAGTTTTATTTCTAATTTTGAGGACGGTGATTAAATTTATTATTTTTTTAATCATGCATTGTGAATTTTAAGTAATATCTTGTACATTGCTTGTTGAAGATTCTCAAGTAAATCCGCATCAACAACAGGGATTAGGGGGAGTTCTGAGATTTTGTAACAACTCAAACAAATTAAAAAAATTTCTTGGAAAATTTGTAACAAGGGGGGAGGGGGTCAAAAATTTCGTTTTTTGCGTAATGTAACAAGTGAACGACCCCTAAGCAACCTAAGCAACAGACAGAGCACCTTAATAATTTAATTTGGCTTCTTTGCATCCTTCAATAAGTCAGTGGTAAGAACATGTGACTGAAAATCGTAGGCCATGGGTTCGAGTCCCACTCTATACCTAATATTCAGAAGTCCTTTTCTACAAAATATTTAAATTTGCTGACTATAATGAGGTTCAATTTAGAGTTCATTCCATACCAAATCACATAATTATTCTACTAAAAATCAGAGTCTGATCTAAAAAAAGCTATGAATACATAATTTAAAACTCTATTTTCTCATAATGACTCTAATAAATCTAATAATCGATAAAATCCATCAGAAAATATCAAAAAAGAAAATTAATGGGCATATCCATAATATTCATTTTCCTTAAAAATTTTAATTAATTATTGGCAAATAAAACAAAAAATATTTCCAAACGAAGAAATTTCACCGAAAAAAAAAATCGAAATATAATCATTATGAAGATCTAAGACCAATTTAATGCCTTCCTCGATCTGATTATACAATAAAATAAACCACTGAGTTATTTTTATTAAGAAAAATTCATCATGAGTCTACCACACAAGCACATGTTGAATAATTAATTAATATCAAACAAAAATCAATAGATAAAAATTATAAAATCATTTTTAACAAAAAGAGAATTCTATCGAATCTTTCAAAGAGGTATTATAAAATGAATAACTGTTATCAGGAAATAATAAATTTATTACCACTAATAATAGGGTCCTCAAAGCAATTCCAATCGACGGGAGAAAGAAGTTTAGCAAAACGAAGACACAAAACAAAACATAAAGAAAGTTGTAATCTTTTTATAATCTCTTTTTTCTTTCGTTTTCACCAAACTAATCCGTTCTTAATGATCATTTTATTATGTCATCAAAGAATTATTACCAATGCATTTCGATAAGATATTTATTTCGATCGTGTGTGAATAAATTTCTTCTCTTTAATTCTCTTCATTAAGTGGGTCTGAAAAATTGTTTTTGAGGTTCTCTTTGGCTGGCTGGGATCTCCTGCTTTTATTTAGATTTCACTATAAGTCTGTTAGACTGTATAATTGATGATTTTACTGACAATTTAACATTTTGAAACAAAAAACTTCCAAGCAGAGCAAATTGAGCTCAAATTCGGTCATCTCAGATAAATCGTTGCAAAATTCAAATATTTTTTAACCGTTAAATATTTAAATACCCAAAAATTGATTTTAAATCTAAAATTTTAAATTTTAGTGTATTTCAATCTTCTTAATCATTAGTTTACATCAAGATGCGCTTCATCCACTCCAAAACTCCATTTCTAAACCAACTAATTCAGTCGAGACGAAGAGAAAATTAATTAAAAGCCAGAATTTATATATTCAAAATTTTTTTTGTTTTGTTACATTTTTTTCTCTTAAAAATTTATCATTCGAACTGGCTGCTGGCTTTATTTATTTGCTTGTGATGTAGCGATCGCAGCGATAGGAAAAGAAGAAGAGTTAGAGAATTCTCTTAGTAGTTAATTAATTCAGTAAGGAGAGTTATGTGTTTATTGTTACTATATGAATATTTTTAGTCGTCCGATGGCTTCATACATATGTAGCGTAGATTCTCAATATGTAACGCTCCTCCAGTGGCTAATAAATTTAATTTCATGACATTAAGAAGAAGAAAGAGAAAATAATAATAATTAACAGTTTTGTGTGATTTTAAAACTCTTTTTTTTCGGTTCTGTCGAGAATGCAAAACTTCTTAAGAAGATTTTTCTTTTTAATTCTGAAATAAATTTTAGTTCTGTTCGTACTTTTCGTGACTTAACTCATTTATTTTATGAGCGATGCATTTAAAGAAGTTATATTTTTGGTGTCTGTGACTTCAATTTGTGGAGAATTGGAATTAAATTTTTGTAAATATGAGAATTGTGGATGATATTTTGAATTATTGGAATTAAAAATGTTATGAATTAGGTTCTGTGATAAATTTGAAACTTTTCTGACGATATGAGTATTGGCACGGATCCTTGACATGTCGCCAATACTGAGTCTGAATAAGAAAACCTGTCATTAGTGGGAATCGAACTATCGTCTTCTATATATGACTTGATATCTCAGATTCTACAATATTCTGGAGGGGAAGGGGGAGGGGGGTTCTTATAAAAGAACGAACCTTCAAAATGTTGGATCTACATCAAAGATACCAGATACAGAATCCATTTATGTCTATATAACTAAATCAGTTCCAAAAAAGCTACAAAAACTTAAAAAAAATCCAACTTATCTAATTGAATTAAAACAAATAAACAGAGACCTCAGCACATCCAAAACAAAAACTTTATTATAATTTTCAATTCTTAAAGTCCTTTCATGTAATGAGAGTCTCATAAAATTTACATCTCAACTCATCTTTAAATGAATTAAAATATTCCCAAAAGTGACCTTAATTTGTATGCAAAGAAAAAGTTTAATTTAATTATTGTGCTCCACCCATTAAATATAAACATACATAGCTGAACATACAAAAAAAAGCAGAGAAGTTTTTAAACCAAAAAAAAGTTTTATTCAAGTTTGAAAAGATAAAACAAAAATTATTAGAAAAACGAATGAAACTGGATGGTCGTTTCTGAACCCCATTCTTATCCTTTTTCCACTCGTTCTATCTCAACTCTCTCTATCTGTGTGTATATATTCGAAAAAATTAGTTTGCTCAATTAAATTTTAAACTTTTTTCTGATGTTGTTGTTGCTGCTACTTCTTCCACTCACTTCTCCTATATCTGACCATTTAATTCCTTGAGCAATAATTTTGTGAAGAAGCTCTTTTAAATGAACTCACACAAGAGAGATAACAAGAACAGGACGAGGAAATTGGTATAGATGTGGCTACTCGTATCTGATGAAAGCGCATAAAATTAATGCAGAAAATAATGATAAAAAAGTATTTGAAAAATAACGGTTAAAAAATATTTGAAAAATAACGGTTAAAAAATATTTGAAAAATAACAACGGTCAAAAACTAAGTAAAAGAACAGTCAGAAAGACAAATCGCGGATAAAACTGATTTTCCCTTCATTAAAATGCACTGAAAACCGTTAGCAACTGGCTACAAAGTACAAGTATAACCTCCTGGTCTCTATCTACTCATTTTAATTAAAATTTAATCAAAAAAGGATTCGTAAGCATGAGAGAATCGAATATCTGGCGAGTGAGGCAGGAGCTGAAAAATAATAATCAAGGACTCACCCTGAAGTAAATGTTAAAGGAGGAGATGATATGTAGGGAAGAAGTTCGCCATCGGGATTCATAAAAATAAAACTGTTCTTGGCCTTTTTACTAACTTACTAAAATAATAATCATAAAAAATGTTTCAAAAGTATTAAATCAGAAAAAAGTACGGAGTGGTCAAGAGGTCAGGCGTGCTTCCAATCCAATCAAATGTAGAAGAAATTTTTCTTGTCCATTCAATTCACATATGTACGTACATTATATCCTGAAGTGAATACCTTTAGAACATGCATTTTATGTTGTTGTAATTTTAACAAGAAGATTCTCTTTCCCCTTTTCTTTTCTATCCTCCTGACTTAAAATCACGTAATGAAAATTTTTGTACATATGAAAAGCAATCTACTGCAAAATGACGAAGAAGGAAAGGGTTTCACATGTAGCACATATTAATGATGTTATTGTTATACTATTTCATGAAAAATTTTCAAACTTACTTCAAAAAAAATATAAATTTTCAAACCCGTCCTAAACATACATGAATGTACATATACACACACATGAATAAACATTTCATTCGTAACTATCCATAAAAGCCATGCGATAGAATCTTTATTTATTTTAAACTACTTTTAATATACAATTTTTGCTTATGCCAAAGACTTACAAAAAACAATATATTAGAAAATAACAAGAATATATAAATGCGTAGCTTGCTTATACTTACATGTTGCTCATGCATGTGTTTGTGTCCATAAATGTGAAAGATATTTTCTTTACAAGGATTAAATGAAATATCTTCATATATATTCGTACAATTATACTCGGATTCTCATCTCTCTCACTTTCTCATTTAACAGATTTTACATTTTACGTATACAAAGGAATTTAAGTTGAAAGTTTTTAAAAATACTACAGGGTGATGAGAAAAGGAGCAACGGAACTGGATGGGTTTTGCTGGATTTGAAGAATTCTTTGACAGTTGGAAATGAAATTTGAATCTATTTAAATTAAAAATTTTTGAATTTCAAAAGGCTGTTAAAATTTGAATTTTAAATGACCGTTAAAATTTGAATTTCAAATGTCATTTTTAATGATAGTTGAAACTTTGAACCTAAACAAAATCATTTTAGAAACTTCTTAGCCAATTCTAATGACTTCAAACTTTCTTCATTAAATTAAATTACAAGTCTTCAAGCCAATTATCTTCTGATAATGCCCAATCTAAACTGTAGACAAAGAATATGAAGAAGTTCATCTTTACTTAAAAATATATTTTCGTTCAATCTAATTTTCATCATCCTTTTAGAATTTGCAAGCGGGTGGTCTACCTACACATCTTATCGAGCATATATTGAAGCTTCTCTTTCCTTCTTTCCAATTGTCTCTCATCTCTCATTCGACTGATTCAGTGAAAACAGTCCAAGCATGTGAAAGAAAAAATCAATCGAAATGGAATTGAAATCATAGAAATGATACGTCATATGGTAGATGGAAGTGAAAAAAAGAAAGAAATTCGTTTTTAAAGAAAGAAAAATATCATCTGTTCCTCTTATTTTGTAAAAACTCTGAAAGTTTGCTGCTGCTGATGATCCTTTAATGTTACAAATACAAATGTAAATTTAATTTTATTTGATTTACCACGCACACATGCATAAAGGAAGTAAAATACAAAAAGAAGAGAGAGGGAATAGAAGATTGACGAGAGAGCACCAATACAGCTGCAAAAAGCTCCGAACAGACAACACACATCCTCGGAAAGCTTGACATTTTGTGTGATTGTGTGCACGAATGGACCACAGTCAACTACGAAGAAGAGTATAAGAACACATGCCGACACATTTTATAGTATTGTAAATGCCCATGTACGAAAAGTGATTATAAAACTCTCGGTGATATTTTAAAGTTTTAATGCGCATCATCCAAAGTCCAGCGAATTTTTTTGCATCCATAATGGTCAGTTGCATGAGAGAGAACAGTTCTTCTTGTTCCATCGACACTGATGCTTCGATATACCGCTTAAATTTCAAGGAAATAATTTTCAAAAATTGTTAACTATATTTAATTTCTTCTTCTTATTTCGTCTCTAATTTGATGTTTGAAATAATTTTAATTTAACTTTAATGATGCTTCATTTATATGTAAGAAATAACAATAAAGTAAAAAATCTTTTAAACGCCTACATAGGAATTCACAAAATATTCCATAAATTAGTGTGCGTAAGGATGCATTCGGCTCGCGTTCTAAAAAAGCTCCGAAGATGCTGTAAAGTAAACTTACATGAGGGGAGGTTGGAATGTTGTTTCTGTATTCACACGATGTGAGGACTGCAATTTTTTATGGCTCTTGTTCAATTGATTTTCATGAGAAATATTTACTAGATTGAAAAATATTATGACTGTCGAAAAATGAGCTCCACTACTAGAACTGTCCAGATTAGGAGGATTTATAGCTGCACGATAGTTGGTGTATGAAGTGACTTGGTGGCGTAGTTGTTTAGTTCTTTGGTTTGTTACTACTGAATAATGACAAATCAATCATGGGTTCGAGTCTCAGAAGAGGAAAAATTTTCTGTCGTCACTGTTTCTGATTATAAGTGCTGTAAATGAAGATCACATCCTTTCTTTTATGTCTGGCGAACCCTCCCTCGTTAAACAACTGCTAGTTTTAGCTGTCTAGCCCTAGATCCAGAATGGTTCGAGATTAAACGTATTCCGTAAATACTAATGATTTAACAGACAGGAGCATAGCCAGAACTTTTTATGGGAGGTCAACCTAGGCATAGGTTCACCTCATATTCAAATTTACATTAGTTTTTTGGGAATCGAACCTTTTTCTTTAAGACTTTTGACTGTTTGCTTTGAAAGAAGCAAGTAAAGAAACAAGATTTAAGCCATTAAAGAATAATATATTTTCCTATCAAGTTTCGAACCATCAATTGCTGTATCTACATCAGAAGTATTAAGTAATTAAGTAAGCCACTTTAATGAACCACTTCAGCTCATCAGATTGCCTAATGTAATTAAATTAATATTATTAATAAATGTCGTAAGGAGATGAGCACCAAGAAGTAGGCATACTACCTCAAAATAATTAAATATTAACAATAACCTCAAAGTACCTGAATTAAGGAACATAATATTTTAAAGTTTACAAAAATAATTAAGGAATCAACACTTTCTGACATTAAAATTTGGTAAACAAACCATAAAAATCAGTCAGACAGTGAAAAAAGCTCAGAAATAAGCGATATTACACGACATGTGAATATGAGAATATTTCCCCTCTTTCCTTGATGACTTTTCGTAAATTTTCGTGTTTTGTAAGAGCCAAGAAAAAGGGATGAAATTTTTTTTTCTCCACTAAGAAGCACAAGATGAGTGATATGAAATTCGGAGAATCAGTATCGTCCACTTCTCAACTACAACTAAGTAAATTACTCTTTGGTCATTTTGTATGTATTGGTGTGTCTCAGATTTTTCTTCTTATTCTGGTCGATGTGGAAGAATCAACAGAAGAAAAAAAATTACTTTTTTGCCATTTGGAGACCATTCGTATTCTTGCATCGCATCTAATCGGGCGTTTTTTTAAGTTATTTCTCTGTTGTTCGATAGTCAAAAAAATAAAATAAAATAAATATTAAAGAGAGAGCAAAAATATACTTTAATATAATATATATATATGAAAAAATAAATTCAGTGCATTTAGTTTGGTATATGAGAAAAAAAAAATAAAATTAAACCTCAAAAAAAAAAGTTGAAAATTAAGCGACAGAAAAAAATTATTTTCGGCAACACATTTTCATTCTTATCATTTTTATTGTTTAAAACGGCGCGATTGAAAGAAAATTCCCCATTGGTGCACGTCGAAAAGCAAATCAGAGACGAGAATTTATCGCGCGAATAAATATTACGTTTTTATCAGGATAGAAAAAAAAAATCGGAATTGGAATCGTCAGAAAATTTTGTCGCAAATTTACGAGCGTAAAAGAAAAATTTAATTAATTATAATTGCTGGAATTAACATATTAATTAATTTTTTGACTGCATTAGTAGTTAAAAATTAAGAAAAGAAAAAATAATTAAGTGATAAAAGAATTGAATGAGCGACTGAAGACCTACAAATAAAAAAAAGTGAAAAATAAAAATTAGTGAAATTTTTTTCAAGGGCATAGCTGTTGAAAATCAATTGAAATGTGCATAGATACACAGGAGCAGTAAAAAATAAATAAAATAAAATTAGTGTAAAAAATAATTTTGTAAAAAAATTTACTATTTATAAAATGACTAGTACGGGGGGAACCCAGCAGTTGTCGGTTCCCCAAACTCAAAATAGTGCATATTCTTGTACACACTGTGGTTTATTGTTTGAATCGTCTACCTCACTGCAAGTACACATGCATTATCAACATGAGAATCAATCGCGTTGGGGTGCATCACCAAATACGATAATTACAACTTCCGCACCATCATCGACGACACCGACTGACACTGAAACAAATAATAATCAGCCAATTGGCAAGCATCATATTAAAGCAATGTCTCCACATCAAAATACAATTGCTGCGGCAGACTCGAGCGGTGGTGACAATAATAATCCACCAACGCCGCAGCCACCTCATGACGCAGGAACGCCGCATAGTTATCAATCAGGTGGACCAAATTCTCCATTTGTTCCATCAATTCCGCCAGTTATTCCACCTCCAAATGATATTCATCACTCATCATATCCGGCAGCAGCAACTTATCCTTCATACGAAGGACTTTATTATCACAATCTGGATTACGGTCAATCAGTTCATCATCAACAAGAGTACAAACAGACAGTGCCTTCATCACGTTATCAACCATACAACAATAGTCAAACCTCCAATACTCAAGTTCCCACAACAAACTCTTCAGTACAAATCAATAATAATGGATTGAGTCCACGCGTCGTGTCGTCAACATCACCGACACACACAAGTGCATCGCCATCACAAAATAGTAATGCACTACTACACATTCCACCTGGTCAACCGACTCCATCCCCATCACCCAAACAATGTGATAAATGCGGTGTTGTATGTGAGACAGATGGACAATTAATTGAACATAGTCAAGTTGCACATTCCGATGGTCATATTGTAAATGGAAATGGCATTGGACATATTAAGCAGGAGAATATTGAGCAGAATTATCCACCATTTGCACATCATCATCATCATCATTATAATGTAAAGGAAGAGCCATCATCAGATATACTAGATCTCGATTCACAGAAAATGGTCTATCCACCACATCCTGATGGTGCACTACCGCCAATGCACTCACTACATCCACTCCAGTCAATGCAAAGGCATCCAATGCTTTGGAGTCATCATGATGCACATTTTATACCACCACATCCAGGGGCTTATCATCAGACCATAAAACCTGAATATCCACCAACACCTCCAATTCATACGTCGAGTCATATGAAAGCGCCAATTAATGACTACTCACCAATTTTACCACCAACGCCGGTGTCAATGAAGCAAGAGTATATTAAGTCATCGGAATATAATTCTGGAAATGGAGTTAATCAAAGCAATTCTTTACCGCCTACATCGACGATTTCAAAGAATTTCTCTCCGGAACTTGCAGATACAGGTAATCAATTGACGACATCACCTTCAGATTTTCCAAGCACAACAACGCCACAGGAAAATGGTGGACAATTTCAAAGAAATTTTGAGCCTCCGTCTTCGACTCTTCCAGTTCAAAAGAGTTCTGGATGGAAGTCGAATGAAGCGCGACGACCAAAAACATACAATTGCACGGCATGTAATAAATGGTTCACAAGTTCAGGACACCTAAAACGTCATTACAATACGACACTCCATAAAAATGCTGTTAAATCAAGCGGTCATCCAGACCCAGCAACGTTACCAATTAGTGCTCATCATCATCCAAATAGAGATCCAAATTATATGGGAAAAAGGAGATCTCATCAAAGGAATCAACAGCAGCAACAAGCTCAACAGCAAGCTCAGCAGCAGCAGCAACAAGCACAACAGCAAACACAAAATCAATCCAATAATCAAGTGACAACATCAGTGAATCAACAAACGACATTGCAGCAACAAACAATTCCAGCTGAAAATGCAACACGTAGTCCTGACTATCAGCCACAATTTTCACTGCCATCATTCGGTTCGTCAGCACTACAACAGGGTTTCCAACAGTATAGCGGTTCAACAAATATCCACAATTCATCGGGAAACGGGCAAGCAGGTGAGAATCTTATCAGTTTCGATGGAAGTGTTCAAAAATTGAATCGTGAAAGTGAAAGTGATTTTAATTCTGAATTTTTGAAATTCATTAATTAATTAATTGTGTGAATGTGGCTGTGTGACTGAATCTAATTTTTTAGCGCTTCCTAGAACATGATTTTATATCCATATATATATACACATATCCCTGATATTGGGAGGCACAAAAAAGAGACAGTACGAAAAATTAGCGGAAATTGTTAAGTTATTAGTTACATGACAAAGCGCGCGGAAAGTTTATTTTTTTTATTAGTTCCCGAATTTATTTTGCTTTAATTTTTAATTTAATTTTATTTCTTTTTGAATGAAAAATTTTCCGTTAATTTTTTAAAAAAAAAATTGAAAATGAGACGAAAAAATCTCAAAAATGGAAAATAGAAAGCAATTTTGCAAAGTAGAAGTTCCTTAGTTTTTTTGGTTTTTATCTTTAGTTTGCATTTTTCATTTTGATTTTCTTTTGAGTTTCAATTTTGAGAAAAAACAGAAAGTAAAGTAAAGTAAGAAATTTATTTTCATTTTATTAATTTTTCCCTATTATTTTGTTTGTCGTGTGTTTCCGCGCACAAAAAAAGGTCCCTCATTACAAGTTGCCTCCCAATTGAGGGGCCTGCAATTGTTGAGCAACAGCAACTTATCAATGGACCATCACCAGGCACACCTACACCTTCAACAGGAGCCCCAGCTCATGGAACATATTTCCACCATCATCAGCTCCACCCAACCGCAGTCCACCATCATGCAATCGCCAGTCACCAACAGCATCAACAATTTAACGGATCCGCAGCAATATCAGCATTTGGATACCAACACCAACATCCCCTTGGGTTACCCCATAATCACCACCACGGAGGAACTGAATTATCACAATACTATTGGTAATTTACGTCTATCCCATAGCTCTCAACTTACAACAATCAATGACTCAAATGAAGATGAAGATCTAAATGATGAACAATTTTCAATGATGCAACCACTTCCTTCAATACATCCACATCCTGGTCATTACATGACATCGTTTGATCAAATTGCATCACGTTATACAGGAGGTGTAGCATATACAGGAGATATGCCCCCACCATTCTCGCCAGACATGCCAGATCAATATCAACAAATGGTGACTGGTACGACAACGGGTACGAGCATGTCATATGAGGATGAAATGATGCCACAAAGTGCAATGGCGCCCTCATCACCGAGCATATCGTCAACGGGACATATCCAAATGCCAACATTATCAACATCATCAAACATATCTTCGATGGATAATAAGTCATCGTCGAAAATCAGTAAGCGATCATCAAATTTATCTGTGGCATCAGCAACATCATCAATAAGTGAATTTCGTTGTGATATATGTGATAAAGTGTTCAATAAATCGTGTTACTTAACACAGCACAATAAGACGTTCCATGTTGGGGAAAAGCCATTCAAATGCCATCGATGTGGCAAACGTTTCCCATGTGATGCTTCTCACGAGGAGCATGTCGCTAAACATGATGGTGATAAACCATTTAAATGTGTCCAATGTCCGAAGGCATTCAATCATAAGACGGATCTACGACGTCATATGTGCCTTCACAGCGGAAGTAAGCCATATACCTGTGAAATGTGTGGCAAAGGATTTATTCGTAAGGATCATATGGTGAAGCATACAGAGACACATACGAAAAAGAAGGGTAATGGCAGTAAGAAACCTAAAAATGGTAAGAAGAGACTCATATCAACCCACGACTCTAACGACTCTATGCATGCATCTGACTAAAAAGTTTTTACTTTTCGTTTTTGAAAATAATTTAAGTAAAATTTTTTGGACTATAAAACACAGCAAAAAAAGTGAACGTGAAGTTACCAAAGTATTATACTACCTCAAAAAAGTAATGAAACAAATGAATAATAATAAAGTGATTTAAAAAAAGTCTAATCTACTTACATAATTCGTTCTTAAAAAATGATGAACTCGAAAAATGAAAGAAAAATAAAAAGAAAGGAACTGTATCTGATTGTTAACACATAAAAAAATTGGTGTGAATATGAATATCTACCTCAAAAAAGAAAAGTTTATCGAATCAATATTTACACAAAATATAAGAGAGAAATAAGGACGGAAATCACATAAAGTTGATGGAATTGGCGCATTTTTGTTTCTTTAAATGTTTTTTAAAATAAAATTTAACGGTTTTGTAAAATTCAAAAGTTTAGCGGTTTTGCAAAATTCAAAATTTTTAACGGTTTTGTAAAATTCAAAAATTTAACGGTTTTGTAAAATTCAAAAAAGTGAAAATGAGTGTTTTTTGAAAAGTATTTTACAGTTGAAATTTAAATACTTTTCAATAAGGAATTTCTCAGTGAAAAATAATAAAATCTGAAGATTTTACGACTTTAAAACAGCAATATTTCACAATCCATTAAATACAAAAATTTACAATAAAACCAGACATTAAAAAATGAGTACAAAATGAAAAACATGTTTGAAACAAAAGTGCGCCAAACAAGACCAGCAAAAGCTACTAAAGAGATTGAGTGAAATGATGTGGTGGTTCAGTCGTGATTTAAAAAAGAAGGAAATTCATTGAAAAGGAAAAAAAATGATCGATTTTCCTCTCATTAGCACACATTTCTCATTTCATTTTTGCTCAAAATTCCCTTTTTTTTAAAAAAAAAATGTTTTTTTATGTTATACTTTATAGAAAAGGCAATTGCTTTATATTATCCTTAGAGAGATTTCTTTACTCTATTTATATACACACATCAATACACACAAGCACAAGATACATAAGCGTCCATTCAGGCACATCAAATGGACGCAAAGAAATAAAAGATTTATATAACAAAAAAATAAATAAATGTACCTAAAAAAACTTCAAATCCAGAATAAGCATGATTGAATTTATTTATAGAAGTAAAAAAATATTTGAAGATAATTTTTTCTATTGAAAAAAATGAAATAAAAAGTGTAAAAGATGTCAAGAATTTTTTTCCATTAAGTTGAAATTAAATTTATTTTTTTCGTCTTATTTTGAGCAAAAAAAGAGAGCGAAGGAATTTGTCTTCTGAACAGGCAGGCAACAAAAATATGATGTGAATACCTTTTCTGATTGAAAAGTGGAAGTTCGAAGACAATGGTGAATTAAAGTAACGGTTGTATTCAGATTCATAATTAATTTCCCTTCTCCTCTTACCACCAGCTTGCTCATGCTTGTGTTGTTTTTTTTTTTGGTTCATGAAACAAATAGAGCAAAAGTGTCTCCCTTCCTTCCTTAATGTTTAATCAGTGGAAATATTTTTTTTGCTCTTGTCACATTTCGTGTAAAAATATTTGACGTTGAAAAAGGGCATCGACAAACTAATGTTACTAAACAATGATATATACTGTCTGATATAGCTACCTCGTATATATAAATAAACGAAACGTGATTTCTCCTCAAGATTGTTATTAATTCCAATGAATCTTTTTGTTAAAATTAAAAATTAATAATGATAAAAAATTGTTTTCTTTTCTTCTCTTTTTTTATTTTTCAACCATTTTTTTATGCTTTAAGTTTTTTATTTTTATTTTTTGTATCTCTCCTGCTGCCATTTTTTATATGAATGCTTCCAATTCATTGATAAGGATAGTTTTTTATACGATGAAAAATGATTGTTTTCTTTATGAATTTTCGTTAATTTTTGTTTAATTTCTTATTTGGGGTCTAAATTTTGGGACGTCCCAGAAACGACCATCTAAGTTGCCAATGGGCAAAATTGTAAAATTTAGTTACCAAATTTTAAATAATTCTTTTGAAAGAGACTTCCAAAATATTTTTTTAACTGTCTCTAATTTTTTTTTATTTCAGTAATTTTGTAGTTTAATTATTGAATAAGTAAAGTACTAAAAATGCAAGAAAATAGAAACAATAAAGAATTTTTAGTGACAGAATCATATATCAAATAAGTAACGGACATTTTATATTTGAATATTCATTTTCACGAAATATATTTCAAATATTTAAAAAAAGAGTTTTTATCGTTATTTAACGGGATTTTCTATGAAAAATTTCCTGAAATGTGATTGCTGATGATTTTGTCAATAATTAAAAATCTAGTATAAAATCAATAGAATTAGTAGAAAAATTTAATTTGATGCAAAATGATGATAAATGAAACTTTTAAAATTCCAAAATGATTTTATTTGCGTTTTCTCCTTATTTTGTGATATTTTTTTGGGAATAAAACATTTATTCGATTCCAAAATTAGTGAAATCATTAACGAAATTCTCACCGAAAGACATTTAATGTGAAATTTATTGGTCAAAATTGAGGAATTTTTGCTTTTTCTGACATTCAAAATTTTAACGACTTTTTGAAATTTAAAATTTCAACGGTTTTCAAAAATTCAAAATTGTAAAACCTGAAGTTAGCTACAATTAGAAAAAAATTAGGAAAAATTAGACAAAATTTAACGGTTTTCATTTAACGGTTTAAATTTTTTAAAGACTTGAAGTTAGCTACAATTTGTAGAATTTATGAAAATTCAAATATTTTTTGACCGTTAAATTTCAAATCTATTAAATCTATCAATAAAAAGTCTACGAAAAGCGAAAATTCTCAACTTTTGACCAAAAAATAATGCAGAAAATCTACATATTTATCCAAAGGCAATGCAATACTTTACTATTAGAGCAGAACGTTACCATATCACAGATTTATATTAATATTAGTTTGCTTTACATATCAATTATGAACAAATGAAGGAATTTAATTTCATATCACCTAAAACAGACGAAAAAAATGTCCCACAACGTTTGGGTACTGCAATCTCATACATTTCAGAAACAAAAAATGAAAAATCTACGACGAGAAAGAATAAAGATTGATCAAGGATTGATGGATTGGCCATATTATTAAGTAATGAAGAGAAAAAAACAAATCCTTAGACATTTAAAAATAATATTTCGAGAGAAAGCAAAGCTAATATTGAAAAAAAACCTATATAATAATTGTATAATTGTATTTTGAGTGTGTACAAGAAAAATATAATCATAAAAAAATTGGAATAAATATCATTAAAAAAATTGAATATTTGGCATAAAAAAAATTTGCTCAGCGAATAAAAAAAATTAAAGTAAAAAAGTTTATCTTTAGGATTTTTTTCATGTAATTAAAAAAATGAATAAAAAAAGTAAAAAATTGCAATTAAAACTGTTAAGTATCACATAAGCAATTCGTTTATCCATTCATTTACGAGCGTGTATACGGAGCAATTCTTACACAGAAATAAATTCTTTTTAATTTTCTCAAACTAAAGAAACACTCACAAATTGATTTCGATTCCATTTCATTTTGCATTCCCCCCTCTGTGAATCAAGAATAAGAAAGAAGACGAAGAAAATTCCACAAGAATCTTCTCCAATTACTAGATAATTAAGTAGTTAGATTTAAAGAAGAACAAAAAAAAAAGGTAGAAATGAAATTGAGATGATCGTAGAGTTTGTCCAATTTGCTTATTCTACTTTATTATATATCAACATACATCACACACCGACAGACACAAAAAAGTTCATTTTAATGTAAATATTATAAAAGACAAAAATTTGATGTATTTCCAAAAAAAACTCAAGATACTTTAATAATGTCATTATTATCTGTTTTGTTAGTCACGTAAGATGGGCAAAAAAAAAGTATTCAAAGAAAATCATAAAAAATTGTATGGATAAAAAAATTTATTGAACAAATGATGAAAAATTTATTAATGAAAAAAATGAGAAAATAAATTGTTTAAACACAATAATTTAAAAAAAATAATTTGACTTTTATTTATTAAATCTTGAATTTTACTTACTTTCAGATTTTAGTTAATTGATTTTATGTTTAATGTCGTCAAGTTATTGGCACTATCATTCAAGATAATATAAACACCAAAAACATTATATTTCACTTTTATATAAACTTCTAAAATTGAATGTTAAAGACATCCTTATAATATGTTATTCAAACTGAAATTTACAGACGTCATTACCTTAAAAATAACTATCGAATTTATTGAAAATAAATATTAATCTAATTTTTACAAAAGCATTCTTAAAACAGGCACAAAAAAGTTCACCATTTTTTCCCCTTTAATTTTATTAACTTTTCTAAATTTTCTAAGAATTCAGCTGAAACTTCTGATGAATTGAATGGATTATTAAGGTACATGGGTGCACTTGCGTTTTCCTTTTGCAAAGATTCCTCTTCAGTTCGATAATCATCGTCTGCATCACCTTCAACTTCTAAGTCACTCATTTCTTGGCTATTTAAAATATCTTTAATCGTCTGCAGTTTGGTTTTGTATCTTCCGGGAAATAAAGGAAAATTATTCGGTCTATTAGGTCTGTTGGGTCGATTTTGGAAGTTCTGAAATCTACGATTGTATCTTAAAAATCTCATGAATACAGTCATCATTAGGAATGTCTTGAGTAATGCGAGGGCTTTGAAGAATAAGAAGAATTTGATGGGAAGAAAAATTGCTTTAAGTACAATGAATGGCAATGCAAGGATTGCAAAACCACCGAAAAGATACTTTAGACCCGTCAACAAAACCATTGATATTGATGGATGTTGTTTGTGTTCATGATCCTGATCGGAAATATGAAATGTTTGAACATTCGGCTTCTCTTGACATTTATGGAACTGATATCTAAATGAAAAATTAACTTGTTTATATAATGTATCATACACAAGACATATTCACAGCACTAACCCATAATCCTCATCATAATAATCAGATCTATGTAGTGGTGGTCCTGGATTTGAGATTGGTATCACTTTTGGTGTGTTTTTAAAGCCTAATGGGAATGTCAAGGCATTTTTTCGATTAAAATCAAGTTGATGATTCTTGTAATAATCTTGATAATTCGAATTAGTCATTGGGTCATTTGTATTACGTTTATTCCTTATGTCGCTTATCATGTTCAATTTCTGCATATTCTGTTGCAGCTTCATCTCATAATTTTGCTTAAGCGTGTCATACACTGAGTCTAGGACATAATTTCTTGAATTTTCTTCCACGTCCTGTTCCTCACTCACTTCAGTCTCGGGTAACTCATTAAAGTCATTCTCAACATCATCACAAAAGACATTGCACTTGATAAAATTATAAACCACAATAAACATAAGTAAATTCCACAGGATCATTGCTATTGACCTTAGAATATTTTCTGAGAAGCACTTGATTGATTGAAACACAAAAATGAACTGAAAAGTTGAACTCTGTGTACAATTCATATTTATAAAGTATTCAAAGCTCTTGTTTGTGTGAAAAATTGATTCTTTACATTTTTCCCATCATCTTTTTTCCATTCTTAAATTAATGTACTTGATTTTATTTTTTGACCATTAAGAATGTGAAAAGAATTTTCTATTCAGGTTCAACATCCACGTTCTTTATGTATTTTTGCTGTTTTTAATTAGCAAAATGGAAAATGAGATTATGAAAAATGTTTTATGCATAAATTATGAGAGAATTTGCAGGAAAATTGGTGTTTTGTGTTGGAATACTAAGAAAAATTCTTAAATTTTAGGGTTTCCAGTTGAGTTTGGAGACATTTATGGATATTTAATTCTATTTTGATTTATTTCTGCTTTGAAATTTTAAATTATTTCTAAAAGTTTAAAATTTGTTTAAATTTACTTCAAAGTTCAAAATTTGATCCAAAAGGTTCAAAATTTGTACAAAAGATTCAAACTTTGTTCAAAAAGTTCAAAGTTTGATCAAAAAATTTAAAATTTGACCAAAAGTTTAACAAAAATTATCAAACAGTTCAAATTTTGATTAAAAAGTTCAATTCCAGTTCAAAACTTCATCAAACAAGTTCAAAATTTTGAAAAAGTTTTTTTTCTTCAAAAATTCAAAATTTTACTAAAAAGTTCAAAAATATATTTTTTGAATTTAAATTTTTATTACAATTCCGAAATTCAAATTTAATGGAACCTCTACTCAACCCATAAAGTTCTAATCCACATTTCGACACGAAATGAACTTTACTTGGTATGCTTTGTTACTTATTATGAAAGAATAGAACAAATTTCATAATTTACTTTTCACTCCATTCACCGGAAAATTTTCTCAATTGTTTATGTGAATATACGAAAAGATATTTAGAATTTAATTCATGCGTTTATGATTACAATGATGAATAATTATTCATTCTAACATAAGCATCTTTCCTACCAACTATAATCTAAAGCATTTTAAATTGAAATTGTAATACACTAATCAAGTGAAAATCGTGAGTTAAATCAAGTGTAGCAGCTAACAAATGAGATGTATAGGAGGTGAACTCGAAGTGTCATCATTAACTACAATTGAGTTGTTATTTAACGGTTTATGGAACTTCCTGAAATGTTTTCATTCATAATTTGTTTTTTAGAGGTTTTATCCCATTATATTCTAGTAATTGAGTATAGAATAGCTGTTGTCTGTAGTAAAAGTCCGTTAGGATGTGAAAAAGTTTGATTGTCAAACTACAAAGTCAGCATAAAAAATTTATGGTTAACTTTAGAGCTGTCACAAATGCATCATGATTAAAACTGCTGAGAAAAACAATTAAAGCTGAATTTTTCAAAAGATTGATATCTATTAGAAATAAATAATAATAAATTTGAATAAATACAATGGGACATTGATCCCTAGCTGGAATCATTCTCGGCATCTTCAAATCATCAATCCCATCAACCTTGACATGTCGAAGAAGAAATCCCCCGATAAGTTCAATTATTCTTATATATCTAGGTCTATATGCCAAAGAATCTATCCAACCTCATAAGTTGAAATAAATAAAAAGAAAAATAGAAATAAATAGCATGGGTCATTAACATTTTCAATCTCTTAAGAACTATTTTTCTTCTTCTTTTTTTGCTTAAAATATTCTCAAATTTTAATTCATTCCTTTCTTCTCTGTGTATATTTATGCATATACAACTTTTTTTTATTTTTTATTTATATTATAAAAATCTCCTCATTATGCTTTAATGATATTCACACACGTAACAAATAATGGATGGATGCTGGATGATTTTTGATACTTCTTACTATTATAATAATAATTCATTCCTGTTTAGATACATATAGTAAGAAATCTCTCTTTTTAAACTTCATTTGGCATCACTAATTAGATAAATTTGTGTCTTATGCATATTTTATTATATAAATCTAGACAGTATGAGAAGCTTATTCAACAACAACAACAATGATGCATTATATCAAAATAAAAATGAGAATAGGAACAGAATGAAAGGGGTTAAGAGGCATAAAATGATTTACCGATATATTTCTCATCTCGAAATCTGTTGTGTCTTCTTCTCATCAAACTAAAGTAAGGGAAATAAAAACAAAAAAGTCTAAAGGAATTCAGTCTGTCTTTTGATGGAATGACTATGTAAAATTTTGAAATAAATAAATAATAAAAAGAAAGGGTTGAGCATAGTCGTTAAAATTGAAGCAAAAAATTGTCTATGATGTTATGTACCGTAACGAGATGCCTGCACTATCCCGTATAGGAATTCAGTGTTAAAAGTGTGCGAAAACTATTGTTCGTGAGAATGGAAGGCTTAAATTTACGACTGTAAGTTCATTTAGTTGTTAAAGAGTAAAAATTTGCGAAAATGTTCAAGGTTTTATGACTGTCAGGACTCTGTTGTGGTTCTTTCTAGGGAGAATCTTATTTGGAAGATTCTTAAGTTGTTTTAGAAGCCTTTGTTGATATAGAATTCATGCAAGAACTACAACAAACTTACTATATTATAAAATTACCTTTCAAGACAAATTTAAAAGCTGAATCATTTTCATTATTGATAATACATTGGAAAATCCTCTAAATATCTTATCTGTGGATGAAAATGCAGCAATAAACAGGACATTTCGTGCTTTATTGTTATTTCAATTGTCTATCTTCATAATTGAAGCAATAATTGCATAATTACAATGAAATTACCTTTGAGTTATGATTGCTTGATGTTAATTTAGTTGCTTATATCACATTCGTTCCTTATTTCATTACTGAGAAACGTTTAAACTGAGAGTTCTATTAAATTTGCAAATAATTCACTTCAAAAATTTTCAAATAAAGAAATTTTTTCACTGAATACACCAAACAGAAAAAAATTCAAATTTTAAATAGCCGTTAAATTTTAAAAATTTCTTATCAGAATTAAAGCTAGCAATGCTTTTAAAGACAAAAAGCTTCTCCATTTCACGGACCTATTCAAATTTCATCCCAATTTAACCATTTTTATAAATATTTTGCTATAATTTTCAAATCATGAAATATGAGAGACAATCAATCGATAAATACTTACAAGAAATTAATATATTACCTATGAAATTTCCGTGTCAAGCCCTCGAGAAATATTAAATTTTAAAGAAACAAAAGGACGGAGATGAATGAAAAATTTGCTGAAAATTGCACACGAAAGTATATCTTAATACATAAAAAAGAGAATATTAAGAAAACATCTTAAAGCATGAAGAAGTATGAGAGAATGAGGAAAAGGGTTTCCTATATACTTTTAAGCATAAATAAATTTTGATGTAGAATCTACATATAGGAAGTAATTTTTTGGAAAGTCGAAAGGAAAGAACCCTTTAAGGTGAGAAGGAAAGGAGAAAAAACAACGGAGAGAATAGATACATAAGAAGATGATGATGTTATGCTTATAAGCAATAATCGCATTCGACTAGCACCTGGCCTTTTTCATCTTCACATTGCCTCTCGTTTTTATTATGTTTTCTTATTTTTATTCAGCCCTTTTGTGTGTTCGCTAGGATCTTCATACATAATGCCATGTATCTCACTCTCCGCATGCACATTGATGAATCAAAATAATGCTAGCTAGCTACTATTAGCGAGCTCCAATGATGATGCTTATGAATGATTATACAAAACATTTTAGGGAGATAGGGAAAGGATGAATGAGATGGAATGAGGAAAAAAAACCGTTTGGTGATTAACTTTGATGAAGCAGCACTTTTTCCACTGAATTAAAACATATCTAATGTGTGTGTTATTTATATTATTTCATTTTTAGCTCACGCTTGATTACCATGAAATGTACAATCCTGAGAAAATTTTCTTCCTCTTCATTTCAAGGAGCCCGCAAATGAATTGTACTGTAAAAAATGCTATATATTACAAATGATCTGCATAATGACTCACTTACTGAAATCGCACACACAAAAAAATAAATATATTTACGAGATGAAAACACCTGAGATTATTTCACACGCACATCATACTATGCTGAGTTTCATGCTCAACACATGTTGCCATTCTCTTTTGAACATAATAAATGCATTTTTATTTGCTGAATGCATTCTTTTGTGGCACCGGAAATTTTCGAAATATATGACATTTTATGTGCGTCATGTGCATTATTCATGCATTATGCTCCTCGTTCAACGAACGTGAATCATGAAAAAAAATTATTTTCCTTTGAAAATTTCTTGACGAGATTTTTTCTGCATTATTTTTGTTTATGTTTGAAGTGATTCATTTCCTTGAAAAGTCTGTGATATCAGATTGTTGAAGTGATTGAGAATGTTTAAAATGCTAAAAAAATTATTTTAAAATTACCAATTTTTTAAATTTTAAACATTTTTTTTAAATTTACAAATTTATGAAATTTTTAAAACTTCTAAAATTAAAAATTTCAACTTTTTTAAAATCAAAAATTTCAACTTTTTTAAAATAAAAAATTTCAAATTTTTTAAAATCAAAAAGTTCAAATTTTTTAAAATCAAAAATTTAAATTTTTTAAAATCAAAAATTTAAATTTTTTAAAATCAAAAATTTAAATTTTTTTAAAATAAAAAATTTCAAATTTTTTAGAATCAAAAATTTCAAAAAAATTTTTAAAATCAAAAACTTTAATTTTTTTAAAATCAAAAAGTTATTATTATTATTTTTTCAAAAAATTATTTAAATTTTTAATTTATTTAGTTTTTAATACTTTTAAATTTTTAAAATATGTTAAATTCGTTATTGTGAAAGTGAAATCTCTGTATTCAAATGGCTACGCAACACAGAGAGGCTAGTACCATGGTCATTAGTGAGAACTTGGGTTCGAATCCCAAGAAGAATTTCATTGATTCACAAAATGAATTGTAGAATGATTGCTAGTTAGCCTGGACATTCTATAAGAACTTCACTTGACAAAAATTATTTTTCATTTAAAAATCCACTCCAAAAACCCAAAACTTTATTCACCAGAAGCCATACCACACATAATAAAAAAGTTTTTACGATGAATATTCAGGTGATCTATTCAAGTACAAAAATCATATAGAAAAATTATCCCCCCTTACCATTAATCTATAATGATACGCATCATATTCTATTGAATGCAAAAATTTGACAAAGAAGTGTAGTTTCCATTCATCTTTTGACATTGAAAAGAAAAACTGCAAACTCTGACGCTATTCATAGGATCATGTGAATCGAAATCGCTTTTCAAGTTTCTAATAAATCACAAATAAATAAAAATTTTGTTCTCTTATTTTATTTTTTTATTTTATTCCTTCCTTCTCTCATAAAAATATCTCGAAACAAAAATTCTAGACAATTTTTGTTGTTTGAGTTTTTTGTGTTATTTTTATTTCTGCTTTCTTTTACAATTCTTTTCACTTCTCGTTTTCATTTGTATTGTGCTTCGAGAAGTGTGGGAACGGAGAAGAAAAACTGCTCCGTAAGTGAGTTGAAGTTTGGCAAAAGGATTTCTTTGGAGCATTTTTATGAGAAAAGTTGCACTTTATTGTTAACGTTTTGGGTGACTTTTCGGAACTTGTTTTTTTCAAGTGTATTTAAAATTTTATATTTTCTATCGAAATTTTATTTTTTGAATTTTTAGAATCCTTTACATTTTGTCTTGAGCTTCAAAATTTCAAACTACTATAAACCGTTAAAACTGAGACAAACTTTCAAATTTTTGAATTTTCAAAAACCGTTACATTTTTTTGAATTTTAAAACTTACGTTTCTTTTGAATTTTTAAAAACCGTTATAAAATTTGAATTTTTTGAATTTTTAAAAGCCGTTAAATTTACATAACACTTTATTTTTTAAATCTTAAATAATTATCAAAGTATAATCCGCAAAAGTCATCCAAAAAATCATAACCCATGATTTTCCTACCAGTTTGTATTGTATTTTGTTTGTTGAATCATTTATTTCGCTTCAAAAATAAGGAGAAACACTCACTTCTTCCTACTAAAACTTTCTAATATAATTTCATTTTATATTTTTTTGCTGTTGTGTGTTTTTCCTCTTCATTCCATCAAAAGAAGAACAAAAAAAACTGCAAATAAACGAGCGAGTGAGAATTCCTTCATCTACCGAGATTCAACTCTGTCCTGTATATTGAATTTTTGTTGGTATAATGAAAACAATAGGAACGATATGTGAAGCAAAATAGAGCAAAAATAAATAATCAGATTTCAATAGATTTTATTTTATTTTTTATGAAAAGAGAGATTTTTTATCTGATTTTTTTACTCTAAAATGACGGTGTCTGATTGGCAGAGAGAAGCATACATTTGCAATATGTTTCCTTCTTTACATTCATTCTTATGTTGTTGGTTGGCGTGAGAAGCACATGAAGAGACATAAAGTGGAACAGATATGAAGGCACAAAACGATTTTTATATGAAATTTTCTTCGGTTTCGGATTGTAACTGTATTTTTTGGAGGAAGATTATTTCCCATTGTTTGTTATAGAACAGATTCTTAATAAAAATTTACTTTGTGGATTTCTTTGAATCAATATTAGAATTATTTTTGTGTTTTTGTTTGTTTATTAGCTACAAGTTGGATTGTTTCTCGGAGATTTTAGGTTGAATTTATGATTTTAGTGTAAATCAATAAATTTTATGGAAAGAAGAGATAATCAGTTTAGTGTTTAGTATGAAAATGTAGAGGATTTTGGAATGTTTTTGCAAGTTTCAGAATATTCAGAAGTTTAGATATAAAAACTCAAATTTTGAGTTTTTGGCGGGAAAATAATTTGTTTTTGTTTACATTTTCCATATCGAATCTTAATCAATATAATTTGGCTTGACTTTTAACCTAATTTTCTTTAAAATGACTGAATTTGAAAGGAAATTAGTGAGCAAAGAGTTTGCTGGCTTGATTCGTCAGTAAAGCAGACCAAAAAACAAGATTTTTGAGTTAAAATTTTTTAAATATCGAAAAAATGTTTCAAATCCTGAAAAATGTCTAAATCATAAGTTCTCGAACAAAACTGAGTAGATTTACAGATAAAATTGCAAATTCATCTCAAACCATACATGAATTATCTCTCAAAACAAGATCAAAGCAAAATAACCTCACTAAGCAGCAATAATTCATCCATTCCTTAGTTTCAAGTTGTTCAAAGTTTTTTGAAACCGAAGACAAACAATTGAGCCACTTAAGTGAGCTCTCAAATTACATTTTTTAAAACAAATTCTTAGAATTTTATTTGCAGTATAAATCACAATCATCATTATTCTGAATACATTATTTTGTGTATGAAAATATTCTTAAAGTTATCACGATGTCCTACATATTTTTTTTTATCACGGCATGAGACTGAATAATTCCTGTAACATAAATAAAAGGCATAAAAAATGAAAAACTTTGTTAGGTAAAGAGACAATTTTCATATTTGACCAACAACGTGTATATCACAGCCGTAGAGAGAAAAAAAAGTTATAATTGGTGGACTTAATGGAATGCGGCGAGAAAGAAAATTTCTTGTAGCAGACCTAGTAGACACAAACAGTGGGCTAGGGATGAGGGGGGGGGATGAAGTTTACTTGTTTATATGTTCAAAATGTATTTTTAAAGTAATAAATTCTTGTTAATTGCTTTCTTCATCGCAACGGTGCGCATTTATTGCCGCGGCTTGCTTGCTCTCTATCTGTCCATGGCATTCGATGTTGTAAGGGCAGATTCCACCGGAGCTTTAATTACCCATAAAAACATTAATTTTCTAAATAAATTTTTCACGGAAAATGAAGAAAAGTTTTTTTTTCCGGTGGAAGGAACGAGCATAGCTTAAGAAAAATAAAGAAATTTATCATTATAATAACGCACATTGTGTTGTTTGTTTCCATCCTTGTCCTACATTCAAAAAAAATATAAAAATTTATTTACATGAAAAAAGATATAAAGTGATATTCTTAGATGCTTCGTTGCTCACATATTTCATGAATTTTCCAATAAAAGAAAATTTCCTACTTTAATTGCCTCTCATTCTCACCTCACAGACATATAACGATGCGATGCTTTAAATGGAAAAAAACAAGCGGGAAAGAATCTCTCATGTGAAGAAGAATGAAACATAGAAAAAAGTGCTTCAAGGGCAAAACTATAACCACTCATTACTATTACTTAACATTCAACAAAAGCACCAATTTATCTATTTATGTGTTTTATTAACGCACTTTTTTTGATTCGAATGTGTGGAAAGGATTGTGTTTTGTCTTACTGGATATTGATGGGTGTCCTCATCCTCAAAAGGAATGATCTACAACTACTCGGTCGTAGATTCCTACAACGAGGATACAAAATACCACGCTACTCATAATTAGGAGTAGGTTTCTTGGTGTAGAGATAGGTATACCTTACCCGAGGGGTATATCCTATGGCGTTCCTTAAGTGTTCCCCCAGATATATCCGGTATACCACTGAGCAACCGTCCCAAGAGTGAGTAATATATTCTTAGCATCTTAGATCCTGGTTAGGCTCCTAAAAACGTGTCTTTAACCAAGAATTCTAGTAACCATTTGCTTTTCAAAAACAAAAACACCGTAAATCGCAATTTATGAGTAGGTTTTTCTTATGATTACTACGTTTTTCGTATTTTCTCACTTTTGTCGATTCAGAATTTTCATAATTTTCACAGAAAGACGATTTAAGGTCAATTGTATAAGAAGTAACCAAAAACAAGTAGGAAGACATGTTTTTTTACGAAAAGGTCATAACACATCTCTAGTAATTCACCTTGCAGAAAATGCGTCTCAGTAATACGACCTGATGCAAAGAACTTTCTCTTTTCACAGTCTCGGACAGCTAGATAGTTAGTTTATTACGCTGGTCATGTACTATCTACAATGAATTTGTTATTCGATCTTATTTTCATCCACCACAACATGCATCAACATAAAAGATAAATAATTCTCTAATGAGAAGTAAGGGGAGAATTTCGCTTGAAAAGAAATCAATTTGAGTTGTGGCTGAAAAAAAAGACTACTTAAAATGAAAAGGATGAAAGCAGAAAAATCGATATTAAACAGCTGTATTTATGAACATCAACAACATTACGAAACATAAACTCGATCTTTCCAGTTAATATCATCTCATTTACTTGGTTCTATTCGCAGGATAAAAGAAAAGAGTCTTTAGTCCTTTAATATTTATCCATCATGATGAAATGTGGAAAGTTTTGTTGGCGAATACAATACAGAAATATCTTATTTCCTCCTATATATATTTTTTCGTCTATGATAAGAAATAGAGATATCACTTGAAGAGAATTAAGTGAGTATAATAAGCAAAGAAATCAAGTGTTTTTAGTTCATTAAGTTTCATGGTAAGCATGAATATCTTTAATGGAAAAAAATTGGATGAAAATCCTTTATAAGGAAAAATTCTCAACGATAACACTGACCTACATTTAATGTGAGGCTCAAGCAGCATCAGATTCTTTAAACAAGACGACTGCTGTAACTATCTACACGACGTAATCCACTCAAAATCCCGGCAATTAATTAACCATCAACACTATGCTTGTGCCTTACGATACTGCTCATATCTCCCAAAGAAGATTTTACTTTCTCGCGGACGGAATGAAGAAACTCAAACTTATAGTGTGGCCCACGTCAGAAGCCAATGTACATAAATTTTATGTTTGCTTTTCGCATTAGGAACTTCATCGAATTCCTTCATGCTATATTCCTTTTATTCTTCATCGCTTATATAAAATAATTTTTTCTTGCTGCTGCTTCTTCATCTCTCCCTTATTTTTATTTTCAATGTTTTCTGTACACATAAAAATCTTCTCCCATCATCCTCAATGAGCAATGAGCATCATCATCATCATCATCGTTACGTTTTGGAGTACTTTTTTTTCTCGGTGCTAGACGAGAAACTATTTGCCCTACATTATTATCGTTTGCAAACGGGCCACATATATACAGCTTGTACATACACAATCATAATAGCCTTACGAAAATGAAGAAGAGAAGGAAGAAATTGAGACAACTTGGTTATTAGTAGCTAAATAGTAAAGGCGCATCTAAAATTTGAAGTGGGGAAATTTTAACGGTCATTTTAAATTTGAATGTGTTTTTTTAATTTTTCCAAAATGGCGGATTGTCACTTCAAAAAGTTTTTAGATTTTAATCATGTTTAGAGCTTGTTTAAATAAACTTTTATGGCCGAATCTGACATAAAAGAGTGGCAAAAATACAATAGCAAGCACAGAACACCAGAAAACTTAACCATTTTAAAGTTATAATCACTTTTTGCTAATCTCTTCATCTAGGACAAAATGACCAAAATGACTCTTCTAAACTTTGTTTACAAATAGCACCAAAAAAAAGTGTATTTGAAATAGAAAAAAATAAGCAAGTAGAAGTGAAGAAAAAAATACATTAAGGATGTTGTGAAATAAAGAATTATTAGACGTTTTTTATCTGCTTTTGCTTCGTTTTGAAAATGTTCTCCGTCTTTTCTTTATCTCTCTTCTTCTTTACGCTTCTGCTGTGCTGTAATTTTCTATTTTATTTCTCTAATTGTCTTACACAATTTTTTTTCTTCCTTATTTCTCTTTTTAAAAAATTCTTTTTGTGTCTTTAAAGTGGGAATTTTTTCTCTCAAGTGCTATTTTTCTTTGGTTTTGGTTACGTACAGAGAAATACAGTTTAAAGGAAGAGTGTTTTCTTAAAAAAATTCTATTAAATAATAATAATTTGTCGAGTATCCTTGAAAGAGATTTTCTGGATTTTTGAGCTCGCAATGAGGATTTCTATTAAATTTGCTTCAAGATTTCTTGATCCTGTAGATTCTTCAGACAGAGTTGGTGGTTTATAGGAAGTTTAAGTGTATTTATGAATGGTTTAATCAGTGCTGGATGATTTTTGATATTTTGGCGCCAAAAATTAGTTTAGGGGAAAAGCAACCAGCACAAAAGAAATGTTTGAAAAATTTAAATTTAATTAAACCGTTATAAATTCAAAATCCATCGTTTAGATCTCAAAGTACAACCCTGAGCAATTCTTCATAACATCCACATGGGAAGTTGATTCCCTCTTCCTTAACATGAGGATGATACAGCAAAAAGCACGACGTTTTCACCAAATAATGACAATGATGAATAAAATTAGATGAAGAAGTGAAGGTAGGAGAGAAATCAGAGCAGAAGGAAGAAAAAAAAGTTGTTAATGGTACATGAGACAATGTCTTCATTTCATTTCCTATTACTACAAGACACTTTAATGTCTATTGACTCTCCTTATGTCTTTGACTGACAACCTTGAATGTCATTTATAGTTTTTCTCTCTATTCAGGATATTCATCTCATTATGTTTTGCGTGTATAACGACGACAATGACAATGATGGCGATGATGGTAATAATAAACATAGAAATAAAATATAAGAAGAGATTCTTTAATGAATAGAAATTGTCGTATGTACATAAATGTGTAATATATGTATGCTTGTAAGGAATAAGAAGAAGTTGGAGATAGAGAGAGAACTATCGTGTTTTATGATACTGCTTTTGTTGTCATCATATCTTGAAATCATGTTCACATTACCTATTCATTTACAAGCATCTCACACGAACATATATACAATCGTCATCTACACTTACAAATGTGCCATAGATTCTGTTCAAGGATATACGAATAATACAGGATATGTATTTTTTTGTGCAGAACATATAATGATAGGAATTTTAGCACATACTGAGTGCTTAATGGGGATATTTTATTATTATTCCACGAGTGATGTCGACTATCTCACTCTACTTGCCATTTTATTCGTGAACTGTCAACTAATGTGTGGACAATTTTATTCCATATTATATATTTTATTTTATACTCCTTCTACTCTATCTCAGACTCTCATAGCTCGCTTTTGCTCGTGTACATCTTTATGCTGAGTGTTCAAATTTCTAATTCTACATATCAACTTAAGTGATGTATATAGTAAATGTGGAAATTTTCTATGGTACTTCAAAATACAAGACACACACATGCTGTATGCATAGTTCGTTAGGATGTTTTCTAACTGTCCTTCTTACCACATTTCACAAATAGGGTGTAGACGCTGGAAAATTCTTGGAGATTATTTTACTTTTTTGCAAAATTTATTTTTTGAGGATTTTTGAGGTTATGAAGAATTTTCATTTTTTAGGATGGATTGATTTCAGAAATTGACGAATTTTACATAAAAACCTGCATCAATTTCTGTGTAAAAAGGCTAACGGTTTTTAAAAATTCAAATTTCAACTTTATTTTTTTTTGTTTACATTCCTCACTTGGAGTTTTTGAACGCTAATTTTTGGAGAATTAGACATTTAATAGGTGTTTAAATGATTAATGTTGATGTAAATTTGAGGAGCAAAGACATTTATGACAAAATTAAGCATTTATTTGGAGTTAATTCGTAGATATTTGGAATTTTAAAAATTTATTTCAAAAAATAATAAAATTGGAAAGAAAATTCGAATTTCAGTAGTTTAAAAAATTCTAAGGATCTTAAAAAGTAAAATAAATCCAGTTCATATCTCCCTCAACAGCAAATCAAGGTATTAAATTTCTCTATTTTAAAATCTTGACACAAAAAAAGTCCAAAAGTCCTCTACAGTCCCCACATTGACTAAACTCATCTCTCATTATAAACATCGACAACATCATCACAAAGAAGCATCATGGAGTTTTTCATCAGTTGATTATTCAACTCTTCTGCACGAACTAATATGTAGACAAGACTTTTTTTCAATTTATTCAAAGTTATCTGAAAAAGTTTTTCAAGCATGCTCTCCTCTGTCTCTTCTATTTTTAATGCAAATTTTCTTAGTATGTTTGTTTAGGATTTATTTGAATTTCATATTATTATGTGAATAGTTACCTCTCTTTGCATTTTCTGTGAGCTTGTATGAGTTTAGTTTTTAAATTAAATCAAGAATCTTTCTACTTTCACTCTTTATGTGTGTCTGAATACCTTTATATTTAAAAAATATATTGAATGTTAAAGTTCATAAATCAAGCACGTAAATCCGTGTCAGAAAAACACTTGAAATAACAATAGCTTTTTATTATCAGCGATTGAAATATCATACGTAGTAAAATAATTCCCTTTATATCACGCCTTAAACTGCATAAATATTATTAACCTTTAATATGCATTTAAAATTTCCATAATAATAGCGGCAATAATATGTCGCACATACTAATATGTGAATCACTACTTTATAATGCTATTAGCTTCTTTTTTGTGAGCAACAGGTCGTCGTTTAAATGACGATTTTCCCCCATTCACGACAATAAGTACGAGGAATGTTTATACACAGAGACTGAAAAATTCCCGAGTGTGTATTTTATTATTTCACCGCTTTTTTACGATTTCCTTCGTCTTACTCTGCCTGCCTTTTTCTTGTGCTTGTTTTTACACAACTGAAATGGAAAATATAAAAATCATTCTCGCGGTGTAAAAATATCGCGTGGAAAGGCAATAAAAAGCGCAATACCATTGGGTGACATGAAAGAATTCAATGAATGTTGAGAAAATCTGTTGCTGGATCTGTCTCTTATTGCATTTCATATTTTTATCTGTTTGGTACTCACGTCTTTGAGGATAAAAAATACTCTGATTTTTTTTATGTTGGATGTGAGAAAGTGATTTGAATTTATGAATATGTGACGTTTTATGACTTCAAATTAGAATGGGGGAGCTGTTGCTTTGGGATGAGGCTTTTCACTGCTGTCACACTTCATAATCTGTGTGATTAGCATTCATGAGTATTTGATACGTACAAATGGGAAGGGTGGGGGTTATTGGGTGACAAAACGGCCTGATTCTTGTCATTCCTCTTAAAAATTCTAGCTACTCTACTGATAAGTACAAAACAGTTGAATCTTACAACAGAATTCCAGCTTATTCCATCCAAGATTTCCAAGTAAAAGCAACAAGAAATATTTCAGCAACTTCCTAATCATGTCTTTTTAAACGTTGTCATGAACTGTCTCTCAAAACAAACAGAATTCCCTTTAAAAGCAATCAAATCTCATGTATGCGAGAACTGAATCACACATTTAATCAAAGCACGCTACATTGATTTCTCGCGAAATACCACAAACACGATGAAATGAATCATAATTTGTTTTTAAGCTTTATAGACAGAATGTAGCAATCATTCATTATTATTTTCAATTAAACTTAAATTAGCATTTTAAGTGCATGATAACGATCCCATCCGGGGGATAAATATTTTGTTAATTTTAATAATTTTCAGTTATTGAGAGTTTAATTCCTTATTGCCATTAAAATTGGTAAGAAATTAACTAAATGTTATTGGTTAATCCAATACTTAAGGCGTATAAAAATATTCTGAATGCAAAAACTTTTGTTTGAATAAATTTGAAAATAATTGCTTAATAATATGCACATGGGAACTTAAGCGCAATTCAATGGCTTAAAGCTATTATACCATAATTCTTGAAATTGATCAAAAGAGTTTAAATGACATAATTGTGAGAATTTTAGATTTATTGGCTGATTTAAAGTTTGTAACGGATTATTGAAATTCAAATTTCGATTAACAGTTACAAATAAGGGGACTGCAACTAAGATTTAAACAAAGGTGGCTTTAACTAGTTGTCAAAACAAAACTTTACAAATTTCAAATTTTTAGTGAATTTACAGCCATAATATTAATTTAGTACATAGTAACGTCTACAGCAAATAAATAAATATTAGATTCATCTTAAAACTTGCAAAATTTCCAGACAAAATCGCTTAAAATCCACTAACTTGTATGATCGATCATTAAATAAAGCACAAATCATCAAATCAAATATTAACCTCAAATTAGCGCTCGTTTGAGTTCCCATAATCTGATACTTTAATAGTATCAATGAACAATTACTACAAAATGAGAATAAATTGTGTTACATTTAACATTCCTATTGTTTTTACGTATGTAAGTCAATTAATCATCTCTACCCTCCATTAATGAATCACGATCATCGACTGCAAAAGAACACAGCGAGACGGGAAGTCGAAATGAGCTGCATTTTGAACTGTAAATAAGAATCTTTCATGATTTATGGTTGCGTAGCAGTTACGGTCAATTTTAGGAAATTTATTTTTTTTGAAATTTAATTTTTTAAGGAATTTTAATAGTGATGCCAAAAATATCTTTCAATTTCTTCATGATTGGTCCTTAAATGAGCACATTATTATAATACCAAAATGAGTGATTTACATCATTATTCGCACGTACAGAAATATTTTACATCACTTATAAATTGAACATAAGCAATAATTATAGCATTTAAGAGTAGACGAAACAAAGAGCTATCATTTTTTGAAGTGGTAACATGCAAAAAAGGAGACTTAAAACAAAAAGAGCACCGAAAGACAGATCTCATTAAATTAATACGCGATCTATACTATTGCCATTGGGATTATTATTGTTATTATATATTTAGGCGAACATTCAAAATATTATTTTATAGCATCACAGAAAAAAAATATCAAAATGATCATAACGTCTAATGTAGAATTATCATTAGGATATTCGCGTGTTAGATTATTTGTGATATTTCTGGTTTTCATTTTATTATAATGTGAAGTCTGTGGTGCAACAGAGAAAAAAAAATTATAACTAGTGATTAAATTATAGTATTTTGAGGCCTAGAGCGCATATATTTGGGAATAAAATTTGAATATTCATGATGTAAGATGTTTGAATGATCACGACACAATTCTCAACTTTTTGTTTTATAGGCAGGGGTCAGAGGCGGAGTCTTTTCACTCAAAAAACTCTATTAAATTGAATAAAATATTCAGGGACTGACCTCAATCCACCTAGTAGTTTGCAAACGATGTTCATCAGAAAATGGAATAGCCACACTACTCTTGTATACCCTATTAAGATTAAGAGTGTCTCGAAATACAGATTCTAGACCAACCATAGTAAATATATCAGTCATACTATTTCAGAGCTAGAAGTCAACTTGGAATTTGTATAGAGTCGATTCGAGTCACTTCCATACAAAATCCTAGTCGACTTCGAGCTCTGAACTATCTCCATTGAATCTAGGACCCCAAAAAGCCAGTCAGTCAAACAATAATCATCACCTCATAGACTCGCGCGAAAAATTGCACAAAAATATTTCTTTCTATACCGCGAATATATTTTTTCTGCAATTCTAAGAAGTATAAACGCAAGCTGATGTATTTAGTCAAGGAGAGACGATAAACAGAAGAAAATGAAAGAAAAAAACATGTTTTAATAATATATGAATCTGTATCTCGCTTAATTTAGACAGTTTTACTCAACGAACAGTAAGCTAATGGCAATGTTGCAAATTTTTGTTTTCATATAAAACAAAAAAAATATTATTTTGAACAGAAGGTCAACGTGTGAATGTGAATTTTTCTGCACATTTAAACCTTTTTTTCTCATCTTGTTTTTTCTTGTATTTGCTTTGACTTTTAAATAAAAATCATACATAAATAAGTGCGATGCCTATGGGAAAAATTCTTTGGTAAAATTCTAAGAGTTGCTCGAAAATCAGAGATTCATGAATAAAATATTGCCCACACATATCTATTAATCGACGTCTTATAATACCTAGATTTAATGCCACAGGAGAGTGAATGTGAAGCCCTATCAGAATATTACAATTTGAAGCCTTTAATGCGCATTTCAAATTATACCGTTCATGTTTTTTTTTTCTCATTGGACGATGCTTTGTACAGACATCTGAAACATTTGATGGTTCCATCATCGCATCAACAGACTAAGCATCGCGTTTTTGTAGCAATCTCGTGATATTTTTGTGAATGACTGAACGTATCATTGCCTATTAATTATAATATGTATATGTCAGTCATAATAATAAAAAAGAGACTCAAAAATTACATTTTTCTGGTATGTAATCATAATACCAAACCATTTCATGATTATAAATTATTTAAAATGAATTTATTTTCGCTTTAATATCTAATTGTCTTTCGATAAGACAGGTTAATGATGTTTTAAAAGTCTTTAAAGTTTTATTTAATTAGCTTCGAGATATTTTTATCGTGACTTTATGTTTCGACGGATTTTTCTAAGCATGATTAAGACTTGGTCACTTTGATTCTCATTTTTAAATACTGTATTATTTTTTCGTCGATTTTGAAAATTTTAAGTTTTTAACGGCAAATTTGAATTCAAATGTCAAAACATTTTAACGACTTTTTCAAATTTGAAATTTTAACGAATTTTTTGAATATTTTAACGGTAAATTAACGAAAATTTCAAACTTAAGAATTTAACAACAGTTTAAAATTAATAATTTATAAATTTTGAAAAATCCAAGTTTCGTTCAAAATAATTCAGTTAAATGCGCCTTAATATTTCTTAAAGCTTTAGTACCCACCTTAAAATCATTTCATTTCATAATAATGCTTCATTGTCGATGAAATTATGCTTTCGTCCACATCACGACTCAGTGAATTAACGGTAACTTTTCAGATAATTTGTTTGTTGTGTCTCAAAATCCAAAAAAAAATTAAAAAATATAATTAATAAACGAAATTAATTTTAAGTCTACATACTCCATCAACATGATTGTCCCCAATTTTATGCTCTAATTTGATTCCAACGAATAAAAAAAAATCATCTCGTATCATGAATTTCTGCAATCAATTAAAGCATTAATGAATATTTTTTTGATGAAAATGTCGGGAATAATAAATTTATGAGACACATTAAACATGACGAAATGCCATCAGTCATGATGACTCATTTGCTGTGCGCTAAATTCATTTGATGAATGCAAGCAAATTCACGAAAAAAGGGGAGAAATGCATAAGGCAATAATAGAGGATGATATAACATTTCATCATATTCACATCATTTCTAAAAATATGCAACAGTCTAGGGCGGTTCATCTCTTTTTGATGTTCTTAATCATTTGTGTGGTTAATTTCGCTCCACTCGTAAGAATTGAATGAAAACAAAACCATTTCCTGTTTGTTATGTATTAAAATCATCGTATATAAAATTGGCCTTGAGCGGAATATCTTATTATGATGTAGATATGCTCACTTCCTTGCACTTCATCAACGTTTTATGACGCAAAAATTTTTAATCAAGAAAATATCGAAATATAAAAATTCTACTCAGCAATTGTGTCAAAATAAATTAAATCGAACAAAAGTTAAATTTTTATACCTCAGTGAATAGACTCGAATTTTTTGTAATTCGATAATATTGTCGTTTGTTGCTGCTGCTGCTGCCAATGAACAACAATAACCGAGAGAAACTATTGCCACATAGCACAATCATTGTTTGATTAACTCATAATGCAAAGCATATAATTTTCTAATGGAAATACAAAACTCCTTCTCAGGCCTCAATTATTTTTATATGTGTGCAAATAATTTATGGTTTTTGTGCAATTTAGAAATAAGAAAAAAGGGCAAAAGGAGTTTCATTCTATGATTTTTTTCTTACTTACACACTTTTGGAATTTCACGTTTTTGTTGCTGCTAGTTTGCTGTTGTGGGTATATATATGCTGTATGCTGTGAACGATACTTCTATATGTGATATTTTCGTCTTTTTGTTAGCTGAATTTTCAATTGAATTGATTACTTTGATTGAAATTTGTCATGTTGTTTTATTTTTGAGAGAAAATTAAGAATATTTCAATTTTTAGTTCTGAGAACTGGTTAAATTGATAAATTTACAATTTTAAACGATCATTCTAATAAGTTTGTTTGATAAGTAGCTTTAAAATCAGCTCAAATGGAGGTCAAATTCACTAAAACTTATACAAATTTAGGAAAGAAAAAAATTCTTCAAAAAGTGTATTCAGTGAAAAAAATGTTGGAAAAATACGACAATTTGAATTTAAAATGGCCGTTACAGCCTAAAATCCTCAAAAGTTCTTTTAATATTGAATTTGAGACAATTTTAGTCAACAATCTAAGCGACTTTTGAAAGAAACCCTTTTAGAATCCAAGAAACCTTTCAAAAAATCCAAACCAGAAGTGTAAATGCGTTTAAAACTTGGTCCATTTGAAGCAAAATAAAATCTCTAAATTTCCTACAATTCGTACGTATGTGAAAGATTTTTTAGCTTGATTGCTCGAGCATTTCACTTTAATAGATGTTGCTTTTCATGCCACAACACACTGGGCATAAATGGATGAAAAGATTGGAGGGAGAATTGAGTAAAAATTGTATAAGAAAAAATAAAGAAACGAGAAGACAAGAGATTTTTAGCTTTCGAGAAGGAAAAAATGTAATCAGTTGAAGAGCTCTCATCTCATACCAGTGCTGTTCTTCTCGAGTTTCACTTTCCATTTCGCAACCCTTTTACTCACTTTCCCTTCTATTTTTTTTTCTCCCTCCTCATTTACTCCCCAAAAAAAAATTTGAAAGGAAGAAAAAAACGCCGAGAAAAACTTTTTTTTCTTTTCTCCTTCCACAAAAACATAAATTTCTTTTTTCTGCTCTAAAAAATAAGAAAAAAGAACAGAAAACACCACTCATTAATTTCATTTTTATCTCGTTAACGGAAAAAAACAGCAAACAGGCCATAGCAGCAAAAAATGAGAAAAACGATAATGGAGCTGTTCAATAGTAATGTGAATTTAATATTTATAAAAAAAATGAAAGAAATTCTAAACTCCTTGATTCTGTTTCGTCCTCTGAGTTTTTTAATTAGGGAGGATAAGCATCTATCTGGCGATTAAAAATTTTAATGGAGTTTCTTATTTTGCAATTTAAGAATGGAATAATCTAGAAAGTTTTTCTTTAATTTGACGCTGGATAATTTTCTAGTTTAAAATTTTTGGAATTATAAACTGAAAGACATGATGATTAGTCGGATACTAAAAATTACAACATTCAGCATTATTATTGAGTGAAATGAATTTAAAAGAAACTAATTTGATTTTTTAAGCATTTTTGATTTGATTTTTCTTTTTTTTCTATTTAACGAACTTTCCAGATTCAAATTTCATTTGTTAACTTAAGTTCATAAGTTCAACTTATGTAGTTTCATACCCCTATTGTTTACTTTTTTGAAAGTTTAATTCTAATAATTTTCCAAAGTATGTATTTAACTAAATTTACTTTTTATTCTGTACTTAGATTGATTTTACTACAAATATTTGTGACTAATAAGCATTAAGAATCAGTTAAACACGATTCAGCATCAAGGAATCCTCTGATATTCGTAAAAAAAATCATTATTCACCTCAACTCCGAATTGATCACAACAAATTGATTTTTTTTGCTAAATTCATGTATATCCATTGACGTAAACAGAGAAAAGATCTCAAACTCTTTCAAAATAGCAACCAAACCATCTCCTCAAGTCATGAAAAGTATTTAAATCTAAAAAATTCAAGAATTAATGAAGTGATTTTAATTTAAAATACTCTAATCATAAAAACAAACTTCAATATACATTTCTGTCCTCATCTTTTGATATTTTCAACAAAAAAAAAATTCAATTAAGTATAATCTTGAAATTTCTTTCCTTGAACTTCTTCTAATGCTTTTCATTAGTAAAATTCTGATTAAAATCCATCTCGAATTGTTTCAAAATTGAATTCAGAAATAAGACATTCTCAATGCGATGTCACTGCCATTACAAGCCTCACACTCATCCTTAACATTAAAAAATTGTGGAACTTCAGCCCTTTCCTCCCATCATTGAAAAGAAATCAATTTTTTTCCTCTTCGTACATTTTTTTAATGAAAGTGATGGGGGAAGGATGTTGTTCATGGAGATGGACCATCACGACTTTATTGTGTTAGTGTCTTAATGAGCAAAAAAAGAAGAAAAAAGCGAGAATTAAAAAAAGGGTTGAAAATATATCTATAGAGAATTTTTTTTTTTTCGCGTGGCGAGTATTACCGTCAGTTTGTGAAGGAGGAGATGAGGCAACAACAAAAAAATCAATAGCATTTAAGAAATAATCACTCCAACCTCTACGTTTCAACCCTTCAAGTATTAAAAAAGAAGGAAAAAAGAAAGAATGAAAAGAAGTCCTTCGCCCGCCGAATTTTTAATAATAAGAATTTTTTTCTACGCAGAATAAAAAGGAAAAAAGAAAGCGTCATGAAGGAGAAAAGCCATTTGTGCGATAGGAAAAAAAAGTGTTGAGGAAAAAAAATGTAAATTAGAAGAAAACCTATGAGTGTGGGTGGATAGTGGGATGGGACCATCTTCCATCCATGCTTGCTTGCTTGCATATACACACACAGAGCAAGAAATAGAAAATACAGAAAAAAATGAGAAGAAGATGCTGTATAGAGGGTGGGTAGAAGAAAGTTTTCATGAGGACGTGACAGTGAAAGAGTTAACTGCTTGTATTTCCAATGCTGTCGAGGGAGACTGTTGTATATATAGCAGAAAAAAAATTAAAAAATCCCGGGCAATTTGCGACCAACACACTTTCTGAGCATTTTTTTTTATTCACCTCACTCATGCCAAAAACTTTTTTTATACATAACAATGGAAAATTTACAATATTTAATTTTATTTCTTAATTACTTTTGGGTGGAGATTTTTTTTTCTGCTGGGGAAATCAGCATTGTTGCTGATGTTGTTAGTGCTTTTGGATGCTATACGTGAGTTTATATATAAATGATGGAAAATTACTAACCCAACGAGAGACTTTCTCTTTCATTCGCGACTTTACTATGATTTTAACACTGAACAGATGGCGCACTTTGGAAATTTTTTATTAATTACTTAATTTTTTACATCCATGGACTGAAAGGAGTTTCAAATTATTCTGGATATTTAAGGGATTATAGTGCATTTTTGATTTTTATTGGGAATTGAAGAGACATTAAAAAATTAACGGACTTTTGTGATTCAAAAGTTAACGGATTTTTAGGATTCAAATGTTAACGATTTTTTTGATATTTAAAATTTAACGGCTTTTTATATTTAAAATAAGATTAACAGACAAAATGACCTTTAAAATTCAATTTTTCTTCACGTTTGTTCTTAGAAAAGTACAAGTACAGTTCTTATGAGCACGTATACATGCATAAATTTTATAATATATTTACAACATGGCTAAAAGTAAGGTCATAAATTGGAAACTTTCTTTATTCTCTTAATACTAAAAAACCTGTACTGTACTTTAATGCTTTAATATTCCTTGTTGTAAATCTTTCTACTTATTTTTGCTGCCTTCCTTCAATTACACACTTAAAGCCGCCCCTCAAAAGCATCAGCTGAACGTAGTAAAGAAAGAACATATAAAAAGAAAGAAGAAATTTAGGTAATTAAATTTCTCCTCATGTCCTTCCTCGATTCTTCCCATTTTTTCCATTACCATGCTAATAAATACAAAATAGTTTAATGGTTTTTATGATACGTTAATTTTCTTCTTCTTTTATTCCTCATTCGCTTTCTTATTTTGCATCGGCATATAAATCGATTTGAAATATGGTTTAAGGGAATTATTGGTAAACGAGAGGGAAGATGTAAAAATATTAAATAAGGAATGGCACAAGGCTTGCACTTAATAATTCAAATAACTTTAAAGGTAATAAATTTTTATGGAAAATTTATTGAATTTTTCAACGCATTAAATTACTTTTTTGGATGGCGGTTTTTGCAATTTTTAAAAAGATTTTATTTGGGGTGAAAAAAAAATTGTTTTTGGACTGGGGTTGGATTTTTTAATTGGACTTTTGTGATATTATTTATTAAATCAACCATATTTATGTGTTTTTCTGCTGTTCATTTAGGGACTTTTTAATTTCCTTCTCTATAATTTTTGACTTTTAATATTGAGAATTACGGCAAAAATATTAAAATTTAGTTGAAAAATCAAACGATTTATTATCTAAGTAAGCTAGAAAATGAATTTTTTTAAAATTATTCAAATTGCATTGACTTAAACGTCCATTTTGAATTTCGCGCCAAAATTTTTCCACCTGAAGTTTTAGATTGTCAATTTTAGCTAATTTACAATATTATTTAGTATTCAAATGATTAAAAATGATAAAACTCAGGTGAGCACGAATGCTTCTACTTAAAATTTGCATTTATTCAATTTAAAAGTAGTAATTTTGTAATTTTCATCAATTTTGTAAGCACTTAAATTAGCGGAAAAACTCAATAATTGTCAAAAATTCATATTTATTTCCATTTATACACATTTTTCACCCAGAAGCACATTATCCTTAGTTTCAAAACCTTGAATATCCTTCGTTCAATCATTAATGGCCTGCAATAAAACAATTTGCTAACAATAAATTTTCTTCTTTTGGCAATTTTGTGGATAAATTATTTTATGGCCTGTTCTTTTGAATTTTTTTTAAAGTACTTTAAATTGGACCTGAAAAAGATTTTTTTATTCAAAAGCAAATATTTAATCTAATCTAATAAAAAAAGTGTGCTAAAGTAGATATTACCGTAGCCAAAAAAACCTTTTTTTAACATCCTATGACAATGACCTTCCTTTTCCTTTTTGTTTTTCATTTTATTATTTAATATCGACCCATCTCTGAATGCTACTGCTTTGCATCAAATCATTGTAAAACGTAAATAAAATTTATCTCACATACACTCACACACACACACACACATAGTCATCTATACCTAAAATATGTACAAGTTCAAGGGAACATTGGGATCAATTGTGCCACACTCGTGGGTATATAAAAAGGACACATATATCCAAAAAAAGGACCGAGAAGGAGAGGTCATTGAATCTTTCTCATTCATTCAGATTTTTGTTGCTCATTAAAGATCTAAAAATTTTGCCAGACACTTATTTGACCTGAATCCATTTTTAGGAAGTTTTTATAGAACGGCTTTTTTATTTTTATTTTTGTTGTTTTTTGAGTGATTGTGAAAGACGAAAAGTGACGGAGGATCCCTCAATAATTCAACTGCACCGAAAAAAAAGGGTTAGGTGATCCCAAATAATACAACAAAAGTTTGAAATCATCATCATCCAAAAAATGTTTATACGTACACGTAGCTACACAATGCAAAAAGAAATGAGATAGATATCAAACATCCAACAAGCTACCAGACGAAAGCATAAAAAGGCAAAGACCTTTCCTCCCGAAATATTTTTTTTCTGCTTTTATTTTTATTTTGTTGTTCCTTTTTCTCTATAAGATGAGTTGAGGAAATTGGGTTAAATAGCGGTTTATTATCCACCCAATTCACAGTTTTTAATATATCTTATTTTTCTCGGGTAGGTGTATGTGTGTGTGCATGTATAAAACTACAACCCCACGACAATCCCCTCAATTTTCATTCATTTTTCTTTTCCTGATTAATCTTTTGGGAAAAATCTACCTGCTTTTGACTTTTTTCTTTTCCATCCCCTCCTTAAAATCTAGTTTGATGAATCAACGTGGAAAAAGAAGTTATTGGATAGTTGAAGGAACAATTTCCAAATGATTGTGCAATTTGTTTGGCACTTATTATATTTAGGGCAATGTGACCTTTTAATTAGATTTCGGCTAGACACAAAAATGAAGGTAACTGAAAGAAAAGGATTAGGATTAAAAATTTAGTATTTTTTTTTCAAAAAAAGGAACACAAAAGGGTTTAACTTGAAACATAAAATATTATGCTATAATTGGCATTTTAAGGCTTAGATTTGGGATTCTTTATTGATTTGAATGTTTTGATTTTTTCTCTCCTTTTTTTGAGTACACAGTAGGCGAATTTTACGATTTGTTTAGGTTTGAATTAATATTTAACATTAAATTTGAGGGACAAATGTTAAAGAAGTAATTTACTGTCTTGCAGACTGTTCAAACGCTGGAAAATTCAAATTTTAACTTTTTAATGAATTTTGAACTTTAACGGTTTTGTAAATTTCAAACTTTAACGGTTTTGTAAATTTTAAATTTTAACTGTTTCGTAAATTTTAAATTTTTTAACCGTTTTGTGAATTTCAAACTTTTTTTTATTGAGTAAATTGTTCAAAAAATCTCAGAACAATGTATTCGAAAAATGCAAAATTCTCTTTACTAGTTTTTTCTACAACAATTCAACCTCATACAAGCATCCCCTGGCCATAAATTGAACATTAGAATTAATCCAATCAACTAAACACTTTAATAAAAGTAAGAGTAAATTAATTAAGTAACTCTACATATCCTTTTAATGTTCAATGAAGTTGCAATTGAAAATAACAGTAACAACAACATCCAAACAAGAAGTATAAGACTAATAATCATAAAGACACATTCATGTGGAATTCATTGAGAAAAAAAAGTAGTTATGTCTATAAAGACTTTTTTTTGCGTAAAATGAATTGAGTATAAGATAAGGGTCATCTTAATAATATAGAACAAGAAAGGTCAGTTACTTTACTACTATTAAACACAAGAACTTCTTTTCTCCTACTTTTTCATACACACATATATCTCCTTCTCTTTGGCCTTTTATATTTCTTTCTTGTGTTTTTCTTTTTTCCTTTTTTTACCCAAAAAAAGGAGAGAAAAACCTCAATGATTAATATTTTTTCTGCCTCCCTCTTCCTCACTAATAAAAATTTGTTAGAGTGTGTAGATTAGTCCCAAGCATGTATCTCTTGTTGTCCTTTTTCTCTTGGCACACTTTTCCTTTATGCCTTTCCAAGAAGTCTTTCAGAATCGCTAATTTCAAGGTTATCAAGGGCTGATTTAATGATATCAAGAGATTTAAGCCAAGGTTTGTTTTGATTCTCTTTAAGAAAATGTGATTTTGGAACATTGACTTGATATTTTACTGAATTTCGATGACTTTAACTTGTTGTTTTGATAAATTTTCAAATATTTCATGTTTAACGGTTTTTTAAAGTTCAAAAATCATCAATTTCAGTTGATTTTTTTCTATTTTTTTCCATCGAAGTCACCTGCTTTGAAAATCGAGCTCAAATTTTTCAAATTTATATTTTTCACAGTTTTAACAAGTTATTCAGTCCAATTTAACATCCAGAAAGTGATCATATGGACGATTTGCAATGTTAACAACAAGATAAAAGTGTCAACAACAAAGAAACAGCACAGAAAATCGAAAGTGCAATAAACACATCAGGAAATGCATTGTGCAGTACATGAACTTGATAAAGAAACCCAGACACAGCAAAGAGATCAGAAATGGCAGAAAGAATAAAAAAGGACACCCATCCACGTCTAGAGTAATAATTTTTTTGATGACGGTATCAAGTGAAATTTTTGTGTATGTGTGTATGAAAAAAAGGAAAATATCCAAAGAAGGAAAAAAAAGGAATTTTCGTTCGTTATAAGAGGAAAAAAGATTTATATCCTCAACAGACATGTGAGAGAGAAAAATCATTTCAAAGAGATTCAGAGTAGAAAAAAGGCCTGAAACATGGGGATTGCAAGCAATCAACAAGTGAACTTTTGGGACAATTATCAATTATATCCTTTTTTATGTGTACAGAAAATTAGGTCTTTGGGTCAGGGGATCACTTTCATTTTTCTTTTATTTTTCATCATCTCTATCTATCTCACTCACTCACTCAACTTTTCCTTCCTCAATCTGTGAGTGAAGAAGTAAAAGATATCTTGAAGCTCGCTATCGCCATTATTGGATATATAATATAAAGTAATAGTAGAGAAGGAAGAAAAAAAAGGAAAAAAGGCATGAATGGACCGGGCCGTAAATGGCAAAACTCAGAAAAATGAATGTGCAAAAGGTTTATTGACCGCAAAAAGTGTAAGGAAGTGCCTTTTATGTTAGACAGAAAGAATGAATGAGGAAGAATAAAGTTAAAGCTTATATCCATCTAGTGCAACCTTCACCGTCACCATTATCTTTAACTCTTGAGATTTTATGTCTCGATGGGCTTTACCGTTGCCTTTTCATTCATTTCTTCACCCCCACTGTATCCCATTTTTGCCATAAAAATTTGTGTCCTTTTCATTAAAGCTCCGACGCCTTTTTTTGCCCCTTCTGTCTCATGCTTCGACACAAGGCCCACTTTAATAATTTTTCAGATGATAAAAACTTAAAGAATAGAGTCGAAAAACTATGCAAACAAATTCTACGAATGATTTTTGGCCTTTGTTTCTTTAAGCCACCCAGAATATAACTTTAATGTGCTGTGCTGTACGAATTGGCTTCCAATTTATATCTACATTGTGCCACAGCATCTCCTAGCAAGTATCGCTAACATAACGAGATGAGATAATAAAATATCACAACTGATTAATTCATAAACACGATGATGAGACACACGCCGCTGTATATTAAACAATTTTTTTTTCTCTTCTTTTTCTTGCTCTTACTGTCTTTTTCTCATGTCATTTAACTTTTATAGCCTAAACTCCGCGGAGGTTTTTATATCTGTACAACATTTTATCGTATGTCAGACAATTTTTTCTCCCTCTACTGTTCCTTCTTGTCATCATCAACACATTTATCGAAGTAATTTAAATTATTATTAGCTAGTTGAGTTCTGAATTATTGATGGATACAAACAACTTCATCGAACTGAACTAGGTGTGTTTAGAGAATGTGATTTGGCGCAATTTGTTTAAGTTAGGAATGAATAAGAAGAGGTTTTTAGTAGTCTGAACAGTTGCAAGCTTCTAATGAATATTTTTGACATTTAAATTACTTGTTTGTTGTAAAATATATTTGGATTATTATGTCTGGAGTCCTTGACAGTAGATTAAAGACGATTAAAGTTTAATGAGAGTATACAATACAGTTTACACAGAAAAACAAGCTAACAAAGTAAAAAGACTTATGAAATTCAAAATTTTAATGTTAACGACTTTGTAAAATTTGAATGTTAACGGCTTTGTAAAATTTGAATTTCAACGGCTTTGTAAAATTTGAATTTTAACGACTTTGTAAAATTTAAAATTTTAACAGTTTTGTAAAAATTTTGATTTGCAATAATTGTAAGACCTTAAAGTTGTGTCTCCTTATTTTTTTACCCAGTCAATCTGTTGAAGAAAAATGTCTAGATACCAGCATCCAAAAAATGTTCCCAAAAATTGATAAAATGGATGGAGTGTCATTATTAACATAACACCATCAAGTTTATGGTGAAGCACATCAATAACCGAAATTTGTGCTTCAATATTTCCAAATTTGTTCTGTTTATCATCACATTCTATGTGCTTTATGATTCTTATCTTGAGGAAAATGGACATCATTGGAGGAAGAAGCTTCATCAAACTTAATGGAATGTCATTTTCGTTTCGAATAGCAGGAAAATAAAAAGTGGAACTCTATCGGAATATTTAATATTTTTTTCTCCACTTCATCGACAAATGTCCTTTGAAGGAAGTGGAAAATTTAGGAGGCGGAAATGTTTTCTTTTAAAAAAGACTATAAAATGTAATGACATTGCCATGACTTACAACTTTTCTCCCCCCTTTAATATCCTAGCACTTTAAAGGAAAAGCAGCATGAAATATTAATATTTTGAGATTTTTTCGAAGAAATTTCTATTCAGGCTTTATCACCTCATACTCGACATGCTCATTGAATATTTTAAAACCATAAAAATTTATTCGAAAAATAGCATAAAAATACCTCCACTACAAAAATTAATTATAATTAGTCATCATCGCCTACCGATACATGAAAATTCACTGAAAACCCCCTTTCACTGCTTCCCCTTTAGTGCCATCAAAAATAATTTTCAAGCCGAAGAAAGAAAAACACTTAAAATTAATTACTTTATTAATACAAAAGTAAGCAAGTTTTAAAGCAGAAAATTGCGATAAAATTCATTAAAAATTTACAAACATTTTTTCTTCGACTTGTTCGTTCATTGAGAAATTAACATTTCATGAACATTATACTTGCTGTTCGCTTTGCTTATGTACATAATTGTCACAACTGAGCAAATGTTACAGGAGACATTTTTAAGGAGGCAGAGTTGGTGTCTTGAATTTAATTTAATTGATTTATTTTGTAACGGTCAAAAGTTATTCAAATTTTAACGTATTTTTTATATTTGAAAATAAAATTAACAATGGGTAAGAAACTAAGTTTCTGTTTTACATTTTTAAATAATTTGACATAAAATTCAATAAATCATAAAGTTCAAGTGATTTAGAGTATAAAACAGGTAAGAAATAAGTTAATTCATTGCCTGACATTCAATATCACTAGAAAATCACAACAGCATCTCTGTATTTTAAAGAACTGAACCTAAATTTCCATTGACACCGCAAACTCCTCCAAAAAATATCGATTTTATTAAATTCCCTCTCTTCTTCCTTCTAATCCAAAAAAGTTTTCAGCCATAGGCTACGAAATAATAAATACATCAGTGAGTTTAGAAAATGGCAAGGTATAGTCAGGCAGGACAATAATACAGATTTTGGATTATCCATCACAGTTGATTTCTTAATACACATAAACACAATAGCCATGTCAAAATTTTTGCTCCATTCGACAGCACAATTATTTGAAACTAATTTATGGTTGAGAGAGCATCCAAAATATATACAAGGATATCATCATCGATGTAACGATGTTATTCCCATGGAATCACTTTCATAATATAATCCTGATTGATAAGCTTCGCCATATGACTTCTTTATTTTCTCATTTTTCTTCCCTCTCTCCTTTACCTCGATACTAAATGTTGATTTGAAAAGACGTTGGATATTAACTATTCGCACACGCTCACAGGTCATGTAAACTAATAGCAGTAGTCAGTTGGGGTCATATGATAGGTCACTAATGCAGAATGACCAATGTCTTTATAATGAATATGATGTACAAATTTCATGTTTGGACATTACGTATGCATAACTATGTACGGATCAAGAGGTCATTGAGAAGACGACAAGCTATTCCCATGATAAATGAATGACCGTAAGAACTAAATTAAAATGAGCGAAATAAAAGTAATAAAAAAACCTGAAAAATCGTTTCGTCTTGAGTAACCGGTTCTGTTTATGGGAACTATCCTTTCACAACATTGAACATGAAGAATTTCTGGAGGACTTTTGACCAACCAACAGAAAGAAGACAACATAAAATCACAATTAGGGATGCACATATACATGCATCGTACCGTACGAATGTAATTTACGAATTTCAACAGAAACAAAAAAAGAAATCAACGTAAAAGCGAAGTGGGAATAGAAATAGAAGAAGAAAATAAATGAAGAGAGACCCCTTAGAGGACTAAATGAAATGAAGCCGCTGGCGCCTTTATGATTTTCAACTTTTAATCCTTAAAAATAAAAATGTAAAGAAATAGAAGTAAGAAGAAGAGAATATATATAAAAAACTTAAATTATTACCCTCTATTGTTCTCTATGTATATATTTTCCAATGACTATAACTTTGTAGATATACACTTGCATTTAATAGACATAGTAAGCGATATATTTCTCTCTCATTTAATTATCTTTCCATTCTATAATGCTGAATTTTTTTATATTCCTTTTATCTTCATCTTCATGGTGCATCATCGACTACACATAGATTCTTTTTATTATGGAACTCATGTGAATTCAGTTTAAATTTATTGTCTTCGACGATGAATTTGTTGTACACAATTGGGGCTATAAAGGAGATCCCCCTTGGGGGTTTGAATTCTGTTTTGCAATTGTTTAGCTTTTAAAGGATGGAAGAATGAGTTGGAATTCGACTATAGAGACATAAAATGCCACACAATTGAAAGAGATTGTGCAAAAAGATGTGAATTTTAAGAAGGTATGATGCTGATGTTGATAAAGGTGTACTGCTATGGTTCTATAGTGCAGTATTCTGAATCTACTCGCTCAGTAGTCTAGTACTAGCACTAGTGAGGATCTGGAAAATTGGAATGACTTCCCAGTGATCCTGGGTTTGAGACTTATTAAGCCAATATATCATTTTTTGGAAATGAAGCTCTTAGCCTCATTTTGTAGGCTCTAGATGAAAATTTCAACAATGGAGTGGTCTGCATTCGAAAATAAGCTCTAGGTCCTTGGTTATACACATTATAGATAACTGCGAATTAGAACATGTTAAAAATTAACCAAGTATTGAGTTGTCTGTCCACAAAAATCCATATCTATTAGGAATGGTCAGCATGTCCTTAGATTTAGACAAACTAGAAAAGATTTCTAAATAGAAAATCGAAATTTTCAACAAAAAATCTAAAAAAAATACAAAAGTTTTCAAAAACCAATTAATACCAGAATCCAATCCAAAAAGAAATTCAACCAAACTTCATCCAAGTCACGCCTAGTCTAATAATTTAAAGAGAAAAACAAAAGAAGAAGAATAAGATTTGTGTGCGAGTGGAAAAAAACACAACAATTACTGTCAGCCGGGAGAAATTCATTTTATATTTTATTTTTTAAAAGACTCTTGTCAAGCATTTACTTATCCTACACATGCACAGGACTCTCCTGTCGTATCTTGTAAATCATTTCTCTTTTCTATTACGATTTGTTCAGGTAGAATTAGCCTCATTGTAAAAAAAAAGTTTTGCAATCGGGACATGGAATCAATAGGACTTGTTGATTTATTTCATGTGATATGGACTCTATGAATTATTCGTCGGCGGCAAGACATCAAAAAACAATAGAAAGTCGACAAGGAGGAAAGTTTCTATAAAAAAATATATCGATTAACAGTTATAAATGAATCAATAAATTTTCTTTCATCAATTGTTGATTTCGAGGTCCATAGATTGCATTTCCCATGTTATTAGAAGCCATAAAAAATCAAATACTAATTATCTACCTTAGCAGATCTTCGGTTCCTCTCGTCTAATATGAAAAACCTCAGCATCATCGTAAAATGACCGCAAACATTTCGAAGAAATTTTTTTTAATATCCAATGTATTTTAAACCCATTATTAATTTTTTTTATATATATGTAGATATTGAGCCATTCACGTAGAGCGTTGAAAAAAAAATTTAAATTTATTTGCGACAATATAATGCGGGCTTACCTTTTCATCGGTTCTTATAATCTCTAAAAATCGTTTCATTTGCAATATACTCCTCATCTAATTGTTGACTTTCGAAATTCATCATCATTATATTGTTTTGTTGGCTTGAACCTTGAATTCGCTGAAAATATTTATGACTAATGGCATTAAGAATCGTCGAAACGAGCGCATTAAGATTTTTATTTTGTAATGCATGCAGTCGAAATCGATTGATTAATGTGGTGAACCTACTATTTTGTTTTAAATCATGAATATTTAATATTCTAGAATATAATTTAAAATTTATTCAATTTTTATTTCATTTAACTCTTATCAAAATTTTGAATGATAATGTTAATAACATAAATTTAGTTTAAAATTGAATTCTAACTAATAATTCTAATTTTATTCTAACTAAAACTTTTAAAAATAAAATAAGAATTTGAAAAATTAAAACTTTTCTATTGAAATATCCTTTAAAGCATTAAGATTTGTTTTAAACATTTAAAATTGAAGGACTGGAAGAGCTTTTGAACTAGGGTACAGTGCAAAGATAGAAGATAAACTCAAAATCTTCAAAAAACTATTCAAATTTTTTGAATTATGGAGCCAGAAATAGTTTCGATCGCAGTATGTTTTGATAAATCTTGATCATAGTTTCTGCCTTTTGTATAAAGTTCAATTTTACTTCAGAGACTGGTCCTAAACTAGACCCTAGGGTATATCCCAGTTATTTGGTATTGCAAGGGTGTACCCAAGAAGCCAATCCCTTAAAAAAGGACTTTTTTTCGTTTTGTCCATTCAATTGTATTAAAATGGATAAACCAGGCAAAAAAGTGGCTAGAGAGTTGTCTGTCTATGTTGGCAGACACTCTTTTAACACCTAAATATTGCATTTTCATACATTTTATTGCAGTGCTTGCCAAACAAGATAACAAAAAAGAAAAACACTTCAAAGGATATTTAACTAACAAAATATTTCATTTAAAACGATGAAATAGTAAACATTGACTTAGTAAAAAAGTTTTCAGCACCAAAAATTAACCAAACTTAAGCAACTTATCATTCTTATTCCTAATTCCTCTTTTGATATTTAATCTATGAATATTATAGTTGATATCCTTAAATGTATTTTCTGTCGTGTGATAGTTGTCTGAATTTCCTTGCAGATCCACTCTTAGGACTGTTCGTGCTGTTGTTGGTGACACAGATCTCAAGCCTAAAGGACGATAACCAGCAGGAACGCCTACTAATGTTGAAGGTGTGATACTACGTGCTTGTGATAACTGACTTGCTGATGATGGACGATTAAGAGATGCTTTTTGGATTGGAGTAGGTGTACGACTGTCTCCTATAAATAGACAAAAAAAATTTAAAATATTCATATTCTGATTCATGAAAAAGACTTGCCTGGTAATCTCCCAAGACTGTCCATTTCGTAATAATCTAAGCTTAGCAGGAGATCGGAATTGATGTTTTGAAACATATTTAGAGTTGATTCAGCATACGTGTCACATTCATCACTATCGTCACAATTTATGATGATATTTGGTGAATTCTTTGATGCGTGTGCTGCTAGCTGACGTCGTTGATTTCCAATTAATGTTCCCTGCACGATAAAATCTTGTATTACTTTCATACTCGGACTCGGATGTGGAGTCTCGCTGGTGCCTTTTGTTGTATTCTGAAATTGCACGCAATAAGGCGGTAACTTCTTTTCATACCGTTTGATGTTTTTTGGCGCTAAAGTTTTTGCGTCAGGCGAAATTTTCAGATTTACAATAATCAGTGGTGTCTTTTGAGTGTCGGACGTTGAGCCTTGATCAGAATTTGACGTCGGCGATGAACTTCTACAATAAATATATTTTTTATGGAGTAATGAGTAAAGTAAATAGTCTATGGAAATATTTTGAGATTTATGAACAAAAGGAGGAATGTAAATTTATTGCTGGCGCCAAACTAAAAAATAATAATATTGAGCATGATAACCAGAAAGAAATTCTACAAATTTTTTAATGAGAAATAAAAGCGAGAGAAAAAAAATCATTTAAATTTCCTCGAAACGCAGACTGAAAGTTTTTTGCGGTTGTCTATTTAGCTGATTTTTGATAAGGAATGAGCTGGATGATGAGCAAATTTTCTGATATATTAAACAGTTTTCAGTGGCTTTTGTATAATTCAAAGTTTAGCGGTTTTAAGAAATTTAAAATTTAACGGTTTTGAAAAATTCAAAAAATCGCTTTAATGAAATTCAAAATTTAACGGTTTTGTAGAATTCAAATTTTAACGGTTTTGTAAAATTCAAATTTTATCAGTTTTGTAAAATTCAAATTTTAACGGTTTTGTAAAATTCAAATTTTAACGGTTTTGTAAAATTCAAATTTTAACGGTTTTGTAGAATTCAAAATTTAAACGGTTTTTGCCAAATTCAAAATTTAACGGTTTTAAAAAATAAAATTCAGCAGCTTTGAGGTCATTAAAAATGCTCTTTAAGTCGACAAACCGAAATAACTCTCAAGAAACTCCCATCTCTTCCTATTGATATTTATTACTGTTGAAGAAATATTCGTGGTAGTTCTAAAGAATTATGATATTTCAACAGATGAATATTCAAATAAATAAATAAATATTTATGTTCGTTTTTCGGTATTGGGAAGCATTTAATTAAAAATTATTTATTTGCTATGAGAGAATAATTATGCTAATATCAGAGAGCATATACTAAAAGTTATGTTCACAAAATAATTAATATTTATATTAATAGTTCTGAAAGTTTTCCTCTATCATGCAACAAACGCAAAGACATTAAAAATATATTTTTTTGATTTCATATCATTATTAATGCTGATCTTTTGTAATAAAAGTAAAAAACAGATTAAAATTTTATTTTAATTACATTAATAATCTGCGAAATGTGCTCATAAAAGTCACGTATATGAGTAACATTTTCAAAGCCAAAGTGCCGCGAGACTTTTGGTGATTTGTAATCTAGAAAACAAGGCACACATGAAATATATCTGCATGTATATATACACAGAACTGGTTTATCTTTGTCTTATTAAAATCGTTATAACTACTTTGACTATATGATACACTCAATCGTCTTGTATTTACAGCTGAGACTTTTTGATTTATATGCTTTTGTGTTATTTCTGCTAATTTCGCCTTTACTATGTTAGTTAGACATATTCACATTTATAACCATCACATTTCCATGGAAATTAAGGCAGAATAATATGTTTCATTTCATCAGTTCTCCCATGACTTTTTGCCCAATGAGAAATTGGTTATTTAATAGTTTAATATATTGCCTGAAATTTTAGACTTATGAATGAATGAATGAACGACTGAATGAGGTTTTTAACATGTGTTGCCCAATTTTTTTTGTTTTTTGTTTGGATTCTTCTAGAAGTGGAATAGAAGCGATGTTAAAATTGTTAGACTAACGCTTCCTTATCGGTTTCTTTATAAAAAAGTTTTGTCTGATATTAAGTTCTTACATAAAATTATGAAAAATTTAAGATTTTTTTTTTAAATTTCAGTAATTGATTAACATTTTTTATGTTGACAAATTATTTCGAATAACGGTTTTTTGAAATTCAAATTTAAACGTTTTTCAAAAATTTGAAAGTTTAACGGTTTTTTGGGTTTAAATTTAAACTGTTCTAAAATTCAAATTTTTCCGATTTTTTTTTAAAAAAAAATTAAAACTCTCGATCAGTTGCTGAGCACTTCCAGACGAATTGATAAATCAGGAACTCGATATCAGTCCAAACTAATGCTTTAAATCTGAACTTTATAATGTATCGTTGTCTCTATCTGATTACGTCTTTGGTAACAGACAGATTTACATTTTTATTTAGTTTGCATATCGTAGAAAGCTCAATAATGTGACAACAAGATTGATTTTGAGAATTTGAGAAGTTATGGAAAGTTTTAAAAGGTCTAAAATAGAAATCTCATTATTGTTGATATCTCAACTGCAAAAAATGATTTTTTCCACACAAATAATAGACTATAAAATGTTGTTAAGAGCACACTAGCTTCAGTGACATAACAATTGAATTTTCCGAAATCGTTGGCTGTCAGCAAGCTTCTTACTATCTTGTATTATTACAAAATAAATCTCATACTTTTTGATTCATCTATTACTTTCACAGATCATCATTAACTTCTATTTCCAAATATTTTCCTCAAAAAATCCCCACTGGATCACAATTATTTTTTTACAGTTTCTTTATTTCCAAAAATGATATTGTATGAGCAAAATTAAATCGAGAAAGATTTTTATTATCGCATAAAAAAGCCGCTCATTGATTAAATTAATTCATAAACGAGCAGACACATATGCATCTATTGGTGGTATAAATTATTTTTATATTCATTCACAGAATCGAGGAATCAAGCAACAATGTTACGACCAATTCATTAAACTTAATTAATTTGAATTCTACAATTAAAAAACACTAAGCTTGCAGACTTACCTAATTGAACGGTTTTTATATCGAATTGGGAAGTCACCAAGAGCGAATCTTTCAGTGCACGGTCGTGTGACTGGTCCTGTATCGTATCCTGATGTTGATATACGCGGTGGTGGCTTGTATCGTCGATCACTTAATGGCATTCGAGAACAATGCATTTCCTTGTACAAACACTGAATTTACAGTAATCGTTTTGTCTGAAAGAAGTTCTCATACGATTCAAATTTCCATTCCTTATTTACCTTACTTTAAATTAGAAAAATGATCGAAATGGCTAAGAAATGAGAAATAAAAAAATAATGTTTCTAGTCGCATATCAAATTTCTCAAATATATGTGCTTAAACAAAAATAAGAAAAGGAAGAAAACAGGGAGGAATGTCAGCATATGTAATCTTACGATAGCGCATTTTTTAAAGTAACTATATGATAGTTACGAACTGACTGAAATTTGAGTTTCCATTAAAAATTTCGAAAATGTCTGAATTTTGATAATTAACGGCCAAAAAATATTCAAAAGTTAACGGTCAAGAAAATTTCAAAAAGTAACGGTTTTAAAATATTTGAAAAAATAACGGTTAAAAAAATTTTGAAAAAAATACTGGTCAATAGATTTTTGAAAAATTAACGGTCAAATTTCAATTTTTTCACCCTGTTTTAATAGATAGTCATAGTGCGAGCCTAAAAACATTTACCCCATCCTAAAATGCTCCAAAAAGAGACACAAAAGAAGGAATAGGACAAGATTTTATAAGTAATTGCTCTGCGATATTGGCTTTGTTGATTTTTTTCATAACACAGAAAAAATAAGAAGAAGAAAGTTTAGTTGCCAGATTATATAACTGTCATACTTAAAAACTTCCTTTCATATGGTAACGCCGAAAAAATAAAATTTTGAGATATTTAGTTTCTCTTTGATGTTCATTTTCATGTCGTTTAGTATTATTCAACCATACTATAATCATTCTTATGTTTGGTGACCAGTTCAAATTTCATTTCGTCTAATTGCTAACAGCTTCTATATCGAAACAACAGTTAGTTCGTGTAGATATAGTCACCATTGATTTATCATCAAATAATAATTATTAAATGTGACAATTGCCAGTAAAATTGGTAAGTTGATTTAATAACTTGACGATCGAAAACTTCAAAATCAACATATTACCACGACAAAATTCTGAGAATTCTATTAGGCTCACTAGACACTTAATTAAACAGTTGTCAGGGCTTCTCTCCTTCTTGTTTTTGAATTTTGAATTGAATTTCAACTAGTTGGATATGCTCGGCAAAGCATTGAATTTAATAAAGTTTAAATTGAGGATGAAGCTGAATAAATTAAAGGCATGAAAATTTTTTAAAATTTAACGGTCAAAATAAATTTGAAATTCTCAAGCAATATTTTTGTCATCTCGGTAAGCAAATATTCAAATTCTAACCGTTTTTAACTGCCAATCCACAAAATTCATTCCAACAAATCAATTCATAAATAGAAAACATGGCAAAGTTCATAATAAATTCACCATGATCACATTAAATCAATCTATTTTCGTATAGTCTCGTTAACACTTCACATATTGATTATAACGAACATACATCGAGTTATTATAGCAACGAGACACAATCGTTTATATTCAATTTCAACTTGTGTTGTTCGAGATATTTTTTTATGCAAATGTATGAATGATATTTAAGCACCAGAAGTAGATAATTAAAAGCAAATTTGACACATTGTTCTCATTTTATCGACTGTACATATTTAAATAAAAAATGATGTTTGATGAAATCAAGTCATAGACACTTAAAATCATGCATGACAAATTTCATCTAGACATAATGAATCCATAATGAACTCAATGTGTGGGCAAATGCTATGAAATGAAATAGAAATAAACAATTTCTTGAGAATCTTTGAAATTTCGCGTTAAAGATTAAGCAATTCAAATGGAAAACTCGTAATTAGACATAGAGGGACGAGATTTTTTCAAATAGTCCTCTGTTATTGATCGAAGGAATTGAGCGCTTTTTTTGTTTTGCTACTTGAGATTCAAATTTTAACGGTTTTTAGAAATTCAAACTTTAACGGTTTTTGGAATTCAAATTTTAACGGTTTTTTGAAATTCAAAATTTAATTAGTTTTGAATACTTGAAATTAAAGTAAAAAAGTTAAAAATAAAATTTCGTCACGTTGCCAATGGGCCGTAAAAACAGTATTATTGAGTCCTTTTCTAAAAATGAGCTAAAAAGTGTTTTTGAAACATTTCTCGACTGACAAAGTCGAAAATTCACTGAGTGGATAATTAACACAATTAAATGCCATTTCCTTACTTACTTACTTGTTTTTATATTTTTCTCTTATTTCATCCCTCTTTATTTATAAGATGAGATGAAGAGAATAGCAGAAAAATATGACAACAAGCAAAAGGCTATGACAAAAATTGGTTTGATGTGAATTCGAGCGAATGATGAAGACTTTTTTTTTCTTGTGTTAAGATGACAACAATCCTTTCCAACAAGGATATTTTATTTGATATAATTCCTTCAGCTCCGATTTTATAAAAACTCTTGACTTGGCTTGGTGATAAATTGTCATCTCTATAAAAGCCACGTCACTCAAGCAGTGGACTAAATAAATTGCTCATTAAAAATTTTTTAATTTGTTTTCTTTCTGATAAGCAAAAGATTCACTTGTTGTTGTTTTTATTTAATTTTCCTCATTCCTTCGTCTCCTCATCTTCCATAAAAACTGTAAAAACGTTTCCTTGCATTAAGAATTTATAAATTTAAAAGCTATTAACAACAACGATGAGAATTTATAGTTGTGGGTGTAAAATGATGAAATTTATGTTATTTTTTTAAGTTCCTTCATTCCACTGGCATGTTGGTTGCATGTGTGAGTAAGTACATGTCGTAATGTGGAATTTTGTAAAAGGAAAAATAAAATAACTATGCTTTATGCATTCTTGGAGGAAATTAAGAAAAAATAGCAATTTGCTTGCTAAGGGATGGACTCTGGGGTTGCTTTAGCATTTTTTTGTAGATTTTTAGTTATTTCTTAATAGTTTTGACTATTTTTTAAACTTTTTTGAAAAAATATAATTTTATTTAAGGAACTTAAAGCAAAAATGTCATAAAGTTAAAAAATTCAAATTGAAAATTCAGTCATCTCGGAAAATTAATATAAAAATTTATCATCTCAGCAATTTTTTTTGTAATTTTCAAATAATTCCTAAATATTCTAAAATTTACTATTTTCAAAAATCTTATAAGTGCCAGAAATTATACAAAATATTCCCACATATTTCGAAAAATTAAAATTAAACTTATTTAAAAATTACTTAAAATGCTTTCATGCCTGAGAATTTCATTTTTAAAATAACTTGCGAATTTCTTTCAATTAAATTTATTAATTTCTGTCATCACGAGGAAAAATTTTCACAAATAAAAAAAAATTCCTTTTTATTGAATCCTTTTTTATTGTCGATGTCGATCCGAATGATATGCAATCACGCGGTAAAATGGAATATAAAAAATTGGAATTTTTCAAAAGCATAAAATCGGGAGCAAAGCGAGCAATAAAAAAATGGGGCGAGCGTGAAATTTTATTTTTCATTTAATGGTAAAAGTGCCAAACAGTAAAACGGCTAAATATGTATACATCATAAATATCGATTTAATGTAAACACCTCGAGAAATGAATTTTTCCACCCTTTTTTGTGCTCATCGCAAATTTCAAAATTGAGAGAAAAAAATCAAGGATTTTTTTTTCGAGTTCAGCCCTTTCTAAATTTTTTACACATTTATTATATTTTCTTTTTCTCGATAAATAAATGCAGTAAAAGAAATAAGAGAAAAGAAATCTTTAGCAATAGCAGCTGGAGTCCAAAATTTCCGAGAAACTACACATAATAAATAAATAAAAATCTATAAAATGAGAATAAGAAGTGGAAGAAGATAGAGAAGAAAAATGCATTTGTAGAAAACGGCACATAAATAAAATCCTATTGTAAAAATATACAGTTTAAATAATGACGAAAAATGAGAGAGATTTTGTTGTATGTGAAATTTAAAATTGCTTATTCTTTAGCTTTACGTAAAGCGTCCTTATATACATGCATCCACACATGACATGTTGAGGCGTAACTAGAAAGAATTTATAGAATCTATTGTTGTCTAAAATTAATGAATATTTGGTCATCTTTTGCCGGAATGTCTGACTTTTTTTCGATTTTTTAATTTCGAAATATCTTACAAAAATTCAAAATTAAACGGCTTTTAAAAATTTAAAATTTAACGGGTTTCAAAAATTAAAAATTTAACGGCTTTTAAAAATTTAAAATTTAACGGTTTTCAAAAATTCAAAATTTAACGTTTTTCAAAAATTCAAAATTAAACGTCTTTTAAAAATTCAAAATTTAACATTTTTCAAAAATTCAAAATTTAACGGCTTTCAAAAATTCAAAATTTAACGGTTTTTTAATTCAAAATTTAGCGTCTTTTAAAAATTCAAAATTAAACGGCTTCAAAAATTCAAAATTTAACGGTTTTCATATTTCAAAATATAACGACTTTCAAAAATCATAATTTAATAGATTATTGAAATATTAACTAAAAATCCACATTATATGAAAAATTCTACTAAATATGCGCCTATCACACCAGTTTGTATGCTTAAACTTCTAAATTCTCTCTTATTATGCGTCACAACAGATTTTCTAGATAATCCTAAAGCCATGGCATGTCCATTGTATGTTCAGAACGAGCCAGCGTAGGAAAAGGATATAAAAATAAAAAATTGCTTGATTTTGATTCAAAATTGGGAATTACAAATCACAGAGAGAGCATTTAAGTAAATAAATATCTCCAACTACTGCCATTTCCCTCTCGTTTTAATGGTGTATTTAGTTCTAAGACATTACATAATTGGTAGCTCAATTTTTCCTAATAACGCGGAAATCCACAAGCATATACTCGAGCCGATTATTTTATTTATACAGTACAATGAATTTATTTGTTTTGAGGGAGCTCTTTTCCTTTTCATTTCGCTTCCTCGTCTCCCCAAAGAATAATATTTTTTTCTTAACGCTCACTTTTTCCATTCTTTTTCTTTTCTTTTGCTATATTTACAACCACCTGTTGATTCCGATTCTTTTAACGTTATCTTAGCATCGTCTTTTTGCTTTGAGGCTCAAAGACGAGCACAATGAAGCAAGTCGCTGCTTGCAATAATGGTAAATATATATTCATGTGATGAGAGAAAATCTTTATTACTATAAAGCACCAAATAAAAAAATATGTATGAAGGAAATGTATTTCCATTCAATGCCTGCCTTATTTCTTATTCAGAAGCCAAACATTGTGTATTTTTCTCTCACTCTGAATTGAATTGAATTGAGTTGAGTGTAAGGATGGTGGATGGGGATGTGCGAAGATAAACATATTTCAGCATTCAAGGAAGTTATGTTATTATATTAAATTGACAACGAAAACATAAATATGTTTGCCTCGCGATTTACCTCCTTCCAGTCAGTCACTGAAAGTTGTGTAGTCAATGTTTTATCGAAAGTCATGTGAAGATGTGTGGAGGAATAATAAATTTATAGACTTCTCGATACATTCACGATTTAGTTTTTTAGGATGGGGGTGAAAGAAGTGCCAATGGGTTTTGTTATTGGAAGTTTTAACCTATGGATAATGAGTTTTTCTGGCTCTAGCAATTCCAGAGTATCCACACTGCTGTATACAACCTTCTATTACCTTATTAATTATGAAGAAATTGAGAATTTCAAATTTAACGTATTTTTAAAATTTAAATTTTTATGAAAAAGGAGCTGAAACCTCTTTAATTTCATTTTACCTTTGTAATTTCATTTTTCAATCAAAACAATCTTTTGAGAACAGAATTTTACTAAAATTAACAATTTATATCAAAAACAGAAGGATTATATTGCAAATATCTAGTTTATAAAGACATAAATACTTCAATTTAACGAATTATAGCTAAATTATTCAAGAAAAACTGCTAAAATCCACAAAATTCACATCAAAACAAGAAAAAATATCGTAATCCTTCAAAATTCTTGTTCCATTGCCTCAAGTGCACAAAAACAACCTCAATAAACAATTGCATGACTTTTCTATCGGCACACCCCAAACAACAGGAAACAGCAAGGAAGAATTTCAGTGAATAAAAGTGTTGACTTGAAAATGTGACGGAAGAAAGTAAGCAATGTGAATGAATGAAAAAAGATGAATATGCTTTTCAAAGTCAAGAGCTCTCAATCGGATATTAAAAAAAGCTAGCAGACAATAAAAATGTTCCATCAAGTATTTACAAGTATATTTCATTCATCCCCCACTCCGCGAAATATCCACTTTTTTGGAGGGAAGAAAAGGAGTGGAGAGGAAATTTGTCCTGACAAAGCACAAAAAAATCTCGTTACAAAAATTTCCTATCGTACGAACAGTAGCTGTGGAATGTGAGAATGTTCACATGCGTATGTGACTGCGATGATTTGTTCACATTGAATGAACTGATAGGATTAATGCAACATTTATATTAATACACACATAGAAGATGTCGAGGAACTCAAATGATGGATGTTTTGGGAAATAAAAATTATTAGCTTCTCCCTCGGCATTTTTCCACCCGCTGATTTACTTTCTTCTAGACTTTTAACATGCTCAATAGTACTTACAAGTGTAAGGACGTCGTATTCCTATTCACCGCTGTTACCTTACATTTCTTATTCTTCCATTCAAAAATCAATCAACTTAATTGAAGTTAAACAAATTTTTTTGAAGACGACGGCAAGCAGGAAGAACTAGAGGAGGAGAAATCACGCATAAAGAAATAATTCATTGAATTTGAAGAAGGGAAAATTGGATATATTAAATATCATAGATATTAAGTACTTAGAAAGATATTTACAAAGTATCACAAACTTGTACTCGCATTTTATTATTTCCTTGAAAATTTCACGGCTTGATGTTTTAAAAAGAAATGTTTAAAGTGATTATATTAACCTCGGGAAAAGTAGCAGGATCAATATTTTAATCATATTAAGATTGAAGTACTTTTTTTTGCTTACTTTGTGTGTTATTTTAATGGGATCTTGACTTGTTCACTTAGATGTGTTATTTTTTGGGGGGAATCCCTCACTAGTAGTCTTCCTTTTTGATGTTCTGTTGTGAATAAACTTACTTTTGTAATGTAGAGTGTGGATTATAGCTCCTAGGACCATTCTAGGCTACCTAACCCACTCCTGGTCAAGTATTCCATGAAAACCACATTTTCCCGCCAAAAAGACACTCAATACACAGCATAATCCACCAGTTAAATAATAAACTCAGCTTCCATTAGACCATTAAAATAAATCAGAACGAAATCTGTTTCAACTACAATTTTATGAACTACGTGAAGAAAAATCCCCAAATTCCACTTTTAAGAATCTCCTAACAAGCGAATGAAAAACTTTTTTCTCGCTTTTGCCACATCTTCATGGCAATTTTGGTTATATTTTGTGTCAGTGAGAAAAATGTAAATTTTATACAAGGGGTCGTTCATAAATGACGTCCATAAAAAATGGGATTTTTAGACCCCCTCCCCCCCCCCTTGTCACAAAATTTTCATACAAAAAAATTTCTTTTGTATGAAGGTGTCACAAAATCTCAGACCCCCCCTCCCCCCTAAATTGTGGACGTCATATATGAATGACCCCCAACTGAATAGAGTGGAAAATATGCTGTTTATGCATCCCCATCCAAAAGACAAGTCAGAATTTACATTCCATATTTCCACCGTCATTTCTCACTCCCTCCATTCAAATATCCTCCTACCATCAAAATTGTGTTAAAAATTTGTTCCATTGTTACTTGTGTACGCGGCAGAGATATAAACTCGCGTAAAGTTTAGATAACATTGTGATTTTATTGGGAAAAATTTATTAAACATCTTTCTTGTGGTTGTGGATGGGGAATAAAAGTGAGTTATAATTTAGTGATAACAGGCTAATCTGTATCAATTTGTAGGATGCCGTGTTATATCATCAACTCAATCAGTTGATTATATAAGTCTTGTTTCCTCTTCCCTAATTTATAGCAATATTTTATGAAGGTATTATTAATGGTTTTTTGGATGAGGTGATTGGGTTTTGACTGTCTATTTTTTTGTAGCTTACTAAACATATAACATGGAGCAAACCGTTAAATTCAAATAAATCTATTCGATAAAAATTCAAATAAATTTTGTCCGTTAAAAATTCAAATATTTTGTGCCCGTTAAAAATTCAAATAATTTGTTTCCGTTAAAAATTCAAATAAATTTAGTCCGTTAAAAATTCGTAAGCATAAATGCTCTCAATTGCTATGCACACAATGTCTCATTGACTTATTTCTGTATCAATTCCCCCCAGGGCGTGAGAACCAAATCAAAAACATTCAATATCTGATAATAATAATAATCATCATTAATACTGCATGAATATATACATAAATTTACGAGTTGCGGGAGGATTTATGTTACCGAAACAAAAAAATGTAATTAATCAATTTTCCATTGTTACTAGCGATCATACGGAAGACGAAAAAAGTAAATAGATTTGGGAGAACGAGAGGAAGTCTCTATTTTGATTGAATTAAATGAAAATGCGATAAAATGGGATTTTCATTGACTCTTGAAATCATGATGATGATAGATAATGTTCCATTTATCTCTCCACCCTTCTTTTATTATTCCCAATTTTCCATTATCATCATCTCATGAATTCGTGACTAGTTAATTTAATCAATCGTATTCATTACATGATATGTATTTTTCTGCTGACGTTTTTGTTTCTTTTTTCCTTTTTCCTTCTCTTTTCTTCGTCGCTTCATTTCATTTTCACTAACCTACCTTTATGAGTCCTCGTTCCACACTTCCTTGAACTTTTTCTTCAATTTTTCATTGTCTCCGTCAAGTCTTTTTTTTATTCCAATTCCGACAAAAAAAAGTTTTAATTTTATGTGCGTCTTAACTACTTCTTTAAATAATTATTATAATTTAATGTTCTTCCATCTAGTTTACATTGTGTTTCAACATTTAAAGTCTAAAACGTGCACCAGCGACTTTTGAATGCTTTCAGCATAAACTTAAACGATAAACTAACAACCCTCCAAGCTAAAGTTATAAACATAGACAAGCAGCATGAAATGAGCATGAAATTTTCCTCCCCAAACAACATACATATACACGATATACAATGGGGCTAATAGCTCAATAGCTCGCTCTCGCAGTTCTCACTTTTATGTTGTAAATTATTTTTTTTTTGTGAGAATTTTTAGCGATTATTTCTGCGTGGGATGTGTTTAGAATGGCATTTTTACTAACTGACTAAAAACAATTTACATATTGAAAATTCATAGAACAAAAAACCGTTAAAATTTCAAATTTTTGAAAACTGTTAAATTTCAAATTTTTGAAAACTGTTAAATTTCAAATTTTTTAAAACCGTTAAATTTCAAATTTTTGAAAACTGTTAAATTTCAAATTTTTTAAAACCGTTAAATTTCAAATTTTTGAAAACCGTTAAATTTTAGGAACAAAAATGCGCTTCAGTACCTTCTTGTAACGACAGTCACAATACCATAGTCATTTCTCTGCTATTTTATTTTTAAATGTTTTTCCTTTATTTCATTTTTTGCCCAATCGATCGTGTACAATTTTTAGATTGTAACAATTTTCTATTCAATTAATAATTAATTTCTATTCATGCCTTGTCAATCTCAACAGCACTAGTCGATGATTATATTTAGCATGCTGAATTTTTTTGATGGCATGAAAAAAGGAATTGGGAATAATCGGCTAATAAAATAGTTTAAAAAATGAAATTTGTGATAAGGATCGGGGTTGACTCTCATTTTCAATTTATTTATTTTTATTATAGGTTAGTGGGCTAGTGTTATAGCTGTCTAATAATGCCAAATATAGTTTTATGTTATGAAGGCTTATGTGGTGAATATGTGCATTGAATCAGTTCTAAATTGGCTTTTTCAAATTTAGTTTCTGTCTTGTATTGTTTTTTTTATAAATTTAATAGATGTGCGCCCTAAAATTCAATGAAAAACGCATTTAAAAAAATCTTAACAATCCTGACTTATACGCCTATTTAGTTTGAAAGATTTTGTGTTACACCTACGATAAAATTTTCAATTTATCAAACATTGCTTTTATTTTATTAAATAACAAAACATTTTCAAAAATAGAAACTGAGTGAATGGAAAATTTATAAATAAATAATGTTTTCATCAAACTTTTTCAATACGACGTGTTCGTAAACATGGACAGCTCTTCTTCATATTTGTCACCTCCTTTACACTAATATTTTGGAATTTTCACAGTTATTATTAATTTATGAATTAACGTCTTTCAAAAATTCGAATTATTACTTAAAGAATTTTTTCAAATCTCAAAAAACCGTTAAATTTTCAAACAAAAAAAATACTAAAAAATTCCCCAAATGAATCAAAGCAGACTAAAAAATGTCACAAAAGAACGAAAAAACAGCAATAAAACGTGAAATTGCTTTGATATTTTTTTGTGTTGCTGAATTCTCGTACATTCAACAAAAACACAAAAAAATTGTAATAGCAAGCGGAAAAATGACTGGATGGAGAGATAAATAAAAGCTATGGGCAGCAAAATATTCAACACGCTATAATTGCTTTCATGTACAGCCAATTCTCGTCACTAGCACACAACACATTGAACAATTATCAAAAAAATTCACATGGAAAAGTTCAAAGCAGTTTTCACTGTAATTTATCGCTCAATTTGTTACATGTGAGTGTGAAAACATTTCAATCAAATTACCTCGCGAAAGAATCAGCAAAGAGTAAGAGCAATAACGTGGCATATAAGCATAAATTGAGGGGTGGTTTAAGCAGTGAATAACAGCAAACATGATTTTCATGAAATTGAAAATTACCATGGCTTTCATTTCGTAGCTTAAAAAAATGCTTTTGCCAGCACAAACGACTCTTTAATGAAGCAATTTTCATTCACTGCTTTTTTGCACTTCATTGTTATTCACTTCAATGAATATTTTCGCTAAAAAATGTATATCATGAAAATTATTTTCACACAGACAGCCACAATAACGAAAATTGGTATGATAAGCTCTACATTTGGATGAGACTTGAGCGTATTTTTTGTCAATGAATGCTTTTGAGGCTTCATAGAATGCTTACAAATTTGAAGAAAAAATATTGAAATTTTAAGTTTTATTGAATTTCAGATTTTAACAGATTTCTGAAATTTAAATTTTAACGGTTTTTTTAAATTTGATTTGTAACTGTTTTCTGAAATTTAAATTTTAACGGTATTTTCAGATTCAAATTTGTGCTGAATGATAAAAATTCAAATTTAACCGTTAATGTCAGCACTTTTAGCAAGAAAATTCAACATCCTCCTGCCATACAGCAGCACGACAAAACCTTCACAAAACCGCAACTTTATTGTTCAATAGTGTAGAAAAAATAAGCATAACTGAGTGTTATGCTACGTGGTATGGAAACTTTATTAGTTTTGAAAGATGAAATGAGTTCATGGAAATGGAAATATTATTTTCCAAGTTTCAAAGTGTGAAATTATTAAATAGTAATTTATTAATAGACATATATTTACAAGGAGATTATGGCAAATCAATTGAACAAAGTAGTCCTACATTCCCCATTTCTTTATTTGATTGTGCACATAAATCACTAAATTCATTCCTTAATTCTCCTTTTAGTGTGTGAACGAAATCGTATGATTTTCCAATAAATTTATTATCATATCACCTCATTTATTTCACATAAAAGCGCAGTGTATTCAGAGGGTGGATAAATAACTTTACACACAAATATCGAAATGAATGAGAAACATTTTCATGCATTCACGAGCATTTTGAGGTTCACATGAACATTCAGCTGATATATGTACACACATTTGTACGGATATTTGGAACGGGAATGTAATGTTATTCGCGGTTTTATGAATAACACAAATTTATATGAGAATAAATGAACATGTGTGGAAATGAGATTTATAGCACACATAGTTGGAGGCAATTTAATGCAATTATCAATGTTATTTGTTGACGGTGATAAAAAAGGGAAAAGGGTAATTCACATGAAAGGATTTTTACATTAAAACATTTGAATTATGTTTTCTATAATTGCTCAGTGTGCCAAAGGAAACGTCTCCATTAATATTCTTTAAAAAGTAACAAAATAAAATTTTCGCGTCTATTTTTTCACTGAATACACTTTTGATGCAAATTTTTTTGCATCTTTTTTTACTGAATACACTTTTGATGCGAATGTTTTCCATCTTTTTTACTGAATTCACTATTTGTGCGAATATTTTTTCCATCTTTTTTACTGAATTCACTATTTGTGCGAATTTTTTTTGCATCTTTTTTACTAAAAACACTATTTGTGCGAATTTTGGCTTCAATATTTTTACTGAACATACTTTAAATGCGACTTTTTGATTCAATTTTTTCACTGAATACACTTTTGATGCGAAATATTTTTTTAATAAGCACTTTTGATTCAAATCTGAGATTCACTGGCACACCCTCATCATAATGGAACGTCTTTGAAGTCTTCAGACGCTTTCAACCTCATGTCGATTAATTTTCATCAAAAAATTTTTAAATTAAATTAAATTCATCCACAAAAAACTATAAAAGTTACTAAAAAAACTTAAATTAAGATGAAGAAAATATGAAAAATATTCTTCAAACTTTTCTTTGTTAAATTTCAGTTCATGTTAAGAAACAGAGTGGCATTTCAAAGGAATATATCCACATTTTATTGACTGAATGAATTTAAGTCACGCAATGTTATTTTTTTCATACGTTCGTCTTATATTAAAATAATCAAAATAACACTAAAAATAGAAATGATCAGAGTGATGATTGATAGTTGAAATGAAAGAAATATAAAACGAATGAATGTCACGATGGATTTTTAAACTCAACAATCATGTTTATGTTGTGTGATGTTGAACTAATCAAAATTGTTCACAAGTCAAATATTTTTGTGTATTTCATTTAAATTAAAATTTGTTAATTGGTGGTTTAGAGTATTTAATGCCAGACATTCGACCTTGGAGTTTGTCATGCTTCATTAATTTAGAAGGGAATGTGAAGATGAGTTGAGAATCTTTCAGGATATTAAGTTTGTGTCGTAGAAATAGCTTCTTATAAGGTTTTTAACATTTTTAAAATTTGAAAATTGTAACGGCTTTCTGAGATTCAAATTTACATTTTGTGCGTTCACTGAAAAAAATGTTTTTTTGGCGAATTTCAAAAAAACAAATTTTATTGCATTTTCATGTAATTTGAAGTTTAAATCATTATTTAGGAGTCAGGAAGCAACAAGATTATTTTCCTAGCCATATTAAAGCAAACAGTTAGTCGATTAAAACTTTTAACACCTTAATTTCTCGATTTTTTCTGAAAAATTATTCAGAATTTAAACAAAAGTTAAAATTCCCAGATCCATGCACAGCGATATCCCAAAACAACCAGCAATGTTGGAAGTTTTTCATCGCGAAAAAAGCATTTGCATAAAATATCAAGAATGATTCTTGATTTCTCCCTCTATGCAATAAATTTGAAATGAAAAGTTACAAACGTCAGTTGAGAACTCTCAGAGGCTCATAAAAAGGCCAAAAGTACGTACAAGGCGGCAGAAAAAGGCAAATGAAAAAAAGTTATGGTTGCACTTTTCGTAATACACACGATTACGCAAGAGAGAAAAGAGTGGAAAAGGGAATAAACATGCAATAGCTATAAGTAAGTGGATATCATAATAATAATCATAATACAACATGATGGAACTAAAAGAAAAATTTGCAAAGGGTAAATTATACATTTTTTAAAGGAAATATATCGTAAAAGTAAGAGAAGCACTATAAAAATTTCATAATAGCCACATGGAAACTCATGTTTTATATTTCTGCGCTATACTACGGGCAGGAGTGAAATGCACGACGTACAGTAAGAAAAATTTGTGAAATATTTAAAGCGGTAACAAAATAAAAATGTGTATGCAAATATATAAATTTTTATAGTGCCATAATGTTGGAAGGTGCAAGATGTTAAGATTTTTTTTACGATAGCCGCATTAGCCATGGGCACGCGAAAAAGGATGTGCCAAAACTATAAAACTTCATCTGCGTTTTAAAAATTGACACATAAAAAAAAGAGCTCACCGAATCACACTTCAGGTGGTTTTTTCAGATGTTAGAGCTCACTGCTCATCGTGTAAACAGAGAGCCGGGTAATAAAAGTTAAGTATTAACATTCGGAAGTGATGGGATGTATATACAATCTCCTTCTCCTTTTTCGCTACTTGCTCGCATAAAAAGCAGCCCCGTGAAAAACATAAATGAATTTAATATCATCATTTTTATGGCACGAATACAGTAAAGTTCATTTATTATGGTAATGTGTCGACAAAATATGTTTATTAAATTCATAATTTCTTTGAATTCTCTGTAAAATCTCCCTTGTTTGCGTTACTTCTTCCCCGCTACTCGCGTTCTTAATTTCATTCCATTTTTTTCTATAATTTTTATTCATTTCTTGAAAGTCCTCTTACTTGGTTTTAAAAAATCGTTAAAATTTAAACTTTTGAAGGCATTTTTTTGAAAATTTTGAAAAATTCAAATTTTTGAAAACCGTTAATTTTCAAAATTTAAAAATCCGTTAACTTTTAAATAAAAAAATATTTTTTTACTACTTTAAAATCAAGTTGTCTTAATTCTTGATACAAGCACAAAGCCATAGTTTTTCAAGAACTTTCCAACACTCACTCTTAATCGACATAAATATCTATGACAACTCAGTTAATGAAGGCCACATTTTTTCACATTCATTCTCCTTACATGACAATTCACATAACACAACTCATGTGTAGGGATTGCAATTATGCACACAAACAATAGACTTCCGCCTTTACATTTCTCTGTTATGAATGGCACTAAAGGACACATGTGCATCGCACTTGATGGAACAATTTGACAGAATCACAATAAACTAAATTGGTTGTATAACATATGTTAAAGTCAATTTGCTGTATGAGATTTTTGGCTTTGCTCTTGAATAGCAAAAGTGCCAAATTGTCATTGAATTAGACTTAATGGTGATGTTGGTAACGAAATTAAGTGAATAAATCTTCATTTCTTTTGTTTTACTTCTGTTTTGTTTTCTGTTGGCGGGCTTCAGTTTGTGAGAAAAATTTGGGGATTAGAAAATGTTGAAAATGGAGGGAGGTAAACTGTGAGAAAATAAGATTTAAAATTTAACGTACATTTTGAATTTAAAATTTCTGCAGCAGGGGAGATCAACACTCGGATTTTTTTTAAAAAAGCTGAAAATCAGTTGATTCTCCCCTAATTCATTTTTGAAAAATTCAAAAAAAATTCATAACGTATTTTTAATGGAAAATCCAACTTTAAAATAGAAAACTTTAATAAACCCAGCTTTAATGCGTCCAACACAGCATAAGAACCTTTGAACTCTTATATAGATTAGAAATTTCAATTGAATCTCCATATCTCAACATTTTTTATCCACTGACTCGCAAATTTGACTAAAATGCTTCCAATTTTCACCAAATGTTACATCTCAATACAATTTATAACTATCAAAAGAAAATATTTTGTCTCCTTAGCATGGCATGGCATGTAGATATTCTTATTCCTCATCCCACAGCAAAAAAACAACAAGAAGAGATGGAAAATATTCAAAAAATCCTAGAAAATCCCAGAAAACTAGAAAGTTTTCATAATTTTACGCATATATCAAGTAGAAATATACATCAGCAAACATTACTATCATACTTTAAATTCTCATCGAGAAGCGTCAGTTTCTGTTTCGCATGTATTCTCGTCCCAAAACATATATCTCATTCAAATGTCCTCGAGTCAACCCCTCAACTCGCCCTTAAATTTTCCAATCCACCCAACCCCCTCCCCCTTCTCCCATCCTCCAACATTCATTCAATGCCTTTTGTAAATTTTACCATTTTAAATATCCACGCATGTTTCTCTTATGGATATTTTTCGTAAATGTATGTATATATATCTCGTGTACATAAATACAGAAGGAAAAAGTTTTTTGTCATGCAGAAAAGCAGAAAAAACCGAGAGCAAGTGAGAGAGAAAGATAAAATATTTTTGTTGGGGGCAATGGAATGAGGCAGGCCGACTTTCATGTCCTTCTGAGATGGGTTTTAATATACATTATGTAAGTATATCCATACACATAGTTTTCCACATGTGAAAAATTTTCCAGCAGTGCTCATACTGAAAACATAAAAAAAGCAGCACAGCACACGGAGAAGAAGAAAATTTCTGTAAAATTCTTCTTGCCTTTCCCCATGTACGCACAAATGTGTTTATATATATAGGCAGCATCATCAGCAGCAGCAACACATACATATTTTACTTATATGTAAAGTAAGCAGTTGGCCAGCACACTTCGGACTTTGTACATACAAATACACACATATACACACACAAGAGAAGGGAGAGAGAAACGCTTGGCCATAAAAAGATGCGGAATAGCAAGAGCAAGAATGAAAATTCTTCCTTTCACTTTTCAATACACAGCACATCCACCACCCTTTTACATTTTCATAGAATCATCATCGTAATGTTAAATTTTCACTTTCACTTTTTTTTCTGCTGCTGCTGCTGTTCACTGCTCTATGTGATGGAGGATGGTATGAGGAAGTGTGGGTGGGTGAGGAGTGAGAGAGTTGCGAAGCTGGTCAGAAGAAAAAAAAATTTATACATAAAAAAACTCTGTGCTAGCCTTTTCATTCCTCCCTCATCCCACCTCGATGTGATTCTTTTTTTATATATTTACTACAACATTACTGAAAGTATAAAAATATAAAAAAAAGTTTGAAGCATGGACAGGGGCTGATGATGTTAAAGCTATAGAATATTTTCGTATCTCTCTGGCTATTCTCAAGAGATTCTTTTTCCGACGACCGACATCCCATCGAAGCGAAAATTTAAAGGCTTTTAACACACTCACACAAGTGCAGGACATTTTACCCCTTTTTCCTATTCCTGCCTGCTTGCTTGCTTTCTTTTCTACATAAATTTAAGTATTATAGAACTTTTTTTCTGGTCGGAGAAAATTTTCATTTTAGAATGTCGTGGAGACTTTGGAAAATCGAGAGAAAATTTGTGTGTGTGTATTTGTGTCCATCGTTTCCACTCAAACCATTTAGTTTACAGCAGTACATAAAGAGGACCGCCGGTTGAAAATTATTCCATGTCACCCTTTCACTTTTTTTCTTGTAGCTTCTCTTAGCCTGGACGAAGATTGAATAAAAAAGAATTTTTTTTCACCCCCATTCTTGCTGAATGAATTTATTTACAGCCTCATACCACTTCCAATACTTTTACTTTCTGCACGAAATAATATGAAGAAGGAAAATGACATAAAGATTGCATTAACTGTCAATTTTGTTCAATTTTAAGGAGGAAGCAACTGTTCATCGAACTTTGAGGACGATATTTTTATTAATAATTTCATTAGTTCCACTCCCACCATCATCTACTCATTAAATGTTACATTTTTAAATGACCACATCTTTCTTGTCCGATCTCTTCGTGTTATCAAAGTCAATTTATCATTACTTACTCCTTTTTTTATTCTCACACTTAAATGATTCTTCTCGTTTCTTTGATGGGATGCTGGTTAATGGATATTAGATAGTTTTGTGGCGCATTAGATCGATTGAAAGGTAATTTTGATTTGTTTAATTTTTAACGTATTTTTGGAATTTAAAATGATCTCTTGTTGTGTTGCTTACCGAGATGACAAATTTTTTTTGAATTTCAACGAGTCGTTATTTTTTGAATATCAAAAATACGTTAAAAATAACTAAAAATTTATGATCTTTGATTAAAAGCTTGTTTGGATTATGCAGACTGCAGATCAAAGTATGCTTTCAAAATCATCAAATTCAAGACTATATCAACATCTTTTCCATTAAAATCTTCACTCAAAAAAATCAATGAATTTTTACATCAAGTAACCCTTAAATAAAAAATTCCATCAATTCAGTCCAAACTGAATAAACCAACTAACACCCACAGATGAGGATTGCTAATAAGAATATCCATAAATTTTATATTGTCCACTACATGAAAATTTTCCGTTTCGCATAAATTTTGTAAGGACGACAGTGAAGAGGGGGTGAGAATAGAGACTGCATGCTTTAAAGAATTTATCTCCATTATTTGATAAAGAAATATGTGTTTATGTTTGTAGGCAAAACAAAAGGAAATTCTATAACATCAACTGGCTATGTTGGATTTAATTAAATCTCATTTATCATTTACGTATGCATGCAAAATTGAAAGGGGTTAAAAAATTTTAATACGAGAGGGAAGGAGCGGAAGAGTCTAATTTAAAAACACAAGACATGAAAGTGTAGAAGAAATTTGATATAAATAGAAATCATAAACAGGCATGACTTGTGTGGTTTGAGCGTTCCTACCTTAAAGTAATTGCCATGCGGTTTCGAATGTGATAATTGCGAGGTTCTTTCTGAATTTCAATTAATAATCATGGAAAGTTCTTAGTTGTCGGATTGGATAGCCTTCCTGAAGCGTCAGACAGCTCCAGACCCCCTCATCCCAATTTTTGAACATAGCAATTAAGGAACCTCATCCCACAGGGTCGTAGCCAATAAGAGGGTACACGGACAACTCCCTGACCATACAGCAAATCAAAAGAACTTCCATAATCATCAAAGTATGAAAAAAATTTAAAGAAAGTCCTCGTGTTATAGATCGAGGGACTTCAGCGCATTTTTGTGTTAGCGATCAGTATTTGATTAGCAAAGTACTGCGTATTAAATAACTCAATCATGAATATTTTATGACTTAAATAAATTCGACGGCTCGATAACGGTTTTTTGACATTCAAATTTTCTAACGATCAAAATATATTTGAAAATTTCCCGCGTAAATGCACTTGAAAATCATTAATTATAGTATAATTAACAATTTTGCGGTGAATTTTCATATTTTAAAATGGTTTGTCAATTAACGGTTTTTTGGAATTCAAATTTTAACTGCCAAACTATATTTGAAAATTTCCTGCGTTTTTATTACGCTTACAAATCATTAATTATAGTATAATTAACAATTTTGCGGAGAATTTTCATATATTAAAATGGTTTGTTATTTAACGGTTTTTTGAATTCAAATTTTCTAACGGTCAAAATATATTTGAAAATTTCCCGCGTAAATGGACTTGAAAACCATTAATTATAGTATAATTAACAAGTTTTGCGGTGAATTTTCACATAATAAAATGGTTTAACTTTTAACGGTTTTTTGAATTTCAAATTTTCTAACGGTCAAAATATATTTGAAATTATCTCACTTGAAGTTGGCTCTATTGTATTGAAAACAAAAAATCATTAATTATAGTATTTAGCATTGGTTTTGAGATTTTTAAGTGTCCGGGGGGCCAATAACTCGATGGCACGGAGCTAATGCAAAAAACCAGAACTCTCTACGATGTCTAGTTAAAAAGTTTTTCATTGGAGCCAGCCGAACAGCCGAACAGCCGAACAGCCGAACAGCCGAACAGACAAAGTGCATTATTAAGCTACCTTTTTAAAACAAGTTTCAAAAATGCGCTAAAAATCAATTACAATGTCCATAAAAGATTAAAATTCTTCTTTTGCCTTCATTTAATGAAGAATTTAAAATTAATTGAAAAGCAGTTTCTGTGAACATCACGCGCAGGATCCAATTATGCCTCCCAAAACGCTTAACGAAGTGGACACTGTGAATAAACATTTACTTTATTTTCACTTTCTATCATCAACCCTTTTTTTTTAAAAAAAAACCCTCATACTCTTGCGATATATAATTAATAAATATTTCGCACCATAGCACAATTCTCATTTCTTTTGATACTCCTTTCTCTTGCCAGGCACGCAAAAAAACAAGAAAGAGATCTGACATCATGAAAGGGTGAGAAAGTGGTGCTCATTAATTTTTTACAATACCGGACAATATTTTTGCGTAAATAATAAAAGACTTAAAATTGAAAAATTTTTGTTTAACGTGCTCTCTTGTGCTACATCCAATTTTCATTTCTCCCTGAAAAATCTACATGCATGTATCTAAAATGATGAAATATTTATGAAAGAAAAATCCTACCAACGTAATATTTATAATATCCTGCTTGCTGGACATGTTTGAACCCCTTTTCTTTTTGCATCAAAGAATAACATGAAAATTTATCACAGAACGAGTAAATGAGCAGTTGGTGAGTGCTGTCAGAAGGCGAATTTGTGATTTTAAAACTTAACGGTCATTTTAAATTTGAATTTTCAACATTTTGAAATTTTCTTCACTTCGAAAAGTATTTGGGCATTAATTAAGCTACAAGGCTGAATCTTGAGGATAAGCATTTAGATTCTGAGTCAAAAAAGTGGCAAGATATGTTTGTTTTACCAGAAATTCTCAAAATCTATCTGATTTAAGCAAATTTACCAGTTTTTCATAAACCTAGTCTGACACGTGGTCACCAAAATCAGAATTTTAACTGAAATCAGCGCTAAAGAATAAAATACGACCAAAATAAATGATTTTAATCATAAAGCTGTGTTCCTTCTTTGTCGGAGAGAGTGGATATGGAGAAAATCATGTGTATATCCAAACATTCGAATATATTTGCATGAATAACAAGTGAATGTTAATTTATTTTTCTTCCTTATGTTTATGTATGCAATATTCGAGAAATATTAATAATAATAAGAGCACAACAACAATAATATTAATATTAGCTACCACTGGAGTATGAAAATAAAATGCTGGATATTATTTTTTCTTCCTCAAAGAGACTCTCCAAATGTCCACGCTCGCCTGCCCGGCTCATACATTTACACACATATGCAAAGTATTTTTTTTCATATATGTGAAACTGAAATCTCACGAAAGGTTCGCTCCAAATGATGAAAATTCTACACTCGAATCCAATCTTTGTTCTTCTTCCTTCTTTTATTTCATTCTTTTCATATATTATATGTATGTACAGCGTACGTTGAATCGATTTATTCGCCTTAGTCCGAGAGGGAAAAAATTCCTATCTAAATATTTATTGTTTGACGTTGTTTTGCATATATACCCAATTTTCTTTACCCCCCCCCCCTTCCTCTGACTCCTTCCTCTCCATCTCCATTCTCGTTTTACATATAACTTTTCATACTTGCGTCCATCTTTTGCGCCGTGCACCATATAAGAAGGAAAATGAGAGATAAAAAAATTGTCGATGAATGTTTTTTCTATCAACATAGAGCTAAAGGGGTTGTACGGATGTGACGTCCATCAAAATATGGAATTCAAAAGTTTTAAAAGGAGGGGGGGTTAAAAAAATCCAGAACTCTCTAGAGCAGTGTTTTTCAAACTTCTTTGTCTCTCGGTACACTAACCTGAATTTTGAAGATTTGGCGGCACACTAGAGTCCACTAGCTACATTCCTAGACCCTCAATACACCCCTGCTAGCTTAGATCCTTTCCTACTTGCCTTTATTACAAAACGTTCTATTTTATCAATGGGATATATCTCCTGACACCCCCCCCCCCCCCCCACTTTCATCTCCTTAAATGTTGGACTAAGATTTCCCGTTTTACTGATCCCAAATGACTTTTAGAGTCATCTTAGTCCATGACATGAGTCAGTTCTGTTACCAAGAAACCCAATGCTGAACGTCATTAACAAACGACTCCCAAAGAAGAAATTTGTAAAAAATTCCAATATTCCGTTGACCATCCTTCAATTATATGTAGAACAACGAGCCTATCCATCCATCCATCCTTTGATATTTAACATCATAGCTCCTATCTATACTTTCAATTCAACCCCTTTATACGCTTTATATTTCGGTCCAGTTCAAAGAAGATTTTTCCAATTATCTTTCTCTGTCAAGAACGGATATCCACTGCTTTTTTATTTTTATTTTATAGAAATGAAAACAGCACTTGGAATTTTTAAATTAAATAAATATATGCGTACATTGAACATGATAATGTTATTGAAGAGAAAGAGAGCAGCAGAAAAAATAAACAGAAACGAAATGAAAAGCTCTCGATTATTTAGAATGGGAAAGAATCACATTCATTTGATAGGATATCCATCAAGCCCCTAAAAAAATTAGCATGTTTGGTTTTTTGAGCGATGTCTTTTGCTAATTTTTTTAAAAATAAGTGTTCCAGATGACAATTCAATCTTTCAGCATTTATGAGTTATAAAAGCTTTAATATTAAGCTTAAAATTGCAACTATCAAGCTATTCATCAAACATCAAGTGAAGCTCAACATTCCGTTAGCGTATTTTTTTAACGGTCCAAAAAAATTTGAATGAAGTATCTAACGATTTTTTGAACGCATCCAATCAAATTAACAATTGCCTATTTGTGGGCATACTGCTAATCCTTACTTAATGAAACTTTCTGAGATGACTACAAATATCGTTAGTTCAACACTGCATCATTTTCACATTTCCAGGTGTCTTTGTTCCAAAAGTAGCTTAACGGCTGTTTTTGGTTTGAATTTAAATGCAATTAGTGACAGACAGACAAATTAGTAATTTTCAAAAAACATTACAACGTGATTTATTCAGAAAAATATTAAAAGTGTGATTTAATTAAATTAACACGATGAAGAATAAAAAGGGAAAGAAGAAAGGACCACAAAAGACACCGAAAACGTAAGGATATCAAATGTTGCATCAAAATATGATAGTAAAGTCATTAAAAATGTTAAATTTACAGATTTGATGAACCATTGGATCTTAAAAATGCTCCACATACTTTTGTCATCCATCGTGGCTTATCATGTCCATATTTAGTTAGTTTATCGAGAGATTTCCGAAAACTAATGGAACCATTTACTGCAATTAACTTACAGGAGAAGAAAACGAACAAAATAAAAGATTTTGTGAGCTTGTCGGGAATTTTCCATGTTTCTCATATGTGCATTTTTACAAGATCCGAAAAGAGCTTATCCATGAAGATTTCGAGAATGCCACAAGGTCCAACATTGTCATTCAAAGTGCATTCGTTCATTTTAGCAAAGGATGTATTAACATCATTAAAGAAACAATTTGTAGAGGAATCGTCATTTCAGCATGCTCCACTTGTAATACTTAATAATTTTACGGACGAAGGAAATCACACGAAACTAATGGCACAGACATTTCAAAATATGTTTCCTCCATTGAATATTACAACAATTAAACTTTCAAGCATTAAACGTTGTGTATTATTTTCATATAATCCAGCAACAAAGCTAGTTGAGATGAGACATTATGCCATTACTGTAGTTCCAACGGGCGTAAATAGAGCGATTAAGAAAATAGCTATGAAGAAAATCCCAGATATGAATAAGTTTGAAGATATATCAGATTTTGTGTTAAAAAGTCAAATGTTATCGGAATCAGAATTTGAAGACGAAGAATCAAATGTAACATTAAGTCAAGCACTAAGGAAGGGAAATGTTGAAGCTGGACAATCAGGAATTCGTTTGAGGGAATTAGGTCCTAGAATTACTTTTGAATTGTACAAAATTGAGGCAGATTTAATGACTGGAGAAGTTTTGTATCACAATGAGATAAAGAAATCAGTTGACGAGATTCTTAAGATGAGAAAGCGACGTGCTGACAAAAAGATATTGAAAGAACGGCGTAAGAAGCTTCAGGAAGAAAATAAATCTAAAAAGGATAAGTTGAAGGATGATCATAAGATAAAAACTGGAAATAAGCAGTTTACAGTCACTGAGAGCGATAGGAAGCTTTTGAAGGATGCTGAGGAAGCAATTGATGATGCGCCTGAAGATGATACTGAATATTATAAAGACGAGATTGGCGAGGAACCAGAAAAGGAACTCTTTGAAAATGCAATAAAGTCCAGTAGTCGAAAAAGACCACATATCCCCAAGTTCAAAACTAAATCATTTAAGAAAATGCGCACCGAACCTAAAGATCATCATTCAGGCAATAAGAAGGAAAGAGGAGGTGGGAAAAATGACAAGAAAGCCAGAAAAGGTCCAAACAAAATGAGAAAGTCCAAAAAATAATGGACAAAAGCTAATTAAAGATGAAGAAATTTTGAAACGTTTCAGACCCAAAATAGGGTGAATTAATAAATTTTGTATAAAAACGAACATTAAATAAAACACTGGAAAAACTGTTTTTAAACAAAATTTTAGCTAGATTTCTTTACATATTATCAGACAATAATAAAGGCATAAAAGATTTTTAATAATATTTGTTGCAGAGAGTTGATCTCACTCCAAGCAATTGAGTAGCTCCAAGGGACCGTTCACTGATGACGTGCCGCTATTATTTTGGCGATTTCATCTTTAGCATATTCATCAAACTTTTCCTCATCAACTAATTTATTATCCACAAAAATTTCGGAAGCACTCCGTCCATGATAAAATTTCTCAAACAGCTGACCAATCATCGCTGACTCTTCTGGAGTTACCATTTCGTGAGTAATGGATTTCATTACGAAGCAACCATCGTCAAGTTCGTTATCATCATCTTGATCCTCATTAATGACATCCTTACATTTTTCCTCAATTTTCTTATCTGCTTCTTCCATTCTAGATAAAAAGGAAATTAATTAATTAAATAATTAGAGCTGTCAATTTCATTCCCGTCCAGTTCACCACAGTTTACATAAATGATTTTTTAAACTACAGAAAAGCTCTCTTTTTTACCCTTTTCAAGTGAATTAACTTTGAATTTTGACATTTAAATTAAATTTAAAGGTCTATTTGGTTCCAAGAAATCGAATATAACAAAGACGTCATTTAAAATTTACCCCAAAGTATGTGAAAAATTTTCAATTCAACTTTTCTCACCTTTCTTGATATTTTTCTTTGGAAACTTGTACAAATTACGATTCTTCAAGTCTGTATTTACACAATTAACGCTAACTAACTTGTTAAAAATCACTTTAAAACGTTTAATTTTATTAATGAAATTTTTATGAGTTCTTCGAGCACGGTTACTGATATTGAGTTTGTTGTGTTTAAGTTTTAAATATATCCGTTAAATGTCAATTTTGTTTCTGAATTTTTGAGTTTTAAATTTATTTTGACCGTTATGTTAACTTCACAACAACAAAACCAAATCGAACAAAAACAACTAGTATGAATGTGAATTCTTACTTTAAGCATGTTGTCTAAATCATAGTTAAAATAATTAATTATTGGACGAGAAAAAAGCGCTTGGGTTTTCAACATAACGGTTTTTTAAAATTTGAATCACGTAAAATCATTCAAATCTGAAATTTAAATTTTACAAAGCCGTTAGAAATGTTTTCCAATAAATAGACTTAATTAACATGTTTTTACACGAGTTTGCATGATACAATGAAAGATTGATATGCTAATTGCATGGCTTTAAGCAAGTAAATAAGGATAGGATAAACAAAACTTCATTATTTTCAAACCCTTCAACATCCAAAAATGTTTCAAAACCTTACAAATGTCTCATAAATGTGTGAAACCATACAACAGCAGCAAACCCCTTAAATGTTCTCTGAGAACCCCACAACAGCCAAAAAATAAAATGTTGTAAAACCTTACAAATGTTTCAAATCTCGTATATTTCCTGAAAACCATACAACAGCCATTAAAAGTCAACATTTGAAATTTTGCAAAATGAAAATGAAATTTATTCCCAAAAAAAAAAGAAATTTTTGTATAATTTTTTTTCTCTCAACTTTTTGAAATTATTTGAAATTGATAACAGATTTTTTTTTCAGGTGTATAAGAAAAATAAAGAGATTGAATAATAATAATAATAAAAGTGAAAAATAAAGATTTTTAATAAATTTGTTGCAGCGAATTGAAGATTTCTATTAACTTCCGTTCTTCATGAATGATTATCTCTCACTTCAAACTCCAAACATTTGAGTAGTCTCCAAGAGCTCTTGATATCTCCTTCCTCTCTTTTTAACCGTCCATCACTTTTTAGTTCTGATCTATACGCTTCAATGTTTCCTTCCATCACAATTCATCGTCGAAACTTTTGCTTCCAAAAAGTTCTTTTCTGACCATTTCAATGTTCGCGAAGGAAGAGAGATTTTATGCAATATTCTATAATCGTTTTTTTGTATTTTCTTATTTAATTTGTAATGAAGTCGTCGTCAACATCATTCAAATGGATATTTTTTTTACTTGATTAAGTTGATGAGTCATTGTGTCACTGTTCTTCGTTAAATTTCCCCACCTCATTTTTTCATAATTTTTGTTTAGTATCATTGTTGATGATGTCTCATGACATGTTTAAATTGCCATCTTTCATGCTCTTAATGTCCATTGGTTTTATCGCAGCTTTGATTCGCATTCTAAATCAATATGGTTCATATTGCAATCATCATTAACTGTTCATCAAAAATTTTGCGATTGGAAATTACTATAAAACTTATCAGGACCTTGACTGTTTGCAAAATCTTGTGACAATAAGCCATCGCCTTGTGACTCCAAAAAGTCTCCTTGCGAGAAGTCGGCATTAAATCCTGGCTGACTCATCATGTTTTGACTCATTGATTGAGTTAATGGACCTGGCTGGCTGTTACGTCCACGCATTTTTGATTGTGATGCACCGGCACTGCCGACTTGATTTGGTGGCATTTTCTTTGCACGACTTTGTTTTGCTGCTTGTTGAATTGCCTGCTGTTGGAAGTATCTTGGTGGCATATTGTTTGTCATATTCATAAACATTCCAACTGGAACTGCCATCCCTTGTAATGCTGCTTGTGCACGATCTGGTGAAATGTATGAAATCGAATCATGAGCACGGAACATATCCATACTCCAATTATTATTCATTCCCATATTTCCAGGCATCATTCTATCATTATTACTGTTATTGCCATAAAATGATCGTTGCTGCATTGCCTCTTTGGCATCAAACATTGTCGATGACATGAAATGCTGGCCAGGATTAAACGTGTTGACAATCTTCTTCGGTTTTGCAAACTGTATCATTGATTCCTTCAAATTATTAAGTGATCCTTCAACAAGCACTTTCTTTTCCTTATAAAAGTTCAATAAGTTGTTCCACAATTGCTGTTTTGACAAAACTTTTGGATTTCCGACAATAATTATTCCGTACTTTGCTCGAGTCAGTGCCACATTTAAACGTCTTGGATCATTCAAGAAGCCAATTCCTTGATGTTCATTAGATCGTACACAAGACATGATTATTATATCCTTTTCACGTCCTTGAAATGCATCGACAGAAGCAATTTCAATTTCTTGGTACAATTTACTGTGTAGACTTCCTTGATATTGCATATATTGGACGAGATAAGCACGTTGTCCTTCATATGGCGTAATTATTCCAATCTGTTCTGGTTTTAATCCAGCTTTTAAGAATCTTGTCGTAATCTTTTCAACATTTGCTGCTTCCGTTCGATTTAAATATGACGTTCCACTACCGGCAATTTCTTCAGCTCCTTGAGTGACAAGGAAAAACATAGGACATTCAGGTGATGGCCACGGAAATTCTATACGTAATTTTCTCTCTTCAGCACAAACGCCATTCTGTAGTGAACCTTCGTAGAAGAAATTTGAAGGAAATTGTGACAATTCTGGATGCATACGATATTGAACTTCTAAACGGAATGGTCTGATTCCTAGCACAACGAGGCGCTCAAAAAGTGATTGAGACAATCCAGCCTTTGCTGCCTTCTTGCACATTACGACTGGACCTGTATAATTTAATTTAATTAATAAAACTATTTTTGATAAATTTAATTTGAATAACTTACCAAGCTGACAGTGGTCTCCAACAAGAATTAATTGACGTGCTCCGAGGACAACTGGAACCATTGCTTCTGGTTCTGTCGATTGCATAGATTCATCGATTAAGATTGAATTGAATTTAATACGAGATAAACGTGGATCTCCAGCGCCAACACAAGTACAGCAAATCACATCAGCAGCATCAAGTAATTCTTTCTCTGCCTGCTTCTTCAACATGCGATAACGTTTCTCATCTCCTGAAGACAATTCTCCAGTTTCGTCTTTTAATTGTTGTAACTTCTTCAATTCACTATTTGTCTCCATGTTACGAATTTGATTATGCAATGCTAAAAAGCTTACTGGTGAGTCAATAGCTTCACGTGATTTTGCACATACTCGAATGACTTTTAAGTTCGTACGATGAATCTTTTCAGTAAGTTGATCAACAGCAGTGTTACTTGGTGCACAAACTAAAACTGGACCTCCATTGATTTTGACCAATTGATATACAATCGTGGCACTTGTTACGGTCTTTCCAGTTCCAGGCGGTCCCTATAAAAATTAATCAAACATCATTAATTAAGCTATTACTGGATTTTTGAAATTCAAAAATTAACGGTGGAATAATTTTTGAATTTGAACTTTCGAATTTTACTGAATTTTTCAAATATCAAAAGTTCGTTAAATTTGTCAAGAAGAAAAGTTTACCTGAATTAAGGATAGCGGCCTCTGGATGGCATGTTTAACTGCATAAACTTGAGAACGATTCAAATCAGGTAAGTTTGGGGCTGAAAAGTGCTTTGGGGGATTGTTAATTCTAAAAGTTACATCATCAGCACCAGAGTGACCCAACAATCTCGAATAGATAAAGTTCGAGACAGAATTATCGTCGACAGCAAACTTTCTTAAAGCCTGTTGCATTCTGTCGAAACTAGTTCCTTTCCAGATGAAGTCAACAACAAAATTACTCGTGCATTTAGTTGGCGGATTAGAGCTATGCTTTAATTCCAATCCAACATCCTCTCCAAAATTATCAGGCACTTTAATGACGTGGCCTATCGCCGACCAAGATTCATGCAGTTCTCCAACATAACGTAAACGTAACTCGTCGCCATGCATCAATTTCATGTCTGAATCGATTTTGGCTAGTGTAAAGTATGCGATAGTCTTCTTATTTAATCCTGTATCCCAACGAACCTCGATTCCCTCTTGAGTCTGTGACTCTTTTAAGCGTTTATCATAATCAGCCTCGAGTTTAACAAGAGGGCCGAAGATATTTTGATATTGATAGCCGTCATCATATCTAAGCTGTACTTGTGACGGTTCCTTGTCAATTCCAGGCTTTTCCAAGTCAGCAATTGACGCTTCAACATTTTCCTTCCACAATTCTTCAAGCTTATTAATCGTTGCAGCAGTTACTTGACGTGCACGAAGCTGTTCTTGCTCAGTTGGAATTTTAACGAGCCATGGAAGGAAGCAACGATCAGAAATTAAAGGCTTCCAATTTTCTTGATCCCAATTCATGTCCTTTAATGAATTTTGCGATGCACATGGTTGTCTATAAAGTAACAAATTAAATTAACGTCATCAAAAAAATTTTCTTATCTATCGTACTTACCGACATAAAAGTACAACGACCGAATCAGCTTTCGCGGGAATAAAACCCAAAACGAATACATTTCGAATACCACAAGAATAACATTCAAGAACAGTACTTCCAAGTGGACCATCTTCATGTAAAGTAACTTCTCGATGCTTGGCACGAACTAAATGATGGACAATATGTGATCCTGATGTATTTCCACGTCCATTACAGAACCACTTTTTGCAAATGTTACACATCACAACGGTCGATGGCTCAGAAATTCCACAATAGCGGCAACTATGAGCAGACAGTTCCTTTGATGATATCTGGTCATCATCCTCTTCCTCAAACTGCAAATCATTCAAGCCTGATGTAATAGCATTAATCTTACTGGTGCTATTAATTGGCGATGGCGGTTCCAATTTATCAAACCCATTGAGCTAAAAAAAATTTGAGAGAAATAAATAAGTAAATTGCACGTAATATAATAAAGCAAGCTGTATTGATAAGACTTTTGCTGACTCAAGGCTAAATGTAAAGGAACGTTTTTTATAGGTTTGTTTCCAATAAATTGACTTCGTGCTACAGGTTGTTTCACTTTTGTATTACAAGTAGCCACTTTCAATGGACAAAATGATGACATTTAATTAGTTAAAATGGGAAATCAACGGCGAGTTATAATACATTTTGATTAAGTTCAGATTTTGTGCCTTCTTTTCTCTTTTTTTTATCGCAATTATGCGTCATCATTATTTTTTCTCGATTTTCATCAATTAATTCCAATTTTACCTGATTTCCAATGTGATGATCTAGCTGAGAAGCCTGCGATTGACTCGGTAACGTAAAGTCTTGAAAGTTAAATTGAGAAAATGATTGCGAAATAATGAAATCATCATCTTCTTGAAATGATAGACTTTGACTATATGACATTTTATAATTCACTCGATTCTACACTCTTTCCTGTGATGCAGTTGCCGATGTTTTTGGCTTCTCTGCTCTCTGTATTTGTTAATTAGCGTGATTTTAATTATCGTGATTTTTTTTTGTGAGAAAATTCTGCTTTGAAAGTCTTACTTCGATGAGTGTCAGCAGAGTTGTTGAAATAGACCTGTTATATGATTTATCTCCTAATAATAAGCTTTTTGCAATAATAGCCAGTTAGTTCTCACTGTAGAATCCAGTTCAAAATCATCCAATCGATAAATTATCATGTAGATAGCTTAATTCATTGATTTTTTGTTTGCACTGCAAGATCTACTCTGAAAATGTGTTTACTATGATTCAAATTTCAAAAAACCGTTAATAATAATTTAATTTTACTGAACGTAATTTTTTACTGAACATACTCTCGAATAATATTTCTGAACTTTAAAAAGTTGTGTGTGGTTTTTCATTACTTGAGCCGAATTTAATTAAATATGTCGACTGTACCGCATTCAAAGAAACGTGTCTGTTATTATTATGATAGTGAGTATTTAAAATAATTAAAATATCGATAGTTTCTTATAAAATAGTGGAGAAAAATGAAAATTTCAATTTTCAAAATTTTATTGGAAGTGTCACGTAGCGTCACTTTACCTTATTCGTTGACCGTACTGTAGAAATGCTTATAATATAAAGCCGCCAAAGTGTTGTGTGGTGATAGTTGTGATAAAAATTTAAATTTAGTATAACCAATAATATTTTCTTATCTGTTAATTATACTAGGTGATATTGGAAACTATTATTATGGACAAGGACATCCGATGAAGCCACACCGTATACGAATGACACATAATCTCCTCTTGAATTATGGTCTTTACCGTAAAATGGAAATTTATCGTCCACACAAAGCTACACAAGATGAAATGACTAAATTTCATTCTGACGAATATATCAGATTCCTACGATCAATACGACCTGATAATATGAATGAATACAGCAAACAAATGCAGCGTTTTAATGTTGGCGAGGATTGTCCTGTTTTTGATGGTCTATATGAGTTCTGTCAGCTTTCAGCGGGTGGTTCTGTCGCATCTGCTGTAAAACTCAACAAACAAGCAGCTGAAATTTGCATTAATTGGGGTGGTGGTCTTCATCATGCTAAAAAATCAGAAGCATCTGGTTTCTGCTATGTTAATGATATCGTTCTTGGCATTTTGGAACTCTTAAAGTATCACCAGCGTGTTCTATACATTGATATTGACGTCCATCACGGCGATGGCGTAGAAGAGGCATTTTTCACGACTGATCGCGTCATGACTGCAAGTTTCCACAAATATGGAGAATACTTCCCTGGAACTGGTGATTTGAGGGACATTGGAGCTGGCAAAGGCAAATATTATGCTGTAAATGTTCCACTCAGAGACGGAATGGACGATGAGAGCTATGAATCAATCTTTGTTCCAATTATGACTAAAGTTATGGAGACTTTCCAACCATCCGCAGTTATTTTACAGTGCGGTGCCGATTCACTGACTGGCGATCGTCTTGGATGCTTTAATCTCACCGTTAAAGGACACGGAAAATGCGTCGAATTTGTCAAGAAATACAACCTTCCATTCATGGTCTTAGGTAAGATCCAAAACTATTAATTTCTAATATAATTCAGGTAATTAAAATGTAATAATTAATTTATTTATAGGCGGAGGAGGCTATACGATAAGAAATGTATCAAGATGTTGGACATATGAGACATCAGTCGCATTAGGCGTGGAAATAGCAAATGAATTGCCCTACAATGACTACTTTGAGTATTTTGGTCCAGATTTTAAGCTCCACATTTCACCATCGAATATGACGAATCTCAATACAACAGATTATTTGGATAAAGTAAAGTCTCGATTATTTGAGAATCTTCGTATGCTACCGCATGCACCTGGTGTTCAAATGCAACCGATTCCAGAGGATGGAATTAAAATGGACATTGATGATCAGGATGGAGCGGCTGAAGATGATGATAATAAGGATGAACGCTTGCCGCAGTCAATTAAAGACAAACGCATTATGGGCGATAATGAATTCTCAGATTCTGAGGATGAAGGTCCACAAGGTGATGGCCGCAAGAACCGTGAGTCATTTAAAAATCCACGCAAGAAGCAGAAAACAGATGGAAAGGCTGAAATTGATGGCGTTAAAGAGGAAAAGAACTCGTCAGAAGAAAAGTCGTCCGAGACCTCAAACCAAACTGAGAAGAAAGAGGAAAATGGAACGGCTACGAAAAAGGAAGAGTCCAATGAACCATTGACATGTGAAACTTAATTTAATTTAATTATTATTATCATACAGAACAATTATCAGAAATTTTTTCATATTTTAATTTAAGGATAAAGATTTAGTTTTTTAAAATATTCTCCTATCTCACATTCAATTAGCAAGTACACACAATCAAATAAATTCATGTAAAAGTATTAAAATTGATTGAAGAGTAAATTGATTTTTGGTCAGTAAATGCAAATGAAAGGAAAATAAAATTAACTTTATTAAACATTTTTGTCAAGTGAATCAACGGATTTTTATTTTTTGAAATTTTCAGGGTTTCGCAGTTTCGGATAACTGTAAATTTGAAATTTAATTTACCGTTAAATCTGATTGCTGACTTTCATTCATTTTGTCCTACTGTCATAGTGCATTTAACTTAATTAACCAATTGTTATTATGAGAAACTTTGTGTATACTGCAGGATTGAACGTTTAAGGCAGTTACGACAGTTGAAGAGAAAATAACCTAGGAATAACGGATGCGCCTTAGGCAAGCAAGAATCGGTGATAAAAAATTTCAAACTTAATGTGAAAAAATTTGCTAAAAAATTCGTAAATAGGCAACAAAATTATTAAAATTTAGTAAATTATAGTAGATATTTCTGCTATCAAGTGCGATAAGATTGTCGAGGAGACAACGTACTACACATAGATCGATGAGAACGTTAGAACAAGTCGTGAATTTAGGCGTAAATCATGAGTCATAAAAGTGGCATATTGAAAGCCAAATCAAAATACGACACAACTGTGAAATCAGTTGATTTTTTGGTTTTTGGCTATCATTGTAAACTGTATAGAGATGACAAAAAGGCATTAGAGCTTGATAGAGAGAGTCATTTAATACCAGCACCATACGAACCAAAAGATTGCATTTCTAGGTATATATTTTTATCTACTTGTATTATTCTGTATGTTCTCGATTTTAAGACTTTTTCTCGCTTCTACGCAGTGTCATGTACATTTTAATTAATTTACTACTGTACATTTCACACGTAGGAGCACTTATTGTGAACTAATGAACTAAATAGATTTAGATTTTGCAGCAACACAAAACATCCTACATAATCCACGAAAAATGATTCTCATTCTTAATAAAAACTATATTTATTTAACGTGTATCTCACACACACACGTTATCGTCGTCCTGTTCGATTCTGAGCCTATCCCATATGTCTTTCCAATGCATTAAATTAATAAATAAAAAAAGAAATTAAGAAAAAAATTTAAAATTTTTGGAAGACTGGGACAATAAAAGAAAAAAGATTTCTCATTCTTTAGATGCATTGAATGATGAGTAGCGATGAAGAATAATGGTTGGTATTGATGGTAATTATTGCGATGTTCCATTTTATATATATATATATTTTTCTATTACATATGTTAAATGATTTTTTATGAAAATATAGAAGCAAGCAGAGATGCATAGGAGGAAAATTTGGATTAATTCATCATCCATCTTTTCTTCTAATATGCCTGCCAATTATTCTGAATGATAACTGAAATTCAGATTTATTAGCCATTCCATTTCCACAATAATTAATGCAGTTTTCTTGTTCTCTCGATTTCTTTCAATTTCCATGACCAGATATGACGTGCGAGCAACATTATCCGAAATAACACCCTATGAATCATCATCAAACAGCTATATCAATCGATTAGATGGATTATCTCCTGCGGAACAGCAAGCAGAACTTTTGGCCGAAGAGGAACGATATTACAGTCTCTATAAAAATGAGGTTGAAGAGGAAATGTACAAGGGTAAGAGTACATAATTGAGTCAATTACAATCATATGCTCATGCCTCGAAATTGTTGTAAATTTTACAGAGGAACTCGAGAAAAGACAGGCAAATGCAGGATATAATCAAGTTGAGTTTAGTTACGATGAAGTTAAGGAAATTGGGCCAAAAGAGTCGTCAGACGTGACAATTTCACAAGAGAATGAGAATGAGGAAAGTGACGATACACCGTTCACGCCAACCGAGAATCTAAATCTACCCAGTGATATGGAATATCCAAATACTGTGAAATTGAACCAAATCATCGAAAAGACTGCCAAATTTATATCATCGCAAGGTCCACAAATGGAGATTCTTTTAAAAACGAAACAATCATCAAATCCACAATTTGAATTCCTCAATCATAATGGACAGTATAATTCATACTACAAGCACATACTATTGATGATGAAAACTAATACATATCCGTGGCAGAATAGTAAAACTAATGAGAACAGCAGCATGGACGACAATTCAAATACAAATGACTCGAAATATGAAAGTGAAGAAGTGGAAACGACACCGACAATAATTATACCAAAAATGCAGTTCAAACCATCTGCGGATTGTGCTTATACACAACTCATTAGTAAAATAACGAAAGCGCCAATATCAGAATTGGAACGGAAGCAAGTAGAAGAGGAGAAGAGGAAACAAATTGTTGCAAATCCAGATCCATCAAAAATAATCGGCGGATCTTTAAGTCTTGTTGCTAGCTACAATTCTGAGAGTGAAACGGATCATGAAGAAGACGAGACACAAGAAGAATATAAAGGTCCAATTCCGCCATCAGAGATTCAAATTGTAATCGATAAAACAGCTAACTATGTTGCTAAAAATGGACATGAATTTGAACAGAAACTGATTTTCAAGCAAGACCCAAGATTTCAGTTTCTGCATGAAAATAATGAATATAATTTGTATTATAAGATGAAAGTAAAGAGTTTACAGCCATCAATTCAGTCATCTAATAGCATTAACATTGTGCCTCCAACAACATCAAGCACAAAAATCATTGAAGCACCGAAAAAAGAGGAAATTGTTCTTCCAAAACCACCGCCAGCGCCTGTTTCATTTTCGATAAAAACAAAGGAAGAACGACCGCCATTAAAGTCAACGAGTATGGAAAATAGCGACGATGATAGTAAAGAAAATTGTCATAATGTCATTCCTCAAGCGCCAAGTCCTCCTAGAATAACGACGACGATTGAAGAAGAACTCGAACTACAAGTTGATATTATAGCCACAGAACGTGAGGAGAAACTGGCAAAGGAGAGACTAAATGATAAATTATTAAATGCAGCACGAGAAAAATTGGGAATGTTGCCGAAGGAGAAAATGTTGCAAATTGAACGGAAAAAGAAAGCAATGATGTTCATCAATCAAATTAAAGGTAGGGGATAGTCGATATATATCTATAGATAGACCCTTTTTACTTGCTCACAAAAGCTTCCATAATTTTTATTCTAAACATTATTTAATCATTTAGGCTCTAATGGCAGTTCAAATGGTGGTGGAAATAAGAGGGAGGATGATATCATAAATCTCACGCAGTGTGGTGAGGATTCAAATGATTCTGCTTCTGCGAAATCGTCAACAATGTCGGAGAAATCTAAATCTAGGTATGACTTTTATTGCTGTGAATTCTCTGGAATTTTGTATGAAGTGAAATTTTGATTCCTTTTAACGGCTATTTTTTGAAATTTGTTCAGAAATCCATTTCATTTCAATCCAGTTAAAATTTTTGAACTCGTTTCAGTTCAAATTTAAAATGACCGTTAAATCAAATTTTGAACTCTTCAAGGATTTGAAATGTGAAAATCCGTTAAAAAATAAATAAAAATCTCCCATTAATTACACAGGAAAAACTCATCATCACGAAGTTCCAGATCTCGGTCAAGGAGCAGTGACTCAAGAAGCAGTGATTCATCGCCAAAAAGGAAACGCTCAAAAAAGTCACACAGGAAAAGGAAATATCGAAGAAGCAGAAGTAGAAGCAGATCGCCTGGACGATATAAACACTCAAAGAGATGGTAGATTTGTTTTGGTCTGTGAATCTTATTCTGTTTTAATATAAAAAATAAACTTTTTCAAAAGATAAAAAAATTTGAGTTTTGTCAAAAGTATTTTTCAGCTTATTTTTCTAATGCTAAAAATAAAGCATAAACAGGAAATATAAATTTTATGATGTTGACACAAAATGATTTAAACATTTATTTTAATAGCTTGTCATAATAAGTGCAAAGGAACCGATAAATTATCATAAATTTTAAATAGACACTATTTTCCATCTACATCATATACGTGCAACATCAGTCTCGCAAATTTTCTAGTTGTTTGCACACAAAATGACTCCGTAGAATTTTTTTTTTTTTCATATTTTTCATTATTTTTTAAAAGTTGATTAACTTATAAAAATGAACTTTTTGACACTCTCATACTTCTAACAGTAAATAATCTCATTGTCTTAAATTATATGCAAAAAGTTGTAAATTTTTTGAAAAGCTAGGAATCACTTTATTTTTTACTATTATTAAAAATGATAAAAATACATTAGAGAGCTTAGATTTGACTGCTTATTGAATTTTTAGTTTTCGCAAAATTTAACGACTTCTTAAAATTCAAAAATTAACGGTTTTTTAAAATTTAAATTTTGTAAACTTAAAGTTCAATTTTCAAATTTTAAAAAGTCGTTAAATTTTCAAATTTTAAAAAGTCGTTTATTCTAAATCAAAATTGAAAAACTTTTTTAGAGGCTTTTCACCTTTCCCCATTAAAAACTTCCAATAAAACTTTTCTTAGCCATAAAATATCACATGATACATTACAACTTGCTTAATTATGGTTCTTCTGGGATATGCACTTTTTTGTGGCTCATACTAAAAGAAACATTAGACAAACTTTAATAAATTAATCTGTAAAAAAAGTTTTTTGTGAATACATGATGAAAATTTTTATTTATGTGAGTGCAATCGTCTGGAAAACACAAAGTGAAACTGAACTGAATTTTTTTAATCCTTTGATAGCTTTAATCGAAATAATTCGTTTAACTTATGATGGAAGTCTGTCCATGCAGATTCATAAAATGGAAATGAATCAAGCTATTGCATCGTAGTGCGCGAATTTAAACTGAATATTTTAGTATGATTTGATTTGTTTATGAATTGAATGCATTTCCGATTGTTTAGTAGCTTCATTTTTTACGAATTCATTCACCAATTTGAAATTAAGGTCAAGATTTAAATAATTACAAAAATAAATTACGAATTGTTTTTATTTTGGTAGATTACAAAACATAATTAAAGTCGTTCTAGCTGAAAAAAAAATAATTTGTTTGTTTTGAAGCAAATAAATCATAAATAAACCTCTAATTAAGAGGTCGTGCATAAATGATGTCCATCGAAAGCTCCTCACAATCATGCAACTTTTGAAGCATGAACCATTCTTACTCAGCTGATATAACCAGTATAAATCAACAAAAAGTTAGTTTCTCTGAACAAATAGTTATAATTTGATAAGGATTAATTATCAGTTCAAAGCATGCTGCAGCATGTGAGCTCTGAAAAAATGTAAATGGAAAGTTTTACATTAACAAGCAAATCATTAGCACTTTCACGCTGCACTTTCGAAAAGATCAAATGTCAATACATTGATAGTCTGGGGGCTTGATAAAGCCTCAATATGTTTTTTAATCTTATGAGATGAGCTGAGAACATATAAAAATCATGACAGTGAATTCACATCTAAGTCAGTGTGATTTTTGTTGTGGAAGGAGATAGAACTGAAGTTCAGTGATACTAAAAGTGAAAATTATTATTGCATAAAACATAAAATAAAGATTAAAAGATTTACATCAAAATGAGACTAATTGTAGAGGAAGTAAGTGACTGTTTAACGGAATCAACACAAAAATTAGTCTGCCCAATTAATTTGGACGAATTATGAAGACTTAAAAATTAAAATCTCATAAATCGTATTTCATTACAGCACCCAAAAGTGATAGATCCCTCAGAATTACTAAGGTAGGATTAAAATTTTTCATCTCTTCATAGAATTTCTCTTCTTCTTTTTAAATGCCTTTTTTGTGAAGTAAATCGCTTTTTATTCGTTTTGTTTTGTCTGAATTGCATATTGTAACTAAATGTCTTGTATTTAAAATTCAACAATTGTTTAAATTTGAATTTTAAGTTCAAAAACTGCTAAAATTTAAATTTAAATTTCAAAAACCGTTTAATTAAAATTTTAAGTTCAAAACCCGTTAAATTTTGAATTTGAATTTCAAAAACCGTTAAAATTTGAATTTGAAATTCAAAAGACGTTTAATTTAAAATTCAAAAAACCGTTAAATTTTGATTTTAAAGTTCAAACGTCTTCAATGCTTTAATTAAAATTTTAAATGTTTTAACTGAGTATTTAATTCGATAATTTTTGACAAGATTTTGCTCTCACAAAACAGCGTTCAGAATTTAAACAAAATAAATACTTTAATAGCTTTTACTACAAAGAATCCCTCTTTAATCAATCTAGACCGGAGCCTGATTTTGCACAGAAGAATTTATCAAAGTTCAGAGATTATACGATAGACGAAAATGATCCATTAAAGGAAAAAGTGCGATATACTTACAGATTAATGCATAAAAATCAGACAGTTGATTTCGTTAAGAGTAAGTATAAATTAAATAGAATATGTGCTAAATTTATGAGAGTTTATGAAGTATGTATACGCGATATGAACTATAAAAATTTATATGACAAAAATCAGATTTATGTCATAAGAAAAAGTTTATTTATCCATACCCCCATTTCTATAAAAGTTTTAATACACGCTCGAGTGGAAGAGCATATCAATGAAGTTTTTTTTGTTGTCTCATTCATATTTAATCTCTTCGATTTTTCAAAATAAATATAAACATGAAGCTCTCTTTAAATAAAGGCGTCATTATTTGCGTCAACAGATTCGAAAGTTTAATAACAAACAACATGATGATAATGAGGATGCATATTTACTAGAGTATTACCTCGTTTTTAACAATAATAAATAAATAAGTCGATTGTTAAATAACGGACTTTTAAAATTTGAATTTCAAAACGTTATGAATGTTTAAATTGAAAAAAGTCGTTAATAATTTATAAAAATCAGGGGCTGGTTTCTAGGGTACCTGTGGTACTCTACAGGGTACACTCTAGGGTAGGGTAGGTGGGGGTATGGTGCCCCTAGTATGTCATAGGACACCATTGGGTACCCCCACCTACCTTACCATAAGTACCATAGTTTCATAGTAGCACGGTTAGAAATGAATTACTGAACAAAAAATATGATTCCATGTCGAATATTAAAACATTTATTATTCCACGCAGAGTGCCATGAAAATTGGTTGAAATTCGATCATGCAAAAATGACAGTCCGAGAAGCTTTGGAGAAGCTCAATGATTTAGTCGATGAAAGTGACCCGGACAATAATTTACCAAATATCGTTCATGCATTTCAAACAGCTGAGCGAGCACGTGTAGAATTTCCTGAATACGACTGGCTGCATTTGACTGGATTGATTCATGATTTAGGAAAGATTATGGCATTTTATGGTGAACCACAATGGGCTGTTGTGGGCGATACGTTCGTTGTCGGCTGTAAATGGACGGAAAATATTGTCTATCGAGATGAGAGCTTTAACGAAAATCCTGATGGAAAAAATCCCAAATATAATACAAAATATGGCATGTATAGCCCTAACACTGGAGTAGATAACTTATTGATGAGCTGGGGTCATGATGAATACATGTACAGAGTTTTAAAACACAATAATTCAACAATGCCTGAACAAGCACTAAATATCATTCGTTATCATTCCTTCTATCCGTGGCATACATCCAATGACTACGCTCACTTAATGAAACCCAAAGACGACGAAACTAAACAATGGATTTTAAGATTCAAGTAAGTTTCTTACAATTCAATTTTCATTTTCTTTCTTTCCTTATGAATTGCACCACAAGAACATTATCTAGCACTTCTTAAATTCATATTGTCTCGAGGAGGAGATGCGGGGTTGCATGAAACTGCATCAAGTTGTCTTTTGTAAGCTTTTGAGCTTCTTTTTTTCCTTAGGAGATATTTAGGAGCTAATAAATTTAAAGCTGTTAGAGAACTAGAAGAATTTTTGAGGTTAGTTGGGTGCTTTATCATCATATTAGTGGTTGAGAAGTCTGTGCTGTTGAAAAGTGCTTCACAATATAATTGTGGGGAAATATTCAAGCAGGAAGTTGGTATACCTTGATAGATGTTTTTATGTTTTTGAATTATTCACTTACTTGATGTCAAGCATTTAGTTGGGAAGTGGGTTGTGTAGTACTATTAGCTCCATACAGGTCAAGGTCATGGCAGGCTTGTTCAGTTTGTTGTCATCGGACTGTCAACTCTGGTTTGAAGACAATACAACAGTGTTTCTCAACCTTTTTCACACTAAGGTGCCGCAGTGCACAGTTTTAGAACTACTGCCAAATCTGAAGTACCCACCCCCAGAAACCAAGAAAAGCTCATCAACAACCATCAATAAATAATTTTTTGCAACTTCCTTTATTTACAGTCGATATGATTTATACACAAAATCTTCAATCATCCCTGACCTAGATGCTCTCTGGCCATACTATGAGAGCTTGATTGATAAATACATCCCGGGGATCATAGAGTGGTAGAAGACTATCGAGGAACTCAATATAAAAAAATGATATTCTTTGAGTTGTAACATTTGGCTCATAACATCCATAAATTTACTGGTTTCTGTCTTATATTAAATAAAAAACAATAAAAAAGTTAATTGAGCGTGGGCATTTTGATAATTTTTGTAATTATGTCACAGACTTTCATAATGAAAAAAAATTTTTTTTTGTATATAGGGATTACATCGAAGATGCTTTTAAGTAATGAAAGCGAAACGAAAGAATGGAAAGGAAAATTTAATCAATTTGTGCTTTTAACTTTTTTTTCCTCTTTCTTTCCATTAAATAATTCTTGTTAAAAAGTCCTTAAGCTTCTTTCAGTTTAGTTCTATTTACCCTCAATGCCTTTCACTTCATGAATTTTAAATTGATCATTACTTTTTGTGATTTACACAAAGACACTCAAATGAAAACTTTTGTCTTGTCATTTGATAAAGTCTGTCTGTTAAGTTAATTGCTTTTGCCACAAAGTGCCACAGTAATTATTCTGGTCATGATTATAATTATTAATGATTCGAACTTCCGCATAGAATTGAACTGATATGAACAGCGGTGCTTCCTTTTTGCTGTAGGATAGTGCTATTCAACTGTGTACGGATGTAAATGCATTCATGCAAATGCATTTTGTGCTTCTAAAATAACAAATACTTAAAATTTAATAACGGCTGAGAAATTTTTGAATTTTAACGTATTTTTGGAATTTGAATATTTTCAAATATTAGGGGCATGCAACTTTTTTGCATTCAAAACTTGTATGCAAGTCTTGCTTACAATAAATATCCCAAAAGTTCAAATAAATCAGTTTTTTGACAAAATTAAAGCATAAATACCAACTCTGTCTACAAAAACACAAGAATTCTTCCTCAAATAACTCTTTAGGCTCAATCTTTGAACTTTTTAGAGACCAACAGACGGAAAAATTTAAATATTTTTAACATTATACTCCCTTAAAGTTTTTCAATTTTCTAAAAGGAAATAAATTTCATATTCAGCATGCTGAATGAATGTTAATTCTTTTTTCCTCTTTAGATCGTTTTATTGCTTTCATTTAACATTCGATTTATTTTCATTTTAGCAATACCCAAACGACAATATTTTAGTATGAAAATGCAAAACTGGAGATAAAGGATTAAAAAAATTGGGTGGAAGGACATTTAAATAAATTCTGTTAAATTAATCTCTTTTTTCCCCGCTCGCTTCCTCTCTCTTAGTGTTTTTGTGGACGACTTCTCGTATAACTGTTGAATTCAATCGCAAACTGTTAATGAATATTAAGTAATTTCAAGGGAATAACTTTTTTTAAGGTCACATTTGTAAGCTTCTAGAAAGAAATCAATGTCGAACCCTTTTCACAATGTTGACGAAGAAAAGAAACTAGTAATGCGTCCACGGGCTGCGGACGGAAGTGCATTTTCTTAAACTACTGTGCCCAGAAATTTAAACGTATAAAAAATTAGTAATGATAAAGAAAACTAATGCACGAAACACTGACGCAAAAAATAAGTCAAAAATATTCGAATAATAAATATAAGTTTTTAAAAAGAATAACGGTAATTTCTTTTTTTTGGAAAAATACCGGTCAAAAACTATTTGAATAATATCGGTCAAAAATATTTGAACAGTAACGGTCAAAAATATTTGAAAAAATAACGGTCAAAAAATATTTGAAAAAAAATAACGGTCAAAAAATATTTGAGAAAATAACGGTCAAAAAATATTTGAAAAAAAATAACGGTCAAAAAATATTTGAGAAAATAACGGTCAAAAAGTATTTGAAAAATAAAAATAATACCCCCCGTTTTACTTCCCCCCCACCTTCATATACACCCGCTCGTTTAACTCCCCCTCCTCCCCTTTCAATTCACACCAAGAAAGGTTTACGTAATGTAAATTTACATAACACGTATTTTTACGTACGTATTTTTACATAACGTAAGCTTTAATTAATTTAACTTCGTGAAAAGTTCGGAAAATGTGAGGAAAAAATATGAAAATGGAAAATTTTATCATAACACATCATGAAATATCAAAAAAGTGTAAAAAAGTGCAAAAAAAAAGTTGCTCGGAGTGGGGCTCGAACCCTGGCCGGAAGATTGTAAGAAAAGTCATGTTTTTAAGGGCTACGTAAAAAATACGTACGTAAAACGTAAGCAATTTTTTCAAAAAAAGTTAATTTAATTAACCTTCTACTGCACCGATCAAAAAAATCTTTGGTCAACCTTTTGCCTGACCTAGTCCACACATTTTAAGCAAAAAACCGCATCGAAAAAGCTTAAACTGGAGGAGATAGGGCGACAGACAGACAGACAGACAGACAGACAGACAGACAGACAGACAGACAGACAGACAGACAGACGGACGGACGGACGGACGGACAAAACGCGGACAATAGTGTCTTTTCCCAATGGGAAAATGCACTAAAAAGTGGGTGGAATGAAATCAAGAAATGAAAATTTCTAATCGAGATCCGTTTAGCTTATCAGCTTCATTGAGGAATCATGTTGCCAATCCAATATAATCAGATACATTAAATCTTTATTTATACACGAGTATATTTTGTGAGTGTTTAAGATATAATTTGAGGAACTGATTATTCAGGTGTGATTTCTGATTTTAAAGCATGAAAGTGACATTTTTTAGATTAGATTTATTTAATGGATGCTTTATCAATATATGAAGCATTGAAGGACTGTACATTCTGTATTAAATTGATTTACTTTTATATCTATGTCCAGCTGAAGCAGCAATAGAACAAAATCAACAAATGATGACAACCCATTTCATCTATAAGTGGTCTTACAGATGCATTTCCCAGAAAAATAAGGAAAAATAAAGAATACTTAGAATCGTCTATTTGTAGAAGGACAAACAACACGATGAGCTTGCGGCTTCACATCATCATCATCAACCGGATTTTCCGTCAGCCTTTTTCCTTAGCATATGACCAGCATCAACTTTTTACCACAAAGCAAAATATGTCTGAAATTTCTAGAACGTCAAATATTGCGACTTTTTCATATTCAGAATCACACATAAGGATACTTTTGGACTTACAATTAGCTTCAAATGATGAAAATTAACCACAATAAGCAACTCTACATTTTCTATCTACAGAAATATCATACAAATATTCGAAATAATTCAATTTCATCGTGAATCGACCGTCAATAATCTTGATGTAGATATCGCTTGAATGGTTTCATCATGTCCAACAGAATCCTCTCATTACACACAGTTTGTATTGCACACCGTAAGTGTACATACGTACTCAATAATTGGTAATCAAAAACAGCTCTAGCTGTATTGATTGTCAAGTTGGTAGTTTGTTGCAATTGAAGGAAGTAAAAGCAACGAAACTGGACTTTTAAAAGAGAGATATGATATCATTGTATACACATTTCCATTTATGAGAACAAACAAAAATCCATACAGCATCATAGCAATTGACATTCAACTTTTGAAGAGGCGGAAGGGCGAATTGAAACTTTGTATGATAACATTCAAGCAATTGTGGATCGTCAGACTTAAAAATCAACAGACTTTGTTTTATTTAGCGCCAATGTGCCGCAGGCAGAGACAGAAAATGTTTCAATGCTCTTGTCACTAGCTGCTTTTTTTGTTATCATATTTTCAGAATGAATTGTTCTAAATTTCCAAATGGATATTAGTTTTATCAATTTGTCTGGAAAATGCCATTAATTTATATAAAAAAAACTTTTTATTGGACAAATGACCTGGTTTCTTGAAGATTCTCTTTCAAATGTCTCGACAGTGTTGTTAACTCACAGTTGCCGTGACGTAGATCTCTATAATATGCAGTATGTGTATAAATTTTGGTAAAACAAGTCGGATTCGATGGGAATTGAACCGTAGACCACAAAAGAAATCATGTTTGATTGAATTGTCTTATCCTCTGTCCACCAAGATACTCTAAGACATGCAACTAACCCAGATCATAGGTATTTGTGGAGATTATATCTTAAACTATTGAGAATATATCAACGGTCATTTTATATTTAAATTGTGTTAGCATCTACAATTAGTTGATTTCCCCTTGTCGTAGTTGTAATCCCCTTTCTTTATATTATTCAGTTTTCATTATAACATCGTCTCTTCAATAAATAAACATTAAGTCACTTTTAATTACATTACAATCGTGCAGTTTATGTATACCAACATAAACAAGCAATGCAGCAGCAACCCTTCAGGTGACTTAGACAAAAATGTGTCGTTTGTGTCACAATTTGTCATTTGTCTAAGATATCTAATTGAGATGCCTTCTTCAGTTGACAAGACTCTATCTAAGCACAGACAGAATCTAGGTAGAAGATCAAACACCTAAACTGACCTAGATATCTGAGCGTCTGGGCGTAGACAGCATTTTTAGGACATAACTATCATCATAAATAGGTCATTGATCAGTTTTAGTATTACCCAGGCAAACAGCAAGATAACAACCCTGTTTTGTAAGAACAGAAAGACTAGTTGAACCCTTACAATGAAAAATGTATTAGATTTCATTCAAATAATCATGATAAATGGAATCGCAGATTTTTTTCAAAAAATAATAAGAATTATTACACATGTTCCTTGATATTTCATAACTTGCATGTAAAAAGAGCTACTAACATCCACAATAATGTTCGAAAGTAAGTCCTAGAAAATTCATATTCTGTAGAATTTTCAACATAAAGAAGAAAAAGTAAAAATATTACCAAAACGATTGTTTGAAGAACAGCAGAAATTTAGCAGCATGTGGGAATCATGTATTTTGTTCCCATTTTCAGACTCTCATATATTCTTTTTCGAATCATAATAAAATGTTTGAATTTAGAAATGTAAGTATGTAAAATTTTATGAACACAACATAGCAGGTACGAAAGGCAAAGCACGAAAATTTATTCAACTATTTTTCATATATGAATTTTATGCTGAAAGCGATAGAGGATGCTAGTGACTTCGGGAGTGACAATTCCATTGACACAATATGTGTTAAGGAACTCTAAATCCTCTCTATACTTGAATTTATTTTGGAGATAAAAAGTTATGTCGTTAGATAAAAAGAATTAAAATTTAAATTCATTCAAACTATTTCCAATATTTTATGTCTCATTCCAATTTTGAGGAGCTTTCGCTTTTGTGGGGATGGATTATATTGTTTTGCAAATATTTGTGAAATTTAATCAAATAAAAGTTCAATATTTTCCACAAAACATATTTCCGAAATACTTTTAAAATTGAAATAATAGAATTTGTATTGTAAGTGAATAGAATTCTTCGATTAATGTCGGAAAATCTGTGGAATGAGAGAGGAACTGAAGAATTATGTTTTAGGGGTCATTCGGAAATAATGTAATATTTAAGATTGTTGCAATTTCCAACTTCCTGTAACCAATTTTGTTTGAAAAGAACTTTAAATAGAAAAATAGAACTGACTACCCCAACCCAGACCACAGTGCTGCTCAATCTTTGACTCACGACTCAACTGGACACTTGTCACACATTGCCCTGTCACAAAATCATCCCACAGAACAATGTCATGCAGCTTCAAGCCTTAAATGTTGAACATTAAAAGTGAACGACGCCTAAGAGGTAAGCAATTCGTATTTCAAGCTATATGAATTTACTTTCCGTACACACAGTATGCTGCATGATATGGCAAATGTATGGAAGGATTTTCCTTCATTTCTTTTAAATCAGATACGCTTCTTTATCCATTTTGCCTTCTCCTTACTGGAAGGTAAATCCTTCTTCCATCAGGTGATGCTCAAAAATCCTATTCGAATTGAAAATTTTTTAGTCTTATAAAAAATTTATTTTCTGAGGTTATGGTGAATGAATTTATGAATAGAAATATATTTCGATTCCGGATGTTCTAGATTTGATTGTTGCCATTCTGTTGATAAAGAATCGATAAAAATATTTTTAAAAAGATGACATAGCAAAATTTAAATTGCAAAAAACTTTTCGAGGTGGAAGGGAAAATTTGCAATTCATTTTTTTAAAGGGCAGAAAGCTATGAATCGATATGGTCAAGATGTCCTGGTGAAAAACTTATGAATTGTCTGAATTTGGGAGAAATAGGAAGTGAAAGAAGTGAATTTTGCAGAAATTACGTAAAAACTAGTTAAAGTCAGTAAAGGGACTAATTTTTTGATAGTCTCAACGAGGTGGTGTAGCAGTAGATCAGATCAGGTAGGCAATCAACGTATACGATATTTCAAAGCTGCTTATTTCTTCCCAAGTTCCTCCTCCCAATGAATATTTGCAAAAAAGGCACATAAACTTATTCCTATGAGGTTTCAAATCACTTTAAAGACTTGTTTTATTAAATCCATATCCAGTAACACACATATACTCATTTCCATTGTTTTTTTGTTTCTTTTATGTGCCATTCAAACAAACTTATTCTTTAAAATAAGAGCTATAAAAGGGTTGGAAAGTTTAATGAGAGTAAATTTGATTTGATTCCACAACAAAGTGTTTACAACTTAAACGAAGAGAGGAGGAAATGATTAAATTTTTATTTACTGTTTGACTAAGTTATACTCACAAGTTGATCCTAATGACTCCTCGTCTACATTGACTTTGATACAAAATAAACAGAGAGCAATTTATCATAAAGAAAAAGTTGTGGAAATCTCAAGAATTTATTATCATATTATCTGCAGAAGTTTGACTAAAGTTTACTACCCTCAAACCGGTAGAACTTTCCTTTTACTTTCACATATCATCACGCCATCCTTGACCTCACCTTCCTCACACATATTGAAAAGGGTTCATATTTCTATCGAATTCTATTCTATTTATTTCTTTGTTTATTTTTTTCTACTAAAAACCAAGCTAAATTGAAAGAGCATTTTTGAATTCTCTTGTTGTTCCACAATCCATTTCCATTATATATTATTGGGCATGCAAGTTGGATAGCAAAGAAATTGAAAAATAAAAATAGCATAGATGTGGCCTTTCATGATCGATTAAAGCGCTTTTGTCCTCATAGTATTTTGATATCTAGGAAATCAAGATTGAAAATCCCATTTTGTCATGTATGGTACACACATACCCCCATGTGGGTCTTCACATACACATCCCCCCCCCTTGAGCATCGACTCCAAATTCAGACTAAGCCATAGTGCAAATCAGTACCAGCATGTCAACCAGCGACCAAAATGATCTAAAGTTGGTGATCAAAAAATTATAAACATATCCTTGTCCTGCCCTTCGACCACTCTCACATCCCCTCTGGTTTCCTCAACCTTCTACCCTCAAAATTTGCATTACGAAGATTTACGTTAGTTATTTTACTTTCAACTGGGAGGGGGGAGCTGATGCTTCCATTTTGTGACAGAAGGAGAGAATCCCATTTTTTAACAGACGTGATTTGTGGACTACCTTAGAGTCATTTCCGGAAGCTAGTTTCAGCACAGATGATTCTACTATCTGGCATATCACAGATTGTTTTAAAGGAAAAATCATCATAGAATAGCTTAAATTGAAAGAGAAGTTCATATGGAAGGACAATGTGTAGAGACAACAGCATCTTCTCCCTTTGGGATAGAAAGAAATTGGGAACAGAATTATTTCTGTTTTTAAATTTAATGCAAATTCCATTTATCTCCGACAATTTTTTTAAGCACTCCGATGTGTTTTACATTGAATATGTACTTAAAAAAACAGCATAAGAAAAACGAACAGCTCAATAAAATGTAATTTAATGCTTTCGCGTTTCGTTGGAGGCGAGAAAATTGTTGAAACTATGGGATACCTCATTTCTTCAGTAAATTGGATTCAAGAGTGCGGGTCAACATCACGATTTAATTAAATCGAAGAGCAGTTGAAAGCGAAATGCGATTTGGAATCTTTCGAGTAAAGAAATTTAGGTTGAAATTTATTGTAGGGTTCGCATTGGAGATTCACATTTTGAAATAAATTCGAAAATTATTTATACAATTTTCCTCATTACTTTATCTTGCTGTCATTACTATCCATTTATTTTTAATGTAAACATTCGAGCTCATACATTTTAGGATTATGGAAATGTCCTTAAGTAACAGGATGTTAATTAATCATTTCATTGTAATTACCGAAGTAATATTGATGAGGAAATTCTATTTTCTATTTTGTAACAACCTTCAGCCATTAGCACTAATGCCTACATTATGCTGTGAAATATGACATGGGAAGTGAATAGGTAGAAATTCCAGGAATTGTAATCAGGAGTTATTAATAATAAATGTAATGATAAATTGAATTCAGAGTTCCTAAAATAATGGGAATGTCAAGCATTTATAGAGTGCCAGAGTCCCTGAATCCAAATCAAATTGTTGCAATTTTCAGGGACGGAAATAAATTCAGCTGTGAACTGGATTTTGATTTTTAACTGGAAATTAAGATCAATGTGATTTTTGATACTTAACAGCACCAAACTCCCACATAATAATTGAAATTTTAAAATTCCTCAGAAGGACACAAAACGTGAAGATTGATGTAAGATTAAGACACAAAAAAGAAAAGAGCATTAAATGTATTTTGAGATTGATTTTATTGCTAGAAGAGATCAGTTTCGATGAATTTGTCACCCACAAAAGACTGTCAACTCCAGAAAAACCAAAAATGTGTAGGCTTCCGGCTATCTTTTGAAATCGAATATTCTCGATTATCGTAATGGAATCCGAGAAGTAGTAAAATATTTTTTTTACTGCCTCAACACTTCCTACACAATTGTTCATGATTACCGGCCACATCATCCTAGTTTACCAATGAAATACATTAAAGAAAATGATTTCGTTATGGATGCATTAGAAAAATTTATTTTACATTCATCAACTTTTAGGATAGGAATTTACGGCCGAGTTACATTAAGGACTTTCCAATTAAATAATTTAATTATTTTTTACATCTTTATTGAATTGAAATTAATGTTGAATATCAATTACAAATTAGTTGAAGAACATTTGCACATACATAAATAAGGAAAATACACATGGCATGGAATAAACGAAATTCCTCATTGGAAATCATCACTTCCAGTGCTATGGAATGGATATATACACAGAATTGTGAATGAAGAAACGATTTCACAACAGAATCACATTTTTCCATTAGACGTTCGCGAATCGACGTGAAAGGACGTGTCTTGTGGATTGTGCATCGATAATAAATACATACAATTTGAACGGAAGCATTTAAATGAAAATACAGACGTGAAGTGACGAAGGAACAGAACCGAGAAAAAAAAGTATCATAAAAAAACTTTTTGCTTTCATAATCAAAACTTGTTGATGATTAAAAGTTGTTGTCACTTTCGTTCGTTTGAGATTTATTATACACATATAAAGGATTATACCTACGGTACATGTTATGTGATGATAAAAAAATGTGCAGCACAAAGGAATGAGAGAAAAAAAATGCAATATTAATAAAGATAGAGAAGAAAAATGTTTGTGTGTGAAAAATAAATGTTAATTTTCGGAGCATAATGGAAATGTTCCAAATGAATCCATAAATGATTTATGCACTTGGTAATGAGTTGCTTCATCTCAGACGTGAAGACTGTTGGGATGCAATTTGGGGTTATTATGGGAGATGCTTGTCTTTAGTTTTGGAAAAAAAGAACTTTTATCAATTTTAAGGATGGATGCATTCGAGAGTCGTAAAATGAATGACATTGTTTTCTCATCATAATCATCATATTCTTGATATTTTCTGATGCGGATGAATTATTCTCGTCCAATTACGGGGGTTTACACTAAGTGACGTCTATAATTTTTATTTGTTGGTTTTTCAGATTTAATATCAGTGGTATATTCAGGGAGGGGTTTTGGGGGTCAAAACTACCTTTTTGGGAAATTTTTTCAATTTGATAGGGTCTTTTAAGAAAAAAACCCAACAACCCCCCTAAATTTTTTCGTCCATAAGAAGCTCCTAGGGACGTATCCAAAAACTTTTCTAAGGGGTGTTTTAATTTTTTTTGTATGGACGGAAAAATTTAGGGGGAGGGGTTGGTATTTTTTTCTTGAAAACCCCTAGCAAATTGAAAAAAATTTCTCAAAAAAAGAGGGGGGGGGGGTTTGACCCCATAGTATAGTATAGTGTGAAATTGAGACTGAAAAATGTTCGAGACTTGATCACCGGGAATACTACAGTCGATTTTTTCAGCGTCAGCTGAGGTATAATCTCAAGTAAGAGTGTTTTCAGAAAGGGAGTGAACCCTTAGACTTCTTTTTATAAAAACAATTATTTATGGAAAATTTGTGATAAGAGGAAGAGAGGTTGCTAGAGGTCTATAAGGCCTAAAAATTTATTTTTAGCATTACTTAATAAGTGAATGATGCCTAAAAAATCTAATGTGAATGGGTTATACTATTACTTAATTAAGACATCAAACAATTTATGACAAGAGATCAGAGATAAAAAATAATAATTTTTGTAAAATAGACGTCATTTGGACAAAGACCCCCAAAACATCATTTGCAGATGAACCCCTGTGAATCGAAAACAAAGTAATCTCCACAAAAATGCTAAAGATTTCTTAATTAAAGACTCAAGCCCATTAGCATCAAAATGATGGCCACAGCTCAAAAAAATACCAATGTCCAAAAATATTCCGTAACTTAAGAGAGCTTATAAGCAATTTGTTTGCGATTTGTACATGCACAAAAAAATCAAAAGAAGAAAAATTCTTTCATAATTATCATCACGCCTCCAATATTACTTGTATTTCCTCAACATTATCTTCATTATGCATTCAATAAGTGGAATCTCGTAGAATCAATAGGATATTTAGTAAGAGTCTCATTCAATCGGCAGTATCTGTTCCGGTTTTATGAGCAGTACTTATTAATTTACGTGCACCATTCATCTCCTTTTGAACATAATTCCGAGGATTATCATACGAAATAGCAAACAGTATCGTGTGTAGATCTACATTCACGCTATGTGGATGAAAACAAGAAAGAACAAAGAAATAAAAAAAGCACAAATAAATATTTCAGTACAGTTAGTAAGAGATGAAAAGAAAGAAGATGAAATAAAAGTTTGTATGAATATTTCATAAAGCATATCTTAAAGTAATATATTAAATTTACAACCCAAATTACCATAAACACAACATAAATTTGCCTTTTTTACCGTTAATTGACTTACAAGTCCTCGTAATTTAATCAAATGATGGAAGAAATGTCAAAAAATGAAGAACACAATTTAAATAACCTTCAATATGTTAATTCAATCAGCATAATTTAATATTACTTACAAGCTCCTTCCTTCTTCTCCTTTTATGAATTTGACAAGAGGAAATTCCTCAATAACATATTCTTTCCAATTTTCTTCCTTCTTTTGGGTCGCTCGCAAATGACGTCAAACACAATATAAATCTATTGACCGTTAAATAACGGAATTTTGTTTTTTGAATTTTTATCGATCAAATTTTTTTTGGTGTGGACCATCATTTAGGCGTCGAGGGACAGTCTTCTTCTTCTAAGGTTGTGTAACTCTAAGTGGGAGATCAGCCTTTTGTTATTACAAATTTTGTTACGGATAACGTAACATCCGAACAACCCTATTAACATTTTTGTGACATCATTTACGAAAGACCCTCTCCTTAATTCTTCTTTTAATTCATTTTGTCTTTGACTTTTCAGAGAGAAAAGTTTTTCAACGACACGATTTATTAATTTTGTGATAAAAAAGCTTCTCTGTGACTCTGTAATTTCGGTAATGGAATTTTGTTCTTATCATTCTTGTGTATTCTTGCGTCATGTAAGTCAAAGATAATGAAATTTTAAGAACAAAACCTTACAAAAGCATATGATTGTGACTTTCTTTTAAGAGATTTGGTTGTGTTTTGAAGGATATTAATATGCTTGTGCTACTTGAGATTTTCTAGAATGAAATATTAAGGTTTGTAGATTTTATAATGAAAGATTTGTGTCCTTTGAGAAAGCCACATATATGGAAGTAATATGAAGACTATGTATATTGGGATTGATTAAATTTGATAGAATTAATTGAACCAATTATCCATGTTCTGGATGCTTATTAAGAAGTCGTTCATAAATGACGTCCAACCTTTAATAGAAAGTTTTATAACAAGGTGGGAGGAGGGGGGGTTAAAAATCTCATTTTTTGATAGACGTCATTTTGTGATTGACTCCTAATCAATTAAAACCCCTTAATTAATCTTAAGTCTTTGTAAGCTCCTCAAGACGATAGCATGTCTAATTATATTTCGGTCTAGTACACAAGATCATGAACAATCAGCAAATTTGCAGAACACAACTCCTTAAAGGTTTAAAAGTTGTAACAGATAAGAATGAATTTAAAAGAATGAACCCGTCTGGTTCTGATTCTGAATAGCTGTTATCTCAAAACATAATTGACATTGTTAAAAGTGTTGACACACCTTGAGTTGTGCAAATTTCTCTTGCTGCAGACAAACTTTCTCTGTAAAATTCACGTCCATTTCCATGTTCAAAAGATTTTCATTGATTTCTTAAGAAATGATTCAGGAAAATCTCAGCAAGATTCTCTTTATTATCCAAGGAGAAACTTAAAACTCATGAACTGCAATACAGCAGCAATAAGAGCATTCAGTAGAAATGAAAATTTATTTTAACAACCTCACAATGCGATTGTTTCTATGCTGAACATTTGGGGAAGAAGGAAGGAAAATGTTCCTGATTGTAGGAAAATGTATTATGAAGAGAGTCTCTCGATTTATTCAAGTTGGATTTTTAATATGATACTAAAACTTTATTTTCTATGCTCCATCCTCAAATCACAATCATAAATGAGGAGATGAAGATGCAAAGTTTTAAACCACCTTCCATAAAAGAAAATTTATTAACACTTAATAAGAAAAATGCGCCATCATCTTTTAAAAGTTGTCGAGGAACCTCCAACACTTCTTATGTATTAGAGAGGAAAATAAAGGGAAGGAAGATAACAAAACCAGAAAAAAGAGGGAAAGAAAACTTTGTTGTTGTTCGGGGCTACTTTGTTTGCTGAAGAATTTGCATATTTTGCAGAAAAATAAAATTTCTCCAGTGTTGTTAACTGGCTATTTGCCTGGACTTGATGAATTCTGAGTTAGACTTGTCTGTGACAATATCTAGGATCAATATAAATTAAGACATTAGCCAAGATTTTGGACGAAATCTAGAGTTACTTGGTGGCGTAGTTGTTTAGTGCTTTTCTATTTGAAAATTGTGAATTTGATGATCCAGTGGTCAATGGTTCGAGTCTTGAAACTACAACTTATCCTTTTTTAAATCAGGGGTCAATGCAGTTAATGGAGTAGTTCAGTTCCTACTATGAGCTGTCAAATAATCGATGTTGTGCTATACTCTCATTATACACTTGTTAAAGGGCCAATTTATCTCTATCCACACTTCCAGGTGTTCTTAGACCAACCTTCGTTCTGTATCAATGTCTTGGTGCCTGATCTTAGACAGCTTCTAAGCTATTGTACAATTACTTGTTGTCTTTCGTGTAATCTGAAGTATGGCTTCTTTGTTGCCTGAAATACAATATCTGTGACTTGCTCAGGCATCTGAGCCAACAACACTGAATATCTTCGTAGATACTTTATTTCTTAAAAACAGTAGCCTTAGCCTTAGCTTCTTCTTGTTTTTATCTTGGATGTAATATGTTGAATATGTTTATCATTATTATCATGACGATGTGATATGTTACTGAAATTTCTTTCCTTTCTTCTTTCAAATGTATTGCCTCTTTTTCTACTTCTGTTTATGTTAAAATAACATGAATTTTGCAAGATCCTTTATGTGGGGATTTTTTGGGGCACCGGAAAACAAAGCGCATTTCCTCTTTCAGCAGAAGCTTGCTTTCAATTTATGGGAGGATAAAATAGGAAGTTGAAGTGCTTTTGTTAAGTAAAGTATTTCCAATTCAAGCTTGGGATTTTGTTGAAATCTGCAGCTTTAGATTTTTAGATTCCCACTAAAAAAGATAGGCTTTCAGATTCAAATTTGCAGATTTGTGAGGTAATTCATTCGAATGAATTTTCAACACACTGCTCATTAAAATCCTGTGATTATGTTGCTATGTATGAGCATTGCAGCTATGGCTTTCAAATATGTTTAGTCAACGACACATATTTGGATTTTTAGTGGTAAATTAGATGAGACATTATTTGCTCTATTTCCTATTTTTCACGAGAGAACGTAGATTTAAAAAGCTAGTGCTACAGAGTAAAAAGTTTTGGATCCTCCACCATTAAATCCAATAAACTTGATATCTGAGCATTTTCTGTTCATCGAAATAGAAATTTAAAACAAAATGTTCTCAATATTGTTGCCTTAAGGCATTTAATTTGAGTGAAGTTGATAGACAGTTCATGTCATGAACACAGAGAAGCTATGTCATTTCCTGATGTTTCCTGATGTTTCAACAGATTAGTCATTAAAATTTTCTTTATTTTCTTTTTGGTTATGCCGTCTAAGAGTTACTATTGGCATCATTCACTTATAACGTCCAACATTTTTGGGGGTTGGATGGTGTTGGAGCTGTGTATTACTTCAAACAAAAGAATTTTTGATATTTGAAAGTTTTGTGACAAGGGATGGGGATGAGGGTCTCTATTTTCAATGGATGTCATAAGTGAATGACCCCTTTTGACACCCCATAAATGATTTTGGTTTTGGGGGGGGTCCTCGCTTTGCATATTTCATTCAAATTTCATAAGAGATCTATGATCCCAAAGTCAAGTATGCAAAGCAAGGACAACCTGGATGAAAATTCGGTGATAGGAGCCAATAGAGGGTCCTTTGTCCAATTGACATCATTTAAGAACGACCCCTCTTCTAATTTCTCTAAAAAATTCTATCTATCCTTAGGAAAATTAAGTCATAGTCCCACGGGAAGAAGCATTATTCAGTATTATTGCATTTTCGGATCATAAATTTCGGAAACAGAGGAATCGTTTAAGGGAAAATTGTGCTCTATAAAATAAGAATTGTAGATATTTATTGTTTTTGGAAGCATCTATAAAATCTGAAGGACATTTTGCGACCAAAGGAACATTTAAATCGTAGAAAAGTACAGTTTGAAAAATCATGCTAAAAGCACCACATACACACACCATATATTCATTATGTGAAGTACATCTAAAAGGAATAATGATGATGATGATGTTGAGAATATAAAGTACATTGTAGCAAGAAGATGTGATGTGCAAAAAAAGTGTATTTATAAAGAAAGACGGCATGATTTTTAATAAGAGAATGAATTGAAATTTTTTCCATTTAAAAAAGTGTTTTCAATTGCAGTGTTAATAATTAATAGTCATTTACACAGTGAAGGAAATTTATGGTGATGATGATGAATATAAATGAGGACAAAGTTTGAAATGATAGCTAAGATTACGCTCGAATGAATCGAGGCTTGATGACAATGTGATTTTTTTTTCGTGCGAAATTTATAATTTCTGTCTGATACAAAAAATGGACTGTAAAAGCAATAAATTATTAGATTTATGGATTTTTATAATATGCATACTAGGTAGGTGATTCATTCGCTATTTCATGTCGTACTCACTTGAAAAAAAGGAGCGGAGAGTGTGGGAAATAATCCTTGTATTGTACATTGCTCGAATTCTATAAATTATAATGCAAAAAAATGTATAAAATATTCTCTCATTGTGCCAACATAATAATCTTGCATAGCTTGAACTAAAATAAAATTGTTCCCTCCTCTCACTCTCTCATAATTTATTTGTGACCAAAAAAATTTTTATGGAAACTCCGCAACATGAGCACACATAAATTTTAATAATTTTTCATTTATACAAATACATCCAATACGTTTTGTTCTCTCCTCCCTTCAGATATGACAAATGGTGGCTTTCAAAGTACATTAAATGAGAATTCCACAAGATCCACCGCGATTGACGAGTATCAGACCGTATCAACGACAGTGACACAAGCTTCAATTATACACAAAATAAGTGTCACGTCAACTGCGATAAATTATGAGATTCTGTCCGATGATAGGGGCGGATTTAGTTTGACGCAGGCATCAACAGTCAGTGAACCATATTTCGATTCGCAAACGCCGAAGAACGTGACAGGACTTGTAGGTAAATTGATATGATATTGACTAGCGAACGTTGAGAACATCGTAAATATCTTCAACTCACACTTAACTGTGCAAAAAACAATTTCTACGTCGATGACAGCAACAAGTTAATTAGTCAATCAGTAAACTTTGTCAACTCACTTTTTGTGGACGCATTGCTGCATTCAAAAGTCTGTTGTTTTATTTTTGATAAAAATTTAACGGAAATTATTCAAAAATTTCATAGTTTCAGTCCCCTTCTCACTTCGAAAAGTTTTCCACAATTTTCACGATAATTATACCACAAATCATACATTTAATCGACTAAAATTCACCTACAGTATGGCAAAAGCATGAACGCACAAATATCAAACCTCATAAATCATTTTTATCAATAAATTCAATCATATCAAATCCACAAGCGAGACAAAATGAACATCTCGAATACATAATCCACATAGAGCATATTGATAGAAATTGCGAGAAAAATTCATTAGAAGAATATCAACTTTCATTAATTCAGATTCCCCTAACCACTTGTCTTTACCTACATATATACCTCGAAATATAATTTATCGATTTTCCCCAAGCAGTCGTTACTGCAAAAAAAAAAACATTTTTTTCCTCACATCTTATCTATTTTTTGTCTCTATATGTGCTCTAGGGAAATCGGCGTTTTTGAATTGTCGTGTCAAAAATTTAGGAAACAAAACTGTATCATGGATTCGACATCGTGATATTCACATTTTAACTGTTGGAAGTTATACGTACACAAGTGATCAACGATTCCAGGCAACACATCATAAAGAGACTGATGATTGGACGCTGCAAATTAAATGGGCACAAAAAAGGGATAGTGGAGGTGAGGCATGAAATGAAAAATTCCCATTGTACATGACTGCATTAAAAATGAGCATTTTTTGTTCCCTTTTATTTTGTTGTTACAGTTTATGAATGTCAAGTAAGCACACAGCCAGTTCACAGCTATTTTGTTAGCTTAAACATTGTAGGTAAGTGTCTTAAATTATGTCATGTTAATTATCAACCGATTAAACTAGTTTTAGATACTGTTTTAATTAGGTTAGCGAAACATATGTTTTGCCTCACAAGGCGTAATTTAATTAAAATTTATTCATGCCTAGAGAAGTTCTGACGCAAATGCTTATTCCGTAAGGTTTTAAATTGTGTGAGATACAAGGATGATGGAAAGCTTCACAATTTATAATGTTAAATGATATTTTCTGGATTTGAAACAAAACAAGATGCGTGAATAAGCCCGTGTAGCGTATGATTTGATGGATTTGGATGTTGATTTAGTTGCTCTGATCCTGTTATTGAGGATTCTTATGAATTTGAGATACTAGAGTTGGTGGGGTGTTCAGGGTGGAGTGGGACTTCATAATCTGTCATGTTTTTAGGAAAATTGCCACATCCTACCAACTATTTCTATTAGGCGCGTTGCCAAGAGGTTAATTGGGTGGAAAATCATCCCCATTCTCATACTAAATTGGCTTAAAAAATCCAATTCCCCTAGCCCCCCCCCCCCTTGCCAGAGGTGTAGCCAGAATTTTATGAAATGGTATTTTTCAATTTTTTTATTGGATTTCTATACTTTTTCTTAAAACCCTAGCAAATTGAAGAATTTTTAGACGAGGGACCCTCCTAGTCCCCACTGGCTACGAACCCCCATATAAATTTTGACTGCGCTACTGATTTCTATTCATAAAAACAAAATAGAATAGAAATTTCCACCAACCACTTTATATTTTTTCAATTTCCTGTGCTTTTGTCTTAGGTATCTATGAGTAAATGCTTACATATTCTCAGTTCATCATGTTTAATAAATTTTCTCAGAAATCACTTGAGTTTCAGGCTGATAGGATTATGATTGAACAGAAGGTGGATATTAATATTTAAAGAGGAAATAATTTGTATTGGAAATGAATTATCTTCATAAATAAATTGTGTTAATCTCACAGTTCAAGTTTCACAACAACAAAAAAACAAATCCATAATGCCATGACGTAAGTTGTGTGCTCATCGGGAAGACGCAGTGATAAATCTAATTTTATCAGCTTAATTTAAGTGCTCATTTCGAAAACAATGCCATCTGAAATTAACCTTTATAATAAATTAAATTTAACATGAAAAATATTCGCATATGAGGCAGTGAATAGAAGAATTGTTGAAGAGGGATCTTCAAAAAGAGATATTGTATATATAGAAAGCGTGTGGAGCAAGCTGAGTGAATGATATGTGAAAATAAATACCCATGTGGGGGTTGGAAAGGAATGCTGGCATCACAATGTCGAGGTTTAAAATTTCAATTTTCAGTCAATAGATAACCGACACACCAGTTCAATATAGAATAACAAATTGGCAATTTGTATAGTATCGGATGTTTTTGATACCTCAAATGCTTTAAGCACAGAAGTGAATACCGCATATAATCCTATAACCAGCACTGATATCTCACACACACATAAAATGTATTCACATATTATTTCCATCAATTTTCAATAACTTTAAAAGCGTATTACTTTATTTGTGTTTAAGAATTCATAGGATGTGAACCACTTGTGATTCTGCAAAATTCCATGTTAAGCCATCCCATTAAAACTCTGTAATCGGTTGATGAGTAATGACATAAAGCTGTTGAATATTTAATGAAACATTTTTTAATATAAAATTGCCATCAAATATTGATAAATAAATAAATATGAAAAATGTTTGTCAGTTCCAACCGCAGCAATTCATGGTGCACCAGATTTACACTTTGATAAGGGTTCAACAATCAACTTGACATGTACAATAAAATTTAGCCCCGAGCCACCTGCATACATTTTCTGGTATCATCTCGATGAGGTAAATAATAAATAAAATGCATGAATAAATCTCACTGGAGTCACATTTATAACATTTATTATTTAATTTTTGAGTTATTATCAGTACAGTTGCAGGGTTTCTCAAACTTTTTTGACTCGCGGCACGCAGACCACCGGTTTGATAGTCAAATAAATTTATGTTGATTTTGCGGCACACTAAACAAGGTACCACGACACAAAGTTTGAGAAGCACTGACATAAAGCATCGAGCATGCAGTTATGACATTTTAATTTTTTACATTTTGTTAATTTTCACAGGTGATTTCCTATGATTCAATGCGGGGTGGCGTGAGTGTAATTACTGAGAAAGGAGACATTACAATAAGCTACTTGCTCATTCAGAATGCCGATTTAGCAGACTCCGGACGTTACAGTTGTTCTCCATCCAACGCGGATGTTGCTAGTGTTCGTGTTCACGTTCTAAATGGTAACCAAACAATTGTGATAGTTGTTTATGCATTATAGCACACTCGAAATCCTCTTATAAATGTTACTTCACTCACGAACATGCTATAAATGTACATTCATTGGGAGAAAAGAACTGAAAACATTCTCATATTCCTGAGTTTTTCATTATTCTATTCCATTCCATCCATTGTTTCCGCGTGATTTGACTTTTATTAAACTTTTACCTCGTAAAAATTTGTAACTCTGTAGTTTTGTGATATTGCTTACCTCTCTGTTCAATTTATGGTTTCTATTAATATTCCTTGAGTTATTGCTGTATAGCAGGAAGAAATGCTTCTAAAGCTAAACTTGTTATTTCCTTCTTTCTTTTAAATCGGCAGACGCAGATTTTCTCACAAAAATCTTTTCCTTGTCAAATTAATCCAAGATTTTGTGAGAAAATCTTTTTATAGCTTAATTTTTTTTTGTTAAAAAATCAAAGAATTGCGAAAAGCAACCTTGGACTTGTTATGATGATTATGATACTTTGATTGTAAAATAATAATAGCTGATAATAACTTTCGAAGAAAATTTATAAAAGTTAGCAGATAATTTTATAGATATTAAGAATTTTTATGTTTCGAGCAAGCCTTAAAAAGTTTTCAAAAATAATGCTTTTAAGAAGAACACTTCTTAAATTGTTTAATGTGACGCAGGGGGATAACATGTTTAAATTTTTTTTATCAAAGTCTTCTTTGCTTTTAATTCTTGCAAAAATCCTAGAGAGTTGTTTATCACTTATGTGCATTAAAAATTTAAATTTCATGAGCTTTATCAGTGGCTCAGAGTCTCTTGAGCAAGCGATGCAAGATTTATAGTCAGGGTTAACCGAGGGCGTAGACAACTGGGGGTTTGAAAGTCAATCTACCCCAAACAACTTTATGGATTTATTTAAAGATTTATTCAATTTTTTAAAAGTTCATTAAAATTTTCCGTCCATACCAAAAAATACCCATACCTTCTTGAATGAAGCTCGTCAATTTTGGAATTTAATTTTCAAACATGTAATTCACTTGAAGTGATTCTCTGTTTAGTTGTCTGACTTGAAACATATATGTAAAGTTTGACGTTCTCGTCACAACAATCTTTTTTTTTTAATTTTAAAAGTGCTTCGAAGGGGGTTTATTTTTAGGGTTCGGAACTGTAAACTTTCAAAATTTCATACAAATTCTAGCACTTGTATGCAATACTTGTATACAGTATGCGCATAAAATTTCTGAACCCTATAATTTTTGTCTAAAAATAATTTATCTTCCCGTTAATTATCATAGATGATACGTTTTAGTATTATACTTACAGAAAAATTTAAAAAAACGTTTTTAAAAAGTTTTTAGAAGTCACTTTAAAAAATATTTTTAAAATTTAAGAAATTTAAAAATTTAAAAAATTTAAAAATATTTTTAAAGTTTAAAATTTGGTTTTTAAAATTTAAAAAGCTGATTTTTAAATGTTTTCAATATAATATTGACCAATTGTCATATACATTTATATGCTTCGGTGGCTTAGTGTTTAGAGTACTGGGCTACCAACCAAGAGGTCACTGGTTCGATCCTCACTCTGAGCAATTTTTTTTCAAAATATTATTATTATTAACGGCATGAATTTTGTTTTTAAATTAGTATTAGATTTTCAAAACATAGGGGGGTGGTTGACCCAGAAAGCCCCCCTGGATACGCCCCTGGCATCTCGTAACCTTAGAAATTTCGAACGAAAATAAATATTTCTACAAACCAAATTGAGTTTTCAAAAGTAGCAATCCATTTATATCATCAATTATTTATTAAACCAGTGGAGAGCAAAAAATACGAAAAAAGAATTTCGGATTTGACCAAAAATAATGGCGACAGCAACAAAAAGCTTTACATTAATAACGCATCTATCATTTTTTGAGCGAATGCTTGTTATTTGAAAAAGCCAAAATTATCATTTGAAATTTTTTTTTCTTCCTTCCAAACTCGTAAAATTTATGTTGCGAGTTCTGAAATCTGTGAGAATACGATGGAGAGCCAAAGAAAAAAAAATTCCATCAATGCCACATGATAATACAATATATTTTGATAAAAACATAAGAAATAAGCAGGAGAGATTTTGCGAGGATTATGGAAGAATCAACATTGTTGTCCTATATTATACATGTTGTTAGTTCTTTTTTCCCTCCCCTTTGTCATTTCCATTTCTTTCACGCAATATGATTCGTTTTTTTCGTGTAACAAAATTTCTTCATAACATGAGTAGAAGAGTGTCTGTTTTCTGTGTCATGAATGTATTAAATCTATTTACTATGTAAATTTTAAGACAGAAATGGCAGAATTCAAAAAGCAGGAAATAATAATCTTCTATCAGTTCGCGCTTTAATTTCAGGTGGTGAACATCCCGAAGCAATGCAGACGAGCTCGTGTCAGTACCAATATCAAAGGGATCATTACATCATGATGATAAGTCTAATGATAATAGTATTTTTATACAATCACATTCTGTGGCCCATAGCAATAGCATCGAAACTAGTTAGCGTCTGCTATGAACACTCATCACATCTGTGTACAGGATTGTTCATTAAAACTAAAAGTTGATTTTCAAAAGCAGCGACAGAAGCAACACAAACTTTACATTTACTTGAAGAGTTCTTTCATTTTTTAATTGAAAGTAAAGTGGAAGTAAACAGATGAAAACGAATTTCCTCAATGAACAGAAACAGAACAGAGGAAAAAGAAGGCATAGGAATAAGCAACAAAACAATAAATCAAAAGCAAATGAAAGAGAACAAACGAGAAAGAAAAACTTATACAGATTGTGGGGGATCTGAGAAATATGATGTGAAAAGTTAGATAGAAAAAAAGCGAAACTCATTTTTACAACCATAAAATTTAATGAATGTTTCAAACTTTATAACTTGTATAGAACAAAAAAAATGAATGAAAATAAATAAAATGATCCACGAAGCTTTGCATTGAAAAACTTGTGCTCGTTTCATTTTCTAGTAATGTGTATGTGTGTGTGTGAGTGTGTTTTATGTTATTTTTATACAAATTAATGCGGTCAGGATCAGTGTTTAAAACAGACAGATTAAATGTTAATTAACCGCAAATTATATGCCACAAAAAAGAAATGGACTGCTTCTGTACTTTTTCTATGACATGTCATTAAGGCTTTTTTTCTGGAAAAAATTGTTAATGGAAAATTAACGACCGAAAATAATTTGAATTCAAAACCCTTCAAATCCCAACTTTTTTTAAAATTATTTTTAATTTTTAAAATTATTTTATACGTTGGAATGAACTGATTATGTCTGTAAAATGTCAACTTTTATAATCTATGACTACGGAACACGTAGCAATTAATTATACGCAACTCACGTCTGTTTTCAATTCACTGACATTTTCAATGTTTAAATCTAGGTTGTGCTTTAAATATTTCTGAATTTTGCAAACTTTTCAAATTTTCAGGTTGTTTCATAATTTTCCTGTTTGCTTTTATATCAAAAAACTCAAAATATAAATTCTTTAATCCTCAAGGGTTCGTTCATAAATGACGTCCAATTTTCAGGGAAGGAGGGGGGTCTGACGCTGTGTGACACTTCAATACAAAAAAAAATTTTGTGACAGAGGTGGAAGGGGGGTCTGTAAATCTGGTTTTTTGCGTGACGTCATTTATGAACGACCCCATACCAATAACAGGGGCGTATTCAGGGGGGGTTTGAGAGACAAAATCTTCCTTTCTTAAATTAAAAATTCCGTTCATACAAAAGAATCCACCCTCCTCCTCTCCCTCTCGAAAAAACTCTGGATACGCCCCTCATCAATACCAACAGGAAGCTATAACCCTCAGGTCAAAACAATCAATATCAATTTCACTTTCGAGATCAAATTTTCAGCCATAATTAATTTGTCATAACTAAGAAAGAAGAAGGGATTGTTCCTCGTCATTCAGTTTTAATAAATTTACAAAAAAAGGCAGAAAATTTCCTAAATTGTAACAGCAGTAACAATCAATCAAATGTCAGGACAAACAATAATATGTGTATGTGAAATATTGTTTGAGGAAGATAGATGCTGGCATTTGACATGGAGTTAAATATCATTCACCGTTTACTCTTCTTTTACTGGCCCCTCTGATTTTTCGTGTGCCTCCCACTTAATTTTTCTTCATATAGTGTAATGTAGAGTATTTTGTAAGATTAATGATTTAATGACTATTTATTCGTGATATTTTCCCACTATGCGATATTTATTTAGTTTTCACAAACTCATTTCGCACATATTTTAAGCTCGTACATACGTTCGCTCTCGAAAAATGAATTCGAGGATTTACTTTTAGTACGTGAAATGTTTAGCATCAAAAAGCAATAAAAAGGAAAATAATCATATGATATAAATTCCATTGAGGTAAAAGCATGAAGCCGTATGTATCTCTTAAATGAAGTTATTCATTCATTCATTCAGCATACAGTATGCGGACAAAAAATTAGGGACTTTTCAAAAAATTAGTATTATTGATCTGGAGCTTAAGGCTTAACAGATATTGGAAAATGGTAAAAGGGTGAAATGTTCTACGTATCATTAGCTATCCAACAGTATATAATAGTGGACATAAATTCCGCACCTTCAAAGGGTCTTACTCAATTTTTATTTTTTGATCAAAAATTTATATTGAAAATTTGTCATTTTTCAACAATATTGCCTGTAACTTTTGTTCATTTGAATAAATCTTCCTGAAACTTTTACATAATGTTTCTGCTACTTATGGCTTTACCATGCATAAGTTTCAGATTTTTTGAAGGCTCTCTTCATAGACTTCCACACCAATGAATTAGGCTACATTATAAAATTTTAATCTTAAAAATTTACTTCAACTAACTATTTTACAGTTCAAACTTTTTATGAATTTGATAGCATGTTAGTTAAGCTTTCTTTTGGTATATAACTTATTATGTAAGCATTTGTAGATCAAGAGAAAACTTGAAAAGAATCAAATATGGCGGACATTTTTCCTACAATTTTTTGCATAAATCATTGATAACTTTTATAAATTATTCTACGCCTATGAATATTTTTACATATTTATAAAGCTTTAACCTTCCTTTACAAGTTTCTAGTACATTAAAAAGTTCTAAAATGGACGGAAGTAGAAATTATCAGCGCTTGGAAAGTTGTAGATTTTCAAAATCGAAATTTTTGTATGGACGAAAAATAAATTTCAAATTTTTCTTAAAATAAGCAATTCCTTTGGTTGTAATTGATTTATTATTAGTTCTCAGTAACAGAAATGTCACTTACAACCAAAGAAATTGCTTATTTTAAGAAAAATTTGAAATTTATTTTTCGTCCATACAAAAATTTCGATTTTGAAAATCTACAACTTTCCAAGCGCTGATAATTTCTAATTCCGTCCATTTTAGAACTTTTTAATGTACTAGAAACTTGTAAAGGAAGGTTAAAGCTTTATAAATATGTAAAAATATTTATAGGCGTAGAATAATTTATAAAAGGGCAAGTCTACAGATAAATTTTTGCAGTAAATTTACAATTTTCCAAAATTCTCTAAAACTCCTTGATATTCATATTATGTTTGACACTTGCTGAATAAAGAAAGTTAGCGGCTATCATTCTGCAATTAATTTAACTATGTTAAAGCTTTAATTAAAGAATTATTGCAGTTTGTAAAGTGTTTCACGGCTAATTTTGTAAAAATTCTGTTTTTTACTTTTTCAATTTTCTAACTAAATATGAATGTTTAAAGGTATAAAACACATTTAATCGATTTTCGCTCGTTCAGTCTATAGTATAATGTCTTTTGCGATGATAAAAGATGTCTAATTAATGAGATATTTGTCAAAAATAGCGTTTCACGGCTAAAATTATAACACATTATTGCATAACACATTTCATTTGTTTACAAAATTAAATTACGTTTTTAACAAGAACCAGCTACTTTAATCATTACATAATGATTATAACATTTAAAGTAATAAAGGATAGAACTAAATTAGTGTTTACAATTGAATTTATAGTAACAGTTTAAGCATAAACGTGATTTTAAAATTTGTATACAATGTTAAAAATTTAGAACTCAAAAAATTCCAGTTCACTTTATCTGTAGATTTGCCCAAAAGTTATCAATGATTTATGCAAAAAATTGTAGGAAAAATGTCCGCCATATTTGATTCTTTTGAAGTTTTCTCTTGATCTACAAATGCTTACCTAATAAGTTAAATACCAAAAGAAAGCTTAACTAAAATGCTATCAAATTCATTAAAAGTTTGAATTGTAAAATAGTTAGTTGAAGTAAATTTTTAAGATTAAAATTTTATAATGTAGCCTAATTCATTGGTGTGGAAGTCTATGAAGAGAGCCTTCAAAAAATCTGAAACTTATGCATGGTAAAGCCATAAGTAGCAGAAACATTATGTAAAAGTTTCAGGAAGATTTATTCAAAGGAACAAAAGTTACAGGCAATATTGTTGAAAAATGACAAATTTTCAATATAAATTTTTGATCAAAAAATAAAAATTGAGTAAGACCCTTTGAAGGTGCGGAATTTATGTCCACTATTATATACTGTTGGATAGCTAATGATACGTAGAACATTTCACCCTTTAACCATTTTCCAATATCTGTTAAGCCTTAAGCTCCAGATCAATAATACTAATTTTTTGAAAAGTCCCTAATTTTTTGTCCGCATACTGTATATCGTTTTTCATCGATAAAAGAACCGCTCTTCCATGTTTCACATTTTTCACAAAACACTTTAATAACACAAATAATACATTGTGTAAGGCATTTCACAAGTCCACAGTCATGAGACCATTAATAATAGAAGATTCATTCTATTTATATTTTTAGCACATTTCTCAGATTTATGATTGCGAAAATTCCTGCACTTTGGAATGCTTTTTGTGTCATTAGCGATGTTGCTGAGTGAAATTTAAAATCAGAACAAAATTCTAGGAATCCGAAAGTTTGCATTGCGTTGAGAGTTTTTGGATTCGCGATAGAAAAATATTTACAGCAACAAAATTCATCAAAAATTCGAGGAATTGAGAATTATTATTACTCTGTTTTCCCTGATATAAGCCTTAGCCTTAGGTGAAATATGCTTGGTAACGCGTAGAGGTTTATTAAAGAGTAGAGGCTTAGTAAATGTAACCAAAGAATTTTGAGTGTCAAAAGACTAAGACTTAGGAACGAGTAGATCAGGAATACAGGGTAGGTCTAAAAAATATAATCTGAGAAATGTTAAAGTAAGACATAAGGGGTCGTTCGCAAATTACGTCACACAAAAAAATGACTTTTTTGACTTTTTTCACAAAATTTGTATGAAGAAAAAAAAATTTTGTTTGAACTGTCACAAAATCTTCAACCCACCCCCCGTCCCCTCTAAAGCGTGACGTAATTTACGAACGACCCCTAATCTAGGCTAATATTATGTCTTGGAGTCTGAGACGTGTTAGCATTTAGCTAATTTCACAGGTTGTCATGGTCTGAAGAAGGCATTTTCTCACAGTCCATTCTAAGCATCACCATTCTGTTTACCAGATCGTTCTCAAACTGTGTGTCGCGGCATACTAGTGTGCAGTGAGAGTTTCTCAGGTGTGCCAGTTTTCTGGTCTAACATTTTTCTTGAAATTGATCGAGGTCCAAAATTCAACCTGACACAATTAAGCAACTTTACCAACTAAAATTGGATATAAACACAGGTTTTTGGAACTCAAGTGTGCTCCCAACTCTTCAAAATGGCGGTTAATGTGCCGCGAGCCGAAAAAGTATGAGAAACTCTGGTTTATACCCTCTTTTCTTTAAGTTTCAGACTCTTAATATTAAAAAGATTTTCTTTAACTGACTCGAGTCGACTCCTTAATCCTGGGGTGTATTTTTTCTTAATACTTTCTCTGACCTCGCAGCTCCTTTTTTACCTTCAGGGAATTTTACGTTGTGATTTTATTGCCTTAATTTCCATCAGATAAACTTAGATTGTCAACGATTGATTTACATTTTTGATACAATCTTAAACTTATTTATTTTTCCAGATGACAGCGCCTCCAGCTGAGTACAAAAATTGACTATCTAATTTTGTCTTTTCAATTGACCAGCATCGATCACCAACAACTCGCACTCACTGAATATTCATATCTAATTTGAGATACATTGAGTTGAGATTTGAAATTCTTTTTCTTTTTCTACATGACGTCCGTACCATCAATTCTGCTACTAAAGTCCATCACTCTTCATGCATGCTACACATGCAGCACCGAAAGGATATAACCACAACAAATCAATGCGCTCAAGTCTGTGTTTATGAAAGCCCTTGTCATTTTTCTCTTGCTCTTCTCTATTCCACTTCGTGATGTTTTTCCTTTTTTTGGAATGAGTGGAAGGAACAAAAAAAAACGAACGTGGGTCAAAAAATTTATCTTGCAGAAGAAGTCGTTTTATATTTTTTCCGCTTTAGATTTTTTTATTTATAAATGGAATGCTTGAAAAGTTTATGAGAAAGATAAAGTTTCAACTATAAAATTTAAAAAAAAATTTCTTTTTAATTTAATTCATTAAAACTGCTCACGATAATTCCTTAAACATTTTGGATATGAATAGCACTCATAAATTTCCTCACTCAAAAGAAGTTAAATATTTAAATAATCTTGCATCAACTTCAAGAAAGCCATAAGCGGTTCTGAAACAATACTTTTCCCATTTTCCTCTTTTTAAAAGCTTGATGGGCAGCAGGGAGTAAGATGAAAGATGGTCTTGCATCCGTACAATCAAAATATTTAATGTAAGATTACGAAAAGGACTTCTCGACTGTATCCAGCCAAGCATTTCTTTCACCTTGGGTTAAATTTAATTTAAAAGGTTTATTTAGGTTTGTGAAAGCTGCAGAGCTAATAAATATGATTGACTCATAAAAATACATTTACGCACTCGATTGAGAAATTTAGTTAAATGACTTTTCTCCTCCTTCCTTTCTTCTTTTGCAGCTGTAATGTGATGGATTCGGTAAGATTGATGGCTTAAAAATTTACTACTCCAACAATTTATTTTTGTAACCCGTAAATAGCAGAAGAAATTGGGGTTTAATATACCAAAAGCATTGAAGTCAATTCCTTTCGAGCATTTGATGAAATTACATGCTCTGTGTATTGTGTGTGGAAGGAGAGCAGCAAGAAAGTTCAAGAACTGAAATTCTGCAGTTTCATTCATCGATTATTAGTCTTTGTTTTCTCTAGATATTAAAGCGATTACATGTGCATTGACATTGTCTTGGACAATTAATTTCATCATATTCATGTGGTTACTCTTGGACCCGGCCACAGATGAAGTAGATGAAAAGTTTACAAATACAAACACATTCATTAGATGAGTGGAATGAAGTCTATTCATTCTACTTACTGTAGTTGAACGGCAGCAATGATACGAGTCCAGTAAATAATTAAATTAATGCAGAGTTTGTTGATATTTACTGTTTGAATTATGAAACAAGACTGAAAGAAAATTCTGTAAATAGAACCGAGAGGAATGCAACTAGTTAAGGGGTCGTTCAATTATGACGTCCATGATTTAGGGGGGAGGGGGGTCTGAGATTTTGTGATACTTTATATTAAAGAAATTTTTTTGAATTTAAAATTTGTGACAATGAGGGGAGCGGGGGGCTATATATCCCAGTTTTTGATGGACGTCATAAGTGAATGACCCCTAAGCTGATTGAAAAATAAGACATTCGTCTACACATTCTTTTTTAATCTGTGACAAAAATTGAATATTGTAGGGTATGGACCCTCCAAACCCCCCCCCCCCATTAAAAAATGATATTTGTATCGGAAATCGCATGAAAAATAAAATCCAGCCCCTCCAATTTTGAAATTTAAACCCCCCACCCCTTGAAAAAAATTCTGGATACGCCCCTGCTTCTTAAAGTTTAGAGTAAACCCCATTTTTTGTATGAAAACATTGTAATACGATGAAAGGGGGTCCAAAAAATCGTCTTTGTACGTAATTTAATAAGGGGTCGTTCAATTATTACGTTACGTAGAACAGGGACTTTTTAGTCCCCCTCCTCGTTAAAAAATGAAAAAAAAAAATTCTTTAACCTGTTACAAAATTTCAGACCCCCTCCCCCCTAAAATGAGAACGCAATAAGTGAGCAACCCCCTGCTGATTATGTATAATAAATATAAAGTACCATTCGATGCCATCAAAAATTTAAATGCTGTCAAATGCCTAAAACATATTTTATGCTTATTCAAGTTAATGATTTTTGAGTAGCTTCCATCGTTCATATGCTTCACTTCATTTGAATGCACTGATGGAATAAATTAGCTTTTCAAAACTTTTTTTCCCTTTCAATATATTTATTTTTTAAGCATATAAAGTAACGAGGAAACCTCCAAGAAAAAAAGAAAGATTGAGGAAGTGAAATAAGTCATAAAAATTATTAGCGAATGAAGAAGAAGGAAATAAAAAGAGAGCGCGAGCGAGAAATTGATTTATAAATATTGATGTATACATGTACATGCTGTACTGATATGGTTATGAGAATTTAATATCATTTTCAATTATTGTTGTCAAGATTTCTTCTTCATCAGCTCGTGTTCGATGAAGGCATTAAATGAATATTATATATAAAAATGCCTACCTTTATGCCTAATTTTCCACATTTTTGTTGATCGATAAAGGAAAATGACAATAATTTTTTATTTTTTTTTTCTCTAGTCATATCGTCATGCATTCCTGATTTTTTCTTCTCCTTTAAAGAACTGTCTCGTTAATCATGAAAAGAAATGTTCTCGCAAATTCTTTCCTTTCTTTTATCGACAATAAAAAATGAGCAAAAGCATTCAAAAATATGAAATGAAATAAATTGAATTTACTCAAAGGCATTTTATTGTTGTGTCACTTGGGCACACATATCCAAACAAATATGCTTTTTTCCAATTGATTTCTTTTATTTTTCCACCTGAGATTTTTCATTCCCCTTTTTTATGTTGCTTGCATGTATATGAGGTAAAGGGATTTTTCGCCTAGGGATGATAAGCTCTTAATATGCTTGCATCGACAACGATGCAATTAACACAATTTAAACTTCTCCGATGCAGTAAATGATTATCCTCAAATGACTTGTTGACTGCAATTATTGGGCTGTTATTGTTTGTGTAAAGCCTTTCGTCATTCTGATTCAGGATTAATGAGAATTTCCTTACATATTGATGATCAAAGCAAACATTCAGAAATTTATTGCCATTTTGTTTTTTTTTCAAGTGAAATGTCAAATACTCCTTTGTGACTAAATTTCCATAAAAAATAATGAGATATCCAGCTTTGCTCACTCACAAAAGAGCCACTTAAACAATTTTTTCTGCAATTAGAATAAAAATTCAGCAAAAAAATCAACAATGAAAATTTGAAGTGGAGAAAATTTTCCGCATTTGAAAAAAGTCACATCCACTGGATTAAGGCAAACATGTTCCTTAGTCATCCGCCTCCGAATCTCCTTATTAATATGATTTAGAACTCTTATTTCCGCGGTGTTGTTAAATCAAGATACTTAAGAGTTTTCTGAACTCTTCTCCTTCCACTTTTCATGCTGATTTTACAATTCGCAAAAAAGGCATAAAAGTACGATGGGAACGGAACAAAAGAATTTCTTTTTTGTTATGTATATCACATAAAACCTTTTTTTTCATATGACATGATTTATATATTAAGATTTATACATATTTTCAATTTTTGCCTTATATAGTGTGAGATGATGAAAGGGATTCGATGACTAAGTAGGTCATACCACATGAAAATTTCTCGTCGAATTTCAAGTCAATTTTACAGATCAAAGGATGCTGTTATTGTTGGGTGTATTAAGAAATTCCTTTAGGTAAATTAGTCTCTCATGTTATTAGAGTTCAAAAAACTGTTTGAAACAGAAATTTCCGCCGCACAAAGCGACTAGACTATGTGAATATACGTAGATAATTTCATGATTGAATTAATAATTCATGAGGCAAATTTTAATTATCATAAGGTGGAGTATGTTAAGTTGTTTTAGATTAATTAAATTGTTGGCAAAATTTACCTCTTGTTTGTGCTTATCGTTATTTTTGAAAATTGATTGCTGATGTGCCTTCTTTTATTATTCATACGACTATAAAGGATGATCTGTGAAATATGAAATATGCTGCAGCAATTTGTTTAAAAAACCGTTAGAAATTTGAAGGTAATTGATAAAAAGTCGTTAAAATTCAAATTTCAAAATTTCGTTAAAGTTCAAAAATTCAAATTTCAAAATTCCGTTAAAGTTCAAAAATTCAAATTTCAAGATTCCGTTAAAAATTCTTGAATTGAAAATAAATGATAGAAAAATCTATGACATAAAAATTCAAACGCCAGCTTTGAAGGATGTGATAAAAATATCATGTAAATCATTCAAAGTAATCTTCGTCCTTTTTCCCTTCAATGTATATCCTATAATTCTACCTTTGTACTGAAGAATATTAATAACCTTTCATTTTGAGTCTCTCCTACTTTGAAATTTAAATTCCCCAAAAAATTCGAAATCCATGCATAATAAGTATTGTTGACTGTTGCTATTTCAGGAACCAGGTAAATGAGAGAAAAACATTAAAATGTTTTCTATGTAATCATAATTTCTGTCAGAATCATACATAATGATATTTTTCATTAAAATCAATAAAAGTATTATTCGAAAAAAGCAGCTGAATTAACAATGTCCCATAAAAGTTTTTATAAAAATTCATTTAAATTGTTGAAAGCTAAACGTGGTGAGAATTCATAATTATTTGTGTGAAAATACAGCAAATAATGTTTTTCACTCTTTTTTCTGTGCCGTAAATAAATTTGACATTATCTAAATTAAATCTGATTCTGGAAATTATTATTATTATTTTCACAAATACTTTAATCTTATGTTTGAATATTCAATGATTGTGATGCTGAATAGAACAATAATATCAAATTTGCATTGATTTCGGAAGGATTTTAAAAACATATTTCATAATTTGCATGCTGAATATAATTATTAAGGTTTTTTTTCCAACCTCACATAGATAAATTATTTGCTCGGCGAAAATTATGAAATTAAGCGAAAAATGAGTATAGCTGCCATGTAGGAACATAAAATAAAAGGCTTTTGACAGGTGAATGGAGAGGAAAACAGACATCTGTGCTCTGTTGGTACGGCAGAAAGACTAACAATGCTTTTATAATTTTTAATATTTTCAGTTTTATTTCAGAGAAATTGTGCATTCTCTATTAATGATGATGTCATTTTCAATAAAATCATTTTTGGTAAAATATGAAATTTTCACAGATATGTCTGGTTTTGTGATGCATATTGAAGCTTTACAAGTAATTTTTGGAATTTAATTCATCATTTACAGGTGAATACTATTGAATTTAATATCAAATACTTTACTTTAAATAGATTTTTCATTACTTTGAATCAAATTTTGTTGAAATCAACAAAACTTTCAAGCAGTTCTGCGACTTTTTGAGTTTTCTCCATACTGTTACTGTTTGTTAAGGACTTTCCATTGGTTTGTGACTGTTTCTTCCACTGAATAACCCAAAATTTACATTTTTAGCCAACTTTTAAAAGATTAGTCTGATTTTGAAAACCTCACAATTTTGTACTAAAACCATACAAATCCAAAAACCTTTCAACAGCTAATAAAACCATACAAATCCCGAAAACCTTTCAACAGCTAATAAAACCATACAAATCCCGAATAAAGAGGATTTAAGCCGTTAAAGATCGATCGACATATGCACCAATTTTTCCCACACATCCGAAACAATTGTGTTTCAGATAACTTTAGTGTCATTGACATAATTAATTTCGAGCATTTCGATGAATGGATTGTTGTCGACAAAATCGTAGAGCTGTTTCGATCCAACCAAGAAACTGCCAACAATTCGACCACGATGAATGATTTTCTTATTATTAGTGACGCATCCTTTATTGACGAGATCAACAACATGAGCAACTTTTGAGAAAATTGACAAACTTTTTTTGGAATAAGGTGTGGGATAATTTTTAAGTACGGCAAGATTAAAATTTGAAAAGATTAAATAAATGTCAGAGGATTGACACGAAGAAGTTTCCAGAATTTCCACTTAGGATGTCAAACATCCTAAATTAAACAGACTTGTACTACACAAAACATATACGGCCTGTTTCACTAAAGTGGATTATCCTCATTTTCGGATTAACTCATTTTGCAGTGCAAGGAAATTTCAAATTAAGTTTTTCTGACGTAGAATTTCATGACTAGTCCTAATCCGATGAGTTTGAAAAATATTTTTTTCTCGAAAAAAAGATATAGCAAAAAAATAGTTTTAGTTAAAAGATTATCCGAAGATTATCCTGGGATTATCCTGTAGATAATCCTAAAATTCAATCCTGGTACCCCTCAGTTTTAAAATTTTGGGATTATCTACAGGATAATCCCAGGATAATCTTCGGATAATCTTTTTACTAAAACTAATTTTTTGCTATATCTTTTTTTCGAGAAAAAAATATTTTTTCAAACTCATCGGATTAGGACTAGTCATAAAATTCTACGTCAGAAAAACTTAATTTGAAATTTCCTTGCACTGCAAAATGAGTTAATCCGAAAATGAGGATAATCCACTTTAGTGCAACAGGCCGATACATTTTGATAATAATAATAATAACTTAAATTAACGAAATTAAAATACTAAATGTGCTTAAAATGAATATCATGACTAGCATCAAATGAACTTTTAAGTTTGCACGGACATCATTCAGGTAAAATGACTAAGAGAACTCCAGAACTTAAAATTGTATCGAGACAGTTAAACACTGGGTATGTGATACGTTCATTTAATAAATTATCCTTACAAATTTGATAGATTCTTTCCATTTTATTACTCTTACTCGAATCACCTTCGGATATAGCATCTAATCATGCCATGAAAAGGATTAGAAGATTATTTTTTTATTTTTATAACGTATAAAAAAAATTTGAACCAATTTGAAAATTTTACCTAACTGCCGATTTCGAGATTTTTCTTCAGTGCAGAAACACGAGAAAAAATTAAACCGTCGCGACTATCAAGCTTATCAAGAAATAATGGAAGAGCTAGCAGCAGAAGTGCTTTTGGTTCCAGTAATGGGTGGTAGGAGTCTGGCATCAAGAATGCCAATCTTTTTAAAAGCTCCTTCAGTGCTGTAATTCGCGTTTTTTTAGTGTTTAATGTTATTTATAATTTTAATGTCATTCGTTTTGATTCAGTTACAGTGCGATCGTAAAGGAAGCACTCACTAGTAAGGCTAAGAACCTTAACAAACATCTCTACAGAGGAGAAAATGGAGTTAACCTTATCGATCAACGCATTGAGATCATCCGTCGAAATGTAGCCGCAATAAATGCAATCCAAACTCCTCATCATCTCATTAATCCAAATTTACAGAACATACTTGTAACTTACAACAACAAGATAAATGAATTGGAAGTATTAAAACATGAGATCGAGAATGAGAATGAAGCTGTGTTGGATGATCGTGTACTTTTTGTGGATTATGATGAAGCTGTGTTGGATGAGAATGCTGAAAACTTGGAACGTGACGATGATGTAGTTAGGGATGATGATATCGATTTTGATGAATACGTTGAAGATGACGATGTTGGATTAATTGATTTTATTGACGACAATTTTGATATCCACGTTGAGGATAATTTCGATCCAGATGTAATGCTTAATCCTTCGACATCAATACAAAATGTTATATTACTTGAGGATTTTGTGCGGGAGCACAACATAGTAATAGATGACGCAATAACGCTGACTGATGCGGGCTTTGGTGTAGTTCATGGTATGACATTAAACCGAGACGTGCGGATGTACAGACCTGGTGACATCATGACTAAAAGACATTGCTACACGATGATGCACCAGCTCGATCCATGGGCGTATAAAAGTTAATTTTTTTTTATTTTATTCTATTTATTTTAATTTTTTTATGAATAGTCGGTTGTCGAGGCTTTGGCATTGCAGTAGTCAATGGAGAGTTTAAAATCTTTGCTCACCACTCTTATGACTATGAGGAAGGTGTGCTACTTTCTACAAACATAGTAGCATTCATAGAAGTCGACGAAAATCAGCTCAATTATAATTATGAGGGAGTGCTTCAGACGTTCGCTGCATATCAGTGGCAAAATGGTTGCTCTGGTTTTGACAACGGAAGTGCAATGAAAGGACGGGCCTCAATTTACCAAGCCCTTTACGCAGTTCAGCCATATGAACCCACTACGATGTGTATGATGAAGAAAAAAATCAGCGTAACGCATTTAGATGAGGGCAAATATCTACGCATGCGAGACATCCATTTTGCATTAGCACATTTGCATAAATCAGCTGACCCATGTTTCTTATGTTATGAGCTATACAAAAAGTCACAGGTCCATCCTCATTGCCATCATGCCTCTGGAAGAGTCCCCCTCTATCCTTTACATATCACAGAGGAGTTGATATTGGTGCATGATTTCGGTCAGCCAGATTTTTTAAGTCGTTTTTACATAATTTTGGATGCAATAAAACATGATGATGACGAGGATTTCGAAGCAGACGACATTCACCGTAGACGTGTAAATGAGTTGCAGTATGCTGAGTATATACGAGCAGGAAGTGGCTTTACAACGTTGTCGACTGCATCTGATTACCTTGTTAATGGTAATTCTCAGATAGCTTTTGCGAACGATATTACACGTACTATCGTGAATGGTGCTGAGTTCTGGCCAATGGTTGATGAAGAACCGATGAAAGGTTATTTTCGAGACGTGGCTAGATTGTAAGATAATTTTTGCTATTATTTTATTTGTTGAACTTTTTTAATAGTATATTTTTTTCAGTTTCCATCATTTGCGACTTTAATCATTTCAGCTTCCATTATTTTCAACTCTTCACATTTTTTCATTTAAATAAGGGATTACAGAGTTCTGTATCAATCCCTCTCATTATTATTTGCAATTAACTGAAAATTTCGCCTAGCACATGGTTTTGCATTCACAGCTTTATTGTCAATATTCCACAGCATTTTTGATGTAAAAGTTGTTGCTCGATTACCATTCGTACCGATCTCATTCATCCAAGGCTTGTCACATAGAAATTTACCAGGATGTGACTTTACCGAATGTTCCTTTATCTTCCTGTACATTCTCTGCACTATGTCAATTAGGCAAAATGTCCAGAAAATCCTCGGATTCAGTCCATCAAGAGCTGCTAGCAAGAACAACTCAATATTTGCTCAACCTGGACAATTCAAATGAGACAAACTCAAATGTGCAAATAATTATTCATTGAATAAAGGAATATTCGCTTTAAAATAATTATATTAAAAGCTTATTTTATTAATGCGTGTCACATGTACAGATTTTACACAATATTGTTCTCCCCCATCGGTTGATCTACAATTATTCTATCAAATCCTAATCTCGTCAAGTCAATTTCTAGAAAATCACCTTTGGTATATTTTGTATGATATAAACTCGCGAACATTTCTGAATGGATACCAAGATCTTTGTGATTGTGGAGTTTTGCGAGCACGGCATGTGAGAATTAATGAAATTTTCTCAAAATAATTATCGAATGATGAGAAGCGTATAAGAAAAACATTTCAAACCTTCAAAAACATTTATCAAAATACTGCTTCCATCTAAACTTCAAAGCATTATCACAATTCAGCTTATTTATGCTTTAACATTCATTCCATGTTGACTCTTATTTTATCATTATTTCCTTTTAGAAAAAAAAAACCCAATTGCATGCAACACAAATGTGAATTTTCTCACAAAACTCAAATTGATAAAAAATGATTCAGCATTTGTAAAGAGGAAGATAGAAAATGTTATTGCATGAAAAAGAGAACAGAATTTTTCCATTAGTTTACTTACTATCGTTTGTAAATCGTCACTAGAATTTTGATGTAAGGATATAGGGATATATGTGAAAAACAACTGGAAATGATTTCCTCTTTTGTCTTTGTTTCGTCGAAAAAATAAAGAGACATTATTTCATTTCAATTACATCATTCAATTGCTTGTCAGATTGGAATTTACGTTCTCATAGGCATTAGCTCTAATTGCTTCATCCAGTATACCACGAATTTTTTCACATCCCAACTGACAGCAATCGAAAATTTTATTTAAATCTTTTAGATAGAACTTTTGTGATAGCTCGATGAATGCAACGCTTTGTTCATGATCACCAATTCGTGGTAATGCGGCAATTGTTAAAGTTGGTCCACCTGTATTGGAATGAAACATTCTCGTCTTTATAAATCCATATAGGAAAAAGGGATTTTTACAGGAAACTTACCACAAATCTCTTCTAAATGGGAAACATCTAACAAAGCTATACCATCATTTGTTAAGGATGCTGTGCATGCACAAACATACTCTTTCATACATATTCCGGCATCTATTAAAGCTAATGTTGCAGCATTAACAATCGTACATATTTCACTTCCACCGTCATGCTGCAGAACTTCTATATTTAAATCAAGCTGTGATTTTTCATACTTTTCCACCAATATGACTGATTTGAATATATTTCTCAAGTTTATCTCTATTTCACCTAACTTCTTACTGTTCTTTACAACTTTCTGTCTTTCGCCGTTCTTTGAAAATGTTGCAAATTTTACTCGTACATTAAATATGAATGATTCATCCTTTTTGCCTGAACTCTTTGATGGATGCTTTGGTCCTGAGATTGACGCAATCACTTTTGTATTTCCATGAAGCATGTAGGCACTTCCATCGCATCTGTTTTGTGTGTAAATAATTCACTTTGATTTTTTTCCGTCAATTTATTCAACAAATTATTAACAAACCTTCCAAGCACACCTAATTTGCATTGAATATGTCTCAATTCATTGTGTCTGCGTCCATCAACTCGTAGTCCTTGCGCTGACAAAAGATCTTGCACCATTTTACTGTACTTTTATGATAAATTTAATGTTTTTAATAAAAATGTGAATTTTTGTTTTTATTAAGGGGGAGAACAACTAAGGGGAAAAAAGTTTGAGGGGAATGTTACAGATTTTCAAATTTTCCCAACTCTGTTCCAACTGTCATTCATATTTCATGAATATTTTGAGTGGTTTGGTACCATAAAATTATCATAAGTGCAAAACTTATGCTGATTAAATTCATTTCACGCCTATAAATGGTTCGTTAGAGGAATTTTCTTGAAAATTTTATTCAAAAGTTTACTTAGTTAAATTAATTAAATTAAAATTTTAAAGGAGTCTCTCGCATGACTTTAAAGTGAAAATCTCGATAGACATGCACAGCATGTTGGATACATGTCTACATCGCATAGATTATGGCGAATTTTCGATTAATCTTCATATCTAGTAACTCCAACTCCTCAGTCTCTGCAACAATGTCATGCATGTCGACAAGATCAAATGACTAGCACGTGCTGTAACATTTCTATTCTGAACTTTTGTTGATTAATGGAAGAAAGTACTTGTTATATGCATAACCATCTCAACCCCTCAAAACATTAAACACGCACTTATACAGAGAGAAAGAGGGAAAGAGAGAGGGAGGCAAGAGTTTATTTTTATCTGATTTAATTACTCTCATTTTATGCTTAATGTCCCACCAAATAAATTTATCTCTTTGACACTTCAAATCCATTAAGACTGTTTTTATGAATATCCACAGGCTATTTTTTCCACTGGACGCAATATGATTTTTATTAGGCTTACAGTTATTTTCAAATGCACCCATAATAATATCAAAATAAGTAACAATAGACTTGTAGCTTGTCGTGACCTTTCATGCTAGTGATAAATGATATTGAGGCTTGTGAAATTAATCACGAAAGGAAATTTGGTACATGATGTATTTTTTCTTGTTCTCTGACCTGCTTATTTGATCTCACTCTTGCGTAGGTTTTATTAGAGAAAACGCATGTTATTTATACAATAATACTTGATAGAAACTAAGAACTTAATTAGAGAATTTCAAAATGTTAACGGTTTTCAAAAATTCAAAATTCCTCGGAAAAATGAGTTTTTCTTCTCCTTTGAATTTGTTTATTTGGTAAAATTTTGCAAATTTTTAATTTCCTCTATTAATACTGATAGATTTCCTTTAAATTAAGCACTATCTGATGTCAGCAATTAGCTTAATTATAGTAGACATAAAATAACTCAGTATTATTAAAGGAATAGATCGATTTTCAGTGAAAATTTCTAGTTGATTGATTAGATAATTTTTCCTTACATTTTTTACCCATTAATTAATTGCAGTATCTGTGAGGATATAAGCGTGTAAAATGGGTGGTGGACATCATCATCATGAGATCAAAATCCCAGACTGGAGAATGTATAAAGTGGAAAATGCAAAGGAACTAGTGGAAGTTGAAAAGGCATTAAACAGGATTGGTTTGAAAGATCCATGGCTTAGAAATGAAGTTTGGCGATACGATCCAAAGATCCAGAAGTACACCAAAAATCAAAAGTTGATGAAAAGCTTATTCCGCGGACTTGGTGTTGGTCTTGTTTTGACAGTAGCTACAATTGCTTTAGAAAAAGCTTTTAAAGTTGATTATCATGATCCAAGAGGCGTTCATGGACATGGTCATGGCCACGGACATGCCGAGGAACATCATTAAATAGATTCATTTATGTAGCTGTAAAAATCAGGAGGAATAAAATTAATAAAAACAAGACTTTTGTGTAGTTTTCTTCATTATTTGAAATCGTATTTAACAAAATCTCATCAATTTTTATTCGAACTAATGAATTAAATAATAACATTTGTATGTTTTTTGTCTAAATGAACAATCAGCATGGTATTGTAGCGTTTTTCATATTATTCTCATATAAATAAATAATTTACACAATTGTTTTTATGCTTCATTATGATTAGACAGTTTAGTATTTGAGCAATTTAATCGACAACATTTGATTCTGTTGTGATTGAAAAGCTTTCATCAATCGTTTCCTATTGCATGAACGATTTCGTCTGGTCCGCTGAAGAACACCTTAATGATTCTCTTGCAGCCTGTGGAATTTGACTGTATTAAAGTTGATGAAGACGACGATGATGAGTCTTTTGCGTTAGTACTACTTGAAATATTGGAAGTACTGAAAAAAAGGTGATAACATACATGTTATTTTAAGACATTTTCATTAGAATTAAATGATTAACTTACTTTGTAGCCGGTGTATTGATGTTCCAAACATAAAACGATCCATCACTACAACCGGAAAGAAGCTTCTTGCTATTTGAACTCCAGCATAGAGATTTCACAGAGGCAGTATGATTCTTTAAATCTAAGAGTTGTTGGCCTGCTGCTAAGTCGAAGACCCTTATTTTTGTCTCATCGCCTGCAAGCACAAATTAAATTTATAGACTCAAATATTTTAAAGTTCAAATTTAACGACTTTTTGAAATTTGAATTATTTAAAGTTCAATGAACTGAAACCAGCGACAAATTCAAATTTCAAATGACCGTTATATTTTGAACCAGCTTTAAGGGTAAGCTCAACTGACCTGCAGCTGCGAGGAATTTCCCATCTGGACTAAAGCTAATTGTGTTCACGGGTAAATGACATTCGGTAAAGATCCTCAATAATCTTCCTGAAGTGACACACCACATTCGAATATTTGTGTCCGCAGAGCCAGTTGCAAAATAATTGCCATTTGGATGAAAAGCTATACACTGCAAGCATACGGATGTAAAAATTAAGAAATCATCAAGAATCTCAATAATTAAGCTTACATCTACGTCTAAAGTGTGCCCTGCATAAACCCTAAGTGGAAATTTCCTTTCATAGGACCAAAGTCGAGCTGTTGTATCACGTGAACCTGTGGCTGCATAGCAGCCATTTGAACTCTCATCTACACACCAAATTGGATATTCGTGACCACTATAAAACAAATATTAATGGCTATTGCTGCATAGTCAATATTATTGAATTTTACCGATAAACTGAAGCACAAGTATACGAGTCAGCCTTCCATAGGCGAAAAGTTTTGTCTCTAGACACACTGAGTAAAGTATTATTTCGTCCGAAAATCAGATCCGTCACTGAGCTTCGATGTCCTCGGAGAATAATACTTTGAGAATCTATTGAGCTGTATAAATTGAACAGGACATGATATAATTAAGCTGGGACACAAAAATAAACGAGAATTGACTTACAAATTATTTTCACAGCTGTTTTTTGATGTGTAGTCCTTCCACTGCTCCTTAATACTTAATGTTTTCCTATATTTGTTACAATTTCTTCGTCTTTTTGACAGTTTCGTTAAAGCATTTATGGTCATTGAACTTTCATCAGTACTTTCTCCTTCCTCTCCTCCACTCGACGCCTTTAAATTCCTCTCAACCTCTTCATCGCTCGTCTCATAGTCACTCAAGTCATCCGCTAACATACGATTGCAGTTATTTATCGACCACTGACACAAACGATCGTCAAATGACTGAAATGGCTTATGTCCATAATTCTCAAAGCCATTTATTGACCATAGAAGGATTGAGGAATCTTCAAAGCCAGCAGCCAAATGACACAATTGCTTATCGGTTGTTGTGGAACAGAGACTAAAAATAAAATGGAAAAGGAATTGATATTCAGTTGTAAATCTATCAAATTCGGACATTTACCTGTTATCAGTGTAATTTATATTAAAAATTCGAATTGGTTTGTGATATTTACTATCGACTCGATGCAGGCATTCACGCAGTCTTTTTATTTTAATATTGCTACTAGTACTGCCATACAAAATGTCCATGGAATTGTCATCACATCGATTGAGAGCAGACTTTTCATATTGCAGTCCACTGTTTACATTAAATTTAATATCTTTATCAAGAGTATCACAATATGAGGGGTCAGTATATCTATCAATGTTTGATTTAGACGATGAGTTTCTATGTGTTTCATAATTATTTTGATGTAACAGCAAGTCAGATTGTGAGGACGATGATGACGACGAGGAACTGCCGTCATTGGAGTCTTCATTTAAATCGTAGAGATCCATATTGAACCAAAGATGTAGAATTTGGATGAGAAGTACGTGACCATGTTTGGAGAGATATTTATTGAGCACGGAAAGTGTCTTGTTCGATATCTTTGCCTTATATTTGCACGATCGAAAGTTTAGTATGAGCTTATTGTCCTTAACATCTTCTAGTCGCTTTAAATATGATAAATTACTTATCAATTCTCTAAACATTAATAACTTTTGTTCGTCCAAATTAAGTTGACTTATGTGTGCAGCCTGATGCTTTGATGTACTTGGCGTAATTCTATTATAAATATTCTGTTGTAGGCTTGATGTTTGTGATGATTGGTGTGGAAGAAAATGAATTGTTTGTGGAACGACGACGACGAGATTAGAATCACTTCCATTGACTTTTTGTTGCGAAATCTCTTGCACATTACCAACTAGACATGAAAATTTGCGTAAGAAGTCATGAGCTGGCCTCCATTCTCGACCTTTTAGCATCTCAATATATAAATGACAAACAATTGGCGGTAATAATGTTTCTAGCTCTCTTCGTACTATCGAGTTTCTCTGGCACTGCACAAATTTTACTAATCTACTGACTTGTTGATCTACTAGACTTTGACTCCCATTTAGACTTGATATGTTTGAAAATGTAAATGAATTAGTTCGCGAGATTTCTGTATTAATTTTAAGATCCATTAGAAATTCCTCTTTCGACTGTGTAAGCACTAAGTCACTTTTCCGAAATCTTTCATTTATCTAAAATAATAATAACATCATTAGACCTTCTTACGCTCCTCATAGCTATTCAGAAAATTAATTTTTGTTTAGCTAGTTTCCAATTTTTTTATTTACAGGTTAAGTGGAGAAAATTTTATCGGATTTTCACCAAATTTTCTATGATAACACAGCATATTTTGCTTTCTATCGATGCTTACCGGATAGTTTTTTTGTTTTAAATAATTATTAAGTGTGGATTTTATGGAATTTTTATTCATTATCTTGTTTTTAGATAAATGAAACTATAACAAACACAACAAGTTAAAAATACATAGCACTTTGAGCTACCTAATGCGCCTCCAACTTACTTCCGCACTTTTTCTATTGTTCTCGTCTTTACTGTTTTGTCAGATTTTATTTCTGGCTACATCTAGTTCTGGATATGCTAATTATTATACAATTAACGTTCTATAGTTGTTATTAAGTGGTATGAAATGACTCGGACAAAGCGAAAAACTCGTTCCACTCTTGCCTCAAATTTTTGCTAAAAATAAAAATTCAAATTTTCTTAAAAGCCGTTGAGTAATTTTAAAACTAGTTTTCCGTGAATTTCCTTGACTTTTCACATCCAATTCTTAATTTTCGCACAACTATTAGTCATTATCTATTAGTATTGGTCTATTATAAGCACTATTAACACCTGAAAATTCAGTTTCTACTCAATATTAACGGTTTTCAAAAATTCAAACAAAAGTTCAAAAACTTTTTTGACACAATATTGACAGGAACTGAAAATAAATATAAATTCTTCAATAAATCTCTCGTAAATGTGAAATTAAGGAATTAAAAATGAAAAAGTGTGGACAGTGTAACAGTACGGAAATTGAAGTCGATAGTGCTCGAGGAGATGAGGTCTGTACAAATTGCGGTGCGGTTTTAGCTGATAATATCATCGTTGCTGAAGGTAATAAATAACATTTTATTTCTATACAATTTTTACATCAAGTTTTCAACACTTTTCTCTAAATTCAGTTCAATTTGAGGAAAATGCTCATGGAACGTCCGCAGCAGTTGGCCAGTTTGTGTCAGCAGGTAAATGCTCATTGATTGACATCCAGTGGACATAATAAATTAACTGTTTTGATGAATTACAGACTCAAAAGGTGGTGCAACGGGATATGGGAAGTTTCATGTCGGAACAAGCACAGAATCTAGAGAAGTGACACTTAGAAAGGCAAAAATTGGCATTTCACACTTGTGCAATATGCTGGCACTCAACAATCATTGTATAGAAACAGCACACAACTTCTTTAAAATGGCTCTCTCAAGAAATTTAACTAGGTGGGTTCGATTTCCATATTTGAGTGCTATTCCTTATCTGATTAGGTCATTTGTAATGATCAGATTTGTGTATGTTTTTGTAGATCACTTTCTGTATGTTTTTGTTGAAAAACTTTATGTTAATTGAATTCGTTTATTTTAGAGGAAGAAAGAATTCACATATATATGCAGCATGTGTGTACATAACATGTAGAACAGAAGGAACATCACGTAAGTTACACAAAATAATCAAAATCTAATTAGACATTAATAATCTTTAAAATTTGTAGACTTGCTGATTGATATTAGCGATGCACTTCAGATCTGTTGTTACGAATTAGGCAGAACATACTTGAAGTTGTCACAAGCTCTTTGCATAAACGTTCCATCCATAGGTGAGTAAAAAAAACAAAAGCAGACACAGTTTATTAGCTTTGAATAGATTCTTTTGATTTATTTAAATTAAGTTCATTCAAAAATTTATGCACACTACAACTACATTTTCTCATCATTTTTTATCATCTTAAACTTCCTTCGTCTACGAAGCATACATAGATTATATATTTTTTCTTGAAACTAGTTTCAAATCACGAATTGATTAAAAATTGAATTAATTTATCCCTTTCACATATTGACAAAAAAGTTATTGACTTTTTGTACATCTATCATAATTATCATTTGGACTTGGCAATGCCAATTCGTTATTGCTGCTATTTGAGACAGCCTTCTTTAAAGTATTTGTATTCGAGTGACCATTTGATGGTGGTCCATAAAATATGAGTTCAGGAATTTGACCACCTTGAACGCCAGTTCCGTTGGTCGATTCAGAAGAGCACTGAAAATTAAATGTAACTGCGCCAGTACATACTTCCGTCATTCCCTCTTGTCCGAAGAAACTTAATTCCGTACCATCTAAAATCACACTAGCAGTATAGAAGCATTCAGGTTCAATTTGGATTGGATTCTCAAAGAATACATGGAACGTATTCGATGATCCATCAGAGAAGAACTTTGTATTGCTTTCAGCGAGTATTCGTCCTAAGCGTTTCAATTCAATTTTAACATTATAGTCAGCTGCGCCTGTTGAAGATCCATAGAGTCCAAATCCGACAATAAATATCCTTTTATCCACACTAAATTGTATTGAATCACATCGTCCACGATATCTCCATTGGTTGCTCCTAAAAATAGTTTACATGCATAAGAATTTGTTGGAATGTCAATTAGAAAATAACGACCAAAAAATATTTAAAAAATAACGGCTAAATTTTTTTTGAAATTTCATTAAAGTTCAAAAAACTTTTGAAAAAAATAAATAACGGACAAGTCAATTCCTGAAAAGCTGTAGATTAAAATGTAAATTTAAACATCATTCAGCCTTACCTGTAAGCACACGATAAGAATCGATGGCATATTTGAGCTTTTAAGCCGCTTCGAGGCTTGATAGGAAAATTAAGTTGTGGCTTACTCTTGGCCGTAAAATGCAAGAAAATATCAATAGTCTCCTGTTGAGTCAAAATGCATAATTGCGCTACATTATTAGCAAATTGTTCTAATGTCATCGTTGGGATTCGAATGAGAAATAATGCAGTTCCGAGAATCTGTCTTTTATTCTGAGATGTGGGATCAATTTCAGCTTTTTGACAAGCCGTATGAGCCCAGTTCAAAGCTGCCTCAAAAAGATTAATCTCCTTACAATTGAGAGTTTCACGTGCGAGAATAGTTTCAAATGTTTTAATGTCAATGTCCACAAATCCCTCAGATTTAATTGACATTTCTGCTTGTGCATCTAAAACCTCCCAACATCGTGCCATCAGTTCTGGTTCCTCAAATAATCTGCAATTAACAGATTAACACGCATTTAATTAAGTCAATTTTGTCTTGGTTTTTTGAGTATTTATTACCTTGATTGACTCAACAGAAGGCAAGCGTTTTTTGCTGTCAAACTTGTTTCTAAAAAATTAACACATGCACGACATAAATGCGGTACAATATATTTTTTGGCAACATATAGAGTTGCTAGTACGTTATCTTCAGAGAGTTGTATTTCATCACAATAGAGATATCTGTGGATGGACAAGCATTTAGACATTAAATTTTATCACTTGACATTTTGAGAGTCAACTTGCCTTAACATCGTTAAGAATGCAATAGGTTCGACATCAGGTACACGAATTTCAGTTTTGTTCTCAGCAAGTCCACCGTAGAACATTGCATAAAATACCGACGATCCTGTTGCTAACACATATTTGTGGGCTGGTATGGCTTGTAAATTGTCTGGAATGCATTATTGTGTTATTAAAAATTGATTAGTTACTTCCGGGTTTTTTTTGCACGATAGAAAGCAATTGTGTGTGGAGATGACTGAAGTGCATTATTACTATCTATATGTGCTTACGATTGTGTTCAGTTAGGCATAGTAAGCATTAAATTTGCTGAATTACATGAATTTATGAATGAAACTTTGATTTTATTGAATCAGTTCTGATTAGGTACTATAACCTGGTTGACTTATGACGTCCATTAATTTTTTTTTGGGTATTTGGACCCCATTGAACCCCCCAAATCTAGAATGCACAGTTTCTGAAGTGTCAAACAGCTTCAACCCCAAAATTCATTCCCGGATTTAAACATTGCTTTGTCAACAAAAAGTGCTGCAATTAATTTAACAGCCTCACTTCATAGCAACCCCGGATCAAATTTCATGCCACTAAGGCATTCATTTCTCCACGAGAGAAAAAAAAAGCAGTAAAAAATACCAAAAGTTTCACACTTTCACAGTCTTAATGACTATTTTTTTGGATGATTAATTCATCAATCGATTAGTCACTTCCATCGTTAAACAAAAACAAAAAAAAAATTAATAAAATTGGATAGTAATTTACCTTCATTCCCCACAATAAATTTCACATCAGCCATTAATTCATTATTGAACATAGCTGCATTGCGTTCGCGTACACTTGGTTTATTGGCTTGCCAGTTTGGATCACTCGTTGGATCTTCAACCTCCTGATTGATTTGAGCTATTGATAGTGCGGATGGTGATTGTAGGCAGAAGGATGTTGAAGTTTGTGGACTTGGCGACGGAATTGGGGAGTTTGGAATGCTTGATGGCTGAGTTATAAGCATATTATCTCGTTGATTTGATGGCTGTTGTACATTTAAATTATGTGGTGGCGACATTAAAACCTCATTATTCACTATTAAGAGAAAATTATGTATTGTAAGATCAGGCACTGCACATTGACTGTAGTAAAATTACTTCCAAGAATCAAATGAATTTAAAAACAAAAACTTTTTTTCCCATCATTACCAGAAATCCAATGAGGCGTTTGCGAATAAGACATATTTGCTGGCTCTGAATTACGTTTCATTTGTGCAATCTTTGAATAAATATTGGACATTGCCATTATTCTGAATGAAAATCATGAAATTTATCCATTTTAAGTAGGAATTTTAATAAAAACAAAAACGTTTTTCAACTTTTGAGGAACTGAAGAAAAAAATCAATAATGTTTTAGAGCGAATTGAGAAAAATAGTCAGTTATTCGAAGTTCTTGTGCAATTGTCGGATAACTGAGACACTTAAGAACAACACAGGAAATTAAGATAGATTTAATTTACTGTGGATGATTGGAAAACATGAAAGCTGAATGAATTATGGCCTCGTAAAGTGTCCAAGGAATTGGAAAATATTAATTATGGACGAGTGTCATTGCCATAAGTTACAGTTTGTCATTTACTGCTCTGAGTAGTGTGGATAACATTTATTGATGTATGAACTTGTCATGATCATATTACACAATGCCTGGGATCTAAAATGATGACGTATCGAAGTGAAGGTGGGGGGATATTATGGGATACTAATCTATCAATGTACCGAAGGATAATGTACTTTAGGGTCAAGGTTTAGAGGGGGGAGGGTTAGTGTTATTATTGTCTCAAAAAATTAAATTTATGTATTAAAATTGGTATTTAAAATTCAAAATATATCAAAGTTCAAAATTCACATTTTAACTGTCATTTCAAATTCAAAATTTAACGGTTGCTTAAAGTTCAAAATTTTACTGTCATTCTGAAGTTCAAATGAAGGCAAATTTTGAACTGAATCAAACGAACTTAGAATTACTGAACGAAAAGAATCTGCCTTAATTAAGAAATTTTTCTTGTGAATATTTGAAAAAATTAGGTTTATGTATTAAAATTGGACGTGAACAAGCTAGTCTTTAAAAAAATTCTTGCTACGCTCCTAACTCTAAGGGGTCGTTCGCTTTTTAGGCGAAGGGTGGGTCTGAGTAACAGGTCAAACAAAAGAAATTTTTTTTCGTTCAAAATTTGTAACGAGGTGATGATCTAAAAAGTCACTGTTCTGCGTAACGTAATAAATGAACGACCCCTAATGCAAATTTGGTCTGGTCTACAGTTAGATTTGAATCACTTCGTTAACAGCTGTTCTGTCTTAAGTCTGCTTTTGTAAAAGGATTTGAACAACTTTTCAAGTTCTTACGGTTCTACTAGATAAATTCAGTTGATTCTAGTAATTGTATGTCTTGTGCATTTTTTTCATCACGCATGATGTGGAAAAATATGAGTGACAGAGACAGAGAGCGAGTGAGGACAAATAAAAATGTGTTGATACCTCGCAAGTTACCGTGCAACTGGTTTCCATAATTTTCATTGCCATTGGCATAGTAATTATCATTCAGACGAATGTTTTGATGATAATAATAAGCTCGATCATGGTCCACATATTGGTTGTTTAATTCGTACAACAAGTCGTCGTCTTGTGGCGTTAAAATCTCGTCAATAACAGCAACGCCACTCTCGATTGTCCTTAAATTACTTTGAATATTCTCGTTGAACTTTGTATACCAAATTCCCGATTGTGATATTATCCAATGGATTATGTTGTAGCCAATATGATCACTTAACTGCTGTTGAACTAAGACCATTTTTGCTACTTCTGAATTATAACTGTTTTTATTCTTCTTCTTGCGCTGCTGCTGCCGAGAGAGAGAACAGCAATTGATTTCGCCAAAGACGTTTCACTTTCTTTTATCTTTAGGGTTCAAAAAGACTTTCTCTTTCATTTAAAAAGAAATGAATAAATCATTGAACTTCTTTTCACTTTCTTTACTCTAAATGACATAAAAATTGTCTTCCTTCTTCACTTTCAACACGTCACGTTTATTGTTCTACGGGATAATAATTATTTAATAAATTGTTAATTCCGAGTTCATTGACAATATTATTACAAGCTATACGGGAAATATTTGTGCGCAAGATAGCAGAGCAAGCACGTCTGCTTTGTTTAAGTTAACTCTTGAAAATAATCCACAACAGTGAGACGAAAGCGAAAAATATTACTCAATAAACGTTAACTTACTGACTGACTAACTGAATCTGAATCTTGCTTTTCTTGATCACTTTGTAGCGCGAGCGATATGAAGCAAATACCATTTTTTTTCTATATGAGCGCATGAAGAAATTTGTATTTTTTTTTCTCGTGGAAATATTTTTATAAAAAAAATTGAGAGAAACAGGTACCGGCTTAAGCAACATGCATTAAATGAAATGTTTTTATATTTAAAACTGGTAAAAATGTCGTCTGTACAATGAAACTTGATTATTTTAGCGCAGTTTGCAGAAACATCCGTGAATTTTCATTTTATTATTAAGGCTGAGTTACATAAATTGCATACTTATTAATTGCACAATGTTTTTATAAGAAATAATGGACATAAACGGATTTTAATAATTTAACTGACATTTTATTTCTATTTTAACAGTTTATTTTGAAATCTAAATTCAACAATAATTTAAAATTCAAATTATGTAATAGTTCAAAATTCAAATTTCACTGCTGCTTAAAATTCAAATTTTAACTGTCATTTAGAATTCAAATTTTAACTGTCATTTAGAATTCAAATTTAACGGTCATTTCCAATTCAAATTATGTAAAAGTTAAAAGTTCAAATTATAACTGTCATTTCAAATTCAAATTTTAACGGTTGTTTAATTCAAAATTTGACTGTTATTCTGAAGTTCAAATGAAAGCAAATATTGAACTGAACCAAACGAACTTTGGAATACTGAACGAAAAGAATCTGCCTTAATTAACAAAATTTTCTTGTGAATATTTGCACAATGGAATTTGGCATTTGTATTTTTGTGTCAAGTTTCTATCAAACTGCAATAAAATGTTTGTTTTTTTTTTAAAAAAAAGTTTGGCCTTACCATTTCAAAGACCTCTGTCAGCCGTTCAAAGTGAATCATGTTGTGAAATATTTGTGGAAAATGCCCGAAAAAATATACATGTGTGATTTCATGAAACTGCATTTGTTGTTACTTTTTTAACAACATTTTCTAAATTTTTTCTCTTTTCATGTGTAGTACAAAGCATTAACATTACCTTTTACTTAGTTGCTCTTATCAGAGATTAAAAGTGACTGGAGTTTTTGCATTTAAAATAATGTGCAATCAATTTTAATGTTGCTACAATTAGTAGTTGTAAAATGGTCTAAGGGGATGACATAAATTGATGGTTACTTAATAATAGTCACATCAACCGCACATTAAGTTAGTACAGGTAGAATGAGTTATAGCCTTTTTGAAATTAAATTGCTGTGCGCTAGATATGCAAATGTGAGAATTGGGTACACTTTATGAAAGGGCTGATGTGATAATTTATAGAAATTTTATAATATAAGTGGATCGGTAAATAGGTTGATGTAAGGTTTGTGCTACAGAATGTCAGTTGGCTGTTGTCGAGAGTTTAATTTTCAAAAATATAACGACTTTTGAAAATTTGAAAACATTAAAAAAGCAAAAATTTGTACCGTTTCACATTTAAAATTCTTCATTTTATAACGGTTTTTAAAATTTAAAATTTCCAAAACTTTACAAATTCTTCAAAAACCCTTCAACAGCTTCAATTTAGGAATTTGTACTGCTCTGTTGATTTTATTACCTAATTCTAGGCACTCGAGCATTATGAAAATCTATTAAATCACAATAAACAATAACCTGTATTCCAAATTGTATAAAGCTTCTGCGAAACTCATTATTTCATAAAAATGAATAATTATTTCCGGATAATATCGTTCCTACGTTTTTATGTAATCAGACTTGACAATTCTTTTGAATATTTCAAAAAATACATTTTATTAATTAATCAGTTCGGTAAGAAAATGCGCATCAAACGTGACTTTTCAACTAAAAAATTTATCAATGTCTCATTTTTTTGTCGTTCCATAAAAGGAGCATATTGTGAATTGTTATTATAATTAAATAGAGAGAGAGAGATAGAATTTTAATATTTTAGTACATCAGATAGTGCTAACAATTTTAATTAATGCCTTTGTCGTTTCAATTCTAAACTACATTAATATCGATTTTTACTTCTTTTCCTCAACCTAGATCCATGCATTTATATTATGAGATTTGCAAATCGATTAGAATTTGCTGATAAGACACATGAAGTCTCGATGACAGCTCAACGTCTCGTCCAAAGAATGAAAAAAGATTCACTTCACTCTGGTCGCCGTCCTTCAGGCCTTTGTGGCGCTGGTAAGCTACTTAAACATTTTGTCAATTGATTTTTATCACTTGCTAATTGACACTAAACATATTCTCAGCCTTGTTGCTTGCTGCTCGCATGCATGACTTTAATCGGAAGCCAAATGATATTGTAAGAGTTGTAAAGATTCATGAATCAACATTAAGAAAGAGATTGTTAGAATTTGGAGAGACACCGAGCAGTGCATTAACCATAGATGAATTCATGACGATTGATCTTGAAGCCGAGGCCGATCCGCCTGCTTTTAAAGCTGCGCGTAAAAAGGACAAGGAACGCTTACAAAAGGTGATAAAATTTGAATCAAAAAACAATTTTCTACTAGCCTGGGGTTCGTCAACTTGTGATGTCTATTTAATTAATCCTCCAAAAAATTGTATTGGCATTATAAGTGACAATCCCTATTAAACATTTAAATTCATGCAAAATTGACAAATCTGCAAAACTATACGAGTAAAATATTTATCCAATTTATATTCATATATTTGCAAAAACAGCTGCCAGATGAAAGTGAATTTACATCTTTGCAAATCGAAATCGATGCAGCCATTGAACGAGACCTAAAAAAGAGTCGTAAACGTAAACTTAACATTGCCGGTACGTCAATGGTGATAGATGATTATGATGAAACAACAGAGACAGACAAGTTTATAGGCGAGTCGACAATAGACGTTATAAATGAATGCTTACAAGACGATCCTGATGACTTTGTTGGTGGTGATATTAAAAATAAAATTGGCGAAGTTAATAATGTAGTAGTAGTTCCTAAGAAAGAAGTAAAGAAAGAAGAGAAGAAAGAGAAAGAAATTTTACCGAAATTTGGTGGATTGAAGCCAGATTTATTGGCACTATGTACTGTTTCTGAAAAAGAGCAGTTTCTGTTGTCGTCATCGAATAAAAAATCAACGGAACCAGTTAATGATCTAGATTTAGAAGGATTAGACGATAATGAAATTAATGGATATATTTTATCGGAATCTGAAGCTGTTCTAAAGGATAGACTCTGGAATAAGATGAATGCAGAATATTTAAAGGCCGCAAAGGAACGTGAAGAAAAGGCAGCTAAAGAACGTGAAGAGGGAAAACCTGAGAAGAAAAAGAGACGTGCAAAAAAGAAGGCTATTGGACCGTCAAGTTCTGCAGGCGAGGCTATAGAAAAAATGCTTCAAGAGAAGAAAATCTCATCAAAAATTAATTATGACATTTTAAAGTCACTCACAGCAACTCAAGAAGATAAAATTCCAGAAGAAACTCCTGAAAAATCCACAGAACAGGAGGAAGAAGAAAAGACTGAAGAAACTACACAAGTATTACAGCCTCCTCAAAGAATTGAGGCACCATCAACATCGCCCCGTAAGAGTTACATCAACTTAAGCAATAATAGAAGATCTAAAGCACAAATGAGTCTTCCAGCTGTAATGCACACCGAAACCACTGAGGAAGAAAAAGCAACTGAACCGGCACAGGCAGCGGAACATGCAGGTATGCTATTTACTTGTATTTCATTAAAATGCTCGTTTTCAAATTTAAATAATAACGGATTTGAAATTTTTAAATTTTAACGGTTTTCAAAAATTTGAAATTATGGGTTTTGAAATTTGAATTTTAACGGTTTTTCAAAAATTCAATTTTAATGGTTAATTTTATTTATTAATTATTATCAATTTCACAGCAGATGATTTTGACGAAGAAGAAATCGAGGAACAACCAGAACCGCAGCATGATGATGACCGCTTAGGAAATATTTTGAATATGGGCGACGACGAGGATAATGATGCTTATTTACATTCGGAAGATTACTATTAATTTAATTTACTTTTAATCTTATTATATTGAGTAAAAATATAATTTATTATCGAGACACATGAATACCTATTGAATAAAAATTCGTAACAGATTTTAAAGCACATATGTTTGTTTACAGACCGTGAGTTTTGAAATAGAAATTATAGAAGTGATAAATTTCATTGACTGGTCTGCAACATTGCGCAAACCTCTCAGACAGTAATTTATTTAACGGATATTTCAAATTCCGTCTATAGCACATCAGCTGTTTTCAGTGAGAGACTTTAAGTTGTTTACATGTTTTTTACCCAAAAATTTTTTATTTTTAATGGAAAATTTTATTTTTTAAAAAAGCAGTTTAATCAATTATAATAATGTTAAGTATAGCACCAAGAAAAGTAAATAGTTCTGTTCTATTGAGTTGTCAACGCATGTGTTCGACAATTACTACCCCACTACTCGAAATCTAGGTATATCTGAAAATTACAATCTTCTTGTATTAGCGACTACGACAGTTCTCATTATTTTCGACAACATGACGACAAATTATTGATCGGATGGTATGAAGGCGAAGGAAGTACTGCATTTGAAAAGAATGTGCCAAAGAAATTTGATAAGAGATCTGCAAGGTCATGAGCACAGTAATCGAAATTATTTGCAGCAACGCGTTAGAGAACATTATCAGATTCAGTATACTGTCTTGCAACAAAACGGTAAGTAATGGTTTTAAAAAATTTAAATTTTAACGGCTTTCAGAAATTTAAATTTGAACTTCATCATTTAAATTTCCGAAAACCGTTAAAATTCAATATTTTATGCTTGGATATTAAATTTTCTTCAATAATTTTAGGTGACGTATTTGGCACCAAAATGGCTTACGAACGTGGTCTGTATTTTGATACAGCATATATACGAGGCGAACCTCTCTCAACGAGCCTAGTCCAACATTTTTCAAACCACCTTATTTCAATTTTATGATTGACGAAGATGCAGCATGCTGTGAAACAGTTAAGATTATTGACATCTCATCATTTTCGAAAATAAAATTAGCTCTTCAAGTAAAACAGATGTCGTCAATTACTTGCAGAATGTATGTTGCAATAATGCAGATATTGAAATTGAGACGTGCATGAAAACCGGAATGCTCAACAAAAATGGTGGATATGAAAATGTAAGACATATAATTAATTTTAGACATCTGGCTACTATTTATTAACATTTTAACTTTGTATAGGAATGCATTATTGTAAGACAAACCCCAACCGTCGAGTCAACAGATAAAAATATTGGAATGGATGACAGACAATCTACCGAAGAATAATCAAATGTGTGATCCGATACATCTAGTTATACAGTTTTAAATGTTACTGGTCCAAAAGCTTACTCATTAATTTAAGAACTGACTAATTCAGTCATCAATTTGAAGCATTTCCGTTACAATCAAATAAATTTTGGATTAAAAGATGTTGGAACATTAACTCAAAGATCGATGAGAGTCGAGAGGTTTATTCCTTTGACAGAACGTGACGACAGATTACTTTTTGGAACCAGGCATAACGTATCATATTGACATAGCTAATAGATTTTTTTTGAAGTCACTCCATATGTCCACAGAAAGGATCTGTTTTATTTGAAGGAGAAACAAGATGAAATGAGGGCAAGCAATTTTCATCAGAAAGCATCCGTCTTTAGAGAGAAGAAAAAGGTGTAAATTAATGATTTGCTGTCTGTGTTTTTTGTTTGCTTGATATGAATAATCTGTCTGGACCAGGAGCGTATCCAGGGATGTGTTTTGGGTGTCAAAATTATGTCAAACCCCGTAAACTAATCATCCAAAAATTAAAGGATACGCCCCTGTTATCTACATCATCCTGAATCATGTATTTATCATATTATCATGTTAAATTTGCATTTTATGCTGTTAAATAAAGTATTTTCATCTTTTACGGCTATGACTCAACGAGTTTAGTGTAAAGGAAAAACAATGGTACAAAAAATTACGTGACGTCATAGATTCTTCAAATTCTTGTCTCAACATGTTCAGCATTTTGCACTCGTTACTTCTGTTAGCTTTAATTTCATGCCCTATACATGTATTACAGTTTCAATCATTGAAGAGAAAACATCTCTAGACTGGATGGACTTCTCAAGTTTCAAAAAACCTGTGCTCATGACTGAATACGTTAAGTGCGTTTCCACTAAAGTAGTTACGACTATGAAAACTGAGGTGGTATTAATTAACAATAACAATAATACGTCGAAAAAAAGAAAACGGTAAGCAGCCTTACAAAAACAGTTGACTTTGAGAAAATTGGCGAGGAATTAAATGCGAAAAATATATTAATGGACGCAATTAAAAGTTATATTAAGCAGTGAAGACCATTAAAATTCGTGTTCTGAAATTGATTAAAACTGTATTCGTTTTTAAAGTGGCAATAACGGTCGTTTTGGATTTGAATTGCTGAATTGCTTAATTAATAAACAAAGCAAGTTTTCATTTGTCAGTCTGACTTCAAATTGCTAACTTAAAAGAAAATAAATAAAGTAATAGTTATATTATGCTATATTATGCATTTATAGATGTTTAATGAAGAGTTAAACGTAGTTAAAATATTGAATGATTAAAATAATATCAAGTTTAGTGATTTTTCGTACCTTTTTTGACGTTCCAAAAGAAAAAAAAATTAAAATCTATTTGTGTGTAAAGAAATCAATCAATAGTAAATTTTGAGGAATACAGAAATGAAAATCAATGACTAGATAAATGAGAACATTGCAAAATATACATTAAAATTAGTTTTTGTGAATGAGAAGGAAGAAATTTAAGTGAAAAAACCATTTTTTCTGCTTGTGGGAGAGATATTCAAAATTTCAGAAAAAATAGGATCAGTAAAGGAAATCAGAATTGATTCTCAATCATCTGGAGAGATGGTGAAGAGGTATATATATAGACAACATAATATTTATACACCCATACAGCGTTTCCATGAAACAGTTTGAAGGCATAGCAAGTAACAAAATGCATAAAATGTCAATAGCATGAAACAAAGAACATAGTTCTACTTACTAAAATCAATGATGAAAAAAAAATATTGATCGATTCATCAAATTTTATGCTTTATATATAGCGTATCTTTAAGATATTTCTCTTTTTTTATTATTCACATCTCACGATGACCGCAATTCATTTTTGATGGAAAAAAAGAGTCATGCAATCTTCAATTTTTGTTTTTGTGAATATTTCTTTTTTGGAAGCTTCGTAGGAATTAGTATTTCTTTCTTTTCTCAATTTTCTGGACGTAAAGATGAATTTTTATATATATGAGGAATTAATGAAAGAAATTGCGTTTAGTTTAGTTCTATGCGTGTGGTAGTGCAAAAAAAATTATTTTTATTTGTGTTTTTAAGAATAATGATTCACTGGTTGCATTTTGTCCACTCATTCCTGCTCATTATCATATGCTTGTAGAAAATTTTGCCTCATGCCTCATGATTTTTATATAAAAAATTACATTACCACATTTGTGGATAAAAATATTATGATAATTTCATCGTCAAGTTCACGTGAGGGTTATTTCTAGTAATGTTATTCGGTTCGTGCTAAATTTGCTTGGATTTATGCATATTTTAGTGATACAAGAATAAGTGCTGTGAAACCGTACAATTTCCTATTTTCCTCTGAAACCTTACAAATTCCTTAACAGTATTAGCTGTTGTAAGGTTTTAATTCCTTGAAACCTTACAATTTCCTATTTTTTTCACTAAAACCTTACAAATTCCTTAACATTTGTATGGTTTCAAAACATTTGTAAGGTTTTAATGTAAAATTTCCTTCTAAAACCTTACAAATTCGAACTTTCACTAAATTAATTCAAGAATCTTCTACAATATCCATGTGCACATGCCGGGTCATATTATAGTAAATAGAAACATCGTCATAACCACACAATCCGATAACGAATCTCCAACTTGAAATTTGTTTATATACACAAGGAAATGACAAGAATAATAGCAACAATAACAACAACAGTTGACTTGTAATGCAGAAAAAAAACTGAAAGTAAAGCATGACATAGAGAATGAAAATGCAAAGTGTACTTAGTCTTTTTTTGTACTATAATGCTTTTCCTTCTCAATTTAGGCATTTAAGCACGATTACGATACGTAAAATAAAATAATAAAGTCAACATAAATTCGTGTTTGCGCAATAAGCTATTACAAGCTGATTAATTGAATAAAATGTGCAAAATTTCGCTTCCTTTAAATCTGAAAAAAAAATTATTATTTCTGTACATAATGGAAAATTAATTATTTAAATTACGTATATGATTGTTTTACAAGCAAATACGTAATTAAATCTGATGATCAAATAACATTTTAATTATAGCTGATAAGAGTTGAAAGATGATATTAACATATTAAATTCACAATTATAATAATAATAATAAAAAATTGCAATTTAATTTCGTTTCATCTCACTTACTTAGAACGGATGGAAGGGAGTCGCCAATACTTACCGAATCCGACGATCATAGCAGTGATAAACCTAGAGTTAAATATGGAGAATTAGTTATATTAGGGTAAGCAAGACACATTCATTAAATTCACGTAAATCAAAAATTTATTTATTATATGTATAAAATAATTACAGCTATAATGGTTTCTTACCGCAAGGCGATCGAGGGCGACGACGTTCCAAATTCATATTGTACAAACGAAGTCAGTATAATGGTGTCAAGCGTTCAAAACATTACATAGTACAATCACCGGAGACAACACACGCGATTTTAGATACGAATCAACATTCAATCTCTTATACATTATCAAGAAATCAAGCAGTGATAGTTGAATATCAAGAAGATGAAAATACTGATATGTTTCAGGTAAAATTCGCAGCATCTCTGTGCATTTTCATTCCTTTGTTCGGCGACAACTTTATTTTTATGAGACTTTTGACTCTTACTTTATTTATTTTTGAGACTGACATCAAGATTTTCTTTTATGATTCGTCTCGTCCAAAGTTTAATGTATTGACATTTATTTGCTCATGGATTGAGTATGATCATAATATTTAAGCTGCATAGAACATATCTGATGCTCAAAGTCAAATAATTTATTAAAGCTAGGCTGTTAAGCTTATCAAACTGGCAAGGACAGATCTAATTATTGATTTACTTGAATTTTTAATGCAATTTTTTGTAGTGGAAATGCAGTATTGTCCACAGTATTGGATGTCTATTGGACCTAGCAACTCGAATCGTATCCTTTACTGACATACTGCTTGAGTAAATCTTATTTAATCGAATATTCTAGTTCTATGGATGGAAAATGCTCATAAATGTCCTCGTCGATACTAATTTTTAAAAATAACAATATTATTTAATTCCATTGTAGGTTGGACGGTCATCAGAATCTCCAATAGACTTTGTAGTTATGGATACATTGCCTGGTGATAAGAAAGATTCAAAAGTAATGCAAAGTACAATATCTCGCTTTGCATGTCGAATTATAGTCGAACGTAGTGAATCACATCGAGCACGAATTTATGCTGCAGGATTTGATTCGAGTCGGAATATTTTTTTAGGGGTGAGTTTTGCCTATAATTTAATTTAATATTACATGTTACCAAAGGTATTTATCATAAATCATTATTTAAAGCTCCTTTCTTGCTACCGCGTCCGCAATTGCTCATATTTTATTGCTTCCTATACATTTTTCGGCAAATTAAGATAATTTACCAGTCATAATAATAAGAAGATATTAAAATTATTTTTCAAGGATATGTTTGTCGTGTACGGCTGTATTGTAAACAAATTGGAGGGACGAACCCCCAAAAGATTTCTTCATGTAATATTTCTTGTGTTCATTAAGCGTTAAAAATTTGACATTTTTATGGGTTCCACCATTGCCTTCCATTCGTTTCCTTTTGTTTCTTGCTACTAATAAGACAGAGAGAATGTGGAAAATTAAATAAGAGCTTTACTGTTTGAAAGCAACGACGAACGGTGGTAGAAAGTGAGGGTCCGTATAGCAACAAGAAAATACAGCATCCTGTGAGAATTCTTCTTAGTCTATGTTATTAATTTTAAATATGTCCTTTGCTTCTTTATCAATTATAATTGAGGGCCTTCTTCATAAACAGTTTGGCTGGCCTCTAAAATGTGAAAAAATAAGAAGGTTTAACAGTTTCACTTCTAACGTCCATCAATTCATAGATATGGTTGGCATAGCATTGAAATGCACTTTAAATGTCCATATTTAGCAACATTGTTAGCCTTGCTACACTACATAATCTAGTATTTACTTTTAGATTAATTTGATATCAGAAATGTGCAATCTGTTGATTCCTGATAAGTCTCGATAAGATTATCATATCAAAATTCAGGCACTGCAGCAAGGTTGACATTATAAGAGACCTTAGTAAAATGTGCATCAATTCCAAATTTAGCTTATGACTTTCCAATTTGTCATATAAGACATCCAAGATTGGTTGTAACTGTCTCCATTAAAAATTCAAAACTAAGCAGCTTAGCTGAACAGAGAAAGTTAAAGGCAAAGAAAGTAGATTTGCACAGTCTAACAGACAGAATAAATATGTTGCTTTTGAGTCTAAATTTAATTGCTAGTTCCAAGAACTTCTTTCATCTTCAATTATTATGTTATATCCATCAAGATCTTAGTCTAGATGGCTGCTAATTGTTCTGAGAATTATCTTAAAACCTCCAATTTAATTACGAGAGCGCTTCAATCTAGTCAGCATACACGTGTACTTCCTTGCCATTTCTTGAGCTTATTTAAATTAATCTTTAAATAGATAAATTTCAAAATCAATATTCATCATAATATTTTGTACGGCATGAAAAATTGCCAGAAATTGGCTTCAATGTGATTTTAAAAAAAAGTAACTTGTTGATTTTTGATGGGATATCAAATGTAATTTCATGAAAAAATAGCTCCATTAGATCCAATATCTTTTGCTCTCTTTTCTTCACATTTAACCAACACAAAATGGATAATTTGTATTGTATTATATACTTTTGTCCTCGTTTATTCTATCCAATAATAAATTTATGTTGGTCACAATTCCAATCCATTCCTTCTTTGCTGGTTGGTTGTTCCTTAAGGCATATTATCGAATTGTTCTTTAAGCTTTTCTTTTTTCATAAATTTTCTGCGGCATTAACCATACGACAGTTCCTATTTGTATTCGAGGGAAATAATATGAAAAAATGAGAACAGAAGAAAGTTTTTGGGGGCAATTTTTTTAAGGAATGAAATTCGTTTATTTCTATCATTTGAGGATGTTTGCTGTGCTTCAATATTTTTAGTAAAATTTCTGCTTAATAACGACTTTTTGATATTTGAATATTCTGAAAACCGTTAATTTGAATTTTGAACTTTCCGTTATTTTATGAATTTTGAATTTTTAAAACCGTTATTTTGAAATTTGAACTTTTCGTTATTTCTTGAGTTCTGAACTTTCAAAGCCGTTAATTTAAATTTTTAAAATTTATTTAAATATCAACTGAAATGCGTTTCAATTGCTCATAAGTAGAGAAATTATATTCATTATTTTATTTCTTATTTCTCTGTTTTTTATATGCATTCGTTTGACCTTTTTTCTCCTCATTCTTACTTTTGTGTATGTGCAGGAAAAGGCTACAAAATGGCAGGATAATGTAGAAATGGATGGCCTTACAACAAATGGCGTTCTCATAATGCACCCAAAAGGTAAATTTTGTGGTGGTAACGCGAAATGTGGTTTATGGCGAGAGACATCATTAGGTGGCGATGTTTTTAGTTTACGTGAATCCAGATCGGCGCAGCAAAAAGGTCAACCGGTTAGTATAAGGTTTAATGTTATATTTTTTCGAGTACGAAACATGAAACATGAGATTTTTGTGCCTTCTGAATCACTAATGATACTTCTTCTTATATTTTATATCCACTGCTTGCTGTCGTTAATGTAATTTAGATTAAAGAGGAGTCAAATATTTTACAAGATGGAACATTAATTGATTTATGTGGAGCGACATTATTGTGGCGATCAGCGGAGGGCTTACAGAATTCACCGGTTAGTATATTTCTTGTTGTGGCTACATGATACATATTAAGAAGTGGAAATGATAAATTGTATTCATTTTTCTTTCTTCTCTTACTGCTTGCTTCACTTCCGCAACAGACGAAACGTGATTTAGAAAAATTGGTGGATGAAATTAATGCTGGACGTCCACAGTGTCCTGTTGGTCTCAATACATTAGTAATTCCTCGAAAAGTGACTCTCGGCGAACACGTAAATCAACCATATGTTTATCTCAATTGCGGTCACGTTCAAGGTAAGTTCTTAAAGACATTTTTATCCATTGAGTCTTAAATTCATTCTTTGAATGAGAATGGAGGAGATTTATAATTGAATTAAGCTTGTCATTGCCAATTTTAATTAATTATTTCTATTCTTATTATTTTTTGCTGCTGTTGCTGCTTCTGCCTACATCTTTCGACATCATTTGGGATATGTATATTAATTTATTTCTTGCTATGGATATGAACGCTCACAAAAAAAGGTCATCATGATTGGGGACAAGATAAAACTGGAGCTCGACGATGTCCCATGTGCCTCGAATTAGGTCCAGTTGTACATTTGTGTATGGGAATAGAGCCAGCATTTTATGTCGATTCAGGCCTGCCGTCGTATGCATTCAATCCTTGTGGTCATATGGCAACGGAAAAAACTGTAAAGTAAGTTAATATGTTATTTTTAACTGCCAAAAAAATTTCAAATCTTGTTAATTTTATTTGACAAAAAATTTGAATTTTTGAAAACCGTTGAAATTTTAAATTTGACAAAATCGTAGCTCTATTGATAATACTTTAATAAGATTATATACAATAATTAAAACTTGATACTAACAGTCTCCATATTTTTATTCTGAATTTCCAATAGATACTGGGCGAATGTTGATATTCCTCACGGAACGAATGGCTTTCAAGCAGTCTGTCCATTTTGCGCGACGCCTTTGAACGGTTCACCAGGATATGTTAAGCTCATATTTCAAGATAATTTGGATTAATCAAGGCATTTCGTGTACGAAATCGTAATAGAAAGTTGAGTTATCAGGATGATCCCCCAAGTTTTAGATTAATTGACCGTGTTAATGGAAAAAAAAGTAAAAAAAAATGAGAAAAATTGAATATTTTTTAAATGAAATGATTTATGTTTAAATATATTAAATTAACAATCTCAATTTTGAATCGCAACAATAGTTTACATTTTGTATTATGAATTATTAATTATTAATTTTTGATTCATTAGTGAGACCACATGTTAACGTAATTATTATCGATTTATATAAGTTTCAATTGCTTTATTTTCTTCTTTTTCCTTATACAATCAAAATTTATGAAAAGCTTTTGCTTTAAAAAGTGCATTTTTTGCAAAATATTACGCCTGTATATTCACTTTAAAACATATGCGTGTTTAAGGAACATTTTCCGTTATTCTACCTACATCAAATTTATTTTATCCATGCTATGGACAGTAATGACATTTAATGGAAATCATTGATTGCAGCTTTTGCGTGAAATACACATATTTACCAACAATTTCAATGTAATTGTGCAATTTATTTTAAAAAAGAGATGCTTCATTTTTCTGATGTACGGAAATTTTGAGGATTGCACTTTGTTCTTTTTGTCTGGAGGTTGAATGACTTAAACGCATAAAATAAATTGTAAGTGAATTTTAGAAATTGAAAATTTTGAACTTAAAATTCAAATTTTCAAAAACCGTTAAATTTTGAATTTGAAAAATCCGTTAAACTTTACTTGATTTTGAAATCTAGGCTCAAAAAGTTTAACTCAATTAATCAAAACTTTAACTTTCAAACCACTGATCGTAATTACACCAAATGCACGCATGCCATCTGTGAAATGTTTATTATAATTAGCATTCTAACTTGTTTAATTGAAAGTAGCTTTAATAATTAATCAAACAAATTTTCCTCTTTATCACCCAAAAATGATGCGATTCAAAATCAATAAATGTGCTTTAAAGATGCAAAAAATAAAATAAAACTAAAATAACAGATAACAGAATAATAAAAATAATAAATGAGAAAAAAAGATTTATTGAAATAAGAGAAATTTTAGAGAGAAGAAACAAAGGCTACCTAAGTTCCAAAAAAATGAGATAAAAAAATTTACAAAAAAAAGTTTAATTGATGAATTTCATTTTCGATTTTATGATGAGAAAAAATTTCTTCTTTATTAGAAAATTATTAGTTGTAATGTTAGCAAGTTGTAAGGATTAAGTGAGAAAAATACGATTTTTTGTTGAAAAAGTGACAAAAGTAGAAGTTTAGATGAATGATAATGTGGATGATTGGATTTTTGGAAATATTTTGAGTTTTAACGGTCATTTTGGATTTGAAATTTTTTAAGTTCAGATTTTGAACTTTAAAGATTTGTTAAATTTTGAATTTTTGAAATCCGTTGAGTTTTGAAATTTTAAAAACGATGGCAAACTTTATAGTTCATTTTAAATTTTCTTGAAAAATTATTCATTGGGAAATTTAAAAGCCGTCCGCTTCATTAGAATATTTCTAAAATAAATTAATAAATTTCGGTCAATATGCTGATGAAAGCTTTTCAGTTGACACACAATCACGGCCTGAATTGCCCCAAAAAAATTAGACCCTCCAATTACTTTGTAATTTGTAAATTCACAAAATATTTCCAATCAACCATCCATCCGAACATGACAAAAGAGAGAAATATCAATCCATTGGATGTATATTTAATGATTAATTTCACTTTTTCTCGCCCCTTTTGTGTTGACTGACGATGAAAATTTTACATATAGAAAATAGCCATTAAAAGTGATTTAATTAATGATAGAATTTCTTAGAGTTAATAATTGAGAACAAAAATCTTTTTTTTCTTCTTCTGTCGATTGAATGCGCGATGTAACCAAATGAAAACTTATTTCGTCTACAAAATAATAAGATTAATAAAAAAAGATCATCACTTGTTTTTTTTTGTGAAAGAAATTAAATTTCCCTTAAAGAATAAAACAACAAAAAAATTATTTTATGTAAAATGTATTTTCACTTCTGTTTTTCTCAATTTTGTGTCATCATAATCATCCAAAAATGATTTCGCAAGTGGGTAAATTATACTCAAACCAATATGTTTGAAGACAAGATGGTTATTCAGGTTTTTCCTTCTTTTTCCAGCTCTGCCACTTTCTTGCTGCTACAATCTCATAAATTTATGTATTTTCATTCACACATTTCTTTCTTTCGTCTTTAAAATTAGATTGTAAATTCTCTTTCAGTGCTTTTTATTCTTGCCACATTTTACAGACACTTTTTATGAATGATGGCAAATGATCAAGTGACATTGCTTGATTAACAGCGCATTAAATACAGCTTAGACACATAAACAGCCATCAACTCTACATCTGTCCAAAGTTAAGTTGAAGAACATCGACATGACACTGTTGGGCTTAATTCTTGACGTCCTCATTTTCCAGATTATTTAATTTCAAGTAAAAAGTCTCCAATTTCAATTATTAGGACATAATGAAGCAATTCGTTCCACATTTTCTGAAAATTCATGGCTACTAAAAGACGATGAGAAGAACAGAAAGTAACCAGTTGAAGCAATGATGATATAAAAAGCTTTAAATGTAATGCTGAGTTGATTATTAGTATTAAAAATGGTTTTTATAACTCTCCATCTTTATATCTCCTTTCTTCTATTTTCAGCATCAACAATGATGCTGTTTTTATCGATAAACACCCCGTTGCTTGCTGATATCTTAATCGAAGACTTTAAATTGCTGGAATTTTCTACAACTTTTTATCTGGCAAATCTCTCCTCGATGGAATTGTGAATCTTTAACGTGAAATAATTATTGAATGTGCGGCCACAGTTCTTCCTTCATACGATTTACTGCAAAGGAAATAAGGAGGAAATTTCATACAAAAACAACGGTTTTTAAAAATTCAAATGTGAAAACCATACAACTTTTTAGTACTAAACCTTTTTAATTCATGCTAACTTCAAAAAGAAAATGACAGTTGAAATTTTAAAATTAAAAAAGCCGTTAAAATTGAAATTTATTCTACGTTTATTCTGAATTTATACTTGTCACAATTATTTTTGGTTTCTTTAATTTTAGTCCAACTATTGGTGTTATAATTAATGAGAAAATTTCAAATATAAAAATAATCCAGTATATGAAAAACGGCAGTCTGAAGTAAAATCGCTCATAAGTAATCATTTCTACTATTCTATAATAAAGTTTTATGAATACAAATATGAGCACGAGCAGAGGTATGATGATGAAGAACCAAACTCCTTTGTGCATTTGCTAATAAATTAAGAATATAATTTGAAAATATTCAATAATTTCTAAGGTTTAAAACTTACATTCTTCACAATTACAGAATAAAACCAGTAAGATGCGAGTCCCCATAAAATTGAGAACAACAGCACATAATGGATCTGAAAAATATACCATGATGGCTCAGCAAATATTTCATCAGCTTCAATTGCTAGAAGAATGACTATGTGGAAGAATGCTACAATACTTAGGAAGCAATTGGTAAGTCCAACAATTTTTCCAATCTTTAATACAATTGATTCACTTTGTTCCATTTTTACAGATTATCCAAATTTTAATTAAATGAGATGAAATCCACTTGATCTTGAAGAGTCTACAATAAACACTGACCGAAATATGCGACACTTGTTTTTTCTCATATTGTTTTCATATTTTTTTGTCTATTTTTAAACGATTCTCAGAAAGAAAAACTTTTTTTGTTGTATACAACAAGATTGCGTACACGTGAATCAGATATTTTTAGATTTTATCTTTGTACTGTTGATGTTTACATTTTGTTTCAGAACATTCCACAGCATAGGGGTCGTTCACTTATTACGTTTGTTTTTTGGTGAAGGGGGGGGGGGGGTATAGTATTTTGTAACAGATCAAAGTAAAAAAAAATTTTTTGGTTCGAAATTCGCTGGTCTGCGTAACGTAATAAGTGAACGACCCCATATGATCCGAAAATATATTGGTCGACTTAGCTATTTATAAATTATTTGACATTGATCATTAGATCAGCTTAAGGACTAGCGATCAATGAAATCTACTGATTGAAAAATTTAAAGGGGGGGGGGTTAGATTTTTTTCTTTAAAACCCCTAGCAAATTGAAAAAAAAAATTCACAAAGGGAGGGTTGACCCCCAAAACCCTTCCTTGAACACTCCCCTACATTAGAGCAACAGAAAATCCACCATCAATTACAAGTTCTTAATCATAGTTTGTAGCAAATAGTTTTATACTTACTCAAGCAATAATATTTTTAAAATGAAATGTGTCACTAGAAACAAAATGTTTTTTTCTTCTTCGTCCGTTCATTTTCACTTCCATTTCTACCCATTTACTGTTAACTTTCTTAACTATGAGAAAGTTTCATGCTTAAAATAGCAAAATATATTGAATGTTTAAAAAGAATATTGCTTCAATTTTTGGTGTGAGTCAGCACGAGAATAAGAAGGGGAGAGGGAAAAAATCAATGAACCAATTGCTGAAAATTGAAAAGAAAAGAAGGAAGAAAAAAAATCTTGAAACTAATTTGTAATTTCAAAAGCGTCGTGCGATGTAGGGAAACAAAACATTCCATTATTATTATTTTCTGATAAATCATTTTTCTTTTTCTTTCCTCACACTTCCATGCTCTACCAACAGCCGCCCACTTTAAGTAAGTGAAGAATATGACAGAGCAATGAGAGAAACTTTCTTTTCTTCCTCTTCTTCTTTTTACAATGCATTGACAAATTGACAGAAGTTTTAAGAAAAGGAAAGAAAATTAAAAAAGGATCTACCTATGCTCGACACTATGTTTGTTGTAATAGGAATATGGGCAGATCTACAGACGTAAATTATTATGTTTTTTTAACGAACTTTTCAAATTTGAATTTCAAACGGTCAAAATAAATTTGAAAATTCAGAGTTCAAAAAGTTTGAATTTACAGTTTGCATCTCAATTCAAATTCGACTTTTAACGGTTTTTCTTTAATTGGCGTAAAATAAAAATTTAATTTCAGTAAAAAGTAGAAATTTAATTCCATTAGAACTAATAGAAGGTTGATATTAGAAATTTTAAAAAAGTTTCTCCAAATTTATCAAGTTTTTGTGTAATTAATTATGCTGGATAACAGCAAGATAGCGTCAATTTAATGACAAAAAATGATCTACAGAACTGCCCAGATTTCCAGTTTAATTCTTCCTCGTCTCCATCACTTATTTTCAGAAATAATTTTGAAGTTTACAATTTTCTCTGATTGAAAAAAAAAATGTTCTGTGCTAGTCATTATGACTGTTGTTATTACAAAAGAGATACAATATTGCACAGCACAGCATATTGAAATCAAATTATGTTTCAAAGATGCTGCTTTATTGCCTTATGGCTAATGTTCAGGTGCATTAAATTATCTCAAAGCGCTTCAATCACTCACTCCAATCATCTGTTAGCTATTGCTGACTTTTATGTTCTTCAATTCATCCATTCATATTTTTAATTTGAAGGCGAATAATGAAGACTGTTGGAAATCTTTTATCAATATAATAAGAATCTCATTTCATTTTCTTTTTATATTCAATACGGACAGACACATTTGATAACGACAAATGACGGCAAACGTGGTATTTCCTGCATTTTCAATTATTTTCTTGTTCAACAAGACGATGATGATGATGACGACGAGAAAAGGAAACATCCTGATGATAGTGAATATAACTAAGAAGAAAAAACTAGTGTCAAAGTCTCAGTTGGAGATTTCTGTGGGAAATACAAGCACAATTTAAAATTTCCAAAGGTAAGTAAAATCTTTAAAAATAACGGTTTTTAAGATTTTAAATTTGAAAACGTTACAAATTATCTTGATATTTCCAAAACCATACAACAGCTTTAAAAACCTTTGTAAGGTTCTGATATATATCTCTAAAAAACTTAGTCATTACGGAGATTAGGAAAGCAGCATGCCAGAGAAAATGTACTTTAACCCAATGTTCGAAAGAAAAATAAAGCGCTAAAAAGTGATGATAAAGTTTTATTTGTCATGAACAATCTTTTTTCATTTTCTTTGAATCATTTGAGTGCCTCATAATTTAATTTTCATTTGTGAATGGAAGCAAGGAACAAGTAGGATGGTAAAGAAAAGGAAAGGAAATTTCAATTCACCCAATATTGCTCTCGACCTTAATTCCCAACTTTTCAATTTTTTTAGCGAACTTATTCTTGGGATGGCATATTGCGCTTTTATTGCCAACACTTTGAACTTGTTCCTACACGAATGAGTGAGTCAATGGACTGAGAAAATTATTTCACCTACTCATATGAGGAAGAAAAAGATCAATTTCCGTATTCCTTTTCAAATTATTATTGCTTGTGTCACGAAAATGAGATATCAAGAAATGGTCATTTCCGGATATATTCATATGCTCCAATGGATATTTGTTCAGTTTGCTGAATATAAATTCTGTAATTTTTCATTAAATTACATATTCTGCAGTTCTTTTGTAGTAAAAAAAGCTATTGAATATCATTTTATGGACAATTTTTGTCGTCAGTTTAACTGGAATATTTAATGTAAATTTACAAAAGTTTTTAAATATTGTTCACGTACTGAAATTCTATCGGATGATTAAACACATAAGGATCATTATTACAAGCTTCTCGGAAATATCAGCAATAAAAAATTAATTCATGTTTGTTCAGTTGCTATATGTCACTGAATTATCAATTGTTTTCGAAAATGAATGACTGACATAAAAATTGCATATTTTTTTATTCATCAACTTTCTGCATAGATGTCAAGTTTTGCATTAAGCAAACATTTGAATGATGATACTTTCTAAAGTTTTTTTATTGATTTAAATTTAATACATTGAGAAGAGAATACTTGAAATTCATTTTGATCAGTTCTTAAACAGTTTTGTTATTTATTAAACAATTTTAGATCACAACTAGTGATCCACGGACTGCGGGACGGAAGTGCAATTTTCTGAAATACTAAAAATTATTTAAAAAATTATTTGAAAAAATAACGGTCAGAAAATATTTGAAAATAACGGTTAAAAAATATTTGAAAATAACGGTTAAAATATTTTTTAAAATAACGGTCAAAAAGTATTTGTAAAATATTCAACCATAATTCCTGCACTTTACCCCCACCTTCCAATAAATTACCCCCCTACCTCCACCTTCCAAGAGCCCCCTCGTACCTCTTAATAAACTCTACCTCGTTACCCCCTGCCCTATGAGAAAATGCACTAAAAACGCTGAATAACACGGTACATATTTTATCAGATTCAGCTTAAAAATAGATTAAATTGTCGCATAGTGGTGCAGGATGGAGGCTAGTTCCTCAGGTAATAGTAGACGATCATCTACAAGCAATTATGGAATGGATGATAAAAGGAGGTCTACCCCTGATTAGTAGAGTATACCAAGCACCCGGCTACTAGCTCCTAAACTCAATGCGCTCAATTCACTTTATCCATTAATCCAAACTTATTCTGATTCTCATTTTCCATTCTCAATTTTCCTTGACGAAGCTTTATTCGTTTGTGTAATTTGTTTTTGATATGAAGAGTTCTTCCTTCCTACATCTTCCTCCTATTCTTATTCCTCTTTCTCAGTAGGAAGTTGTTCGAATGTAATTGCAATAATTTTTTTTGCTATACGTGTTACGAATGCAATATGTACGTACATTTCTACACATCTCGAAGCGTCATTCAATTCACCATTTCTAGTAAAGTAGATCCTTTTTCATGCTTTTAATTTCTTTTCTCCCATTCTTCTTATACCTACTTACATATTCTCGAGTTGGAAGTGCTTTGGATAAGATTGATAATTTTTTCCCCTCATCACCTTTCCTTTTTTTCATTTGAGCATTTTATTGCTGAATAATCACAAGGATGGGCGTGCGAAGAGCGTCACCTTTCTTAATTGTAATTTTCATTTCCATAATGTTTATTTATTTTTTCCTTGACACTTCCATATTTTATTTTATGTTCGATTATTTTCATCCTGTATGCTCCTTTCTATAATCCTCACATCTCCTTCCTTCTGAGAATCCCATGAGAAAATCGAAGGGAAAAAAATATGAAATTGATTTTTTGTTCGTTTTTGCTATAATACCACATGTGCTTCATGTTACTTGCCGTCTTATGCATTAATGTAACATGTATACTATCTTGAATATATTTATATTTGTTTATGTACAGCAGGAAAAGCATTTTTACCCCTTTCCCTGATTTTTAGCTCAATTTTATTATTTGGGATATTTGCTTATGTCCACTTTTTTACTATTTGATGGTCGTAGTACTATTAAGTATTCTCGTTGTTCAAATGAAGCTGTAAACTACAAGCTTCCACAAAAAGAGAGGGGCAAGGGTGTTAATAGACACGGAGACATTACCCTGGTGGTTTAAGGGTATCTGGCTCTGAAAAGCTAAGCGAATTGACCTGAAATGGAATATTCAGTAAGGGGTCGTTCGCAAATTACGTGTGACAAGTGGGGAGGGTGGGTCAAAAAAGTCCTTCTTCTTGCGTGACGTAATTTCCGAACGACCCCTAACTTAACCTGTTGTGTTCCCAAGCATGCGTTGCAGAACCACGTCGACACGGTGTTTTCCTTACTCGATGCTTTTCTTGCTTTCACATCAACATTTCTCGTCTCTCTTCCTCTTGATTGCGAAAAATTATTATGCTTTGGGAAATTGAGGGCACGACTGAGTATGTATGTTCACATATTGGCTCTGTGGATGGTGAGAAGTGTGAGGAAGGAAGGAGGAAAATCTGAGTTTGATTGAAATCGAACAAATGCCAAAAAAATGCTACTCGCATAGTAGAATTTGATGTTTTTTATGCATAGCGTATTTGTGTTGTCGTTATGTATGTATGTGCGTACATATAAATTCCTATAATTCACATAAGTCATGCATCAATATCGGCAACTTTACGTTATTCCTTCCTTTTCTTGATACTTCCACTTCCATTGTCAATATTTGAGAAAGGAATTTTAACGACTAACAAAATTAAAAAAAGAGACTCGCTACAAACTTTTTTCCTTTCACGCTTTTCAACTTTTTTTTTCTTTTGTGTACTTTTTTTTTGTTTTATTCTTCTCATCTTTTCTTACTTTTCCTTTAAATCTATTAAGTCAACGGAATGAAACAGAAGCCGGAGACTCGTGGATGAAGGAAAACGAACGAGAGAGTGAGTGAGAGAAGACAGAAAGTTTATTGATTAAAAACAATTGGCACTCAGCACATTGTTTTTGTTCTGTTACAATAATAAGAAAATAAAAAAAAATAACAGAATGAAAGAGGAAAACAGAAAAAAAATAATTGAGTGAACAGCGACGGAAGTGAGTGGAAAGAGATGGGTCAGATGTATATAAATCTATGTACGTAAAGATACTTAAAAAATTTATATATATAAAAAAATACGTACTGTGAATCACGAGTTGACAAGTATCAGTTCGGATATAGATCGAGCTTTTAATTATTGTTGTCACTCAATGTGACTGAGACGAATAAAGCATTTTTCGGTTTTGTTGAGGGTTGTACAACATTAGTGGTAAAATTGAAGTGAAGCGAGTGAATTGAATAAGAGGATGGAAGGACAAAGTTGTTTGGTGCTATAATGTCATTCATGTTGATATTTAACATCTCTTGATGATGGCAAATCTATGGGATGTTGTTGTGTCTGCTATGCACAATGGTTTGTGTATATATTTTTTTTTGTTCAGATTAACATCAAGACTTGTTCTTTGTTTCAAGTTGAATGGTTTTAGAATGGATACAAAAAATCTTGTTCCTTTTCTCGTAGACATATCCATTAGGAAGTAAGACGAGGAGAAAGTTTGAGGTGATGGGATCAAGGATAATTAAATCATGCTTTAGAAGACCAATCAGGAATGAATTTAAGAAAATTTCTTAATGATTACTTAATTACTATTATACATCAATTATCACTAGATTTGCACGAAGAATCATCTCATAGACAACTATTTGTTGAGAATCTGTTGTTAATTGATAAATTATTGATTTGATATTTTAATTTTTAAAAGAAATATATTGTCTGAATTTAGTGAGGAATTCAAATGAATTTTTAATATTAGGTTTAGAATAAATTCAATATTTAGTGACCAGTGGCTTAAGTCAGGTACGACTTAGGGTTACGACTAAACCAGAGATCATACTGAGGTTAAGTTAGTAGACAAATTGCTTTAGTCCTTAATATCTCAAAAAAAAAACTGTCTCTTGTTCAGATTAACTTAAAACTGATCGATTTATAGCTAATGAGCGTCTAAAGCAGTTTAATTAAAAATTTTCGCATCACATCTGGTCACTTTTTATCGTACCCAGAAAATTTTTTTAGGGGTGTCCAAAATTATTTTTCAGAAAAAAATTTCCATATCCATAAATTTTTTCGTTGGGGGTGTTCCGGACCCCATCAGACCCCTTTGGTACGCCCATGTGTCATGGCATATAAATGTGATGCAGCACAGTATGAACAACCCTGCTAAAGCATACAATGAGGGTTGTGAATTGTATTTCCAGTAAATATAATTGGAAAGAGTGACAAGCTACTCTATCAAATCTCGAACTAATGATCGATGTATCGTTTAATCCTCACTAGGAATATGCCAGAAATAATAAACTAAAATAATCTTTTGATTCTTAAATGGTCATCATTTTAAAACATATAAACTTCATACTCAGTTCATTTCAATGACAATTTCATAGATCCAGATTTGTCAGACACTAATAATTGTACTGTAAATAGAGACTCGACTCCCAAAAGTATCCTTACAACTGCATTGGATTGAAAATCAACAAAATGTTACAACTTGTCCAAACAGCACAGCTCTTATCACAATCTCTATTTGTACATCCAATTAAAGAAGTAAATGGAATATTTTATGGATTTGTCCATAAATAGGAATGTATAGATAACATACAGCATATTTCTATAATAACAGACGGCATTGAACAATGGATTGAGGATGAAGAAGAGAAAAGAAAAAGCACAAAAATCAAAGCAATGTACATTCAAGTGAAAATGACAGTTGTAGGTTTTGATTTTTGGGTTTCCTGGTATCTCCACATCACTTTTGCTTATAATTTTATCTCATACCGAAAAGATTTTTCTTCTTCTTTATTTGGGTCTTTTTCTATCATTCATTGTGATCTCTTAACATGGAATTCTTCTCTACTAATTAGTAAAAACCATTTTTCTGATCCATTAATTGGCTGAAGAAGGCATCAGCGGATGAAGAGGAGAAACAAAAGGTCAATTTTCGTAACATTTCAAGATTTCATCCGACACTTGAGTTATATTACTCACATTTCTTTGTTATTCTTCTTTCATTGATATGATTTTATCGTTTCTTTACTTACTTGACTGTAAATATATTTTTATGTGTATATATCTATACAATGACTGTGCCTACAAATGCTTGCAGTCAGCCCCTTTCACGGAACAGTAAAGAAGAATTTTTATGAGAATTTTTTATATGTGTACATTTTTATTTCATGCAATTTGAGCAGAAACGAGAATAAAAAGCGATGAAGAAAAGAATAGGAATATAGGCACAGACATAAAATCAAACTAATTGTTTTTACTTTTAGATAATGTCTCTCTCCTTCTCCCTCAGGGTGCTTTTTTATTTCTCTGTGAAAAAGGCAAATTGGAAGGTAACAAAGGAACGATAGAGAGTGAGACCGAGACATGAAATGGCAAGAGGATGAAGTAAATGGAAGTATTGTATTAACTAAAGCGTACGTATATTATAGACGCGTAAATTTTTATGATCTCTTCGTTAAACAAACTTAAGAGGTACTGGCTTGGTTTTATGAAAATGTTCCTTTATATTTATTTATCTTTCTTCTTATGTGCCTGCCTCACTCCTACATATTGCCGCTCTGCTCTGCTTGCATGTAGCAATTTACTTTATAATGATATTAGCTTCATTGGACACTTTTTTGTGATGTTATTCTAGATGCTACTCGAAATTACTTTTATATTAGCCATATCGATATTCTTAGCTTATTTTCTTACGAGAAATATGAGTTGTTATTTTTATTCCATCCTTAGGTCTACGAACTTTATCTTATTTCCAACAACATCGATGCACAGTCAATGAAGCACAAACTTTTGGAATATATTACCATTTATGATGGCTTCAAATCTAACGTAATTCGCCAACGTAACTCGCCTACTCAAAGATATTTCATACTTTTGTAACTATTTTTTGCGCTGTTGCTACAATTTTACCACTTACCCATTCCATTGCTGCTGATGAAAATACAAAATTTGTTATGGCAATTAAAGTGTATGTATGTATCCATATTCTCGATGTTATGTGAAAGCATTGAAAATACCTATGAACATCCATAGATGCATCCCGAGCAGTACAAAGGAAATATGCAGCAAAAAGTATTTAAGGGCAACTTAGGGACATCGATAGGTTGTTGAAATTACAGTTAGTCGTAGATTTGCTTTTGAGGGGTACTCAGGACTTTAATGATGGATATTGATTCAATTTTAAATTGGGTTTCAAGATCTTGGTAGGTTGAGTTGTGGATCAGTCAGATTCACTCGACAAAAATGATCAATTTTGACCTATTCCTTCTTTATGTAGCAAAATGTCCATGAAGCTTACCGCAAATTCGACCCAACCACTGCTCCAAAGCATAAACTCGAACAAATTCTGCTGTGCCGCTCGGACATGTGCTCTGTTGAAAGCGACGAGCATAAATGTGAGGATGTGAAGTAGAATCATCAACATCAACATGGTGAAATAGAATATGGAAGAAGAAAAAAGAGTTCAACTAATGGTAAAATGAGCAAAAGGATGTGGTAACAGCAACCATATCCATACATATTGTACTTATATGGAATAGATAAAAAAATAGTGAAAGAAGAAAAAAAAGTACATGCATAGAAAATGTCGAGTTTTAATTCAAACGGCAAAAAAATAGTTTTTTTCATTTCTTTATTTTTCAATTTTTGTGTCTCACACATGCACAGGGACACAAACTAACATACAAGGTATAAATTTTAGTCCTTTTTGAGATATTCTCTTTCTATAACGTTGAAAGTTGAATGTATGGTACAGAATGATATTTTCTTTCAGTTTCACCTTCTTGTACTAGCTTTCTTCTTCTTAGTAGCTCTCGTTTTTTGGCATGCAAGCAAGAAAATTTTAAGAAAAGGAAACTGTGACAGTTAAGATAGATTAACGTAACGTTTATTAGAAAGTGGGATTTAAATTTATATTTTTTTATGGCATTTATCCAACACATCTTCATCTCCATATAAAAAGTAACGATTCAATGCGATTTTCGTGGTGGATCTTAAAGCGAAAAAGATGAAGAATGGAAGTAAATTTTTTAAGTTTATCCATTTTCATAAAGTTTTAAGTACATTTAGTCTTCTTTGACAACAATTAACGTTATTTGAGTAAATTCTTTTAACAAGTAAATGCAAAAACTTTTTGGAAAGGACGTAAGACGAGGAGATTTCGTTTGTGGAATGAAAGGGGTTGCAACTTGAGATTTTTGCCTTTGTAATTTAAACTAATTTTGGAACTAAGTTGAAAATGGGCATTGTCGAAAATGGGCAAAAAGTTTTGTAACAAAAAGTTTTAAGGACACAAAAGAAGTAAGCTCCTCTCTTGATTTGTTATTACATAATTAAGACTGCTTTAATATTAAATTACAATATCAAATAAGCACTTTCTTCTTAAGATCCATCCTACACTGGCTACATTTCGTCATTTAACTTATTTTAATGAGAATTATTTACTTCTTCCTTACATTTCAATAAATATTTAACTTAATTAAGTTAATTAAGTATGAACGCATTAAAAATTGATGAAAGTAACAATCTGACGTCATTAAGAAAGTTAATTAATTAATTTGAAGATTAAGAGCTAAAATTAGAACACAAAGTTTGAGATTTTGGTTGATCTTTATCTTGTTTACCACAAAAACATCTTCAAAATTGAATGGATTTTTAATGTAATATTTAGCTTTCGATTATTCTAGTCTTGTCTTTGAAGAATAAATTAAATATTTTCTTACTAAGTTCTTCAAAGCTTGTTGTGAATGTTTTGAGAATTTTTAATACATGTTCTTCTTGAATGTTCATTTTTGGAAGTGCGTTGGACATTTTTTGATGAAATCAGAAAGAATTCCATTTGTACACTGACTAAATGCCACTAGTGTGTTATGTGGGACATACTAATAGTTCATGATAACATAATGACTGGGCAAAGAGTATAATTTCAATTTGTACAGGTCCTCTACATCGAATGTAGGATCGTTGTTCTAGTTTGTGAATAAAATTGACTAAAATTGCATCATTCAAAAATGCATCCAACATTTCTACCTAGCAACATCTGATAGAGAGCTTTCAGTCTTAATAACATCTTCTACATCACAATATGCATCACAAAATTTATATATACATAATTTTTTAATTAAAATATTAAAGCCACAAACACATTTGAATGATAAATGAGTATTTGATCAGTATCATCTGAAAAGTGAGTAAAGAGATAAAGCAAGCTGCAAGCAGGTTAAAAAGGAATAATTCGTGAATCAGGTGAAAGAAGGAAAAAGCTATCTAACCGTGACGATAAATCTTGCGAAAAATAAAGTGATGTTTGCAAGTTTTTCCCTTCTTCTTTTTCTTCTTTCCCTCCATCACACAATATCTTTCTTTTTTCTACGTTCTGAACTTTAGATGTAGATTCAGATCTTTGGTTGAGAATTGAATGAAGGAGAAAGAAAGAAAAAAATTATTATCTTTCAAATAAATTTCTTCTTCCTTTGATCTCACTTATCCAACCATAGAATATATAAATATATGTGGATATAGAGCAGAAAGAATGGATGGATAAGAAAAAAATAAGAAAGGAGAAGATGAAGATGATATCATTAATGTTAATCATTATATGACGGTGTGAAAGTGATGGCTTTTGATGAGATTTTCGCCAGGTGTGAGACAGCACAACTTTATGGTATGCATATAAGAAGAATGGATGAAAAATACATTTTTCTTTACTGCTTCTGATGCTGAAGAATTATGTTCTTCTTTTACTTAACTACGTATTATAGATTCAGAAACGAATTCTGAAGGAAGATGAAGATAGTAAAAAATAGTTTTTTTTTCTGGATGATAAAAGTGCATTTTTTATCACTTTGCCGATGAAATATGCAGGAGGTAATGTGAAAAATTTGCATATACTATTTTTCGATTTCAATACCAGCACAATAGATTAGGGGTTATTCACAAATGATGTTTAAATTTTTTGGGCTGTATGACACAGACAATTATTGTTTAGGACTATATTGATGGATGTGAGGGGGGGTTACCTTAGTGAAGCAGACAGTAGCCAAAGATAGAATCAGCTATTGATCTGAATTGATCTGTACGACCAGCGACGATACGTCCCAGATGCTAGTGCCCTTTACGAAGTAAAAAATGTAAAAATTCTCCCTTAATTAAATCTCTTTAGAAAATGTAATCAATTTATATTTTCAAACTTTTTTCACTTCATAAATATGAAAATGATGAAAATCTCACGAACGAGACAAAATGACCCAAGAATCCCTCGCCGTAAAAAGTTCCAAGAAAATTTATAGAAATAAAGCACAAAATGCTTCACAGGAGTTGCTTTCGCTTCTCTTCTCCTTATTATTCAACTATATAAATGGGAAATATGTGAGGAGGAAAATGAAATACATTTCCGATATTTCCTCAAACTTTTACGGTTCACAAGTCATTTGATTGATTGACAAGTTCTCTGGAAGCTAAGAAAAAAGGAGAAAAATTATGTGAGAAATTTAGAGGAAAAACGAAAGTGAGAAAGATGGATTGATGTTAAAGAGATGGTTAAGGTAGGCAAGCATTTAATGCCAGCTTTTGAATTCATCTCAAAGCTGCTCATCGACGACAAACTTATTAAAATTTTAAATTTCTCTTCTTTCCCCTTCGTTTTTTATTCTACAGACAATTTCACAGCAAAGAAATTCCTTTTCTAAAACAGAACGACACTGATGCTTCTTTTATATAAAATTTTCTTATTCTACGTCTCTCACCCATCCGGATTTTTCTTATTCAGAGTAAATTAGACAGAAAATTTCCTGAAGACATTAAAGGTGAACATGTCATGACTGATTAAATTTTAAAATGAGACACAATCTGAAATTTATATTTTTGCGCTATTTCGAATGCCTTCCTCATACCTTTATTCTTGTGCTCCTTTTTATAACCCCGCTATTTCTAATGCTTAACGCCAAGCGCCCATGCTATAAAAAAGCTTATAAAATTGTTTCAAGATGTTTCGCTTTTCTTCTTCGTAGTATTTTGGTTCACATGTTTTGGGGTTATTTGCAAGTGATGTCTATAGAAGAATTGGTGTTTTAGGCAATAACCCTCTGTCACAGAAAGCATGAGCTTCAGTAATTCTTGAACATAGGCTATCAACGTTCAAGACTTAATAGCTTGATTGACTCTGCTTCTAGTGGGTAACCTGCAAGATTTTCTTATGGCTCAGAGGAGAGTTACTCAAAGAGGAGTTTTCCCGCTTAATTCTCCTTCACTACCCCCCTCATCCTAAAATACTTCACATCATAACTGATTGACTCCATACCGAAAAAATTCTTTTTTTAAGCTCAACGAGAGTGAAAATTTTTCGTATGGGATTTATTGTAAGCAATTTTCCCGCATCGCTAAGAATCAAAGTGTAATAGCTAAATGTTATATAAAATATATATGTATTAAAAAGGAAAAATGAATGAGAAAAAGGAAGGAACGTGTGTTTAAAAAATAAGATGTGGAAGGTTAAATGAAGAAAAGTGTGAGAGGGCGACAAGGAAAAGAAACGTCTGTTGTAAGTGGTTGCTTGTAACTTTAGAATTAATTTTTAAGGGGGGCATATTAAATAATTCATTTGATATTTTTCCTCATTTCACTTTTATTACAAATTGATATTCATAATTTTTTTTAGATATTCTATTACATCATAGAAATGAACGAATGTGATGAAAAATATTATTATGTGCTTGTTTAATATATTAGGCAAGTCTGCAGGCGACAAATTTTGTTTCTCGCACCTGAATATGTGATATTTCAATTGGGAAATTATGGACTGCATGAGGAATGTGAAACTGAGTTTTACTCATGTGAAAATTACGAGCGAGAAAATTCTTGTAATTGCTGAAGGGCTTTTGGTGTATTAAATGCTGGAACTTCAATTTATACGGGTTTTAATTGGCAACGAAATTGCATGATGTAGGTGTTGAATAAATTAAGTCACTCACATATGAGTTACATGATTTTTTTTTTTAAAATTTTGAGGATTTATTGAGACTTTAAAATTGAAGCTATTATTTTTATAAATTCCAGTCACATCGTCGTTTTCTCTTTAAAACTCAGACGAGAAATATAAGAGCTTTTATGCATACATGTCCAAATCACACAAAAACTTGTTCCTTATTCTTTCAAAATACATAACCATCAGCATCTGAAAAGAAAATTAGAAAAGTAATTCAGAAAATTTCCTTTCAGTAATTCAACAAATTCCATTTCTCAATAAATGAATAGGAAGGTATTTAAAATGCTGGATAAATGTAGAAGTGAGAGGAAAATTGAGTTGTAAGAGAAAGGGAAATGTTATGGTTATGATTATTGCAATTTTTTTATAGACTTGCCCCAGTAGAGCACTGCGGAAAGATGAAATATGAAAAACAATTTTCATTTCATGAGCAGTTATTTCCTGTTTAATAAGCATACGTGAAAATGTATGCATACATATTCACACTCGCATTTACAGTGAAAATTAATTACAAACAGTCTTTACGTGAATGGGTGAGTAATGGCAGCAAGAGAATGAGTGAGACACGAATGTCGAGGTAATGAGAATTTTGTCACTTCCATAAAAAAACACTTTTAACCACTAAAGCATTTCCTTCCGTGCTTTGAAACTTTTTTTTTTATTATTATTTTCACTCTTTCGTTATATACTTAATTTTATATCATTTAACTCCTTTCATCCCACTCCCCATCACCCTCCGAAACTGAAAATAAAAACATAGAGAACAGAAAGAAAAATGTCATGACATTGTAGATGTAAGCGAATATACGTAAGTAATTGCAAAAAGTGAATAATAATAAAAAATGAGTTGACGAATGACTTTATGAATGAATTAATTTTCATGCTTCACTCCACCCGAGCAGCAGCATAACATTATAATGTAAAATGAGTGAAGAAAGTAAGGCTGAGGGGAGCATAGAATAAAAAGAGAATAAGTGAAGAATATTCAACGGGAGGGATGTAAACTTTTATGAACTCATGTTGAGCTTTGCTACTTTGGCATCATTGTGATAAAAAAATAAGTCCTTCAAGAAAAAAAGAGCTGTGCTTGCGAAATTTCCATGCAATTAAAGTGTTATTTTATGCAAATATTTGACTCGTCATTGAAATCTTTCTCCTTCTTCCTTTCAACAATTTCATTCCTTATCCTATCCACACCGTGACCAACATGAGAGTTGAGCTATGTTTTGCTTGATGAGTATCTGGATTTGATTAAAGGCTGAGCTTGATTAGAGTATTTTAAATCAAGCTATGACTGTGCTTTACTAGGTCTCTAGAATTGAATGCAGTCTAAGATGCATGATAGTATATTAAGCTTTACTTGAATCTTAATTATCGAGCTGAGGCTGAGCTTGATGAGAGGATATAAGATCAAACTAAGGCTGAGCTGGATGAAAGTTTCTAGATTCAGGCTGTCGATTTTCTTTACTTGGGTCTAAAGAATCAGGATACGCTGAATCAAACTTAAGGTGAGTTATAAACGAGTGTCTCTAGTATCAAGCTAAGTCCTGGCTTAGCGAGTGTCCCTAGCATCAAAATGTGACTGAGTTTGTCTGTCCATTCAATAAACGGTGTGAATATTGTCACAAAGAATCACTGTCTTTCTCCATTAGTTCCTTCTACTACCACTATTGATGCTACCGTTGCCTTTCTGTTTTTCCTCTCATTCTTTCAAATTGCTTGTTGTTGATGATGATAAAAGTATATGTAAGGAAATTAAGAGCTCAAAGCTCACATGAGAAATAATTCTCGAGTATCCTCCGGGAAATATTTTCCTTCTTTTCTTTCCTTTCTTCTCGGTCTCTTTTCTATCTTTTCTTGTACATGTACGATATACGATGATAGTAAAATCACTTTTTTATTTCATACTCCCTCCCACCCCACCTACATCCACCTTTCACAATTCTTTGCTTGAACGACACAGCAATAGACAGCCATGATAACGAAACAAAGACATGATTCTTTATATAATGTCTCTAAGGCACATTCGTTGAACAAGAAAATAAAATTAAAAAGAAGGAAAAAAGTGCTTTGACGCACTGATTTAAAATGTTTAAGGGAATAAGCGTGTATTTACTACAATCTTTATTCGTATTCCTATGTTTCTGTTTATGTTGTATTCACATCGATACCTGTTTAACATGCAATTTACTCGAGATATTTATCAGGTTTGCTATTTCCTTGTGCTTATATGTTTGCTTTTTCATTTTTTTGCTGCTCTACCATTCAACATGATGAAAAATAAAGAAAGACGAAGAGCTCTAAGGCAAATCGTATTTGATATTGTGCTTCAATTTACTTAAAGGTGAATCAATCTTCAAGCAGAAAGAAAAAATCAAATATTTGAGAGATCAAAGGCAAAAGGTGTGTTCTTTATGAACTTTAAACTTTCCACGAAATGAAGCCTTTGTGAGGTTTATTGGAAATTGTTTTCAATGAAATTTAATAAATAGCTGAACAAATAAAATTGTTTTTCACTTAAGGCTATTAATATAAAATCGAGCGGATCAATGAAACAAAGTAAATATGGACAACACGATTTTATTAAATAACTTTCAACACAATATGGTTTCAATAGCTGAGTGAAATTTCATTATTTTGCTCATTTTACTGTTAAAAGTTCAATTAGTGCCAATCAAAAGCCGTAACTTTTATTGTTTTATATTTTGCAAAATGTGCGGTTTATAAGCTCTATATTTTGATAAACAGACTCAGATTCAACTCTAATAATCACTATTGTTGGGTCATTGTAGGACATTGCACCTTTTTCACTGCTCATCTGCAACTACTGAGTTTTCTAAATTCTTAATACTTAAATATCAAAATATTTTTCGAAAATATTATCGATTTTTTTAGAAGTGCCAGTGAAAAACAATATTAACTATTGACATTGCCACCCGCTACTTTACCAACAGCTTTACAACAATCAAATTCACAACATATTTACAATAGAAATCAATCATCCCGCAACACTTTAGTTACAGATTTATGTCAAATTTCAAAATAAACAAATCAATACTCAGAAAATATATTTTTCCTCTCCACAGCAAGCAACATGATATTATGAGGCAACCACACTAAATTCTAAACAAAAACAATAGCTTCTAAAATTTTAAACTTTGTCACCAACAATGGTCAACAAGTTTTATTCAGTTTTACTTAGGGATCGTTCATAAATGATGTTCAATTTTTAGGTGATACTGCAGTACAAAACAAAAATGTTGTATGAAGATTTTGTCATATCCCCCTCTGAAAACTTCTGAAAACTTCAATTTTTCCGTGACGTCATTTATGAATAACCCCTTATGAACTTTCATTTTAACAATAAAAGGGTTCGTTCATAAATGATGTCTTACTGACTTATGGCACTTCAAAATAAATTTTTTCATATGGAAATTTTGTCCATTACTTGATGGACGTCATTTGTGAACGTCACTAAAAATAAAAACTAATTTTCATGGAAAGCATAAGCTTATGGCTGATAAAATGAAATAAAATATTCAAGTAAATAGAATGGACATTAAAAATGAGTGCAATAATACAGTAAAAAACATTAAGGATTAGACGGCTTTTTTGACATGATTTTTATTTGTTTAATTTTGAATATTCATGAATGTGTAAATAACGTAACAGGTTATTGCAGAATATTTGAACAAATTGCATCATTAGTAATTTCGTTGTGTTATTTGTAATATGAGTAGCGGATATCTCTGTGGCTAGTTTATTGTTGTGTATTTTTTCGCGGAAATTACTGAGCATTTTCCATGGGTTTGGATGGTATTTTGGACATGTTTGTATACACAGTGTCACTACTCTGACAATTTTGTGATCGAAGCAAGCTTTGAAACTTAAATTAATTTTATTGTTTACCAACAGCTTAAAGAGAGAGAGAAAAAAAAGTTTTCTGGGCACGAGTCTGAAATTTTTATAGACCTTTTTCATGTACATACTATCTGTGAATTCTAAATTTATGAAACTTCAAGAGGATAAAACTTAGCATTAAGTCTTGGGAAAAAAACGTCGTATAAACTTTTTTGATGTCTCATGTTTATCCACAGGCGTACATAACATGTTCCATAGATGAGTATAAAACTTTATTGCAACAAGATCGTTAGTGCTTGAATGTGAGATTCGCTCAATTATAAAATTTTCATTGTCATATGTTGTGAGAAATCTTAGCAGATTTTCCGTACCTTTTGTTGTTGATTGTAGAGGGCAGGCATGGTCCAAACTCAATGAAGCTTCCAAATGGAGCTGTTTGTCCCTTGTCAAGAAGGTCTGTCATACCATAACAAGTCGTTTTTTGTGATACGTAATAAATGAATGACCCCTCTGGATGGCAAGCCAAAATGTCATCTAAACCAGATATAAAGCTTTAAATTAAATGTGAAAATCTGATTAAAAAATCAGAAAATATGATTTTCTCATTACATCCATAATAAACATGAGAAACCTTTCTTTCTATGCCATATTCAAATTTCATTCATTTCAATCATAAACTGCATAAATTGTATGTTACATGAGTATAAATTCCTTTCATAAAAAATCTTATAAACTTATGTCTGATTCATGCTTTTCAGCACGCAAATAAAAGACTTCATTATCATGTTTCATTCATACTACATTTGAATGATTCCTTTGTAAGTCTTATTAAATTTATTAGTTCCAATATTCAATACAACCGCCGTGAAAGAGAAATTCATCGTCTCATTATAATAAGCTGTAGGCTACGCTGATAGTAAGTTTATATTTGTATAGTATGCAATATGAAGAGTTAAGTTTCATATTATTCACACAAAACATTGAATACAAAGATGATGATGATGATGTCGAGTGAATAAGCATCATATTTAAGTGTAGCGGAAGGAAGAAAGGCAATGTGATGTAAAGAAGATGAAGATCAGAATTAATATGGAATTTTAAAAAATAAGAGTTTCATTTTACTTTAAATCGCGCGGCATAAGGAACAGAAAGAGAGAAAATTAAATGAGATTCGCATATATATACTTTGTATTCAGAGGGAAAATTGGAAAAGTTTCCGCATGCATGGTAATGAGTTTAGCGCATTTCATGTGGAAATGCCTGACTGAAATGTTTGTTTTTTTTTTGGAATTTTGGATGAATTTGAAAGAATTTCATGGGAAAATGGGTAGATGAAGTACATATGGAATGACTTTAGGTATGATTTTTATTGAACCATGTTAGGATATGTAGTTGATGTCCTTGGGAAAATAAGATTTAAACTATTTAAGACGATTTCCTCCTCTTTTGAACAAAAATGTATGGAACGTGACAAGAGGCTCACCCTTTAACATACATAATATCTAAATGACCTTTTCCTGAAATTGAGACTAATTTGTCTATTAAGATGTTTGTTTTTAGGATCTTAGACAACTGCTAGTCCCAGTTTTTAGGAGCATACTTAACTCTACCTTACTATCCCTGATCTAAGGTATGTCAGGGTATACCACTTCTATGGTAACTTAACCTTATGCTACCCTACCCTTTCTGACCCCTTTGAATACTAGAATCCAAAAAATTAGCATCATTGAACCCAAAACAAAATCAGGCAATTCCAAAATGTCAAGAAAATAAAGAGTCAACATCACAAATGACACAAGTGTCATTTAAAACACCTCAAAATGCTAGACAAACAGTCAAATAAACATCCAAAGATTGAACTCCATATCCAATTTCCATTGCCAAGTAAGCTGGCAGTGAAAGAGACAGAGAAAAAGAAAGCAAAAAAAAAGAAATAATAATCTTCCAACTTTTGTGGCTTTAGGGTGGCTGTGTTGATGCTTAATTCTACTTACTGATGCTGCTGCTTAAAAAAAATTAAAACATTTTTTAAAGAGAGAATAAAAGAAGAAAAGTCTGTATGTTCATGTACATAAAAAAATGTTCATACACTTTATGCCATAAAATGTTGTTGCTAAATAAGAAAGTCACGAGCTAAGACAGGATAAATAAAGCATTGCATGCTGGCAAATCTCGAGGAGAAGGAATCTTGTGTTCATCTTTATTTTCTTCCGTATTTTAAAATAACAGCAAATATTTTCGTTTTCACAAACTAAGAAGATTAAACATCAAGAAATTATTGTCGCACCCGAGAAAAATCATTGTTGTTCCACAAAATTTTCCAAGATGGAATTGTGAATGAGTGAGATGTGTATAAAAAGACAACAATGGTTTGAGGGCGGGGAGGAAGGGAAAATAAAACAAAATAACTACACCGAGTGTCATTTTTTGTCTCTGCAATGTAACTTATAAGTAAATGTGTATAATGAATGAGAAAAGTTTTCATTCTTGTCTTAGCTTCCTTTCGGGAGATACTGAAAGTGAGAAACTGACAAGAAAAATAGAGGGAAAAAGTTTTTTTTTTCTTTCTTGTGGGTTTTTCTGTTATCTTAAAGTCTTATGTGATGTGAATGAGAAATGCAATTTGTTTATTGTTGATGTTGCTTCTTCTTTAATTCATGTGATACGTTTTAGCAATCCATTGACTTGGGATTGACTCTTTTATTACTGTTAAAATGTTTATAAATGTTGATGGTTTTGGTTTTCGTTGCTGAAAACTTTATTGGATATTTTGCAATTTATTTTGAGTGTTACTTGAAGATGGAGGATTCTCAAGTTTGATGATACTGCTTTGTTGATGAAATGTTGTGTCTTGTTGTTAATGGTCGTTTGGATTAAAGGGAATGGTATTCACAACTATAGTTGCTATTGCAGATATTGTTTCTAGACATTCAGATGACCATAATCTCCTAAATCTTCTCTCAAATTATAATTAAAGGTCGTATGGATATTATATAATGCAAAGGACCAGGGGGGTGATTTGGGTGTTAAAGCACAACTTTGAATGGTAATTTGCTAAGTTTTTTTAGAAAAAATCCTAAAAACTCCCTAAATTTTGCCGCTCATACAAAAAATTGTTCAAAAGGCTCAAAGAGGTATAGAGCTTCACATTGAGCTCTGATTCTCGGGTATAACCTGCGACAGGTACAAATTCAATAAAGATAATTAACTTAGTCACAAAAGTACTCAGACCAGCCTGAAATTCACGAATTTATTCAAATCAAAAATTTGTGCATGACTTATTTTTGAAAAGTATAAATCCTTTTGTGTCAAATTTCCCCAAAAATATCTTTTGAATAAATTAAAATTCTGAAATTTAAAACTTAAAGCTCCAAAAGCTCAATTCTCAGAATTCACAAAATATGCTTCACCAAAATGATGTGCTAAAGAGTTGTAAAATGTTTCACCCTAAATTTGTTATAAGCTGCCAAAAATTAAATAAATATTTTACGCATACATACAAATGCTCCAGTTACGGATTCAACAAACTTTATTTAAGCTCAGGTGAACGTTAATTCCCACAAACCAAATTATACTACTTTTATCGTCTGCATTGTAACATGAAATGGTGTAACTATGTTACATGCTAGATAATATAGTAAAAATGTAACATTTCTCCTTGGCTGCGATGCACTGTAATGAAACGATATATGTCATGGTTTCATTACCATCTCCCAGCACCTGTGAGTGTTTATTAAATTTTGAAGGATGCTGTTTTTCGAACAAAGAAAACGTCGACTGATTTATTAAGTCATTAGTTTCTTTTCTGAAAGTCACATAGTTTCTATGCTACTAATGCTAAAGATCCCATTATTATCTACATTCAGACGACGGTTTATTATGTTAATAGACTCACCTTGCTTTATTCATTCCACTTTAATTCCTAAATGAAACATAATAATCATTAATTTAAATTAATATTGCGAACATTATCTCTTTAATTATTATAAGAAAGAAATTCTCATCTGAACCCTGTAAATATTATCATCAACATATAATGTAGATTAAACAGAAGCTTATTTAGTTTTTTTATGTACATTGAGCCATACCACAACTAAAAATTTTAATAAACATTAATTTTTCAACATAATCCATTTAAATTTAAAATTACAGGATCGATAATCCATTTAATCTGGCACGAAATCTTTTTTGTTTGTTCTTTCATCTCTCTCTCTCACTCTCTCATCGCTGTTTCACCTATAATGTATAATGTATAATATATATCCTTTAAAAATACCTCACGAGTACGACGAGCGGGGTAAAAGAAAGGAAGAAGCGGAGATAGCGGTATGAAAATATGTTTTGTGTATATGTTTCTGTCTACATGATGCTTTATAGAATATTTTGTTAGTTCCTCGTCAATGTGAACCTAAAATTGAAGCAAGAAGAGGAGAGATATTTGAGGCACGAAGCAGTGATATGACAAATGACGAGTCATGTCTAACCGCTTTTTACTTTAACTGTGGATGTATATGAGAGAAATATTTGAAATATCTTTTTGAATGGTCCTTTTTGAATGGATGATGTTAGCGCATTTACTCGTAGGAAGGGCTTTTAATTTTCAACATATTTGGATATCCAGCAGTGAGTAGAAAATCACTTGTGTTATTTGATGTTTTCTGTCCATCAATTGTCATTTAATAAGGATGGAATTTTTTACTTTAGTAAATGTGGGCTAATTTATCCTACTATGTAGGGGCGTATTCAAGGGAGGACCCCTAAATCATAGCAGATAGAGAGCATGTTAAGTGTTACCTAAATGTACTCACTGAGCTTAAGCTTGTCTCATAAGAAGAGTAGCTTTCTAAAAAACTGTATCACTTTTCGTCTAAGACTGCCTTCCATAATTAAACAATTTTTAAAAGTTCCATGACTACTAAAAAAGCTTTTATAAGTAATTATTACAAACATCCAAAATTAATTTTCAAATACCAGAATTTTCGCTACAGGAGAGAATTTCAGGTACTCTTGTGGATTATCCTTGAAGATTCTTGTTCTTTTTCTTAAGTACATTCTTTTAAGTTAAGGATTACTTGGAAACAAACAAAGAAAATTGAAATAAGAGATACATTGAGGTGGTAAGTGGAGAAGTATGTTCTGAAAATCCACTTCAAAAAATTGAATATTTCTGGATCAATTCTTGAAAAATGAAATCCAATTGAGATACAGATGAAGGCCTCGTATTCCTATATTGATTTATAAGAACAAACAATTCAGTTAAGCGTCAATTTTTTTTGTGTGCGTGTTTATTCGTGATCATTAAATGACATTCGGACGATTAATCTGACAGACGGGATTTGAGAATAGAAAAATCTTTCACGATTCTTTAAATGAGCGAGCAGGCAGAATAACAGCACGACCATTAATATGAATAAATACTGCTTGAGAAAAGTTTTTTAAAGGATGAATATTTCGACGTTCACGAGAATCATTCAATTTCAGATCTCTATCTGCTTAACGTTGGATGTGATAATACGAGGGATTTTGTTCTTCTTCATCTTCGCATCACTGCGACAATATGAGATAAGGTGTTCATCCCACACTCCTTTTTATTCGTCTTTTTTTTATCCTTTCCTTTCTTCTTTTGCATGTCACAAAAGAGCGTGCCTCTATTTTCCATCTTACCATCTACCTGACGTGCTTTATAATATGAAATGAAAGTGAGACTGGAGGGAAAAAAATTAATAAATGAAATGCGAAAGGCAGAAGGAATCAAAGAGCTTTTTTTTTGTTTTGTGTTAGAAGAAAAGATGTTTACTTTATCTATCCATCTTCTTCACTCCCTCACTAGCTTCCTTTTTTTGTCTTTTGTATTCTATTTCGTTCATTCATTTTATTGCTATCGCGTATTTTTTTTCACTTCTCCGTTTTCATTTTCATTTCTTTTTGTTTAATGCAAAACAAGCGTGCAAAAAAAAATATTGGTGGAATGGGGAGAGGAAGCTTGCTACAGAAGAAGAAGAAGTGGGGAAATTTTTTTTAATTAAAAAAATGCTGAAATTTGTTTTGCTTCTATCTTTTTCGCCATCATTCGCCAATTACGTAGTACTAATGGTTCTTTTTTTTCAATTCATTCCTTCTCCCTTGACTCCATTTCATTTGAATGGCACGTCACAATGAATAGAATTTTTTTCCCATTTATTTTTAAATATTTCATGCAAATGTTGAGTTCGTCTATATGTATGTAGAACAAATATACCGTTTGTTACCATCGCCCCGTAGTTGATGAATAACTTTTTTCATACATTTTTATTACTTTACATTCCCTCCTTGGCGCGCGCTTCTTGTTTCTATAGTTTAATTTATGAAAAAACATTAAAAATAATGGTAAGGTTCCGTGTGATATTAATTTTTGCTTTATGTTGTTTTTCATTAGCATCACAGTTCACAGTGCTTCTGTGTGTTGATATTCTTCTTCCTGCTGATGTTTTTGTTGCTACTACTCCTGTTTCTGCTACAACTCATCTTGCATTTCATAATGGATTTTTTTCTCCTTGTGCAATTTTTTGTTCACTAGAAAATGTATGCATTTATGATATTGGCGGGGATGGTTTAGTAATGGACAGATTTACTGGCTGACTGAATGACTTTTTGACATGCTTTATTGAACTTAAAGGTTGCTTACGTGATTATTTACTTAGCACCGAGACACCCAGTTTATGCACCTCAGTTCATCATAAATCCAACAAAACTTTAACTCACGAACAACTTGTTTTTTGAAAATAAGAATATTTTCGGAAAATCTCATCAAAGTTGAAAAGCAACAAAATATGTCACTTTGCTGTCTTTATCAGCACTACAACATCCCTCAACAGAATCAGATTTAATCATGAATTTCCACTCTTCTCCTGCAGGTATGTTCATAATGTCAACTATTTTGCAGCAAAAAGGTGCCATTTTAGGATTTGGTGGTACATTTCAGTCCAAAAATTTTATGAATGAACATAATTTAAGTTTGAAAATCGAATTTGAAAGCTTGTAAAATTGAGCATCGTGTCAAAAAGTTTGAGAACCACTGCACTAAGACATACCCCAACCCTACATTCTGAGGTGAAGCGTGGGATGTAGTATTTACCTAACAATTTTGACTTGTGGTACATTAAATTTTAGGATACCCAAACCATATTTAAAAATGCGCTTCCACTAAATTTTCCACCACACGACAATAGTTTTTCAAACTCTCGTTCACTTGCTAAAATAACAGCGCAGCAACAGTGAAGCTTGGTTATTTTTCTCACTCCACTTCCCTTCAATACCTCAAAATATTATTCGTTTATTTTTCCCTTCATTCTTTTACAGCAGCCACGAATATGTAGCCTTCATAACAGTGTTGTATGAGAAAAAAAAGCTGGGTGAGAAATAGGATGTTAGAAGCAATGTGGCAAGATCATACATCTCACAGTTCCCACTATGCTGTAAATTTACGTTTCCCTTTCTATTTTTCCTCATTTCGCTCTACCTCACTCATCAACAACATCGCTACCGCCACTATGCCAACAATAGCAAAATGAGAGGATTCATTAAAATAAGAAACAATTAATTTTCACTAATAGTTTCTTGCCTTGCTTCCCTCGTTATATATCTTGCCATTTTTCTCACTGCTTTCTGTTTGCATCTCCCTTTTCATTCTCACATTGAGCCATTTATTGAGCTATCCTTTCACAATTTACAAAATTGCTGTGCTTCTCGTTCCCCCACATAAAATTTATTCGTCTTCGAGCGGATGAGAAAATTGCAGTTTTTGTCAAGATTAAATGCGAAAGATTTAAAAAACAAAAAACGTGTTAATGAGTCATAAGATCCTTAAAACTATCGCTTAATTCCAACAATTTGGTGACAATTTTCTCATACACAGTGAGATTTGTAGAGAATGCAACATGAAAGTTATATTGTGAATCCTTGAGGCAAAGCTACTCTTCAACTAGCTTGAAGAGATTTTATGGGGCTGGATAATATTGGTGATATTCTGGCTAAAGGACATTCGGATATTAGTTAACGGTTATTAGGAAGAAGATCGACTTTTCAGGGATATGAATTATTTCCGCCTACTGCTATGCTCTGGCTATATTTTAAATATCATATACTAAGTGACGTACACTCTGACCATGACATTTTGTATTATCTCTAAAGGTCAATCATTGAGATCATTTTTCAAAGTTTATGATATTTTCTGTTTTTGAGCTAATTTCTATAATAAAAGAAGCTATTCAACCTTATTGAATCTTGTCTACAAAGTGGATATCTTATTAAAATCTGACCTTAAATTGAAAACCACTAAAAACTATTTTCAGACCTTGATTAAAATGAGGAAGCATGGAAACTATAAATTGAATAGTTTCGTTCAGCATCTTTGAATCTACAAGCAGATTAAACACGTTCATTTAAAACTACTTAATAGTTTTTCAATAATGACATCGTGATACAATCAGCTAAAAGGAAAATAAAGCTGCAAAAGACTGCATGAAGAGTCGAGGGATAGAAGAAATTAATACAAAATTAAAAGAGAAGAGCTTAAAAATCTCATTTTGTGATCACATTTCATTCTGCTAAAAAGTTTCGAAATTAATTGCATGAACTAAGCATGCACATTCTATCTTTGTATAAATTATTTCATAATAAAATGTATTTCTCATTAAAAAAGGAAATAAAAAAAACGAAGTGAAAACTACCTTGAAGGGAAAAAAGTAACTAGCGTCATGTCAGGGATAATTTTAAATGTGTGAGGAAAATAATTAAGTTTAATTAAACTAGAAAAAACATGAAAGTAATTTATCTTTGTTCTATGCCGTTCGAAACTACTACTTTATGGCATTTTTAGCATGAATTTTTCACAGTGCTTGTGGCGTTGCAGGAAGTTTGTCTCATTTTCTTAAAACAAAATTTATATCCTTGAAAAATGAAATTTATTTTGGCAAACAAAGCTGAAAGCTGGAAGCCTCTAATATGGCTGAGAGCTCCTGTCATTGGCATGGAGAGATTTGTCAAAAGTTGTTACTTCCGAATTTCGAAGGATAGGATTTATTTGATATTTTTGAACAAGCTTGTTACCTGAGGACACCACAACCCTCAATATTTCATTGACATTTCTTCATGGTTGAGCTAAACAAACTAGTAACATCAATTACTGTTGCTAATTTATTAAATCAACAAAATTTTCATTCGAGTGATTTTTAATCAATTTTCCGGATCCAAAATGAGTGCTTTTTCACAACTCGATCGCAGATTCAGGCACAGTTGCCTATTCAAGAGTTTAGCTTTCTTTCAAATACATACAAGGTGAAGCTCAATGTTCAGGTATAACCACTACCCACGATATACTCGTCTGGTCAAAAAAGCTTGAAATATTCTCTTATATACAATACTAATAGTTAATTATTCTCTGTAACTGTGAAATAATTGCTAACTATGAAATGAAGTAAAATCTTCAGACCAGAATATTTTCAATAAATATTCCAACATTTAATACCTTCAGCTCCATTAACATCACCACATACTCCAATAAAATTTAGATACATCTCAAAAAAGCGTTATTCTCATTAACACTTAAAGGAATTGACCTCGTAACTCATTTTCCCATCTCTCTTTCTCTCTTTTTCCTTCCTTTTAAATGAATATTTTCATTCTTGCTTGCTTGCTGCTGGCTGGTGCTATATAAATGTAAGTAAAAGATGAAAATGAAGGAAATGAGCAAGGTGGTTGTTTGAATGGCACAAACATATACACATTGAGTAAGACAGAGGGAGAGTGAGGATGAGAACTAGAAAAAAATGAATGTGGAAGAATAAGAACAGGAAGAAAAAGAAAAACATTTAAGCAAGAAAAGTTATGACGCTGTGAAAATATTTTTGAATACGCAGGGGAGATAACGAGCAGAATGGGATATTCACACAATGTGAGAAAATAGGCATGTTGTAAAATACCCAAATAATTTAACTTTGTTGAAAGTAAATTGTCGCCCCAACAAAAGTACAAATGCAAAGGCAGGCATGCGAAAAGAAATTTTTTTGTTGTATACGAAACATAGATAGATAGGCAGTTAACACTATGAGATGTGTGATCATATATGGCAGCAACATGCATACTTATTCTCATTTTCATATTATGTACATATACGCACATATTATAGTGAAAAAAGGAACAGTAATCTTATTAAAATACTCAATTACGTTATTTTGTGAAGGATTCTTCTTCACCCACTTATTCTGTATTCATGTGCGTGTGTCACAAAAAAACGACAACGCAATGAATATAGGAATGAGTGGAGAAGTAGCAGCAGCAGCACACAGACAAAAATAGACAAGAAGAGGAAAGACGAGGAATTTTTTTTACTGTTTGAAATAATGTCGATGAGGGACTTACATAATGTGAAATAGCTAGAAAAAAGTAGTGAATGTTTATGGAACATTCAGCATGAATTCATCTTTGTATTCAAATTTTTGCTCTTTTACCCCATTCCTTGCCTCATTCACATTCACCCCTCCGACATACCACACACATAAAGCTCCTTCATTGCTGCCGTGATGGAACATTCACTAGGAAAAAAATATACACATAGAGATAGAGTAAAGTTGGATACATAAGTACATAGTTAAGTTTCCATGGGAAAAATGGCATTGAGAAGAGATATATTGTATATGATATTCTGAATATTTTTAAGTGGGGTAAAATGGTAAAACATAGCAATGGCAATCCTAAATATGTGAGATGCTTCAAAAAGCTAGATCATGAAGTTGAAAATGTAATGTCTACTTTACTTACATTGCGAGCATGGGGTTGAGGATGATAAAATTTGATGACTGTATGCTTCTCTTTTATGAATTATTACAGTCAACAGAAGGAGAGAATGACATGCTGAAAAAAATTTGAAATATTTTTATGTTGCAAAAAATAATGTTTAAGTAGCAAATAGTTCAAGTGCCGTAATGACTTCCTAACAAGCAAATATGTACTGTAAGAAAAAGAAGGTGAATTCTCAGTGATATTCTCAAAATTAATGAAAATGAATTAAGTAAGATAAAATTGCTCCCCAGTTGCAAATATGAAAAGGCATAAATCTTCACTACTTTACATGTAAAGGCATAAAACTTAGTTTTTGCTTGCGTATTCATTTGTCTTGGCATGAACACTTCCTTATAATTATGTCTTCTGAGTGACTTTAAGGAACATTTTATTGTAATTTAAAGAAATTTTATTATTTTTGTCAAGTTTCTAGTTTCTAGTGCTTTTTTCGAGGTTAAATGAAATTACGGACAAAACTAGAGCATGAGCTGCTTTGAATCACTGCTACCAGCATCTCCAAGAAACCTAACATTTCACCCAATCCTCATCGATTTCAGAGAAAAGTTTCATAATTGCATAATGATTTAGGTATTAGCAGTTGACAAATAAAGGATTGCAAACGTAAAACTTTTGCCATTTACCACAAAATTATGATTCCTACTTCTGTTTAATTTCGACATCCGTTTCGGTTTTAAGACGTAAAGTATGAAAGAAAGTTCATTTCAAGGGATTCATCGTTTCGTAATTATATCACACTCCTGAGATTACCGAAGCAGAAAAAAAATATATAAAGGATGAATATGAAAAGTGGGTTGGGGTGCTCAAATGGGCATTTGGGTAATTAATAATAATTATGACATTCCATTTCCATTGAAGTTGCTATAATCATTTCCTTTTATTAATTAAAATATAATTCATCAATCAATGCAGTCATGGCATGAAAATTTATTGAAACATTTGGGCTTTAATTATGGCGGTTTTATTAGTTCCAAAAAAGTAATTATGTACGTATTAGCAAATAGCAAAAATGGGGTTGAATGTTATTTAATTTTGAGGGATCGGTAATGGAGTTTTTGAAAGCATTTAAAATTTTTAATGTTTTAAATTTTATGGAGGTTCATTTTGATTTTTTGAAGGTTCAAGTAATTCTTTTATAATTTTGTTGTAATTTGTAAGTTACTCTAAGTATTTAATTTTTCATTTATAATGAAGCTAGTGCTCTTTTGTTTCAATAATTTTTGAAAAATATAAATTTGAATTTTAAAAATATGGAACAATTTAAATTAAATTTTAAAAATCGAATAAAATTCAAATTGAATTTTTAAAATCCAGAATTTGAAAAATTCCAGTAAAATTTAAATTCAATTTCAAAAATCCAGAATTTGAAAAATTCAGTAAAATTCAAATTAAATTTGAAAAAATCCATAAAATGCTCGTATTCCCCTCCTTGACCATATTATAAAATCCAATGCATAAAACAGCACAAAACATTCTGAACATAAAGGAAATTAAATTAAAAGCTCTTTTCCAATGCCAAAGTTCCAACTATAATTTGATGTTCACTATCATGTATAGTTCACCTCTTCATTGTGTTAACATTTTCCAGCATTAGATTGGTGTTAAATGAGAAAAGTTTTTGTTTAAATTAATTTCAATTATTTTTCAAGTTTCTTCATATACACATTTGCGCCAAAGTACGTGTACATGTGCATACGGTTTCGAGCTAAGAACATATTAAGTAACATGAAATTTAATTTTCTCGCTAATTCTTCATCCAAAAGAAATTTTTTCAAATTAGAAAAGAATGAGCAAGAAAAAATTTTTTCTTTTTAAACTTCCAAACTTGTATTCATCCATGTACATGATGTATATTAAGTATGTTGTATGTACGTACGTATGTATGTGGGTAGAATCAAATAATGTTTTTTTAAAAAAATTTACACAATTAAGTCGAAGAAGTGATTTTCAAGAGGAGTGTGATGAGAAAAGGTATCGTTTGGATATTACGTAGCTAACAGGGGCGTAGATAGAATTTTTTTGAGGGGATTGGGGGAAATTGCCATCAAAATCTCATCTGATTCCCAACAGAAAGAGGTCTTAAAAGGGGTACGAATTTTTTCAATACAAATTTCAATCTTCAGAGTATCCAGACCTTTTATGGACTCCACAGACTACACCCCTGCCTAGCGGGGTTCAAGAACTTTGTTTAAGTTTATCAAAATTTTTAGAATTATTCACAAGTTTTATATGTTACGAAAAATGGAAGCAGGGAGTCTAAAATGACAACTTTCAGTGTCACATAATGTCCAATCAATCCCAACGAGACTGAGAGCAGCACACACAAAAAAAGACGATGATGGAAGAAATGGAAAAGTAGGGAGAAACGAGGAAACATGACGTGAGATGAAAGGATTCTTAATTCAATTTTTTATAACAGTCTTTACTCCTCCTAAACTCATCAACTCGTCTCTCATTGCTTCATTCATCCCCCTTTTCTTTAACATCCTCATCTCTCGATTTTTTTTTCTTGTTTTTTCCTCTTCTTCCATCTACTTACTTTTTTTCATTCTTCTGTTTGCCCTCCTAACCCTTCATTGCACGAGCAGAAGCGTCTTTTTTTATTTTTTCTTCTTCAATGTTGCTGTTTTGAAATAAAATTTCATCATCCTTGTGAGAGATTCTCGACAGCGCATTTATTCTAAAATTAAACCAATCGAAATTAGATTTGAATCAATTTCGAAGATGAACGAAAAGTTTCACCGTTAAGGCTTTAATAAAAATTCTCACCAGAAGAGCTTCTGGCATCTTTAATAGAGAATCACCTGGAAATATTTTATTGCTGCTTAAAAATTATGAGAGAGAAAACATAAAGTTAAGATTGAATTACACTAATGGGAAGTAATGTCGGTGAAAATACCACAACAACTTACTCTTGGATTTTCAAGTAATATTAAAACGTCATTTACGAGCTACTTTAGTGCTTAATTTGACTTACTATTCTTGAATTTCAGGTGGGAGCTCTTTTAAAAAGGAATAACAATGAATAATAATTATAGGTGACTACAAAAGGATTGAAGAATGCTTTCATACATATTATTGCTATTTGCACCTTCTACCTTTCATGAAATACCTAAAGAGACTTAGCTTAAGTACTTCACACGAGTTTTTATTGTTTATTAACAAATAGTAGTGAAAATTTTTCTCACCTTGTTCAATTGTGAGGGAATTGTAAGCGACTTGGTATTGGTTTTTACATAAGAACGGTTAAGAATCATTAAAAAATATAAAAGCGAACATACTCAGCTATTCTAACTGTATGCTGATGTTTAATTCATGGTAAGAGCATGACCCAAAGTCGAAAGTGCGTGGGTTCGATACCCTCTTGGGACAAATGTCATCTATTACCATTCTAATAGCTCTGTTAGTATTTTAACATATAAAATAAGCCTAGAAGTTGGATTCCTTTATTAAGCAACTGATTTTTTACTAAACATAACCTAGAAATCCTCGTACAATCTACAAACAGGATAGAATAGCAGCAACAACCCATTTCTATTAAGCTTAAGCAAAAAAGTATGCTAAAAAGTACATAACATACCATCACACAGCATCGAAGCTCCCCATTATATTATCACTGAGAGTGTGTTTTATGTTTTTTAATTTTTTTATTCACCTCCCTCGCGCCTTAACGTTTCTTCATTTCTTTCCTTCTTCTTTTTTCTTACTTTTTTTATGTGAAAACGAGCAGAGGATCCATCTGTTCTTTTCCATTCATTTACACTCTCGCTGATTTTTCACTGCTGCCTTACATATTTTTCCTTCATTTTCCTTTTGCTTGCTGAATGTTTTTTTTTCTCATCTCTTTGTGCTTGCTTGCTTTTCTTCATTCGTTATGTACAATGAAGACTCATGTTGATTTAAAAAGTTTTTTTTATTGTTTTATTTTCAAGTAAAGACAGAGAACGAGGCAACAAAAAAAAAGCTTACAGGAAAAAATAAACAAAAGCATTTTCAGCCGAAGAAAATGTTCCTTGAGAGGGTAGTAAGTGAATGTTGGAGTGTGGAGGGTAAAAAGACAAAAATAAGAGAAGGAATAAGTAAAAATAAAGGGAAAAAACTTAAGAAAACAAACGAATGAAATGAAAGAAGTAAGGAAATTTTTGAGAAATTTAGTGGGAATGACTTTCATGAGGCGCTTTTTAAGCTGTCTTTTAAAAAGCATCTCTTATAGCAGGAAATTGTTTACTGGGGAAGAAGGAAGGTCCTTCCTTAAGTAACTTCTCCCTGTACTTTTCAATAGATTTACAACTGTCTCCAGAATGTATGCAACCCCGAACACCTTAAGCAATAAACAATTTTTATAAGAGCATCGAGGTGCAGATGATAAAGTAAATCTTAGTTAATCCGTTGAATCTTAGATTATCCGTTAAATCTTTATCTAGAATTATTTTTTAAATCCAATGTCAATGTGTGCCATCCAATTAAATCAAATAAATCCTAATTTCTTAGAAATGGATACCATTTTCTGATTCATTGAGTATCGCTCTTATCTAGCATAAATGTAGCTAAAACTTTCTTCCATGACATCCAGAATCCCATTCAATCAAAGTAAATTCACAGCCAGACAGACATCACCTTAATCGAAATGCTTCTCTCGCAGTTAAATGCACCATAAAGGAAGAGATTTTTAATGTGACAGTAACGTAGTGGCATCACAAGATACTTGTTATACAATTTTCTTTTTTTTGTTGCTATAACAAGCCGCTGCTCATGAACGATTATTTTGTGGGACAAGATACCAAAGAAAGTGAAGCGAAAGAGGTTAAACTGTCATCCTCTGGTTTTTTACGCATGTATTATTTCTCGGGAACATCCTACTTGCTGCGACAATGAATGACGGTAAAATTGAATTCACTCATTCATTCATAAGATGGAGAAAGAAAAAAAATGAAAAGAAATATTGAGGAATAAGATCTGAAATCGACGCCGTTGCCTCACCCAACATTTAATGGAAAAAGCATAGAGCATCTTAAGATGAACACGATAATATAAAAATGAGCAGTAAAAAGTAGTAGCAACAATGGTGCAGAAATAAATTTGCCTTTTTTATTTGTGAAGTGAGTGAGTGAGAGACAGAAAGAAAGGATGAAGAAAGATCTTTTTGTTCCTTTTATTCGGTGTTAAAATGGGCAAGTAGAAGTAGTCTGCAAGTGAGCGAGTCAAAACAATTTTTTTTGAGCAAGACGAACGATTCATTTATAAAAACTAAGTTCTAATAAAGGAAAGTGGTAGGAGTCAGGCTAGGAAACAGAACAATTCTGGAGTAATAAAATCCTTTAGACACTGGGTTGTTAATTTCAAACACTTGTATTCTACCTCAGTTGGGTGTCGTTTGACCACAATTTCGATCACATCAGTTGATTTCAGGCCATTTCTATTCTTCTTCATGGTTCTGTCAAAGTAAACGCTCGGATAATCCACGTAGGAAGTACGTCTATCCAACATCGGATTAATTCGACTTCCTATTTATCGCCCAGGTGGAAACAACAGTTCCTTGAAAGACAGTCAAACAAAGTGCCACCAGAAGATAATTTTCTTCCATGAAAAAAGCAGGAGCAAGTGTACAGCAGTATGAATAATGGTAACAATATCTTAGATTGTACAAAAAAAGGTTTAAATAGGTTCCTTTTAACTGATTTCGAATCATACATATTATTTATCTTCTTATTGGGTCACTAGAAGTTCTAGAGAGTTGGAATGGGAACTAAAGCTGCTTACCTACCTGAGCTCGATGACTGTGATTTGAAAATGTGTGTTCTTCAATGTCCTTTAAGTTTTTTTCTGTTGTTATTTCTCCCACCCACACTTCAATATCTTTTCTTTGTTGTTAATGATGCTCATGTTATTTTTCTTTGTTTCCTTTCAATTCCAATAAAAGTTGTTGACTACTTTGGACACTTTGTCCATTCATCTGGAAATAATTGAAATTTTTGTTGTACATTTTTTCTGTTCATTTACCTAATACGACTTGTTTGTTTCTTCTTCTCTCACTTGAGCTCTTCCCCGCCATGAAAAAAAAAAGTTTTGAAATATTTGTAAATATTCAAGCTCCATTTACAATGACGTCATCGAATGAACAGCTCTGTGAAAATGATGAAAATTTGTTTCCTTGGATTCTTATTCTTCATCGTTCAGTCAAATTGAAAATAAATAACTAAAAATAATTTCGTGATGCTTTCTTCCGAGAAAGAATTTGTTATAGAAAATTACAGTTGATTAAATTTAAATTTAATTTAGGCATTTTTTGGGGGAATTTACGTCGGTAAATTACAGTGATTATGTTTAAAGGTGGGTTGGATGTTGTTTTTTGAATGAATGTTGGAATAAAATCAAAATTTCTAGAATTGAATCAATATGTAGGCGAATCTATCAGTGCGAGATAAAAGCTTCTGTGGCTGAGTATTTAGGCAATCGATCGTAAATTATGCTTTACTTTCTATTGTAATGTCATGGGTTCTATTCCCATCAGAGACAAGTTTTTCAATTGTCATATAATAAAGTCGATTACGATGCTCAAGATTGGGCATAAACCTGTGTCACACACTCTGGAAAAAACACATTATCTATGAAAATTTATGACAATGGCGTAGCAAAATGAGAGTGACCAGGATAGCATCTCTCGAGTTCCATACAAAGGCTGAAATATTGTGAAACCATTCTTATTTAGATTATCAGTAGGATGTGTCCAAAAATTATTGATACCCCGCTACAGACGTCACTTGTGAATGATTCCATAGCTTATTGCGTCTTTTTCATTTGAAAAGATCAAAAAATTCTTTCCTTGAACTTGCCTGATTTTCTTCATCCATTACATTTTTTCCAACGACATAAATTTCTTTCTACTTTTTTTTTATTCCAATTTTTTTTCATCTTAAAGCTGACATTGCCTGAACTGAAAAGAGCAAATCTACTGTAAGCCAAGTGAATGCTATATAAATAAGATGTCCATTCTAAATAAGATGTGACTGTAGCATAAGAGCATAGATAGGAGAAAATGGAGAAAATATGTATGTCAAACTTCAATAACTTTAAGCCATAAAAATTTTTCAGAATTTTTTATGTGAAAAAGTCGTCTTTTTAGAAAAAGGATTTTAGCTGTTGGCACTTCTTCTGTATTTTTCTCTCTCTCATGTTCTTATTCTTCATGCCATTGCTATGTGCAAATAATATAAAAATACTTCTTGTTTACAAGTAGCATTTACTACAAGATTTGATCTTAGGTCGATTGTTTGAGAGATTTTTATATTTTGTTTTCTGTTGTCCATAAGAGGATGGAAATAAAAAAAAAATATCAAGACAAGAAGGAGAAGTTTAAGAACTTTTTTTGGTAGTTTCGTATTGATTCGCATTATGAAGGAGCAAAAAATGGCGCAAAATCTTCTGGGAATGATACATTAGAGGTTTCCTAAGGAACAAATCTTGTTCGATCTTTTGAGGGTTGCAATGGGATAGTTTTCCATCATTTCTAACATTTTCATCGATGCTCGGCTTTTTCATTGTTATTTTCAGTTCCTACATCAACAGGCTATTGTCAACATACATTTACAGCATTATGTCATCATCTTCTTACATAAATTTCCTTTTTTTCAATATTTTTCTCTCTCTCCACTCCCCATTTTCTATCCATTGTTATTTTATTCCTTTGTATGTAATGCCCCATATTATGAAGCATCCTCTCGATATAATTTGAATGGGTATTTGACTTTTTATCGTAAATGCTGAATATTGTGTTTTTCTTTTCCTATTCTTTTATTGTTTGTTATACTGTTGAAAATTCCATTGATTCGAAACCTTTCCCTCAGGTCCATTACAAAAGGTTGAGGATTAAATCCTCTCTCTCAAAATTTTAATTGATTGCTGTGCTAATGCATGTAAATATTTTCAAATCCAACTAAATTTGGGACTTACTGAAAGTTTCTTTTTATCAATAATATTCATGCCTTTAGTTTTTTTTGTAGATTCGATTAGATTGTTTATTCGACCTTCTGTCAGACTCCCTTTGGTATCTAAAATCTATTTTAATCTGTTTGTAAAAATATTGAAATACTCTTAGGTGTGCTTACTGTTGTGTAGATTAACTATTATGTAGCTACATATATTGAGGGTAGAGTGTAAGTGTGGGATTTTCTGTCAGCTGGTTGTTCTCATAGGATGCTATTTGATGATTTTTTAGAACTGATGTATTTTCTTCAAGGCCATAAGATAGCCGACAATTCTGATAACATTCATGAAGATTTTCAGACCCTCCACCTCGTTTCTACATTACGAACCTAATTGCAGACAGGGGGTAGCTAGAAATTTTTTAGTGGGTCCAAAATTTTTTAAGATTCTCTACTCTTTGTTTCGTCCTCTCTGTCAATTCTTAAAGTACGAGATTGAATCTTCTTAAAACTATAGTTTCTAAAAAATACTTTAAAAAACCATTAAATTCAAAAATATATTTTCAAAGAGTTGAGGGAAGTCCGCATGCCATCGAATTCCCTGGGTATATTTTTCTTAAAGTATCAACTTTCTAAAAACAATTCTTGAAGCACCAAAAAAGTTAATCATCTAATTTTCAAAAAAAAAATCAGGTAATTATTTTCACTCTCGACATTTTTAATGGTTTCCTCATTAAAATTGTCGTTTCATTATAACTAAATTGATATTTATATTTTATAGCACGCGTCTATAGACTTTAATCACTTCGTCGTCATTTAATTACTCAACAAAGTTTATTATTATTTTTTTTGTTTGATGATGGAAAATTGAGTTACAAAATTTTATAAAAACATAAAACCATAGCAAGGGCTGCACACGCTCGTGACTTAGAGGTTATTGTTTGGAATAAGCTGGTGCTTCTATTTTTGATATTCATGTTTTTAGAAGAGAAATACTAAGTGGCTTGTGTTTCACCGCAAATTTTAATCTCATTCATAAAGTCAATTTATGGCTTCTTTAAAATTTTGTGGAACTTAAAATTTTCAAGCAACGTGTCAAAGGGGTCGTGCCCAAGTGATGCCACCCTTTATGCAAAATATTATTTTTATGAAATTTTGAATTAAATATCTTAAATGTTGGACGTCATGTGTGAACGACATCATTCGAATGGGCAGGATAAGGGAGCATTCGTAAGTTACATCACGTAAAAAAATACTTTATCAACCTTTCCATTAGAGCATGACGTAATTTCGAACGACTCATAATTCAAGCTTATTTTCCCCCTTCAAAGTCACAAAACTGTTCATCTTTTTTGAGCCACAATCTGCCTTTTCATTCAACAGATAATATCTCCCCAAAAAATAAACGATAGAGCATCTCATTGTGTGCGTAGGAAGAAGAAAAAGAAGAATTAGAATATTTTTTCGAAACATTAATTTATTTAATTAGTAATTAATGAAGAAGAGAGAAAAGATTTTATTATGAAGATACATACCATGTTGATCATTAACTACATCAAAGCGAGGGGAAATAAAAAATTAGTTGATGGTGTAATGTAAAGTAATTACTTTGGATTAAGAAGCCATAAAACGCGTTTACCTTCCAATCTGATATTGCCAATGAGCTTGTAATACATTGACTAGATGGATACTTACTATCAAGAATAAAAATTGAGCTTTTTCCAATTGATTATCTATAATCGTAAAAATCTCTCCTCCCCATTAATTTTATGCCCCACTCTCATCTCCCATTCTCTCATCTTGCATCGAATCAGTAATCAAAAAATATTAACACGATCAAGTTGATTACAGAATCTCAATCTGTCTGTAAGTAGAGCGAAACTAGAAATTAAACTTCGCTCAAATGCCATTAACATTATTGCTATCATTTTGTTTTTATTATATGCTCAACATTTTACCCGTGAAAAAAGCTTTTCTCCTCTTTTCTTATTCATTCATTCGTTTGTATTTCCATATTCTTATTCTTACTCATTCATTATCAAAGTAGAATGGGTAAATGAGTAAGATACACAGACGGAAGGGAAAAATCAACAACAACAACAGCAAAATTCGCAGTTTTTTTTCTGTGTGCGAGTTAGAGGAACTGAAACGAGAGATTTTCGTTCTCAAATTTCTAAGTAAATTGCCCTTAAGGGAGAATTTTACTGAATTTTTAAAAGATAGTAATGAAGAGTATTTATCGATTGAGGATTGAGCATTAGGACTAGATTTTAATACAAACATGCTTCAAATATAGACACCCAAGGGTTGAATTGCTGGAACTAACATGCTTTCATTGTCATTTGATTTTCTTCTATGTCTAGGGCGATTTTCTAATTGTTGACAATTCTACTGTAAATAGACTAATTGAGATGCTTTTGGATTGTTAAATGCAGACTTGAAGCTTTAAGGAAGGCCTGAAGCTTTTGAATCAGATATCGGTTTCTCTGTTGCCATCAGAGCAGGATGCTTAGATATCATTAATAGGTTTACTGTAGTCGTCAGTCAGGATATTTGACGATGTGTACATGAGAAACTAAGAAATATTCCAGAATACTTCAAAAAAAATCGACACGTACATCAAAAGGACTCATACTATTACTATGATTGAAAATAATGATGCATAGCTCTTTGGATATTTTGTTTAAGTCAAACTTAAGCCAACCTACGTCAAGTGAATTTATAAAAATAAAATCCAGAGGCTATGAACGTTTAATTACTGTTTAATGTTACATTCTTTCCTAGGTGACACAAGGTTCCATTTGGTACCCGGAAATAGCGTGGATTTTGGATGGTCTACATGCCCTGTGTCGCTTAGATTGTATCCCAAACAACAGTGACTCCTCTAAATCTACAAAAAAAACAATGCCTTGAAAATGACATGATTTCACGCCAAGGATCATTATTTGAGCAAAGAGGAAGAAACGTAGGCAAGTTGCTGATGCTGAGGTCAACGAAAAATATCATTTAATCAAGCGGCAATTCTTACAAACGACTTGAACGACTTAAATCTTAAACTTTATAACTTTTCATCACCGTTTGTCGTTCGTAATAAATATTTTTTTTTCTAGCGAGCTTTAGATCGTGCTTTTTACATTAAGTCGAGTTAAAACCCTTTTTTTCATCACTTTCACAATTTTTCCCTTCATTCTTTCATTTGCTACTCAGCGAAGTAAGTTAATTAAAAGGATTTTAATTAAATTAAATGCCATGAAACCAATTATTTCGTTCTCTTTCGCTCCCTCTCGTTTTTATTCCCATTCTACACAAAACATTTTTCCTCTACTTTCTATTTATTGTATTTCTCATAGAGTTTAATGTTGATGAATTTTTTATGCTCAATTTTGGTTCCAGAGGCAATTAAAAAAGATTTTTTTTTTCGGTGGATGAAAATAAGCAGCAGCTATTCACAATTCTCCGATCGCATTGCGTTAAATGTTTATTTGATTTTGAATCATTTTTCTTGTTCCTTTCATTTTCTTTCCATCTCCACTTCCACAGTTCATCTATTTTTCAATCTGTGACAGTGGCGTAGCAAGATTTAGTTGGTGGCTGGTATGAGGAGGGTCACTGCCAGGACATATTGAAATTTGCATCCCTCTATAATATTTTTATTCAATTTTGATCCCCTTTGATCATGTTACCCAAGGTCACCCCTTCCTACGCCACTGATTCATGATTTCGATTTGATTTGTCACGAAAAAAGCACGGAATATGTTAATATGTTCGAACTGCGTGACAAGAAGCAATTTTCATATTTTTTTCTCTCGCTGTCATCTTTCTTTAAAGTTTTCCTTCATCTTTATCTTGTTTGGTTTGGTGGGGAACATTAAATGACTTGTGAGACACGATGAATGAGATGATAGACGAAGACACAATGTAATGAGAAATGAAATAAAAAGGAGGAAATTTTTTTTATCGAACATCTTTCATTTCATGCCATGGTCATTTATTCCTGATGTACCCCAAACCATCTAGAATGATTTTTGTCTTCTTGCTCATGACCTCTCATTTCTCTTCTTCCTCTTTTTGTTCTTTCCTTCCTTTCTACTTTTTCTACGATTGTGCTCGCGAAAATTTTAAAATTAAACTTGAAGATTTTGTTCATTTTGACTGAAGAGCCGCTGTTGAGTTTTGGGATTTGTAAGTGCTTTTCAAATCTATTAAACAGTTTGTTGAAATTAAATTGGAAGTATTAAGTATTTAATTGTAATTTACTTCTTTTGTGATAAATAGGATTATTTCGAATAATTTTAAGTTGACAAAAGGACTCTGTTTCTTCCTGGTGATTTTTTTGTTGAAAAAAATGGTTATTGTCTATGACTTTGAAATGCATGTGAACAGGGATATATCTCAAAAAATTAAACGATGGTTTTAAAATAGATGGACTTTTGTCTTTTAAAAATGCCTATTTCCTTGTCCTTTAGGGTTATCTAAACTGTTTGCTGTGGTATGTTGATGTGCTGTGACAAGCATCCTAGTCTGCCATGAATTTTTTTTAAAAATTTCAATAAAAATTTGTATGTAATAAGTTCAACGACCTTCCCAACAGACCATTTGTCATTGCACAGTATTCATCAACTAGCTTGTTTAATCAACATCAAATGTGACTGTGAAAGAGGTGATTAAATTTCCAATCATTCATGATGAACAGTCAATGAAAAGAATAACCTGAGCTGTTAATTCTCGATAAACTTTGAATAAAGCCAAATCCCCATTTCAATGGAAGTCGTGTTTCTTTTCACTTTGAAGCTTAAAGTCAGCAGTCATGATTAATTTTAATTGAATACTGAAAAATGATAAGGGATGTTCTTAACTTCCAATTACGGATTGTTTGGCTTGCTTTAAGGTAGGGGCCTTCCTATGTGATGAGTCTTAAGTTATAGGAATCATCAATAATTGAATCATTAAGCTAATCATGCACAAATATCCATCCCCAAAAGATGCGCTCTAATCCTCTCGAATGTCTTCATAACTTCATCCCTTTTTGGGTATGTGTACGCCTGTCGTTATATTTTCTCATCATAACATTGCCTCTGCTGCTAAAATGATGATGATGATGATAGCTTTGCCGTATACAGTTGTAATAAGAGACTTTTTATTTTAATCGGAAATTTCCGATTATATCATTTTTCATTGCCTGCTTTCATTATCTCATTTCTGTGCTTTATTTCTTTTCATTTTCATCTTTTTCTTTTGTATTGTGTATATGTTAAGGCAAGGACCGTCTCGGCAGAGGGTAAATACATAAATATGTATGAACGAGATAAGAGAATCACTCTTTTATATAAAGATTGTATTATTTCATGATAGAATTTCATGCAATCATATTTACTCTCTCTGTGTCCTCACTGCGTGGATGTATTTGTATTATTACAGTCCTTTTTGACTGCTCCTTTTTTACCCATTCATCTCCAACAATTCGATATCATAATGATGAATCTTTCAGTCACATATTGACAGCGGAAGATGGAGGCATAAAAAATGCGATTATGATTGCAATGAAGCGTGTAGCTGGGGGTGGGGGTGACCCCTGCTCAATTAAAAATTCTGGATACTCCCTGCAAAGCTTTTACACGCACACAAATTGCATGGATTTTTAACGGCTTTACATTTGAAAATTAAGCTTTAAATTTATATTTAATTACATGATAGCATGCAAATACTCCATATGGAGGAACAACAATAATGACAATATAGAAACAGCCTTCATAAAATATGTATGAAAATGCTCAAAGATTAAAATCTGACACAGAACTTATATTGTGCATGCATTATTATTTGCCGTATATATACATACAATATATATATATTAAAAATATACAGCATAATATAGACCGAGAGGGAAAAAAGGGAAAATATGTGTACCGTGAAAATGGAATGAGGCATATCAGTTATTACATAAATATGTTTTTAATATATATAAATAAATAAATGAAACTCGCATATAGATTACAGAAAATGAAACGAAAATCATATATTGCTTTTGGCAGGAAAATGAGCAAGGAGGAAAATTGGAGGTCGAGGGCATGAGAGAGATGGAATAATAATAAAAAAATGCAAACACACAATATGTGTTAAGCGGGAAAAGATTAATTATTTCAAGTCACAGGTGTTGCTGCTTTCAGAGCTTGAATAATTTTTTTTGCTCTCCTTTTCCTTTTCTCTTTATGTGTTTTACAAAAAAAAAATGAGGCGAGTAGCATAGGTTACAATATATTTTAGAGTTTAATTTGTTAAAAATTGACTGGAGATCATTTTATCTACCATACTAAGCTTGAGTGCTTTTCCTAACGATGCCATGTGTTATTAGAACAGAGTAGGATTTAGGGTAGTGAATCTGCCAGTATATTGACATTGTCTTTGGTCAAAAATTTAGGCAGCAAGCCGAAAATTGAAAATATCTTATTTTGAAGATGTGAGTTCGATTCCTTCAAAAAATTGATTTTATTTTCTGAATTCATCAAGAAATTCCAAATTAAATTAATTTCATCCAAATGTGATCCAAACTGAACGTCTGTTTCTCCTTCATTCCACATCTAGAAACCCAACTCCCTTAAAAATTCAAAGGAACAAAAATTCTTCAAGGAATCAATTTGCATTTCAAGATATTTATAAATTTCCATCTAATCTGCATTTATAATATATATCCAAACTGCCTAAACTTTTGAGTACACAAGAGCTTCAAGACCTTCGCCAAAAATTGCAACATGAGACTTTCTTATGTAGAGAATATTTTTTTAATTTTCTCCACAGAGAAAGAGAGAAAAAAAATTAATTAAATCATTTTCATTTAGTCATGTCATTCAAACAATGAAGCAAAGTCTGATGTGAGTGAGTGAGATGGATAGAGAAATGTGCAATATTCTTGTGAGTCAGTTTGAATATAGTGCTTATTTCTGAATGATAAATAAGTCAAACTTTTTTTTATAGTGCATTTTATGTCATGGCAAATAAGCAAAATGAAAAATCATAAAATGATGAAAATCTGTTGTTCTTCTTTCCTCTTGCGGTCCAATAAACAATATGAAATAAAAATTTTTCTTCAATAAATATTATTGCCTTAATATTTCCCTTCTTTTAAGGAATAAAATGAAAGTTTATGAAAGAATAAGAGTAAGTTCATGCTGTGGATGATGAAAGAAATTGTTTCATGTTGATAGGCTTCATATGTAATGAATAAGGCAAGAATATGGTGTAGATTGAGATTAAATAAATTATTGACATTTTTATCAAGTACTGTTCGAGCTGTATTAAGGTTTGTAGATAAAGCAAGTGCAGAGTTCAAAACTCAAACGATTATAAAAATATATAAAATGGAATTTATTAAGACGACCATAAAAACAATTACTTTTGGAGACATAGCCATCCTTCCTCTCATATCAATCATATCAAAATAGTTGTCAGATGGTAGAAGTGTAGTCGAGTAAAACAGTCAAATGAACCCACCATCATAGTTCAGGATTTTGGACCCCATTCCTCTGTCACACACTCCAACCTAGTCATAAGTGGGTAACTCCTTACTTCTATCTCTTTGAATAAGGGGGATGCCTCTTACTAGACGTAATCCCTAAATTGAATTTTAATTCTTAGTTAAAGCATTTATTAAATCCATCCAATATTAAATTAATGCTTAAAATTAAAAGTAAGTGTCAAAACTTCCAAAAAAATCTCTTTCAATTTTGTGAAATTCATGCTGCTTTAACGGTATTCATTTCCCGCATGTAGCAATCAATGTAACATGGCAACATTTAAATTAATTCCATTTTCCATAGCATGAGAAAAACTATATAAGCAAAAAAAAATTGTAAAGAATGAAAACTTTGGTAGAGATTGAGGGGGGATGGAAAATTGGAAAGAAAAGAGAACTTTTTGAAAATAAAAGACGAAAAAAAAAATCTTTCAAGAACTTTTTCTTTCTCATATATTTATATACAGAAGCTAAAAATTGAAAGAATTTTCCTAGCAACGTTCCTTTACATTCATTGCATTGTGCAATTTATTCATGTGGAAAAATAAAGTACAAAAAAGCATAAATAATGAATTTTCCATTAAAAAGTTACATTTTTCTCCTACAAAAAAGAAGATATTGCACAAAACAATAAAGCTTGCTACTTCTACTTGCACTATGGAGGACTTTTCATACCCCCTATACATCCTCAAACTACCATCCTCATCTTTTTTCAGCTAACACACAAAAAACATACAGAAATGAAAAGATTTCTGAAGCAAGAATGAACATTATGCTGGTTAGTGGATTTTGATATAGAGAAAGGGTCTTAACACCGTGTTTTGTCCATTGGGGTCATCTTAGATATGCCCCTGCAGTGACTGTTCCATTTTATTCATCTTTTGCAGTGGTGGTCTACCTTTTTTGAACCACGACTCACAGGTTGACCATCACTGAAATAGGACATAAACTAGTTACATAAAACACAAGTGACTACAACTAGATTTTCATGCAATTGAGCGTGTGAACCCCTAATCCACAAAGATCTAGATCAGAGCTTGATAATTGTTCAAGTTTCTAGCACAGATCTAGCTCTTTGTTAGTTAGGGAACTCTAGCTTAGGAGACGGAGACTCTGCCCTTAACTCTGCTATTTTAGCATTTGAAGAACACACAATTAAATGATCAACTTTACTAAAAAATTACATTCTAGTCAAGAAAATGCGCTTTCGTCTGCTTCAAGTAACGACATCCTTATACTGGTTTTATGTGTGTGTGTGATCCATAGAGAAATATACTTAGTTCATAGCATAACCATAATATTCGCTAATTCTTTTATTATTGTGTATTTTATTTTTTTTCTCATTTCATTCCTTTCTTTCTTCCGCTTTTCCAATTTTTTTCTCCTCTCACTTCGCTTTCTCTTTCCCTTCAATGTCTATGAAAGAATAACTATTTGAAGCAATAATCGGGAAATGGCAAAAACCCACATTTAATTTCTTATAGCTGCTTGTAGCGGAAACAGATTTTGAAGATGTTTCGTTTTGTGTAATGTTCTATTGAGACTTCTTGTGGCCGCACAAGGATTGTACACTTTATGGGAATATATTAGAGCTATTTGTTGAATGCAGCTTAACATGGATTTAGTTTTTTTATGTGGATTGAATTTAATTTTCTTTTAGATGGAATTTCATTCGAGAGAAATAATCTTGCTTCATATTTAGTCGAGATATTAATTTCATGGAATATATGCGATTAAATAAGTTTATGATTTGTGGGTATTCATGAACTAATTACAATTCTATAGAATATTGTGTTTAATTAATGCTGAGTATGATAAACTCATGTTGTGTTTTCATGTGAAATTCTTGCTTTATTATGTTTGTTCTGATTTGCTTTAGGTATGGAGCTGACTGCTGAATATGTAAACATTCGTTGAATGAGCTTTAAGTATGCCTATAGATGGATACAGAGCTCAAAGTCGACTAGACTTATGTATGCAGTTGAGCAGAAGTTGTAAAATCCGAGTTGACTTCCAATTTTTTTTTCAACTGGATGATAACATTCAAAAATATGAATTTTCCAGGACCCATTTTACATCCCTTTCCTCACAATGGCTCGCTGGGTAAGATTAAAAATTTCTGAAAACTTTTCCTACAAATCCAAACATGCATAAAATTCTTGTCAAACTTTAACAAATAAAATTAATAATTGGAAACAAATTTTTCATCATCAAGACATTCAAAGGATGATATCTCTTTCATCTCCATACAGGAACTATGCCAGACATTTAATACAGTTGATCAAAGGAACTATTTCCTGTTACTTTTCTTTACAGTGTAATCCTTTGAAAGCAGTCATCAATGTAAATTGCAATTACATGCTCTGCTTTAAGAGTTCTGTCATTGCTGTTGTTGTACATTCCGAGAAATTTGTTATGCTCTAGAAAATTTGAAAATAAATATTTTGAAGATAATTCTTGAAGACTTGTTAAAGCTAACTTATTAACTTGCCAGCGGCGATTTGTGAGATAACAGAACCATGAAGAAGCATTTGACTTTTAGATGAAAATTTGAAGATGTTTATAATGAAAACAAGCTCAAAATTTTGCGCAGGTTAGTGATTTTGTAGCTTTATGGATGTAATTGTTTGGCACAAATTAACTTGTGTTTTTGACCATTTTGACATTTAAAGCTTGCTGAGTTTGACTTTATTTGTTATTATTTGAAAAACTGTGACGTTTAATTTGAATTTCTGTCTAGTAAGACACTTCATGTCATTCAGCTATATCATAATATTTCAAATTTTGTATCGACTTCGAGCTCTGCTCAGATCACTTTCCAATGTCCCAAAAGAACAAATTTTCCTCATAAAAAATTATCCATGACAAGAAGCAAGAACAAAACAATCGTCAAATTTAAATTGAGTGAACTTAATGTAATGTCTAATCAGTACATGAGTCCATGACGATAAAAATTATCAAAAGGACATGAACGATAAGAACTTATCACCCTAAATCCATTGTAAAGACCATTTAAATTTTTATGACCATTTTAACTTCTTATAAGTCCATTCCCTCATTTTATCCATGTCTCCTTTCATCTTTTTTTGTGCAGAAATTCTTTTGTCTAGCATTTACTTATGGACGTTCATCTTCTATATATAGCTGGAATCTGAGCTGTTAGATTTATTATTCTTACATTCACAAGAAAATTCCATACACAGAGAAATAGCAAAAGAAAGAGCAAAAAAGGAGCAAGGAATAAAAAAAAAACTTTTTGTGCTTCAAGCATTTTTGACACAAAAGCAAAAGCAGCAAAACGATAATATTTAATATTGCTTAGGTTAGATGAATATTTTTTATGCTTACGAATATTCGAAATTTGAAACTTTTACTCAGTGAGAAAGATATATAGCTCATGTACAATCCCTAATGGAGAAGAAATTACATATCATAACGAAATTAAATTATTTTCATTGTCACAAATTTATGATGTTTTTTTTTCCATCCCCATCCAATTTTACAGGCTCCTTCTTGTGAGTGTAAAAAAATATGTCTTTAAAAATTAGGCATAAGAGAGTACGAGAAGAACGAGTTTTATGCATGCATAAGCAAAAGTATGGCAAGGAGAAAATTTATATTCTATAGCAGTAATTCAATCGTGCAGGTTGTCTCGTTCCTCTCTCATCCTACATTCTTATAGATAAAACAGACAGACAAAAAAAGGTATTAAAGTGTTAACGATGCCACCGCAAAAAAATTGTGATTTTTTCCCTCTTATTTTATAAGTAGCAGCAGGAACAGGAAGGCACTTAAATTTTAAAGCCTGATAATTTTCCATTTCATCGTTCATGCATTTTTTAAGATGATGGCAAGAAAATTTGCAAGCAAAAATAGTTTTGCTCATCAGCGGTGCTTCTTCTTTGTAGAAAGATTTTTTAGTGCTATTTTTTCAAAGTTCAGTTTGTGGCCATATTGTCTATTATTTTTGAATTTTTTTTGTATGGATGGGAAAATTAAGGAGGGGGAGGGGGGTTTGGTTTTAAAAAATCCTAGCAAATTGAAAAATTTCCCAAAAGGTGGAGGGGGGTTGACACTCAGGTAGCTTCCATATCTATGATCGGAACAAAAAATTCTTTTGGAACTGGTCAACTCCTTAATGAAGTATGTGCTGCTGCCCATAGAAAAAAGCACTTTCGTTCCTCTTAAATGCAGACCTTTGTTTTACTTGATCCAAGTTTGTTTGGATGAAAAGAAGGCAAAACTAGTCGGATAGAAGAATATTTTGAGAATTTACAAATCTTTAAGAGAGGAAATCTTATGTCAAAAGCATAAAGTCCACTCATGCTTTCGCTATTTTCCCTCACGCTTAACATTCTTGAAGACGAAGATGAAGAAAAAAGAAACGGAATGAAGGAAAAAAGGGAAAACCTGTCGTATATAAAACGAGTATACAAAGCACATTATAATGTATTCAGGAAGGTTTTTCACTCATAAAAATATACGGCATACCCAGAACGACTGAGGATGAAGAAAGAAAACTAGATGAAAAGATGAAAGCAGTTTGTTTGCGCTTCAGCAAGCTTCACAATTTTGTTAAGTTTTATGCTTGAAAAATACCTTAACAATTTTTTTTCTCCCTCCGCTCGCTGCTTGTATCTATGAAAATTTTTTTTTTGTGTCCCAAGCTGGCGAGGTCAATTGGATATCTGGCGAGCAGTCAAATATTTGACGAAGGATGGAAATTAAAAAAATTTCTTTCTATTCTTGAGTAAAGGAAAGGAAGTGAATAGAAGTGAGGCTGTTCAGAAGTGACGTCGTCAGATATTTTAGTCACACAAAAAATATTTTATGGACTACAAAACAGCTCCAGACCCCCAGTTAATGTTAGACCAAGGGTGCTGGTGTTGGTATTAGACATCATTCATGAATGACCCCAAAAGAATAAAATTTAATTTAACATCTTTAGTAAGGAAGACAAAAGTCATTCACAGATAGTGCCGAAGTAGTAGAAAATTTTTTTTATGAAAATGTCGACAACGCTGATAATAATATGGTAAAGGCAGAGTCATAAGAAGAATGAATGAATAAATTTTTTGTGTGTGCATGATCTAATGTATTTTTAAATGGTTTTTATCTCGTTATTCACCTCACTCCACCATCTTATGTTTGTTTGTGTAAATGTCGTTTTGTGGTTGGTAGATCCTCGTGATTTTTCTAGAGGAAATAAAAAACCTTTTTGAGGAAAACATTTCTATTCACAAAAATTTATTATGTACAACCACGTGTTCATGTGCTTCATGCATCATGTGCTTCGATACTTATGAAATTAGAATCACTCAGATATAAAAGGAAAGTTTCAATTACAATTTGTCTTAAGATGCCCTAAAAATATTCATTATCTTCAGAAAGTCAAACACGAATGGCACAGCAAGTGACTGTTGCTTTGCCTTTGAAATATAAGAAAATGTCTCAGCAAACATGGAATGTTTTTAAAGCAAGGTGCATGTGTTTTGACAATGATATGCTTGAGGAGATAATAAAGTCAAGTAAATGACAATATTCCTTTTGGAGGCATTTTAATCATACCATGAGAAATAATTTATCAAATCTTCAAACAAATAAGAGAAGTTTGCATATATTTGAGTCATATTTTGATATTAAATATAATAAGTAGCTCCTTGTACTCCTCCAAGCAGTATTTCAACAAGCAAGCGCTTTATTTTGGATCAAAATCCCTACCGTATTGGAAAATTTCTTTTATTGGCTAGAAAAAATCAAAAACATCCCTCAAAAATCCTCTACATTTAGAAATTTGTGGCTTCATCCTTGATAATGAGCTATGCGATACTTGAAAAATGAGCCCTAGACCCTCTTTAATCGTATAGCATAATAAGTGAACGACAAAACCACGTCCTTCATTCTAATTTTTCTTACAGAAAAGAGGGTAGGATGGCTAAAATTTATTTAATCTCTCAAAACCTTCCCCAAAATCTATAATTCATAAGAAATAAGGAAGAACGCTTAAAGTTTACACAAAAATTTATTCTATTAACGTCCTTTCATATGTTAATGCATTTGTCTTCTTACATTGAGAGAATTTTTTTATTATTTTATTTCCTCAACTGAAAAAAAGGAGTTTCCATTTCCTCTTCTTCTGTGCAGAGAGCAACTTTTTTTCATTTCTTGATTTTCCCTCAGAAAATATTATAATTCCTATTTGAAATTTGTACTCTTCTAATTTGTTTCAATTTAATAAGAGATGTTGTGTATTTAGATGATGTCGACAGACAGAGGAACGAGAAGAAAACGTTTTTGAATATCTTTCATCCTCTCGAGATGTTCAAATACTGTAAAAAATATTTTTACCCTCTATATCTCTCTGTCTATTTGTAAAATGGCAAATATGTACATAAATATTAAAGCTTTGACTCGCTTGCTTTACTTCCTTTAATCTCTTTCTCTCTTTTTCCCAAATTTGTGTGTATATGTTTCTCAAAGTTAATGGATGGTTGGAACATTTCTTCTCTAAATATTTTTCCATCATCTTTTTTTTTGTTTTATTTGTTAAAGAGCATATTAAGGATATTAAGAAGTTCAAAAAAAAAGATTCCAAAATTTATTAAGAATACATCTCTTAAAGAAGTTAAAAGAAATTCTTCGTCCTATACAGATTCTTAAGAATTTTATTTTTGGAAGCTAATTCTGCTTCCGAAGGTAAGTAATGAGTTCTGTAGAAAAGGAGCTTAATTTTTTTTCCAAGTTTAGAAGAAAAACTTTCTATTTATGTATTTTTTTGGAGTTGCTAACTTATCAAGTCATTTTCTTATGAAGTCTATCAACTTTTAGAATTTTTGACCTTCAAAAAGCATGTTTTTGCACAATTTAATAGAATATCGACTCCATAGTAATGATTTGAACCTCGGGTATACCCCTAAAATTAAGACCCCCTTTATTAATTTTTGTAAAATAATACAGAAGTTTTTGACAATTTTATGATTTTTTTCTCATATAAAAAATTTAGTTTTGTATCGTGTGGCATGAAATGGATCATGGTGCTTTTGGAACTTAAAAGTTTCACAATTTACAACTTTTCTAATTATTTAAATCAATTAAAATTTGAGAAACTTAAATGTTTCCAAAGTGATATTTGATTTCAACAATTATCTATGCTAATATGCCATTTAATAAGTCAGTCGTTTAAGAAAATCAAAAGTTTAAGAACTTTTAATCGTTAAGATTGTGAGATCCAACCATGATGTTAATTGAAAAGTTCTCTAAATTTACAGTCTGTTGGTTTCAGTATGCCTGTGACCACGATTCAAGTAGCACTTACAATTGAAATTCACAAAAAAGATTTAAAATGGAATTTGATTCAATTTTCAATATCTCCAACAAACTTTACTCAATCATTGGATTCAACATTACATCAATAAGCAGCCCAAAAAGCTTAAAAGAATGGGTGACGCTGATCTTTAGGATCTGCATTGGAATAACTTTGTGGATTAATTACTTCATCACCACAGTGTTCCTACTAATTTTCATAAACCAGAACAGTCACGATCAGATAAAAGTTTTCGAGGCAGTCGTTAATTTGGATCTTTTAATCTTTCTGTCGGTAAAAACGATAATTATTCTATGGAGGCAAAAGGATATCCGGAATATTATACAGAAATTGAGGTACACTTCCAAAGACACCGAAAAGACGAGATATTTTCAAGAAAATTTGGCGTTTTTCAATCGATTCCAAATTTTGTCATTAATACTGTTCTTGTCAACGTTCCTTGGATTCATGTTTGGCTGCATCATTGAAAATATTCCACCAAGTCCAACTGGAAAAAATTTAATTTACAAGCAGTGGATGCCATTCGATTATCAACCAATTCCAAATTACATCGCCACAAACATTTGGGTTAGTATTGTTGCATTGAGCTCAATGGCACTGCAAATAGCAAGCGAAGGAATTTTCTACGGATTAATAATTATCTTGTCATCGCAATTTCACGATCTAGCTGAATATTTTGAAAAATTTGACTGCAAAAATGACGTCCAAGGATTAAAAAATTTAGTCGTGCGGTATCAAGAATTGCTGAAAATCAGCACAGACATCGAGTCAACATTTTCACTATCAAATTTCTTGACATTCATTGACAGCTCTCTCATGATGTGCTTTACAATCTTGCAAGTCTTCATGAAGCAAGGACAATGGTTCCGTTATCATGGATTCGCTTCATTCTTTGGCATCATTTTATCCCACATTTTCTTCTACTGCTATTACTGTCAAAAACTGCAGACAGCAAACTCATTGGTTGGTGAGAAAATTTTAATGACTAACTGGTACGAGTCTAAAAGCCGAGATATTTTGAGGATGGTTCAAATGACAGCAATGAAGTCTCAGGAATCAATTCGTTTAACCGCAATGGGGTTTACAGTCATCACGATGGATACATTTACAAATGTAAGTTGGAATCATTTTTCAGTCAATTTCAAATGACTATGACAATTTCATGTTACAGGTTGCATCAGCCGCCTATTCATATTTCTCATTTATGAGTTCATTTCTAGATTGAATTGTTGGCAAAACTGTTTTTTTCATATATTTGTCATCACTCAAGCAAATGATGTTTTAATGATATAATGCTTTTTGAATTTATTGATGTTTGTCACGAGTGTTAGGAAGTTAAGTTGTAAACATACAAAATTTATTACTATTGTAAAATTTGATGTGAAATATTTATTTTGAATGGCTTTGAAAGTTCTTTTTTGTGTACAAAAATTGCTGCCGACATTTTTGGATGAAAATTATTAATTTACTGGAAATGTGAAGAGCAGTGTTATTGGATTGATTTAGATTGTTGAAGTAATTGGGGTTGGAGGACAAATAAATAGGCAGTTAAATGACACAGACGATGTGGCTCCAAAATACTCATGTTTAGTCTACATGTTGAAATAACCAGGGGCGTAACCAGAAATTTTTCAAGGGGGGATTTTCAATTTTTTGCATGAAAACGTACCTGGATAACTCTTAAACATCCAACAACTAGACATCCAAATACCTAGTCCAGTGTTTTTAAACTGATCTAGATATCCAGGCAATTATGAATACAAGCATTCAGACGTCCAGAGATTTGAACATACAAACATATAATGGAGAAGACAAAAAGATCTAACTTGCCTAGATTCTTCCTCATGGACTGGTTCTTTAAGGCTAACTGGTGTGTCATAGTACACTGGGTACCAAATAGGATGCTCAAATGTGCCCTCAAAGTCCATCTCTGGAAAAATTGGGAACAAAAACGAAAAAGCCACAAAACATGAGTACCTCTAAATTGATAATATAGGTGTCTGCCTAGACAATACTTACCCAACAACTCTGAAAAAAGGAATTAAATTAAAATGTTCAAAGTATTGTTTACTTCGGGATAAATTCTCAAAATAATTGGACATTGTACTTGATGGAAATTTTTGTCTAAAAATCTAAAAATTACAATGTAAGCCTCAAGTTTTCATAAATAAAAAGTGCAAACAATGGAAAAATGTTTCATAAAAAATATTTGTGAAATAAAATTCCATCTGAATTAGTAAACATTTTCGTAAAACATTCAAGAAAATCTGAGCGAAAATTTTCATCAAAAATTTCTTCCGAGAATGCTGAGCAGATGAAAATAGCAACTTTATGATTTTGACAATTAAAAACAAGATGCTTGAGGTAAAATTGCATTTATCACAAAAGTTTTCGTTCGTAACAAAAAAAAGAACAAAAAATTTGTTTTGTTGAATTAAACTTTGGAGTACTTTTTCCATATAAATACCACTATAAGTAATGTAATATAATTTAAAGTTGGTAGGTAAGGGAAGAAACTTTAGAAACAAACTGCAAAAAAAGTCTTCCTCATTTCCATTTCTTTCCTCTTAAAATATCTCTCTTAAGAGAAATTTATTGTAGGTTTTTAAAGTTTTCTTACATTTTTCGATATCCATTCCGGTGTGTGAAAAATTGCTTTGGAAGTAAAACTTTGGAGCAATCGATTAATTATCGTTGAAGTTTTCCTTCTCCTTCCTCCCGTTTTTTACGGTAATTTTCAATGAAAATTTTCTTCCGTCTGCTTTTTATTAATCGCATTTGAGATATCCTTAAGTATATCCATTTTCACACACAAGTGAAATGAAAAGTTTTTCTGTTTCTTCTATAAGAATTAAACTAGTAAAGGAGTCGATGATATAGGATTGAATGTGTTGCTGATGCGCATTTTCTTTTGGTAATTTGCCATAAGCAGACATATAGCTAAGGGGGTAAGGGTCAAAAATTCAAAAAAGAGTGATCTGAGCACTTGACCGCCAATAGAGAGGTGCAAGGTTGGATTCCACAATCTGGGGAAAACACCGTTATTGCAGACTGAACCTTAGATAAATAAACCACTCAACCTAGTTTATTCTTTTGGCCATGAGTATCTAATTCAGCTGAATTAATGAATTAGGCTGTGTGACAGAGTAGGAGAAGGAGGCTGTGTGTGGGAGGGTTGTCTAAAAATCTAAATTTTTGCGTGACGTCATTTAAATCTATTTAAATTTTTAAAAAATTCAAAATCGTCCTTGATTTAGCATTACTTGAGAACCTCCAACACATTAATTCAATATCCCAAAATGATTCCAAAATAAAACTTCACATGAATAAAAAAAATACACAAAAAAGTTTATTTTAAGTTTTAAATGCCAGGAAATTTTTTTCCTTCCTCCTCAATTCTCATTCCTACGGCTCTTGTTATGCGTAAGAATAAAAGTAAGATAAGACAATATATAGGTACATATAAATTTATATGATATGCAAAGTTTGTCGCCTTAATACCCTTATAAAAGTATTGTATGTATCTACATGTATAGGAATAAATATGTGAGAAAAACATGAGTTTAAGGAGGAGGTGATGGGAAAAAGAACAAGAAGATATACACACATATTTTGCAATTTGATGCTCGTAAAACAAAATACAGCAAAAAAAGATCATAAAACAGCCTATATGTCTATACATAGAAGATATAGAGACGTTACATATGGAATGTGTCAACATGATTCCTGAATCTTATTTTATTTGAAACTAATAGTCGTTTGTTATATTTTATTTCCACTCCCCCCATTCATGTCTGCCTCGTCTCATCCTTATCGTGCTTTTCCATCCTTCGACATAATTTTATAGATTTTGATAGAAAATGGAATGGAGCAAGAGATTGTATGATAAGAAGGGATGGAAAGTTAAAATGCCTTCGTTTCCTCTTTTCTTACAAATTTAATTAAAATTAATTGTTAAAGTCAAGACATAAAAAAATGAATCAATGCTGCCTTAACTTTCGTTTCTTAGCAACATTCCAATGGAATTAAAGACATTTTGTCTAATAAAATAAATTTCTTCGCATTTTACGATGAAGCTTCTTATTAAATGTTGTTTTTTTTCTCTCAAGAATGTCAAAATGAATTCTCTTGACAGCACTTCAATCATCTTTCGTCTGAACAAGAATGAAATTTTGTGTAAATATATTCATTTTACTTCAAATACAAAAAATTTCGAGATTAAATTTGACGAGATTAAGTTCTGAGTAAATCTCATTATAAATAGAAACGTGTGCTGTATAAACAGTAATTTGACAGGTTAACAAGTTCTTTCTTGTTATATGTATTCAATTTTTGATGACATTTCAGAGAATTTTTCAATTAGAAGCTGAGATCATGTTACAATGTGGTGGATGGTGATTTGTTTTGAGGTCCACGATTCTAGGAACTTGTTAAGGATGGCTCTTTGAGGTTATGTCAATTTTGTGATTTATTTAGTTCTTGTAAGCACTCAATATTGCATTTGTTTTGTCATTTTAAAGATGATCTGGATTTTCATTCAATCTCCTAGGATATGAGCCTGCCACTGTCCATCGAATCATAATTTTCAAGGATTTTTTTTTGCAAATTGAATTTTTTTGTCAATTTCATTATAACGACTGAAACTCAATAAAAATGTTAAAATTTGATGCTTGTAAGTTCTAAAGTACACTCTGGAAAATTTCCATTTGCATCAATTAAAATTCTCTCGTCAATCATCATGCTCAAGCGTGAAAAAAGTTTACCCAGAATTTCATCATCCATTAAAAAAGTATTCTCGAAGCTCATTCTAGCGGATGTGTATGTAAATGAAGGCTTTAACGTATCACACATTTATGATAATTTCCAATTCAATTATGGTTCTCCAGTAACACACACACACAATATTCTTTTTATTATCACTTGTGAATGATTGATGCGCATTACGATGACTTTTGTATTTTCACACTTGTTCTCGTTTTTATTTAATAAAAATTATAATGTGAAAAAAGAAGTGGAAGGGAAAAAATTATTCATTCAATGTTTTCTTCCTTGTCGTAATTTATGTTAGACAATTAAAGAATATATTTGATAATTTGTTTCAATATCATTTATAGAGTGTGTAGCACTTAAAAAAGATGATATAAAGGAAGGACGGTAAAAATGTAAATTATTGCAAGAGTAATGTATACACACTTATTTCTCATTTATGTATTTTTGCACAACCAAATTTGGTGGAAAAAGTGGAAGTAAGTGAGAAATTATAGTAAGTTTAGGTTTAAGTGAATGTGGAGCATAATATGGGCGTCACTAACAGTTTCAGTAGAGATAGACAAGGAGCTACAACAGGAGCGTAGTCAGGTATTTTGAAGGTGGGTTTGAAAAAATCACTGTGTCATATCCTTTATGTTACATATTTATACTTCTTTAGACATTAAGATTCATTTTTTGAGTAGTCTTCAATATTTTTTTGTAAAAAATTTAATTTTTCGATTTTAAAAATAATAAAAAAATTAAAAATTTGCATTGAATTTTGATCTCGAGAAGGGGGGGGGGGAGGTGGGTACCTAAGGATCACCCCCTGACTACGCCTCTGGGCTACAATCAAGGACTATGTCAAACTTATACATCATTTGGATAATGACTTATTTGACATCATGACTGGATATTAGAAGTACTAGGGTAGAAGCTTGAGATTGTCCAGACCCTCCTGATATTGAAATTAGGAGAAGGCCTTCCAGATATTGAAAATATATTTAAAAACAGTCAGATCCCTCCATCATTGAAAAAATTTCTGACTACATCCTTGGGTAGTCCTGGATCTGTCACAGCCAGATATGAGATATAATTTTGCTTACCTCTAAAAAATAAACTTGATTTTTATACACAATCTAATGGTTCCTGTGGTTTAAATTGATAATCTACACCTTGAGAAGGGTAGGGTTGGTCTATGACAGGACATACCCAGAAACTCTATGATGGTATTGGGCTAAGTATAGCAATCGGAAACATGTACTGGACACTTAACATCTCTTGAAAACATTAGTTGAATTAGTAATAGACCTAAGGATCAACTAAGTGAAACCATGTACAGCAAATCAATGAAAAAAGCATCATTTGAAGTCAGAAATTGACAAAATGCCTCAAAACAAAAATCCATCTCCCACCAAAATGTCCTAAAAAATTCAAAAAAAGAAGTAGATTGTAATATTTTGAAAGAAGTGAGGAAAGAAAATGAGTTTTTCGTGGCATACAAAGAAGGAATGTGTGTAGATATATATATACATGATTATGTGCGGTATATAGAAACAGCAGTAGCAAGCACATTCTATATGATGAAAAGAAGTGAAATATAAAACCTTAGATGTTGTTAGAGGGAAGATTTATTTTTATTGCCTTAAAGAAAGCTTTCGTTCTCATTTTCCTTTCCGTCTTTCATTTGCACTGGGATGAGACGTACAGAAAAATTTCCTTTTTTCACTCATTCTGCTCTATTGTGGAACTCCGCGAATTTATATTTTATAGCTTTATGTGAAAATGCTAAATTGAAATGAAAAAAAAAATATTCTATAGCACCGACTTTTTTTTCTTTCTCATGTCGATGTATAAAAGGAAGGAAGGGACGTTCATAAATGAGGTATGTTTAGAATTGGAATTTTCAGACCCCTTGTCACAAAATTTTAATTATATTGATATGAGATTTGTGATCCCCCAGGTTGTCAGTTAGACATCATTTATGGACGACCCTAAAAAAGAATCGTGGTGGCTTAGATGGAATGTATGGAAGGTGTGAGGAGACAATGTGAGAATCATAGAGGTAAAATATGTAAAGTAAGAATATTTTTTAGGATGGAATAAAAGAAGAAAGCTCAAAATGGGATGATACACGGCGCTTACACAATGGCTTTGTATGGAATAATAACGGTTGTAGGATAACGATGCGCAGAGGTTGAAAAATAATAACAAAATTATGCATTTAGTACCGTTCTCCCATACACTTATATCGCTCACTGTTACGATCTATCTAGTGTGTAGAAAAGTAAATAGCTAAGTAATAATAACACAGCATCGTATTGTTACCGAAAATAATCATAATAAAAATACGATAAATTTCATAAAGCACCTCCAAGTTTTTCACAGTAGCGTCATTAATATGATTTATTAATTTAGTTCATTGCTTCCAATTTTTTTTTCATCTCATTCGGTTTGAGAAAAAAAAACAAGTTTTTTGCTCTTATTACTCGAGAGCCTTTTATGTGTGTAAATGTAGATGAAATTATTAAAATAAATCAATTTTCCATATTGAGCAACAACATATGAGTGAATAAATGGAATTCTTTTCGCCGGGGTTCTGTTGTGTGCATTCAAATAATATCCCTCATAAAATAATATTGTAATTTTTATGATTTAATGGGATGATAATATTTTTGATAGTTAGACGATGAAAGGCTGAATATGCTTCAATTTGATTCGGTACGTACACAAAAGTGGACAGCAATAAATGGAAGTGGGTTTTGAGTTGAGTTTGAATGACCGAAAAAATGATAAAAATGTTACATATTTGAACAAAAAAAACATATTTATTGTATTGTATGGCACAATAGACTGCTTCTGAGAATGAATGTCCTCGTGTAGGTGACAAAATTTCACTCAAATTTTTTTGCATATACCTTTTTCTGCATTAATGGATGAATTCTCACCAAATCGTTATCGTTTTTCTGTCTGATTTAATTTTTAAAACACCTTTTAGTTTAGTGGTTCTCTAACATTTTTTTCCTGGTGCACCACGAAACATGGGGGTGTTAAAAATTTTGTGGTTAATCAATTGAGTGCGAAACAGTTTAACAGTGCATGATAAATGTGAAATTTTTTTAGTAACAGTATTTTTAGAGGTGTTATTGTCTATATTGAGTCAGTCATGTTGTTTTATAATTATTATATTATAGCTGTTTCGATTCTTCTGAAGATTTTCTGGATTTGATGTGTTTAATAGGATGCAAAAGTCCTGAATATTCCGAATTGACAGATGGATTCAAATGATAGAATTGATATGAAGTGCGCGGTAATGGACCCACGTACGCCTTAGCCAAGAAAGCAAGCAAGTAATAATATAAACACAATATGTTTTGAACTTCAATTAAAAACCATAAAAGATCAAAAATTGCAAATAAACATGCAAAATTAACATGACCACAATGTTCAGATATTCTGGTTAGTCCTCTATTTTACGCATTATAATGCAATATTACGTACAATTCCACACGATTATCAATATTTTAATCATATTATATTAAATTCTCAAGATATTGTAATCAAATCACCCATGAAGCCATAATCAATGTGGTTTCATAACAGAACCAATTAAATTTTTTAAATTCAATCATCCCGGTCGATGGCATCAAACAAATGAAAATTGCTGAAAAAAAAGTTCATTGATTCAAACATGATATGAGTTAAATTCCTGTGAAACGAGATGAATAATTTTCAGCTTGATTACTTTAAAGCATACATACACAAATTGAATGACCATAAAGAATCGCCTCAAACACCAGCATCATTTATATCATGCAAAATCCATAAATATTTTAACATGTTAACCATTCGTAGTTTTATTAAATGAGACCATTTTTCAAGTGCAGGGTGGGGTTGATGATAAATGACGGACAACATTCAGTTGAGGAAAAGGGGTTCTTGAGATATGTGACAGTTCAAAATAATGTGACCAGAAAAAATATGTAAAATCAAGTAGCATGACAGACGTCACTTTTGGACGACCCCAAAGCATATTTTAATTGAAAAATTAAAATGCTTTTGAGCAGCTTAATGTGTGAGATTTTTATTTTCATTCCCATAAACCATCATTGTTGTTACTGTTGATGAAAATAAAAAGAAGAATGGAAATGTATTTATACATGTATGAATATTCACAATAACCATGACAATACCCTCAATGCCAGAAGGCATTATAGAGGCAACATCATCACAATATTTTTTTCTGCTCTTCCAATTCTTATTTTTCTTTTCATATTCCATCCTGAACATTATATTGCGAATCATGTGAACTTTTTATCCATATCCCCCAAAAAAAATTGTGTATAAGCTGAATTGGAGGATAGAGAAAGAGTGAGTGAGAGAAAAAAGGGCTTTATCATGATTCTGTAATCGTCTAAATATCGAATAAATTTTCAATAGCGATACATCATATTTTCAATTTTCAGCATCTGTGTTCATTTGCGTCGGTGTTCATATTATATATATATGTGATGTATCACATCTATCTACATACATGTATGTATGTATAATGAACATAATGGGGATATAAATGCACAAACAGGGAAAGAGATCGAGCGAGGCATAAGGGTAAGTGGAAGAGAAATGGAGAGACATAAAAAAACATATATTTATTACGTACGTATGAAAAAACATTGATTCATTTTCTGACCAAAATTCTGTGGTTAAGCAAATTGAACATTGCCTCTCGTCCATCGAAATAACATAATTATATATATTTTATATTTGTTCGCTTTCGGTTATGCATCAATCTCTGATGTTCACTCATCTCATCTCATCTCACTCACTCACTCGTTTATTTGAATCAGTCGAGCTCTGCTGTTGTTGTTTTTGTCGATGGTGCTCTTCCATTCCAATATATCTATCTATAAAAAAATTATTGTATATTTATAGCCTTTTATATCCACTACTATAGGACTCATTAACATAATTCCTGGGCCAAAGTGAATTGAATGCTTTTGCTGATAAAAACAATTTATTGACTCGTCTCTATCTATCTTATTTGACAAATCAATCCGATAACGATTAAACGAGGAGAAATTATAGGGAGAGAATTGGAAGGGCACATTCTGTAATTATTTAAACATACTGAAAATCCCTTTTTGCTTCTCACAGGAGGAATTTTGACATTTTATGGACCATTTAATATCAATTTGTTGATAATTCATTGAATGGGCATGGCTGTTTGGTAAGTTGGTTTAAGTTTAAGGCTAGAGCCTATAAATTCAAAGCTAGGTATGCTTTAGTCATCATCTGAGTCTGGTTGACAAAAATGTGATTTTTTCCTTGAGAAATCATATAGTATAGCTAAGGGATACACCCTTGGGTACCACTAAGCTATACCCTTGTACTAATCCAACGCACAACCTCTAAAGTATCCCAAATCTTTAGTATTTATGATAGATTCTTGGTCTCTAGATTTGCTCAGCTTTAAAATTTTATAAAGCTAAAAAAACTATCAACTTAATCCAATTATTTTTCCAAACAGACATGTGTAAAAACATTTAAACAAATGAATAATTGAAGAAGTTGTTGACAACTTTTATGAACAATATTTTGTTTAAAAAAAGTACAACATTGTCATGAAATTTTGAGGAGGCGACTATATCTTTCAATTAAAAGTTATAAGTGCCTATTTTATGTTAAACTTTTTCAAAAAAATGAACAACATGATAAAATTGAAATTGAATTATTTATAGAGTGACTCATTAGAAACAAGCTGAATAATTTTTTTTAGTAGAAAGGAACTTTCGAAAATTTCTCCTGGTTTCACTATCGAATGCCCTCGTTTTGTGAATCGTTAATTGTTTTCAAATCACGATAGCTTTGCGTGATGTTGATTTATATTGTGAATTTTGAAGGTTAGAGTTAAATTTGTGATGTGTTGGGATAGTTTGAATCACCGACACTATCCTGTTTGTCAATCTAAGCCCAACACAACAGCACTGTAGTGTTCTAAGTCCTCAGCTAGATATTTGACTCTGCCAAAAATTCTAAAGGACGAAACATAAAGGTAAAGTTCACAAGCACAAGTCAACGACACTTTAAATATGAATCTGTGAACGATGAAACCTTAGAGCTGTATTTAAATCTTCTTACACGATTTAATGCTTTGACATAATATAGATACTCGATGTATAGCTACAAGCTACAAAATCCCTCGCATCTGCTGAATTGATTTATGATTCTTTCACAACAATTCAGTTTAATATCCTGACTTTAATTCATAGAACGTTTTTGAAAAGGAATTCCTTTAATGCGTCTTCAAAAGACTCCATTTAAAAATATATAAATTTTTGAAATTCTCCCAAAAATTCCCATTTTATTTAACACAATAAAGTTCATAGAGTTTTAAACTTTTAAATCCCCCTTCATAATCTCTTGACTAACAGCAGTAAAACAAATTACAACACAAAGTGTACACACATACACATTATGAGGGATAAAGGAACGATATCAGCATCAACAGACGAGGCCCAAATGAAACTAACTGTCTGGCTTTATTTATTTAATGTGTAAGCAAACACATCAACGTTGATGAGTGTGAAAATTTTCAATCACTACATTATTAATAAATTTCTTGACAGATACCCCATGTCATCCATCCCATGCTTATCATCGTCATTCCAATGCTCCAGTTACTTACTTAGTTATTAGTCTGTCGTTTCGTAGTTTTGAAAGATAAATCAACGATTTTCTTTTCCCTTTATATTTTATTCATGTTCATCAATAAGCTCGACCCCAAATGCTTCCTTAGAGATCCAACTGGGGGTCGATTACAAAGTTATGTCCAATATTTCAAGAAGATGGGCTTAGGGTTGGATTGTTGGTGTACCTTAGGGTGTATAAACCTCAAGGATACTCGAGGGTAGAATATCCTTTAAGGTCTAACGAGCAACCTATCCCTGAAGCTATGAGACATATATACTATAGTAACAGTGATGCTAAGGGGTCTTAAAAATACAATCGTTCGATAGACGTCATCTGTGAACGACCCCTCATCTTAATACTTATTATATATATTTCTTGCCATCATGCGCACAAGACAAGCTGGTGGTTTTTAAAAAATCAAATTCCTCTGTTTTTTTGTGAATGAAAAATGAAACAAATTTTAAACGAATTTTTGCCTCGAAGCAATAAATCATCGCCAACAACAAAAAAATTTTTTCTCCTCATTTTCTGTTCTCCTTGCTTGACTCCTCTATATTTTATTTTTTATCGGTATCAGGAAATTTGGTAAAAAAAATTCAATGAATAATCAATAATTGTGAGTTAAAACTCATTCTTCATCATCATGTTGTTGCTGCTCTTGCTACAAGATATTTTTGCATTTATTATTATTTTGCAATCGGCTTCCCCCCACCACCGTCTCTCTTTTCCGACACCTCACTTACTCATTCTTTTACTGAACTGCAGCAATGGTTAATGGCATCGAATGTTTCACACGTAATTTTAATTCAACAACAATCAATTCTTTACAATCTGTGAAATGCATTTAAATAATTCTCTGTGCAATCTGCATTTGCATTTGCGATAAACAAGCATTTTATATTTCATTTTGTTCTTTTTTTTCTCTCTTTTTTGGTAACCGCGATTTTCACGAGCTGATTAAACTGATATTTTGATGCTGTTAAACGAATTTTGTCTATTTATTGGTAGGTTTCTAAAGAAGACTGTGAACTTGACTTCCAGGTCAACAATTAGTGACAACAAAGCCATTGTGTTATGCCTAGAATTGAACAAAATAAGATTTTTGTTATTACGCCTAGAATTTGTTTAGAAACTGGATATCAAATAATTTTGGATCCCCTCTACATGAATATCTAAATCTAATATTTTGATTCAAATGAATTCAACTTTGTCTTAAACCAGCAACTTCTATGACTAATTCAGCTCAACAATGTTAATACTACTACATTTTTTATTAATAACTTTTTCGACCTTGTCAAGATTCAATCATTGCATTCTCCCAAGAATATTACTGACTAACCAATTAATTTGCATTGAATCATATGGACATGAAAGAGTAAACAATTTTTTTTGATACTGGTTTTTCCCAGATTAAGTAAGAATGACGTAATAATAATGTTTACATTCGATCAATATGTGCATTAACTTTTTTTTTGTTTCAATGTTTTCGTTTCGATTTCAAAATCAGCTTGCTGGTCATTAACTTCAGAAAAAAAAGTTATTTACATTTTTTGTTAGAAGAATGTTAATTTAGTAAGAAGTTGTTTGCTGTATAATGTTGGCTTTTCAAGATCAATATCCACCGTACCTGACTATAAAATTTTAAGAATTCTCAATATTATAACAGCCAAAAGTTCGCTATTATTACAGCACTAAAAATAATTTTATACTCACATTTCATCCATTGTTATTTTTTGTGTTGCTTATTTCGGAAGAGGCCCCCCAATACAATAGGGAAAAAAGTATATTTTTTGGCACGAAATTCTATTGCTTTGGTTGTGATGTCGCGTTCAACCTTATAACCGTCGATATCTACTAAGTATTACATTTATATCTATATAATTCGAGGAAGTGGAAGAATAACATTTTGTGAATCCACAAAAAGCTTATATAGCAAGTAAGAAGTAAATTTTCAACGAAAGAAAAAAAATGACTTCAGCGTGTTTTCTTTATTGATCAATAAACTTAATGGTGAGTGAATAATTTACATTTTTAAATGGATAAAAAGATTATCATTTCAAAGAATAAGATGGAATGTAAAATGCTGTATGTAGTTCAAGGATGGTCAACGTCTTTAATATGAAATATTACAGTGGTGGCTAATCGGTGTACCGCGGCACATTAGTGAATTTTAATGTGTGGAAATGTCAATTAAAAAATTTCAAAACAGTATCAAGCAGTTTAGAACTCATTCCTCCCAATATGTTAGAAAGTAGAATTAAATGACCTCTCCATCATCCTTCGTACCCTAAGGCAACGACCAAAATGAACCAAAAACCCATCAATAATTCCAGTTTCTTCCCCTTTCATTTAAACATACTGAATTAATCGTCGATGTCAACAAAAATGGATTATTGCTTGTTTACTTCGATATTTCTTTAATGTTCGAGAAGAAATTCCAGTCGGCAACATTCCACTGAACATTTTCATACTACAGATACAATATTCATTGGATATTAAAGAGTTCATAGTAAATCCATAAATAGCTTAGTCGGAAATCTAGAACTAAATAAACAAGGCTAGATAAATCTCGATTTTATTTTGTCTGTATGCAGATTTTATGCGAAGGCTTAACTAAATAAAGGTCAAGAAGAATTTGTGACATTTTGATGCTGAGATCTTGAGATTATTTTTTGATGCCACGTGAAACGAAAAATTCTTCTTCTAAATTATGTTAAGATTCTGTTCATTTTGTGAAAAAAATTGAGACTTTTTTCAACACACTTACAAAAATCATCAGAATGTAAAAACAGACAGAACAAGAAAAATGTTCAGAGAGTTTTTGTTGAGATGTTCTGAATACTTATGTCTAATTAACATTTTTCGAATCTTTTTATTTTATTTGAAAACTTTTTAGTTAAATAATAAGTGATCTGCATGCTATGACAGAGGTATAGCAAGCACACAGTGTCAAATCAAATTTTGGCACCACTTTAGTTGGGATTTTGTACTTTTTCATCAAGGCGATTAAGACTGTTGTTACAATTCATCCCTCCTGACACACCATTGTACTGGGTCCAGCGGCGTAGCCAGGAATTTTTCGAGGGGGGATTTTCAAAATTTTTGTATGATAAAAATTAAAGGAGGATTTTTGGAATTTTTTCTCAAAAACCCTAGCAAATTGAAGAAAGTTTTTCGTCGAGAGGGGGATTTGTCCCCCAAACTCTCCTCAGCTACGCATCTGGCTGGGTCCATTTACATTTTCTTTAAAAAAAGTTTGAATTTTTAGAGCTTTTAGATTTGTGAAAAGGATTTAATTAAATGTCAAAAATATTGCGTAACCATAAACTTTTTGATAATAAATAAGAAATTGTTATATAATTTAATTACAAGCTAGCTCTATTTTATGAGAACAGCCCGAGTGGCAATGAGGTCTGCATTACCCAGATCATTACATGACCATTAACACGTCATCACTACCAATTCGTCGATTTGAATCTTATTGCCGCTCAGCCTGACCCTGCAGCTTTAAAGCAGTGATAACCAACCTGAGTCCTGTGTCATGAATTAGGAACGTAGTGCGTGTTCCTAGAAGGGAGGGGTATGAACTCTCGAGAGGGGTTCTAGAATATTCTTCTCGTATTTTTTATTTTTTGTCTTTCAAATTAATTTCAATTTCGAGGTAAAGACCATATTATACCACTCTATGGCTACACCCTGACCATAAAAATTTGAGATTGGAATTATTTTTGGAGGGTTTAAGAGTTTGCTTCGCTACTCTTGAAATTAATTTTCATCATAAATTAATTTATTTCCAATCAAATAAATAAATGCCAAAAATATTTCATGCTTCTCGAAACAACGAATTTTTTCAACCATCCACATCAAAAAACTTGTTCTGATAGAAAATGAAACTTGACCCACTTAATTTTTTGTGGAAAAAAATTGAACCCCTTTTTTGATGATCTTACAAAAAATAAAAATTATTTTTTTTACCTCAATTATAATATTTTCAAGTCGAACTTACTCTTATGGATGATGGAAAATCCATTAAAGTGTAAAACAACTCGACAAAAAGGTTGTCTGTAAAGGCAACTCGAGCGAATAAAAAGTGTTAGTTTTTGTAATATTCTATAGATTTACCATTTCTATCCATTCATGAATGAATTAAAATAATGTAATGTTGATTGTACTTAGTACAAAAACACATAACGAAAATGAATGTTGAAAAAAAAGATGAAGAATGAGTGAGTGAGAAGAGAAGTAGCAGTTGGGCTGAAAAGAAGAAAGCTCTCCATAAAGATAATATTATTTTAACGTTTGAAAAATATTTGCTCTCAAATGAAAATGTTTTCAGAAGCTAAATGTAGCTGTGGAAAGCATCAGCATCATCATCATCATCATCGTCATTTGCTGAAAAGATGGAAAATAAAAAAAATTATCTTCGAGGAAGCAAGTCAGTAAGGGGAGAAATGAGTTTACTCACAGACCAATTTTTCTATTACAGATGAAGTTACCAACGAGATTATGCAAAATTTTCATAAATTCAGAAGTTATTTATTTACCTCAAGCTATTAAACTTACAATTAGGATAGACAACGATGAATAATTCTCTTTTGGACGTTTGGCACTGTTGCCACTGCCATTATTTTACATATTAGATTTTGAAATTAATTTCATTTTCAACTTTTTAACTTTTTCTGCCTTCTTTTCATTCGGCAAAAGATCCTTGAATGTTCCGGTTTTTTATTATTTCTAACTTCACTTCATGTGGTGAGTTTTAAACCTGTTACCGTTATAGTTTCAACATGTAGTATTTGTGTAGTCATTATCTATTGCCACACATCGGACGATAAAATCAGGGTTGGGGATTCTTAGCCATATAGTTTCTAATGAATCAGTGGAGGAGCAAGGGGAAGGTGACAGGCATCATAGTACAGATTTCCAGTAATGGTGCCTAACCAATCAGCCACAGAATCATCTACCCTAGATGACACTCGATGAAAAAAAAAATCATTTTGGAGCTTACGTATCTCAAACTTAAAAGTCACATTTATAGAAATGAAGATTTTTTGAGAAAGTGTGAAGCGAGAAAGCCAGTAGAAATTATCAACAGATTACAATGATGACAGCTGATTATATAATAGATTTTAACTTAATACCTTGCAAATTTCAAGCATTTTCTCTTCTGCAGTGGTGAGAATAAACAACTAGCAATGCAGCATGTTTAAGCTACTCCCTATTCCAACCCTGTCAACAGAAAAAATATTTTAATTTTTCAAGAATTTCCACAGAACTAACTATAAGAAAAAAATTGTTCATCTTGGTCGAGCTTAATGTTAAAGTGTTGACTCATAAAGTCACCAAACAACTGTCTGATTCCCCTTTGTTGCTTTGCGGCTGCATACAACCATGACATTACAATACAGTTTAAAGAAAAAAAAAAGAAAAAAATTATTGTTAATCCCACTTTGCTGCTTAATCGTTCCCACCAAACTTTGACGTCAGACATACACAGGCAAAAAGAAGAAATGTTAGCGGCACAACATGCCCCACTCGCGGAGAGAAAGTCTTAATAAATAGACCCTCATCGTAGACGACGATCATTTAGTTGGATTGCGTGCCTGCGAGTGTGAATAGCTACAAGCTTAAATGAAGTTTTTGCATCTATAAAGGAAATAATATACACGAAAAAAAATATTCGCGGAAATAGTCATTTTGACGAGTGATTATTAAGCGGTGCACTTTATAGTCACTGTGCCATTAGTGTGATAGGAACACAGCCAGAACCATGGCGCGTGTAAAGCAATTAAGTGCATTTTTAATTTTGTCATTACTTGTGCTCTTTGGTAAGTGCAAAAAGTCATTTTTATTAAAATAAAATAAAAAGCAAATGAAAAAAATTATAAAGAAGTCCAGAACTCTATCGTGTGGATATATAAAGTGGCAATGACTCTTGAGTCTAACGACAATACGTGTCCGACATACATAATAAAGTTGATGAGGATGATAAAAATAATAATAATATTGTGTGTTTATGTATATTCATTTCTGGAGTCAGGAATATTCGATTCAATTGAAAAGCATATACATGCTCCATTCAATGTGTCTTGTCTTTTTATACTTAGCTTATTCCTTTTCAATTTCGATTTGAGTTTTTCTAGATTGTTTTGGGGCAAGTCTATGAGATAGTAAGGGAATTTTTGCAGAATAGTTGATTTTATGCTACCTAGTCAGGAACGAGAGTTGTTGACTAAGTTTTAGAAATTTTGAGGATCCAAACTTGAAAAAAATTACATAAAAAATTGAATTCAACCGCAAAATAACCTCAACACCTATAAAAGAGAAATCCTCAATCTTATCGACAAAATACTGCTTGCCGCAGCAAGTTTAGCTTCATAAATTATGTCCAATCCGATTTCATTGTCATCTTTTATGAAAATCTCTGAAAATGTTATGTAATCTGTTCAAGAGAAATCCTACGACTTTGATTTATGTTGATTCAGAGTTGTTGGCTGTGATTTACATTTTTAAAATGTTAAAGCTTGTTTACACGAATTTCTAGAAAGTTTCTAGTCAGGAATTGCATTTTTTGAAGGGCGTTGCCACACCTCGTGGTGTCATTTGTGAATGACGTCCAACATTTCATGGCAGAATGGGGTGTGGTGAATTAATATTGTAAAATTAAAAAAGGGGGGTACTTAAAATCCTACGGCACTTGTTAATGACCCCAAAAGTAAATTAATTCAATTAATTTCAATGTCTACATCCAAAAACCAGTTGAATTTCATTACCTACCTTATTTAATTTCTTCATTAGTGCCAATTTAAGTTGTAGAAAACAACTTTTACATAAACTTTAGATTAAAGGTCACTGAAGTAAAAAAGAAAAAATGCAAATATTTTCTTCCGGTGAAATGTGTGAACCGGTCGACGTTACGACACAGTTCCTGCTCTCTACTTGCCTTCAAAAACCCTCAAATTATATCAATGACGACCGGATAAAAATCGAAAGTGAAATTTTTCATTGGAAATGTTACGAAATGAGCTAGTCGAGCTAATATCCATAATGAGCCAATTCCTACCTCTGTGATTGAACTTTCCTTCCCGAAAAGTATATTTACGACAGAATTATATTTTTTCTCATGAGAATTTATGAGAAACTCCCACAAGAGACTCGAAATTAATTACTTATTTACTGCTAATTAAATTGCTATAGCTGTTAATTAATTAATGATTCGATTCTATGTAGGACAAAATCGTGAATTGAAAATATCACAGCGGAAAGTGCAAAGACTGCAAAAATATCTATCCATGTACAGACTTACCCAAAAGATTTCTTTTTTTTGTTGCTGACGAGCAGAAAAACTTTACTCGGGTAGAAAACCATAAATAGTTATGATAGTGCCTCCTGAATACTTTATTTTATATTCTACAAATCTATTCTGGTAGCAACAAAAAAAACCAAGAAACTATCCTTGACAGTTATTTTATGTTAATGGGCAAGGAATTCAATGAATTTTGAAGCTGTCGAGTGAAATATTTGCATAATTTATTTAAATAATTTTCTTTTTTTTTTTCAAAAATGGTTTTGTCTTTAGTTTGGGGTCGTTCGTAAATGACGTCTATAAAATTTTATTTTGAGTGTCACTTAGCCTTTTAAATGCTGGATGTCATTTGCTGACGAGCCGTTTAAAATATTTAAACATTTCATTTCTACTTAAGAAAATGAAATTTATGTTTGTAAACTGACAGAAATTGCTTCTTTTTTCGAGAGTGAGATTTGTTTGAGGTTTTGTTATGAAAATTATTTCGTGGCTTTTTTTGATAAATAATTATATGCATGATGAGACTTTTAGTCTTTTTGATGTGCGAGCTGAGAAAGGAGAAAGTTGAGCAGCACACAAACATAGTTATTTATACACTGTTGACATTTTAAAAATATAAAGTTTTATACCCAGCCCAGACACATCTAGAAGGCGAAAAATATTATTAAGTCAACAAGATGAAAACTGGTTTCGAATGAAAATGAATTTTTTTTCATAAATATTATTTACGTAACGTGTTGCAATTTTTTCTTCTCCGTCTACATCTCGTTCGTGTGTGTCTCATACACGTTAACTTAACATAAAGAACATGTCCACAATTAGTGGTGTGCTGTATGAGAATATTTTTTTTTAATAATAAATTGGATAGTGGTCGTAAAATTGGAATTGCTGGAATCTTTAGTATCTCAGAAACGCATTTGAATGGATATTGGAGGAATTCTTGAGCGTTTGGCATTTAAAATTCCACGTGAAGAAAAAAATTATCAAGTTCCAGCGTGTCATCAATGCTAAATATGCAAAATCATTTCTCGTGCATTCCACAAACTCAAATCTATTGGGGAAGGTTCATAAATTACATCTTTCGATAAATTGAATTTTTAGCAAAGATTTTATTTTTATTTGGATCGTCAGACCCCTCCAAATAAATGTGGAACGTCACTGGAGAACAAACCCCCCCAAAATACCAAAGTTTCTAATAAATATTTACAAAATTCACATAACAATGTTAATGAAATTGTCAGAAAATAAAAATATCTCCAAAATAGTTCCGTGATCGCCTCACCATCGAATCTTTAATCATCCATTTAACCGGCTCATCATAAAAAAGCCGTAAATTAGTTGTTTCGGCTAATTTCACAGTCAATATGCCACATAATCACCCCTTTTTCAGACGGCCAAACGGTCAGCCGCACAATTAACTTAATAAGAAGCACAAACACACATTTATCTTATGAAAATGAGATAAAAAAGCTAATAGAAAACTAAACTAAAGTTCCAATGGCTTTTTATGTAAGACTTCCTCTTTCCGACAACAACTAAATGGTTTGTACGACATTGTCGACTTCCCCATAATTTTTTTTTCTATGTGCACATAATAAATTTATATTAAATTTATCGAATATCAAGTGGTATTGAGTTTCATTGCATATTGACTGGAAGCAAAAAACAAAATGAGTGAGTGAGATGAAGACATAGGTAATGGAAACCAGTTTGAAGCGCTTTTATTAATTAAAATTTCATTTATTATTTGATAACGTTGCAACTCGCTTTCAATGTTATTACTTTTTATGTGAATGTAATGATATAATTAATCGATTTCATACATTTGCTTTCCTCATCCACCTCCTCCTACTTCTATTGCTTTTTTACGTTCTCTTACTCGTTCCATTTCTTTTTCCCTGTTCCGATAACATTTCATGAGCATAAGCCAAAGCACAATTTTTCGTTCTCCTATTACGTGCAAATCGTTTTATACGATTTTTTTTATTATATGCGGCATGAAGCAGTGGGTCGATCCATTATGATTTCTTTCTTTTTATTCCTAGCAAAATTTCTAATGATATAATCGATTCCAACTCTCGTTTTGTCTGATGAGTTGAGTGATTTTCGTGATGTGAAAGTTTGATAATGTCAAGATTGTTTTTTGTGATTTTTTTGAGGTTTAAGAAACTTTTTGTTGATGATGTGGTTGGAAATATAGCTTGCTCCGTGCTGAGATGCAATATTTTGAAAGCAATAACTAACTTTGATGCTTAAAAAAAAGTTATTGAGTAAATAAAATTCGATGTGGACAAATCCATAGAAAAATGAAAATTCAACCCAATGTCAGTGATGTGATATATTTTCTATGTTCTATAAGCTCAAAAGCATATGAAACATGCTTGCTCCATTATTTTCTTCAATACTTTCCAAGAAAATTCAATTAAAATGGTTAATTAACCGAATAATGAACAAAACAAAACTCGACATGAGAAATTCCAAGAAAAAATGAGCAACTTAATCCAACGTCACTGATGAAATACTTCCGAAAGAATTTTCCTACTCAACTCTCATCAAGCCACGAAAAATTCATTGAAATCACAAACTTTTTCACCTTTCATCTTTCCGTCAAAATTAATTGAACATGTGATTGAAGCATCGAACAATAAGTTAGAAACTAATAACCAATTAATTCATTTAATTAAGAAACTTTGAAGATTCTCTTGTTCACAGAAAAAAAACTTTTAGACTTGAGATAATTTTCAGCAAATTAAGAAGCACTTATCACAAAATCTATTGATTGCTTCAAGACACGAAAAAAGAAAAGAAAAAAAAACATCGCCCCATAATCAATGTCACTCAAATTTATTCAACTCGAATTTCTTGTTTACTGCAAATAATTTCTCTCATTTCCTTCGTTTGATTGAAAGCGTCGATTGAAGGGCTGAGGCGCCGCCAGCCGATTCGAAATATATAAAAAAAAAGGCATTTGAGTTCAACTATGAATTGAGAGAAAGACTGAAGCAGTAAGAGGCGATAAAGATATATTCCAAAAAAAGAAAGAATAGAAATGAGAATGCCGGGGAGAGTAGTAAGGCAGGAAAAAATAATACAGAAATAAATTTTTGTCGAGATTGATTTATTGTGACTTTGATTTCAGTAAACCAAAAGGAACAAAATAAAAAAAAATTGTGTGGAGTTTGCTTTCAGGGCAATAAAAGTTTCCCTAATTAATTGCCGATTTTCTTTCTCTGCTTCTCTTTCTTCATTTGATGAAAACTGTCAGAAACTTGAGAAATCTTTTATTTCCCCATCCTCCTTTTATTTTTAGTCTTAACATTACGATTCTTTTTATTTTATGTTTCATGTCGATGTTGTTTGTTATTGTAATTCCATTTTCCTTTTTATAAGACATTAGAGTCGATGGTAAAGTGAAGTGAGTGAATGTAACGTCAGTGGAAAAGAACATCAAAAGACATATGAAGAGGACTAGATACGGAAAATCTTGTTTGGCTCGAAGTAACCAGTAAATGTGGGAGGGTATGGGAATTCATGTGTTGGATTGTTCATAAGTGACGTCCAGCTTATAACGTGAATTTGGCATCAAGATGTGCCATTAGAGCAGGGAAAATGGGGTCTTGACAGTCCAATTTTGTGACAGTGTCAATTTTTTGATTGACGTCATTTATGAACAACCCCAATGGGGTAGGCAGCAAATTCAATCTTCTGATTTGAACAGCATTATTTAAAAGAGATTTTCTAACATAAGATATACCCAAGCCCTTCACAGAGTGCGTACATATGTATTTATTTTTGTTGTTGTTGCTTGTCGGGGCCACACACAAAAAAAAAGAAGCTTTAGTATTTGCTTTCACTCATTTCATCTCATCTCATATAAGTTTGTTAAATTTATCCAATAAAGAATGATGATAGGATACATATACATCATCTTCATTCACCTTCATTCCCTCTCCCTCACACACTTCTTCTTCTTTTTTATTATTTATATATACATTCCTTTTTTTCCTCTTTTTTTATATAGGGTAAACACTTTTGAAATTTGCACACTTTTGCACATGAAAACTTCATTTGCTTGAAACTTTTCATCAGCTTATTGTTAAGACTCGCCAGTGGTCTTGAATTGTTGGAAATTGGGGAAATTTTCATTCCCAACTACTTGTTGGAAGTAATGATGTGTCTGAACGGAGATATCCGTCTTTTAATTTTCACTTTTGAAATTTGCGCAGAAACTTTTAAAATTTGCGCAAAAAACTTTTGAAATTTGCACACTTTTTTGATAGCAACCCTTGACATTTTTGAAGCAAAAATTATGTAAACAAACAATTTGTTTACAATTTTTGGTAAAAACAAATAATGTTTTCTGTGAATAAATCCATCGGCATCAATTTCAAGCACAACGTTTCATACTTTTTAAACATTTTCCGAAAAAATTAAGACACAAAAAAGTCAAGAATCAAGAAAATAAATCAAGAATAATCTATTTCAATTTCTATTTATTTATCCTGTTCAAAAAACATCCTTCTAATAAAAATAAAGCAATTTCTGAATTTTAAGTTATGCATTTTTATTTTATTTTGTTCTATAAATTAAAGCGCATATCTCCTAGAAAATTAAGACAAGCATAAATCTAAGGTGAAGAGCAAAGTCTTGCAGTTTTCAAATCTTGATGATCTTGATTTATTCAGTTCTTGCTTTTTTGGGCCTTGATTTTTCTTCTGTTTTCAACGGAAATTTTTGTTTTATAATACATTTTGAATTTCCGGAAGCTTGATTTTACTATGTTCTTGATTCTTCTTTATTTCAGGCTTAAAACATTCCACATTCAAATGTAAACAATTAATTTTATAAACAAATTTTTCAATGTTTCCTAAGACAAAAAAGTGTGCAATTTTCAAAAGTTTTGGAAAAATTTTGCGCAAATTTTAAAAGTGAAAAACAAGCATTTTTGAAATCGATATTTAAAGCACTTCCTATTATCTTTTTACAAAATAAATATTTTGATAATTTTAAAGAACGTAAGATATGCATTTTTCGATTCCAAAATGTTAAATAAAGCTGTCGGTTATGCCTTAAAACTTAATCTTAAAAAAATCTTCGTTTTGTATGGGATTTTGTTTTTTGGACATTTCAAGCTTTTTGAAGCCTCAATCTCATTCAAAATGATGCAAAAAGATGTGCGCCACAGTTTTTCATAGATCTAGCTTCAGTTCATTTATTATTAATAAGGATTATGAATAAAATTTTAGAAAATTCATTTTCATTTGAGTGTGCAAATTTCAAAAGTGTGCAAATTTTAAAAGTGTTTACCCTACAAAATAAATTTATCTTGAACAAGAGCTTTATACACATGAGGAATGAATAACAGCAATAATAATAGCGTACGAAGACGTGCCATTGATACTACTCACAAAAAAAATAAAATAAAAATGAGAGAGCGAGAGAAGAAAAGATAAAAAAAATATTTTCAGGCACTTTCATTTTCATTTCGGTGTGTTTCGATCTTTTTATTGCATTATGATTATGATGATGTGTCGTAAAAAGTATTCAAGGTAAACAACAGTAACGAAAGAAAGAGAAAAAAAAATTTTATACATATTTCATGCCATTTCTCTTTCGGCACGGGAGATGATTTCCTACGCAACGCGTCGCATCTTGTCAGGGGCTTATTAATATTGTAACGCACGAATTTTTACATTTTAATGATATTTATTGTTATTAAATTCCCATTGAGTATCGAAACGATGTATGACATGATTATGTAATTTGAAGAGTTAATGAAGGGTAAATTTCTTGGGAATTCTCTTAAGGCATTTGAAATGAGTTTTTGGGTAGAAATATTTTTTGTAGACGTCAAGTTCAAAAATAGATAGTTGACCTTGACTGTAAATCAACTCGATATCGTCAGACATTATTTTACATCTCATCAACTTTTTATGAACTTTTCAAAGAGAAAAAAAAATATCTCAGAAGACTTATGAGCTTTGGATCCTTTCATTATTATCCAATTTGTGAATTTTTCTTCATTTTCTTTAAGATCCATCCTTCATTCTTTTAGGTGCTATTTTTCTAATGAGAAATGAGTGACTTGTCTGTCTGTTTGTCTATCTTGGAGTATTTAAAAGACTTTTTTGAGGGTCAAGTCTCTAAATTGCATGCACCCTAGTAGTAGACCCCATGGATATACCCTAGTAATATTTGGTATTATTAAGGTACAGCCATGGAAGGTTTGATCCCCCCACTCTTGAAGGCGAGGGCTTCATTCCTTCACCTTTTGTATGTCCAACATAAAAATGCGTTTTAAGCCCACATCTCCAAGATCATTTCTACAAGTTTTCATCTGAAATAACAATTTAATAAGAGAACAAATGAAATGATTTAGAAAAATTTCCCATGTTCAATTTCTTTGTCTAATAAATCGTTCTTTTCGTCGACAAATTGATTGAGTTTTACCCTTTATGTCGCGACACGAGTCAAAATAAATATTTTTTTTTGCCGGTCCACACTTTTTCTTTTCTCAAACAGAAGAAGAAATAATAAAAAAAAATTTTATTGATGGTTTGCGCAATTTTTTACAACTCATTAAACTGCATGCGCAATTATTTTTTTCTGCACAAGTGGAAAAAAAATATTGTTCAGCACTTGCGGCATACAAATTTGCACTCTTTAAATAAACGAAAATAAAGAAAGCATTAAGAAAAGAAGAAATAAAATTTTTTATATAGAAAAGAATTCCAAACATAAAAGCGAGAGCAAAGCAAAGATTTTTTTTGAAACAAAATGCCACACAGATTAAAATCTGAATTATGAACTTTGCCTTTTATTGCTCAAGCATTATAAAAGAATATAGAAAAGAGAATAAAAGGCATAGCATAACAAAGAAGTACACAACAATAACCACTGACTTTTTCCTTCTTCCCTTTTTTTGCATTTTTTATGGCAACTGATAGTGAGTGCTGATGTTAGAGTTAAAAGACAAGACGATGATGACAACCAAGAACAGAATGTCGATGAATTGTGCCAAGATAGAGCCGGTGATGAATATTTCCGATTATCTGCAGACGGTGACTGCCGTGATGTTGTCAGGTAAGAAAAAAAAATTATACAAAAAATAATGTCAAGAACGACCAAAAAATTTGAATTTTTATGATTATTTTAAAATCAAAAGACGATGAGATATCTCACTTGGTAGCTACTCCGTTACTTACAATCCAAAAAAAATTACCGCTTTTTATTCAAAGTCGTACAACTTTTTTTTTGCTGTTCCTTCTTTCGGCTCTTTTGCTGTCGAGAAGAAACAAGATGAAGACAAAAAAAATCTTTTTAAGCTCCTCAATGTGTGACATTTGGAACGAGTTTTGAAATACTATTAGGATTTGCCTATAAAATACACACACACATACTTACATCCATATCCATTCGCCATTATATTCGCTCGCGTGTGCCATATGTTTCACTTTTTTTAATGATTTCCAAATCTATTTTTCTCGCTGTCGTTCCTTATATTTTTTTTTCGCTCGTATCGCTTTGGTAGATGCTGCTATATGGTACACGAAATGGATGGTATTATGTGAGGAGGCATTGGTGTTATGGGCGAATCCAAGATGGAGATGGAATCAGATGAGTTCTTCTTGATTGAATGTGAGGGTATCCTGACATGTTCTACCTTCCAATTTGAAGTTAGGGGTTCCTAAGAGGATCCTTTAACCATAGATATTCCATTTATCCATTTCAACTTTTTTACTACTAGATCTGATTAAGGACGGGTACCCTTGCATAATTTGGGGTATATTAGACTAGTTTAAGGTACCATAGATTAGATAGGTGCACATTAAAGCAACTAGGGTCACCTTAAAGTTGTTAGCGGTATCCTAAAGTAGAAACAGATACACTATAGCTATAAATGGATATCCTAGTGCTAGATGGATATAAATAACCTATAAATTATGTCAAACCCGATCCCCATGCAGTAAAAGATCTGCAAAATGGAAAAAAGCTACCAATTAACTCAAAAAATATTCATTTTTTAATTATTCAAAAAGGCTTAAAATTTTTATTCCTTAGCAGTTAATAACATTTTCAACTCTTTGGCAATAAACTTTAAAAATAAAGTTCCTGTAGAAACTTTCTAAAATTCCTAACATCTTTTTATAATCGTTCAGTAAGCTGCTCAATAATTCTGTGGTTGCCAAGCTGGCAAAGAAATTTTCAAAAATGTTTTTTTCTTCTATTTGCTAAAAGCATCTCAAAAACTTCGTCATTACTACAAAAAAGAGACCCAGAAAATAAATAGAAATAACTTTTTAAACCGATTACCACAGATTCATTCGTACTTCCCTATATAGATTTGCCCATACATATTTGCTTACTGATTTTAAAGTATGATGTAAAAAACATTTTTATTTTATTTTTATTACTTTGTCAATATTGATCTTGTTCCTCCCTCTCGCCTCATCTGCATCCATGGTACATGTGTATATGAATATATTTATATTAATATATTTATTTATTCACTTACTTACGGACTGACTTGCTAGCTTATTTGTATATACGAGTAAATATTTAAAAAAAGAAAATTTTTTATTCATCCGACCAAGATGCATAATAATAGTGATGATGATGATGATAAAAATATAATAATTAATTTAGGTGTGATAATTCTGGTGAGACGAACATTTTTCGTTTGGCGCCTATTCGATGTCCGAGCGGCTTAGCGTTCGACGTTGAAAAACAAACATGTGATTGGAAGACAAATGTTAAAAATTGTAAAAGTGTAGAAAGTAAGTCAAAATATATATATTTTCATCGTGTGCATGGATCATGCACAACAAGATTTATTTCATGCAATTTCATAATTTTTGTTTGTCTTTTTCCTCCCCACAACATCTACTTCTCGCTACATTAAGCGACTTAATACTCGTTTTCATTTTCAAATTAGAATTAATTTGACTGATTTACAGCCTTCCTTTTTAACTTGTCTACTTCCTTAAATGCTTCTATTTATTATTTAATTTACATAAGAAAAAAATTAAGCATACACATGCATGTGTGAATGTATAACTCGTTCTTAAGCGTTATTGTATATATGTATAACTAATTTACTGTTATTAATTTTCCTACTCGTTAAGTCTTTTCCTTCTTCCTTTCTTTTCCTTTCCCTTACTTATTTTATATTCACTCAGATTCCGCTTTCTTGCTGCTGCTGTATAAACATATATATGGGCAGAGTTGGTGGCTTGGTATCTGAATTAGATCTTGCTGTGGTATACTTTCTTTGAATAGGGTTGATTTGTGTACACCATTACACCTACCCTACCAAAGGTAGGTGAGGTACCCAAGGGTATACTACCTACCCTAGTTTAGTTTAGGGATGTTTACCCCTCGTAGTCAACTTCCAAAAAACCAACTCTGCTTATGGAACTGCTACATATTTTTCATACATTTGCACACGAATTTGGAAATTACAATTTTGTGAAAATTTTCTTCCCTTTCGCTTTCTTTTTTTGTTGGCTCCTCTTATTCTTTACCCTATCTTCACGCATTGTGAATATCGAGTTGAGTACTTAATGCATTTCCTTAGCACCGAGACATACAGAAGAATGAAGAAAAAAAATGTAAAACATTTCTATTGACTGGAAAATGTAATTTAATGACATGAAACTTTTCTTAAGTAACAATTTTTTCCCTTTCTCGAAATGGCATTTCATTGAGCACATGAAAGAACTTTTGCCGCTTCTCGTGTCTCACTCTTTCGTTTACAATTTCGCCACCCCTAACTTGCTACTTTTTCACTTTTATTGAATTTCTTTTCTGTGAGCTTCTTTCAATTTTCTTGCTTCAAAAGTCCTTCAGGCAAAATTTTCTGGTATAAAGAAGCTAAATTGCTCGTTTAAGAGTAAATAGTAAGCAAAGTTTTCATCTTCAATAAAATGTCAGATGAGATAGTGCAAGCTTCGGACAGTTGCATTTATCGTTTGCTTAAATAGTTTGTTTACTGCTGTAACCGATACATTACATTCACATTCACATTTCGATGTAACAAAATAATAATCCATTTTGTAAATATTGTTCATGTGTTGTCTGGACGGATTAAGTTATGGAAAATTCGATATTGATGGCGTTAGATGTGTTGATTATTTGAGGTTTGATTATTTTATTGGACTTGATGACTGTTGTCTGGATTAAGGTCATTTGTTTGAATGGTTTAGTTAGGTTTTTTTGGAATTTTTATTGGGATTATTATGGATATCCCTTAGTAACCAAAACTTTACAAAAATCTAGCTTTAATCACATTTTAGCTAGTTTTCAGATAATTTGAGTTACTTGGGTTAATTCTTTTAAATTGGTATTTTGATCAGAGTTAGCAGGACTCCACTTGGACTCCACTTGGAGTCCGGACTCCAAAAAAATTGGAATGTGGACCCTGGAGTCCTGCCAACTCTGATTTTGGTCTAAGATTTCGCATTGCTTTAATTTTTGGTTATCAGTTTTGTACATTTTTTATCGAAAATCTAATTCTTTTCTGGAAACGCTGTCCACATTTGTTATATATTTGGAAGATTCTAGACTTCGCGTAATATTGGATTTTAATAAAACCTGTTATAAAAAAATCATAACCTTTAAAAAATAACATAAAATAACAGAAATGGAATCCACGACCTAGCTTAAAAATAAATCTACAACAACGTAGAAGTTTCGTAAATATTTCCAGATTCATAATTTTTTATTTTCATTTTTCTGTAAACGTGACCCAAAGACACGAATCAATAAATTGCATAAAAAATTGCACAGAGCGGGTTTTCATAAGATATACGCTGTAACTCAACAGCAATAAAAAAAAATCTTTTTTTTTGGAGAAATTTCCAATTTCTCACGACATCTTATGTAAGCAAAATGATATCCATAATCAGCTTTCATAACGAATAAAAATGTTAAAATGAATATAAATTTAAATACGAATTGCAAATCGGAGTGAAAAGAAGAAAAATAAATTTCTCATGACCAAGTCATGAAAGCAATGGTACCAAGCAACAGCAAGCATCTATGAAAGTTTACAGCAATTCAAAAATGCCAGAATGCTGTTATTTAAATGTAAGAGCTTGTAAACTGCGAAAAATTATCAGAATGTTAATAATAGTTTGTTGTTAATTTTTAATCTTCTGTGTTTAGTGTTGTGCAATGCTGTTGCTTATACCACGGCTCTGCCACTTCTCGCCAGTAAAATTCAATTAATATTTAATGTCTTTTGGATTGTAGCGATTTTTTTTCTCGCTCTCTTGTGGAACTTGAATGGAATTACACCAAGACCAAGTCTTTTTATTTTTAACTTTTTTTTATTGCAGATAATTTTTTTTAAAAAAATCTCCAAAACTTACTAACGATCTCTCTTTCTATTTAATTTCATCTTCTTCTTCTTTCCTTTTTCTTACGGTTTTTTATTTGTTAATGCACGGCCAACGAACGAAATGAACTAATTTTCTCATCTCACGAAAAAAATATATAAAAACATGATATCATTGTGTGTACTGATGATGATGGTAATGATGATGACGACGACTATAATGCTGTTTGGTGCTATTATACGTTGTGTATGGAACTGGTTTACATTATGGATGTTACGAAACATGCAAAAAAAATATAAATTTCTTAATGCATGATACAGATGTACTGGTGCCGGTTTGAAACAAATTACCTGTCCTTCCGGCTTGGCATTTGACATTGAAAAACAGACTTGTGATTGGAAAGCAAAAGTAGATAATTGCAATCAAAAGGAAAGTAAGTTGAACATGATAAAAATCACGACATTAGAGTAGTTTTTTTATGTTTGTGGATTACGGTGCTGTATATTTTATATGTTTATTCATCAAATAAGCTGCTTTATAGCCTTAAGAAATTTATTATTTGACAAAAAAAATGTTTATTGATTCAACATTTACATAATCACAGTGAAAAGTATACAATCACAAAACACACACCCGATATGTATTTTAAGTAATAGCTCAATTTCCAATAAATCAACAAAAAGCGACGAGGAAATTGAAAGCAAAGAAATGCGAGAGGAAAAAAAGAAAGTCGATTTTGTACATAGAAAATCAACTTTTTAAATATTCAAGGTTGACATAACAATGGCAATTGCTACGTTCAAGCTAATGCTTGCAATAATTATCATACTCTTATAATCTACAGTTGTACTTGAAATTTGTACAGAGATATGCACTCGAAAATTGAATGGAATTAAAACTAAAACTAATATTTGAATCCGGATGAAATTTAGCAGTGCTTGTTAAGTATTTAAGTTGTTCTGGAGTTGGGTGCGCTGTGAATTTTCTGTATTTTAATGATAAATATTCATTGAAGTTGTGGATATTAGCATAGATTTAAATGAGTCTTTTTATTCACATTTTAAATTTTTTTTGTGTTTTTGTTCGAAATTGCTTTAAGATTTTTGTGCTCATTTTGAGCTTTTGTAAATATTTTGTGAAATTTAAGTTTTTTAATATCTACTTTTTTAAATTTTTATTAAGTTTTTAATTTACTTTAATTTTAATTTTTATCCCAACATTTCAAATTTTTAATTTTTTTTTTAAATTTTTAAAATTATTTTGAAATTTTAAAATTGAAAAATAATTTTAGAAAATTTACCTCAACCGAGTCTCGAACCCAGACTAGCTGAGTAAGCGAAAAATTATTTCATAAGTCCTTAAAAGCTTGTCTATTGCATCACTGAGCACCTTTACTTCAAACTTGCTAAATTGCAAAATTGTAAATTTATTTTTATGAAAATTCTGAAGCTGCAAAAAGTATTCTAATCCATTTCCATTGAGTACCCACAATTTCCATAAAGCAAAACTTTTAGATTTGGTAAATTTACTCCCCATTAGTATCGTTCAACAAAATCCCTAAAACTAGTTTACAATTCCACTTAAATCCAATTATAGAACAAACAATGAAAATCAAATACATTAAAAACTTCCAGCTTCTCTCAACTAACCTCTTTCCTTCCTCATTCATCAAAAAAAAATTAATTTAATTCCTCTGTAAACACTCATACGTACGCTCATGCACACATATTTTTCACCATGTACGATTTATTTTAGATATTCTACTCACTAAAATGTACAAAATTTGTTCATAACATAGAAATGAAAAAGAAATGAGAAGAAAAAAAAATTGTTGCAAAAGCACAAAAATACTTTGTGCTGATTGTGAAGTGGAGTAGTTGTTTCTCTTATTTTTATTTTATTTTATTTTTTGATAGATGAGTATGAAATCTATTTACTCTAAGAAGTTGAGTTGGGGATCTTGGTTTAGTGTAGTCAGTTATTGGATGACCTAGAGATGAGTCTTCATTCCAACCACGTGGTAGCCACATGACGTCCATGTGGTGACATTTGTAGGATGTTGGTTATGTGGATGACATTCGGTCATCAAGAAAAATTTGAGGCCATTGGGCCAAGAGCTCTATATGTTAGGATCAAAACTTAAAATCTAGAGACCTAGTCTAGGACTTAAAGCTTTGTCAGGTAAACCACCAAGATAACAACCCTGCATAGAACTAGAGAAGAATAGCAAAAAAAGTACAAGCATATATAAAAGTGCTCAAGTGTTTGTGTACAGAAAAAAAGAAAGACGAAAGAGATTTTATGAGGCAAACATAATGCTGTGAATTACTTGAATAGTGAACGCAAATAGCACTTAAAAATTTAATTTTGCTTGAAAAAATAGAGAGAGAGACAGTTCGGAATATTTTGTAAGACACGTAACATTTTCATGTCATGTCAATTGATTAGAATTCTAATAGCTTCCCATCTACCTAAAACATTTTCCGACAATGTCATGAGCTGGAGAAATGAAAACACGGGTTTTGTGCATCTCATGACTACTTTTTTGGCTCATGGAAAATACAGTCAGAAGTAGTTTTGTGTGCTGGAGACACAACCAAAAAAACATGATAATTGAATGGAAAATGCATCTATGTGCTCATACTGACATATAAAGAATTAAGCTCCGGAGATCCTCATTCACATACAATGCACAGCTCATACATGCAATTTGAAAATAATTGATGCTTAATCTCTATGTAAATAAAATCCTATTCATGCTTCATTATGTTATTTTTTTTCTTCTTTCCCTCCTGTACATTCTGAATGTGTACAAACTTCATAATAAGTTTTAAAGTACTTGCCTAAACAGTTTTAAAATGATATAAAATATTAGATGTGCTGCATGTTTGGATGAGGAAAAATGGAGTGGAAATAATGGCAATGATAATAGATTGCGAAATAATTTTCGGGTTTTATTTTGATTGTTGAACAATTTTCTGCAGATAGGATACTAAAATGAGCTTAGCAGAGTAGATTGCAATGCTCTTAAATCTCTATAAAATCAAGCTTAATTCAGACTTATTTTTTTCTCTTCAATTCATTTCTCACGTTATTAAAGGTTAATAAATTCACAAAATTCGGTGCAGGGTCATAGCTAGGGATTTTTTTTGAAATTTATTTGAATTTTTAACGGACAAAATTTATTTGAATTTTTAACGGAAATATTTTATTTGAATTTTTAACGGACAAAATTTATTTGAATTTTTAGCAGTCATTCATTTCCATTTAGGGGTTTGTGGGTTTAAAAATTTAAAAAAATGTGGATTGACCTCCAAACCCTTGTGTAAATATACGCCCGGTTGTGTGCATGCATATAAATGTTTGATTTCATTTATTACTCTCATTCGTCTCTCAAGTCAAAAGTCAGTAACTCATTCAATATTAAAAATTAATGGCAATACTCAGAGTTGACATGACTGAACTCGATCAGAACTTTTTCCTAAACTTTTTGTTTATTTGGGGTCAGTACTTTGACAAAAAGTTGTTATCCTTTTCATTGATGACAAATTTTTAATATTTTATGACTTCAAACTTTTCTTATACACAAAAAACATGTTGAAAGATTTATTAATCGTTTTTCGGTTGACAACCCTGTTAAGAATTTATGTGACTTTATTTTCTGATTATAGCATAACATTTTATGCTTCATTTTCAAGGAGGTGCTTGTATCTATAAAAATGTGAATTGATTGAATGGAAATAAAATAAAACTGAAGTAATGTTTATATGTAGGATGTGTAGACTAGACTTGTTGATGAGTCATTCATCTGCATTCAGGTGAAAAAGAAATGAAGGATTGGGAATTAATTGAAGAGTGTTTATAAGCTGAGGTTAGGAAACTGTAAATTGTGTGTAGAATATTGACGATTTTAGGTTTAAGTGATCTTCTGAAAAGAAGTGAAAGTATAATTAAGAGTGTATAGAATTAGAGGATTTTTGTAAATATTTGACTGAGTTTGAGGATTAACCTGTAAATTTTCATAGTTCGAAAATTCTGATTTCTGAATTTTGTTTGTTTATATTCTCACATCAACATTTAGTCTCTCAATTACGGTATAATTACATATTTATTGCCAGTCAATTTGATTATAAACTATTTATTAAGCATGAGCAAGACTGTAAATACCATTTTATTTGTACAAAATACTGTAAATAATGTTAAAAATTCAAATTTTCATTTTTTTAAATTATTGTAGAAAAAGTGCGCGAAAATTCAAAAATTTAACAGTTTTTTGTTTCAATTCAACCCTATTTTCAAATATTTGTGATATTATGTACCCTTCTACGAAAAAAACAAGCAACTCCATGTAAATAAATAATTCATACACAAGTATCATAAAAAATAAATAAATCAAATCACAGAATCCCCAACAAAATTCCCAGAATTAACCTAATTCCTTGTAAATTCAACACCCAAACTTAATTTAAAAGTTAAATCATCGACATTGTACAAAAAAGAACAGAATTTCCAGCTACAATGCTAATAATGGTTTTTTGACTGTACTCAAAATTCATACAACATGTGGTTGAAGCAGACACAAAAAAAAGTAAACTTTTCACTCCTTCTTCCCATAAATTTATGTAAATTTATATATTTTTGTGAGAATTAGAAAGATGTAGTGAACAAAGTAGGTGTTCGAAAGTCGCAAAAAAACACATAAGGGAGTGTTAAACATTCCCTTTTTATATCCATTACAACAACAATGTTGATACAATCTAAAAACAAAATAAAAAAGTGCATTGCTATTTTTTAAACGATATTGTTCGACTATAATGAATGTCAAATGTGTGAATATCGATAAACTTTCACTTTCAATAAAAAAAATTGTTGAGTCATACACAGCATCCATCCACTTATATTTGTATGTGTTAACTGCCATACACAGTCATTTAGTGTTGTAAATGTAAAATAATTTGCATAAATTACGAAACATTTTGTTGGGCTTGTTTTTGAATTTTTTTTATTTCTCTTGAAAATTGTTGGGGGTTATTCTCTTGTGATGTTTAACATTTTAGGGCGGGGTGCTGATTGATTTGTCAAAAAATAATATTTTTGCATGAATATTTTGACATGCGTCATTTATGAATGACCCCCCATTGGGGATTGGGAATAAAAAAAATTAAATAAAAATATCATATAATATATAATCTGCTAAAAATAAGAGAATTGATGAATACTCACTGATAATTAACACTGAATGAACCAAAAAAAATTGTAGAGACTGTGCTGATTAACATTATGGACTAGTAGGTTGCATAATTAGATTAAGCTAATTCGAGATTATTGAATTGAAATATAATTGAGTTTGCAAAATGCTTAGATTTTGATTGAATTTCAAGTGAAGTTTACTTTCGGAATTAAATTAAATTTTTTTCTTTTGTGGATTTAGGGACTTAACATACGCGTACGCAACTTTAACGAGTATTTACGTAAAAAACTCTTGAAAATTTTTGTTAGGATTTCCTTCAAAGCCCTTCAAAACTTTTTATTTTGTTATCAGCCTTGAACCTTCCATGTCTATCCATTTAAAATTTATTGCTATACGCGACTTGCCGCACTTTTGAAAGAGCAAAATCAGCATTTTTTTATGTTTTTCTGTGTCACTTTTATATTGATACAATATGTTGAAAGCAAAGCCACTTAAAGTCAGTGGTATATTGGGCAATATTTAAATGTCACCCTCCCGACTACAGCTAATTTAAGTCAATATATCTTTATCTTCTTATTTTATCAATGTTTCTGCCTATTTTACGTCACTCCGTACTGACCTCAACATGATTTACATAGAAAGTCATTGAGAAGATACAATAAAAAATGCTGAAAAGAGGGAAAAGTGCTAGTGCTTTTTTTCTGGTTCTTTAGGCTATAATATGTTAATAGAATTGAAAAGTTGAAAACTTCCATTCGTATCGTTTCCGTCAGCATTCAGTTGCAACATTATAAAGCTCATAAATCATCTTGTGTGACAGTATCCAAAGTTTATATGCTATTTTATATAAATATACACAATTGACTATGCTTGCTGTATGTCAGTAGTGTAGCCAGGTGGGAGGGGGTGATGAAGTCCGGATTCTTCATCAAGATAGTCGTCAGGGCACCGTGCTACTGACAAAACTTCAGAATGACGTTAAAGAAAGCTCTGACGGCTGTTTTACGGTTAAAGAATGTAATTTGTTTACCTGGCGCCACCCCTGGCTGCATACACAAGCAAGGAATATGAAAAATTCTCACAGTAATGCGAGGGACTATTGATATTGAAATTCATTAAAAATAATTTCATTTTTTTGCTATTATAATGTACATAAGATATTTTTATATGTATACATTACGAATGAAAGAGATTCAGAACAGCGGGCGCTGAAAGAAATAAGTAGAGAAGGCAGTGGTATTAAGGGAATTTATACACCTTCGCAAGACATAAAAAAAACTCATTCTTTTTTTTCTCAGCACAATTTTATTGTGTGTGTATATACTTTACGTATTTTCAATGACTAACATGACATTTTTCTTTTCTTTATTTTCCCCTTTTTTATGTATGAAAGTATACACAATACATATATAACCATAAATCTTGTACAATAAACATGAAAAAAAAGATAACAAGTCCTAACATTTACACATATACAGAAAATAATAATAGCAAAAAGCAACTAACATAATTTTCTCACATCAGCAATGATATGGTAAATGGTTATTTTATAATGTGTTTTTGTTTTTGATGTTGCTAATTTTATTTCGCTTACCGCCCTTGCATGAAATGTTATGCTGGAATTTTTTTGCCTTACTTGGAGGCATTCTGTGAATAAAGTCGATACTTGATACTTCTTTTTGGTATGTCAGAAGAGACTTTCTTCTCAGAATGACCTTTTAAATGTAGCGACAGCATAAATTCACAAAAAATCCCATACAAGGGTCCTCCCCATTCATCCAGTCTATTGTCGCATCTCCTCATTTCGTTTTGTTTCATTAATCCATCCATTCTCGTCGTATTTATCTATTTTATTTATTTATTATTGCTATTGTTATTATTGCCAGAACCAAGAAAAGTATTGCCCATTTTGAAGACAGATGAGCCCATTTGTCCGGAAGGAAAATTGTCATGTGGTAATGGTGAATGTATAGAGAAAGAGCTATTCTGTAATGACAAGCCTGATTGTAAGGATGAGTCTGATGAAAATGCTTGTAGTAAGTATAACGTATTGTTAATACCTGTCTATTCATCCACATTGTACAGTAGTCGTTTTATGTTTTATATATCTACTCGAATCGATTAAAGCCACAATACTTGATATAATATATGTATGTAGTCTGTCGAGACGAGAGAGTGAGATATAGAAAATATTTGTATGAAGATCTATGGATGATTAGACGACTGTATACACTTGTGTTTATTTGTAAAATTTATACTAACCAATTACTCTTCTTCCTCAACATTTATTCTATAGCTGTTGATTTAGATCCAAATCGTGCACCTGATTGTGATCCAACACAGTGTGTATTGCCTGATTGCTTCTGTTCGGCTGATGGTACACGTATTCCAGGCAATATTGAGCCATCACAAGTGCCACAAATGATTACAATCACATTTAATGGAGCAGTTAATGTTGACAATATTGATTTGTATGAAGATATTTTCAATGGACAACGTAACAATCCAAATGGATGTCAAATTCGTGGAACATTCTTCGCATCACATAAATATACCAATTATTCAGCTGTGCAAGATTTGCATCGTCGCGGTCATGAAATTTCAGTATTCTCGCTAACACATAAAGATGATCCAAAATATTGGACGCAGGGTACATACGATGACTGGTTGGCAGAGATGGCTGGCGCCCGTTTGATTGTTGAACGCTTTGCCAACATTACTGATGGCAGTATTATTGGCGTTCGTGCCCCTTATTTGCGCGTTGGTGGTAATAAACAATTTGAAATGATGGCAGATCAGTTCTTTGTTTATGATGCATCAATCACTGCATCATTGGGACGTGTTCCAATTTGGCCATACACACTCTACTTCCGTATGCCACATAAGTGTAACGGAAATGCACATAACTGTCCATCTCGAAGCCATCCAGTATGGGAAATGGTCATGAACGAATTGGATAGACGAGACGATCCAACATTTGATGAATCGTTGCCCGGTTGTCACATGGTCGACTCATGCTCAAACATCCAAAGCGGAGAACAATTCGGTAGACTTTTACGTCACAACTTCAATCGTCACTACAATACAAATCGTGCTCCATTGGGCTTACACTTCCATGCATCATGGCTTAAATCCAAGAAAGAATACCGTGAAGAATTGATTAACTTTATTGAAGAAATGTTGGGACGTAATGATGTCTTCTTTGTCACAATGTTACAAGTCATCCAATGGATGCAAAATCCAACTGAATTGAATTCACTTAGAGATTTCCAAGAATGGAAAGAAAAGTGTGATGTTAAGGGTCAACCCTATTGTTCACTTCCTAATGCCTGCCCACTAACAACGAGAGAACTCCCAGGTGAGAGAATTGAATAATGCAATATGCTATGGTTGTTATTACATAGCCTGATGTTAATACACAACAATCTTCATGCTTGCTGCTGTTGATGCTTTTCAATTACATGATGCCAGCACCACAGCAGCAACAGCAGCGACTGTTGACTATTTTCACAATTTAAAATTCAATATTTAATTTTCTATTTAACAATGACTATATTTTATGCTTCTTTATTTGCTTTCAGGCGAGACATTACGTTTATTCACATGTATGGAATGTCCTGATACATACCCATGGTTACTCAATCCAACAGGAGATGGTTTTGTAGCTAAATAAAGAAAAAAAAATTATTTTGTAGCAATTTAGAAAATAGAATCCCAAACACAATTTTACATTGTTTTCCTCCACCCTTTTTTAATTCCATAGAGTTCTTGTAGTTTTTTATGCTATTTGAGATTCAGAAAAAAAATGTTGTTCCGTACTGAAAAAAATATATTTTATAATTCAAGCACAAGAAAGTCTATAAATTAATGATGAAAATAAAAAAACGATTTTTTGTTATGAAATTAAATCAAAAATAAAAGAAAAAATGTCGAAAAAATATTTCATTGTCTTTCAATTAAAATATTGAGTTCAAGTGCCAGGCTTCATTTTTCAGATTTCATTGAAAATAATGGAAACTTGTTTTCCGGTCATTGACCAAGTTAATGCATTAAGGAAGAGAATAATCATTGAATTGGAAAAATATTTGAAAATTCAGAACAGGTGAGTGACTTTTTGTAAAGGGACTTTTTAAAAATATATATGAAGCCATAGATGCTGAATAAAGGAGGTTGCTTTTGTAGTAATAAAAATGAACTTTTTTAGATTTTTGTGTCATTGATGTTATTTATAGAAGCAGACAGGAATTGGAGATGGTATTAATGGAGTGATATCTTTTTGATCTATACGTCTCTGGTTTGAATTTGATTTATATTCTTAATTTGAATATTAAATTTGCAGAAATGGGAATCGAACACGTGGGTTCGAAATTTATTTAAAAGCTTTTTAAGGTGCATGCATTAAAGAATGCATTTAATTTCGCAAAATTCTGAATGCTGAGTTTCGAACCTGTAAGTCATTATGTTAGTTTTGTAATATCCAGGTACTGAACGATTTATTCATCATGCCACTAAGCTCTACTCACAATTTAAATAACATTGACATTAAATCGCATTAATATAGGTTTTGTTTTAAATCCACCTAATTAGTTAAATAACAAAAATTTATAAACACAAATATATCAACTTTGAAGGATTAAAGCTCATTCTATTTTAAATTTCCACAAAATTAATTATTATTTTTGCCTAAATCTCTTTTTTAAAAAATGCTAATTAGCAAAAAATACAAAAAAATTTAAATCCCATTGAAAATTTGAATCAGAATAAAGTTTTTACCTTTAATTAGCAAGCAATTATTTTATGAAAACATTTTCATCAGCCTTTTTTCCACTGCGAAACAAAATTTTCATAAAAAAATATTTTTTCAACATAAGCACAACGCAAATTAAATCTTTCCTCTTTCCAAAAAAAAGAGTCTAATTGGTACTTTTGCTTCATTATTTTCAAATTTTTTTGCAATTAATTGTCTCGAGCATAATCTTCAAGTTGTCTAATTATTAAATTTGTGTGCCGTACATTATGGTAATCATAAATTTTCAAGTCTAATGCCACAAAGAGTCCACATTTATGCAATAAATTGTATTTGTAGAACGAAGTGGATATAAAAGTTCAAGAATGACACTCACTTGTACTACATACTTTTCATATTCCCTAGTTGAAGCAAATCTTAATTCAATGATGTTAATTATAACAATTTTCTTGCTGTAAGTCGAGAAAAAAATAAAGTTTTTTTTATCACATAAATGTTAAATTAAAGAGATATAATGACGCACAGAATTCGTATGGAATGGAATGGAGGAGAAAAATTCCTTTTTATTGCTTAATGAGCACGGAGGAGTTACTTTTGTTAAGAAAGAAAACTTTCTTGTGTCGTTAAAACTTTTATTTTGTTTCTCTCTGCTTAACTTCTGCTGCTGTTCATCTCTTTAGTTTGTGTGATGGACATTAAATTCCCGTGTGACGGCAATCTTTAAATTTCATGTCATCACGGGAAACATTGAATCTCGATAGATGGGAAAAGTAACATAAAATAATAAGAAAATAATGATGAAAATACGAAAGGTTGTTATGAACTTCTGGGTTGTTAGGGATTTATGTAAGATATTAATGATATTTTTTCTAAAGAAATTATTAAAAGATTTTGTAATTTTCAGAGATGATTCAATTATTGAGTAGTCGTTAAGGACTTATGTACCTAAAAATTGAGATGGCAAACTGATTCTAGTCCTGGTTGTTCGGTATGCCATGTCATATTGCTAGGGGTACCCTACATGGTACACCCTACACTATACCACTAGAGTATACCCCAGGGATAATGTATACCCAACCATATATCGAGCAACAGACAGTTGAGGGAGGTCATGGCCATGCATGGATCACAATTGAACCCTACCTTCTATACCATGGTGACCATGAAGGCAGTAGTTTCAAAAAATTTCTAGAAGAACGAGTCACTTACTTCATAGTTCACTTCATTTCAACTAATCCATCGTGGAAGTAGGAACAAAAAGTATAAAGGAACGAAAGAGTTTTGGCAGAAGTAAAATTAAAAGATGCGATGAGAAGAAAATTTAATCTGAAAAGGCTATTGAACTAAAAAAAGGATCTTGTCTGAATATAGTACGAACATTTCATAATTTTGAAGCGTATTTTATATTAAGATGCTGGTATCTCCTTTCGATATTACAAGTAATTTTAAAGACTGAATGAGTGTGTGGCAACATTTTGCCTTTCTGTTTTTTTTCTTTCTCATTCAATCTTCGCTTCATCGCATTTCCTCGACTCGTTCCAACCCATTTTTCCTTTCCCTACGTTGTAGCTTTTCGCTTCCCCATTTTTGCCTTTAACTTATACAAAAGGATGACATTAAGTTTTTAAGATTGTACAACATCTGTGAGCTTACGAGAGCAATTTACAAAACATAAAAAAATGTCTTAATAATTTTTAGTGTATGCTTTCTCCTTTATAAGTATTTACTTCTTCTTTCCTCCTTCATATTTCTGCTACTTTCGAATTTCAATCGCAAAACTCTTTCATACGATGTACGACACCCTTGGGAAAATTCTGGCAGATCTTTGGAAAGATTTCTTGTCGGATTCTTCTTTCCAAGAATTTTTTTTGTCGAACATTCTTTCATTATGTTAAAAGCTTTTTATTTACTTTATGACTGGATCATGTTATGAGCTTTTGGGACGTTAAAAGATCAACTTTTGGGGAACTTTATTTTTTTTGTGTGTGCAAGTTTGAGGAAATTGTTGTGGTCAAGGCTTTTTTTGGAATATGAGGATTTAAAGGTGTAGGTTGAATGATTCTAAGTACTGGTTACGTAAAATGAGTTATTTTTGTGAACTTTTTTGTAATTACACTACGACCTACTTATTCTAAATTATGCAAATTATTTTGACCAAAAACCGATGGACAGCCTATCTATGAGTGATTCATTTTTCATCAGATCAGTTTTATTCATGAATAAGTCGGTGAGAGGTGCTCTTAATCAACAAAAGGTAGGTTTACAGATCTCGTATTTGGCAGGATTTGCCCAGGAGGTCTGATAATTTTCGTTTCATACTTTATATCAATTCTATTTGTTTTGATTAAAATTGTAAATTCAGAAAATTACTTTTTTTTAAATTTGATGGGATAGGGATTTACACCCCCTCCGGCTATGCACTGCTCATAATGATTTTATAGTAACTTCTTGTAGCTAAATGCCAAAATAACACAAAATGCCTCAAAAATCAAATAATAATTAAACTAAGGGACGAAAGCACAAGCAACTAAGTAAGTAAGCACGAAAGAAAGAAAAAGAAAAACTCTTGTATATGAAGATAAAAAAAAGTTAATTTCATACATATTTATATGTTGAAAATGAAAAGTAAATATGGAAAGATTTGCTAATGAAGCGAAATACAAGAAACGACAAGAACAAATATAAAGGAAATCATTAGAGAAAGGGAGAGATTTGTCTTTGTTACATACATACATAGCGAATGGGTATATGCTACATACATACATATTTATATGATATAAATAAATTTCATGCCATAAGGATGAGGAAAAAGTTTCTTTCATACATATTTTTGTGTTTTAAGGAATGTGAAGGAATTTTACCGATGATGATGTATGATGTTGCCTCAAATTTCATGCTTTATGAATGTTAAACAAAACTAAAGACGCTGGTAATGTTAAGAATGATGGGAATGAGGCAATTAAGTTTCAGAAAGTTCATCTAACTAACTTGCATGACTTTCATGTGATCACATTCGTACATATACGATGATATGATTAAGAAAATGCTTTAGATGTTTCACAATTTGTGTCTTTCGTATTCGACAATAAGATGCAGAACGACAGGTTGTAGTTTGACTCGTATGGAATGCTGGAATAGGATTTTTTGGGAGAACTTTTTGATTTCTTTTGCAAATAAGCAGGATGAAAACTAATTAACTCGAAAGATGAGACTAGTTTAAGATGGAGGTAGAATTAGCTGTAGCTTAAGGAATTTGGGTGAAATGGGGCATTTTCCTAGCCTCTCATGGTTTGTGATTAATGTCTGAGCCTTGTTGCAAGCCGAGAATTTGTCTCAAAAAAATAATGTCCACAAAATGCATCAACGATTCTAACAATTCAAAAATTATATGGATATACTTAGAACTCTCTGTAATCTGCACTACACATGTAAACCTGAAACCATATTTCATGTATTTTCATATCTCCATGCTTCAATATTCAGCAATGATACAAATTCTTTTCTCAGAAAGACCTGAAAGCCTGAAATTACATTCATATTACCAGAACATATATACATAGAAGCATATCAGCCTGGTATGTTGAAGATGTGATGCAAATTTCCAGAATTTCATTTTGTACAATCCAATATATGCGTTCCATTCGATTAAAATCTTCATTTTCAATAATTTTCCAACTTGTCGTCTCAATTGTGGTTACCGAGGTTACAGGAACATTCATGTAGCTTTTAATAATTACCTGAAATTACATATAAATTGAATTTATTCTCAAATTCCTGTTACCATGCTTAATTCATTCAATTTTCCATTCCACATTCAAACACATACCTAACATGATTGTAACAAATTGGAAAATACAGCTCATGGCAAGTTGGCTGTAAAATATTCAATGACACGTGTAAGATCAGCAAATCTTTTAATTACGTTAGTTCAATTAATGTGAAAACCTTAAATTAAAAAGGTAGTATTTAGCATCCTGCGTTAACCTTTCAACCCTATTATTTTTTGGTACAGAAATAAGTCATTAAATCTTTGAAGAACATCTAATTGGATTAAAACACATTTAAGAAATTGCTTGAATATTTTAATTATTTATGGATTTTATTTAAAGTTGATGAAAACATCTGAGTGAATATCTTTAAGGTTTAATGAGCAAAATCAATGAAGCAAACTAAAAAAAAAGTTTTTACTTTCATTTCTCAACTCATTCTGATTCTGATTCTTTTGAAATTTTCTTCTCCTTATTTTAATTTTTCTTGTGTGTTTTTAAATAAACGCGTTTTTATGAAGCGGAAAAAGGTTCGTTTATGTCTACATTGAGGTTTGTAATTATACTCCTAAGTAGATGTTATGAATGCAACCTGGAATACATTTGGGGTCTTTAACTTCTTTGTTTTATGTGTTTAAAATTTGAGAAATTTTTAAAATGAAAAGGGTCATTCATAAATGACGTCCAGCAAAAATATAATTTAAATCTACCTCCCTATCATCAGTATGACCTTAGTTCGACTTGATTTGAATTTTTGAGAATTTTGTAGTTTTCAATAAATAACTTATACTGAGTTTCAAAATCTGGGAGCTCCCTTCCTGGATACGTCTATGGATAAGGCCTTAGATTGACATGCTGATCAATATATTCAAGTGATATCAGCCAGAGTTACCAAATATTTAATAAATCCTCATCTCCTTCCTCAAACAACCAGTTCCAAAACAACCACGCTTTAATACGATCACAAATATTCAACTTTAACGCCTGCTCATTTACGTTCTGCTAGATTTTCATCGTTTACTAAAATAATTTTAATTGTTATTTTTCCATTTCTCGACTTATGATTGCCGCCAGGAGCGTATTACCCTTTTTTGGAATTTTTTTTTCAATTTGCTAATGTTTTTTTAAGAAATAGATTCCAAAACCCCCCAAATTTTCCCGTCCATACAAAAAAATTTCAACCCCCCATCGAAAAATTTCTGGATACGCCCCTGATTGCCGCTAACCGAATTTTAATCATCGTATAAAGAATTTTGAACTACATTAAATCGGAAACTTTTTCGATGTTGGAATTTTTAATCAAAACTTGATTAAAGCGCGAATCGAAAACGATTTTTCATGACAACGAGTGCGGGGGTGATAAAATTTCAAAAAAAAAAGAAAGTTTAATGAAATTCTGATGGAAATAATTTAGTATTTGGTTTGAAATATGTGAAAATATTTAAAATTCTTGTTTTTCTTTCATGCTTAATTACGAAATGGGTTTAATTATGTATTTTTTTTGCAAATTAGAGCTAATCGAGCTGAAGACTTGTAGAAATATTTTCTTAATCGAAAGTCTTTAATTAAAAAGCAGATGTAGCAACAAACAAGTCTCACAGAAGCTTTAAAATTCAACAAAGCAGTCAACTGCACTTAAGGTTTGAATTATTTTGAGAACCCAAAGCCCTCAATTGCCTCAATCTCGCTGATTTATTTTACTCAACTCGCTCTTTATGTACGCAACATTAGAGCTTTGATGATGTTATGGAATTGACAGCACCTTTGGCAATAAAAAGCATTGTTGTCATGCTGATTTTTTTTGTGTGAAGATTTAAAAGTGCCTTTTGTATTTCTATGAAAAGTATATAAATCAAAAGAGGATACTCTATTTTTAACATACAATTTTGGTTGCTAAGTCTGTCAAATCTGTTATCTCGAAGTCAAATGGGATCAAGAAGGATGTTTTTAATGTAAAAGACGTAAATAAATATAATCAAAATCATGGTTGTTGTTGCAGAGGATTTAAAATTCAATTCTTTCTTTTGTTTATAAAATAAATAAGCAAGCGTGGTGATTTTGCTTGAGGATGTATTGAAAATGAAAGTGTAAGTGTCTAGCTTCAAGGGATGCAGATTTCATCTGTGCAATTTTTTGTGGGAAAACTATTTTATTGACTAAATATTCGACCAAGTGTCCTGGAAATATATAAAATACAATCAACCTCAAAATTTATTATAAATTCTCAGAATTTGACAGATTTTTATATTGCCCCATTACTGCATTTGCTTAATTACCATTTTTCAACGCAATTAACTAATTGAATTCATTTAACATGAAACTCATCACATCCAATATTACCTACATCGCAATTTTCCAACCTTTTATATTAAAATTATTAAATATTGGAAAATATTTTGATTTTCAATGAATAATCAAACTTGATTAATGAAACTTTTAATTGAAAAGCGTTGTACACTTTCCCAGCTAATTAACAGTAAATATAAATATTTGTTCAAATTTAATTTTGACGGAAAATATGAAATTAAAGCTCAGAATTACGTAAAATTGAGGTACACAGAAATGTTAAAGAAACTTTTTGTTTTATTTAAACACTCAAAAAAAAAATCTTCATTTCATGAATACGAAACTTTTTTCTTCCTTCTTCTTCTGTTTTTCTTTCCTCTTGCTTTTATTGTTTCACTCCCCATTCCATTTCCATTATGGCCATGTTTTTGCAATAGACTTAGTTTCACAAAGCGTTACGAAACGCACAGAATTGGAAAAAGGGTCAGTCGGGAGAGTGAGATAGATTGAGAAATACAGAGAGTTTTTATATTATCTTCTTATCATCTCCTCCTTTTTGTTCTTCAAACTTCTCTTGCTCTGTGTCTATTTAGAAATGTGTGTTTATGTCCCGAGCTGCACACAGCAAGGTGGTCAAAATCAAAATAACGGTCAAGAAATATTTGAAAAATAACGGTCAAAAAATATTTGAAAAATAACAGTCAAAAAATATTTGAAAAATAACAGTCAAAAATATTTGAAAAGTAACGGTCGAAATAATTCATAAAGTTTTTAGCTAGTTCTGGAAGAAGACCACATTTCTGCAATAATTGGTGACGTGGCAAGCGCTGTGATGAGAATAAATTTTTTGGTTGAATTATTTTTTGAGTAGCTCGGGTTTACCATACACATTATTTGCCATAACATTTCCTTAGCATCAAAATTTATTCTACTGTAATTTTCTTTAATGTTCAAACCACAAGAATTTTTTCTTCTTATTTTTAAGGGAGAGTCGAAGTACATAATTATTTTGATAATTTTCCATTTCAAACTCAAATTAACGAGAAATGGATGGAGATGCTTATGTACATCTTCTATTTTGGGTCCAATTTTTTGAGCTCATTTCACATTGTATCTTTAAGAATTTGTTCCTTCCGATTGTCTAAACAATGTGTTATCAATTTAACATGATTAGAAATATGTCACAATGGATCAGCGTTAAATATCAGCTAACGTGATGAATGATAATGTAGGAACATATTAATTAATGATGACGAGTGCCTATAATTAACAATGACGATGATAATTAATCATCTTGAAACAAAAGATGGCATTTCGGTGGAAAGTAATTATTTTGATTGTGATGATTCAAGGAAAAAGTTTTCAATTATTGGTGGTTGGCATGTGCTTATATGTACGCAATTGTTTAAATGGGAATATCCTATTACCGAGTGGCAGACAGCAGAAAATCTCATTTTTTTCAAACATTTTGAAAACAGCCATCACGGTACCATCAGGGCATCCTTATGTATTTCTGACATATTACAGCTCAGGAAAAATAAATAAATTCTTAGCAAAAGGTGGTTCTGTCTAGGTCAATGAGAATCCATAGCAGAACAAGGCGCAGTTCTTAGTAAGATTTTTCGATATACTGGGGTATCATGCTATTGTCTCTTGAATGACAAGGCTATACCTGAAAAACCAGCTCCTGATACCGAATGATTTTGAGGATATGGGACAGAACTGAGACGGGACTAGAATTTTTGAGCGATGCCACATCAAAACTGAGCTAAATTCTTCAGAACTCATTGAACGAAATCAAAAATCGTTTATCAATTTGAATGCATATGACCCAGGAAGTTTCCAAACTTGCCAATTCTTGTCATGCTTCCTTTTACCAAATACATTTCAAAAACTTTAAAAAAAAGTCTTTCAAAAAATATGAATGGCAATATCCGTGCATGTACACATTGTTGGAAAGTTCAATTATTTGTTATTATGACGGAGTAGAATGCCCTCATGAAATTTAATCACTCAAACTTGTTCTATTATTCTTCTCCTTCTTCCATGTCTACACAGCTTCTCCTTGCCTTTTTAAATCCTTGTTATTTTTTTTATTATTGAATGAAAATTTGCAGAAGAAGATGGAAGGTGTTATGATGCGCATCACAATATTATTTAGTTCCTCTCGTCTCTTCCTTTTCAATAGACTTTTCGTGTATATTTTTTTTGTGAAAAGAGATCGTAAAAAATTAATCTTACGAAACATCCCTGAAAAGAGTTAATGGAAAAACTTTTGTTTTACAATCGCTAAAAGTAATTCCTTCTTTTTTGTTTAAACTTTTCGTCTTCCTCTTTTCCATCTATTTTTTCGAACGTGTATTTTCACTAGTTTTACCGTTAATCCTCTCATAGTAAGCACCTTAAGAAAATCTTTAATTGTGAATGATTTAATCTGTAATCCATCGTCCATAAATGTAATCTTTTCATAAGATGATAGACTGATAATGCATTCATTCATATCTAAGAGGATTTACTGTGTGTGAGGGTCAGTTTCCATTGGTAACAAGTGAATGTTGGAAATCTTCTAGATCCAAAGCTTAAAGTTGAGTCTAGCTGAATTGAAGAAAATTAAGTCGGCTTGGTGTTGATTACGACTGAACCAGTATTGAACCTCTATGTAGGGGCGTAGTTAGAAATTTTTCGAGATGGGTGGGTCTGATTTTTCTATAAGGAAGTTTAAGTATTTTTCTCAAAAAACACTGTTAAATTTTGATAACGATTCCTCCTAACTACTCGATACCAATATATTAATTAAATTATCATTAATGTTGAAAATGTTAAATTTCAATTCGCTAATTATATTTTGCTGATTCATTACTGGTTTCCATAGAACTACATTTATATTTATTAATTAATCAGCTAGTTTTGACATCGAGCATCAATGAAAGCTTCAAACAAAAACGTCCAATTAATTATTGTAACTTCCGTGTAAAATATTTTAAATTTAAAGATAAAATTAATTTTTAAAGCTGTAATTTAGAAATTACTATTTATGTTAGACAAATGCAGTAGCTTAGTGCTCCACAAAAGAAATAATATTGCAATTAGTTCTTCTTACATCTTAAAAAATTGTCTCTGCTATTTTTCAATTTCATCTACAAACAATAAGCAGAACAAACAATCAAGAGACTACACCAGCAGTTCCCACTGTACTCTTACATATTTATTAATTTTTTTCAGTTCGAGAAGCAAAAATCAGAATGTATAAGGTAGAAAGGTGTGGAACAGCTGCGAGTGCTGTTAAAATGCAGACATTTAATGAAAAATTCTGAAGATAATGTATAAAAGTTGATTAAAATTGTTCTCCGTACACTCGCTCTCTTAATTATCCAAAGTAGTAGTTTTTCGAATTTATTTTAAGTTTCACGAGATCTTAATGTTGACATTCATTTAGGCTGCTTTACTTTCGTTGTAATAAAGCTTTCTGTATTTATTTACCGGATGAGAAGCTTTTGTTTTAAAAATAGAAAGGACTTTTTTCATTTGGATAATTTTAATTAACATTTACTTGATGATGGATGAAGTTATTAACAAAATTAATTAATTTTTCTTTAAAAAATATTTTATAGCTTGAAAAAACCTAGGCTATACCCCTGGGATTACCATAGGCTATACCCCTAAGATTGGGGTAGTGTAAATCCTGGCGTATACCGAGCACCCAGCCCCTGGTGTGAATTCCTCCTTAATTTCTAAGTTTTCCCTTAATGATCACTCAATCACATCCCTGACTATGTACCTGTTATTACTTTAATGAAAACACAGCATGCTTTTAATTCTAGAATAGTTATATAATTATAATAATCTCCTACATTGTATGATTATAATCTGTTTGTGCAAGAAATAAATAAATATTTTCTACTTTACATTACATCACAAGAATATTCATGGTAACGTCCTCTTATATTCAATAATATTATACAAAAGGAAATTGTTTCTATGCTTTAAATTAAGTCTCAAGTTCCATAAATACTACATTATGAATTCTCATACTACAACATTCTATTAAATGAGCATCACATCATTACATTAGAAACTAAAATATCTACACATAACCATTCACCATGTCCTACTTTGTTGTCTTTAAATTCAATTTATCTTCCACAATATGTTCAAAATATGCCAAAGCATCAACATCACCAAGGGAGAGGAAGAGAGCTTTAAAAAGCTTTCAACTTAATATGTCATTGTAGCAATGAAAAATTGTAGAGAGCAATCGATACAGCTGCGTTATTGGGTATATCGGTTTTAGAGTGCCATCGAATGATGCATCTACATATGATGATGATGATGATGATTTTATGGAATATCACTTTACAAAAAATATATTTTTTTTCATAAATAACGATTTTTCTTCTTTTTTTTGGGTAGCTTACGAAAAATTGAGAATTTCCTGAAAAAAAAATATTTTTTTGTTGTTGTTCATTTTGAGGAAACTTTTTTCATCAATGTTTAATGCTTGTTGAGCTATAAAAAATTGTGAGAGACTAAAAGGCTCGCACTTGAAAAAGGAGAAGCAAAAAAACATAAGGAAGAGAAGAGCCTTAACATATCATGCATAAATTATAAAGTAAACCATCGAATGAAATATATTTGCCTTTTGGCGCAGATTCTGCCTTTGGGAGTACTTTAAAAGAATTTTTTCTCTCGTATAGTACAGCATGTGTGTGTTTAGATAAATATGAGCAGTTCTTTAATTTTGCATGAAACTTTACGCATGATGATTTAGGTTGTACAGCAAAAAAAGGGGTAAGCAATGCGACTCACATGCTTTTTTTTTGAGAAAAACAAAAGGTACAGGGGACGGGGGTTGTTCAGCAATGATGTCAAATGTTTATGCAGGAAAATAAAAAAGTATTGCAATTTGATGGAAATTTTTGATAAGCAGAAGTGTGTCTAGAAGATGTGATCCATGGAAGAGTGCATTTTTGACTCTTAGATACGCTTCCAGACTAAGCTGGCAATTAACTGGATTTGTAAGTGATTTTTTGTATTTTCCTTATTGAAGGTTGATTACTTTGAAATACTAGTGAACTCTACCGTAAGTCTATGAGGTCATTTGTCATATTGAGTTAACTGTAGTCATTCCGAGATCATTGACGGTAAGAATCCTTGTCTTTCAGAAATGTATCTGAGTAATGGTCCCTAGCATATTACTCAGATCAGAGGGTTTGGACCCATGCTTGAGTATTTTCTGTCTTCGATCCTGAAAACTCAGGAATACTTGAGATGCTGGATATTTGATATGGAATAATTATATAATTTTTCTGGTTAGGCCTTCACCTAACGCATCTACATGCATGCCATTTAATATTCCATATTCCATTAATTGTACAACAAATGTCCTCTTAATTTTGTCACCATCTTTTTGCTTTGTTCCTCCCACGTGCATACCCTGCTTGTTTTTTCATAAACGAAAAATTTATATCGTAGAATAAGAAAAGGATTCTGTTCATAACAAACGTCATTCCCAAACAACCCCACACAGATATTAATGAAAAGAACAAGAGAATGAAGAGGTATAAGCTAAGGTTGTTGAGGACATAATGGGAGAATCACACACACAAAAAAAAAATATTTCACATGTTCACATACAGACCTGAATAATAATTCTCTAGAGATAAATCTTTGCCTTATATCCTGCTACATTATATGTAATTTATATTTATTTTTATATGAACACAAACAATAGCAACAATGGGAAGTTATGAAGACGTTATTTAACCTACTAAATTTGTCGTGGCGCATTTGTCTAGAATAATTTTCTGACTTGTTGAACTTGCATGCGATTTCAGTGCACAATGCCATAAAATTAAGATTCTTATGTCTCAATTTCATTTAAAGCACATCATAAAATATTCAACAAACCGTTGGCACAAAATCACTGACCTTTCGCTGAATGCGAGTAAAAAAGTACAGAAATTGCAAAGCGTACAGAAGTGAAAAGTTAATCACTTGACGTTTGTGACCTAAATATTTAAGGTAGAAATCGGAGATAATTTCTATGATGGTTTAATCTCTGATGTCCTTCGTAGGCAAAAAATAAAAAGTTGAATCCCCTCCAATTTAAATTTTCATTCTGTAACTTTAAGCACCGACAAAGAGGATTGAAAGTTTTATCGTGGGGGTGATTTTTGTATTCGTATGAATGATATCATCGGCTTTGGAGGATGTTTGGTGATTATTATTGGAATTTGAGAGTCATTATGAAGAGTTATGGACGATTTTCTGACTGATTTTTGCAATGTTCGTTAAAAATGGAAGCTTATGTAATTGGAATTTAAACTCTTAGGTCTGGATTAGGGACAATATTTAAATTTTATTACTTAGTGCAGATATTATTTTTTTGAGTAATATCACACAGCTCCAGACCCCTCTTTCATCAAAAAGTTAGATCATATGTGAATATTAAGTTATATTGATGATGTTATCCATGTTACTCATTACTAATAACTCATTTTAAACATGTTATTTGCTTATAACATCATGCCATGCCCAATATATCTGTCCATATATATATTTGACTTGAATTTGAAACAAATAGTTCATATTCGTGCAGCTAACTCATCGTACATACATATTTCAAGAAAATTGGTTACTCAGAAATTGTTTAAATTTCACAATGTCGCAGAGTAACGGCATAGTCTCTAAAGTGCAAAAAGTGATGGCAAATTGGAATCCAGAAAATAATCCACGCTTTTTTAGCATGATAAACAATGGTTCTACATCGTCTAAAAAAGTAAATGAGAAACATCGATCAAAACAAAATAAAAGTGAAAGCAAAGTGAATGGAAATGGTTCAGAAAAAAGAAAAGATGTCAAGAAAAGCGATGAAAAAAACTATTTTGATATGTAAAAAGCCAGAAATTTTCCTAAAAACTCTAAAAATTCAAAAAAAAAATTTAAACTTCCCTCGATGCTTCCTGGAATGCTACTAAAAATCTTCTCTAAATTAATCATCAAAGTAAGACACCAAGACAAGGAGTAATAAGACAGATGGGATCGCAGTGTCTCTAGTTCATTCTGGAAGAGTTTTATTATTTTCTAGGGTCTAGACTTTATTTCTTGGAACTACTCTCTTTTGAAATGTATGCATTATGTTTGCATCATCAATCATTCTCGGTCAAGGTTATTCTAATAAAATTCAAGCAATTTAACGCCGGAACTTTTCAATTAGTATTTAGACATCATGTCAAAGTGAGGCTCACTTGAATCACACTGAAAAATAAAATACACCTGAAACAAAAACAACAAAAAAATGTTATAATCCTCAAACAATTTAATGATAAAAAATTAAATCCAATTTTTTTTCATGTATTTTTTCACATTTTTAAATAAATTTCTTCCTCATCTTTATTGTAATGAATTTTTTTTGCATGTGTTCAGAAAAAAATTTATTTTTTTTACGTTTTTTCATCTTTTTTCTCATTTTTTTAAATTTATAATTTTTTTTGTTTCATTATTTTTATTTATTTTCTATCAACTTTATCATCCTATATATGTATATGTATGTGTCATATTTACATATAAGTGAATGACATTATGCTGATAAATTTATAAAATAAGATATCAGCATGAAAAACACGACCATTTAATGCATTTAAATTAAATTAAATTATAACAATGGACTGGAATGATGGTGTCATAAATCATATATTTCATAATGTATGCAAATCAATCAGTCTTTCAACTAGAGTTGTGGGAAATGGGTTTGGAGATAGGGAGGAAATTGGAATTTAATAGAACGAGAATTATGATGATGAGTTGGTGTGGGTGAAAAAAAAATTTAATGTTGAATTATAACAAAAACACATGGTGTTTTAAATTATACATGCATGAAAAGAGCAAAAATGTGTTTTTTGTGGCTTTGAATACATTAATATGTCAGAATATGACGAGAATTTCTCACAGGCAAAATAAAAAAATGTGAAATGAGCAATTATTTAATAATAGTTCATTCAATTCTTTTTAGCGCATTTTTGAAACTTGTTTTAAAAAGGTAGCTTAATAATGCACTTTGTCTGTTCGGCTGGCTGTTCGGCTGCAAAGAAAAACTTTTTAACTAGACATCGTAGAGAGCTCTGCTTTTTTGCATTAGCTCCGTGCCATCGAGTTATTGGCCCCCCGGACATTTAAAAATCTCAAAACCAACACTAAATACTATAATTAATGATTTTTTGTTTTCAATACAATAGAGCCAACTTCAAGTGGTATAATTTCAAATATATTTTGACCGTTAGAAAATTTGAATCTCAAAAAACCGTTAAATGACAAACCATTTTATTATATGAAAATTCACCGTGCAAATTGTTAATTATACTGTAATTAATGATTTTCAAATGCATTTACGCGGGAAATTTTCAAATATATTTTGACCGTTAGAAAATTTGAATTTCAAAAAACCGTTATCATTCCGTCGAATTGATTTAAATCACAAAATATTCATGATTGACTTATTTAATATGAAGTACTATGCTAATCAAATACTGATCGCTAACACAAAAATGCGCTGAAGTCCCTCGATCTATAACACGAGGACTTTCGCCAATTTTTTACAATTCAATTCAGCTTGTTCAGCTTCTTGTTATAAATAAAAATTCTCATTCAATTTTCTTCATCATTATTGAGCAGTTTATTCCTTTTGTGCTTTGTAAATACAGAAAAATTAGTCCTTCCTTACAACTGAATCCATCTCGATTGTGGATTTAAAAAAGAAGTAAGACGATTGTGAAAAAAGGAAAGGAATAAAAATCCTTCAAGTGTCGGAAATTGTTGAGATAAAATTGAAAAGGAAAAATGAGGTCAAGGGACGCAAACTTCTTGATCGCAATCAATGTAGACCTGAACTTATCTGATGGAACTTTTAATCGATTTCGTGAGGAAGGGGATTTTTTGACCCACAATAAAATGGCAGTTTTAAAGAGACATTTATGTTTGTTTTTCAGAGGTAAGAAGCTGTTTGAGGACATGAAAATTGAATTTTCTATTTTTCAATTTTTTTGTTGCTGGATTGTTTTTGTGATCGATAAAAATGAGAGGATATATTTTAGAATTTTTGAATCTAGCCTGGGGGTATTCTGGTTCTGGAGTTAAATTACTCATCAATGGACAATTTCTTCAATTTTTTGTCTTTTCAAACATATGGTCATGGACACGTTGCTCATCACAGTCCATACAATTCAGAAAATTCAGGTCTTGACAGTATAAAATTGAACAAATTTTAGTCCTATTCCTCATAAAACTGAAAATTTGAGACAAAGTCTAAGAACCTTTGGAAATACTGACACAAAGCTGAAGAGTCTTTATCCTAAACATTCCAAAAGTCATTAAATCTTAATTCTGCCTCCTCCTTTCTCCAAAAAATAAAGAAAGTTAATCCTCAGTGCCTATAAATAAATACGAATTTTCAAGAATCTTCCGCATCAGTTTGCAAAAGCACTAAGCATCCCCTGATAAACATGTACAGTGCACATTGTATACTTTCCAAAGAACACATAATAAGCATGGTTCGCTGTAATTACAATGTGTTGATAACGACTGAGCCACAATCATAAATGTGCGTGGTGATTGAAAAAAAAAATTCTCGCGTTCTTTTTGTACATTTTTTTTTCTCTTCCGCTTAATGATGATGAAGTTTTCATTGCGAGTCTATAAAGACTGATGAATATTGTATTTTTGTCAGGTGTGCGTTAGTCGAATGTATAAAAATATGAAAATTAAAGCAAGCAAACGGTGCCGTGCTCGTGTCGATCATTATTTCAACATCATTGTGTAAATTCTACTGACAGTGAATTTCCGTTGAGGAAATGGAGTATTTGAAAATTTGTTTTTGTTCCTTAATACCCGCTTTCGTGAAAGATTTTAGGGAGGGCGGGGGAAAATTTTCTTTGAAATGACTTTGAAGGGATTATTGGCTGGTTGACGATGAGGAATTTATTGTGTATGGGATTGTCAGTATGGTATCTAGGGTATCTAACCATATATGTAGAGAGTTTGTATCAGAGTGGTTTGGCAGCAGACTGGATATTTGAAACCATCTTTTTTGAGGACGTGGGTTCGATTCCCACCAGAAGCCAATTTTTCAAATTTTTACATAGAGTTCTTTTGCTTTAAAAAGGCTTCACATTGTGTTCACGACATTACAGTCAGGCATCTATGGATGTGGGTTTTAAGCTGGAAATCGAATGCAATATTGAATATTCTGCGAATTAATGTTCACAAATAACTGTAATTCAGTTCCGTAGAATTTAATAAAAATAACTGCAGCACTTTCCATTGAAAATTGTTGCAAACATTCTTGCCAAACCAAAATTTCGAGTAAATTTGATCGTCATTAAATAAATGTTCCCTCCAGAAATGAGTTTCCGAAAAAAAACAGCCATCATTGGGTGGATGGTGTCAGTATCGTACGATAAACTTATCATTTATTCAATTTCCAAGTCACACCACAACGTTAACAGAGCCATCAGCGTGAGGGCGATGAGACTTCATCATCATTATTTTGAAATGTCTATGGTGCTTAAAACGCACTTAATAAAGTACATTGCTTACCGAGCCTAACGAAATTAAGTGTAAGAAGAAATTTTTTTTTGATCAAAACAAATTAAATTATGGATAAAGTTTGAGATTCTTTTTTTTGGTGTGTGTGTGTATCAAAAGAATGAATGTCTAAGACAGTAAGAAACCATTAACCAAATTCTAATTTGGCACGTATAAAAATGAAAATGTATAATGAAAAAATTTTTTTGAGCGTATTTCGATGAGTTTTAGAAGGAAAATTACTTCTTTTATGTACAACAACATTTTTTTTGTCATTCTCTGTATATTTATATATATTTACACAATCTGTGCTGAAATTTTTACAATAATTTGCTGCTTCTATTTCTCTCTCTCTTTCCTATGCTTTTCTATGCTGTTGTTTCATCTATTTAATTTTTTTGTGGATTCATCGTGTTTAATTGTAGAAATTTTCATGCTTTTGTTTTTTCCTCGTCTGCTATTGATGTTTCTATTATTGTTTTTGTTCACTTTTTTTGCAGACCATTAAAGACCTTCAATCACCAAAAATCAAATTAAATAAACATTATGTGGAGGAGAGAAAAAAAGTTTTCGCATGTTTCTCTCTCCTTTTTTTCGAATTTTTTGCATGCTGGATTTTTGGGATGTGTTAGGTGAAGTTTTGGCAGTTGATTTGGCAGATTGTCTGATTTTTTTAACTCAAAAATTTAATTTAATTTAAACTAATTTGATTTGAATTTTCAGATCATCGATCGACGTGCCTTAAGCAAACCCTATATTATATTCTATTCTAAGCCAATTTGACCTTCACTTATTAAATTATAATTAGCTTTTGACCACCCATCCTAGTCTAGCAAAAAAAAAATTTTAAAAAAGCTCAAAAAAGCTAACCACCAATGCTCCTCAACCCAATTCCCAGGGACCAGTTCAACTTGTCTATTTTTTTTGTTCTGCATAAAAGTTTTCCAATCAATTTTTATATAAATAAGTATTTATTTTTACATATTTTTCTTTCCCATTCCTTTTGTTGTTGTAATGTTATGGGATAAATTTCACTTCTCCCTTACTCTTTTTTATTTATTCTTTGTTATTTCCATCTTTATTTTCCTCCATCCAAAAAAGGGGAGGTCGTTTTATATTATTTGAGCAAAAAGAACATGAAAACATTCTCTATGTTTATAAAACTTTTGTGGAATATCAAATAAATGGAAGAAGCTTTGAAGTTTTCAAAGACGAAACGAAAAGAAGGGCAAAAACACATTTAGACTTGTTTGCGTGAGTCTGTTGAGGAACTAATTGAAAATTAATTAGAGATTGAAAGTTTTCTATTCGCAAATTGATAAATGATTTGTCGTTAAAGAAAATAATGTCATTTACAAATTTTTTTTGAAAGGATTTTTTAGGTTGGAATTTTTTTGTTGAATAAAACAGGACGTGGGCGTCGACAGAAACATGAATGTACCCAGGGGCGTATTCAGGGAGGGTAATCCCCCCCCCCCCTAAATTTTCCCTTCCAAACAAAAAAATTGCAAAACCCCTCCCTCGAAAAATTTCTGGATACGCCTCTGGACGTACCCAAGAGGAGGGGGGGGGGGGGGGGGGTTCGAGGGGGTCCGTACCCAATCCTCAAAAAAATTGTTTCATAAAATCCTAGCAAATTAACTAATATATTTTTCGTTAATTGATATGTCCTCCTAATCCCTTCCCCCAGCTATCCACCTGTCATCATCATATAAAATAATGATTTGAAATTCATAAACAGTGGCTGGATTTTCTGTAGGTTCAAAATAGCTCTAAAGTAATTCTTGGTAAATCTAACTTATGGCAAAAATATTTTTAAAAAATGTGCGGACGTGCAGAAAAGCCTCTAAAGTAAAATTACGTAAAATTTCTCTAAAACAATATGAAAATAACACCATGGAAATTTCTTTGAAAGCATAAATGCCAGCATTTTTAATAAAAAACCTTATTAAATTTTTGTGAAGCCTTTTGATGCCTTATTGAAGAAAAAATTCACTGAAAAAAGAGCATTACGTTATATGAATGTAAAAATTAAGTACAATGGATAATTGGAGCTCACGTTTTTCCAACAGATTTTTAAATAAATTAATGAGCTTTTATAAAGTCAAATTTAATTTTTCAATTTTTTCCTAGAAAATTTCAAATTTTGTCAAAAAAACAAATTCCATGAAATAAATAAATTAAAATGTAAATCCATACTTGAGCTATAACATGATTATCCTTCAACAGTTAATGGCAATAATCCCAATTTAATGACTTTTAAGTCATACTCAGCCATAATAATAATTATTTTAATTGTTCCAAAAAATTAATTTAACGAAATTACTGACGAATTTTCATCCTTATTTTACAAGACTTATCCCAATGACTTCAATATTTTCTCTATCTTCTAATTAGTGGTGATGCTTAAAAATAATTCGCCTTTTTTTCTTGGTAATTATTAAGTCTTCAAATTAAATTTGTTGTAAAACTTAATTCTCTTGGAAAATTACTTGAAAAAATTTTAATGACTTTTTTCATCAAATTTTCATTTTTCATCGCTGAAACGGAAACAGTAACGAAGATTTATCACTTAAATACATATTTTTTTCTATACATAATTGGCAATTCAGAAAAAACGACATATATTAAGTGAGGAGATAGCAAGTTGAATAATCACTGTGTTATGTGGTTTAAGGCGCATTTTTTGGTGGCATTTTTGGTTGGACTGGTCATCTGACAGGGATGTCCAGTTAGGGGTTCGATGTTATTCCTCATTTATTGCCAGTCAAAAGGCAGATTTTCTGAAGATTTAATTTTTTTTTATTTCCAGCATGAAAATTCCTCAAATTCAAACACGATTCTAATCCATCTATGATACCAAAGCTTCAACAACCCTTTCCGAAAACCCCACAAAAATAAACTCAACAAAAAAATATAATAAACACGCCAACAACAACTTTTCTCCATTAAAATTTCGCTCAACAAAATTTACCCCAAAACCATTTTTTCTTCTTACGGATCGAGAGAGTTCAATTAACAGCTAAACAATTTTTCATTCTTCAAATTCCTATTTTTTATATTATTTATAACTTTTTTTATCTATCACAATTTTCATTTTTAAAGGAAAGAAAAAAATTAATTTTTTTTATCGATAGATTAATACTAATCATTTTCTCATCATTTATCTCTCTATCTCACTCGAGTTGTTTTTTTCGTCTATCCTAATTTATATGTATAATGTATAAAGTAAGTGAGAGAAAGAAATAAAATGAATTAAAAATTGATGACCAAAATTTTGCTTGTGTGTTGAAAAAAAAATGAAAAATTGAATGTTTGGGAAATTTTTTTGGGGTTCGTTCATGAATGACGTCCATCAGAAAGTCGAATTTCAAGCTTTCCTGATTTTTCGTAGAACTTTAAAGAGCAGAAACTCTTGATAAACAGATTGTCAAAAATCTTTATAGAGTTTTAAGGTATGAAGTGAGGTAGCAGGGGGTGGGGGGTGACTGAAACCTCTTGAAAGTTGCACAAATTTTAGATTTGGATGCCAAGAACTCTTACCATTGCATTGTGTGTTTGGTAATACCCTGAATGGGTAAATGGAGAGGAGGTTCCCCTGCTTACCATCTCCCAAACCAAATTTCCAACTGAATTTTTTTAAAAATACAGTAATATAGCATCCTTATATAGAATACCCAGTCACCCTCCCTTTGCTATGCTACTATCCACTTGGTATACCCCACAAAAAAATTACCAAACATCAAACAAGAACGAACCCCTCACCCAAGAGACGAAATGGAATATGTGTGTGTGAATGTATAAGTATGCTCGCATGCAGATGTGCTTGTATGTCAGCAAAATTTGACAAATCCATTTTTCATATTTTTTCCCATGTTTCTTCATACATTATATATAAATTTTTCCTATATATTTTTTTCACATTATCATTATCATCATCAAATGCAATTTTTATGCTATTAAAAGAAGAAACAAAACAACAAGTAAGTGAAAATAAGGAACGATAAAAAATTGTAACATAATTGTAGTGATAAAGAAGAAAATGGGATGGAGCAGAGAAGATCGATATACATAGCAGATGTGTGTCCCGTGTGCCAATCGATACATATGTACAAGTGTTGGGGGATAAGATCATCAGTTCATTGATTTAAAAAGTAGTTATAAACTAGCACAATTGTCGTTTGCTAGCTTCGATTTGTTTGGTTTGTTTCAAGTAAGTAAGTTAATAAATAAGTGATGGAAGTAAGTACATCTTGGTCTTCACATTTCTATCTATCGTTATTCTCTCTCTCTCACTCACTTCTTCTGTACAATTCTCTCTCAAAATACACTTTTAAAGTGCCGTATCATCAATAACGGCTCTATTATCCTGCTATAACACCACACTACTCTCCCTTTTTAGCATTAATGGTGTCTCGACATCGTCCTCGGGATTAAGTCCAAGTCCTATGCATACTCTCGGTCGTGCATTCGGTCCGAGACTCTGCATCGCTATACACGATGGTGGTGGAGGTTGTGATTGCGATATTGTTATTGTTTGTGACATATTTCTGACTGCGGTACCAGCAATTGTGCCAGCATATGTTGGCCAATGATTATTATGATGACGTGGCAATGTACATGTATTTGATGGATTTTGAAATGATTTTGGCACGGGACTCATTGACATACTATTACCGCCATGCTCTCGCATGTGATTTTGGCCATGCAGTGAGCCATTCCTTAATGTACAGTAGCCTATTGCATTATGTGTCTTATGAATTTGTATGTTGCTGTTCGGTACAAAACTGCTATTCGATGAAGCATTTGATGCTAATAATAAACGACTAGGACTGCTTGTGTCTATTGTTGATATGTGTTGTTGTTGACGACGTCTTATGAATTCCACCTGTGAGTTCGAATGGAAGAGAGAATATAAAAGAATTATATCGACATTACATTAAATACATTATTGAAGATGAACAAATGGATGGAAAAAAGAAAATTATAAATGAATGGACATGGAGATAGATGCAGTCGATTGGAAATTTTTTATTTTTTTTTCGACCAACAGTAAAATCCGAGTACATAAAGAATGAAATGAAGAAGAAAAAAGAAGATAAGAGTGACATAAATATCGATAATGATCATAAGAGGAAATATTTCATCATTCTCAGGCGCATTTATCTCATTAGTGAATTTACTGTGCTGCTTGCATGTCTGTCTGTCTATTTAAGGATATTGTTTTCGGTAATCAATAAAAGTATGATTGATCTATCTGTTTATAACATGAGTTATTGCTTCATAAATTATATTTCTGTTTATAGTCAAATTAATAACCTGAAAGATTGACATTCTTTTCACTATCATCAATTAAATTCTCTTCTGTCTTTCGCTCATCGGTAATTGTATTCCGATGATCAATTTGCTGTCATGAGTTGAATGGAATGCGGAATGTTTATTTAATGTGGAATACTTTTTTTCTTTCCTTTAATAAATTAGTTTCTGTTGGATATTAATGAGGTACATTATTGCTACCTAAATTTTCGATAGATTTTTGAAGGTTTACATGTTACTAGCGGTTGTAGTCTAGCCAGAAAATTCTGATTGAGGGTCGATGTAGTAGCATCAGTGGCCTAGGTGATAGGAGGATAACCTTACCTGTCCTGGGTTCAATCCTAGGACAGAAACTAGTTTCTTATTTCATTGTATGCAGCGTGCAGTTTTGAAGTCTTATAAGGACTAAGTCTAACGCCTCTTGGTTGGTTTCCCAAGCTGATTACCTCATTAAATAAACAATTTCTGTCACATTCCATTTCCTATAACTCACAGTCCACGACACGCATCAGTAGAATATTGAATATCACGAAAACATCTTGTAAAATTGCCCCATAAAATAGATTTTATGACTTTTTCAATATCCATCAAAATTTATTCTATTGAAGATAATTTGGACGGTCATAAATTTTCATTTACTTCATTTGTAGGTTTGCTTGAAACTTACAATCGTATCAAAAAAATAATGCCTGAATCACATTGTTATCGAGTTTTACATCTCAACTTCTGCCTTTTTTATGGTTAAATTGTGTTCTAGCTGAGATCCACTTAAATAATCTTTTATTGAACTAATGAAATTTAAAAGTTGAGGAAAAAAATGCTCGTAGCTTTGTAAGGCTGCACATAAACTGAATTAAATTTCCTCGAATGCTGAGTAACTTTAAAATTAAATTTCGTTACGGAAGACAAAATAGGAAAAAAGAAGGTTTTTCAAACTTGTGTGGATGTGAATAAAGCATGAACAAAAAGAGAGGGGGGATGTGAACAATTGAATGATTTAAGGAGGATTATGTCATACTTGATCTTGATCTGATTCGATGGTTTCAGGAATGACATCAGGATTTTTCTCATCGCTCTCATTTCCATCGTATTCTCGACTTCCACAACTCTTGATGCTTGGACCAGGCGATGCCACTGTTTTGTGATGAGAAAATATATGTTTTTAGAAATTTATTTTACTAGCTTTGTCTCTCGTCAACCATGACAGGATAAAATTAATAAAAGGATTATTTAGGGTTCTTTGAAGATTCAAAGGGATAAATTGGACAGGACAGACAGACAGTTGATTCACTTCAACTCACCTCGCACCGTCGTATTGTGATGAACGTCCTTCCTCTGATTCCTCTTCCCACAAACTATTCTTAAAACTATCATTAAAATACAGCTGCCAACTAATATGGCAGCACCAATGCCAATGGCAATTGAAATGAGAGGATTTAAGGAGAAGGTAGAACGTGGTCGTTGCTCAACTTTGAAATTCAAAACTGAAAAAAAAAACAAAATGTCGTGTGGCAATCAGATTCCTTCACAGTTGTCGCTTTCTTTTTTTAGTTCTCATTTCCACAAAAAAAAATCACAAAAAAAGGAGGAATTTGTGGAAGAAAGAAGATTTTCACATTTGTACTTACCCTTTTCTCCAGTTGGCTGCTTTTCGGGCATTCGAAGCATGGCTGCTTGCACAACCGTCGGATCAGAACGTCCTTTTGCATTGAATGCATAAACGGAAGCTAAATAAATTGCGCTTGGCATTAAGCTGTTGACGGTAAATCGCGGAACTGGGGATGAATAATTGGCCCGTAATTCATTCGTTTGTAAATCTCTCACTTCCAGCATAAACTGCTGTTGTAAACCGCCATTAAAGCCTTCCGAACAACGAACACTCATGGATGTCATGGAAATATTTGTCACAGTACAATTGTGAACTTGATCCGGACGCCCTACAATCATCATTTTTTTTCGTTCGTTCGTTCCATATGAGTCATTTATACAGCAGAAAGCGTCAAGCAATGATGATGAAAGCAGAAAAAAAGGACAGAGAAAAGAGACATAGAAATTAAATATATTATATTGTGATGATAGCAACGAGTAAGCACAAAAAATGAAAAATTTAAAATTTATATAAATTTTTAGACATTGCGCAGTTTGTAACGTAATCAGTAATACTGTTAATCCATAGCTTAAACAATTGTTTGCATTGAAATATTCTCAGATGTACTTTGAAGTGTGTGTGCTTTACATAATATCATTATTAGTCTATATGTAATATGAGAATTGTAACGCATGCAAAGCTAATAATGAAATTTTAGGATGAATGATTTTCATCACATCTATGGAGCTTAACAGAAGGTGTGTTTCTATGGAAAAATCATATGAGATGTAATCAGTCCCGAGAAGCATAGTGTAGTCATTAGGACACCATTACGTCGACGTTATAATGGCAAAGCGTCAAAAAGACGTGAAAATGATATGAAAGCATTTTCTCCAACTTGATTGGAAATTGTGCAGTTTGCGTGCCTCTCGGGAAAATAACTGACGAAATTATGATTATAAAATTAAAAGATGTTGCTATAGGAATATGTAACGTATGAATTTTAATCAGCTAGTGAAACTTAATATGATGTAACTTTGTCTGATTTAATACAGCTCATCAATGAATTGAAAAGGAAGGAATTTATGTTGATTTTTCTCATACAACAACATGGATTATCTCATTATAAAAGCACTTTACCTTAATGCGTGCAATTTTGCAGAAAAATCTTCCTGGAACAGATTATCTAGTTAGTCAGAAGCTTGAGAAAGTATCCGTTTACCTCATTACATTACTATCGATTCAAGGTAAATTTTGTGATGCTGATCATACTTCTCAGAAGGAGCAACAAGCTTAAACCAAAAATATCTGTCCTTAGTAGATGATTTGCGTCCCAGATTGCGTCTGGGTGTGGACTGTCTAGGTCCAGATAACATCGTTTACTAATGACGTTTAAAATTTAAGAGATTATCGATATTAAAGCTCTTCATAAGGGCAGGAGGGTCTAAATTTTCATCTTTAAATGGACGTTATATAATAAACGAGGGGTTCCAGACAAATAATATGTTCATGGTTATTGGTATGTCTTCATTGAGCTCATTACGGTGCCATGTTATTTATCTCTAGGTGTATATTTTCATCCAGACTTGAAAGATACTATTAAAGCAAACTACTAAAACTTGCATTATAATTTACAAGCGACATTAAGTATCATTGTCATCAAACTATCATCATTTACTTTGTTCTTCAACTCTGTCAACAACTTTTTCGTCTAAATTATATTTTTTTCGTAGTTATTCGTCACTCAAAATAAACTTCAAAGTACATCTGTCGTCAAGTAATAGTGTTCAAATCATGATGTTGCCATAGAATTTTTCACTTCAATTGAGAACTTTTCATACATGAAAGTTTGTTAAAAACAAAACAGAATTTATTCGGTACAGTAAATTCGTGACAAAGTGAATACATAATCATATTTAAATTGCACAATAAACTGCTCATTTTTATCACACACAAAAGAAGCGAGAAGGAATAAGTTTGGTTGTTGTAAACGAAGTCATAAAAATTTGCTAAGTGACTCATTCTTCATTCCATAGCAAATACATTCACTCGTTCATTCACTCGCATCACATCATTGCCATTACCATCGAATAATGCAAAAGCAAACTCGAGCGTAAAACTGAATGAGAAAGAGATATAAAGAGAGAGTGAGATGTTGTTGATGAAGAAGGAACCGTAGCATAAAAATTGAAAAACGACTTTACATAATCTTCATCATAAATTTCATTTCAATTTACCATTATTTGGTTTATTATTTTTTAATTTAAATTTCAAATGTGCCAAATGCCGAAAAAAACATTGAGCAAAAAAATACACAGTGTTTGTTCAGTAAGTCAGCGGGAACAGAGGAGCTACATGTAGAATGAGATACATGAGAGAAGAAGGGCGACAAAAGGGAGATTGGATGTGAATGAGAGAAGGGAATGGTGGTTAAAAAAATTGCGCTTTTTTAAAAATGATAACAACAAGTCAGAATGGAAATTTAGTTAGGAATTTTGGATGAGGCTTTGTGGTTGGGACGCATTTTTTTAGTTTCTGAATTGATTTTCTGTAGTTTTCAGGTATCGAAGCACTAGACATCATCAACCTACATTAGACTGAGCGGCACATTGGGGATTTTGTCATCAAGTTGGACCAAAACTACAGTTACGACTCAGTCAGGGCACTTCTACGTCTTTTTGACGTTTTAATTCCAATTTCTTTGATTCGATCTTCAAAAATCATTAAAAATGAATCATCAATTTAAAAAATTTCTCAGAATCACACTCTAGGAAGACAGAAGTAACAGCATGAAATCATAAATCCAGATAAATTTAAGTACATAAATTTAAATATATGCACACATGACAAAGTAGCTTATTGAACAGACATTTATCACTTCCATATCTCTATACCAGCATTTCTCTAGTTAAATCTAGAGACTATAACAGACTATCATTGTTACAGTATAGCAGAATGAATAAATCAATTAAAGGATTACCTGCTTTGACAGACAGATGGATAGATGGACTGACAAAAAAAATCATTTTAAAATATGCTAAGAATGTAAAATGGCTGAGAGAAAGATTCCCCATTACATCAGTAAACAGAGAACAGTGAACAGAGAAAATAAAGAATAAACTTTTTTATTCAGCTCCGCTTGTATACCTTACATGCTGCGTTGAAGAAAATTTCATAGTACACAACGTGGAAAGGGGGAAAACTTTTATGATTCGGATGGGGGGGAAACCATCATAATTTAATTTATTTCGCCTTTTCTCAGCCAGTAAAAATGAGTGAATGAGAGCGAACATAAAACAACCCACTACCAACATCATTCAGAAGCATCCATAAATTATTTCTCGTGCTTTTTTCCAAGGGTAAGCAATTAGTTTGTATTTCTTGTTTTTGTAGTTTATTGCGAACGAAATTTATTCCTTACAATTATGAATAATTAATTTGTTTAATTTCAATTTGAATTCTCGTTTTTTTCTCGTCCTTTTCTTTTTGTTCCTTGTTCCTTGCAAATTACATCAAATGGCAAGAATTTCAATTTTAAATTTGCGGTGATTTTTTCATCTCAATTTTAATGTTAATTAATTGAATAATTTTTCATTTTTACAGCCATTAGTATGCCCTTGCTCAGTCCCGGTAGGTACATGTTGATGAGGTGAAGCTGGTACGAGACTATATTCCATGGGCTGCCACAGTTCCATTTTAGATGACTTTCTTGTTGAGTTTAGGCTGCCATCCTTGTTTATTCGTGCCAAGGTGCGATTAATTAACAAAACGGAGCTCAGTTGCTTACCGCATAACTAAAACGGTGCTATAATATGGATGTGCTTTCCGGGATCACCTTTATCTCTCACATTCGCACACATGTTCATGAACAGACGTAAGAATAAATTCAAGAGTCTTCTTATAAACATAACTGACATTATAAGATGGGATTTGTATGTATGTTTATGTCAAGAAATTATGATTTCATTTGTTTGTTTCACCATCTCATGTAAGATTACGTTGGCATGAGGTGGGAATTTATCAACAGTCGAAGCTTCTCATTGTTTTTATTTGTTCTCATTCTTATATTGTAAGGATTTTTTTGGGGAAAATTCTCTTTTGCTGTTTACTTTGCTGTTTTTAAAGAACAATGTGTATGAATATTAATATGCCAAATTTAATCTTAAGGTATGGAAAAGTTGCGGAAGAATTTGATGTGTTTGGATATATGTTGAATAAATATTGTTTGTCAAAATAAAATTGGCTGCTATATGGTTGTGGGGGGGTGCTTTGTGAATATTTATACGGCTTTTCAGATGAATTCTAGTGAAGCTTTACGAAAACAAAAATTTCAACGAGACACTGTTGACTTGTGCTACATGTGAATCAAATATGGCTGCAATTTCATCCGTTTTACTCTGACACAATTGTATTTTTTTCTTTTATGTAAATTCTTATTTCGAAATTTGAATCTTTTCCAGATATTTTATATTCGACTTTTATTTTCAGAAAGCTTTTTGCTCAAGTGAATATTTTATGACTTTAATTTTAGAAACTGAGGTGTTTGGCATGATCAATGGTTCCATGCAGGTACCCTAGGGGGTATTTAGATATGATAGCAGGACTAAACCCCATCCACCCCCCTTTCGACCATGTGAACTATATGTAGGTTAACTTGTTTGTATGAGAGTGTTTCGATTCCCACCAGAGTCTATTTTCTAATTAAATTATATCAAAATTTGTCGATATAACAAGCTATCATACAATTTTCATGACACTAAACCATCTAACCCAAGCAGCCATTCCTGAGCACTCATTTATAGCTTCAAACTTTAATAGCACCAACCAGACAAGCAAAATCTTGAGAAAAAAAACTTTTGTCTAAAATAATTTCAATAAAAATCCATCAAAACTAATAAAGAAAGACGAAGAAAAACAGGAAGAAACCATTCAAGAGAAATAAGTGTTGAAAGCATCAGAACCAGCTATCAAATTTCCACCACTAATGTTTATGAAATGTAGACAGCTAACTTCAAAGTGTCAGACATAACTTTTGTTAATAAGAAAACAAACAAATCACTTGAAATGTTCAACACTAAAAATAAGCATGAAATGAGTATTTCTTGTGAATAAATAATGAATATTTGGAAGGCATGTAAAAAGTTTTTTTTTTTGATATTTCCGTCGCTCATCATTTACAGGTTATTAAGAAGAATAAATGATGATACGGTTACTTTTCTCAACCCTGAATTCTGTTGAGTGAATTTTTCAAGCTTAATGCGATTTCTTTAAAAAAAAATCTTGTAAGTTCATTACAATTCCCTTCCTGCTTACTCCATGTCCGCTTCCGTTGTTCGCTTATTTATTTATTTTTTAGAAAAATTCCTCTCTTTACAACTTTAAAGTAAATTACGTCAGAATACCAATTTTGTCAATGCCCCAACAATAACAACAAAAAAAGTCTAGTCGAGCAAATTTAATAACGTTGTCATGCTTTCAGCAAAGCGAACGAGGAATTACTGTCGTTAAAATTTATTAGAAAATGTCATTATCCTTGCTGCTACCCATAATCGTCTTAAGCAATATCGAGTCGATTTGACAAAAAAAGTTAGTTTCTCTGGAGAATTAAGCTGACTGCTCGTTTTGGGGAAGTAGAATTGTCGTGGTGGGATGGAAGTTTGAGGTTTTGGCACTCTTTCAGTTGTTCTTTGAGAAGAATTTTGATTTTTTGGGGTTTAGGGTAGACTAATTTAGGAATCTAGTCCATAATTCAGGGTAGATGGAGGGCACAGACCAGTGTGACATTCAATAGATGGTAACAAGTAGGCAAATTTGATACAAAATACAATTTTTGAATGAACATCATTTTTGGATGACCCCTCATGTGGTTAGGTACATCAGTGGGCCTCAATTTTCTTCAGAATTAGAATTTAGTCACCACCATCTTCTACGCACACCTAGCGACTCTTTTTTTATTCACCAAATTACAGAATAATCCACAAGCAATCTCTAAATTTCTCCAGACTTTCTCAAAAACATAAGCTAACAATGAAATGACAACAAAAGCTCATCCCTTCATGGAACAGATTATTAGATTCTATCTTCAGATATACGAAACTTTATTCATTCCTTTTTATTCATTAACACTAAAAAGCCTCAAAAAGTTTTCTTCTTCTTCTTTGTTTTCTGTCTCTTTCTATAACCCAAAAATAGGACAAGCATGTTTGTGTTTTCCTTAAATTAAATGAAAATTTTTTTGTGTCTCATTTTCTAGTTATCATCATTATCATCTGAGGAAGTAAAAAATTGTATAGCAAGTAAAATGTTGTTCAAACAATAGCATAGAAGTAAAAATTAAATTTCCTTTTTATGTTTCATTATTAGATGAGATGAGATTGCTCAAGTTAAGAGACAAGGTGGTCCTTTGGGGAAGATTATTCGGTTTTTGGTGGATTTATGGAGTTGAAAATGATAAAAATCAGGGGGTAGCTAGAATTTTTTAGGTGGGGTTCGATGGGGTCCAAAAAAATTCTAGAAGAGTTGAGACTTGGTTCGAACCCATCAGGAGGAGGGTCTTTGGGGGTCATTCAATTACGATGCCCAATATTTAGGTTAGAATTGTTGAGTGACAGATTGAAGTGGGTCCAAAAATCCATTTTTCTGACTAACGTCATTTGTGAACAATCTAATATATTTCTCTAAATCACATCTAAAATCCCCAACATTATTTTCCATCCGTAATGGCACAAAAAAAATCACCAAGAAATCCATACGCACAAATAATGTAACGTTAACTCTCCTACTGACATATCAAACGAAAATCAAATTAAATTCAAAAAGAATTGAGTAAATCAGATAAAATTTCTCCAAGGGCATCAACATGCATGTATACAAGCGTCTATAAAAGTCGAAAAACGAAGCGAAAGAAAACTTTTTTTGAGCAGAAATGAAGAAGAAAATGGCAATAGATAGATGAAATGATACAAGGAAGTGAAAGGTTGTGAAACAATTGTCGACAGCTTATATTTATATACTGCACGAGTAAGTATATGTAGGTATGAACAATTCTCGAAAGAAAAAGTTTATTTTTTCCTCAAAATAGAGAGTGTTATGTATACATATAATAAAAGTAGACAAGAAAGCGATAGATATAGTTGCAGTGATAAAAAGTGAAAGAAAGTAAAAACAGAACCAAGAAGGGGAAAAAGAGATGAGAAAAAACTAAAACAGCCTGAAAATTGCTTCCAATTTCCCTATAATTACGTAAAATCAGATTAAAATAGAGAGAAGAAAAATTATAAAGTTTTAATTACCGTTGTGGCAAATGAGTGAGATCGAAACTTTGGTTGTTTGATTTTCTTGTTAATGCTTTTTCTTCTTCATCTTGTTTCTCCATCTTTTTTGTATCATCGTATATTCTCTTTTTCATTCACATTCAGACATTTTCTAGCTTCACTTCATTTCATTAGATCAGTGCTTCTCAAACTATGTTCCACGACACACTAGTCTAGTGGTTCTAAACTGTCTATCATGACACTCTAGAGTATTGTGAGAACTTTATAAATATATCATTAAATCCTTAAAATGACAACTAGTGTGCCACGCTACAAACAGATTGAGAAACACTGAATATTTTTGAAGTGTGAAAATGCTCGAATATTAAATCAGATTCTATTAAATTCCTGCCATAGTCACACATTTAAATTTTATACAGATCAAAATTGTACCTTTTGCAGCTTCATTTCATTCCCCTGATTGTATTGAAACGAAATATTATAATTCCATTGTACACATGGACAAATCCATGGCTTAATATCGCCAACAATAAAATTCAATAAAATAATTTGTATCGGATTATAATTTTGTTATTGCATATTTATGAAGTAAAAATTGTACAATTTTTTTTTGTAACTCTAGTAACGACTTAACGACGATGGAATTTGAAACCTTAAAGACATACGGAAATATAACTGGGTTGCTAATGAGCTAAGAAGATATTGAGCCTAAAGACTTTTTTGTTTGGGTTACAGAATATTTATTCATGGCAACTGTAAAGTCAACAAAACGCCAACGCAAATGTGGTAAACTTCATAAATTGTTCAATCACGTCAAGTTTAGTAAGTTGATTGTGTGGTTTGTTGTTTAGGAACCTGCTTTGACATTGATGTATATGTTCAAGAAGACATTTTAAATTTACAGAATTTCAAAGAAGGAATATAAGCTTAAGTGGGGGTTTGATGATGAAGTGGGTTAGTGGCGTAGTTGTTATGTCCTTCGGTACCTAATTCAAATCACTCACAGTTTTAGACATTAGCATCATCTAGATGGTGTTTTACTTCAATCATTTGCTCTTAGTCTAGTTTTGGGTCCTGAGATCTGGCAATCCTAGACACATCGCTAGCAGATTCAAAAATGAACTTATTTGTATCGAGAAAAATTTTTTAGTCCAAAGACATGGACACTCCGCCTGATGCTCAATTTTTTATTTATTTATGATATTTGAAGGTCATTTAATCTAAATATCCTTGCTTCCCACACAATTATTCGTTGCTGTTTTGAAATATTTTTAATGAATAAATTCTTCCCATTCCCATTAGTCCTTGAAACTTCCAAAATTGTCAACAAAAATATTTCATAAAATTTTCTCTTTCATGTTTAAAATAAAAGAGCTGAAAAAAAAACTTCTATTTGCTACGTCGCAAAAGTTATTATAATGTTTATGTCATTTCGCATAATATTATGTAAATGTTAATTCCATGATAATTTATTTACTCATTCTCCTCATCTGTGGATTTAATCTCGAATTTAATGCTTATTTAAAAATCTAAACACACATCCATGTGTATGTGTGAATCCAATTTTTGTTCATATATGTTTGGGTGGGTTATGTTTAAGCGTGCGGTGCTCTCTACGGTACAAGGGGGTCGTTCATAAATGATATCTTTCAAAAAGAGAAGAGTTCGAAGACGAATTGATTTCATTTTAGTTAAGTCAACTTAAATAGGAATGATTTCAAGCTGTATCAAGTAGCTTTATCCTCTGACAGTCTTAGACACCCTAAATGTTGGACATCATAAGTGAACGACCCCAATAACATCAAATTTCATTCATTTAAATTTTGATAGTCATCATTTAAAGCCATTCGTTAGCTAGTTAGCCATGTTTTTGTAAATTTCCCATGGAAAATAAATAACTTTTTATGATCCAAAAACTTTTCTTCCCAACAATGTAATGAAACTCTATTAAAAACTCAAAAAAAAGTCTTTTTTGCTGCTATGCTCTGTTGCTAACACCCGTAGCAATTTTTGCGAGCGCTTTAACATGAATGAGTGAAAAGGAAGAAAAAGGAATAATAAAATCAAGCAGTAAGGAAGACAGAAAAAAAGTAAGTAAAAGTAAGAAAATGTTTTGCATCCTTTTTCTCTCGTTTATGATAATATTATTTAATAATATTTTTTTGCTACTTGCTACTTTTGCTCCTCTTACATCTTGGGAACACAGCTATGGAACTTTTTCATTCGTTTTCTCTCCTATGTCTTCTTCTTACATCCCCACTTTCTCTTCCCTTACGTAAATTGAAATAATAAAACTTTTTCACTCGACTTGTGAGTTGTGTGACTCGATTTTGCTTCAACTGAAATGTGTTACTGCTGTTTCGACACGCTGTTTATACTTTTTTTATATTTTTTTCTTTTTTTAGCTTGCCTCTTTACCTCGTCGAGAACTGAGTTAGTTGAGGAGGCAATGGAATGTGTTTTTAAAGAATTAAGCCATTTTTACTGTACTTTATGTCTTTTTACCTACCTAAGAGGAAATTTACAACTTTTAGAGACCTTATGGTGGTTTAGATAGCATTTTGGCTGTAAAAATGCGTATAATATCGTTTTGACTGTAAACAGACAGGAAGCTAGATGAGTAACAAGGTTAGCAATAATTACAATGGTGGACAATCCTAAATAATTTGATTTTAATCGCCACTCCAAATTTTCACAGTAGCCAATTATTATCCTTAATAGAATTGAGCATGCAACAAACAACACTTGAATCATAATAATACAAAAATTATCTCTGTAGTGGGGGGAAGGGCTCTATCACAAAAATTGGATTTGAATATTAGAATAATGTTTTAAAATTGTTCAATTTGAAACCACAATTTTAATAATTCAACTAATCTCGATAGTATAAATTTAAATGAAACAAAAATCAGATGCAATATTTCATTAATCCAATAATCCTATGCAAAACCATATATCATGCTTCAAATTTAGAGCAGCCATTGAACTATTCTTGAATATGAAATTGGCGCCCAGTAACAATTTTACGGTTATTTTTTCATTTGATTATTCAAGTTTTGGACACCACATGTAATCCGTACTCAAAATATGTCAATGGAGTAAATATTGAAGGTCAATAATACCGAAAATCCATTTCTCTGTGAAGATTGTATTGAAACAGCCAATGTTAAGCTCAAACCTTTTGATATGTTCTTTATAACTTTTTTTTATAAAGGGTAGACAGCAGAGGATAAGTAGCACAGCAACAGTGTATCTACTTTGGCTTTAAGTTATGATTATGATGTCCTTTTTTACTTTATATTGAAGCTGGATTTATGAGGATTAAATTGGGGCATCGAATTAAGGTAAATTTATTGCAAAAATTTGTTTAAACATTATTGGTTGTAGGCACGTGCTATTTAAGGTTTCTATAAAGGGTCATTATAATTGGTTTTACGGTAGATTTCGGATCTTAAGCCGTTGTAATTTGAGTTTGTGAATTTATTTTAAAGGGAATTTTAAGGCTGGAGATGTTTATGGTGAATATGGATGTATTTTGGTAAGAATTGATGTCAAGTTATAAAGAAGTCCTCTACACATTGAACAAAGTTACAAAAAAATCATTCAAAAATATTTAATGCGATAATTTAATCACCAAATGCACTTTAACCTTAAAATAGCTAACAATTAGATTATAAGTAGGCTGACCATCTGCTTGGTTTTTCAGAGGACTGTCCTCTATTTTTTCATTTTTCAAAAATAAAAAAGATTTGTAATGTCCTAATTCATCCAGAAAACGAATAAAACTAATCGACATGGGGGGTCCTCTATTTTTCTTGAAAATGTCTGGTAACCCTAATTATAAGATGCATCCACCATGAAGTAAAGTTAATGCAAATTGTCTACACAATAAACACATTAAATTAATATCCAAACTCAATATTCCTAACAACCTTAATCACTATTCAATTATAGCTTAATTTTGAAAGTAGTACATCTCGTAATTGCATAATATTTATTACTAATGATGCTTCAAATTTAATTTCTTATTTATCAGTCCAATTAGTGCTTAATTTGATTCATATAATGAATTGTTATCTAACATTTTGATGCTAAGCGGACAGTTGGAGGCCAGAGTATACAAGTGGCAAATGTCAGTCACTTGTCTGTCAATATTTGAAAACTTGTGTTTTGTTGCTGATAAGTGGAAGGCAGAATCAAAAAACAGTTTTTCAGATCCTTCAAAATGCGCTCCAAGGATTTTTCCCCAACAAAACTCCCAACTCATGTTGCTGCCTGCTTTACATTCCTCATCATGTAGATATAGAATAATTCTAACCTTCATTTCTTTTTCTTCGTTTTTATTTCCTTTTTTTTCACCCCACACTTCACACTCAGTGGTCGTCATTCAGTGAGACGACGAAGGAAGCTTAAATGTGGTTTGGGAGAAGCGCAACGGAATAAAAAGGAGCTGGGGAATAAAAAGCATAGATACAGTAAGAATACGAGCGACGATGATGATGATGGTAATGGCTGAAACAGTAGTAACGGCATTGGTACAAAAAAAGGAGCGTAAAACTTTTTTTTTGGGACTTTCTTTCATACTTTACAAAAAGCAGGGATGAGATGGAGGCAGGAAAACGTTGAGGAATAAAAAAAAATTGAAAAAAATAAAATTGGTCTTATTTATAACATCGTTAGAACAATTTTTATGCCTTCATATAATTTTTCTCACTCACTCATTCCAAACCTAAAAAATTCTTTTTCCTTCCATAAACGTTAATTGCCGAGACTATAAAGTTAAATCATTGTACGTGAATGTATGCATGTATTTGTATAGCCGTAAGTATGAGTTTAAATATTAATATTGTGGTAGCTGGAAAAATGGAAGTTCTCTATAAATTCTCTTATATTCATTCAGTCATTCTTAAATGATTTTATATTGAGGTCTTTGGGTGCACCATATATTTTACATCTTCACCCTCCTATAGAGCCATAGATAGGCATCTTAATGAGTATAAATTTCCATTTGCTTTTGAAATACTCTCACATTTAGAAAGAAATATCCACACGATACGTAAAAGAATAATGGCCAAGTTGGAAAAAAATTCTCACAGTTTGGTACGAGATTGAAGAGCATTTGTCATTGCTTAAGACTCATTATGATCCATTTGTCTCATTTCAAAAAAATAATCCTAATTATAATTTTACTCGTTGACGCATACTGGGCAAGCAGCATTGATGATGAATTGCTGGTTATTAATGTAGAAGCTTTTCATTTATTTAAGAAAAAGGTTTTGTGTGGGTTTTGTGAACAAAATTTAGAAATGTTCCAAATATGGTATTTACGGATTGTTGCAGGAATTTCTTTTAATTTAGGAAATTATTTGCGGTTTTTTTTACTATGGCGTGCTCAGATTGAGATAAAAGATTTCGTTTGCTGCTTTACGTGGGCTTAATGAATGTAGTCGAAATTAAACTTGTTGCTACCGTAAATTCTTAGCTTCTTTTAGGTTAAGAAATAAAAAAATTCCTTTTTCCAAATTTTTTGCCATAAAAAATTTTCTAATGAAATTTCCAGAAGCCACAAAGGGTCGTTCACAAGTTACGTCATTGAAAAAATAGTACATCGCAATAATTTGTCATACAGCTTAATACTAGGATCTTACCCCACTACCCCCAAATTGATGACCCCAAAAATTAAAGTTTTCACCATAAAATGAAACTTAAGCCTCAAAATGTACGTCCAACATCCCCACATCCAAAAGTTATTTAAAGATTTTCCTTTCGTTTCTAGGAAAATATCAAAATATACTCAAAAGATGGATCATGTTGGGATCAGAATTCTAGCCTTGAATAATGCCAAATTTTACCCTGAATATATTCATGAAGGAAGGAAAATGTATAAAATTTGCGCGACCGAAAAAAGGTTGAGTCGAAATAAATACGTACAATGCTGTAAAGGCTTTTAATTCCATTTTAAATTACAGAAATATTTCCACATACAAATAAACTGTTCAAAATTGTCATAACAAATGTCATTTAATGACAATGCTCATTTTTATTTTATGCCGTTTTAAAATCTATTAAATTTTCAATAAGCAACAACAGACGGACAGAAATGTATAAAACAATAAAGTTTGAAAGCTCTGGTGTTGTGTTTATTTTTCCGGATTAAAAAAAGAAGAAGATTGAAAATAATTTTTATAGTCGCACCCCATGGGCTTGAATGTTGTCCTGATGTTACGATTAAGGTGGAAAATTGAACACTTTTGCTGATATTTTTGGGGATGAGAAAGGGGGTCTAAAGTAAGTTAGCTTTATTTAATATTCGAACTAGTGGCTGCCGTTGCTTGATGGCACAAGGGTCAAGTGTTGTGGTAACTGATTATTATAAAGCTGACATATCGATCCTATGTTCGAAAGCTAACAGAGCGAGTAATCGTTTCTTGAACCATTGGAATTTAAAATCAAACTCACATGGCAACAAGAATCAACTATTTTGCATGTCAATAATCCCTTTAGGGGGGGGAGGTCTATGGGGTCCATTTAGAATCATTTTGAAAGATTATTCCTCAAATTTATTTGATTCGAAGCAAAAACCACTTTCCTTGTTCCACACGGAAGCTCAGAACGGTACGAATACACCAAAAACTCCCCAAACTACCTCCAATTTCATTTTAACATAAAAAACTGTAAAAAGTTATTATTATTATTATTGACATTTATTGAGGGGATAAATAAATTTATTTATATATCGAGCAATCACTGTAGAACGATAGCAATAGAAAAAAGAATCGAGGGTAAGGTAGAACAGATAGGCGACCGGCTATTGATTATCAATTTAAATTAAAATCACTTTCGAAAAAAAAAATTCCCCCCACAATGATCGCTTATGGCAAACATAGAACCGCACGCCGAATATAAAATCAAATAATTTCTGGCTAATGAATAAATTATGTTTTCAAATTGCAAAAATACGCTCAATGTTTAATCACTATAAATTCAATCTTTCCATTTTCCTCTCTCAGTCCTCCTTTTGTGCTTTTTTTATAACATTTTTTGCCACTTGATTGCCTCGCCATTAGTACGACGACTTTTAGACGTAATAAAAGTGACAGAGACAAGAGTTATGACTAAAAGTTCAGTGCTCAAAGAAAAATAATAAAAAAGCGGAACATGAAAAACGTGGGGGAGGGGGTATGGGAGGGACAGCTTCAAGAGAAAATGGAGAAACAAAAAAATTATTAGACGTACTTCCGATTGCAATTTTCATGAGACACTAGAGAGAAAAATCGATATCAAAAAAGGGAATGAGAAAAAATTTAATTACATGTATTTGCATTTCTTTCATGAAAAGATGAAGCTGAAAAAAAATTTATTTATATTTTTTTTTTGTATACAGTTCTCAATTTCATATTTGCTTGCGCTCTTTTTCACTTCAACTCAAGTCAAAAAATATCATTTTATATCGTATTCATACATTTAAATATATGTATGTAGATAGATAGCTCTGGCATCATTTGAAACTCTCAAAATGTTTATTATACATACTAGTGATGAAATTTGCAATGAAAATTGAGCAGATCCGTTTCTATTATGGATATAAGGAAGCCTCATTAAGTCGAGTCTATAATTTGCAATTCATAGTATTGATTGTATTGTGCCGTCAGCTGATGCCTAGCAGTGAAAGATATTATGCGCAGTAGTCTATTAATAATTCCATCAAGATTGTTTTTGGCATGGTTTATTTATGATGTCTGTTGGATTTAAGATGGTTCTGAGTCAGAACTTCTGACATCTTTTGGATGCAAACTTCGTAATTTTCTACAATTTTTGACTTTAAAAAAATATTTTTTAAATTTGAAAAACCGTTAAAATTCAAATGTTGAAACCCCGTTAAAAATTTAAATTTTGAAAGCCCGTTAAAATTCAAATTTTTAAAAGCCGTTAAAATTCAAATTTTAAAAATTCGTTATTCCTAATAATAATTTTTTGAAGTAAATTTTAGTAACTTTACAGACGTCATTTTCAATCGACCCCCCAACTAATATTTTCCATAATTTAAAAGGTATATAAACTCAGCCAGACTGAATAATAACATTTTTCAAACGACCTAATTTCTTTCATAAAATACAAATAATAATTACATCACGCACCCCTAGTTAAAGCTAAATAGGATATTAAATAGCGAGAACTCTTTTCGCTCTGAAAAATCTGTTGCTTTGAAATATTTAAAAAAAAAATTTTTTTGTCATCCTTGACATTCTTTAATGATCCACAGAAATTAATTTTAATGAATAATAATTTATCAATTTCGGAATGAGAGTAAAGCTTCTTCCACAAACTGTATTTTATTATTTTATTCATGTTTCAAGTGTCTCGAGAAGCATTATATTGTCATTAAATTATTGAAATTCTTCTCGGGAATTTTTAAATCCTCGAGTATGAATTTTTCGAGTATCATCCACAAAAAAATGGATTCTTATACGAGGAAATGAAGCTTATGAGGATTAACACAATTTTCATTGCAAATATTTCACATATGAATGAGAAAAAGAAAAGAAATAGAAAATCAACGATGATAAAAAAGAGTGAATAAGAAGAAGAAGACTTCCCAGTTTTATAGATGCAGTCATTACGTAATAGGATATGGATTAAACATACATATCCAGCAAACAAAAAAATAAACGAAACCAAAGCGAAATATGTACAACATCATACAGTGCAAACAAGATTTCCCATTAAGGATCAAATTTTGTTTATCATTGCTGCTGGGATTTTGTTTGCACTTCAACTGATGTTGGGTATGGTAAAAAATATTCTAGTGAATATGTTCATCCTCTCAAACTGACACACATAGAGAGAAAAGATTGCTAAAAGTTGAAGGCAGAGGAGCATGAAGAAGAAGTGCTATACAAGAGAAAAATAATGATGCTAAATTTTCCAAAAAAAAAAAAAATTGTGTGTACAAAGCAAGCATACAGTTTACAGCACCAGAATATCATTTTATCCAAAAGATTCCCTCATTTACACACACATTTTTGAGCTCTTGGCTTCTCTGCCAAAAATATTATTTTCATCTCATTCTACTGTGTGCATACTGTATGGATGGAACTTTTGATCAAACATGGTGAATTTAGTTTTCTGTGGGAAAGTGTACTCAAAATATGGATAACGATTTTCTTCTGGGAAATTAATTTTCCGTTTGAAAATTTTAAGCTAAGCTGTGATTTTTTAGAAATTTTCAAAGTGAATATTTTTGAGATTTTTTTTGGTAAAATTTTAAGGACGTTCCTAAGAATTTTTAATGTGCAGCTATTTAAGAATTTCTAGGAAAATTTTAAAAAATTGTTGGATATTTCAGGTAGAGCTGCATCATCGATCTAGAATCAAGTCGCTATCTAACTGTATTAAAATAAGTGATTTGCAATTTATTATTTAAATATCTAGCTAGTTTTGATAGCGAAATGGTTACGCTTTGGTCGAAAATTAAAATAAATCGAAAGACGCGGGTTCAATTCCCATTCGAGACAAAAATTTATAATTGAAACGTGTTCTGACTTTGGAATTTCTTTTTTGGTGTTCTTAGGTAACAAAAAATCATGCCTTAATTTTTGCTGATGTACTAAATTTCCTCCCAATAATCCCCAGAAATTCCCAACCAAAAACCATTTTCCAGTCAAGCAATAATACTCAATTCTATGACATTGGAATACTTTTTGAAATATAAACTCAAGAGTAGCTCAAATAAACATCTATAGATAGCCTATAGTCTTATAATCAAATACAGATATTTGAGCATACATGACGAAAACATCCCTAAAGCCTCAACATCAAAGAACGGAAGGCAGGGCATCTCATGTTCGGTCTATAAATTTGATATCAATTAAAATTAAATAAATTTTCTATTTTAATGTGTGTGACCGATCTTTGCAGACCACTTCCATTTTAGATACTGTTCGATTTCTCTCTACAATGTCTATAATGCACAGCTCTTGTGTGTTTATGTACATAAAATATCTTGAGGTTACGTTTTGTTGTGGTAATGTTGATATAAATGGCTCTCTTTTGACGATAAAAAATGAACTCAGGGAAAGTTCTTTTTTCCACTCAAATCATTCGATACACCACTTTTGGTATATGTGCATAAACTTAATGATTTTATTTTTTTAGCACATTTTATTTTGTTTCTTTTTCGCTTTTTCTGTCTACTTTGTCTACAAGCATTTGTCAGTCTCATTGTGATTAATCGCAGTAATTTAGCATGAAAGGTTAATGAATCACGTTAGCTCGAAGCTTTTTTGGTAAAATCAATATTTCGTACATTTGAGATGCTTTTCTTTTTCCAATTACTCTTATTTCTTGAAAAATGAGCTTAATGGTTTTAAACTTGCTACTCGTGAAAATGTAAAATTTGAAGAATTTTCAATTTTCTCTCGTTTTTTTTTCTTTTGGGTAAATAACGTGAATGAATGATGAGCGTACATTATTCTTCTCGAAAGAAGAAAAGCATCAGAGCTGTGGTTTTTTCCATCATCATTTCCTTCGTCCGTCATGGCCATTGACATCTTTAAATCACTACTTTATGCTGATGACTATGAGGTTTCTGTCGGTATTAATCCATGTCATTCTGTGGTGCTAATCGGTATGGTATCAGTTGGGAATGTTTTTGAGGTGATTGAAGTTGCATATTAATGAGTTTTTGGTTTTTTCTCGTTGGATACTGAGCAGAGGAATATTTAAGGGGGTGATTGGAGGTCTTAACCCCCACTCGATGGAAAATATGCTTCAATTTTCTAGGATTTTGCTGAGAAAAAATCGCTATTGCTTCCATACAAAAAATTATTCACTCCTCTTACCGTTAAAAATAAGACTAAGGTTCCTGATACTAAGGTTCAGTTGCATGTCGTCATGGCTTGTAGATGTCATGTAAAAATTAGATTATGGCTAAATTATTTTCATGTAGAAAACTAATTATTGTGTAATGATTCTTTTAAGAATTCTCAAGAACTTGCTCAAGAGTTATAAGTATCCATCAGGGTATCTATCATATGTCATATTAAAAGGACGACCAAGATGCATCCTAGAGAAATATTTTTACATTATTTGGTTAAAGAGCCATTCATCAGAAGAACTAAAGTCCAAAACATATCAAGATATCCCCAAAAAAATCAACATTGAGTCTGTTCTTCAAAAACTCAAGGTCAGCAACCTATGTTTTGCCATAATTCATTGAAAAATTATTTAAATATTAAGCAAACAACCCCACCTAACCCATTCCAAGAAGTAACCTTGAAAGGTATGTGAAAATGCGTCAACATCATCACAATGACTTCACAACTTTACCCAAATTTCCTCCTGTCTCAGAGGCAATTTCTCAGTAACCATATGCATGGATGTAACAAAATAAAAAGAAAATTGTAAGATATTTGTGTGCGTACATATGAAAAAAGGGAATATTTGAAGAGAGGCCTCTCCACTTCATATCACATTTTTTTGCCTCTCTCATCATCGTCATGAAAAATAATTTTTCAAAAGAGGAGATGAAATTTACTTCTTTATGTGCTTCTTTTATGCTCGTATGAGAGGATGTCTAAGAAAAATAAACATTACATGTTTGTAAAGGAAATTTCTCCAGAAACATAACATTAAACCTCCTTCTTTTCTTTCCCATTGTGAACGTGAATATTTTTTCATCTTGTGTGTATATCCACATGTGCGTGTTTGCAACTCGTACATCATCATCATCGTCATCATGATGAGTATTCAGCATAAAAAAAGCCTTTCTCACCATTTATCAGGAACGAGTGAGACTTCGTGTAAAGATGCGTAGGCAAAATGGACGCAGAGTGTTGATAATGTTTTATTATGTGCTCATATGCGAATATGATGGATACACTACGCAGAAATGCCATCAATAGACTCATTCATTGTGGACGTAAAGGTAGATTTCGTAACTGGCATCAAGTGCTTTATGTTTATGCAACAATTCTGAATATCGAATTACTGACAACATTTGGTGCTTGAAAAAGTTCATATTGTTTATCAATACACTTGATGTTTTCTGCTTTATGCTCACACTCGTGTGTACTTATGCAGAGTCTGGTTTTTCTGAGAATGCTTTGTTGATTCGATATATACTGCATGTGAGATTCCTTTGTTGCTTTATTGCAAATTGTATTAAACTTGATATTTCCTTTAAGCGTAAATTGTGCATTATATTTGATAATTCCTGGAAGACAGCAATTTGCGTTGTGCACGGCTTCCTTCAATTTCTGCAAAATATTCTGTTGTAGTTTTGGGTTTCTCATACTTTGCTGTCTATGGACGATTTAAATCACATCAACTTTAGTTTGTAAATAAAAACTGAAGCAATTTACGAGTATTTTATGAGCCACATATTGCCCTACTAAGTCTCGAACTTATAATTAATGTGTCGCTGTTCAAGACAATATTCAAGTAAAGAATGCGAATTTATGCTCCTTAATTCAGTCAAAAACATTAAATTAATTGAACTTCAGAGTTCTTATGTTTACAAAAACTTCCTAAAGCTTTAAGAGACGTTCAGAACACAAACAAAAGAAGGAAATTCATTTGAGGAAGTTAAAAAGAAATGTCTAGAAAATCAATATTACATGAAATGGAATAATTTTGAGAAAAACAAGAAAAATTCGGCAGAAGGACACAATTTAGATAACTTTCTTTCTAAAAATAAGTTTTTTTGCGTTCCAAAATTTACACCATAAAATTAAATTGGTTGATTTATCATAATTAGAACATAAATGGCTCTCGGTAATTAGCAAAAAAAGCCCACGTTTAATTACTTAGGATAATAATGTACACGTGGAATAAATTGCTAGGATTTAAAATATACTTTTTATAGAGCTGCAAGCTATTTTAATTTAAATATCATATTTCAATCATCAAAGTAAATACAATTCATAAGTAGACAAAAATATTTGCTCGTGTTGCTTAAATAAAACGTCTGTTTAGGGTTTGTTCACAAATGACGTTCAACAAATAACTGGATTTTTAGACCCAGGGGCTATCCTGAAATTTTTCGAGGGAGGGCTTTGAATTTTTTGTATGGACATAAAAATTGAGGGGTTCTGGGGGTTTTTTTACTTAAAAACCCTATTAAATTGAATTGAATATGTTTATTAGCCCTTACGAGTAGATATTAAATTGAAAAAACTTTCTTAAAAAGGGGTTGGACCCCCAACACCCCCCCCCCCCCTCTTTTGACCCAGCTTTAGACTCACTCCCTCTAAAAGTTGTACATTATCGACCCCCCAGTAAGAAACGTTGACCTATGACATCCACTATTAAGGAGAGAGATGTTCCCCTCTCCACATTACGGTACGTAACAAGTGAACGACCCATTCACAGAAATTTAAATTTCCTCTTGTTAAACAGCGCCAAAAACTTGTTAAAGTCAAAATTTTCTTCTCAAAAAAGGTGAAACATTACAGATTTTTCGGTGCGTTGTGGCAACAGCTTCTTAAGAACAAGAAGTCTTACTTTATTTATTCATTCATATACAACCTCATTCAGCTCAGTACGCAACCTCCTCTCCTCAATGTTATTTTCCTCGATTTTATTTGTTAAAAATTTATGTACACATTTCAACATTATTATGTTTTCATCCCTTCATCATACACATTTCAAACTCAATCATCCGCAAATGTATTAATATTATCCGTCCGACACATACAATAAACAACAACAGTCACGTCAATAACAATGGAGAGGAGAAAAAAATAATAATATCAGCAACATCAACAACCAAACGGAGAGGAGAGGTAGAAAAAAATATATATTAATTCATACTAAGAATCACTTATTTTATTATTTCATTGAGCGCCTACCTGCAGCTATGATGTGAAATATACAAGGGTGCTTTTGTTTTCCAATTTTGTTCGTCGCCGAGCACAGTAATGTTCCATAATCAAGTTCAGTTACAGGTCGGTATGAAACAAACGACGATGTTCCTGTAATGAAGAAACAGCGGGAAATATTTTAATTATAAATCTTGCATTTAGTCGCTTTTTTCTGTATTTGTTTGTACTCTGTGTGCTATTTTCGTCTCGTCGCTTTCATTTACTCACTCGCACTTATTTAGGACGCGATATGAAGCTCTCGTTTTTGATAATGTTAAGTATGTGCTATATAACGGAACTTTAGTATGTGCGCATTACCCCCTCACACTTTATCCAATTTCTGAGTAATTCATTCATATTTCTAAATGTTTCAACTCGTGTACCACATCATCTCATAATTCTCATACATTTCATTTATATAAATGTAGAGTATATATGAAGGTATTATGTGGATATAGTTAAGGTAACATAACAGAACAGAAGCGAAAACAAATTGAGTTAAAATTTTCCATTTTACGCGTAATTGGAGTGTTTTGGGATTTTTTTTTCATTATGTTTTTTTGTTGCTGCTGCCTCCTCGTGAGCTTGTACAAAGCAAATCCATAGAAAATTGTGAGTAACGAGCGTAATGCAAAAGGCATTTCATCATAATTAAATTTGCTGTTACTTTACTTTCATGCAATATTACAATTATACTTAAAAACTCTCACATTGTTTTTTTCTCTCAGCTTGCGGATAAAGTCCTTAAAAGCTCGAAAACAATACAATTAGATCGCTAATTTAATTTAATATTGTTTCTTCCTTTATCGTAAGATGTTTTTACTTGTTTTTTGAAAGTGGCATTTTAGATAAAATCTTTAGATCAATTTTTCTTGGGATGCTTGAAGCTTCTATTGATTTTGTGATTAAATTCTTGTTTGCTCCGCTTTTTTGAATGGTAAATTGTTTGAAAATTTTATTAAATTGTTTAATTTATGTGGAAATTTTGGATTTGAAAACTCGAAGTGGACAGGTCCGTGGGAAAATGACATTTAATACAAAGTTAGTGATGAGAATTTTTAAAAATATTTAAATCGCTATTTTTTATTTCAAATAACAATTAGTCAATAGAAATTGATATTTTGAAGTCAGACCTAGTTTAAAATATCCTCCTTAACTTCTCGTGGAATTGTCCAATATTTGCATTTCGTCCAAAATCATTTGTGTTCGTTGCGTATTCTGCGATTATAAATGAAAATACGAAAAGGTAAATTTTGCAGAAACACTTGAAATTTCTCCGTTTATTAATGCACATACACATATTGCTCATACATGATGATCATTGTGCTATACTCTTCACATGAAGCAATGCGTGTGCCTGTCTATTTTTCGAAAATAGCACATATCTGTGTTTATTTCGTTTTTGCTATTGCACCTACCGTGTCTTGATACATGCGATGCTGCAACATCGATACTTTCCGCTGAATTATTGAAAGTCCATTTGAAATCTATGCGCAAACATTTTTGTTAATTGAGGTAGAAGGAATAGCAAGCACAAAAGAGAGGAAGAGAAAAAAAAAAGAATTAATGAATGAAATACAAAAAATCAATTTCGCTTAATGAAATAAATCATAAATAAATTTTTTTTCCAGTTGTTGAATGTTTAAAAGCACCCGCTCGTGCTCACAAATCGTCCACTTATAAAATGAATAGAAATAGCATGAAAAAAGAAAATTTCTCTGATTGTTAGAAACACTTACCTACTTCCGGTGGATTTGCGTCGACGATACACTTGATTTGAGCATTTTCATGCTTTGCAACCCCATACACTCTCGGCTGTTGTGGGGCACAAGTTGGAGCATCTGTTGAATTGGAAATTTGATATTTTTTTATGAGAACGGGTAACAAAAAAAACACACATAGAAATGGATGGAAATTGGAAAGCAACATGAAAAAAGGTCACACTAGATTTCTTTAGTTACAAATTACCAAATCAATTGGATTAGAAGGCATAGAACATGGAAAAATGTAGATTTTTAGCATATTTTCATGGGAAAAAGGTTTTCGTCAGCAATCGGAGAGGGCATTTTGACAGTCATTAAATTTATTCAACAGTAGCTTTTTATGAACGGACCTATTAATTTGCAATAAAAATCATAAAAATGGAAATGGATTCATGTCTGTATAGGTTTTTATGGGAGAAAATCAGTTAACATTGATGTCTACCTATTGAATCACTTTGTGATGTTTCTCAGTATGGATTCTTGTTTGAATTTTTAAGGCAGAGTTGGGATATAGATAGTGGCAGTAGGGAAAGACTGGAAAATATCCAAAAAATGTACTTGTCGTCCCATATTAATGACATTTTTATGTCCCAAAAGTTTATCAGGTATCGAGTACCCCACTCTTTTTTGCAGCATCCAATGGATCCAAACTCTAATTTAAGATACAACATCACAGAAGTTAAAGCATAAACCTAAAGGTAAGCACATCCATTTATGGTTTTTAAAATTACATCAATGATATCTGGCAGAGACTTTTCTTTGAGAGAGATCCTTGTAGCTGCCCCAAAGCAATAAAATAATGAAGAAAATTAAATTTACTCAGCATCAAATACCACAAAAGCCTCTCGGGACTTATGGCAACAAGAAATGCTTATAAAGTCAATTATTATTTTAAAAAACTGCGCAATTTTCAATCATGGACCTGTCCATGCTACCTTCAACTTGGATTTATTTTTTCATTTGATTTGATGAAGGAAAAATAATTTCAAACTCGATTGCTTAAGACAGGAGAACAGCAAGAAGAAAAAAATATTCAATGAGCATATAAACGGTAGAATAAATGAGTGAATAAGAATGAGGAAAAGAAAAAGGAAAAAAAAATAAAGAAAATTACTTACACATCACATTCAATTCAAATGGTAAACTTTCACCATCGCCCTCGCTATTGTAGCCAACACATGAATAATTTCCGGCCGTTGTACGTGAAACACTTTGTAACACTAGCGAATGGTTGCTGATTATAACACCAAGAGAGATATTATGTGGTAACATACGACCCTATATATATTTATATACACATTTTTTGTTGTTTAAACGATGTAAATGGTAAAAAAACAGCATCAGCAGTGGCAACATGTATGAAAAAATCACACACATATATGAGAAAATCGCATGTGAAAAATAGAAAAAAATGAGGAAAACATCATGAAAAATTAATGAAAAAAAAATCCTTTTTCCGGCTTTTGTACAATAGGACAGAAAAAAGGTGAAAAGCTGCTAGAATTTTTTAATACATATTATTTATTTATTTTTATTAGTAAACCTACATTATGTCGCCATTCAACTTTATATACACCAGGATGTGCAGTAATGATACAATCGAAATAGACATCGGTTCCTTCCCGAATGTTGTCTGGATCCAGTGAACTGCCCAATCGAACTGTCGCTTCCGGTACATCTGTTAATTGACAATAAAAACATTATAAATGAAATTTATCATTAACAAGCTTTTTTCCCTCTGAGTTTTTGAGCTTCATGTGTATGTATGTAAGTGGGAGGAATGTTTGGTTTGAAGATTAATAGAGTTATTATTCAGGGTTAGGACATGAGAAGCTTGAAGAGCTTTAACACCTACATTTTCAGTATGGATATTGTCATAATCTTCAATTTAAGACAGTTTACTCAGTTAAGAAAAAAATAAAGGCACACGGATAAAACTGCTGCTTTATTTGAATGTTATAGTCTGTGATCTCTTAACTGTTGGAATTAGGATTTCTGTAAGGTCGACTTTGTAACGAAAAATCATTGCAGTGCTAGGAAAACAGAAAAGGATATGTCATTTGACCATATAGTCGAAAAAAAACCAGCACATGGGTTAAGTCCCACTCTGAATCCTTTGTTCGGTTGCCAACTAGCGTCGTTATATCCCAAAAATTAGGTAGACTTAAGACAAATCTAGATATCTAGACATAAAGACCTAATAATTGGCCAAGATTCCCAAAAATCCATCAAAATATTAAAGATTTTAAATATCAAATGATTGATGCAAACATATAAAAAAGTCATCAATGAATGATACAAAAGTAGGTATCAAAATAATGAGTTCAAATTTATATTGACAAAAGAATCCCCCCATTATCTATGTTATGCCCTATGTTCAAAATAAATCGGATCAAAAGAAGGTTGAATGATTTTTTTTTCTTCCTTCCTTAACTCAGCATTCTGTTTTGTGTACGTAAAAGAGGATTGTGTGCATGTAGTCCTTCATACCAGAACAGAAAAATATAAAAAGAAGATTATTTCCCATGGCGAGCACGTTCAACTCTTTTTTTTTCCTTCTATAATTTTCTTCTTGCTCTCTCACTCTAACATGAATGGTCGTGATTCCACTCGATTTAAAAACAAGTACTGATGACAGATGAAAAATAACATGGGCAAGTTGAGGAGGTCAATGTAATTTTTGCCGGTCAGAGCGCTGCTCTCATTGAGCAATTATTCCCTTATCAAAATCGGAATTGAAAAAATCAAAACCGACAAGCATCAAGAACAGAAATTAAAATTGTTTATTGACTGCTTGAGCTTTAATAAAGTTTAAGGATTTATTGTGGAAATAATTCAATATTCAAATTAATTCAAGGGAATCGAGATTAGCAACCTTAACGAATCTTCTGAAGCAAGACTATAAGCTGATTATCTTTTCGAAGTCTCAAACATTTAATTTCCTCCAAAATCTTTTGGGACATTCACTTATGACGTCAAGCTTCTTAAATTTTGTGACACTCCATAGAATGTAGAGAATCTGAAAATCTCATTCATTGTTGGACGTCATTTGTGGACGACCAGCTTTCCAGCTCAGAAGACAAATTTAGTGAAATGACTACATAAAATAATGATGTACAGATATTCAATATATAAATTAGCGTAAATTCCACCCTCTAAAAATTTATCTCCATTGAAAACTCATTTCCAACATGTTAATGTGTCTATGTCGAAAATTTTTCCAATATACAGTTCAGTCTCTCGACAATTCTCTTGGGAGTGAAAATTTTAATGAACGAAATATCTCCGGTCGTTCTATAATTTGATTAAATATTAAGTACGTTGCCATAAATAATTTCAATGGCAATTATATGCGAGTTTCAGTCAATTTCACTCTGTACATAGATCAAGGTGTGGTTGGAGTGAAAATTTTTTATGGTTTCATTAAAACTGCTGATGCTGGTATGAATCGTATGGATGGAGTTGTGATGAATTGAAGCACATAAAGAAGTTGAGAGAATATTAAAATTTAGGGGAGTATGGATTTTTTTTGGAATTTTGTTTGAAAACTTGCCATAGTTGGGTCTATGGAACAGTTTTAACTACTAGAATTTGACAGGATTGTTCCATTTTTGTCTATACCCAGTGCATCTTAGCTAAAAACAGACATGTCTAGTGCCACAATTTCCAAATAGCAATATGTCTATCGACTGAGCTTCCAAGTCATTTTATAGATTTTTCAGATGCTAGTCTATTATTTATTCCTAGCTATCAATCGATTCTTCATTGAAAAATCCACATAAAATATTCAAACTAAAAATTTAACTCATATTCTCAAATCCTATTCTGAACTTCTGCCTCACATCATGCACTTAAAATAACAATAATCTTATAAGATTCTATGTCTGATATGTCCATTACCTAATTGATTTTTCTTTTTCTTTCAGATACACCTTAGTCATCCACCCACAACAACTTCTTGCTACTTTTTTTTTCATCACCATCAAAATAAAAAATAAATTAAGAATTTTTATTGTTGTGTGAGACTGAGCTGTTGTTAGCCACAGCCTGTCACATCCATTTTAATGAGAGGGCGATTGATGTCTCATCTTCATTTGGTTGAAACGTATCCATGGTGATTCATATGGTGATGAATCTGACATTTGTCTGTGTATGTTCATAGAATGAACATAAATTTTGTGTGTGAGTCTGTTAAGCCCACTTCATATCTCCTCCCAAAAGTCACGAGAATTTTTTTTATCCCTCTTTTCCTTGTGCATGACTATTAAAGTTATTTCAATTATTTTCCAATTTGTGTTCGGCTATTGATTTCCATTTAATAGCATGTTTGTTCCATGCTGATGTCTCTCTATAACGTTTGCAAGATTTAAATGTCCATTAAAATAGGAATAAGATGAGAATAAAAGTGATAAAATATGACACAAAAGGTATGGTGTGTATTTTTTAAGGGAAAAAAGATCGGAAGAACTTGGACTTTATACACAAATGGATGTACACAAAAGGGGGATGAATGAACGATACCAACACATTCAATGGATTGGGAAAATCTGCTGAATGATTTTCAACTTTTTTCTTCATCCTTTCGTGCTTTTTGTTATTGGTGCGTCTAGCGACAGAATGGTACAGGAAGTGATTGTGAAAATATTAAAACCTTTTATCCTTTTTTTTATTTCCATTTCACAATCTTTTTACTCCTTTTCTAACATTTCTTTATTAAATTTTTAATTGAGTCCTTTTTTACTCTGACTCAATTGTTGATGTTTCTTCTTCCTTTACGGATGATATTTCGTTCTTTTTTTCTCTCTTTCTCTCGGATTATTGCGATGTATTAAAGATAGATGGGATGTAGATATGGATAGAGGGCAGGCAACAAAAAAAAGGTAGAAAAGCGTGCACCAAAGCTTAATGGAATAAGTAGCTACATATTTTTTTGATGAACATTGAGCACACACATTTGATCGCAATTTTTAAGGTGAAATGTACGGATGGGTGAGGATTGACCCGAATGTGTATATAAGTACATGCTATACATTATATAGGAACACATATATATTGAATGTGAAGGTACGTACATATATAAAGGAACAGTATAAAAGGTTGGTAAAGAGCAAGTAGCATTTTCCATTAAATATTTATCAAAAGGCATTATCTCAAGCTACATTTACGCATTACACTTTCTAGCTTTCCGGAGGCTCTAAGAATCAAAGTGATTTATTGGTTATTGATTCTTACATTTTCTTTACATAAAGATTTTCTCCAATTTTTGTACACTTTTTATTAAAGGCAAACAGGATGCAGGGATTGAATTATATTAAAAGTGCTTGAGCGTTACTTGAAAAATTGAGGAACACTTTGGGTGTAGCGTTTCTACTTGTTTGCATTGATTAATTGAAATAAGGAAGTAGAAATTGTTATTGGTAGGGTTAGATACTGGAAATGAAGCAAATATTTTTAATGTTGGCTACGCCGTTGAAATTTAATATTTAGATGATGATTATCAATGCTAATTATATCTAGATACCCAAGTATAGGTCATCAACCATACTTTATCATTAACCGAAGCCGCCTACTGCAGTTAATCTCATTTTTTCCATCAGAACATCACCATGCAAGGAACCACCACTTCTCGGTGATGCTTTGCTTTAAGCTCTGTCTATAACACTGTCAACAATACTGTTTGTCAAATAGCTTTGTGTCTGTTACCAGATTTTAACGAAACATACAAACATTTGACCTGTTTTCTGGATATCCCGCTGTATCTGATTCAAACCATAAGATCTTTATAATCCAAAAATTTGCTCTAGATGGAAATTGATCAATGTTACTCAGAGTCTATGACTAACCTTCAATTCAATTCCACTTAGTCATTAATAACATATTCTTAGAAATAATTCTACACTTCATAGCGTATTCATCAATCATTAATTTTCTGCACAAGCTTCCCCTCGAGATACACAACAGAAGAATATTTCTCTGTTTTCTATCCATAGTAGGTGGAGGTAATGTTCGCTTTGAATACATTGTCAAGAATTACTTTCCGTTGATGCGCCTCCAACTCTCACGTCACTTCTAATCATTCTCCTTACCTGACTTTATTCTACGATACTTTATTTTTATTTTTTTTTTCGTAACTGACTGTTTGTAGAATGTAATATTGATTTCAATCTAGAGAGAAGAACGGAAAAAGGAACATCAAGACTTACTTATTCCTTCAAAATGGCTTTGAGCCTCAACATACACCGACATAATTTGTTTATAAACTGTATTTTTCTGCCTTCGCACAAAAAGAAAATAAGTAATGTGGAAAGAATGAATGCAAAATAACAGAGGAAAGCCGGAGAAAATAGAATATAAAATCGATAAGACGGTTCCATAATGGAAAAAATATATATGTAACAAAAAAATACACACAGATAGAAATATCTAAAATAAGCTTCTTTCTCAAATCAATGTTGAAAACTGTGAAAATTCTTCTCGAACATGCTGTTTGTTTTGGTTTAATTTAGTAAATCTTTCGACTCTTCGCCTTTTTTTTGGTGGCAGCGTTGCTATTTGGCTGTTTGGTTTAGGTCAGATGGAATTTCGAATACATAAACTGTTTGTTTGAAGCAATATGGAAAGAATGACAAACATTCTTGAATTCTTTCGTTCATTTTTTGGAAACTGGATATTTTGAGTCACGGCTATCTACTAGTAACTGCGGTACAAAACATTTTTCTAAAATTTGAGGGTGTTCTGATGCAAATTATGGATTGAATTCTCCAATTATAGCAAATACACATAATATTTTGACCTAACGATCAAAACATCAATGCAGCTTATGAAGTCAGGTTTCAACGCTCATATAAATCATAATTTAGAGCTTTAGGAGCGTAGCTAGGATGAGATTTGATCATTTAGATGACAAATGAACCTCTCGTTGAACAAAAATGGCTCAAAATTATTTATGGCAGATAACTAGTAGAAACCATTCGAATATTAGGTACTATTTCAGATACTATTCCTTAACCGTAACAGAATTTGTATGGAAGATCATAGTTATGACTGTGATTCAACATAATAATCAATTGGAGACCTCTCTTATGACGTCCATAATTTTGTGTCCATAGACACTGATTAGTATTTGTTGAGAATATATCAACAGTCATTTTATATTTGAATTGTAAGAGCAACTACAATTAGTTGACTTCCCCTTTATGAGTTGTTTTCCCCTCTCTATGTAGAAGTTAGTTTTCATTATAACTCGTATGAGACAACATCGTCTCTTATTAAATAAACATTAAGTCACTTTTAATTACATTACAATCGTGCAGTTTATTTATACCAACAGTATTAGGTACAATTAAAGTGAACTAACCAACTTCCTGTTGACAATCAACTAAAAAAGAAAAGAAAGATTAAAAATGGGAGACTTTATTTTGTTTCTCTTACACTTAAATGACTAATAGTGCTAGGCACTGGTAACCTTATTGGAATATTAATTCCAAAGTGCTTAAAAATGATTTTTCAACTACATTTTTCGTGAATGATCTCTAGCTCAATTGTCACAGATCTTTAGAATATGATCTTTTGAGTCAGAAGTGTGGATTAACAACACTGTTCTGTGACGAAGTAAAAAGGCGAATATAGGAGAAATTTTACAATGGACACTGTAAAAGAACAAGACAAAATTAATTTTGTTTTCCTTGAAGAAAAAGAAGAAAGAATTCTCTGGTATCGCCTCGCAATCGCAATTCTACCATTCTCTTGCCTTTTTCTTATTTTATTTTTCATTTATGTGAAAGTAAAACATTACCCAGAAAGGAAAGCAAAAAAATTTTATGTCAATAAAAAGCGACAAAAGTCAGTTTGGAAAATGAAAAAGGAATTTTAAGGGGGAATTTAGAAAAACTGAATATAAAGCTAAGTAAGTTTTATGTCAACAGTTTTACGAAGTGATTGAAAATTTACATTGTAAGTTAATGTCATGAAGTAAGTCATACAAATTTCTGGCATTGAAATTTCTTTACCGACATTTCCATAAAGTAAATCTCCTGCTCACTATGTGACTTGAAGCAATGAAATTTTATGCTTTTCTTGCTCTTTTCAGATTTTTTTTTCTTTCTCCCTTGGTTCAGTCCCGAAGCCTTTGCGATATTCTTGTACATTACAACTGTGTCATTAATCAAATGTTTCCTTACGGATATACGATTTTTGTGTAACATGTGCCTGACATATTTTGTATAACATGTAGTCATTACTTGTTATATTAATGTTGCTAAATTTAATTTACATTTTTTTAATGAGAATGTTAAATTGGATGGAAAAATGTGCTCTTTTTTCTGTATGTCACAAGATCAACTGCCGGCTAGATTCGTAACATTTCTGTCTGGGATGAAAAAGCAAAGAATAAAATGCTCTCTTAAAATTGTGAGAAGAAGGAAAATTGACTAAAAAGGGAAAATTGTTTGTTTGCTGTATGTACAATAGAGAAAATGGAATAAAAATCGCATTGTGTAATTTAATTTCTTTAAACAAAAGCAAGAGATTCTGTCTTCTATGTTCAGTCCCAATTTTCTCTCAAGAATCTTTCCTTTTTCACATTGTTTGATATAAATTGTTTAAATTGTGTATGTACTGAAGTTCAAAAACGTTTTTTTCTTGTCTTCTTATCCTGCTCCGTCATTTTGCAAGATTGAAATGGGGGGAGCAAGAAAAAAAAGACAGAGCGCACACGAGGGCACATGGGATTGTGTTGCGGTAGATGGGAAAATTTTAGAAATGAAAAAGAAAAATTCTATTATACTCACATTGAATGTCTAATCTCCAGCCATCTTCAAGTGCTTCTGAAGGTGACATATGATTGTATGCTTTGCATGACAAATACTTTCCAGCATCGGAACGACTAAGTGTAATTGATAATGTGCTTGTGGTCTGATTTCCATCACTCGATGTCTAATACGTAGAAATGAGAAAAATATGAGATATTTTTTTAATAAAATTATATTTTTTTCCCATAACATATCTTACATTTCACAGGATACGTATGTGTCTTCGAACAGAAATAAAATAAAGGAATGTAAAAAAAATATTTCATACAAAAAAAAAGTTGTAGCAAAAAAGATGAAAGAAGTAGCGTTTAACAATAAATCAAATTTTTTACACACTCATAATTTTTTTTTCTAGCTCGGAACAAAAGTGTTTGGCTTTCTTAGTTCTTTTTCTATCTCCCGTGCATGTACTTTTTTTCTTGTGTTATGCGGACTGCCTTTGGTGGCATGTTCTATCAGGGTTCAACGGAATTTATATTTCATTTCGATTCAAATTGGATTAGAATGTTTAGTAGACAAAAATGAGGATCGAGGATCACGTTATTGATCCACGAAGTTAGAATGCAAGTAAATGCAATCATTGAATCATTGTATTATAATCTTACTAATGATATATTTACCAATAAAAACACTTTTGATGTTTTTAAACGAAAAAAAATGAAAGCATAACCTACATGTCAAGCCTTCTGAACGCAGCTGAACGGCTGTAATTTTGGTATGTAAATAATTCTTAGGGCAAATTGCAACTTAAAGTTTCTTCAAGATAGGTAGATAATATAAAGCTGTGACCGTTTTCAGCGCTCGTGATCCAAAAACAAAAATAGAACAACGTGGAAAATCAATAAAGTTTGCTTAGTATGGGATTCGAACCCAGGATTGCTTTTGTTAGCACAAATAATTTACCAATGAGCCTGACCACTACGCCATCAGCCCAGCCGAACTTTTATAAATTCAGTTGACATTATACAAATAAAAATGCACTTAGCCACAATTAATTTCAATTCAAAATCCAAATTGACAAGATCTTATGAACTTAAACCTTAATTCTATCCAATTATTTACACCACAAAATGCCATTTAAATCTAGTTACATCAACATTATCAAGGCATCTCTTTATGATGAAAAGCTTCTTTCAATTTTAATTAATGAGACACTGAGCAATCTAATGTAATCACATCAATATCTAATTAGCATGTTAAATGAATATTTTACTAGAAAAACTTTTCAAAGATTTTTCAATGTCATGAATCATTATGTAATTACTATCATCTTGATGTTGTTTGTCGCGACTTTGAACTACCATTATTAACAGTCGGAGAAGTTTGGTGTAAATAGATTAAAGTTTTTGCAGTCGTGATTTACTGTGATATTGAAGGTTGTTATTTAATTTATGCAGGGTTAAATTTGAAACTTTTTTAATTTGTTTCTTGGTTTTGAGTTTAGGAATATTCTTTTAATACCTTTGAGTTCTTCAAAAACAACCCCATCCTTAATTTTGAACGTCATAAACAAACAAATCCTATAAATTTAAAACAGTAATGTTTTATCTATAATAATAATAAAAGATTTTGTTACTTCTTGGTAGGAAAATGGATACCGTCTATTATGTTATTTGTATCAGTGAAATTGAACATCTTTGTAAATATTGTCAGAAAGTATTAGATTAAAATATCTTCAAAATATAAACAAATTTTTCTAAACAGAATCTTAAAGATTCTGAGAAATATTTTCAACCTTCGTGAAATCCAATTTTGTAGCCAAGTCCTTCCCAATACAACAGCCCACCATAGCTATTCACGACTTGTTTACAAAAATCATAAACCTGAACGGTACGGCATGGAAAAATTTCATTTTTTGTCTTTAAATTAGGTTTGAAATAGCCATGAGGGCACTGCTACGGCTTTTTACTGCCAACACGGTAACGTAGTGGTTCCCTAGTTACTACCTTGCCTAGACTACATTGTGTCACTGGGAAAACAGACAATATCTGTCATTTTTGAAATTTATGCTCTAAAAACTTCATTCTTCGTTAAAATTATGAACCTACCACGTGTTGGTCACTATAGCTCAAAATTAATAGTTCCATATAATTCATAAAAAAAGATCATTTCTAGCCTAATGACAAAGAAAAGTCTAAAAGCTCTTAAATCCGCACCGGAAAAAAGAAGAAAATGTTGATCCCTGGCCACTGTTGCTAGCATTACTTCAGCCTCTTTTTTATGATGGGCGAACGTGAAAAACACAATTTTCCATTTATTTATCTCTTCTTTCCTTTTAATACTGACACACACTCACTCATATTTTTTTAAGATGGAAATTTTCACAATATTTAAATATTTCATGTCCTGCTCACACGAGCAGCTCCAAAAGCCACACATGAATATTGGAGACTTACATCATCTACTTCCATATTTCTTTTCATAATAATAAATATCTGAGGCAGTTGTAAAAGAAGGTATAATGGCAACAGTAGTATTAGGAAAGAAAAGAAAGAGTTGATATGGAGAAAATGAGCTTTAAAGATACAGAATAATAGATATTTTCGAATATCACACAACAGAGTGAGTGTGCGGAAAAAGAAGAGAGAAAATATGACACACCTATAGGGATTTTAGGGGATAAATACATATTATAAATATATGATACGATATGGTTGAGGAGAAAAAGAGCACAGAATCCATTTTTATGATGTGTTATAATCAAACAAGAAGGTTTTCATGTAATAATATAGCGTGAAAATACAAAAGGAATTGATATAAAAATGCGTTGTACCATGTTCACATGGCGTGGCACAAAAACATGATATAGAGGAATTTATCATTATTATATTCGCAAGGCACATATGTGCGTATGGCGAAAGAGTTTGTTCCGAGTAGAAGAAGTGTCGAAAAAAAAGCTATTTAAATAAATCCATGAAAATATATGTTAACCAACCAGCCAACAGTGAAATAAAAAGGAGACACGATTACATATCCATGTTGTTAAAAAAATATATTCAAATCATTCTATCAATCATATTTAAATAAGATACATACGGTTTCTGTTGTCCTATCTAAACGTTCACCATCACGATACCTACAATGATTGAATGAATATTATGAAAAATAGGGGTGAGATTTTATTTGCGTGCATAAAATATATTTATCTTCTGTACGACAGAGTTGTGATCTTGGTGATGTCTTTTTGTTTGAAATTGTTTGATTGTCATTTTTATGTTGTTGATTAGGTAATTGAACGATTTTAGACATCGTCCTAGACACAGTCCTATAACATATTCTTTCATAGTCAACCCAGGGTTACACCTAAGAAACATCAAGCTATACCTATTGGTATGGAGTCTTTGGAATACTAGGAGATATTTTCCATGCCTTACTCGAGTATTCATCATATTCTAGATTTATTCTACCATAGGGTTGTATCCCTCCAAAATAGTGAGATACCAAATGCCTGAGTTGATGATCTAGTACCTAAATCAATTTCAAAAAGCAACCTGTATTAGACCATGACTGCACCAAACATAAATGATCAAAATCTATAGGCTCAAAAAACAAGATGACAACTCTGCTTTACATAGATCTCTCATAAATTTTGTTGCTTATAATATATTGCCAAGTAATGGTCAACAGAAGTGATTTTTTACTAGCCAACAATATATCTCTTATTTTATAACTCAAATGAAAATATAAGAGTTCTTAAAAGCATCTTTAAAGTTCCACAGATATTGAATCTCAATGTTTTTCACTTGAAAAGTTTGAGAGGTAATCAATAACTCGAGAAATCCTTCAACCATACTTTTTAAAGTAAATCTGAGGAAACTTTTACATGAGAGAATGTTTCATTATTATTATATTACTTCATCTACCCACAACCTAACCCAAAACAAAACCATACAACCCATTTATTTCTTGATTCCGACAGACTTTCAAATAGAGGTAGCACACATTCAAGATTCAAGACCCAAAAAAAATTTAAAACGTAAATATTTGACATGTGATTGTCATGTAATTTCCAAATGCTTTCATTTCCTGCTGCTTGCTTGATTGACTAAAATATAATATAATATTATATTAAGGGTAGAATGGCAGGGTCAAGAAATGAAACAAACCTAAAGGATCAAAACATAATGAATGAGCTATCTTTGTGCATAATGGACAATTTAACGAAATTTATACATTCTATCCTTTTCATGTGAGCTTTACAGGGTTGTGGAACATTATGAAATAGGATGATGTTGAAATGTGCATGTGGAGCGTCCATGAAATTTCTGATTGCTCTCATACACTTCCTAAAATGTGGGACGTTATTATGAACAACCCTTTTCAATGGAATAATAAGAAAACGTCTAAAAATCCAGAAATTTTCTTCGATTTATGTTTTTGAGTTTCTTATCCATTTAAAAATGCTGATTAATAAGGCATAAATACCTGGTGTTGATTCATACTAAAGTACCTTCTAAGAAGTTCCAACATACACCCAACAAATAAATGTCCTATTCAATCAGCATATTTCCCAACAAAATACTCAACACAACTCTGACAAAATTCCATGAAAAGGATTCTACAATTTTCTGCACATCAACAATAACAATGGCTACTTTACATGTTTTCAATTTCCTTGAACTCCCAAATTTATTCATATGTGCAAAATTCTGTCGAAATCTTGGCATTATATTCCCAAATACATCAACTATATAAACAACAGGAATATTGTTTACATGGAAGAGATCGAAAAAAGAAAATAAATGAAAAATAGTTTACCATGTGATAATCGCTGGTGGTCGAGATCCCGCACTTTGACAGAGCAAATCATATCTACGTCCGGCTGAAAGAGGTTGATGTTGATGGGCTCCCAATAGTCGAATATTAAGTGGAGCAACTGCAAAAATATGACAATAGGAAATGAAATTGATAAAGGTTTGAAAATTGTTTGGTTTTGGATGTTCTAAAAGTGTCAATGGCTTGAACTTACAATTCATATCTAATTGGACGGAGGATTCTATAGCGGTCGCTCTAGGATGATTTATTGCTTTGCACGTAAATCTAGAATTTAAATCTTGCCTACTTAAACGTTCTACTACAATTTCACTTCGTAAATATCGTCCGCTTGGCACCATGAATGTCTCACTTTGAATCTGATATCCATCACGATACCAAGTCAATTTTGGTTGTGGCTTTCCCCCAATCACATCACACTTGAGCTTCATTGTATCTCCTTCACTGTATGGTCCCACGACTGTGGTACGTTCGCTGTTTGATTCATCACGTATACTTATGCGTTCGGGGGGAACTGTAAATAAGAAAATTAAAAGAGAAAATCAGAAAAAAAATTTCTTTTCGCCCTAATTTTTCTCATTAAATAAAGTTTTGGCTGATACGGCATAAACATTGAGGATTTGGGGTGAGAGTTGAAGCTTAGCATGAAATTCAATCGAAACCTTAAGTAAGTAAACGAAGTGTTTTAAAAACTTTTCTTCATCCATTAGGTCGTAGATCAAGAACATGTACACAAAAGTTGGAGAAAATTTCATATAAAAAAAACTTTATTTTTTGATTAATTGGAAGAAGCATATTTTCCATCTCAACTGCTTATAGTAGTCACCCCCATACATACATTTATTTGGTATATGAAATCGCATTTGTCGTATAATGTGTTTTGAGGGAGAAAGTTTTGTCTCGAAAAATAAATAAATTTCAACCCTTTTCTTCGTCTTCCTTATTTTTTCTATCTTAATGTTTGTGAACGACTTTAGAGTTATAAAATAAAAACTACAAAAGCTCTTTCACACATACACACTTTCACGCTCTGTATATAAATCTATAAATTTTCTTATACCATACCCTGCCGTTATGAGAAAATAGTTTAACATTCTTATATTCAACTTTCATACTGCAAGCTTTACATTTTTATGCTTTTTTTTGTTCTTGCTCCTAGCATCAAGTCAAGTTGAAAATGTCAGAGAGTAAATCATTTAAGGCGAAACCATTAAAAAGTTTCATAATCATTTGACAATGGATGTTGTGTTCGAGATTATTGGATGAAAATGTTAACCTTTGTACAGTCACATTGAATTCTTGTTTGGATTAATTCATGAGAGAAAGTTCATGCTTGCTTCGACAAGGATACATTTGGATGTAGAATGAATGGGTCGAATTGATTGTAAAATTTCTCGAATCAGGAAGCAGTTGAAGAGCAGCTATGGGGTTGGTCTGCTACACTAGCGATCCCTGGTTCGGCTAAGAGAATGTCTAGTCAGATATGGGTGTTTTTTCAGGGTATACCTAAGAAACTGGCACCCTAAACATGATTGACTTTCTTAAAAAATATTTTCAATTTAAATTTTTTTATAAACTCTGCTAAAAGTTCCACAAAAGTCCACACATTCCCGCAACTGTAACTTCAATCATCATTTTTGCTTACTCATTCCAATATTTTCTGTAGAAAAAAAATATATATCCTCCATGTAAGCACAAGACATGTGAAATAGCAAGCACAAAGTTCATAGAATAAGTTTTAATGATTTTTATGAATATGAGTACTGCAAAATAATCAATTTATATCCAAGATGGAAACTTATGACTGAACAGACGCATGCAGAAAAAAAAATCCCAGAAGAAAAGCTTTCAAAGAACTTCAAAGACAGAAGAAAATGCGCTAAAAAAGTATAAACTATGTGAGTTTTAAAGGATAGAGTGAGAGAATAAAATGTCATATAGCTTGAATGTTGCTTAATGCATTACGATATGACTTTCAGCTATATTGAATTTGAGAACTGAAAATTTTACTGTAAAAACTTTTCTTTTTGCTCCATTCAAGTTGAAAGGAGATGAAAGAAAAGAAGGAAAAATTGCAATCGCATTTATTTTTCAATTCCTTTCTCCTTTCAATCCATCCGATTTGTATGTGTGTATATTGGCAATGAAGAGCAGATGATGATGAAAAAAGAGGAGAATGAAAAGAAGTATTTTTATAGCATTTTCTATCAATCAACATTCCTCTTCAATTTTCAATGCATTCATGTAACGATCAAACTATCTTTATAGTTAAGGATGATGAACTAAAATAAATAAGAGAGTTGGAGATTTATTGACGAGGATAGGGCATTTTTGAGCGCATAACTTTGAAAGTGCTGTTAAGTTTGATTTTTTTTGGATTCTAAATTATTTTTTCCAACATCGATGGATATCAGCTACATCCATTCTACTATAAAGCAGAGTCAGAAACTTATGGATTTTAGAGTTATTTTTTATAGACAGAACTATTTAAATAAGCGTCTAAAACTCAAGTAAATTGAAAAAATTCGAGGAATTGCCCTCAAAATCGTCTCTTTTAGAAAACTCTCGTAAGCATATTGAACAGAACTTCTTTTTTTAATTCCATTGCAATTTTACTTCTAATTCCCATACATTTAGTTACAGTTTCACTTAGCAAGTGTTAAACTATTCAAATTTTAAAGTAAATAAACATCTGCTTTGAAAAATCTTTCTATTTCAACACCATTCCAACAAACAAAAGCCAAACAGACACCGAAAAATTGTAAAACAGTTCCACTTCAATCCACAGTTTAGGAATCCACTTAAAATGGAGAAAAAGAGAAGGAGTGAAAAGAATGATGAATAAATGAAAGCAATTTGGTAGTTTCAGAGCTTTAAGCAAAAAAAACATTATTGTGAAATGAGCTGAAATATTTCAGTCTGCTTGAATATTTGAGAATAAAAATTTAGTAGTCAGTTAGCTAACCACTCGCAATGGTTGAATGTGCTCTGTACTGATGAACATTTTCATTTGAACTTTTTTTTTGTTGCCATTCTTTAAAATATTTTTTTTTCTTTTCACTTGAAAAAGCTCCATTTTGAGTCGATGAGGCAAAAAAAGAGAACTAAGCGGAGGAAAAAATGATTTTAAAAGCGGATATATAGATGCGATTAAGGTGAACAAGAGAGATTAAAGTCCCGAATTGAAAATTGGAAAATTCTTTATCTCCTTTCACCGTCTTGCCTTTTCTTTACGTATCACATTTCATTCAACTTTTTTTTATCAATAGAATCAATTTATCTTCTCATTCGATGTGTTTGTCATTCAATTTCATCTTTATCATATTTCTTACATCGTGCTTTCTCACACATGCATGCTTATGAACTTATTGTGTGACTTTCATTCACATTCATCTTTGATATTTTACGAGCTGAAGTGTATCTTGGAAACCTTTGTAGAACATTTCATTCACAAAAAATATGTATTTTTGCTTCTTTAATTAAATTTTCTTCTATAGGATGTAAAATATTAATTTGAGATATTTTTGTGAAATAAGAGTCTTTTGAATAAAATTATTTAAAAAAAACATTTCTTAAGAATTCTTCCTTAAATTAAGGGATCTGTTCATAAATGATGTCTATAGAAAATAAAAATAATTAAGTGGCGTAGCCAAGTGAAAATTTAATCCCCCCCCCTTTTTGGGAAAATTGGTCCAAACGAAAGTATTATTTAAAATTGCTAGGATTTTGAACTATTAAACTCCTACCCCCCTCCTACCCCCACCCCCTTCACCTTTAAAAATTCTGACTACGCCGTTGACCTAATTATAAGATTAGCGATTCATAACTGGATCCGAACGAGCCCCCAAAAAAAGTTTCAAATTACTTTTTACTAGTGTAGAACATCTACAAGAAAAATTCTTAGAAATCATCCCAAAAATGACATTAAACATTTAAAAGATCATCCCTAAGTTTGCGTGTCTGGGTGAAATGTTACTCAAGGGTATTTTCGCAGTTGCAAGAGCAACTCCTTCCATTTTGTTTCATTTGCATCTCAAGTTACGTCAAAGAAACTCTAAACTTTTAAAATCAGAAGCAGTTAGAACATAAAAAGGTAAATGGATCCCCAAAAGAGAACAAGTCTAAAACTTTTCCATCAAATATTCGAGAAAGAAAAAAAAACTTTCAATTTCCCACGAGCTTTAAATCCTCCTTTTCCCAAATTTCATCATCAGCACCTCTCAATTTTGCATTTAAAAAAATAATCTTCAATCATGAAACTTTCATGCTATTTTCAAATGATTTTCATTTTATGGATATAAATTTTTAACGCTTATTTCTTCCTGCATGTCAAAATCATTACATCCTATATCCTCTCTATAAAGGATATTCGAGGGAAGAAGACAGAAAGCAAGATGAAAATCATGCAATATGTAGAACATAAATTTTTCATATTTTTCTCTCCATTTTCCCTCTTCACCCTTCTTCATTCCTTTGACTTTAGTCGACTTCCCTCAAAATGCGACACATAATCCGCATTTGATGAATAGCATCTAATACTTAATATGTGTGTACTTCAGAATGCGACAATATGGTGTTTCATCTAATCAGCTAAAGCTTATACAGATTTTGATACCATTAAAGATGCATTGACGGAAAAAGACATTCGAGGATGAGCAATATATAGATGGGGATGTATGGTTAAAAACGGAGAGATGAGACAGGTTTCGCGAGTGAATAAATTAAATTTAATTGAATCCGCTATGATAAAGTATAAAATGCGAGAAATGCTAGATGCAAATTTTTTTTATCATATATTTGTATGTACTTTTTCTGATTTTTATTCGGGCTGGTTTACTATAAGTATTGGGAGTGAAAGGTTGATGGTTTGTCTGGTTTGTTGGTCATATAGTGTAGGAAGAATTTTAATTAAAATTCTCGACACCAGAAGGACCAATCGAGATGTGGGTTTCCCTGTTAGATTTGTCACAAATTCATAGTTGAAGCAGTAAGTCCAAAACAGTGGTCTTCCTGTCTGCATCCTTCAGAAAAGATGATTTTGGATTAAAGATTTTCTAATTTAAGGTTTTTCTGTTTACTTATAGTGTTTTCTGAAACTCTGCCTTACATATTTCCTAAGTGCTTCCCAAGACACCAACCAAAGCTACAGAAACTCCAAAAATGCGCCTTATACCCACCCACGCTCAAATCCATTTCCAACTTTCACTCATATTATTATATATTCACCATTATACACATCAGCAGCTTATGTATAAAGTATCAGCACCAACAAGCAATGGCAGCAATACAATAAAATACAACACTGCCGTTGCTAGTTGTAGCTAGCAGTGCTGCTTATGACGAAACATAAAGAATTCCTCTTTTATGGTTGAAGACGAGGAAGGATGGAGCAAAAAAAATTATTAATATTTTCACCACATTCATCTTTCTTTCCAGATCTTTATTTTTGTTACCGCATTTTCTTCAAAGAAAACGAGATTTCAGCATTTTACCCGTACATGACAGAATGTGTATGGATATGGATTGGAATATTTTTCATATTTACTTTATTTCATTTTTTATCCTGAAAATTAATTTTCCTCTTTTTCATCTTGAACACTCTTTTATCATATCCACAAGGAAGAGAAATGGAAATACAGAACAAAATGTAATGAAACTGAAGTGTGTCAAATTGAAATGTTGATAAATGCACGTGGAAAAAAGAAGAATGAAATTATTATTTTATTTTGTGTGAGAATTTTTCCATATTTATAAAAAATGACCAATTTTTTCCTCATAACAATTGTAGCAATTGAACTTGATGAATGGCTGAGTGGGTGCTAAGCGGAGAATAAATTTTCGTACATTTTTATTTTTAATGGTATTTTTAACGAGGTTTGTTGAAGTTATGGGATGAATTGCTCGTGCTTTAGCTGAGTGTCTACTCAATTTATTTATACAACTAGCTTTAGTGGTCATTCACAAATGACTATTGTAAAAATTTAATTTTTTTTATTTTTGAGGAAATTTGTACGTCTCGTTGCCAGATCCAATTGCTGTCTATCATAGTTTGAATAAAAATCAAGGCAAGCTAATATTTTCAAAATTTTAATAAAAATTTGTGAATTTTGAGGATGATGAATTTTAGTTTTTAGGACTTTATATCCTTAGCCATCTGAAAATCCAAGCAGATGGCCAAACCTACGCATAAAGGACTTCTTTACTTCAAGAAATCATGAAAAACTTCCAGTCTCGTTTTTATAAATTCATCATTAAAAATTCATAAACCAAATGTCATGATCGTTTTCTCAGCTTTTAATATGATTGAAAGCACATTACATTAAGATGATTCTTGAATTCTCGTATTGGATTTTCATAAAACAGGCTCAAGAGTAAAATGTCAGTAGGAAATAAAAACTTCTGTCGTTAAAATTTGAAATGTCAGATAATAAAATATTCATAAATTTTCAATATTCTGAGAATGATGTCTATAAATATTTCATTAGGTCATGAAAATTATGACAAATCTTGATTTCTTCATTTCATTTTACAGATTTTGATTTATGCTGGCGAAATGCCTCAACAGATTAAATCTCATGACTAATTACTGCGGATTTTTCATTTTATTGTCGTCAAAAGAATTTACGGGTGATTTATTTTACATAACTTAATCGACCTAAATTATGATTTCAACCCGCATCTGTTCAAATAATCATATATTCATATCAATAGCATAACACTTCCCCATCAGTCACTGATATGTCTTAGCTGAAGGGGATATGATGGGAGAAAAAATGTTTTGTGGTTTGTTATTAAATTTCTGAGCGGTAAATTGATACACATTCATGCACGACTATATTGTATTATGGTATAATTATGGTCATGCGAATGCCATCATTTATAATTGCATATACATATATATAACATCATTATAAGCATATCCATATATTACATTAATTTATCAAAGTATCGTTCTTACTTCAGGATCAAAATTCAAGCATGTTATTTATGTGATCAACAATAATGAAAGTCTCGTAATATGCTTTGTGTAATTTGAAGAGAATTTCAGTGTTGGGGTGTTCATAAATGACGTCTAACAATTATTTGGTGATTTAAAGATATGTACAGGGGCTGAAGACCCCCTTAAGATTTATACTTTTATTAAAAAAAATTCTGAACCCCCTCGAAAAATTTAATATATTTTTTTTGTAAATATTCCATGACATAATAGAAGCTGGAGGGTCAAGGACTTAAATTTCTTTATAGACGTCATTTCCAAATAACCCCAGAAAAATTTCAAAGAAAATTCCATTCTATTATGACTTGAAATTCCTTTTCTAATCTGCCTTTTGCATGTTGCTCTCTTGCTCTATATGAAATCCGATAATTAAGGATTAAATGCCATAAATGAAACAATGAAATGAATTTTTTCCTCAAAAGCTAATTTAATTGCTTTGGTTCTGTGCTGTATTTTTTTTTTCATTTTGTGAATTTTTTTTCAGTTCCATAAAAAATGAAATTAAAAAAGTTATTTTCTCATCTCGCCCACCAACAACAACAGCATATCCCAAAAAATATGTATAAAATGGAATAAAATTTTTGCAGTAAAATTAAATCAACCATAATGAGAAATATTGCATCTCCATCTTCAATCCACTTATGAATAAATTACAATCTCATGCACATTCCATTTATTTTCGGTTTTGCATGGAATGGGAATCTAAGTGATATGTATACCGAGATTTACAGCATAAAAATAAAAAATGGAACGTTGTTTAAAGGCAGCAAAGGAGATTATTCGCAGGTGAGCGATTGTGGCGCATTTCCTTTGAAAATTCTGCACTGTAGGAGGTTATTCGTTTAACTCGCAGTAAAAACCACAAATTTATCATACATACATTAACGTCCGTTACCACATAATTTCCGGCAGCATCATATTTTCAATTTGTATGATAATTTCTTTTGAACAATTTTGTTATGTGCCGGGGTTATGCGTTATTGTGATGGAATTGTAAGATTTGAGGTATTTGCGTGTGGTTTTAGTTTAATGATTATGAGTGCTGATCATAAGTCCTATTTTGTGGGCATGTGATGATAATGGAGATGATTATTAATAAAAATATCTATAAATTTTTTGAATAATCCTTTGAATACCTTTAATATTTCAATATATACCCGAGAGGAACAACTTAGTCATTGGGGTACAGCTGCTTATAACGGCAAAACGTCAAAAAGACGTTAGGTATGAGTCGTGAATGTGCTTTTTGTACTGAATTTTTATAAAAATGCCTTTATCTCCATAACTACCCAAAATGACGATTATGTCCAATTATTTGTCTATATGACTCAATTAACCTCAAATTTCAAATCCTTAAAAAATATAATCCCAGCATTCTAGCTTGAAATAATATTATTTAAGCCTCTCAAATTTGTTTAAGTAAATCGAGCATCTCTATTCATGGACTTAGCAGTACTGTGAAAATATGGAATGAAAAAGTTTTATTTTTTCCACTATTTAATAATGTGAATTATGTGAGGAAGAATGATGATAAACTATTTTTCGCTATTTTTGAAAAAAAAAAAAATGAGAAAGGAAGATGGAGAGAGTGAAAAAATATGTTTCACATATAAAGGATAATACGAAACTACAATGAGAGATATTGTTTTAAGAGAAATATATATTATTTCGTATGTATTTTTAGTGCACTCTACGTAGAGATTTATTTTTATAAAGTTAAATGAAAAATAAGCACAGAAATGAAACGAGTATAACTCAGTCAGTTAAAACATACAGAAAATAAAATAAAAAACTTTTTATTTCATCCCAAAAAAAATGTACATCACACATGAAAAAAAAGAGAGACCGACGAGTGGAACGATACGAGCTGCATTTTTAAAACTTTAATTTGATTTAACTTTTTAACTATTTTATTCTCCACATACATCCATGCACATGTGTATCAACGCAATATCACATCATTTGGATTGGATTTGGTTATTTAGTTGCTATGCTTGTGGAAAATTTGTCAATATCTCGGTTACTGCACATTCACAATGTCCGGTAGGCACTTATCTTGAATTTATAGTCAAAGCAGCTCCTTAGAAATTTAATGTTCTGTCTTTTATATGTAAGTCAGTGTTTCTCAAGCTATTGTGGCACTCGGTACTCTATGACTATTTTTATAGCACATCTAGTGCATTAAGTTTGATTCAAACTCAATTTTAGATAGAAAATATAAAATAGAGACATATTTTGGTGGTTTGCTGAAAAAATCACACCCCCCCCCCCCCATTTAACCATTATGACTACGCAGTTAGGAGGGTCGCAAACCCAAGCCTGTGCGCCATCACATCTCTCATTCTCCTAAGAAGCTTTTACGAAACAGTACACAGCTTGAGAATCCCTGATATTCATACACTCATAAGACATTATCCATCTTCAATTATTCCTAAACAATGTTTGTTATATTAGATTTTAGGAACACAAAGACTCTCTTGGGATGTTCAATTAATTAAAATTTTCTCAAGCATAAAAGCCCACAATCGATATATCTTGTAATAATAATAATAATTATATTTCCTTGTATCCATTTACGTCTAAAAATAGATTTGCTTTGAGATATCATATGCCTGTTCAATTTAGGTAGTAAATATTAATTTTATTCTTGGAAATTTTAATGACATTGAAAGGTTTTGTTTCTATTGTTTGTGTTATCTTTAATTTTATTTTCCAAATAATTATTGTATCCTTTGTCCATTAAAATTCTGAGGAAAATAATTTTTTGAATACATATGACATAGTTGTGAATTATATTTATCGAATCATTAGCAGGCAAATTTGCTAGTCTGAAAGTAAATCCATTTAGAATAAAGAGCCTTAACCTTTGATTTAGTTCTATTTTTAAGCAGTCAATCACAGCAATCTTGCCAAAAATAAATCTATCAAGTCACTCAATACTACGTCCTTTCAGCCGTTAAGTATTTGTATTATTTTTATAATTTTTTGATTCGTCATTATGCTCAAAATAGAAGTTTCTTAGAATTTTGTTTTCTAACAATCATCCATAAATACGAGAGCAGCATCATAAAAATCATAAATTTTATTAAATTGTTCATGAATAATGTTAATCCACTGAAAATGGCAGCATAATTTCTTTCGACATCAACCAAGAGAGAGCGAGAAGAAAAAGATGTAGAAAGTCCTCGTGTCATACATCGAGGGAATTAAGCGCATTTTCCCGCACAGATCAGTAAATAAATCCATAATTCAGAATGTAAAAATAAGTACCCACTTAATTTATTTCCCCAAATGAATTGAAAACATAGCATAAATGCTTGAAATATATAATTGTAGCTGAAAAAAATTCCGGAAGCTATTTCAAAACATTTGTATGGTTTTAGTACAAATTAAATCTGTCACTTATACTTCACAAGTAATGACAGCAACATTTGTATGGTTCTACATACATTTACATTTCGAGAAAATAAAATTTATGAAAAAATGTACTTTTTTGCTGTTTTATGACTCAAAAAAATTTAATTATGCATTAATAAATCATAAAATATCATAAAACATCAAAAAAGTGTAAAAAAGAATCAAAAAAGTGTAAAAAAAAGTTGCCCGCGGAGAGGATCGAACCCACGACTTGAAGGGTTTTTTAATATAAGTATTCTTTTTAAGCGTCACGTTAAACTTTGACTAATCCAACGTCAGTGATTTTTTACACCAAAAACAGAAAAGTTAATTTAATTAAGTTTAGGTGAGGATTTTCAAAAAACTAAATACGTTGCGCACCCCTACGAAATAGCAGCTATTTAATGCAAAAAACCCGAAGTCTCTACGTGCTTCCCCTGCCGAGTTTTTGAGGCAGCAGGCCAGCCAGCGGGCCAGCCAGCGGGCCAGCCAGCGGGCCAGCCAGCGGGCCAGCCAAAGTGGACCTTTAAGCGCATTACTTTCTAAGGAAAATGCGCTAAAAACCATAATAAATGCGTCAATTAACTCGTATATATTTTTATTAGCCATTCTTACTCATCATGTTTTCAACTTTCGTCGTAGCATTTCACATATACATCACCGAGTCATAGAACACACACAGTCAGTATATGTATATATCATGAAATAGTTTATTATTCAGAAAAAAATCGCAAAAAAGCATGCAATGGCAATTTATGTTGAATTTTATTGCATTTATGCCAGCTTTTATATAAATTTTTTTATCCTCATTCCTTTCAACTCTACTGCAACGGCTGCGAATCAAACATTGTCGGTGGTGAAGAGAATCGAATGTTTTGGCAAATGTGAAGCAGTTTTTTTTGTTGTGTATGTCAAAACAGCCGTTGCTGCTACAGCTAACAGAAAAAATATATATAATACAAAACAAATGAACCAAGAGGCAAAAGATGTGAACCGAACGATATAATAATAAAAAGTTTTCTGTTAGTTTTTTATCATATTCCATTCCTTTCCTAACATCCACATAATATATCTATGATCTTTCGCTAACTGCAGAGTCTTAAATGTCAAGAGCGAGGAAAAGCGATTTATTTAACTGTAAAATATTATGCTTGTGTATATGTAATAAAGCATAAGAAGAATGGGGGAGAAAAAAAAATGAAAAATGTTTTGTCGCATGAAGGAATGAAAGATCACATACGAGAAAATGCTTTCTCCAGTATATTATATACGATTATAACTTCATTGCGATGCTAGTGATATAAAAATGATATGAAGAGACACACACACACTCATAAAAAGAGGAAATTTCTTAAAGTCACTTTTTAGTCTTCTTTTAGCGCAATTTCGAAAAAGAAAAGAAAAATAATAATCGATTTTGTTTTGGTCCGACTGTCTGTCTAGTCGAGTGACTGTCTATCCATCAGTATGTATTCTTTCGTCCATACGTCCGTATGTCTGTTCGTTTGTCTGTATATCTTTAATTCAGTTTATTATTGAATTTCAAAAAGGCGTCAATCATTTTTTACTTAAACAGGAATTTTTTGAGGGATTTAAAATTTTTCTTTAGTTTATGGCCTATTCCAAGGACGCAATTTTTTTTTGCCCAATTTTTAAGAATGACTTTGCGAGTAGTCTTCATCATTTTACTGTAAAAAAAATAATTTTTCGATTTTAAAATAAACTAATAAAAACTTCTATTGAATTCTAATTTTGAGGAGGTTGGTGCCCATCTAAGGACCATCCCCTGAAAATGCTAGGCCATAGCTAGGCTAGAACCAATCTTCTGACATCACTACAGTCTATATTAGATCATAAAGAATAAGAAATGACTATTACAGTCCAAATAATTCAAAAAACAGAGACTTATCCCTTCTGAGTCTTAAATCTATGATTAGTTTAGATATTACATTATTTTGGTACTAATAGTGTAGCCCTAAATTTTTCCAAGTAGATCTAGACCCTCGAGGACTCTCCCCACTTATCTATGCTCTTGTTTGGTACCAAAGTATTACACCATTGTTGATTCTGAAGCTGCAATAATGGCGCTTTCTATCCTTAAACTCGTAGTCTCTTTTACTAGATTTTCTCTCCATCATACAAAATTCACAGTTTGGCACACAAGATGAAAGTTAAATCCTCTGAATTGTTTTTCAAATTATCAACTTCTCCCTCCATCCCTCACTCACTTACTCACATTTATTTCCATTCTTCTTCATTCTTTTCTCAGATTCTATTGTGTGTATATTTCTATCATTTATAAATTTATTTTTATTCTTACGTCTTCTTGTATGTTTGCTATACAAGAAAAAGAAAAAAAAAGTTTTTTTTATGTTTCCCTTTTTGCTGGTGTTTTTGTTTTTATTATAATGCATTCATACATTCTTATAAGATTGTTAATCTTTTGGCACTTTAGGTACTTATGAATATCGTCATAATAGTTATGAATCGAAATATGTTATAGACATAAAAATATATAGAATACAATTTTTTACCCCCTTACACATTTTTTGTGCTTTTCTTTCCTTTCTTCCTTCTCTCTGTCTTGCCATTCGACAATGAGAACCTTTTTTCTCACAATAAACAATAGGCATTCATTCGTACATTTCATTCATTGTTAACTACATTGTGTGTGCATGTGTAGGTTACATAAATATATCACAAAAATATTTTTGTGTACATGTCATCATAGGCAAGGTATGGTAAATAGCTTTTGTTGCTCTGAATGAGACAAAATTACGTTTATGTGCACATAGGAGAAATTGGATATACTTGGAAGATGGAATGAAATTGGTATTATAAATTATTTGAAGTAATCGTACTTAGTATTAGAAGCGTAGGCAAATTATGACAGAAATTAAGATGAATTGTTTAATTTAACTTACGTTTTGGGGAAAATTTTTGAATAATGTTTTTTGAATTTTTCGTATTTAAGTTGGCTTTGAAAATTTATTGCGTATTTTTGACATTTTTCTTGTTCTTGATTTTTCTACAAATTTAAAATCTCGCAAAAATTCATTTATTTCAAAAATAGACGATACTACACGTTGTTCAGATCGCTGCAACGCGTTGCTAATAATCAGTTTATTTTTTCAGCAATTGAGTTAATCAAAAATGATTTAAGCAAAAAATAAAAATAAATAAATTGGTGAGTTTAAAAATTGTGACACATGTTTTGATTATTTTTTTCACTTTAATCAAAGTTGACTCAGATTTATAATCCAACAATTTTTTTAATAAACAAATTAAATTTTTTGTAAGATGTTGTCTTGTTTTTAAGTAGAATGAATTTGATTATTATACTTTCAGGTTCATTCTATTTTGGAGCTCGAAACCCCCTTGCATGTCCCTGAATTGAAACATTTAAGTAACACCCCAATAAAATGTCATCAGTCACTCAGTTTATGACATCTGGTAACCTAATTACACCTTAATAGCAAATATTTTAATAAAAACAACACAGCAGGTAGTCCACGCAATAGCCACTTACACCTAACAACTCAACAAACTCGTTTATGTCAAATCAAACTTTCGCTCATAGACATGCAGGCTTATTTCACGAAAGGAAGCAACACTTCATTAATCCAAAAACACTCTATAAAAAAGAAAATTTATCAATCCTTGGAACTGCTTGTAGGAGGGCAAAAGAGAAAGGAATAAAAATCCGAATGTAAGGGGAGGTCACATACAATATACGTAGAAATAAGTAATGCATAAGAAGGTGGAAAGGTAATAATAAATAAGAAAATTATGGTGAAAATGATTGAAGTGGCAGTCACAAGGAGTAAGAATAGAGGTGGTGGATATGGGAGTAGGAAAAAAGCTATTATGAGGTAAATTGATTGCTTTCGCTTTCAGATTTTACGAAAGCCTATTAATTTCATGTGAAAATAAAGGACTATAGTTGTGGGACAAATGATATTTTCAATGCTTTTTGCCGTTATACCTTCGACAATTTTTGCTTTCTCATTTCATTTTCTGTGTAGTTTTATTACCATTTCCAATTGAATTTATGACATACATACGTACTCATATGAACTCGAGTCGTGTGTGTGTAGATGCATAGATTTCGTGCTGTATGGAATACGATAGTCTGTGGTGTTTGTATGTGCATTTATGAAAATCTTCTCAATAAATGTTTTTAAGCTACTATGATTTATTGCCTACATACAAGCATGGTCCATTTTATTTCCTTGTAATTTTGTCATTAATTGATAAATATGATAAATTAGTGTTATTATCAAGAACGGAATTATGATGATTAATTTTTGATTTAATTGCCGACTATGCTTTTGCGTTCTAATACACAACTTCTTTATCTACGTGCACATATAGATAGGTTTTTCTTCCAATATTAATATTATTATGTTAGCCATGAAGCTTTCCCATGTACATTTCTACGAGCTGAACATATCTTACATACATATCTACATACATATAAAATGCTTAATAAATGAATGTATGCTGTTGTTATTTATTTATATATTTATTTAGTTTTTGGCCATGTCTAACTTGTTCTTGGCATCAAGAAAATAAAATTTCAGTTTTTTTGTGTGCTGTGTAGTTTGGGGTGGGAGATTGGACGATGTGGATAGAGATGAGTTAGAATTAGCAATAAAATGTGGCAGCTTTTGACCAACAAAAACGCTTTTTGCTGTATACAATTTTTCACAAAAATCAGTCAAGAATTTTTGATATGAAAAAATGGTCCATGAAAATTTAAAAAATAACGGTCGTGAAAATTTTAAAAAATAACGGTCAAGAAAAATTTAAAAATAACAGTCAAAACTTTCAAACTTGTTTAAATTTTCCGTTAGAAAAATTACAGATACAACATAAATTTAGGTAAAATCATGTCAGGTGGACAGACAACACATTGAAATGAATTTCCTTCTGGGATAATACAACTAAAAAAGATTGGAATAATTTGAAAGGATGATAAAGAGAGTCTTTTGCTCATTCAGAGGCTAGCTTTGGTCATAAATACCTCTTATCTTTTCAAATAAAGCAATTTCGCCATGACTGAATATTCATCATAATGAAATACAATAAAAAAAACGAAATTTCTCCTCATCATTCTCTCTCTTTTGATTCATTTTCTCGTCTCTAACCACAATCGTTTTTCTATAAACGGAGGAACAAAAAAATACAGCACAAAACCGTAACCTAGTTTACAAAAGAAAAAGGATGTTTGCATACATGTACATGTGCCATAAAATATACCAAAGATACTTTGAAGGACATCAAATAGATTTCATTTCAATCGCTGTATCATTTCTCAATGTTCATGGATAGAATCTTTAATTCATGCTTCTGCTTCTTTTTTTGTTCCACTTTTCCCAACCATTAATTTTTCTGTCTGTTTTACTACCGCGTTTTCCTTGAAAATGAGATCGAGTAGGATGGAGAAAAAAAAAATGTTTCTTGATAAGTTGAAATTAAATAATGTTCTGTGTATATTTATGTTGGGTGTGAGGATTGAAGATGAGCATCCTTTTCGAATGAATTTCTACGCGATTACGATGTTTGTTGTTATTTTTGTACAAATTTTAGTGTCTGTATCTGTTTTTGTGTGGAATATTTAGGAGAATTTTCAAAATATATTCCAGAGGAGCTATCCGATTGATTTTGCAGCTATTTATGGAGGATAGATCCCAAAAACTCTTTATTGACATACATTAGAGGGGTTTGATCTCTTAGAAAATTATAACTAGCCCTACAAATATACCAAGGAATGCAACTTAGTGATACTAATTTTCTAATCCATTTCAGTCAAATTTCGAATATGGAAACCCAGAAAATGCGCTTCCGTGCCTTCTTTATGTAAGCTTTATTACTTGTTGGTATAATTTTTACATGAACTGAATTTTTCAAGAATATATACACTTGAGTGTGTACCTATCACATGAGTAATGAAGCTTAAAATTATTCAAAAAAGTTTCGTAAGATTCTTTATATAATTTATTCCGAAAACTTGAAGTTTGATACTCCCAAACACTTAGTCAGTAAACCTTGGTTAATAATTTAGACATCGGCATAAATTATTCTAAAACACGCAATAATTTTTTGTTGGGAACTCTTATAATTTCATTTGTAGCTGTATTACATTAATTTATTTTTGACTCTAACTTTGCCTTTTAACTTTCAGATCAAAATTTAATTTTGTGGCTCTTTGGATGAGAACGTGCTTATAATATTAGCAACACATAAAGAATCTACAATATTTTTTAATATTAGAGCACCCACACTCATTAAATAAGATGAAAAATTCCAATAGACCTAAGCACTTAAAGTCCTTTAGAATTTAATTTAATTTCATAAAATTTAACTTTTATTTGAAATTCCTCAGCAGCATCACACGAAGCTATAAAATTTTCTCAAGAACAGCTTTCTTTGTGTTCACTTCTAAAAACAACATTTCGAGACACTTGTTTCGTGCTTTGTTTCACAAGATGTCATTTTCACATCAAGTGTGTGTGTTTTTCATGAATAAATTCTGAATGAATTTTTTTAAAAAGTCGAGAGTAAAAGAGTCGTCCTGCTGAATTTTTCTAACCCTCCTCCTTCCCCGTCAAAGAGAAATTTCGGTCTATGCTTTTGCCTAAACATACAGACGAAATTGAAATGTTTAATTATTAATTCAGTTCTCTCAATTTAATGGATGTTTGTTTAAAAGGAAATTGAATTGACACAAAACAAACCGCATATTTTACTTTATGTGTAGGACTAAAGTAAATTTCCTAAATATTGTAAAAGTTGGAATTTTTGAAAATCTAAATGCGGTTTTAAAATAGTCAAGTACTTAAAATTAATAGACACAAACTAGTGATATAGTATTTGGAATTTTTGGACAGATGGTAAAGGGCTATTAAAGCTACATCATTAACTCAAACATTTGATGCAGGCACGTTGCTAGGGGTAGGATTGAGAGACAAATCCCCCTCGACGGAAAAAGTTCTTCAATTTGCTAGGGTTTTCGAGAAAAATTCCAAAAATCCACTCCCCCCCTTAAATTTTTTCTATACAAAAATTTCTGGCTAGGAACCTGACTTGATGTAATTGCAATAACTTGACTTCATAGTTCGACTAAGATTTTTTTTAAATTTTAGAAATAAGAACGATTTTAAAAAAGCGACAAATTTTTAAATTATAAGCTTTGAGTTCCCCTCTAAAATGACCTCCTGTGATGAGTCTGAATAATTATTGGTTAAATTTTATTGGTTTCTAAGCAGAATCTCTTCAATCTAGAATTTTTTTCTCTCAAAACAAAATTTGTGCATAAAAAAGTGCAATAAATCACTTCAAATTTTTTTTCAAGTATCCTCTATACTCTCTCCATAAAAATCTCATTAAATAACTTCTATCAGCTCAAATCAATACTAAAAAATCTAAACTTGAACGAGAAAAAAAATCATCAAAAAATTTTCATTCTTTCCCCGAAATGGCAAAATGCTTTTAATCAGAAATTCAAACCCCCTTCAAATAACGAAACTGTTCAACATTACTTTCAACAAAAATAAACTTTCTTTATTAAATTTTCTTAAAAACCTTTTCTTCTTTCAAATTCAAATTTTATATCAAAGATATAATTTTTCTCTCTCAATCCACTTCTTTCTCCATTCTCAAGTTCATTTTCTTAAATTATTCATCAAGTGCCATACTTTTTAGACGCTCCTCAAATAACTCAACATTTTATTGCGATTTTTCATGTGATGAGAAGCACAGCAGCCAGAGAAAGAGAGAGAAAGAGTATAAAAGGAATCACGAGAAGAACTTAAATATAGCTTTCTGGTATCTGCCATACATTACATAAACAGTTCTTCTTCCAATGCACGTTCATGTATATGTAGCAATGTTTTGTTTCGATACACTCACTTTCCGAAAATACAACAAAAAAAAATTGAGGGGTATTGTGATAAATTTGCGGCGAAAACGAAATATCTGTGTCCAGCATACAAAATAACGTAACATAAATTCAAGATACATACAAAGAGTGAAAAAGATAAACTAGATGCGGATGAAGAAAGTAGGGAGGAGAGGGTGGTAGAGTAAAACTGCCAAAAAAAGAAGAGCAAGCAGCACAAGCAACAAAATTGTTTATATTTGTCTATGGACAGAATGTGCTCCTCCGTTACTAGCATAAAATTAATGTTTTGCCAATTGCATGTGATTTCTCTCGTACTCTTGTTTGCTATTCGGAGGTTGACCATCGACTTTTGATCTTGCCATCAAATAGCGAGACACGTTCCGACTTTGAACAGCTAAAAGTAGGTCATTTGATTCTCAAAGCAGGATGTATGAATTTTTTTGAAAAAATTAGACTTTCCTGTCAAAAAGTGTGCAGGTGGTCAGCCAACACAACATACTTTTTTGCGCTGTTTTTGATGAAGAAAATAAATTTTCTGTTTTTATTTGGATTGGTAGCTGACTGATTAGTTGAACGAGTGGTTCTCTAGTTTACTGACCTGACAAAGATATACTTTCATGATACAGCTCATAACTGCAAACATCACTGACCTAGGAATAGCTTTCTGTATTTGAAATTCTCAAGAGCATCAAGCTCCTATTATTTTATGTCAGATACTCTTTCATCTTTCTTATCTTATGCGCTCTATTCCCCAAACATAATTGCCCATCATTACTCATGCTCCATCTCGATCTTAAATTTATCAGGGAGAGAGACTTTTTGTTGCCATTGCTGTTATGGCTGTTATATCAAGCGTATAACACAAAACTCGTTCAGTTTTTGAGAGAGAAAAAAAACTGCCAAATAGTATTAGTAAATAGACTAACGGAACACAGCATAAAACGATGGCAATAGAATATTGGAAATGTACACTGAGTGAGAAGGATTGTAACGACAACAAAAGGAATGGATGGTATGGAGGAGAGGAAGGAATAGCAAATGGAAGTGAGAGGAAAAGCTTTTTTTTGTGTACATACATCGATGAATGTTATTGAACTGTAAATAGTATGACAAGAAAAGAACACAAATTTTCCTTTCCTATCTTTATATCCAACAAAAATACATTCAATGTATGGCGACATCGACGACGACGTAAACCACATAAGTGATGTCAGCATCAAATAATTTTTTTTATATATAACAATGTTAACTTACAATTCATATAGATGCTATGCTGTATGCGAGGAGAGTGGATGAGCGAATGATTTGAACAACCAATGACAAGCGATAATGTCATGGAAAAGCAATAAATTGTTCCTTTCTTTTCATACATTTTATTTTCATTAAAACAATTTTCTTCTTATTAGTTCCTTTTCTCTTCAGTCAAAGGAAAGAAAGCACACTGCACGTGTCGATGATAAAACACAAATATTTAGCTGTTTAAAACTTCTTTTCTCATTTCTCTTCCTTTTCATTTCACAGTGCGATCAGCTTTCAAACAAAATTTTCAGTGCAATTTTATTAAAAGAAAATGGCTGTTAGATCTGCATCTTGTCTGCTGTTTACCATCTTAATGATATCCTTGCTATTTTAGACCAGTGGCGTAACAAGATGGGGGACGACGACCGGGTGAGAAGACCCTTGTTACGCCACTGTATTAGTCATTTTAGCGTAATACGGCAGCTGAAAAGACAGTTTCAATAGAACAATTTGAAATTGTGCTGATCAGGACAGTGGGTAGATTGTTGCTTCATCACCTTACTGTAGCTAACGAAAAAAATTCTTAAATTTACAACTTATTCCAGGCAAATGCGCTCTCGTCCCTCACTTTCGTAAACATTCCAACTTATTTTTCTTATACGCTCATGCTTTCCATTTTAGCAGCCAGCTTAGCAAAGCAATGTATGACGAGGGAGATGGATGGATGGAAAAATGTCGAGAACAGAGACTGCAAAAAGCTGCTGCTTTAGACGACGATGAAAAGTTTAACAGTCCAACGTCAAGAAATTATTTATTTTCCTAAGCACTCCATTTTGCATAACGGGGAAAAAAATCATTCGTGAAACCCATAAAGTTCAAAACATCATTAAAGTTTACCTAATGATTTTATGATTAACAACGAAAGCGTTAACGGAACATGAATTGGTTTATGCTGTATAAAAGTTATCCGTGGATGGAAGATTTTTGCTGCTTTGCCAAAAGCCAAAATAGTTTGTAGATGTAAAATTAGAAAATAAAGTTTAATTAGTTTAGAAACCTCGATATATGTGTGTGGTTGTGTTCGTCTTTGAAAGTTGAGATTATTTCTAATAATGGAAATTTAAGATTTTTTTAGGTTATACATGAAAGTTTCCCTCCCCAAAAATCTTCTATTTTGGTATCGGTTAGGAACAAAGTTCATCATATTCACGCTCATGTCTATCCATGACAACATTAACCTTCAAAAAATAAAGTTATCTAATCCTATTTTTCACGAGCATTATTTACACGAGAAGTCACACACAAAAAACGTAACATAAATAAAACAAGCTCACATAATAAAGAAGGAAGAAAAACTTAGAAAACACATGAAGGACAAGCGATGGATAAAAATGACGTTATGGAAGGCAAAAGTTTCTTTTTTCGACGTGTTTCCATTTTCATAACTGGAAGTTTATCAGTTATTATTGAATCCGAAAAAAAGAAGAGAGAAACTATTTGAACAGCAGTAATAAAATGTTATTATCAATCCCATCATTTTCATCATCTCCTCCCTCTGCATCACTGTTCATTTTATCATCATCATATATTGGTATGTTGTACAGATGGAGTAATATAGAGATAGAGTTATAAAGTTTCAATGTTAGGGATCAGGGAGTGCCGATGGATATCATTATCGTACTAGACTCAAAATGAGTTGGATTTTTATTTTTTTGGGGTATGGAAATTGAGTTATTTTAGGATGAGATGGGTTAGTTGATGAATCTACAAGTTGCTAGAGATTTGAGGATTTGCCTGACTGTAGCTATCCTGGATTCGAATCTAAGTTGGATTTTTTAAATATTAATATTTTTTAAAAATAAATTAGGATTTGAACAATCAACATTCAGGTCACCAGCCGCTAGTTACAGAATTATTACAAAGTATTCGTCTCTCTTTCGATGGATACAGCATACAGTATAAGAATCCCCTGGCTACATGCCTGGTTACCATCAAATATTAAATTATTTAGACCTATTGGCACACGCCATTACATTCTGACAATGTACAAGAAGTGGTAAAAAGTAACTAAGAAAAATATGAAAATAAATAAAAAACGTATTCATGATTAATGGAAAAGTTATACTTGCAGTGTTGATAATATGAGATGTTCTGTATAAAAAACATAACTGATATAGATGTACAAAAAAAAAAATATTTATCCATGAAGCCAATAAATGAATAAAAAATTCTAGTCTTGGAGAAAAATTCTTCTTACGATATATATAAGTATATGTATATGATAAATAATGCTATATCAAAATGTGTGAAACAAAAGAAGAAAAAAATGTGTGGCTGCGCAAATGCGAGGATAAAAGATACACAAAAAAAGCATAACAAAAAAAAATCTCCGTAAAAAGGGAGAAGCAAAAGAGTTTTTAGGAATTCTATTCAAATCACGCAAAATTTTCATTCAAATTAAATACAATCCTTTCTGCAGCCTAACTCACTCCATATATGTATGCTTGTGTATATCTCATTGCCATTTTTTTCCGAGGTTTTTTCATTTTCTCTCACAACATAAATGTATCTATGTGAAATGAATGCTGTATAGATGTGTACAAAATAAAATTATTCAAACTTATACCTCATGAATAAGTTTTAGTACATACTAAAATTCACATAAACGGCTATTTGGGATAATTGAAAAATGTTTAACCCTTTTAGACTCCCCAATCGTCTCTACCTCCCTCCCCCACCCCCCACAATATTTTGTGGGCCCTCAAACTCTCATGCATTTTGCATTTTGTTTCTCTCTCTCTCATATCCGGCATAAAATTCCGATTGAATAGCATAAGCATATTGCATATATACGATTGTACATAAAAAAAATTCCTCATTTGAATGTATAGGAGGGGAATAAGGCAAATTATTTGATTGAAATTGCTTTTTTCTCATCATATGTGTGTATGGAATAAAGCCAGTGTTCTGTCATAACTGTGGATGCAAATATGTATACAGCCAAAACTTTTCTCGATTAAAACGTCCTGCAAATTTTTTGATTATAAAAGTCAAATTAGTCATATACTCACCGATTATTGTTAAATTAACAATACTATTTCTTGTTTGAGCTACTTTAAAATCTACCCGGCATCTATAAACACCTGAAAAATGGAAAAATAGAATTTTTTAGTCAATTTTTTTGGATATGAAAGTCTTTCACTTATGACGTCCATAAAAATGGAATTTTATTGTTCCCTCCCTGTAACAAGACAGTAAAATATCGCATAGCCTGCAACTAAAATGATGTACATCATAAGTAAATGACCCCTAACCTCAATTTCTGCATGAATGAGATGTGAATTGAATTCGAGTAATAATTTTTTAATTCATATTTTTTCGACCGTACTAAAATCTCCAAAAGTTCTTAAATATGAGCAATATCCAACGATAGTTCAATCAATCTCAAAAGCCCATTTTACTGTAAATTTTTCCGATTCACAAAAAATTCCAAAGCACTTTTCAAACTGATAAATGCATGATTAATTCTGAACAATATGCAGCTACTTCGCGATTGAGGTACTTGATCTACATGCGCTCGCGATAAAGTGCTTACATGAAAAGTATTTTAATCACATAATGGACTATCAAGGATCTGGCAATAAATTTCAAGCGTTGCTTGTCCATGAGTTGAGTTTTTCGATTACATTTTTCATTTCAATGAGGGAACAAGTGATGATTGTGAATTTAATGGACATCCTCAGTGTTGTGAACTGGTTTAATGTATAAACTTTACTTTAAATTATGGAGAGAAGATTAAATTTATTGGAATGAAGTTGTCATGGATTATTAGGTACGGAATGATGGGGTTGTTGGATTGGTAATCACTTCGGTGGGTTAAAATATTGACTCAGTGTCTGTTGTGGATGAATTTTTAAGCTTGAGTTCTAGTTCTTTGCAGAATGAAGGCTATTTTTGATGCTTAAGCCACAACACCTAGATTTTAGACTCTATTTTTAACGGAAATACGACTGCTAGACAGAATCTGGGCTAGTCTGGTTATCTGAGGGTCTGATTGACAAAGCAAATAGGTTCTGTCGCCGTCAAGACTTCAGTTGATATCTTACTATTGTATTTTCTGATTGGGATATGACCTTAGCAAATATCTATAATCTATAAGCTGGTCGAGACAACAATTTAGCAGCAAACAAACCAAACTCCTCAAACTTAGTTCACTGACTCGAATATGATATCTTTTGAAGACTCCTCCAATATTTACAAGCAACGATAAATCCAATAATTAGACAAGCCAATTAAAATTGCAACAATCCCTCAATATCTCCTCATTCCGTTCAAATTAATCCAATTCTAATTAGCAGATGCTTTCAAGTAGGAAGGTCGGATGTTCATGACTTGCACAATAATTACCACAATTCTCGAGGTAATTTCGATCATCATTCATTGGAACGATGGAAAAAAAATTGAAAGGATTCATTATGTAATAAATTGCCAAGAACTTTTTTTTCTCATCTTTCGTTGTTTGTCTTAATTTATCGGACCATGCAGAAGCAACAAAAAAACCGAGAGATAATGAACGAGCATTATCTGCATATGTGTGGATAAAGAAATAAAAAAAATATATTTCCGATAATGTTCATCTCTATAGTACGAAACCAATTGGCCATACATTGCTCACAATGTGAATTTAATTGGCATATTTATCATTAATTAATATAAAAAGGAGAGATTCAATATTTGAATTTGTTGCGAGTCGAGTAGGAGCTGCCCAAAATTGAAATAAAAGACCGAGATAATAGAATTCCTGAATCAACAGAAGCAGAAGTTTCCATTATGTGACTCAACAGCATTGCTTAAAATTCCAGAGCAACATAGCAAATATAGAAAGTAGGGATGAAAAAAAATTGAAAAATATTCGCAATTTTTCATCCTTCCATTTCCATTCCTCTATTCCCGCTCTCTATTCGAATTCCTGGCAATAAATTTTATTTGCTCAAAATGTAAATGAAATTTTTATGAAATTCACATTTTTTTGCTCATCTCTCGTATCCGAAAAAAACACTTTCTTCTTTCACATCTCATCTCTGCATTATTTTTCATTTCACATGAACATTTATTGTGGTAATTGATATAATAAATTATTATACCTGTATCTGAATCTTTGGCATTCTGTACCGCTAATTCACCAGGCAACTTATCAAATAAAAAATATGCTCTATTGGAAAACACTGTTTCATCGGACCATCTTTTTGCTGCATTTGGATCTCGATCACGTATATCGACGCTGAAATGGAAATAGAGGAAGAAAAAAATTTATATAGTAAGTGAAAATTTATTCTTCTATTTTTTCTGTATGTGTGTTTCTGTGTATGTTATAAGGAATCATGCATTTAAGTGGTTAGTCTGCTATTGCTTCATGTATGCAGTTAACTTTTTACTACTTTTTCTCTTCATTTCCTTCTTCTTATTATCTCTTTTTTTCGGTACTTTTCTTCCTGAAAAAGTTTTCAATTTTACACTGGGGGTCGCACTATGGGGCAAAATGAAAAAAAATCGGACATTCACTTGGTTTTTGGCAATGTTTCAAATATCCATTTCAAAGTTATTTTTTCTTGTAGAGGACATAAAAAGAGACTTGTATGCCAAATTTCAGGTCATTTGGTGCTACTTTCACGATTCTAGGGCTGTTTGAAGTTGAAAAGGGACCAAAAAACTGATTTTTTCATGCCATCTTTGAACTAAGAAATCTCTGCAATGATAAAAGATATTGCAAAACGGGTTTCAGTTCCTAGTAGTGCTATATAAGAGCTTCATTTTAACATATCGCAAAGTTTATAACTTTATAGTTTTGGTACCGGTATGCTAGGAAATGCATGAAAATCATAGGAAAAATGACCTTGGACATGTCGCAATTACCTTAGATGGTCGGGATTCCCTTAAGGATACATACCAGCATGTAGCCACTGGCTTCTAGTTTGCAAAACTGTATAAAGCTTTTCTCAACTCATCGGCGAAAAAAAGTTATGTTGATTTTAGTAAGTCGATCTATATTTGGCCAAAAACTAACTTTTCTGAGAAAAAAATGAGAAGTATAAAAATAAATATGGTTTTTGATGTATTTTAGTCACTTATGCTGTTTTAAGACAAATTGCGAAAAAAATTTCTCAAAAAGTTCAAAATATACCGAGATATAGGGTACATGTGTTCTCTGACGACTTGACCCTTTTTCACCTCACTCAAACAGCTGTAACTTTTACAAGGTTAAATACTTTTTAATTTTGTTTTCTGATTATTATAGCTGATATCAATACCTTTCTAATGATATATTATACTTAATAGTTAGGTATGGTCATGGTCATGAAATCGGTCCTTGTTTGTGACCGACCCCAAACTAGTGAAACGCTATTTCTTAATATACTATTTAAAAGCATATTTAGATATTGTATTTAGGTTTTTTATATTTATTTATGATACTTATGACCATTTATACCCAAATTTTGTGTTTTGGAATTTCTTTGCTATCTGTGGGTAGTCTCTTGCTAGCCTCCTAGGAAGTACCCTAGTAGCTTCAATTTTGTCAACAAATCTTGCAACTGAAGTTATTTTAGAGATTTTTAGTGGTTGATCTATGAAATTTATATATGTTCTAGGCAAAATACATATATTTTAGGTACATTACACTGAAAAATTGGGATTTTTGGTAATTTTGTTTGAGATTGGCTTGCGTTGGTCACATTCAATGCACTACCATGGCAACAAGGATGACTATATGTACAAGTATTATACATTTTTGGAAAGGTATTAACATCAGCTAGCAAAAACAGAAAACAGGATCAAGAAATATTATTCCTATAAAAAGTTCTAAGCTGTTAAGTAGTCTCAAAAACCACCTAATCGTCAACCATCATAGGCAAAAACGTGATTTTGATAATTTCAAGCTTATTTTGGTTTCTCATCCATTTTTTAAGTTCCTATATGACTTTTAATTACTTTTTGCTTCAAATACTTATTTAATATCATCAAAATTTTCAAAACCACGTTTTTGCCTCTGTTGGTTGTCGACTAGGTGGTTTTTGAGACTTCTTAACAGCTTAGAACTTTTTATAGGAATAATATTTCTTGATCCTGTTTTCTGTTTTTGCTAGCTGATGTTAATACCTTTCCAAAAATGTATAATACTTGGACATATAGTCATCCTTGTTGCCATGGTAGTGCATTGAATGTGACCAACGCAAGCCAATCTCAAACAAAATTACCAAAAATCCCAATTTTTCAGTGTAATGTACCTAAAATATATGTATTTTGCCTAGAACATATATAAATTTCATAGATCAATCGATAAAAGTCTGTAAAATAACTTCAGTTGCAAGATTTGTTGACAAAATTGAGGCTACTAGGGTACTTCCTAGGAGGCTAGCAAGAGACTACCCACAGATAGCAAAGAAATTCCAAAACACAAAATTTGGGTATAAATGGTCATAAGTATCATAAATAAATATAAAAAACCTAAATACAATATCTAAATATGCTTTTAAATAGTATATTAAGAAATAGCGTTTCACTAGTTTGGGGTCGGTCACAAACAAGGACCGATTTCATGACCATGACCATACCTAACTATTAAGTATAATATATCATTAGAAAGGTATTGATATCAGCTATAATAATCAGAAAACAAAATTAAAAAGTATTACACCTTGTAAAAGTTACAGCTGTTTGAGTGAGGTGAAAAAGGGTCAAGTCGTCAGAGAACACATGTACCCTATATCTCGGTATATTTTGAACTTTTTGAGAAAATTTCTTCGCAATTTGTCTTAAAACAGCATAAGTGACTAAAATACATCAAAAACCATATTTATTTTTATACTTCTCATTTTTTTCTCAGAAAAGTTAGTTTTTGGCCAAATATAGATCGACTTACTAAAATCAACATAACTTTTTTTCGCCGATGAGTTGAGAAAAGCTTTATACAGTTTTGCAAACTAGAAGCCAGTGGCTACATGCTGGTATGTATCCTTAAGGGAATCCCGACCATCTAAGGTAATTGCGACATGTCCAAGGTCATTTTTCCTATGATTTTCATGCATTTCCTAGCATACCGGTACCAAAACTATAAAGTTATAAACTTTGCGATATGTTAAAATGAAGCTCTTATATAGCACTACTAGGAACTGAAACCCGTTTTGCAATATCTTTTATCATTGCAGAGATTTCTTAGTTCAAAGATGGCATGAAAAAATCAGTTTTTTGGTCCCTTTTCAACTTCAAACAGCCCTAGAATCGTGAAAGTAGCACCAAATGACCTGAAATTTGGCATACAAGTCTCTTTTTATGTCCTCTACAAGAAAAAATAACTTTGAAATGGATATTTGAAACATTGCCAAAAACCAAGTGAATGTCCGATTTTTTTTCATTTTGCCCCATAGTGGGTCGTAAGGATGTTACGTAATGCTTAATAATGGTGACCCACAGGGTGACCCCTCATCGTATGTAGGAAAACATGAAATCATAAATAACAAGGTCCACAAAAGTGAGACTTAAACCCAAATCTTCAAAAAAATATATATATAACTAAAGTCTGACCTGCCCCTCCCTGTCTTTCTGCTAGTCGTTACACAACAACGAACAATCTTCTAACAAGCATCCTCACACAAGGCATTATAACGAAATCTAAGCACATTGCATGACTACTGTAAAAGTTTCAACCAATTTCATGTAATTTTATTTATGGAAATTATATATTGCTCACTCTTGTACATGGAATAGTTTAAATTAGATTTTTAGTCACATACAAATTTATTTGGAATATAAAGTAAGGTGGTATCTATCGACAGATGGTTTTTTTGGGGATTTTGATGCGCATTTATCAGGTTGAGTAATTTTAAAGTAGATTGTTACCGAGTTACAAAAACCATTTTAATCTTTTTTAATGGACAGCAGAGTAAAAAACAGCAGATTCCACCACATAAGCTAAATATTTAAATAAAAATAAAAAGTAATAATAGAGCATACACACAGACAAAATGCCACATCATCGGCTTTCAAATGATAATCCGGAAATGCATCAGAAAATTACATTTAAAAGAGAAAGAGCTTGTTAAGGCATTAGAGAAAGTAATTACATGTATTTTATATTCTACTGCAACATGTTGATGAAAAATCACTGATATAGAATTGTCCCCACACCCATGCACACAAAAGGATTTTTCTTTTTTGTCTTTAATTTCATTTTTAACTCTCTTATTGCCTTAATTTCAATCTGTATCTACTGTAACTATTTTGTCTCTCATACTCTCAAAAGCAATTTTTTTTCAGTTTCTATAAAACAATTTAAAACATAAAAAAATGCTTGCTGGAAAATTCTTTTTCACAGATATAGCATTTTTTTCGTTAAATGAAGTCGTGAACATGACAACTGTGTTTTTTTTTCTCTCTCTCTCTCTCTCCAGTTTCTGTGTGCACCATACTACAAGTTTTTACTGGTAAATGCAAAAAATGCTTTTATACTCTACACTACCATATCCCACAATGTTTTGGATTTAACAGTTGAATTCTCATGTAGTTTTTTTCAAGTTTCTCCATATATGTATGCACAATGATCCCACATTGATTTTCATTCTTTGAATTTTTTTGTTATTTTATTAGCGTAACTCTCTTTGAGGTTGTTCATAAATTAAGTAAGGTGTTCAAATTTTGATGGTCAACTTTTGGGAGGAAACCCATCCTGAAGGGACGGTATGTCATAAATATTGTGGGAACTCTTGTCATGTTGACAATATTTCTATGTAAAAACTGAGAGATTGATGTCTGGGGGGAATCTAACCTTTATCCTCACAAAAGAGAAGGTTACTGATTTCTGATATGGTGTCTAACCAATTCACCACAGAGTTCTATCTGTTGCACTGACAGATTCGCCTATATATGACTCGATATTCCAGATTCCACTCTGATTAGACACCACAAGAGGTAAGAACTAGAGCTGATCGACGGTTCATACAAAAGGAACAGCTCCAAAATTCCATTTTCGGATGCACGTCATTTCTGAACGACCTTTAACATTCAGCATCATGACTAGATGAATTCAGATCAATTTTAGAGTCACCTTTTATCTGAACGACCCCTTTTTTGTGCAGTAACAAGCAAGATATCATAAACTTTGTTTTGTCTCTCATGATAAAATCCTGTGTCAAATACAAAGATATTTTTTGACTCAAGATTTCTTCGAAAAATTCACCAAAACATCCACCCAGTATTTTAATCGCTATCTAAACTTTTTATACAATATATTGTCAGTTAGGGAAATTTTTTCTTATCTTCTCCCTCCAAAAAGTGCCACATTTTCGACAGCAAAGTAAATGATGAGGATACAATCGCGAGTTTTTAATTTTGGGGTTGACAACCGAGGCTCTAATGTTTCTGCATTTGAAAAAATCGGATCATTCGTCCGTCATTAGCAAGTTTGCTTGAGGGCGTTGAGTAACAAGGGCGAATATTTTGGAAAAAATGCTTTTAGCCTCTTGAAAAATGTTAATAGGAGGGGTGAGTGGGTGTAATGTGACTTTGTTTAAAATACTTGTTGGTGTTTTCTTGTTGGAAAGTATAAAATAATAAAGGATTTTAGATAGTTGATGTTATTTGTTGTTAAATTTCGAAAGGTTCGCTAATTTGATTCAAATTAATTTAAATATACGCTTTTGCGTGGAAGTTAATTTTGCGGAGGACTTCCTCTATGTTTTCTGTATATTTGAGGCAAATTTAAATTTTTTATTCAGAAAAGCGTAGGAGTATTTATTTATGAATAAAACAATTTTGGTCCATTCCGGGAAGATCATCTCATCTAATTACTTAAGGCTACACGCCGGCAAATTTCATTGGTTCGCATTTTCCATCTAACTTACAATTTAAAAAAATAATAATTTCCTTCAGTTTTTTTTCCTTCACTCAATTCTACGTTCAACTTCCAAAAAAAACTTTCTCAAAAGCATTCGATTATATTTCATTAAATTTATCAAAACTCATCGTGAGAATTAAATTTATACACAAATAGAATTTAACTAACTTCATTTAATTCTTCGTATCTAGGGGGTCGTTCATAAGTGACATTCAATAATAAAGTAGGGAGGGTAGGGGAGCTGGTGGTGTATGATGCTGAATACTTATTCTATATTGTTTGAAAAAATTAATTCAAATTTAAATTTTAAAAATTCAAATTTAAATTTTAAAAATTTAAATTTAGATTTTTTAAATATAAATTTAAAAAATATTAAATTTTTTTTGTATTCAGCACCAGCCTTCCTCCCTACTTTTTATTGAACATCATTTATGAATGATCCCTAAAGTATAATAAAAAATAATAATCTATTTCACTGTTCGTGATATTATCACATGTAGACTGAAAAAAAATTGAAATAAAGAATTGAAAAAATAGGAGATGGAGGAAAATTAATAAAGCTTGAACTGCTTGATTTTCATCATCATTCTGCAATTGATTTTCCCTCTTCTACTTCGTTTGCCCCCACAAGAAAATAAATATGATGTTGAATTGAATTATTTCCAATTGAAAATGAAATAAAAAAAAGAAAAGTTTTTTTACCTCTTTTTTTATTCATTTCTAATTGAAAGCAAACCAACATTATAATTGCCGAGAGGTTAAATGTTTGTTCACGATAAATATAAAAAGGAATGTAGAGAATAAAAAAAAGTTTCTACATATTTATTCAAAGGAGCTGTCTCCTTTTGTGTGTGTCTTTTACTCTCTTTTGATTCACAGCACATACAATAAGGACGTAAGGGAAAAAGGAACGAATATTCATATAGCAGAGACAATAAAGTAAAGCATGCATGCATGGTACGAGGTAGGATGGCATTCTGCATGTGAATAAAAAAAAAATTTTTTTTTGATTGCTATATTGTTTTTATCTATATGTGTGTGTGTGCACTAGCTCCTACTGTCTTTTGTGGCTGGCGAAGGTGGAGAACAGGAAATTTTCACATCTTTTGAACATACACAAAAAAACGAGTTCTTTTGAGAACTGCCGTTCATTCAAATTCATAAAAGTCGCTTTTTATTATGAACACCGACTATGATTATGGCAGGAACAAAAATATTCTTATTTAACTGTATTTGTGCGCCTTTCCTTACTCACTCATTGTTGCATAGAACATAATCACGTTTCTCGTTTATGAATATAATGCAAGTGCATGAATTTTTCACCTTTTGTTATTCAGGAATAATTAAAACCATAATTTATGCTTTTATACAGTGAAAAAAAATTGTGTATATACAAAAAAAGATCATAATGAAAAAAAAAGTGGAATGATGAGGTGGAGGATAGTGAGGAAAGAACAACAAACCAGCAGTTACAGTAATAATGTAAAAGAAATTTATATGGTTGTAAAAAAAAAGAACTAAAGTAAAAGGGAGGGGAGATGCATTGCAATGTGATGATGTTCAAGGTATGTATTGGCGGGAGAGAATAATGAATGAGATATTTAGCGAGTTTTTTTCTTCTAGTTATTCTAGTAGAAATGGATAAGTTTGAAATTGACTATGAATAAAACGCAATTTAAGAAAATTGAAAAATATCACCAAAATCAGTGATGTGTAGGTCATATCAACTCTAAGCAATTTCACAGTTATCCACTTTTGTAGTCCAACCATTTTTCTATCAGTCACGATCCACTTTACTGCATTAAATCCCACACGACTCATTCTTCAAATTCATGACAGAATTTAAAATTTAACAAATAGAAAATTCAATTTCATCCTACATTCTCAAATACTGGGAAGGAATTATACCGTTAGCATTTTGAAGAAAAAACATTTTTGTATTCTTGAATTAAACACAAATATCTTACATTTTTAAAAAAGATCAATTTAAAAAAGACAGCACCGTAGAATCTCACATTATGCCCTGAAGAGTACAACCTGTTTTTGTCGCATTTGACGTTAAATTGAACTTATTTGGATTCTTGGAAACTTGAAGCCTTAAAATATTAAAATATGTTTGCTCGAGATCGAGAACCTTTATAAACATCCATTATATTATGAAACAAAATATTAGACATTAGCAAATTTTTGGATGACAAAATATATTTTTTGATAAATATAAAAATTATGTTTTCATCGAAATGGATCAGACGGGGATCCAAAAATATGTCAGAAATGCAAATATGTAAATTTATCTTAAAGTTTCTTTAAATTTGTGATCAATTTAATTAAAAGTAACCATTAAAAAAATTGGATCAAAAAGAGATATTTTATTAACTAACACTTTTATCGACCAGACGCAAGCGATTACTTTACCAAGAAATTTATTTTATGGTGTTACTCCTACAATCCAAAGTTAATCTGTTGGCTAAAAAACAATAAATTTTTTCTAAAAAAATTCAGGTGGTTTTGATCTTTTCTGTTCTTCATCACTAATTGCTAAAAATAATAATTAAAGCACATCCACCTGCCTCATCTGCAAATTTGCATTTTCCAGAAGCAAAATTTGTATAAAATTAAAATAAAAAATATTTTTTCAAGAAGCAGAGAACAAGTATGAAATAAAACGATAAAGAAAAGACCCATTAGTGTCATTGTAATCAAGAAGGTTACTCTGCTGTCGTTCTACTTAAATATTTAATTGAAAAAATAAATGCAAAAATTTAAATTCACGTATCGCTGTGAGATCTTTTAGTCGTTCAAATCTCAAGTCAACAATTTGTAGCAACAGACACAAATTTTGTTTCACAAAATGAAGCTAACGAAGAGAAGGAAAAAGTACAAAAAAAAAGTTTTTCCACATTTCTTAAAACGAAAAATTTGTTAGGTAAATGTGTGTTTATCAAGGGGCGAATAAGTTTTGAATAATGTGCAAATGTAGCTTGTTTTCTCCGAAAATTTTATGTTTGTTGAAATTTGAAGATTCTTTGAAAAAAAATAAATTTTTATCAAACAAAATTCATAAAAAATAAAAATTAAATATTATTAATTAGAATTTACTTAAAACTTTAAAACTGAAATTTGAAATAATTGAAATTTTAAAAAACTGAAATTTTAAAAATTTGAAATTTTAAAAAATAGAAATTAAAAAATTAAATTTTAAAAAATTAAAATAATAAAAACTAAATTATAGAAATTTAAAAAATAAGTTTCAAAAATTAAATTATAAGATTGTTTAAAAGGTGAAAAAATTCTACAAAAGAATGAATTTTTCTCTACATAATTTAAAATTTAAGAAACATTTATTCGCACATAATTTCCAGCTCGTTCGCCCCATTAGTGTATGTGTACATACGTTTAAAATTTGTTTCTGAGAAATGAAAACAATGTATAATAATAATAAAAGAAAACAGCAGAAAAGTTTTTATTCACTATATTAGTACGTGTAGTATCAGAATATGGTGAAAAAACTTTTCATATTAAGACTCACCTATATATCGGAGTTCCTTTGTCTTCTCGATACCATAATATGAGTTCAATATCATCATTTATTTCCTGTGTACTTATATTACATGGAAGATACACTGTCTCGCCTATCAGTGCCTCGATTGAAAAGGAAGGAACTGGAAAATAACAAGCATGTATGTTAAATTAATGTATAAAGTTCAATATTCAGTTCAATTTATTCACTCATTCTGAATACACAGACACACAAACACACAAATGACAAGAATCGAAGAGCTATGCTGCTCAAGAGGTAATTTAGTTTCAAAATGCTTCTCTCATTCGCTTCACATACATGCTCCGATTTACATAATGTATCCTATTTGCGACGCGACATCTCAGCAAAATGCGTACATCTTTTTACGCTTACAAGCATTTACGTGACTTTTTTGTTATTTTCTCGTTGCCTTCTTTTGCTTCCATTGCCATTCATTTCCATGAACAACTATTTGTATATCGAATGCAAACGATACATACACATATATTCTCACATTCATTGTAATATCCAGCAATATCTTTGTGAATTCTTAGAAGCCTTATCAAGTCACATGCTCTATCATGTAATTCATTCTTTAAGTCATGCCAAATTGTGGGGTATTCATTTAATAAGTAATGGGTAATATTCATTTAATGCATCACATTTGTTAGCAACTTTATTGCCACTTTACGAGTGAAATATGTATGATTATATGTAAGCATTTCCAGTAAAGTGGCTTAAAGTGTCTGAAGACAGAATGTTGAGTGCATTCGATCGATATCCGGGGACTAAAGTTTGCTAAAGGATATGTTATGTTTAATCAGGATGGGTATGTGAATGAGGTCATTAGTTTTAGTGATATTGAGGTGCTTTTACAAATGAATGCTTTCAAGTTTATGTCTGATGATGGCTTTTTTTCTGAAGTTTTTTTTTGGGTATGAATGCGATCTGAATTATTTTTTGGTATCTGGAGATACTTAACTGACGGATGAAATTCGAGAAGGACGTGAATAATTAGAAATTTATGGATTATTTTGCATCCGTCAGTAAAATTTCATGCATTGAGTCACAAAGTTAGACAAAGACTCACGTGGAGGCATAGACATAAAAATGACACATATACCAGACGTTAGGGGTCAGTCACAAATGTCCAGCATTAAAAATTAAATTTTTAGACCTACCCTTCCTTGAATATTGGACATAAGATCAGACACATAAGCTTTTGTTCTTTATTTCACAAAAAAATCAAACAAAACTTTCATTTCTAGTCCCAACATGATCAATAACACTCGACAAATGATTGAGAATCATCTTAAAAGAAGTCAATTTCGTCAAGTCACGACATTGTGTGTGTTTTTTCTGATCTAGGCAATAACTTATGCTTGGCATTCCAGATTGATGGAAGAAGTTAATATAAATTATTACTCACATCAACGTCATTTCTAAGGTTTAGTCTTGTGCCTCGTGTCATGCGATTGTATAACCTAGGACAATACAGCTTTATGCTTGGAAACAAGAAAGGCTTTCGAAAATGCATGTATGCTACACATCTATAATATACACCAAAAAATGTTATTTTATTTTCATTGTAAGCTGCTATTGCAAATAACATTCAATAAAAATTTCAATTCAGTACACAAAGCATCGAGGAATCTCGCGAGCTATTGAATTTTTAACTGAGAATATGAAATATATGAAATAAAAGTTCTAGGAAAATTGAATAACAGTCGCATACAAAAGTTTTTTTTGTCAAATAACTGCAAGCATAAAATATTGAATTGAAAAGTTCCTCCGCGAATATGAAAAGTGAATATGAATGTGTACACACAGCATATAAGTTTCTATGACTCGCAAACACATAATGTAAAAAAGAGAAAATATTTAAATTCAATTTATCCTTTGGGGGTCGATCAAAAATTATGTCCATCAAAAACTTGGATTTTTGATCCAATTTTCATAATTTGCATACAAAATGAAGCTTCAGAACCCTCCATCCCTTAATATTGGACGTCATGAGCGAACAACCACTTATCCGGAACTCGTGATGTCTACTCATCCATTTAACATGATTCTTTTTACTTTCTGATGACAAAAGCGAATGTTTGAATAATAAAAGCCATTAAGTGTAGTACTTAATACAATTTAATTGGCATTTTTCCTCACATTCACTTCTCTTATGCTGTCATTCAACCTTTTTCCTTTCTCTCTCTTTCTATTCATCCATTTTCTTCGTATTCACTGCGTTGTTTTTCAGCTCGTTTAAATTAATTGAAAGGAAGTCAATGTTGAATGTTTTATTGAAAATGTAAATTTTTTAAAGTTTTCTCCATCAACACTCGCATGTACGGTTTTACTTTACATTTCTATCTTCTGTGTGCTGTATATAACGGTGAGAAAATAGAGTGTAGATTACGTTGAAACATGTTTTCCATGATAGTGATGTTACTAATTAATTAATGGCAAATATTTGTTATAGCACCTGCATTAAATCCCACAGTTAGGAACGTTACTTAACAGAACTTGTACAAACATGGTAAGACTCCTTTTTTATACATCATTCATTGTCTAAACTTAACATACTATTATTCCACTATGTGCGGTTTTAAAATAGCTAGTGCTATCATTTATTACAATAAATTAAATTCTGGTCAAATTGTTCGTATTATTTTATATGCTGTTTTTGAAATAATAATGTAGTAAGAGTCTCACGATGATTGTAATTTTGAAGCAGTATTATTTTTAGAATTCTCAAAAAATGAAGGTGTTTTTATTGGGTAATTTCGTACCTGGTCCTTCCTACAGCTACGCAAGCTATATATTTTTAAAACAATTTCCTCAACTTTCTTCTTAGCACACGTGCAAGTGCTTTGCGGGTATTTATGAAATCAAATTGTTTTTTTAAAAATATCATCTTTAATAATGAAAATGGAGGAGCGTTGCTATTGATTTAAGCACTATCCTTCTTTTTTGATGATCCAAGACAATTTTGTAGATTTTAAATTAATCCACAATCCTACACGAGTTAAGGCTTACCATGGTAAAGCTTCTTTCTTTTGCGTTCTTTAATTGACATTAAGGGTTGGTTGCTGATCTGTATGCCCTAGGACTATTCGGTGTACCCTAGGGTGTTGGTATTAGCTAAAACTCAAAGTTGATGCAAATTTTGAATGAAGTCTTTGAAAATATTCAAAATACAAGTCGACTTCGAGTTCTGATTGAAATAAAACTATCAAAAAATTGCTGGTCGTGCGTCAATTCACACAAAATTTAATACATTACGAATTTTTAAACCAACCATCTAGAAACAAGTATTACATAGAATTAATTGAAAAATGTTACTAGCAGCTAAATAAATTCCTACTAATGTGTGTAATCATGATTTGAAAGTGCCTTGTTCCGACTATTTAGTTCAATTATTCTATGAACAAAATAATCCTTTACAATTGAATAAGTTTTGACAAAGTGCAGTTAACAAAGGAATTTTCGCGAGCATTCAAAAAATGCTTTTATACTTAGCGTGTGTGTAGTTTATACATTTTTTTTGTTAAAGCAAAAGCTTGAGGGTGGAATGAAAGAAGAAAGGAGAGAATGAACAAAAAATATGTGGTCTCATTCACTTACAGCATACAATGCGCTAAATGAAATGTAAGGGCAATTTAGCAATTTTTCAATATGCTTTCTTGCATGAAGTATGCTCTTAAGTTTACTTTCTCATATTGCTTATGTAAATATCTTGTTTTGCCATGCCTTAGTGTAGTGTCTGTCAAACTATGTTTTGATTATGGCACACTTGTGAGCTTTTCTTCTGTTTTTCTGGTGATATGTAGAATCACAAGTGGTTGAGATCTTATTTCTAGGTCAAAAGGTAGCTTGAAAGACAGATTTTGGTGTGAAACTAAGGTTTAAGATGGAACTAGTTAGGATTAAGTATGGATACATTACATATATCAAGGAGGGGTCCAAGGGGGTCCAAACCCCCTCGAAAAAAAATTTTATATGGAAATTTTGTTCTGAAAAATCATTTGTAGTTAAGATCTGGATGCCCTCTACACGACAGAACACTTGGAAACTGATCGTAGCACATAGTTAGCGAACCACTGGCTTAATGGAACGCAGCATATACACACAATTCATGGGCTCATTATAATATCATGGATATATTGTAAGATGTTTTTCGGATCAATATATTTTCGGCTCACATTACTTTCTATCTCGCTCACCCTATCTTTATTCATTTGCCCCTTTTTTCCCTCCTCTCGAATAACGCAATAACGCATTTTTCTTTTTTGGGAGGCAATATTATATATCCAGCATAATGTATATCTAAACATATTCCTGTTTTACTTACTCAATTCACTCACTTTAACAATATTCGAACAATCAATATACCATCATGCGTTATTTTTTGTGTGTGTGGCTGTGGTAAATGTTGAACGATACATTATATAATAATAATAACAATGTATGGGAGAAAAGAAGGAAAAACACTTTGGAAAATGAAATTTTTCTTTCTTTTCATTCTCCTGAATCACACTCAACATCCACTGCCGCCTGTTATTTCTCTCTTTCCAAATCACTTATTCAGCAATTTCGATTTGTAAATTCTTGATCCACGTAAAAGCTATTACAAATATTTTCTCTCATGATTCGGTTTTTTTATATATTCACATCTTGACTTTTTCTTTCTTTCATTTTTTTGTGAAATTTCCATCTCTTATCTCCTCATTCATCCAAATATATATTCTGTTCGGAATATGTAAAGTGATTTTGAATTTATTTTTGTTTAAAGAGCTTTTATCGAAAATTTTAATATTGTTTGAGATTAATCATAATAATTTTGTCTTTTACCGCAACTGTTTGTGAATTCAATTTTGGCTATATTTGCTATTATAATTTTGACGGATGATAAATTGGTTATTTTTAGATGAAATTTTGTCGAATTTAATAAGACAAAATGTGAATAATTTTTTAAAGTTAATATTCGGAAATGCTTTCAAGATCCTTCCCAAATATTGAATATTTGAAAGCAAGATGAGTATTTTGAGGATGTTTGAAGTGCTCTGTAAACTGAATATAGTGAGTCAATAAGGAAGAATGAAGGAATGAAGATTTTGAAATTCTTGGTTTTATTCCAATTGGATTTGTAAATTCACAATGATTTGTGATTTTAAGGAGGGAATTTAAAATTCAGTCAGAGAATTCATCTCTTAAAAAAATTATTTCTAACTTAATAAGTCCAGCATATGAGAAAGATAAGGATACACAAGTAATTTTGGTTCAATTGACATGTTTTTTGGGGGGTTAGGAAAATTTATGTCGTGACACTCTAGGCCACGGCACACTAGGCTAATGTCCCCAAAAAGGTAAACACTCAGGCATCAACCAGAAATTAAATCAGACTAATTAAATAAATTTTAAAGTATTTCGCTTTCACAATCATAAATTATTTTAAAATTTGCATTTTTGAAAGTTAAATAAAGTTTTAAAGCAAATTACAAAAGCATTTCGAATCCCAGATGGTGAATATTTAACTAGAGCATGGAATAGTGTGGCTGATATTTCAGTTTTACATCATTAAAATCAAAAGCAAACAATTTTATTAACATACGGTAAATTCTACTCGTTTTTCATAATTTTATCCGAATTTCATTTTTCAACAAAAGTCTGTTTCATGCAGCATCAACTCATTTATTATTTGGAGTGCTAAAATAACAGACAATTTTGTGCAGAGGAGTAGAGAAATAACTTTCTAATATTTTACATAATTTGTCAAAAATTTCCAGCGATGATCAATCAGCGATTATGGATACGCAAAGAGTAATTCATGATAAATTGTAAGACGAGAGGGGGGAAAAGTTATTACCATCATCATTGTTATCTTATTATCATAATGTACTTTTACGCAGTAATAAAAATTATCACATTTCACATTAATGTTATCTTATAAGTCAAGTAATGTAACGAATTTATGTCATCTTTAGTCAACGAATTGACATTTATTCACAATACATTTTCTTCATCATCTCATTTCCCATCAGCATCTCGTTGTTATGTATACTTCTATGAGAAAGGTAGCATAAAATGTCTAAAGTGATGCGGAACAAATGCGCATTTCATGCTCGTTGGATGATTTCGAATTAAAAAATAATAATCAATATGTACGCTCAGCTTTGAAGCCAATTCATAGGATTGATCAATTTCTTATGAAAATGAGCTGTCTGTCTGCTGACAGATGGGTTTCTAGCATCAGATGCATCACCAGAAACATTTCATCGTTGGGATCATTTGACTCTCAATCCAAATGTACATGCCTGTCTAGGATTATAGTGTTAAAGACAAAGTGCTCAATAGAACTGAATTTTTGTGCTTCCTCAATTGAATTTTGAGATTTTTATTGACTTTAATGTTAAAGCCACTTTTTTATTATCGTGAATGGTTTTGTTCTGTTCTGCTCAATTTTTATTATCTGTGCTGTGTCGATTTTATATCGAAATAAATTTTCAAATATCCACCATGTTTAAGATATTGATGAGATTGGCAGAAATAGGCTCAATCGTAATGCAAATTTGCTATTGTAATCATTTCTTGACGACTTCTTTGACAGTTGTTGGAATTTAATACATCTCATCGTGTGACGAGTAATGATGTCAATTGAAAATTAAATTTAAATTTGAAGAACAGTCGACAGTCATTATTCAATCTCATTTCTGTCATTACAAACTTTTTAATAAAAAAAGGCCAAATGTCAATAATTTCTGCTCGAACTTTCGCCCAAAAATGTAATGAAAAATTTTATTTTTGAACCCAAATTCTAATGAAATGGCAATTTTCTGACCATTCTCAAACTTTTATTTCTATTTAATTTTCTTCAAGTCATTTCATTCTGACATTTGCTCATCAGAGACCTGAAATTCTTCTTTCTTATGAAAATATTTATAAAATCATTGTTGTCAAGATCATTATGTATGAACTTAGAAAATTTTTGCTTTAATACTTTATTAACTGACTTTCCAGCTTTCCGGACAAGAAGCAAAAAGATTGTGATTACAGAATTTTCTTATTCTAAGAATAAGAAGGCATGGATACTTTGGGGAATTTTAAGCAAAATGATCTTAAATTGTGGCTATTAGCAGCTTTTATATTTGATGACATTTCTGTCTGTGGCTTACAAATTTAGGCTAAGTTCGAATCAATTTATATTAAATCATTTGAACAAACATCTGAAATTGGGTTCGGAATTGGGTTCGATTACCATTCGGAATCAGTTTATCAGAATTAGATTTTTAGAGTCAAATCTAGTAGATTTAGGTGCTTTTAATTGTCGAAATGAGTATCGAGCACACAATCACTTTATTAGTGCAGTATTCAGATTCCAAAAAGTTCTTATGGATGCGCTACAAACCCTCATGATACTGAGTAAAGATTTAAAAAGAAAATTGGTTCAAGATATGATAAAAAGGGGACTTCCCTTTAATTTTTATTCCAAAAGAATGGATGATGTTAAAGCGCCAGAATGAATTGAAAATGGAGAAAATTCATCCCATAAGGATAATTACATAAAATGGATATAAAACCTTGAAGAAAATAAACCGGAAGTGCCGTCAATGAGAATGAGCATTTTATGGCAGAGTAAACACAATGGTATTTAAAAAATAAGAGGTTGCAGAAATTCATGATATTTTTGAGGAATAAAATTGCAAAATAAAAAAAAGTTTCTCGGAATTCAATTTTATTTAAAATGCTGGAAAATTAAACAACAAATATTTAATGGGATAAAAAATTTTAAAACTGGTAATATTTTCATTTCCGAGAATTAAGGAACAAGAAAAAAATTCCAAAGTACAACGGATAACAATTTATGAAACTATAAAAAAATATAATAAAAATTTATATGGACAATCCTAAATGATGTTCATCAAAAATTGGACTTTACCCCCCTCACTACGTGGCACAGCTACAGACCCACTTCTCCTAAAAAGTTGGACCAGGGGCGTATTCAGAAATTTTTTGAAGAGGGTGTTTTGAAATTTTTTTTTATGGAATGCAAATTTTACGGATGGTATTTTGGAATTTGTTCTCAAAAAACTCTAGCAAATTTGAGAAAATTTCCATCTAGGGTGGTGTTTTAATACCCAAACCTCCTCCTTGATACGACCCTGAGTTGGACGTAATTTGTGATCGACCATTTTAATAAAAAATTGTAAATTTATTCTTCAACATTACAAAATGAAAATAAAATGGACAGACACAGAAATAAAACTTTTCTACTATCTATGAAGTAAAATTTCATTATATTTTCTCATAGTAAAAAAAATCAGAATACATAAGCATAAACAGGGAACAAGAGGAAGAATGTAGAACTTCAAGTAGTCAATTAAAGTTTCACCGAAGCTTTATTACCAAACAAGAATGGAAACTTTGCTTGTGCATACATTTAATTTTGAAATGTATATAGCATATTTTTGTTGCTACGTTACAACCTCAATCTCAATAGTTTTTAAATTAAATTTGCTTCGAACGTCTTTCCACTCTTGTGAAACCCTTTATTGTGGGTAGAATTTTCTTTTGATTTATTAATTAATAAAAGATTTTTTTTTCTTCTAAAATAAAAGAACTAATTTATTTCCATGACAGCAATGACACGCCTTTTTACATTGTTCCTTTATCTGATTTTTCCTATACAGAAAAAAATCGTTCGATCTTAAAGTCGTGAGACAAATTTTAAAAGGTTATCGTAATAAATAATTTGATTAAAATGTGAAATGAGCTGATGATAATGATTTTCAATTTATTTGTGAAGAAAGGTTGGAGTAGAAATAGTTGCTGATGCTTCTTTTTCCACTTTTTTTTATCGTTTTTGGGCTTGCTGGAGCAAAAAATAAAGTGATTCTAACATTTTACATAAATTTGACCATTTGGATGCTACTTTAAAAACAAGTTTGGGCTTTAAAAAGTCAATTTTGTATTATTCCGGCCCGTTCTTTGTGAACTTTCAATTAATCAAGCACAAAACTTTGTCAAAAAGGTTTCTATGGTGATTGAAAGAGACATCAGGTGTCCTTTGTATGGTAAAATGTCAATTATTGATCAAATAAATTGAATAAAATGTTTTTTGTTAGTTATTTTATAGATAATTTAATTCTATAGATTCAAATTCAGTGACTAACTATAGTTACTGGTTGGAAATTTAAAGCAAACACAGCTCTGAGGTTGTTTACTAATTTTATTCGCAATTAAGTCAGTATACGAAAGTGTAGTATCAATATTGGGTCACTGAATGTTGGAATATTGATGTCAGTATCGATATTTTTAAAGGACTGGTGATTGACAAGGTTTAACGTCGGGGAACTGTGGATAAAAAATTTAATCAGATGGCCAACTCTGCGACCTTCTCAAAATTTGATAAAGACATTAATGTAGCCTTTCACAACAATGCCCATATTTCTAAATCAGCCTTTTACTGTATCAATCAGCTTAACCACCAACAATCATGCCTTTATCATTACCAATAAATTTTTAAAATGACAAAAAGTCAAAGCAATTTAAACAATTGACAAGAATATTGACAATTCTAATCACAAATGTACAAATTAGTACAAGTATAAAGCTAAAGATGAGAAAAACATCAGAAAATCAACAAAAATTGATATCCCAAATCATCCATGTAGCAAGTCAACCTACACAAACTTGACTTTCAAATACTTGTTGAAAAATACAAGACGAGAGTGTACAAAATGGGAGAAACGAGAAGCAAATAACTTATCAGCATTCAGTAGAGTTGGAAACAATGAGCAATGCTGTATGGATGATGTTATGTAAACAATTTGAGGATTAGAAAGCTGAAAGGAAGTTCTCAAAAGAATGTTTCGAGTGCTTTTACTGAGCAGGGTATTCAGAAATGACGTCAGATCTTTGTGCTGGTTTATAGAATAATGCTAGTTTTGGAAAAGGTATGAAAATCCCATTGTTGATGGACGACCCCTGCCCTGATGTCAAAAATATTTTGATGTATGAAGGTAATCTGTATGACATTATTTCATCATAGACTTTAGTGATCCTTAACTTATCCGTCCTTCAGAAAACAAGAGAGACAGACAAAAAGAATATCCATAAAAAATGTAGATAGGATGGAATTACAACAATAAAAAAAATTTCAACAGTCCAATTCCATCGAGAGGAAGAGAAAAAAAGAACATTTTTGGTGTTCACATCCTACTTAGCAAGAACGAAATGACGTACGCTTGATAAAATCTTGAAAAGTCGAATTTTCTCATCGTCCGCATCCTTGTCGAAAGATTAGAATAAAGCCTCAAAGGACTAATCACAACATATATACATATAGACACACACATAAAATAATTTTCCTTTCTTTTCTCTTAATTTGACAGCAGCTAAACATGATGTACATAAATGAAATCGCGTAAACGATGAAATGACCCATAAAAACCTTTCATGTTTAAAAAGAAAATCGAAGATAATGTTGTTTCGTCCATTATGTGATAAAAAAATCCATTAGGACGAAGGAGAGATAGAAGGAAAAAAAAGTTACTTGTATAGGAAGAAGAGGATAGGAAAGAAAAGAAATTGAAAGAGGAGAGAAGAAAAAAAATGTCGCATAATTGAATAACGGCAGCAACATTTTCCCAGATTTTAACGACTATACGTCCCTAATTGACATAAGAATTCTTGATGTTGCGCTTTGAGTTGTTTCTAGTAGAGCTCTATATCTCTTCTTCTTCTTTTCATTTGAAATAACACAAAAGAATTTTTTTCTGCTGTTTCGTTATCAAATTAACTTTGAATTAACTGAACATTTTTACAGACATGTAGTACTATTTCACTTTTATGACTCGTTAGGAAGCGGAAGAAATTATAATTTTATATTCGTTGCTTCGCTTATGCTATACTTGAATGATGAGAGATGAGAAAAAGGAAATGAGAATATTGACTCTTAGCATTATAATGCATTATAGAATTTTATTAAGGGTTTGGGTGCCTTAAGGGGTTAATTAAATTTTTAAAAAAATTATATTTTCTAATTTTCAAAAATTCTATATTGGAGTTTTTAAAATGGACAGAAATGCATTCAAAAAATGTAAATTTTTGTCAAATGAAAATCACAAGGTCAACAAAGGTGAGATTCGAACCCACACACTTGAGTCAGTGACTCAATATGGATCTTATTATTGCAACTAATCTGATCAGCTAAATCCACATTATCCAATCTACGAAACTAAAATAAATATATTTTCTCATATTTCAACTCAAAAAAATTACTGAATTTAATAAAAAAAATCTCATCATTTACTATTCATAAAAGCTTCCCATACGATTTTCCAATCAAGCAGTCATTCCCCCCAGAAAAATTTATACTAAATGATAAGCCGTTTATAGTTTAAAAATCGCGGTCGCAATCTACATATATTAAATTTATAACTTTTTTAATTCTTTTTTTTTCATGCAATTTTCAGAGATTACTAAACATTTGGGATTTGCGAGATCATCGTGCTATTGTTTTTCATCAACTGGTAACCATAATAGCCCTGAGTTGAAAAACATAAAAGTGATCAAGTTCGGTCAATTCTTTGTGATTTTTTAATGAAACGCATATTTGCAACAGCGATAATTAGTCCAATTCTATTTCAAATTGCTGCATAATTATTTTGAATTAAAACGCAACATCATTTCATTATTAACAATTCAGCTCATGTCTCTGTGATAATTTGCATAATACGATTTTTGTTGATGATTAATATGGCCATTACATTCATTATCATATCGCACTAAATCATTAAAATTTCAATATTCTCAATTCTGATTCATGCTATGCTGCTGTTGTAGTTGTGAGATTTTTGATTTCCGATAGCGAAATTGAAATTAGAAATTTTACGACAAATTATTATTAATGATAATGAAGAGTTTCATGATACCAGCAGATTTTTAGGCGATATGGAGGAAGGTATGAATATTAATTGTGTTTTTGTAGCTTAATAAAACGCATTATTGCTTCTTTGTTTATTAGTTTAAGTGTTCTCACATTCTCATAGATTTTTTAACGTATTTAAATATTTCACCCTAGAACGCCAAGCATTCAACCTATAAATTTCACTGCAGTCATTCTAAAAATTATAGCTTATGTCCAACGTGAAGATGCACTAAAATATTATTCGAATTAAATGTGCAATGAAACTAATTTACCGTCAGTTGCTCACAACAATGTACACAGTTTTGTTTTATTTTATTTTGTATATTTTATTTTTAAAAAAAGGAGCGTAAATTATTGCCATTTGACTATATTATCATGCATTTAAAGTAATTAAAATGAATTTAATTCGTGGAACAGCAGGAACGATGGAGGAGAGGAAAAATGTTTATTTTCATTACCAAATTATCAATCTTTTAATAATTTAAAATAATTTCACGCTATTACAAACAATGAGACTGAAAATAATGGATGCTTATAATGTGGAAAAATGTAAAATTTGTGTTGCGCGATATCAGATAAATTAGCATCCAATCGAATAAATAAATATCGTCCTACTGTCTCGATGGGTATTTAAATATGCTTTTTATTATTATTATTGTTATTGTTATTATGGCACACTTAACTGATTGAAATTGAAATTTAATTTATGTTAAATTAATGCCTCGAAAAAGATAGTGAAATTTTATGTTTTAAGTTTTATGTGAGAAATTAAAATAAATAACAGTGAGCTGAATGGAGTGTGAGTTGTCATGGCAGTTCATCCTCTTCACAGCCACACAGCACCAACACATGCTCAAATAATTTATCTTCACAAAACTAAAGTGTTGATATCTTTTCACTCTGTTTAAAAACTTATGTGGAATGAAGGCAATAAATTTTCGGTTAAACCAAAAGTTTTCAATATTAGTTTCTCATAAAATATGAAATTTAATTCTCTTTTCATAGAAATAATGAAAGAATAAGAGCTATCGTCTTTTCAATTCATAAATAACAAGAAAATTTTATATACAATCTAAGTTTTAAGAGCTTTTTCTTTTTAATTCTTAACTTTTCGAGCAATTTTCTTGAAGAAAACACTCTATTGTCTTCAATATGCTCTTTTGTCTGCTTATCTATGATTTATTGATGTTGTTAGCTCTTAAACTACAAAGATCTGTTTAATGGTTGTGATTGTGGGTTTCAAGCTTTTTAATTACTTTATTGAAGTGAATTTAAACATGAAATTTGCATTCAGTAGTTTAGTAATGTTTCGAATGGGGGTTTAGGTATTAAAATATGGATGAATATGGGCGTCGTTTAGAGTTGAAGAATTTTTTTCTTAAATAATCCTAGCAAATTTAAAGAATTTTCTATTTTGAAGCATTTTCATACCTGGGGCGTTAGGGGTGTATCTAGAAATTTGTCGAAGAGGGGGGATGGTTCCCCCTAAAAGCCCCCCTGTATACATCTTTACGTCTAATTATAATAATAATAATCCACCTGGAGAGGGATTCGTACAGCTACCTCAAATTAATTACCCCAAGAAAATAACATTTTACCAACACTTTTACAAGCGCTACACTTACCCAAACTACAACCGAAATCCCAAAATGAAATTTTCATCATTTCCATCTTCTTTTTTCTCGGTCGAGATGAAAAGCGAATAATTTTTCATTTCTCATTCTCATATTCTCATTTTTTTATTATTTATTTTTTCACATTTTTACTTTCACAATTCTTCATCATACCGTAATTAGACTAAAAGCTCTTAATAACGTTACAAACAGCAGTGCAAAAAAATTATGATATTAGATGGGGTACTTTATGCTACTGCTTATGCTTTGATGCGGTGATAATTATGTTTTTGTGTAACATTACGTTATGAGCGCAAGCGGATATTAAATGTAATTTATTTCAAGAACTATGTATAGTTCTAGTGATTACGATGACGACGATAATGGTTGACGTTATTTTTGTTATTACTTTTTCACGAAATTAAATTATTTCTGTTGCAGGATGTGTTTATTTATTATTACATGGAATAATGTTGTTATGGGAATTTTTTTTCTTATTTACGAGCACAAGAGATTGGAATTATTAATTTTATTTTTTTCTTCTTCTTGAAGTAATGCTTACGTCAGTATTTATTTTATGATAAAGATTGACAGTTGCTGGTAGGTGGAATAGAATGGTATTTTGTTCAAAATCTATTTAGGAAAATTAGAATCTAACTCATTTCTGTTTATGCCTATTAAGTGTCAGATTACATTTAGATGAATATATTTTTGATGATATTTTTATTGTTTTGATTCAATTTCATTTTATTTTCGAACGTTTTGTTTACAAATATGATTTTTGACATGTTTTCGCTTTTAGGAAATATTTATTTCTTAGAATTTCTCATCTGTATTTTGATCAGATTATTTATTAAATTTTTTATCATAACAATTTGAAAATAATAAATGGAACTGGAGTACTTAGGATAGGGGTAATTCACTTATGACGTCCATCAAAAAATGGGATTTTTAGACACACCCCCTTCCCCCCTTTGTCACAAAATTTTAATACAAAAAAATTTCTTTAATTTAAAGTATCACAATATTTCAAACCCCCCTCCCTCCTAAATCATGGACGTCATAAGTGAATGACCCCATACTTCTGATTTTCCAACTGATCACGTCACTGTCTTCCTTAATTTTTATCAATGACCCCAAGGATTAAAACGTTATATTTATAGTCTTATTGAAAAAAACATCATCAACTTGAGCATTTAAAAGTTAAACAAGAGTCATGAACAACAAAAAATTTATGACAAAATAGAAGAAACAAAAGTTACCAAAAATGTCAAACAGTCTATGTCTAGAGATACAACATCTGAGCAAAAACAAGTATTTACACCAAAATCTGCCTAGCAGAATTCCAAATTAACCAACGAAAGTCTATTTCTAGCAATTTCTAGATTTAATTTAACAATAACTCGAGGATGTCTGTAAATAGCAATGAAATTAGAGCGTACATCAAAACACTTGAAGCTTGTGTAGGTTTTGCTCAAAAATAAATTTAGCTCATGCAAAATCGCATGGATTATCTCAAAATTATTAAAATGTCATGAGCAAAAATCATTTACAAAGCACCGACCCAGCTTCAAATTCAATTTAATATAATTTATGCGCAAGAATGTATGCATTATAAATTTTGGATAGAAGGTACTTTTTTGATGATTATTGACTCACTCATTTATTTATTTATTTATTTTATGCTACTTAGCAACCTAAAGAATTTATCATCCATCCCTTATGTAACATTCAAAAGGTCCTCAAGCGAAATAAAAACGGACGAAATATTTTTTTTATTATTTACTTATTCAACATCTCTTATTGATTTTATTTCAGAAAATGTTCATCCTAGAGATATACAGAATAAGATGGAAGCATATTATTAATTAAATCTAGAAAGAAAAATGTAAATAAATTTTTCTTGTTCATTCTCGTTTTTCCATTTCATTTCAAAAAGAATAATTAATTGAAAAAGCAGTTTTTTTGATTCTCATTTTTCCATTCCATTTTCTTCATCTGTTTATTATACATATTTTTAAGAAGAAAATTGGAACAAAACTTTTTCTTCTAAGTACTGGAGCTTCAAAGAACATATCTCAAAAATTTACCAAGCCCATATCATTCACAGTATCGTTTCTGTTCATGCTGTACACACGCATTTTCTCAAAGGAATTTTTTTGTTGTCTTCGCCTTGTCTGTCAGTCTGTGCATCAGGTTGTCTTTATAAGTAATTAATCTCTTGAGGTGGAATTTATTTACGGCATCACTTTGGAGTCATTATGTTCAATGATGAAACAATTTTATCAAAGTACTGTTCTATCCAGATGTTCAGTTTAAAGTCTAGATTTAGCATTTTTGGATATCATGGAGTAAAACTTGCTGCATAAGAATGGGCATCTAAAAGCTTCCAGTTGTGATTCTAATAAAAAGTGTATAATGGATCCTAAGTGGGTTTTGAACCCACATCCTACGATTTCTGGACGCATGCTACTACTATTGAGCTATTAGTAAGCTCACCATCTGCTTAGTTTTTCAGAGGACAGTCCTCTATGTTTTGAATTTGACTTCTGTCCTCTGAGTGGTCCAATATGTCTTCTATTTTTATAGATTGTTCTCTATTTCGATTTTTTCAAAAAAATATTTGGTCACCCTAGCTATTAGTAGCGTTTAGCTTTTAAATATTCAACATTATAGTGCAGAAAATCAGATCTGATAAAATTTTAACCAAAACACTCACTCAAAGCATCAGAGTGCATGTATCGAGGAGCATATTTAAGTAGATGGGCGTGTTGATTACAAATCCAAATACTTTATTTTTATTCTCAAGCTCATACCTTTGTCTTCATCAAAATTAAATCCAACCACAAGATTTTTAAAACAAATGTAATTTTTTTCAATATTAAAATAAAAACATTTAAGCTCCAAAAATACCTCAAAAATAAATAAAGCCACAATTTTAAGCAGCAAGACAAAAAATGGCTAAATACACCCAAAAAAAATTTCAAAGCATTTTTATAATATTTTTTTCCAAATTACTTTTTTTCCAGGAATAAAATGCGCTTGAGAAAAAGTTGTGTGCCATAAAAATGTTTCTTTTCTTTAAGAAAAATCTGTCGCTTAATTTTTTCTCTCATGAATGTAAGCCTCTGTTCATAAATAAATGATAAGGTTATTATCCAAAAAAGAGAAAAAATCTGCTTTGTAGATTGAGCGAGGAAAAAAATGTGTCAATGACAGTGGAACAGAAGAAGTTGTGATTTTAAGCTTAAGTGAAAAATTTTATAAGAAAGGACAGCAAGAGCAAGCAACATGTAGTTCCCTCATTCATCTTCTTATTTTTCATACTTAAAAACTTTTTTTCTATTTTTTTTTCACTGAAAATTTTTTTTAGGTGAGAACAATAAAAAAGTTTTCCGTTCGCGATAATCATCGATAAATACGACAGAAAGTACTCGACTGTGCAAGAAGAAAGCAATGAAAAAATTCACCACTTAAAACGCATTTTCATTGCTATTTAGAGAATTTGCTTATTGTCGTATGAAATATGAAACAATAAAAATCGTTTGAGACCCATTAAAACTGGTGACAATGGCCTCGAGTTATGGTAATGTTCTCATAAAATCTTAAAGGTTTTACATGATGGAATGTTTTTGGTCTGGCTTGACTCAGCTTGAGAGAATGTCGTTTGAGTCATCAGATTTTTTTTTATGTGGTAGGATGTGAGAATTATTGGCACAGGGTGCCATTAGACTGCTCAGGAAATGATATTTTTAGTCAGAAAATAATTTTCGAGGATATAATGTCGTTAAGGTATTAAAATTTGGCCCAATTTTTTAAGGTTTTGGTGTAAAATATATTCACAATGCAGCAGTGCTGTATTTTATTTGATTTTTCGTCAATAAATTATCCGTAGCTTTAATTTTTGTCTCCACAACCACGATGCCCATGACAAATACTCAATTTTCTCCACCCATGTCGCACCCACTACACATTCTAAAGTATAGACACTTATATCCCCCATAGTCAATTCCTATAAATCACATAATATTTTATGATTTCATAAATTCACATCACAGCCTGACAAATCACGTCCAATCCACCCTTTCTCACATAAAAATGAGCTGCGAATAAAAATATAAATTCAATAAATGTATACTTAAAGGAAGAATATTAGCATTGTCATACAATTTGTCTGTCCCTATAAATAGTTTTTCATATAAATATTTCCATTATTATTCAATAGAGAAAAAAACTGTTCAGAATTGAATTCGTAATACTTGACATAATCATGTATTCAATGTACAATAATGGCAAATCATATTCAATGATTGAAAAACATCTTCATAACAATGTTTGAATTGAAACTGAATTCTTGAATAAATAATAAAGATGAAATATATTTTTAGTATCATTTCATAGATTTCTAAGGAATTTCAGTCACTGCTTGTGGTTTTCATTATTTTTTAATGCTAAAAATAAATTCTTTTTTATAGAATCACGATACACAAAAAAATTCCACGGACAAAAGGAATATTTTAATAGGAAATAAAATGATAAGCTCGACTGTGGGAAAATAATGTGACATTTTGAGCAAATTTAGGTTTCATTAGTACACAACAATGGACATTATAGAATTTATGTCGAATTTTTCTCTCACATTTATTTTTGCATGATTTTTTTCATAAATTATTCAGCATCATGTTTTACGATACGACAGCAATGACAGTCTCTCGAATGCATATGATTATTATTGAGCCCACTTATAATTTTTGCAGAATATCTTTTGTATATAGAAATTTCGTGAAGAGTCAATTTAATACAGAATATTCCAGTGCTTCTCAAGCTTTGTGCTGCGGCACGCTAGTGTCCTGTGAGATTTTCACATGAATTTTTTAGAATTAATTTTTTTGAACTCATGACTTCTGCTGAGCGCGCTTAGACTTATTTGGTAAAATTATTTGAAATGGAAACATTTTTTTAAATTAAAGGAGTCATTCATAAATGACGTCCTTCAAAAACTAGAATTTTAGGTCCCCTTCTTCACTCTGTCAAGACATTTTAAAGGATAATAATTCTCGTGCTTGAGATGTCATAGCTTAATAGCTCCTCACCCATTCCTCCTAGAATATTAAATGTAAATTAAGGTCGACCCCTTAGAATGTCCATCATTTGAGAAGCCCTGTCCTATGCCTTCAAAAAAAAATTGGAAATGAAAATGCAAATTTCATTATAAGTCGCTTATAAAATTATATGATAAAATCAGAAAAAGTCAATGTATTCATAATACGCGTAGACAATATAAACATTGATGTTTAAGTTAAAAAGATTTCATGAGCGTCACCTCGGAGCATAATGAGTCTATTTATATAAATTCCATGTTAACATCAAAATAATTTATTTAAATTGGAAAATTATCTTGTGAAAGTTTTTGAGTTTCAGTATATAATGATGTTTAAGGCTCATATGAAAGTGCTTGTGTTGTTGACAAGATTGAAGTGTTTATTTAAAGTAAAATGTTGAAAAAATTTTCTCTTTAAAAAAGTTTCAACCCTCCCATAAACTTGCTAATGACTTTTTAACGCTCTACCCGGAAAAGATTTTCGTTTCTAACCCAAAAACATCCTAAAAGTCGCGATAAATCTCCTTTTATCACAACGCATACAATTTAAACCACTGATTTTAAATAAATCAAAAAGTCGATGATTTTGTCATCAATCAAAGTGAAAAATTAAAGACTCAAAAACTTTTTTTAACTGAACATTGAGCATTATGCACTAAATTGCTATGTAATTTGGAGCTAATGATATTCAATCTGTACGTAAGATTGCAGCAAGAATGGAAGAGCTTATAATAGAATCAATGTAAAGAGAATAAAACGTGATTTCAATTTTTTACATAGTTTTTAAAGTTTTATTGGGTATGGGAATTGATTGGAAATTTTTGTTTGCATTTTTTATCGTTTGAATTGATTTTTTGAAACAGTTGGAATGGAAAAAGGCTAGTTGTGTAGTTTTCTGACTTAAACTAGACGTAGATAAAGAATTGATACACTAAACTACTGGATATTGGCATGTTTTGGCTCGGCACTTGATTCTTTTCTATCTAGTGTAAATTTAATTTAGTGTCAAACTTTTTGCAACAAACCTACGATGGTGCCGCGACACGAATCATAATTTGAGAAGCACTGCGCTAAAGTCATAAATCTTTTGAACCTTTTCTTAACAACCTCCGATAGCTCAGAGTTAGAAGCAATGAACAAACTTGAAGTCGCAACACGCAGGTTGATTTCATAATGTTAACAAATTATTTAAAAAAATTTAAAATTTGTAAAAAACTTAAAAATTTAAAAAAAAATCATTAAATTTAATCCACGTCTATGAAAATTCAACAGTTCATAAAACCATAATATTCAAAAATATTATTTCCATATTGTTTATTTATAGATAAGCTTTCAATCTCAAGTATGTGTTTACTCATTGCTTACGAGAAAACTGATAATTTAAATTAATTTTCAAAACAGAAAATCAGCACGTTTACTAAGTTCATCCATAATAAATAATCCCTACACGATGAGCAAAATTTGATACTTCAAATGAAAAATTCACATCCATTTTGGCTTCAATTCAATTTTTCACATTAAATGTTAACATTTTTCATTCCATCCGTACTTTAAAGTTCACTCAAAAGTCCTTTGATCACATGCTGTGCTATTAAAAAATTATTTTCATTTTTATTACCAATTTGATCGAAAAATTTCTCATGTCTATGGAGAGAACTTTTCAAGATGAGCGCAAAAAATAAAATTCCAAGAATTTATTCGACTGAATAAAGGCAGAAAGCCAAAATAAATAAATTAATGGTATATTTCGAGCATAAAAAGAACATTACGACATGATTTTCAATGAGTATCAATTATTAATCATGGGAATATGAATTCTCAAATGCCCAACACTCTCGTCCATTCAAGCATTCACTCCATGTCTACATTTACAACTATTAAACTAATATTATTGCTTACCGTCTTTAACGCTTGTCGAGATATCCACAATAATCATAAAAAGATAGTACACTCTAATAAAACCCATCATATTCCTGATGTGTTTGTTCCAAACAGACCTTACATCTGTTTTTCTCCTTAAACTTTCATACACTTCTTGATTTCTTTACTCCTTTTTTAATATTATTATTTTTTAAAACTCTCTTTATAGTTTCTTCAAAATGTAATCACTTTCTTTTCTTAATTCTTAGGATATTATGATGATTATTATACATTTCTTACATCTTCTTTCTCGACTTCCATTAAACTTAAACCAAACAACGAGGATAAGAAGAAAAAAATTAATAATAATGATTATGATAATAAAATGTATTCTATATGTGTATTATTTGGCTATACAGAAAAAAATAAGTAATGAAAGTGTTTTGGCTGCTCTGTTATAGTTGAATGCAAAGAGGATGAATATTATCAAGGGGATGAAGCTCAGCACAGTATGGTGTATACTTAATGGAAAGATCAATATTTGAGTATCCTAATAGTTTGCCAAACGGAACTATATGATAGCTTTACTGTCTGATTTAATTGTATACAGCTATCGTTGGAATGAATAGACGAGTTTTGTCAGCTCTTCAGAGTTGATTTTCCATTCCACATGCAATGAATATCAAATGTGTTTGGTAACATGAATAAATCAGCTTAAATTTTGAATGCTCGGAGCATCTGTGCATGTAGTTGCAAATCTGACATGGAAATGTCTTGACGAAAATAATCTGAATGAAACAAAACAGCACAATTATTATAATAGTACGGGGTTGTGGTAAGAATGTGGGGCAATGTGCTGATTCTACAAATAATGAAATATTTTTAATTATATTTTCAAGTCACTAGAGATTATAAATTTAGGACATGAAAGGTATACAGAAATTTTGAGGATGTCCTAATTTTCTCAAGCATGTCATAAGGATTTTGACCCCCAACTCTGCCAATAGGAATCAATATATGCGAATAATTTATATTGAGTTTCATCTCCTTGAATAAAATATCCAACATTGAACCATAAAAAAGCATTTTTCACTTAATCCGAAAAGAAAAGTTTCATGCTGCATAGTTTTCCAAGTGACACACAAAAAAATAGTCATAGTGGAAGAATGAAATGAAATGTAAATTGCATTTTTCACTTTAAAAGCATTATTATTATCGTTATCACATTTTTTACACTCATTTCAATTTCTCGGGTGTTGTTAGGGATGAGGGAAGAGCTTTTTTAGAAATGGATATGAATATCAAGTCATGTAGATGCATTGCATTTGCAAAACTCCCCCATGGACTCTTATCATTTTTACTGTTATTATTATACTTATTATTATTATTATGATGCATAGAAGATATGTCATTCTTCCATGCTCAATTATTTCCCTACCATCTATTCCCCGAGACATAGATATTTACGTATATTTGAGAGTTTGTCTATATATACGAGAAAAAAAATGGAAGCACTTGATATGTATATGCATGTGAGGTATTGAAGAACAATATTATACTGTGAGTGGGATGGGAATATCAAGCAATGTCAGCTACTTATGCAGAAGCATTTGAGCACCGTAATGCTCTCGACTAACCGTACAATATATGCATATGTATGTATGTTTATTGTATATTTTGCTACTTATTAGTCGAGTTTGAGCGGAGTGGGTGAGGATGAGATATTGTGGATTAGAAGTAACCGAAAATAGCTCCACAGAGACCCGACATACTATCAAATGGGTTAGTCATGTAGCAAAATCAGCAAAATGAAAATAAAATATCTCTTCAAATCTCGACGCCAATTTATCTTCAAGGAGAGAAAGACTGTGTCTCTAAATCATTTTGTGGATATGTGAACATGCATGAGTACAAACATATCATACAATTTTATGAGCATCAATTAAATGGAATCCTGATTAATAATTTAAAGCTTAACCGGAATCCTTTCAAAATTTTATATTCCATAGCTTTTCTTTCCTTTTCTCACCCCCAAAAACTCTCTTGTTCGCAACATTTTTTTTGTATGTTTTCTTTTCCTCTACATCCCTTCTCGTATTTCTCTGTGTACATATTTTTTTTGGGGCGCTTATGTTACTCATTTTCCATTCATCCATCTGCATCATATACAGATCACTATATACAATAGTATTTGCCTGACTTTTTTTTGTGCTCGTTCCTCATATGCCTTTTCATTCTCTCGTGCATCTCGCTTGATCGGAAAATTAATTAAAAAAATTTCCATACTTGACCAAGTCATGATTTTATAATTGAAGCAATAAAGTTAATGGAAAGTCTCTTTTAATTTAAAAAATAATAATAATAACATTTCCTGCCTTTTTATGAATAATTTTTTCTACTAAATGCTTAAAAAGTATTAAAAAATATATAAAATCGGAACAGAAAATTTGCATAAAATTTTTTTTTCCTTTTCACTTTTTTTATATGCGAAGAGCGGTAAAAGAAAAATTGCAAAAAATATAAATATAAAAAATTGTACATTAAAATAAAGAAATTCGTGGATAATTTATAAATACATAAAATAAATGAGTAATGATTTCCTCAGTCGGGAAAAATAAATGTCAAAAGCTGAGTACAGAAATAAAGAACGATTCAATGTGGTTTTCAAACAGTTGCTGATTTTTTACTCAATCTGAATTTTAATTACTAACTATTAATTAAACACCTGAAACTTATTTAAGTTTTGATTTATTTCTGTGAATTAGCCTTAAAACATTTTCGCATTTTAATTAAATTTCACGTAAAATGCCAACAGCATAAAATGAAAATTTCATAAACATTTGTTGATTACACAAAAATTCTTCATATTTCAAAATTGTTTGAATTAAATTTGTTTAATGCGAGGATTGAGGCATGTGGATTTAAATACCAATTTTGGTTCCACGTTCATTACATTTCATGTAATTTTAATTACTTTTTAAATAATATCTCTTTTTTAATCGTCATCCTTTTTTAAGGATGTCTAATTTTAAGTTTAGGGTATACATGAGTTCAGTATGATATACGTCATGTTATAAAAATAAACCTAAGTATAAGAAATTCAAAATGAATGAGTTATTGATTTATTCAGAAAAAATAATGTAATTTATTTTGAAAATTTTAAAGCCATCTAAAAAAATTTTTTAATTCCAAAATAGATTTCGGCACTGCCCCTTGCATACCCAGTAATTTTTTAAAATAAGGAAATATCAAATTGTTTTACTAATCCTCCCCGGCTCTGAAACTCACACCGTCTTTTGAAGTCATAGAAATTTGTAAAAAAACAGCAATTTTTCACGAGTGTATAAAAATACAAACAGAATATTTGAGGGGTCAAAAATATTTTTTTTCTTGTTTCTAGTTTGAATGTCTTCTTTTTCTCAATTTTAACAGTACTGAAGTTATGCCTTAGGTTCAAGGTTCAGAAACAAATTCCAAAATAAATACTTAATTGAAAAATTCAGTTAGTGTTGGTTGCTTTTGAGCTAAGGAAGTTTGGGTCCCTCTTCTTCCTAGCTACGCTTCTAGAACGACATGCTAGTTTTATCAAAAACTAACAAAGCTCTCTAATTATCATAAAATAAGACCTAAATTCCTATTAATAAAAGAAGCACGATAAGGAAGTTCAATATCGTCACAAGGTTGACACATCCTCGATATATAAAAAGAATAATAAACTTTTTCTGTTACTTTTCACGGTAAATTTTCCGAAAGGATATCCAATGCTCGATTGGAGACGGAAACATTATCGTAATACATTCATTTGTCAGGACATGGTTGGTAAACGAATCATTAATTTTCGGTATATTTAATATATATCTAAATTAATGCATATCTGAATGCCGATTAGCTTTGTAGAAATTTATGTATGTAAATGTGGTGGGAAATGCCATAAATTGAGAACAGCTTAATTATATAATAAAGTGGAAAATCAAGACTAAAAATTATAAATTTTTCAAAAATAAGAAATTTCAAAATTTTTAAAGGAAAAATTTAAAATAAGAAATTTCAAAAATTTTAAAAGGAAAGAATTTAAAAAAATTTGAAAAAATCCCAAAAATATAAAATAATTCAAAAGGTAATAAATATTTCACAAAACTGATAATCCAGCCACATAGCTGAAATATTTTCACAAATTCCATTTTTACGTTGATTAAAACTTCATTAATATTCATACTAAACAACTGCAAATAAACATCAAATCAATTTATAAGCACTAAATTGATATATTCAATTTTCTGACATAAAATCCAGACTATCATGCATGATCGAATAATTTGAAATTCTAAAGGACATTTTAATATTCGTATTAAAAAATTTACAGACACAGTACACAGAAGTCAATTGAAAATGCACATTCGATTCTATTTCCACGATGTGCCGCATAGTCAATATTTTAAAAATTCTAATTCAAAATCAATTTCCGTTGAATGCAGGAATTTTGTTGTCATTACTTGAGCCATAATAATTTATGATAATTAATAATTTAAATGTAAATTAATAATTTCGTATTGATACTGCATTATTCATGTCTCATGCCTATTGATTTTGATTATTTATTAACGAAATAGTATCTTGTGACTTAATTTAGATGTTTAATGTCTTGAGGGGAAGTGATTTGGTATTTTTTTCTGATGATTCGCTTCCGAAAATTCTTCTTTTTTTGTTGAACATTTTAATGGCATTTGGATGGAATTTTTCAAGGGTAAATTCCTTCGTCATCCTTATGAATTAAATCATAGCTTGTCGGAATATTTTGACCATGATTTTTGACTCAATGGTGAGAGTCTGAGAAACCTTTCAGTCATGGGGTATAGACAGAAATTTTTTAAGGGGGAGGGGGTATTTTTGGAAATTTCTAGGAGGTTCCTAGATTTTTTTTACAAAAATATAAACGATTGTGAAGAAATTTTCCATCGAGAGGGGATTTTAACCCCAAAAATCCCCCTAAATACACACAACAACTAGTCATGCTAGAAATTCTTAAAAGGTCCATCACTACCAACACCTCAATTTCCTGCTTGAGCCGGCAAATGATAAACAACTTTCAAAACACTTTTTTTCACACTCAACAAATTCCTTCCTTTTTTTCTCATACATATTCAACATAAATAATTCCAAAACCAGTTGAAATGAGATTCTCATTAAAAACTTTTTTCTTTTATGCAAAAATTCCTTAATCCTAAAATGCGAGCCTTTTTAGCACTTCACTTTCTATTAAAGAAATTAAAATATTTGCAAAATAATTAAAAAAAACTTAATATTATTAATTCATTTTGGAGCATTTTTTGAATGGTCCGAATTACGATTGTGTGCATAATCCACATTGAATATGAAAATTTCCGCTTGGACGAGACTTGATAATAGTATGGACATTATCATCATCATAATTGTTGTTGTGAGAACAAGTTAAATTCATTAAAAAAGTATGCATAAGAGGAAAAAAAGGGATGAAATTCTTTGTCGGTTGTGCTCTCAAAAAAATGATTTTAAAAATTTATGCTTCTTTTATTCGTGAATATATAAAAAAGCAGAGTACAATGAGATAATGTACAGTACGTGAAAGTGAAGGAAAAGGATGAGGAATAAGCACAAAATCCATATAGAATGTTAAACAGGTTATTAAGAGCTTTTGTATTTTTCTTCGGTAAAAAATTCATGATTTAATTAAATTTTTAATGTAAATTCCTTGAGACATCCCCCCCAACTTCTTATGATATATACGAAACACAAAACATCTCATCCTCCTTGAGACACACAAAAAAATCTCAATCAGGTCTCTCTCTTGTGTACATGAGAGGTAATACACATTATACCGAAAAATATTCTTCTTCTTCCATTTTCGGAAGAAAAATATAAATTTTACATGCATAATTCACAAGGATTAGTGCTTCACAATCCAGATGATAAAAGATTCTCCACCGAGAAATTGCATGAGATTTTTTTTTATTATTCCTGCAATTTACATTTCTTCATTTTCTTGTGCACATAAATTTTCACTTGAAAAACTGCAAATTGTTATGATTTTCTTTTATTCTCTCATTTTTTTGTTATCTTTAGGCAAGAGGATGCAATTCATACTTTTTTAAGCCTTATTTACACTTTTCCATTCGTTATTCATTTGCATGATGTAAATAGTGCTCCATAAAACGTGTAATCATTTCTCAACACTTTAATTTCTCATTCTTTTCACACGAAAAACACAAAAACTTTACAAATTTTTTCTCATTTGCTTTTGCTTTTCCTTTTTTTTCTCTCTTCTGTGTGTATATTTTTTTGCTTTCTTTTTCTTTTTATAAATTTTTTCGTACGACGCGACTATGTAACACGTCTGATTACCGAAATTGTACTACTAAAACTAAGTGAAAATAATGCAATTGGGAGTCACAACCCCACCTTTTGATGTAAAAACATGGAAGTATTTCCAGGAATGTTTGTGGGTAGATTATGCAATCATGTTCCAATGCGCCTGCTCATTGAACGTGGGAATCCTTTTTGGCGAGATGAGAGAGAGAAAGAGGAGAGCAAGCAAGGGAAAAAAGTGGCCGAAAAATGTTTGTAATGCAATGTCACATGATGATGATGATGATGATGATGATGCTGCTGATGCTATGGGAAAGTATGTAGGAATAGTAATGTGATGGAATTTTGAACTCTGACACATTGCTAGCCCGTTGTGACACACACATTATATTATTATACATATGTTGTATGTCCATAGAGGAATTTTCTTGTACCAAAATTTTCTACCCGTGAACTGTGATGGGTTAAATATTCTAATATCAATTTTCTTCTATGTAATTTTATATATCCATCCATCCATGCATCCACATGTTGCCTTTTTTTATTATTATTGTTAGTATTACTTTGGTTTTTTACTACTATTCTTCTTTTGTTACACAAATATTGTTATGCATGAAAATATATTTTTATTTTACTATCAAATAATTTCTTTAACGATTATTTTTCTCAAGAATATTTTAAAGATATATTGTAATTTATGGCTTCGTGTCATGGCTTTATTATACACCAAAAAACATATTTATATGCATTTTAGTGATATTACTTCCAAATACATCATCAGCAGTCTTGTGAAAATCATAAAATTTTGAGTCAATAATTTAAGTGTTACTTACCTTCATGGTTGTTTGTTTGGAATGCAATAAAGTGTATCATGATTAAGATTAAGTGGGCTTGCTATATGCTTGATTTTTCATTGAATCGTCATTTATTTCTCAAAAATATTATTTTTCACACTACACTTAAGGACCTCGGAACTTAGTCAAACAAATTCATTTAAGGGTATCGACCTTTTGAGAAAACTTAAATCTTGGGGGACCCAAATCCCTCCTGACTACGCCTCTGCAGTTCCTTTTTACTATGCCACTGAAATGAATGATTCAACTTGGTAAAAATAATTAGTTAAAAACTAATTAATTATTTAATTCAAAGGTTACTACTCTTTTTTTAAACATTTAACTTTCTGCAAAACAAATTTTTTTGATAATATTATTAATTAAAATAATTTCTATAGGAGTTTGTGATGAAAAGAAGAAAATTATATGCCCATAAATATTTTAAAACAATGAAACTCAAAATTAATCTATTTTTGAGGATGTATTTATTATAATCTTAATAAAGTGTGTTGCTTTAATAAATGCTTATGTGCATGTTCAGATAATAACTTGTGTACATGATTCTTGATAAAATCAGAGTTGTTAAAAATTTATACTCAAAATCTTCAACTTGATTAACAATAAGCGCATTTAATATTACCGACTATAAATTTATTGAGTTAAGGTCTAGGGAAGGGGGTCATTTTTGAAGCAACCCAATGCCTGAATGACTTCATGCATTTGATTAACATCCACCACTAAATATTATGAACAATCAAAACAGAACGGTCAACTTTACAAACCAAAATGGACATAAATATGCCTTAAAATCAAATTCAAATAAATCATGTTGAAAGGACACGCAACATGTTTAGCCTTTGCAAATGTTCGAGTACATTGATGTGTGATTATAGCTTCAAACATGCACATGTCGCTTATCTAGAATTTCATCAGTTTGTTAACTTGTGCCTCCTCATGCATTGATTTGTAAACCTTTGACTATTATTGAAGGTATCAAGAGTATATTTATTATTATGGTGTAAAATCTATGAATGAGTATGTAGAGACTTTGTGTTTACAAATAAAATATTGGAGTTGACTAAAATTATTAATTCTTAGAACTGAAAATTTGTGAAAATGGTAACTAAAATTTTCTGTAAAATACAGAGGAGGGACAACGCAAAATTTAACGGTCAAATTTTCAAAACATGTTTACAAAAAATTCCAATTTTCTCAGAATTTATCCAGTCAAATTCAATTTTTTAATTGAGGACATGAAGTAATTTACATTTCTCATTACTTCCATTGATTCTTTTTTGGAGAAGTTATGGCAAATTTTCTTTTTTGAACAATTTTTTTGTAAAACAAATTAGAGTACTTGAAAAATTGCATCTCAGTAAACATATTAACAAAATTTGACCATTAAATTTTGCGTTGTCCCCCCCCCCCTGGTAAAATATAAAATATTTTAATTTCCATAATGCGTCTAAAATTCATTGTAAAATGTTTGACGGCTTTTCATATGGTCCATAAATTAATTCTTGGAGCTCACTAATTGACTATATTTATTACACCATTAATTCGAGTCATTAAATTTTGTTTAAAATGAAAAGTTTACTTTTCTGGACTTTCAATCATTTAAAAATTACGTCATTCAAAAAATCTAATTTTCGTAGCTTCTCTCCTTTCTTCTTGTTTTTTTGTGGAACGTTACGTCAAACACTAGTGACCAGGGGCGTATCCAGAAATTTTTCGTGGGAGGGGTTTTGATTTTTTTTATATGGTTGGGTTTTTTTCTTAATAAACCCTAGCAAATTGAAGAAACTTTCTCAAAGGGGGGGGGGGTTTCACCCCAAAAACCTCTCCCTGAATACGCCCCTCCAATTAAATTAGTTGGTACAGTTTTGAATGAGCATTAAAAAATTTCATCTACAACGAAGGAATTATTTTCTAAAATTACAGACATGATTCAGTTTAGTAACAACAAAAACAGTAAATTTGACTATTGAAGAATTGATTCAAAAATAATTTCCAAACTATGTTTTAAATTAAAAATTTCAATTTCCACAAAACATTTGTCATAATAAATCTATTTAGAAATTCCACAAATTCCTCATCATGACAATTAATAATGCTTTAATCAAAACAAAGCTATAGATACCAGAACAAAACAGATTGTTAAATGTCGAGAAACCAAAAAAGCACTTAAAAGTCTGCTTCTTATTCATTGATAATCTGTTGTCTACAAAATAGTACACAGACGGAGAACTTTAATCGTTTTTAAGAGGGATGAAATCGAAGCAGATTATTTTCTTTTACTAAATTGTTCTTATCAATTTTTAAATCAAGCAAAAAGTGATTAAGTGTAGTTGTCGTATTGCCAAGTGCTTCTCAATTCCTCTTTTTAATTATTTTGATTGCACATTTAAATTTAACGAGGTGAAGAAAATTCTGAAAGTATTTTTCCTATTTTCACTTCTCTTCCTTCCACCCCCCACAGCAATATCTATAGCAACATCTCATACTCATTATTTTTTAAATACAAAAATTTTAAATCCCATCTCATGCAGCTCATCATTCCCTTCTGTGATTTCATGCTCCTTATCGTAACCTCCCTCCTTGTTTCATTTTTGTCTTTTTAAACAAATATATATCGATAACAACAGAAGTTTTATGCATTTGAGAATAAATGTCACATGAATTTTATATCTACTTATTTCGACTTACTCACAACTTACGGTAATATACATCATGTAATGCTGATAAAAATTGAGAGAATAAATTTTTTTTTATGAATTCAATTCATGTAAGTAATCATTAATATGTAGCTTTAAAATCACCTACGTGTTTATCGACAAATGAAAGCAATTATTCTCTGCATAAAAGTGAGATAGAACCAGATAGAACACATATTGAAACGTGTATTCTTCACGTATTCATTTATTTTACACTTTATACTTTTTTTCTCATTTTATTTCATTTGCTTTGCCATTTTTTACTAAAAGGGAAAAATGTATTTATATTTCTAGCGGTAAAATGTGTGAACGAGATAGAGAGTCGAGGATGATTTGATGTTAAAAGGAACATTTCCATGTTGAGGACATGTGATTAAATTTTTTTAAAAAAATAAATTTCTCAAGAGCTTTTCAAGGAATTTGAAGCGATTTTAATTGGAGGATCTTTTAGGTTGTGTCATTTTTGTGAGAATTTTTCAATATTTTTTTGTGGAAAAATGGCCTAAACTGAAAAATTATTAAAAATTAGTCTAGGGGTTTTCTACTGAAAAGAATATTTTTTCACCCCCACCCCTCAAAAATTTCTAGCTACACCACTGGTTACTATTCAATTGAACTAAAATCTTCGGTATATACTAAAGTAATATTATTTAAGAACATCTGGAATATGCCATGAGAGCTTCACAGTTTTATAATACACAATTAGCAGCAAAAATGACCCATAATAAGTCTACATGGCTACCTATGCTTTGTGTAGCTCAGGAAATTCGACAAAGTGTCTCAAAAGAAGGAAAACTAATCGAGAGTTCATTTCAAATAGTCACTAAAACGTGTCGGATCAAAATATTATTGCTGTTTTCCTTCCTGTTATTAATAAATTGCCAAAGCAATACAAGACCCAGAGGGAAATAGAGAGAGAAAAAATCAAAATGTGTTTTACAATGTAATAGCTATCAAATCCAAAAACCAAAATATGCCCATTCACATAAACTGAATGAATATTCAAAGCTACAGATAATAATGTATCATTGATTTATGAGAAACTTGTATATTCCGAAAAATCCTCAAGGGTACATGTAAGGTTGTAACATAAATGTTCCAAAACATCTATTTCCTCAATTTTCTAAACCATTTATAATAAACTTTAGTCAATTGTAGAAATAGTTATATGTGGATATAACTCATGGCATTAAATATTTGACTATGACATACGAAATAAAAATGTCAATGATATCATGTAGAATCGAGTTAATCCTTTTTCAGCGCTTTTTATTGCCCCTCGAAACTTCTAAACATCCAGACCTTGTGTGTAAGAAAATACTTTTTTATCTTCATGCTAGAAGTGCTATATTCTTCACATATTTTTTATTAAGCAGGATTATCATATGTAACAGAGAATGAGAGACAAATTTTCTCAGTTTTTAAGCACACAGACTCATACTATGCTGTATGTAAATATGTAGCATTCATTTTCATCGCAGATTTAAAAGCTTTTTATTTATGGCAAAGAAATCAAGTTTGAAAGTAATGACTCAGTCGTGTCTTTTGAATTCAAATAAAGGACGTGTCTCGTGCTTTTTTCTCGCTTTGCTCTCTTTATTTTCATACACATGCTTATGACGAACAAAAAGCATAACGGAATTTTGTAATAAGAAGATTGCTGGATTTTTAGGGATGGGATTGGATTTGAGCGCATTAAGTTTGCTGTGGATTTTTTGACAGATTCTGTCAAATTTTCTGTATTGTCAAGCGTAATGATAGAAAGTGATCATGAGCGATTAATAGCTTTAACAGAATAGTATTCATATATTCGAATGACAATCACCTTTGCCATGGGGGTTTCAGTAAACTGAATTGGCCTGTTATGCCAGTAATTAGAGAGTGCAGGTTCGACGAGTAACATAGTGAATCATCTAAACTGAAAATACAGCTCCACCCTCCTTTTGTTGTCAAGGCTTGCGAAAAGAGGTTTGGTGATTTTTCAATTCAGATGCATTGTCAGGTAGTATAGGACGATTCAGCATAGATAGAACAAATCTTTATGACTTCAAAAGAGAATAAATTGCCACTGTTTCTTGGAAATCTGATTAATTCTGCTGGTGCTTTGGTCATAAAACTCCTGTCATCCAAGAATACTGTGTTAGTGCAGCTATGGATCCACGTCATTTTCCATATTAATTTAAGAATTTTTTTAAATTAATATGCGCAAAGGGATTTTTTATTCATATAAAGTAAAATTTATAGCAAAGGATTCTGAATTCCTCACTGATTTTACATCCTTAAAGTCACCACGGGTCACCATGAAACTTATTTAATTAATCAAATAGTAGAATGTAGGAATTGCTCTAGATTTTCAAAGCATTTTAAAATTTAAAAAAAAGTTGCTAAGCAGGCAGACAACTCAGAAGCATATTTTCAAATGTTTACAAAAATGCACTACAAAAAACATAAAATGTTTTCCTCTTTTACTCTATATCGTAATAAACTACCAGAAAACTTCTTCTTCGTGTTGAATATGTAAAATTTCTATACAAGGCAGAAGCTCAATTATTCCTGTCATATATAATAAAAAAAACTTTTATTTGAGAGAGAGAATAAAAAAAATTTAAAATGCTAGTAGTGTAGCGAAAAAAAATCAGAATATTCAAGTGTAGATTGAGACACTTTTATTGAGAACGTACGCCACCATCATCAGCATCATAAAATTATAAAACCATCATTGTTAAGCATGCGATGACAACAACAGAAAGTACCAAGCAGCAACAGAAGTAGTTATAATAAATGGTCTAGAAGAAATGTCCACCATAGTTAACCCCTCACTATATCACAGTACCCACATGAATGTGTCAGCATAATGACTCTTGTAAAAAAAATTCACTTCCAACTAATGCCAGTCGTTAATCTCATTAATTATTATTTTCTTCTCATTCTCTCGCTTTTTTTCTGTTCTGTATTATATTCTATTAAGAGTAACTACTTGTCAACATATTAAGTTAGCAATTTAAGTCACTTTTCCTCATTCATAGTCACACAATCACAATTTCTCTTTCTCTTACGGTCCGTATATGTCCGTATATGTTTTTTTCTTCTCAAAATAATAATAATAAAAAATTACTAAATAAATAAATGTCTGAACAATGAGTTTGATTAAAATATCCGGTATCATTCAAAATAACTATATTAAATTAGTTCTGAATAACATGAAATGATTATTCTCAATTGGATGCTTCAAACAAGTCAGTCAGTTCTGTATAGAAAAAAGGCAAATGTAAATGAAATGAGAGTATAATTTAAAATGAATAGAGAAGCTGAAAAAAAAATATATGAAGGAAGAGAGAGAGAGTGAGGAGCATATGAGCACATGAGTGAGTAAGAGACATGAAATCTTTCAATATAAAGGAAAAGGAATAAGTATATGGAGTTAAGCTGATAGACAAGCATGAGTAAAAGTACAGTACATGAATAATAAATTGATGTAAATTTGGACACGTTCTATTAGAAAAGCATAAAGCTGTTGTTTGGTAAATTGCATTTTGCAACAAAATCTAATTTCAATTTTTTTTTCTTTCTCTTCCGTTCCATACCCTTGTCCTTCCAATTTTGCCCCAAATAACATGATTATATGGAAGGACACAAAAGTAAAAACAAAAGATTTTTTTTGTTTTCGGACAAGGATGTGAAAGTGCAAAATCATGTAAAGACGAGTAGTTTGCTTGACAAAGCGAGAAAACACAAATGTGAACTAAATATATATGTAGAATTATGAGAGTTTGATAGTATGTAAAATTTCATTTTCTTGTATTTAAATTAATTATGACTAGTGTGAAGATAGTCGATTTTTGGAGAATTTGTAAGATTTAAATTGAAATAGCGTAAACGTATGTTGCCGTAAACTTCAAATTTAACAGAATTGTAATTGAATTCTAATTCCAAAGTAAATTTTGGTTAGAGTGTCCATCTGCACACTTCTTGGTGAAATATGAGATAAATCATAATTCCTGCTATTAACGTAGAAAGAAGAAAGTGACCGAAGCAGGGCCTCAGTGTCCACAAATATGAACTTATGCCAATACTGAGTGGCACACAGTAGGTAAAGACAGTCGTATGGAATCCAAAAGGAATGTGGATTTCAAATGGATCCTTGTCGCTGGGAACTGGAGTCTAATCACTTTCGAATAGCTCAGTCAACCTGAAATATGACCTTCCGTGTTCCAAGCGGAATATAAAAATTAAGCTTCATTAAGCTAGATTAGAACAAATAATCAATTTTGAGACCAAAAATGACACTTTAAAATAAATAAATTTTATTATTTTTAATTTTTACAAAATCCAGAACGAATTTATCAAAAAAAATTCAAAACTATATGAATCTTGTACCCTTCAAAATCATCTTGATAATTTTTTCGACTCCAATAACTGTCAAGAAGTGCAAAACAAAATCATTCTCATATATGCAAAGATCAATCTTTTCAAAAAGTAATTTTTCTCCCACCAATCATCCAACCAACCACCATCTCTCGGAATTAAATTTTGTCCATAATATAAGAATGCATGCCGAAAAGTCAAATAATAGAGATTTTATTAGTCACTCAATGAGACAAAGGAATCCGAAAAATAAAAATAAAAAAGATTGTGAACAATACCAATAATCATGCCAACATTATACTGGTATGTGAATGAATGAAAAATTTTTACGTACACACAAATGTGTGCCCATAGGCTACGAGTGAGAACAAAAAAGAAGTAGAATGTAACATGTAGATACTTAGTGCTGTGAAAAAGGCAATTATACATTAGCAAATACACACAGTAACTTAAAAAAATAATTCAATTTCTCTCAAAGTATTAACGATAAGGGCATTGAGAGTCGTAAACTTTTGAACTCAACCGACTGAATTATCTCATTTTTTTCGGTCTCATACATAATTTCACTCTATGTGACATCAAAATGCACACATCTATCTATCTATCTCAATATAGCAATAAAAAAATAAATATATGAAATATAATGCTTGTACACATAAGTAAGTTTAAGGCAACAAATACAAATGTCAATTTTAATAAAACAAAATTCTTTATGCTCTTGTACTCTACTGGCTGGTTCTTTTGTGATAAAAATGTGAAACATGAAAAAAAGAATTTTTTTTCTCCTCAACTGAATTGACTATATCAATGTGCTTAAATTAATGAAAATATATGGTTTAAATGTATCTTTCAGTATATAAGTCCAATTGAGGAAAAAATGTGTAAACAGTCTATATTAATCAGTTCATCAGTATGCATTCAGACTTCTGTTTGACGGTCACGTTTCTAGTGAATATCGTGCTCTGATTTTGATTTTTTTTCCACTGTGCTTGCTGCTTGATCCTCTTAGAATTACAATGTGAAATGTTTAAAAAAAGAATATATTTTTTTTATTCAAAAAAAAGGAAGAAAAAAGTGAAAAAATACAGTAATTTATGCATATGGGCTTGAAATGCCTTGTAACTCAGTGTTGTGCCTGCAAGTTATCATATCTCTCTCTCTCCTACTCCCGAAAGATTTCACATATTTTTTTTCCTACTTGGCACTTTATATGGATATTTATTGAAAGTGTGTGTGTCAATTTTCAAGCATTGGGAGTTGTAGGCATAAAGAAATGAAAATGTGCTTTAAAACAACACATATAAGGACTTTACACATGAACGGAAGGAAAAAATTCTACACATGAAAGTGAATTCCTCATATAAAACGTGATATATCAGCGATTCGATTTTTTCATATGAGATAATACTTTTGAATCTGTCTCCTTTTTGCCTAATATGTAAAGAAATTTCCTTGAAGGAATACTGCCTTATTTTTGAAGTCATGAATTTCAATATTTGGAGAAATTTCGTTATATACGAGAATGAACTTGATTGTCTAAAGAGAGCAATATTTGTAGACATCGAATGAATAATTCATGTATTGTGAACGCTTCCAGAGATTTTTGCTTTTTGATTAAATAAATCTGAGAGATTTTCGAACGAAAATAACCGTTGAACAGGAAAGCTCAAAATTTGAGGCACAGATACACCGTTAATATTGTTTAAGGAGCGAAAAATCTCTTTTAAAATCATGACTAATGGCTTTTTTATTCACATACATGTACTTCCAAAATAAACATATTTAATTCCAATTTTTTGCTCTCATTTAATGCTTCAACAAATTTCTTTAAGAATAAAACAGACTAAGTCAGCTCATTAATTAACATAAAGAAAGATTGTTGTGATGTAACTTTTGCATTCATGACGTAATTAAAAAATTATGATATTTTGAGATGAGTATGAGCGAGGTTGAGAATAAGTAGAATAAGTAAGAGAGTTTTTTATGAATTGGTGGCTAAAGCGCATTTTTTGACAATCTTACTTGTCAGTTGGATACCTTCAGAGGTGTAGCCAGGTGGAGACTACTATCCGAAATTCTAATCTAAAATCTTATATCAAATACTAGATTGCATTCCTTACAACGCCCCTAGCAACTCATCACTTAAATTCCTAACAATTTTATTTTCGCATAAAACATATTTTTTGTAATTTTAGGGGTGGGGAAATAAGTACCCTTATAAATTCCATCTCATCAACAGCAAAATTATTATTAAGTGACTGCAGTTATTGACGTTGAACCCTCATATTATTTCCAAAAAAACAACAAATCTAAATTGCTTCACATTAGTTCTCTGATAATTTTTTTTTCTCGAGAGTTATTCTATCTCAGACCATGATTGTGATCACATGGTGCAGTATTACAGTTCTAAGTGAAATTTTTTGTGGATTTTTTTTAACGATGAACGTCCATTGTATTAGGAGTTATTTTTTAATTTAAAGTAATAGTTTGATGCTGAATAGTGATCAGTGATAAGGAAATCTTCTCAAAATAAAAAAAAATTTATTTTTAAAAACTTTAAAAAATTATTACAACATCAATTTAGTTTTTGAAAAATTTCAAAAAATTCCAAACCTTCAAAATTGCACACTCAAAACAGCCATCAAGCCAAAAATAAACCAAAAATCTCATTCCATATTCACAACTAAATAATTCAAAAAACTGATGAGCAAACCAAAAGTGATTAAAAATACAAAAAAATCGCGTGTATTAATCAAAAAGTTCTCATCACTTCCTCTCGAGTTTTATTTTCTTCATTTTCATTCCTCTCAGGAAACCGCAAAGAGTAACAAAAAAAGCTAAAATTACTTCAGTTATCTTTGACGTAGTCAATAAAAATAACATAATATGTGTATATACATAATATAATATAAAATATATTAAATTAAGCCCCTACATTACAGTCATGTAATAGAAAATGGCTTAATGCTGTGCCATCACATTTACATTGCCTTTCGGGGGGAGAAAAAGAAAGATTGACCAGTGTCAATGTACAAACGCAAATGATAACATTTACTCACATACGTATGTACGTACACAGTCAGAGAGATATGGACAAGCATTCTTTTCTAAGTACTCATGCCGTAGGGAGATTTTTATCATTTACCAGCACCTGCTGCTAGAGTGCTTACGAATGGATGATCTTGTGTTTCCTCAAGCTTTGACCAACATTCATAAGAACAAGAATTATGGACCGAAAAAAAAGAAAAAAATAATACGAACGTCTTACTTCACTCCGTGTCTGTTCCTTTTATCTGAAAAAGGTTATGTCAAAATCATTTTTCATTTTCATCTTTTAGATTGATATGGAAAGATGAAAGTGATGATGATGATGATGATGATAGTGATGGTAGGAGCAAAAAGAAGTAATAAAGGAACTGTGAGTAGCTTTTGATTCATATTGATTGTTTATTCTATTTATTCATCAACTTTTTATTTTCTGTACACTATAGAATAAAAGACATTCAGGCATAAGACAACAAAATGTATATAATGAAATAAAGTTTCATCTTAAGGCTGTTCACAAATGACGTCCAACCTGCAAACCCTTCGCCCTTGTGATGTCCATTTAAAATTCAAAATCTTAAAAGCCGTTATTTTTATTGCTAATTTGCAGACCCGCCCTCGGCACACTCGGTGACAAAATTTCATTCCCCCCTTTTAACTGATGGACGTCATTTGTGAACAGCCCCCTTCACTCATCATATTCTTTTCTCTTTTATTTCCTTCGCCTTTTGCAATCAGTATAAGTACAAAGTCAGAAATTTTCATCAATTTAATGGAAAAAAAAATTTAAATTCACAGAATTTAAAGAAAAGAAGAAGAAAAAAATGAAAATAAAAAAAAACTTTTTCATTTCCATTTTTCAATTTCTCTTCTTCCTCTTCCTTTCGTTTCAATTGAGAGTAGAATATATTAAAAATTTAAATTGCTATGAAAACTATCGTCTTTTCTTCTTCTTCTTCTTCTTCCTGTTCTCTGAAGTTAATTGTATTAAAATCATTGGAATATTTTTTGAAAAAATATTTTCTTTGATGAGGATTTTATGGATGAATAATTATTCAAATCAACAGACATATCAGAAGAAATTTTTTGAACTTGAAAAAAAAATATGTCTTATCACAATTTAAGACGACTGGAATAACTTTTAGGAGCATCAAAAAAACTGGTCATCAATAACGATTGCATACACACTGGCGTCGAAATGGCTAGCGAATGTCAGATCAATATTTAGGGTAGTGATTTACTGAATATTTGGATGCCAATGTGTGACTATATCTGCTAAAGAATAGATTTATCTTGAGATCTCTCCTATTCCTATTGCTTAATGTCATGCGGATGCAGTAATTTACGAGATGTTCTGTATTATGTCAAGGATGTAGTGCAAATACAATATTTGTAGAATTGAGAAAGAATGCACAACTTTTGTACATCCAAAACAAAAATTGTCATGAATATCAATTTAAGGTCATAAGGACTTAAAAGTATAGGAAAATGTTGCAGTTTAGGTAACTTCATGGTCTTTTTAGTGATTTATGAGAGATGAAGGGGGATCCCTAACCAATCCCAAGACTTTCTCGGTCTCAGGAATTGAGCTGGAATTTTTGAAAATTTCTCAGTCTCATCCAATGTCCCAAAAGTATGCTAGACTACGACAGAATACTACTATCTAGTATTACTATACTCAAATATATAAAAACATAAATCTTCAAATATAATCACCATATCCCAACTAATGTCTACCAGCAATTTATATTTTTTGACTAATTGCACAGCACTCAAATTTTAAATATTTGAATTAAATTCGATTAAAAATTTAAATTTTGTTATATAAATTGATCAATTGATTCAACATCTTATTTATCATAATATTTCAATTTGAATTTTTAATATCTCCGATCTATTCTGACACATTGAATTTTTGTTCATTGCTAAAGTTCGTCTATATCATTTCTTCAGAAATTTTATTATTCAAGAATATATGAAGAATAAGTTTTGTTGAACTTTAGTGTCTATAGTTCAATGAATTCTTTGAGAGAGACACAAATTATTGATGTATGTAATGTAAAAATTAAAGATATTTATTAGTTGGAAGAAGTTTGAGATGTGGGATGAATACGTTTTGAAATTATTATTGAGGCTAAGATTAGCTGAATGAAATAATAATCAAATATAAAAGAGTAAATTTGAATTTATTTATTACTTTTTCGGGGGTTAATTCAATAAAAAGTTCTTCTGTATGATTTGTGGGAGGAAAGTTGGTGGTGTATTGAACGTCTACTTATAAATGAGTAGATTTTGAAATTTAAGGAATTTCTAATGAAATGATTTTGAATCCTTTCTTGAGGCTTTCTTGTTTAATTGATCAGGAAATTGAGAAATAAATTCCATTTGTCCAGACAAAACCAAAACCAAAAATACCAATCAATCAGTCAATTTGTATGATATTGCAAGCATTTCTATTCTACCTTGAATCACAATGTCTGTGTGAAATTGTTTTCAGACAGTAACGTAGCGGGGGGGAAGTACATCTGAGTGTAGGCACCAGATGCATCCGATGGTATACACTAGGTAGTCTTGAGAGTCATTTTAGGGCTGAAAAATTGAAGAATTGCTTTTAATAAATTTAATACAGCGAATTTGTCCCTGGACCCCCAAAATATCTGCTCCGCTGCTAATCATAGCTTTTACTTTAAGAATTTACATTTGATGCCATCAAACCAACTCCACATAAATTTAATCCCATCACATTTTGTCGGATTTTATTGAAAGTTATGAACATGATAGCTTCTACCAGCAAATTGAAAGATTTATTGATTCCTCTCATATGTAATAAGCAAAAAATTACAAAAATTTTCCCTAACATTTAATTTACCGAAAGATTACATATGGTTTGATATATTCTATATCCAATTCCGAAGCGCATAATTTATTTCTGAATGGTTTATTCTACGTGATAAATTAATGATTTTCTGTTGCGTCTATGAATTTTTATATTGAAATATATCAATAGAATAATATTTTCATTTTGTCAAATAACATTTTTGTACAATACCTGACTCGACACAACATTTCATTTTAAGATGTATGAATTTATTAATATAGAATTTTTTTTCTGGGAATAAATGTATTAAATTTGGATAAATTGTAACAATACATGACATATTCATGAATTCATGGTTCAAAGTATAAATCAACAGATTTTACAGAATAAATTTTCAAAAAGTTTTCATTTGAAAATATGACAAAGAAAGGCTTTAAATGAATTTTAATGAATTTCTGAACGTTTGTCAACTGATTGATGCTTCAGTCAAACGTCTAGACTGCAAGCTCAAAGAAAAATTGTAGCATCTAAAAGGGTTTAAAAGATAATTTTAGCATTATAAGAAGATCAAAAAACCGCGTTGAAAATTTAATGGAATTTTTTTTCGTTTAAAAATCTTCAATTTCAAAAAAAAAAATATAAAAGACCAGCAAAAAAAATTCAATCAAATCCAAATCGATATTACAATTCAATTTTCCAACTAGCTGCAATTGGAGCAACTAATAGAAAGTTTCTATTAGAAACCAATAATCGTAACAGACAAATATCTAAAAATAATTTTTATTTCATTCTTAATTTACCTAAAGCAATAATAATCCAACAATGTTTCTATCTAAATCTCTTGGTAATCTTTATTTTCAATTTTTTTACCTTAATTCTGATATTTTTTCCTACATTCAGTAAATAATCTATTTTTATACAGTTTTTATTCCAACAATTTCACTGCATTTAACCTCACTCATAGAAAAGATCTAATATTCAATATTCATTTTGTATGAAGAAATCAAATATTTAATATTTGATTTCCCTCAAAAGAAAAAATATTAGATTTGAATATTCGAATATTAGATTTTTTGAATTTCAAAAAACCGTTGAATTATTGTGAAATCAAATATTTGAGTATTTGATTTTAATGAAAAATTATTTAATTGTGTGCTGAAAATTAAAAATTTGAATATTTGAATTAAATATTAAAATATTTGATTATTTTATTTATTAAGAATATACTTTATTTATTCATACAAGACATTTTATTAATTGATTACATTTCACAGCACTAAATGATTTAATTTTCCATTAGCATGATGATTTTCATAACTCATCAATTTGTTTCCACGAGGTTGAACAGGAGACTTTTTCATCAAAAAATTGTCTTTATTGCTTCTGTATCCTGAACTTTAAGTAGAAGAAATCCGTAATCCATTTTCAGCATGTTCAGATGAAAACTAAGCTTTTTAAAACGTCACTGATAGTCTCTAGCTGTAAAATTGTTTAAAAAAGACTTAGATAGTTTATTTGACAAAAAATATAAAACACACTTTACCTCTTTGAATTCACTTTTGTTGACCTATGTAAATTAGAATATTAACAATAATTAATATGTTACATTACTTAATTAAATTACTCATTAAAATACTTACCAATATCGTCAATGTGTTTCCTGTAAAAGTCCAAAAACTTTCTGAATGTTGCAACAATTTCCATTATTTATTTCCATACATATATCGATATTTTTGAATCCTTATTTATCACATTTGTCAGCTATACTAGCTAAAATGAATGAAAATCACTAATTTTTCTTTAAAATCACTCTTTTATTCACTTTATTTTAATTAAGATTTTTCAATCTTACCGCGAGAAATTTCTTCAAACTCAGGTCCCAACTTTAGTATACTAATATTAGAATCTAATATTCGAATATTTGATGGTTTTTTAAAAAAACGTGAAATCAAATATTGAAATATTTGATTCTAATAAATAAATATTTGAAACATATTTTTCCTCCGTTTTCAAATAAATTTTTATTAAATTTTAATATTCAATATTTGATTTTGCCAAAATAAAAATCAAATAGGCGAATATTTGATTTTTTTCTATGAGTGCTGATAAACTCTCCAATTTTTCGATAAGAAAAACATTTATTTTTCTTATTCGTTTATTTCTTTTTCTCACAATAAAAATAGGAGGACATAATAGTGCTCAATTGCAGAACAGTAGAGAAAGGAGAGAATTGTGTTAAAAAAATATCGAAGGAGTTGCCTGAAACGGAGAAAAATTTCATATATATCGCAGATATGTGTTCACAGATAGAGTCAAAATGAAATGAAATGAAAAAAATTGTATATATGTGTATAAAGAATGTTTGAAGACTGCATACTGATGATTGGGGGACTTAAGCGCACTATTTTAGTGGCAATCAGTAGTTAATTAACAATTTATTGCATTTGCGATGATTATAGCATAGAATTTGTGAATATTGATGGATTTTTCCAATTACCAGTTTTTTAAAATTCAAATTTTTAACGGTTTTTAAAAATTTGAAATTTAATAACGATTTCTCGAAATTCAAACTTTTTAAAATTCAAATATTTAACGTCCTTTGAAATTATAGCTCGATTTTTGATTAATTGATTAAAAGACTTTAAACTTGAACTCTCTACGATGTCATGTTGCTTCTTTCTCGTAACTCACTCAGCCTAACAGCCACCGAGTCAACCAAACTGTATCATTAACCTGGCTTTTCCCAAAAAATTGCACTAATGAAAATTTTGCTTTAACAGTAAAAATGTGATGACTTCAACATATATACGTGGAGTATAATAACATCCAGTAGTAGTATTGTAGAAAGCATCATTGAATAATAAGGGTTAAGTATTTTTATTTTATTAAACCAAATTGGGGAACATTTAGGGTCAATTGACAATTAAGAGAATATGAATGTGTATATCTACTTTACGTGTATGAGTGACCGAACGTTTTTATTATGGCATGTAGAAATTTTGTTACTCTTATAATTTTTTATTTTTATTGAATGAATTTTCTACTGGTCTTAATGATATAATGCTTGATATTTCCTGGTTATCATCCCAAAACCTCACTTATAAAAAATTATTTCGCTCAAAAATTTCTTTGTTCCTTTTTTCATACGGGGTAGAGGAAGTAAATGTGCTCATGTAAACATATTGTGCATTAAAATCTCGGACGTTTTACGAAAGTAGGAGTTCCATTCATTCTTTTTTTCATTTCTCTCATTCTATATCTCTGTGTAACCCGCATGTCAAGGCCACTAGAATTTATACAATTATGTTATAACAAAAAATATGTATTTCTATTTGTATTTCTGTAAAAATATTGTTGTTGATGATGATGACGAGGAGATGAATGAATGAAATTCTAAAGAACATACGGAGGAACGTTAATGACCGTAAAAAGCGGCATTTTTTGTACAGTTAAGAATTTTTTTCTTTTTCCCCATCACTTAACAGTAACAATTCAGTTTTTATTCGCAAAATTTTTTTCAACTCAGGATATTATGATGTCTTTCATTTGTCATTTTGTCTGTACAATCGAGTATTAAATTGGGTGAGAGTGAAAATAATTTTAAAAATGATAAGAAATAATCAAAAATAATTGCATAATTTTGTGATTGTAGTATAATTTTTACGTATTATAATAAATTTTTGTATTATGTATTTTATTACTTTTGCTTTTTTTGGTGGTCAAATTGAGGTGTTCTGCTTATCAGAGTCATGGGAAAAAACCCGAAATTATTATATGTATTCTGACCTTAATTGCAATTTTTAAGTAACACTTTTGAGTCATACCCCATAAGTTCTATTTTTAAAATATTCTGAAATTCTGTTTTAATTAAAAATTGAAAAACTTTTAAAATGTTCTCTATTTAAATGCTTATTTATTCAGAAAACTCTAAATTTTATGCACAATTGAGTTTTCGAAACTATGAAAAAATAGAAAAATATTTTGTAAAATTAAAAAAAAATTAGAAACTTTTACTCAATACCAATTTATATGATCACATAGTTACGACTGATTCTATTTTCCAAAAATCAAATTTCGAATTATTTCAAATTATTTTAAATATTTAAAAAGATAAACCAACTCTCATTTGAAAATCTCTCAATCTCAAAAAATTGGAACAAAGTATAATTTTGATAATATTAACTTTATCAATTTTCTAGGAATAAGTTAAAGTTGAAGATTATGTTCTTAGTAAAAAATTTAACAGATAATGAACAAGTATAAATTAAGAGTCCCAAAATCTTCAAATTTTGACATTATTCATTTTATGTACAGTAATAGCTCGTACATTCGGCGACCAACGAGTAGTAGATTATCCAGGAACAAGAGATGAATCAAAGAAAATTTGTAAAATACAAGATATTCAGGTAGAGCTCAACAAATCAATGAGGCGGAGCAGTCCTTGCGCAAAATTTGAATGTCTACCTGACTACACATTACGTAAAACTTATTGTACCAATACGAAGCCTCGAAGCAAAAGCCGATTTCCTGGTTGCTGTGCATAAAGAATTATTTTTTGTAAAAATATAGAATTAAATAAAATTTATTTGTACTTAAAAATTAAAATCATATTTTTTTTACTGCAACTTTAAAAATATTTTCAGAGATTTTTTCTTTCCAATTTTTTTCAAAAATACTTATTTCTATATGTTTATAGGCTAAGGTTTAAAAATACAATGAGATATAGTGAATAAGTAAGCACTGGACAATAATCTAATTTAGTCAAATCAAAAAGTAATTTACAACAAATGCCTGAAATTATCAATTGTGATCTTAAACTTGAGAGAATATAAAAAAAGAATCCACAATCTAAATTTTCAGTCCTAAACAAGCTTCAGATAACAAAAGATGAAGATAATTTTAGTATTCCTGATTTTTTCAACAATAATTGCTTGCATTACTGGATACTCTACAAGAGATTATTCAAAAACCCAAAAAGGATCAAAGAAATATTGCAAGAAGAATGACATAGAAGTTGAAGTTAACAAAATTATTACATTTAACAATCCATGTGCGCAATTTGAATGCTTGCCTGACTATACATTACGTGAGACTTCCTGCCAAAATGTTATACCACGCAGTACAAGAAGATTTCCAGAGTGTTGTGCTGATCATAAGAAATAATATTTAAAAAAATAAAATGTAAAGTTAAAAAAGCAAGAAATAATTCTAATAAAATGTCTATTAAGAAATTGGACTTTAGTCCCTATATAAGACAATTTTTAGGTAAAGTATCACATTTGTCAAATATTCAGCGAGGTCAGCAAGTAAAATTGTTTCTTTCAATTAGGCCTGCATTCCTCTCTGTCTAAATGTTAAACTCTCTAATTTATAAACTTTTCTTTGATAATAAAAAAGTATAAGCCGATTTTCAAATTAACAAATCGGTCAATAATCGACACATTTTAAAAATTATACAAAAATAGCATTTCTTGATAACAGTTTCATCTTAATTCAAAAAAATTCTCGGAATATGACGATTTTGTACTCAATTTGATTTTTAAGCCGAACATTATCACCTCAAAAAGGAGTCATTTAATTATTACACTACTTTTGTATGTAGAATAATGTATAAAATTAAAATTTTTGATTTGCAACTTCAGTCTATTGGATATCCACTTGATGATAGACGCCTTACTATCGCATTATCAAATTTGTCTATCTGTGGCTCGATACCCAGATTCATTTCTTCTACCCAAAACTACCTTGATGGATAATTAACTCAAAAAAGGATTCCTTAATGACACATATAGGCAAAGCTGGCCACATGTATTCATTATGCTGATCGGGATTATCAATACCAATATTCTTGGTAGGAACAATTGATAACAAATTTTGTATAAATTCAGCAACAAATTTGTACTTTCTTTAGTTATTGATGAGACTTTAATTAGTACTAAAAAATGGAACTAATTAGCACTTCCTTAATTTTATTATTATTAATTAATTCCACTATTGGACAGATATTACACTCTTAGAAAAAAATTAACAATTTTTCTGGTTAAATTCAGATTTTTGACTTTAACCAGAAAATTGTTGACTTTATATGGACTAAAATTTTTTTTAACAAAATTATTGTAAAGCACTTTACCAGAAATTTTGTTATTTTAACAATTAAAATTGTATATATTTTTTTCGATTAATTTTAATAATAAACTCCTTTTTTCGACTTTATATTGTATTTATGACAATATGATGTCTTATTTTATGATGATCGAGTAGTTAATTGAAGAAATGATAGGAAGAATGCAAAAAAGTCATTAACAATTTAAATTGTTAAATTAACAATAAAATTGTTAAACATTTAATTAATTTTTTCTTTACCAATTTTGATTTTTCTTGGCAAACTGTGAATTTTTTTACATGTTTATGGCATTATTTATTAGTTTATTTTAAAAAATGATGCAAAAATGAAATTATTAGTTGTTGAAAAATTTGTAATTTACAACGAGGTTTTAGCCATATAAATATTAATACAGAATCAACCACGTGGAGTAAAGGAACATCAGTGCGATCAGAGAAGTTAAGCAACCAAAAAATGTTTTCATGATTAGATGGGTGACCAAAAATAACTAATTTTCTTGTTAAATTTAAACAGAAAATTGTTAACAAATTTTTTTTCCAAAAAAATTAATTTAACCAGAAAAATTGTTAAAACAACAATTTTCTGGTAAAATGTGGTAAACAAATTTTTTAACAATTTTTTCTGGTAGATTCAACAATTTTTCTTGTCAACCCTATTTTAACAATTTATTTGTTAAATTTTTCATACATTTTACGAGAGTCTGGTAAAAAAATTTCTAAGAGTGTAACAACAGAATATCAATACAACCGTCAATATTACTTAAGGAAAAGGTGTACTTATGATGGACATCAAGTTGATCTTTATGACAGGATTCCTTTCGGCTTTCCTAGGTGTGGATTATACGAATGTATAGAGAGACATACAATGAAAATTACAATTTGTGAAAAGAATCGAAGTCGAGGAAAAGTTTATCCAGAATGCTGTCGTTGATGCTAAATTGAGGATACTTAAAATTTGGTTTATAATACAATATTGTATTAAATTTATAATCCACTTAAATTAAAAATAGAAACTGAACTTGAAGCAAAGTATTAAACTGAGTTTAATACACAATCATTAAATTATTATCAAGTAAAATTTGAGTTAAGAGGATAAGGTTGAAAAAAAATTCATTATGATTATCATGTGACTTGACTTAATATAAATAAAAAAATAAATTAAAACTTCAGTTTTTAATAAGCTTTTGATTACTAAAGATGAGAACTATAGCTGTCATTTTTATTTTTCTGGCAATTACGTCATTTACATTTGGACAGCGAATCCGGAAGGAAGTTATAGAAAATACTAAACATTATAAAAAGAATGTTTGTTCGTATCAAGGCGTGCAAATTGAACCACGTGACGAAATTGCATTTAATTATCCTAGATGTGGACTATATTCTTGTTCAGCAACTTATACTATGACAATAAAATATTGTAATAAAAATGAAAATAGCATTGATGTTTTCCCAGGATGTTGCAGTCGTCGAAAAAAGTAAAAAATTAAAATTAAAATTTTTGTTAAATATTTCGATTTTTTTTTAAAAAATTAGTGTAAATGATAATAATTAATTTTTCTAAAATCCGACTAAAAACAAGTTGGTACAAAACAATAAATAAAATTTTGAAATATTTTCCATTATTCCATGTTCTGCAGATAACTTTGACAATAAAAAGATTCTTTTGAAATTTTGAAAACAATTTATACTGAATTGAAAAATTGCTTTTCAATAATAACAATATTCCTAAAAGTAAGATTTTGGTAAAAAGAGAACAATACTAAAATAGTTAGAAATTACAACATATTTTTAAAAAAAATCATGTTGATTGACATATTTATGGTGTCATAGATCATTGCCTTACAACTCAGAAAATAATGAAGGCTATAAATAAGTTCTACAAAGTACATATAAGAAGCGGAGTATAAAAATAAGAATTTGAATCCAAAAAATAGTCAGTTGTCTTTCAAGCAGTAAAGTGCATAATTTTTATTTGTATGCAGTTCGTTTGCTAATTATTATGAGTACTAAGTTGCTAAGTTTTACCAGAAGTTAAGTAAATTAAAGTAATTCTTTGGGATATTTCGAAGAGCAGCATTGAATCAAATTATCAACTTTAACATTCGCCTATTGACCAAATGAAGACTGCAGCCATCTTTTTTGTTTTCCTTGCAATAACGTCATGCACATTAGGACAAAATTATAAATAATATCAGTACACCAATCACAGTAGTAATAAATATCTTTGTATGATACATGGACATCAAGTCGAACTAGGTGATTCTATTCCATTTAATTCACCCCGGTGTGCACTATATTCTTGTTCAAATCCTAATTATACAATGAAGATAAAATCTTGCAAAAATCAAGCATTAACCGTTACCCAAAATGCTGTATTGGCTACCCTTACCATTATAAATAAAATGAAAATATTATAAGTTTAATTGTAATTTTTAACATTTTGTCTAACGATAAAATCCTGCTTTTTTTGAAATAACAAAATAAATCTAATTTTTTATAATTTTTATGTAATACCTATCAAAATTCTTAACTGTAATAAATGAATAATCAGAACCGATTTGATTAATTTATTTTACTTAAGAAACTAAAATATAAAAAACGTACAATGTATTTTGTAATTTAAAAATAACTCAATTTATAAATCGTGTTAAACATCAGAACGCTTATTCAATTAGAAGAGTTCATCATCCTTTAAATTAGCTTCATGATCATGTGATTTGACTAAACCCCTTCATACACATACATCACATCTATTTCAGTAACGACGAAAAAAAGCGTTTATGTCGTTTTTCCTTCATAATCCTCAAAAAAAAATATTCCGTCATTTCATATTAGAATAAATCATGAATTTAACGTCGTTGAGCAAGCAACAAGAAGAGATTGTATTTTTATCTCACGATAAACAAGGCAATTTTGTTCGCATTTAAATTAAATCACAATACGTTAAATGAAGCATAAATCATACCATTAAGGATGAATGCAAAATGTGCATTAAGACATTATTGAATTGTGAAATTTCTTTTTCGTCATAAATTTTTCATCTTTTAAGTAGAAGAGAAAAATCTTTTTTTTTCTATTGCTACATCTTCCACAGCGTCAGCTCCTTCATAAATTCATTCTTTTCTTTTCATTCGTTCCTTCTTTATTTATGAGAATTGTGAAGTGATGATGTATAAGAAATGAGCAGCAGCAACAACAAATGGAAGCTGTGAAAATGAGTTGGTAAATGCAAGCAAATGATTAATATTTAACTATGTATCTCGATTCTCACTTTAGTATTTGTGAAATATTAAGTAACAACAGGAAATTCGGATTTAAACTCAATTTTATTCAATAAAAAGATTTTTGTTACTCTCTCTCTTTTATTCTTTATTGCTATTATTAAATAAAATGTATAGTACAGTGTCGTCATGAATGACTTAAACGATTTCATTGGAGATTATATTGTGTTATGAATGGAATAACTTAATGGAGACTCTTACTAATTGGGAATGTTTTTGAGACTACGTGAACATTTATATACAATTTCCGAGAATTTTGGCTTATTTTGAGAAGCTTATTGCCTCAATTCATGAGTGCACTCCACAAGATTGTCATTCAGCACAATGGGTCGTTCACAAATTACGTCCATCAAATCCTTAAAAATTATAAAAAATGTATGAGAAACAATTTCCTGATCCCCTTCTAGAGGTCAGACCCCTTTGAAAAAATTCTGACAACGCCTCTGCCTACGGCTAGAAGGTTGAACGTCATTTATGAACAACCCCCAAAGACACAAAATAATTAGTAGTGAGATTTAATTCCACTCATCATCTCCGTTGATTTTCCGTAGGATGTTTAATTAAAACTTTAACTTAATTTAAGCATCCGCTCCATTAAAGCTTAATTGTTAGACACAAAATACTGGTAGACTAATAAGTTATCTGTACTAGCATTGACGGAATATAATTCAAAGGCGGAAACTTCAATAGTCGTTAAGATCAATTGGTGTAAAATCTAATTTTCATAAAGAGGATTTGTACAATTAAGCTATTTAAATTTTACTTTGACTGCCGTTGATGTTGTGTACATTTTTGTTCATATTCTGAATATGTAAGTGTAAAGGATTATCTCTTTGTAGGCGCGTAGCCAGGGGGTGGGGACAAATCCCCCCTCACCAAAAAATTCTTCAATTTTTTGAGCTTTTTCTGATCTTAATTTTTTCATACAAAAAATTTGAAAATCTCCCACTCGAAAAATTTCTGTAGGCCCATGTCTCTTTGGATTAGCTTTCATTTTCTCAAGAATTTTTGATAAATTATTTTTTGTTGCTTACATGACAAGATTCATCATAAGATCAATCAAGGAATTGGACTGTAAAATTATTAAACTTTTTACACAAATTATTCTCATTAAAATGAAAAGCAGTTTATTAAATTTTCACGTACTTTATATTGAAATTTCCATAGCAGTAAATATGACGCCTAAAAATAATATTATAAGAAGATTGTCAGGAATTCTCGAATTTATCAACATGTCAGGCTTTTCATGATCCAATGTGATGATTTGAAAAATCTGCTTATTATGAATTCAGGAGCAATACAATAATGTTACCTTAAAAAATCAAAATGTTGAATAAAAACAAAAACATACATGATGTCATTTACGGATTTTGTGCGAGTAGGAAAATTGAAATTCAGAAGGAAATTGAATTTTCGTTAAAATCCAATTTTTAGTTTCCCTTTTTCCTCAATTTTCATTTTTTTCCCTACGTAAGTAGATTATTATTCTGTTTACTTTTCATTCCTTCAATACCTCTGAATAAAACATTCCCGTATATACATGCATGCATGTACATGAGATAATATTGTGATGTATATTAAATCAGATTGCATACAACAGGAGATTATGGAAAAGGAAACATACAATATTTTGATACGTTAACTTTTAATAAATTGTTCATAAATCAGCAACAAAAAATATTTTTTCGACACTTTTTGCTGCTTGAAATATTTTATTTTATAATCTGAAGGAAATAGGAAAAATCTTGGATAATTTTATGTGAATTAATGGATGTAGCGCAATTTTGAGAGATACACAAGTGATAAAAGTCAAAAACTTCTGCTTACTTATTTTATTTCATTGGCTGTACAGATCAATTGTGATCCATGACCTCCCTCAGTCCTACCATCTGTCAATTCCAAGTGCAATACTTTGTGCAATGAGTGTTTCAGCCGCCTACGTGATCTCTTTCCATCTTCAAAATCTGACTTAAAGGCTTTCTTACAACATGACCTGCCCAACGCAGCCTGTTGACTCATATTCGTGTCATAATATCAGCTTTATTGTTACTGCTACACGTGCCTTAATCAATACATTTAAAAATATATTTTATATGTCTGCTTCAGAGTAAACTATATAAACGCTATCAACATTTCCAGTTTAAAAAGAACTGACACTTGATAGGCTTAAAATTCATTAGAAGCCTTGAGATTTTTTTAATTCTTAATCAACAAAGTACGTGATTTCAAAAATCACGTTTGACTAAAAAAAAAATTCTTAATCAACTTCTTTAAATGAATGAATTAATCGGAAACCTACGATTAACTGAGTAAATAATGTTATATAATGTTATTTATAGATAGGATGATCATCTGCTTGATTTTACTGAGGACTGTCCTCTTTATTTTTCTGTTTTCTGATTTTTGGGTGACTTTGTGAAATATCTTCTATTTTCAGACCCAAAACTAGGCACAACATAGTCGCCAGGATACTGCTATGACACTATCTTATCGGCCAAAGTTTGAAAAAGCCGCCAAACTTTATAGAGACATGGAATTTCGTGACGCTACCGTGACAGCCATTTTTAAGATTTAATACAAATTTCTAATCTGTTTGAATCCAAAAAATTAACTTTACCGTAGCCTGCCGCTTGGGTTCTTTTCTCCTGACTTAATTTGGTTGAATTAAGAAAAAAATTCAGAAAAATTATCTGGTCAACATACATATTTATAGATTATTCCATGTGAACTCGATTTGTAAATTCGTTTATTTTTAAACATCAACAACGATTACGTGGTATTTTCAGACAAGATTAGCAATTCTTAAAATATATATTAAGATAGGACGACACGACAAAGTACAGAAACATAATCAATGGATCACTTTGTAATGTTTTCGAAGAAAAAATATTGGAAGAGATTTTTCTCTCGTTTACAGATGAATAACTTTTGTGAACTTGAAATAAAGAGCAAGCAAAAGAAAGGCAAGAAAATAAATAAATTAAATCATTTATGATTGAGAGAGTAAAACAACATCATCATCATCAACATCATCACTAATTGATGAAATATACAATAATTTTCTCCTATTTTGTTTCGCCATAAAGAAATTCTTTTTGTTTATTATGTGTATAATTTTATGTTGAAAGTTTATTGAAATAAAGGAAGAAAAAAGCATTTATTTTTCATTTAGCTTTTTCCATCAATTCCGCTGTTTCTTTTTGTTGTTATTTTATTATAATAAAATTATTTTAAAGGAGTATAGCAAGGGGATTTGTGGCTTCTTATATTTATGCTTAAGAATGTCGGTAAAAAAAATTAGTGATGCGAATAAAATGAAAGAAATATACAAGCACTTTTTTATGTATAAAAATAAATTCATCAGGGTTGAAATTTTTATTTGAGATTGACCAAATGTGCGTAGGCTCGTGCATAACCTCAAAAAATTTATTGTTAATTGCTTAGAATGCCTTAAATAAATTTTTCCTGAATTTTAGCTACAAAAAGGTTGTCTTCCTAGGAATGAGTTTAGAATGATAAAATACTGTTAAGGCTGGGGCGTATTCAGGGGAAGTCAACCCCCTCTTGACATGCCCCTGATACTGTTGCACTAACAACCCCCACCCCCCCCCCCCCTCCCTCAACCTTCAACAAATGGAATTCACAGTTGATCTCAACAACCACCAATGTAAATAAGTATAAAGCTAGTATTTCCATTAAATTATCATTCCACAATTTAAAGACATCTTCAATTCCTCGAGAATATCATTCAAACAACGTAATTCACCATGTTCACATACATATTTTCAATTCAAAGCCATTTTTTCATCACAAGCAAAAAATAAAAATAAATTGCTCAACAAATCTCAAACCACATTAAGCTTAAATCTCGTCTTGACTAAGACTCTTATTCCGTCTGTCTTCAAATTCAAAGCAAATCTAAATTTCGGCCACAAAACAACTCTGAAATGTACAAAAAAATGTATATTATTATACTCTTCAAATATATTTTTTATATAAAAGGAAATAATTCATAAGCAAAAGCAAAAGGAAAGAAGAGGAAAAAAGAGAGTTGAAATGTTTCATGAGCATAATAAAAAAGAAAAGAAAAAAATATTTTTTTAAAAAATATATATAAAAAAGGGAAAGAATTTCATTTCATTTTATGACTACATTTTTTCCTCTCATTTGTGTTGTTGTGAAAATCCAGCAAGTCAGGAAATCAGGATTTAGAAATCTGCAAGCTGTTTCCCATAGTGATAAAGCTTTTAATTTTATAATTTGATGGGGACAGTAGGGATTTTCACCGATTCAGCATTAAAAAAGTTTCTCTGCCCACTCTCTAGTTTTGCTCTCGTCTTTCTGCATGAATCAGATTTACTTACTGTTTTTTAAAAATATATATAATAATGGAGAAATCTACACGATAATCATTATGAAAATTTTATTAAATATATTAAAAACTTTTGCATTTAAAATTTTGTATTTATTTTTTAATGGCGAGAATACTTTTTATGATCAAAAATAGGATAAGAGATATAGAAGGTATTAGAAGGTTTTTTTAGTACAGTTTGGAGTTCTTTTTTGGTGGCTTTAAATACCATTTGTAGGATCTGAATTATAATCGTGATACAGTTGGATTAGATTCATAAAATTGACTGGTGATTGAGAATTTTGAAGACATTTAGTTATAGAATTTATGAAAGACTCTAAAAGTTCTATATTTTGATTGACACCAACGTAACCCAAACTTTTGAAATATTTCTAATCCTGAATTTGAAGAATTGTTCAAATCTTTTAGTGTGGAGTCCAAGCAGAGGTGGTATGTGGGCTCGATACCTACATATAGGCGAATCTGCCATTGAGAGAGTAAGGCCTCCTTTTCCGAGTGTTTAGGCAACTGACTGGATATCTGTAGCCCTCTTAATTGAGGACGTGAGTTTGATTCCTACCAGAAGCCCATCAATCATTACATAGAGTGATGTCGATATGACATGGAAAAAAATTAGAACCCTTCTAAAAATTCTAACAACACTACCATTTCCAACATTATAAATTTTCAACCCCCAGAATCTACAGTGTATCAATAAACTACTTCAGCCAGCATACAAAGTATCTTTAACATAAAATATCCAATCTCACTACAAAGTCATCCAACCATTCACCAGGCACTTGATTAATTTCACTTCCATTTTCTTAGATAATTTCCAATGAGATGTCTGGTTATCAAACTTTAAATGAAAGTTTCATCTAGAACTTCTCCTGAAGTGGGAATACTTTATGTTCCTCAACACAATCTTAGCTGGATTTTTATCACATCTTCGAGAGTTAATCCCCCCACATGCAAGCTCTATTGAAATCTAATATGAATGGAGAAGATGCATGCATCGTAAAATTGATAATGAATTTATTTAATGAAACATGAAGAGCTGTAAAATAAATTTCATGAAATGTTTTATCGAATATGTTGGAAAGTTTTTATAATAAAAGTTATAAAAGAGCATTTAAGCTGAAGGAAATTGATTTATTTTCCCTGATATTTGGTTTTGAGTGATAAATTTAAATATTTACAAACTTTCTACCTTAGCTAAACAGTTTCATCCCTAAAATGGGATTTCAATAGCTGTAGCTTGATTGGGAATTCTGAAACATCTATTAACTTGATAAATTTTTATTATTAATTAGTTTTAAAGAATATTCTGTAGAACTAATTACTATGTAGTATCAAACCTAAATTTAACCAAAAATTAGCTATCTACGGAATCACAAAGATGTTATTTTGGCACATTCTAGTACATGCATGTTTGGGGCCCGGTATACACTAACCCATGGGTTATCCTAGTTGTATAGCCTAGGATATAGACTAGGGTATGCACTAGGTTATACACTAGATTATGTACTAGGGTATACACTAGGGTTACCTGGGGTATACCGAGCAACCGGCCCCTGGTATCAGAAATATTGAGGTACCCAACTTTCAAGGGTTGACTGTCTCGCATGGGTAGAACGACGTTTAGATCGTTGCTTTAAAATCGCAAAAATAGTCATCTGGATCTTAACAAAATAAAATCACAAATCCAACTCTTAAACAATTTCCATAATAACAAAAGTTCCTCAGTCATCAAAAAGATGAAGTCGTTATTAAATTTAATGCATCTTCCCACAAATTGAGGATCTACAATTTTGTGGATTTACACTTAACAACTGAAAGGGACTATCTCATTTATGTCATAAGAGAAGAATATGCAAATGTCACCATTTTTGTTGCTTATTACAAAGTATTTTTATTATTACTGTATTTATGTGCTATACACCAACTACTTTTAAAGATCTCTTATTTTTTTATCCCTCGCAGTGTGCAAAAATGCTTAATAAGTTAAATAGTTTATTGCGTTTGTTAATCTGCTTGATTGCTTTGTCGAGAGCTTGGTCGACTGCGAGATGAGAGAAAAAAAGGTAAAATGAAGCCAGTAGCAGGATAAGTGCGAGTATTTAAAGAAAAAAATCGTAATCTTTTCATTTAAAAGAATGAAATTATATATCTGCATAAGACCTTTTTTATGTATAACGTTATCTTAATTTCCTTTTAGTGCTCATCGAGTGCGTGACTCATTCAATTATATATATTTTTTTGCTGTTTTTATATTAGGAAGGGAAGCAAGAGACAAAAAAATTTACGAAAACTTTTCTCTTGTTGCGAGTCTCATCCTCTTGCCTTTAACGTGCTTTCTCTTACACTTTATTTTTATATAGATACTTACTCAGTCAGTTTTATGGCAGGCATGAATGGATGAGGAAAGATTTGGATGAGCATTCTTTTTATTGTCATTTTTATTTCAACTCCTTTCATTTTAAAAGTCTCTTTTAGTTTTGATGTACCTGCTTTTGTGCTCCTTATGTGCTTTTTATCTTGATTTTTAAGATGACAATTCCTTTAATTTTGCTTGGTAATGCTGTTTGTCTGTCTATATTCTGTCAGATGTGTGGTTAGGAAATTGTAGAGAAATCATGCATCCACAATAAATGTAAGCAACAACGGCACCCACCCTACCCTTAATTGGGATATCAGATGCCATGACTTTAGTCTTTGTCTATTTACAATGCAACTTAAACCTCAAAACCAACCCCTAAATATGCCCTGGCATAGATTATTTAATTCACATGATGACTGTGTTCCTAGAAAGGTCCTCGACATCAATTTCAACTAGCACTGCTGATGTACATTTTAAAATATATTCCTGAATAGTGATTAACATCCACAGTCACACGGCAGGATTATTTTTTACTGTTAATTCCACTACAAATCTCATCAAGTATAGCGGATTATGTTGACTGCATCTCGTATAATCCGAGATATTTTTCTGTTTTTTTAATGATGTGCTGAAAATTATTTTGTGATCATCAAGTCATTAAAAAAGCAAAAATTTCAACTCGTTGCTATCCTCGTTATGTTTTTTAGTTACATTTACGATTTGGAGAAGCTTCTCGAGAATATGATGATGTTAATTTAAAATATCCAAGTGTCTCCATTACTCGATTGGCTTTCTACAGATTTTGAAGTTGGTGGACAGAAAAGAGATGGTTTTTAAGCTTTTTTTGATGATTGTGTATTAAAGTGGAAAACTAGTTTCGTTAATATTTTTGAGATCTGTGACCAGGGGCGTATTCAGAGAGGGGTTTTGGGGGTCATACCTCCTACCCTTTTTGGAAAATTTTTTCAATTTGCTAGGGTTTTTTTAAGAAAAGATCCCAAAACCACCCCTAAATTTTTCCCTTAATAGAAAAATATCTCAAAACCCCTCCCTCGAAAAATTTCTGGATACGCCCCTGTCTGTGACTTAATGAACATTAAATGTTCAACTTTTGGGATACACTAGGGTACCCCACCTACTCTACCCTAGGGTACACCTGATGATCTTATTCTTGTCATCGTCTAAAGCATAACTATCATATCTCAACATTTTCTGTCTCATTTTGTTGATTGTAGCTCGTACTTTATTATCATCAAATTGAATTTTCAAACATTCACTAAAAATGCGTCCACAAAAATCATTTTTCTGTCTGAATTTAAACTTTTTACTGAATATACACCCCTTTCTTGTATCTCAGACACTTTCCTTCATTTAAGCTGAATCAATAGTGCTAACAGTTCAATTTAATCCTTTTTCTTATATCTTTTTTCTATAAAGCTTCCTTCATTTTTTTTACTTTTTATTATTCGATTCTTTTAATTGATTTTTTATTGTAGCAAGTCGATTCCTGAAATGATATCACAGCGATAATTTTTTTTCGTCTTCATTTTCTTTCCAGAGTTAATGTTTTGCATGTAAATTGAAGCCGTACTTAGTTTTTATCGTTTATAGCTCATTGAAAATTAAAGAGTCTTTCGTATCGAGAGGAAACGACCGTAGGAGATTTATTCTCTTCTTCATCTTTGTTGCTTAAAGTTTTTCATTTAACTTCTTTTTTTGGGGAAAAGTTCATGAAAATTTGAAATATGAGAAAATGATATTTCAATGTCGCTATGAAATTTTAATGTTTCATGCTGTGTTAACTTATGTTGTGCTCGTAATTAACGACTCATTAATTAATGACAACGATAAAGTTCTGCCTTCTTCTTATTTCCTAGATTGGAGTATTAATTATTAAAATGATTTTTCCTCTTGAATTCATCATTTCATATTCCGCTAGCTTTTTTTCATGCTTAATGATTTGCCATTTTCTATGAAATTTGTGTGTGAACGCAGGCATTTGGCATAAATGAAATTATTAAACTCGTGATCTTATTTTTAATTTTATCATGTGCGTTACATTTTTTGGATGTAATTAAATTTTTGGTATTTAAATAATTTTATTGCGTCTCATTTTCAAGCCAACCGAACCAAAATGATTATTTTCCTTGGAGGTAGTGTCTTTCAAATACTGTGTTGGCGACACACGGATGTGTCACGAGAAAGTGAAAAGTCCACTTGCTGGGAGAGAATTAAACAAATGCAAAAAAGGTTCTGGTGGATTAGCCAGGGGGTTATTAAGGTAAACAGACCAACCATAGAAAATTTTCTTCAATTTTTTAACCTACGTAGAAAAATTTCTGGATAGGCCTCTGAAACAAAGGCATATCCAGGGGGGTTTTAGGGTCATAATTGGAAAAGATATCCATAAAAAAGGTATCCGATGATGAAAAGGTATCCGAAAAAATCGGAATCCTTCCTCAAAAAAATCTTAGATACTCCCCTAGCCTCTACCCACCAGAATCATTTAAAAAGAGTTTTCGTTGTGGCAATGCTCATGACATTAAAGTCATCAATTCATCACAAAAAATATTCTTTATTTACCTAGAACAAATCTATGCCAATCGTCAAAACCAGGGGGAAAACCATTTGGTGGAAAAAAAACACATTTTGTCCAAAAATTTTGAATTCTTGAATATTTCTTGGTGGAAATATGTCGAAAAATCTTACATTCTGGTTCTGCACGAGGATCAGATGTTTGAGTCTAGATATCTTCTAGAAAATTTCCATCAGACCTTTGGTTTTTCCCCTGACCTAGGCTGACCATCTGCTTGGTTTTTCAGAGGACTGTCCTCTATTTTTTGAATTTGTCCTCTGTTCTCTGAAATGTCCAATTTGTACTTTATTTTCATGAATTGTCCTCTATTTCGACATCTTTTTCTGAAAATTAGCAGCTTTACACTAGAAAAGATGACCTCAAGTGCCTAACCAAAAACGTTGACACAATAAATAACCCAGAAAGTGAAAATTCAGATAGAATTTTTTTTTGTCCTTTAACTGACTCTGAAATAATCTGGTCAACCTAACCTGCCCAAAACTCAACTCATCTGTCGTCAAAAGCCCTGAGTTGACATAAGTCATACACAGTCATATCAATGAATTTGACAAATTTCAAGGAAATAATTTTTAATTGATCAATCAATCAATCAATTCGCTTCAAATAATTTTTTAATGACTTCCTTTGAGAATTCCACACGAGTTCTTTCTTCCTGAAAAAAGTTTGCTTCTTTTGCAATAAATGAGTTAAAAATAATTTAAAGCCTGTTGGAAATGAGAAATGCTGACTTTCTATTGACACAATGCCCAAATCTAAGCAAGCATGTATGGACCTTCTATTGTAAACAATATTGCTTTCATTTACGTACGTCTACATTCAGTCACACACGCTCCGTTATTTCCATTCACCCCATGAGGTTCACATTCCGTTCTGCTCATTCTTCGTCGCCTATTTATTCTCGTTCATTCATTTCATTCCTTTTTTTCAGAAAATGATTGAAAGGATCAAGCATTGAATTGAATATATAAAAATTTCAACACGATAAGATTTGTCAGCTCTTTTTTTTCGTTTGAGCGATAAATTTCAAATCATGTTATGTGCGTATCGACGATTAGTTAAATTTTGATTCAAACACGATTTCGTCATTTATAAAAATGAAATTTATATTGGAAGCATCATAAAGCATACGCATGAGCGAATGGTGTTTTGAGTATGAGAGGAGAAATGCTCCTTGCTGATGCCTCACACTACGAAAAAATATTAAAATCCATTCTTTTTTCTCCTCTGCAGCTTCTCATAACGAGAAGAAAAATTGGAAGGACTTCCAATATGCGAATAGACGAAAATTTATCTTTCTAAAAAATTGGAAAGTTCTTTTTTCGATTTAATGCTCAAAAAAAAATCTACGTAGATGTGATAACGGATGCAACAGTTTTTTTTGCCGTTACTCTCAATTCTCGTGGAAATGAACACACATATACGTGTGTATTTTTTTCTGTGACAGGTGAATTTAATTTGATGATGTGCTGATAGCAGAAAATAAAGGAAACTTTTCACATCAGCATACTCATGCCTGCCTTTTTTTGTTACACATTCAATGTTCTTAATTGATTCGGAATTTTTTTGATATGCTTTATGTCGATTACATTTATGAGATAATCATCATCTCCGTCAAAATGTAAAAGTTTCAGTTACACCAAAAAATGGTGAAAAATATGAATTTTGGGGGGTTTTGTGATTTTTTCTTTAAAAATTCTAGCAAATTAGAAGAAATCCCAAAAAGGGGGGGTTGACTCCCAAAACACCCCTATCAGGAGCATAAAAAAGGTAGACCTTAATGACTTAAACTTTTACCTGCTCATTTTCCTATATAAGTTCTTAACTTTAGCACTACATACTTTATGTCGCATGCTGGAGTTTGAAATTCAATTTTTTTATGAACGCAATAAGTGAATGACCCAACACCTAATTTTGAGAAAGAAAACTTTGAACTTTTCACACTGAAGTGTCCATGACAAAAAAAAACAGCAGATGCTTCACCACATTGTGCAACAAAATGAGGAAATTTACAACTTTTTTTTTTCATTTTTGTAAATTTCTGCAGCTACTTGAAAATCATTAAGAGCTTGTTAGTGATGGTTCGGGGGATGTTGCACTGTGCATACTGTTAGTTGCATTATAATTTTTATGACTATTAAAAAATGTAATGTTTATTCATAAATTGTATGAACATCAAAAAATTTACATATTTTCCGCTATGCAATTTTTTTTACCCCAACTAGCATATTTTTCTAGGGGGAAAACCACTTTTTGGGAAAAAAAATTTCTAGGAGACACCTAGATTCAAACTTTTGGTTCTATCTTGAGCAGAAGCAGCGTCGTAGCCAGAAATATTCAAGGTTTCAAAATTATTGCACAAAATGTGGTCGGTTGAAAATAACTTTTTCCACCAAGTAGTTCTCCCCCTGCTATATTCGTATATATTTTTGAACTTATATATATTTACAGAATTCACTAACGTTTCTATTGTTGAATTCGTATGCACTCAATGTTTTTATTACATATTCAATATTTTCATTACAGACACACAAGAGAGATGAGCTGTGAATGAAAAAAATGAATATTGGATGGAAATGCACTGTGTACTTATTGATATGAATTTTTTTTCGATACTCTGACTTGAAATGCACTTCATCCATCATATTGTCTGATGCTATTGAAAAATTCAGAAGGAAGCGCGATTTACAGTTTTATTCCTTGATACTTACTCTATTTTTATTTCCTGAAATTATTTCTGATTTTTGAGCTTTTCAAATTGAATTGAATTCACTTCTCAATTGACTTATACCAAGTAGAACAAAACAAAATATAGCAACATTCGAACAGAATTCAATATTTGTGGAAATATTTGATTACATAGTAGTTTTGTATTATTGAGTAAAATAAAATATTCTGCAGAGGGATTTCTGTGTTGGATGGAAGGATTGTGATTAACGTATTAAATTTTGAGAGAAATTTTGTCTTTTAAATAATTTTTTTAAACTTTTGAAGAAATAACGGCTTTTTCATATTTGAAATTTAACGGTTTTTGAAAATTTGAAATTTAACAGTTTTTGAAAATTTGAAATTTAACAGTTTTTGAAGATTTGAAATTTTAAGGTTTTTGAAAGTTTAAAATTTAACGGTTTTGGAAAATTTGAATTTAACAGTTTTTGAAAATTTGAAATTTAACGCTTTTTGAAAGTTTAAAATTTAACGGTTTTGGAAAATTTGAAATAATAATTTCAGAAATAAATATAAAATCACGAAATACTTAGTTACGATAGATTTCGTAAAATTTTATTTTGACCCAAAAATCATTCATTCACGCAAATAATAAGTTTTTTATTCATAAAATGGAAATATGCTAATTTTAAACACAATATTTGAAATTTCTACGCTAAATTTAATTCTTTTTTCAATTTTTTACTCCAGACAATAAATGTAAAATTTTGTTTTAGTTATTATTATTATTTAATATTAATTGTAATTCTTAATGACGATACTTATTACTTATGAAATATGGATTATTGACGTGTTGAAAGACATTTCTTTTCGCCAGCTTCAACATTCCGTTCAATACTTGATGATGCATTCTCGCGGATGACTAAATGAACTTTACAGTTTCTTGTAATTTAGACTTGATTAATCTTCCTCACTTGCATCGGCATCAAAATATTGGACTCTCTGTCGTTTGTTATTTCGTCTGCTTAATCGTCGTCCTGAGTCGTGCGTATTTAATGTGAATCGCTGTGTATGCTTTCGATTTGTTCTCAATTCTTTCAAATTTGAGTTCTTTGCATCCTCAACTTTCTTCATAAATTTTTCAATGAGATCTGGACAGCTGAGATTTTTTTCAGGTTCCCACGTATCGTAATCACTGCTCCAACGCTTCCAATGGACTAGAAATTCTCTGTTGGACATGAAATAGTAATAATATAGTTATTATGATTTTTATAATTTAAATTAGTGATCCAGAAGACCCACCTCGACCCATCCTTCTTCATTCGCATTTCTACGATCCGTTCAACTTCATATTCCTCTTCGCTGCCTTCATCATAAGGTGGCTCGTCCTCATCATCTCCATCTGAGTCGCTAACCGAGTTGCCTCGTTTACTGGCTTTAGGTTTTTTGCCTGCTTTACCCTTTTTAGATGCTATATTCTTGGGGACTTCAACGCCATGCTTAATGTTGTACATTTCGAGGATATCAGGACATGATAATGATTCATAAGTCTCCCATGTATCGTGAATTGGCTCATAATTCTTCCAACGGATTTTGTACATCAACTTCCCATTATAAAGGCGGTGTCCAACAATATTTTCCACCTATCCCAAAAAGTAATATGATTTTAATTAATTTATTTGTATCATCTCTGACATAAACTATTGGATATTACCTCATATTCCTCCTCAACCTTTGCACTTTTTGCTGATGGAACTAAGGCAAATGAAACTCTTCCTTTCTTTTTCGTGCCTTTTTTATCCTTTTTCTTTTCAGCTGCTTTCTTTGGCGATTTTTTTCCTTTTTTTGCTGGTGACGCCGACTTTTTATTTTTCTTAGCTAGCGGCTCATCGTCGCTAGTTCCTTCATTTTCCTCATTTTCGACATCATTGTCCTTTGCACTCTCGAAACTTTCTTCTGATTCAGACATGGCTTATTGTCAAAACAAACTATTAAGTTATTTTTATCAATAATAACAATTCTGTTTTTTTCGTTCCTTGAAAAAATATGGTTTGGAAGCTACTAAATGACTTATGCCTTAAAGCGCTTCTGCCTGTCTGTTCCATGAAAAAATATTAATATTCTGGTGTTTCTACTTAAATCTATAATAATATGGTTATTAATTATGCTACTGAATTATTACAATTTAATTTGGAACAAGGAGTCTTCCTGACTTGCACTTAATTGACTATTTTACACCAACAACTCAATCCAAACAGACAATTTGAACTCAGTAGCACCATTTCCCGCAAAAATGCTCGAAAAAAAATCAAGATGGCGAATTCAAATATTTTTTGATCGTTATTTTATGCAAAATTAAAAATTTTGAGTTGTCTACTTTATGAACGGAATCCAGTGTTCCTTAAAAAATTTGAGACATTGTCATTTAAATCAATATGAACTTTATAGCATCTAAGGCTGGCGATCATTGCGATCATTGTCAAAAGAAACTTAAAACATGAGCTTCAACCAAGCTACAACACAAAATTATTAGAATGCATCGGAATCAAAGTTTTCATCAACGAAACGTCCAGCTTTCACATCCTCTCCGTCTACCTCCCAGGAGGAAGCAAAGGAAGTGAAATAGATCAACACTTAAGAGACGACATCAACAAAATAACAAAAATAAGAGGAAACTACTACATCTGTGGAGACTTCAATGCAAAACATCGAGAATGGAACTGCAACGTGGCAAACAAAGCAGGAACAATACTGCAAGACATGTCTGGGGAGTTCATGATCTACTCCCCGGACTCGCCAACGTATTACCCTGAAGATCCAAAAAAGTCAGAATCAACAATCGACCTCATGCTCTCAAATTCCAACCTCGAAACGACAGAACTAAGATGCACAGAAGCAATGAGTGACCACTGTGCTGTCTACTTCCAAATCAAAACCTCAAAAATTGACAGAACTGAAAATACAGTCTACAGATATAACTACAGAAACGCAAACTGGAAAAAATTCAAATCATACATCGCTCGTCGCATCGAAGACAACATCTGTGAAAACTACTGCAGCACAGCAGAAGAGATTGAGAATCACATAAGCATTCTCTCTAATCTCATTATGCAGGCAAGAAATCTAAGTGTGAAAAAGAAAAAGATCAACTTCAAATCGACGAGACTCACACCAGAAATAAAAGATTTAATCAAAACAAAAAGAAGTCTTCGACGTAGATGGCAACGAAGCAGAGATAATCAAATTAAAGCTGAATTGAATATCCTGCAGAAGATCATCAATGAAAACATAAAAGAACTCAAAAACAAAAACTGGAACAAACGCCTATCAGAAATCAAACCATCGAATCAAACTGTCTGGCGCATTGCAAAACACTGCAAAAAAGGAACAAAATCAATGCCACCATTGACAAGCTCAGAAAAAACGTTCATCACAAACAAGGAAAAAGCCAGCGTCCTCAGCGAGTATTTTCGTTCAACACACGAAAATCCACTTGAACAAAACGACCCAGAGCATACCCAAGAAGTAAACAACACAGTCAAGGAAGCATTAGAACAGAACAATGAAGACAGTCCAGAATTAACAGACGTAAACGAAATCCTGAGCATCGTGAGAAATCTGAAAAATCCAAAAGCTCCTGGTCTAGATGACGTCAACAACATACTCATCAAAAACCTTCCACCTAAAGGTTTTGAATACCTGAAGTACATCATCAACTCCTGTCTCAAGCTCAATCATTTCCCAAAGATTTGGAAGCACGCAAAAGTAATTCCAATCCCAAAACCGGGAAAACCAGCTAACGAAGTAAGCAGCTACAGACCAATAAGTCTGCTAAGCTCAATAAGCAAAATATTGGAGAGAGTGTTGCTGAACAGAATCAATGAACATATAGAAGACAACAACATCATCCCAAATCAGCAATGTGGCTTCCGTACAGGAAGATCAACATCTCACCAACTCATCAAAGTCATCAAAACAGCAAAAGAAAACATCAAAATGAAGAAATCAACAGGAATGATCTTCCTAGATGTAGAAAAAGCATTTGACAGAGTCTGGCACAACGGACTGTTGTATAAAATGCTCAAGCTTAGGTTTCCGCTGCCTCTCATAAAAACTGTTAGTTCTTTTCTCAGTGAAAGATCTTTTTCAGTTTTTATAAAAGGTCAGTTGTCAGAAACCAAGAAAATCAAATTCGGCGTCCCACAAGGAGCAGTGCTCTCACCAACTCTCTACAACATCTTCACACAAGATATTGTAAGAGAGACAACGGAAAACATCGCGCTCTTCGCAGATGATACAGCATTGTATCATTCTTCAGAAAATTCAGCAGATGTAGTGACACACCTTCAACACACAGGAAGAAGAGTCCAACAATACATGGACAAATGGAAGATAAATCTAAACAAACAGAAGACTCAAGCCTTATTCATCACAAACAGATACTCCAGGCAACTTCCAAGAAACAACATCAAATTTCTCAACGAAAACATCAAGTGGGAAAACGAAGCAAAATATTTGGGAATGGTCATCGACAAGAGAGTGACTCTAAAGCAGCATGTGGAGTACGTGAGTGACAGAGCTCACACTGCACTCAGATTGCTGTATCCGCTAATCAGCAGAAATTCACATCTCGACGTTCGTAACAAACTTCTCATCTACAAGCTAGCCATCAGACCGATCTTCACGTACGGTTGTCCAGCTTTTGAAAGCATGGCAAAAACTCATCTTCAAAAACTTCAAGTTTTACAAAACAAATTCCTGAGAATCGTTCTCAACAAATCAAGATATGAAAAGATCAAAGATCTACACACAGAAGCAAAAGTACCCTCCATCGAGGAGTACGTCAGAAAATTGCAAGCGAATTTCAACATTCGTCTTGCAGCACAAAATTCTGAATAAAGCAAAAACAGTTTAAATCTAAAACCAAAACTAAGTGACGAAAAGACTTCAAGTCTGGTTCCTTAAAAACCAAACTCAAGAACATGTATTTTAAATTTTTTTTTTGTACATACTTAATATACAGAAATAAAATATTATTATTTATAAAAAAAAAAAAAAAAAAAAAAGCTGGAAAGCTTAAAGACTTAAAGACAGAGTTTTTACTCAAGTTTCCTCTATTAATTCATTTTTTCATTTCTTTAAATACATTTAATAATTTTGTGTTGCTTATAATCCAGATTGTACACCAAAGCCTGGACCTGGAGGTTCTGAGGTCAATGAAGTCAATCCACCAAGTGGCTCTGAAGCAAATCGTCCATTGCGTGGACCTGCTTTTGGTTGCTTTCCTTTAGCCAAGCTGTCTAAAATTTCCTCTGTATCTTGGACACTCAAATCTTCCTGTAATTTTATATGATGTATGATGATTAAGGATTTTAGTTATACTAATAGATAAGATGTACTCACATAATAATCATCGTTAACAGCAATCATTGGAGCATTAACACAAGCACCTAAGCATTCAACTTCAGAAATGGTGAATTTCATGTCTTTAGTAGTCTCTCCAACGCCGATTCCTAATTTCCTCTTGCATGCATCAAGAATCTCATCAGATCCTTTAAGCCAGCACGGAGTAGTTGTACAAACTTGGACATGATAAGTTCCAGTTGGCTTTCTCAAAAACATTGTATAGAAAGTAGCTACTTCGTACACACGCATATTTGGTAATCCAAGAACTTCTGCTACTTTATGCATAGCTGAAATTGGTAGCCATCCTTGTTGACGTTGAGCTAAGTCCAATAATGGAATCATAGCGCCTCTTTTATGTCCTTCTGGATAATTATTCAAGATTGCCTTAATACGTCTCTTATTTTCTTCATTGAACTCAAATGGGATGCTTGGATTATCTTCTGGTGTATCACGATGGACGAAAAGGTTGTCACTAAGATTTGTTGCACTTTTACTGATGCATCGAATGTTTCGAGCCTAAAAAATTTTTTTAATATTTTTGTTTTTATATAACTCAACTTTTTTGTAAATACAGTCCAAACTGTCTGGATTTTGACACTTCTTTGACCGGAAACTGATAATAATACTTACAATGCTCGGAAACATCAATTTAGATCGTGACAACATCCTTTATTTTGCCAGAAAATCGTCAATCAACGCAAAAAAATTAATAGACGAAAATCCCTTGCACAAAAATCAGTAAATTTACAAGATTTGAATAAATTCTGACCGTTACACAATCTAATCAGCAACTATACCAAATCGAATAAAACACTCAGTATCAATGAAAATTCTTATTGGAATTATGTTGACTAATTTACAGAAAGCTTAATTAACTATTGAACGAGAAAAAATTAATAAGTTTTGAATCTTAAAATAACGGTTTTTAAAAATTCAAATGAACAGTTGTTCTTCTCGAATATGTCTCGACTAAAAATTTAAATTTATTTCGACCGTTTATGAAAAAATTAATTTAAATTGGCAGTTGATAAGTTGTAAAACGTGTTAAAGTGTGCAAAACTGCTTCAAAAAGTATTCAAGCCTCGCTCTCGGCATTTATTAACACCAGATGATAAACAAAAGCAGAAATAAAACAAAAGATGGAAATTATTCATGAGCAATTATTACCTTTGCGGTCACGCTTCATGTCCCTAACTCTAGAAGGAAAGAGTGATGAGGCCCAAACAATTGACATCACAAAAGTGTGATGAATGAAAATTGTAGAATGAATGCTAACATGTGTGAGATATGATTCAATGGATAAAGTTTCGTTGAGCAAATGAGGTCAGCAGCAGGCATAGAGCATGCAATATTTATGAGCATAAAAAGCTACTTTATATGCTAATAAGTATGATATATGTCATAAAAAGAAAATGAGTAGAAAAAATGAGTGGAAAACTTTAAATATTTAGTGGGGAAAAAATTGTAACGTTGATGGTGCAGAACGCTGTTTTATGTCTTCCGATGGAGTATTTAGTTTTCAACGCTTTTTTGCTGACCTTTTTTAAATATGTTTTTGTTATTCAAGGTCATTAATGTTTGTTAAAAAATTTAAGTTCATAACGGTTTTCAAAAATTCAAATCTTTAACGGCTTTCAAAAATTCAAATTTTAACGGCTTTCAAAAATTCAAATTTATAACGGTTTTCAAAAATTCAAATTTATAACGGTTTTCAAATTTTTAAATTCTTAATGACCTTTCTAAAAAAATTAATTTTAATTTAAAGTTTGTAGCATTAGTAGGGTGGCCAGAGGATTTTTGAGAAAAAAACGGACGTGACGAAAAAACTAAGATAATGCAATAATTATATAATAAAATAGTATGTTTTTAACATCAAAAGTTTACGATGGTTTATTAAATCCCATAGGATGCTAAGAGTTCTTATTTAATGAAATTAATTTCAAAAGGTTAAAATTTTATCCTTAAAAATGAAAAATTCAAATTTTGTATGAAAACCAATAAACTCTTAATTATTCAGTAATAAAACTTAATTTTATGACAAAATAACTAAAAATCAAGATAATAACTGAAAATAAACCTTGTTATCAATGTTAATTTGTGAGTACAAAAAAATTATAAACTGTTTAAGAAAAAAACGGACAAAATCTATTCAAAAACGTACAACGGACAAGTGATGAAAAAAACGGACTGTCCGTTGAAAATAGTCACATCTGGTCACCCTAAGCATTAGGTATATACAAAAATCAATATCCGTTTATCCTGTCATTTAGTCATTCAAACAAGCACATTCTGCCTACTGCATGCCCCCGGAAAAACATGCACTAATGAGAGCTCGACATAAATTTTTAGTAAATTTTTTACATGAAAACGGCAAAATATTGACATAAAAATCGAAAACTTAATTTCCTGTAAAGAAATAACTCGAACACAATTTGAAAATGAAAATAAAAAAGAATGGCAAAAAAGATAAAAGAAAAATTTCACTGACGATAAATTTTTTTTTCTTCCTTTATTTTGTGTTGAAACATTGAAATTCAAGCCGAAAAAAAGAGACACGACATGAAGATATAGAAAAAGAAAGATCATTTGCTTAAAGCCATAATTTCCTTTCCGCTTCTTTTTTGTGTTGAGATTTATTCCATTCAATAGATATTCCTCTCTTTTTCTGCTCATTCAATGTTTTTGGATGTGTATTGGAGGACAGGAAAAAGGACGAACAGAGAAATTATTCTATAGGCAGTGGAATCGATAGAGAATAATGTACTTAAAAACCAATTTATGAGTATTTGTTCTTGTGCTGTAAGGAAAACAATGAATAAAGGAACACAAAAACTTCTCACACACAAGAGCTTTTATCTCCCTCGTACGTAATGCACACGAACAACATTTCACGGACGTTGATTAGGTATTCTGGACACAACCTTAATATTTCTTTTTCTTCACTCGACATTCAACTTTTTCTCTCTGTTTTATTGTTTTTAGTGAACTTTTGCTCATACACGACAAGTGTATTGAAAAAAAAAGTTAATTTATTGCTGATTAAAGCATGTAACAAGTATAATTTATCTTTTTGAAGTTAACGGCTTTTGAAAATTTAAAATTTATTACAGGGTGTGAAACTATGAATTTTTTGGCGTCAAACTTTCCACTCGTTTAAAAATTCAAATTCTCAAAAACTAGTTAAAGCACAAAAACTTTAATCCCAAAGAAAAAGTCATTAGGAAAGACTAAACGATGATAATTGTTTAAATAACCTCAATATAACAGCAATAAAAGGCCAAACTGAAAAGTTTTTAAAGCCATTCAACTATATAAAGATTCTCAAAACACAATTCGTAATAAAGTTAAAAGATCCGAGCGTACAGAAGTAGCACAAAATCAACACAATCTTCCCAAACGTAATGAAAATTCCCAAAAGTCACTGAAGTGAATGAAAAATTTCGAAAACCGCAAAGAAGCTTTTAAATTTAAATTGCACTACGACATCAGAAAGAACGGAAACTAAAAGAAATAATGAACAAAAATTATCTTTAGCAAAATGCTACGAATGTAAAGGATGAAATTCATGGTGCTGAAGATTATCAGGATGGAACTTGAGCAATCCATTGCTAGTCATTATTTTAGCTTTAATTGAGTTACGTCATGTCTGAATGGTTAAGAGAGGAAGTGGCGGAAAATAGATAATTTGGCAAACACAAAGTTTTCATTCATAAACTCAAGCGATAAACTCATTAATGAGTTATTACATAATAATTAATTAAATTAATCCATTAAGTACTCTAAGGCAGTGCCTTTATCAACACGTGGACGGTAATGGCAAGGTGTAAACAACCAAAAGTAACTTGTTTTTATCGCTGAATGTTATTATTCTTCTTTTAAAAGAACCCCGAAAAGCTCATCGATGTGGAAAAGAAGAAAAAATTAATTAAATTAGTGGAAAAGGCAACAAAAAAAACTGAGTCGCAAACAAACAAAATTAAAAGACTTCGTGCATGATCGAGGGACTTGAGCGAATTTTTGTAGCAGCTATCTGTAAATAATTGTTAAATCATTGTCTTTTAATGGTTTTTAAATTTCAAATTTCTAACGGTTTTCAAAAATTCAAACTTTTTAACGGTTTTCAAAAATTCAAACTTTTTAACGATTTTCAAAAATTCAAATTTTTAACGGTTTTCAAAAATTTACGTAGCAATAGATAATATTGCTTCAAATTTTACCCAGCCAGCCAGACAAAGAGCTAATGAGAATAATATAAGAATGGAAACTCTTATGACAATAAATCTGTAAAATAAACCGCCATTGATTTCTGTTTATGTGAGAAGATTGGCAGCTTTTAATGATTTCTCATTCTACCTTCAACCAAATCTACATCTCGTTTTTACGTTTTTCTTCTTCTCCCTATATTATTAAGCCTGGAATCTAAAATTGAAAGAGCCTTTAATTAATGTGAAACTTTTGGCGGCTTTTTTGGGAAATTAAAAAGTCTAACATAAAAATTAAAATATCAGAAACCTCCTCCTTATGCTTTTTAAGACTTGACGCTATTGCTATGCTTAATGCTTGTAAGTTTTCAATGCCCAAAATAAGAAAAACAGAAAGGCGAGATGGAAAATAATGAAAATTGGGTGTAAAGAAAAAAGTTTTTAATGACTTTGAGTGCTTTTAATTAGGTCAGAAAAATATCTGTGGAAAGAATATGATGATAATGTTATTGCTATTCTGCATCAGAAGAGAGTTTGATGCTTTCTTACTGAAGGAAGCCAAAAAATTATTCATATTCAGGACAGTTGCTTGCGGCATTTTTAAATTGACATTTAAAGGATATGCTCTGTGAGATTCGGTTTGAAAAGAGTTGATTTGTTGATGGATATGTGTGAGGTAAGGTATTGGGTTCTATTTAAGGCATTGTTAATGAGAATTTAATTAATTTTAAATCTAACGATCTTTTGAAATTTAAATTAATTTTTCAGAACCATACAATTCCAAAACTTAGAGCATTGTTACAAAACAATTAATTTTGAATTTCAAATGACCGTTAAAAATAAAAATTTCACTTTTAAGCTACAAATTCACTTTTAAGTGAAATTCTACAACAAATTGACATAAAATGAAAAGATACAACAAACAAGTCCACAAATTCCATCGGAGTATCATACAAATCCACTCAAATACCAAAACCCCAAAGAAGATATTTAAAAAATGCTTGTTTCAATAAACTTCGACAATTCATTTTTGTTATTCATCATCATCTAGCAACATAAAACATTTAATGGAATGTAATTTTATTTAACAAAGTCTTAAACAAAAGAAATGAAAATCTTCACATTCCTTTCTCCTCGTCGAAAATCTCAATTTCTTGTTGTGAAAATGTTCAATTTAAAAAGGATGATAGGATCTTTAATCAACCAAAAGAAATATTTTATTCATCTAGAAGTAATGTCCTTATCTCCCCTATTTTTGTGAACTTCCAATCTTTTGTATTTGAAAATAAATCCACGATTAACTCACTCAAGTGCCTTGCTACTTACATGCTAGGCATAAAAAGTTAATAAATGTTAAGGATCATTTTTATGTGTCACTAAAAGTACAACTTGATGATGGATGAATTGACTGACTTTTATGTACCTGTGGGAAATTGTAAGTCGATATACTAATGGAAAATAGGTCACAAATCAGGCTGTATTGCGTTCATCATGCCTGACATTTGACGAGACATTTTCATAATGCTGTTGAATGTGAAATGGAAGCGAGAGCTGAAGAATTCCCTAAGCAGAAAAAAAGCTGACGTAATATTGGAAATGAGATCGAATTGCATCTTGAAGGTATTGTAAAACTCTGAAAGAGCGATATTTAAATATATAAGAACGAGTATTAACTTAAGTTTTGATTCAAAGATTTTTTTAGAAATAACGATTAAAATTTGTTTGAAAAATAACTGCCAAAATTTTTTTAAAAAATAGATGTCAAATTTTTTTTGAAAAAATAACGGTCAAATTTTTTTAAAAAATAACGGTCCAATTTTTTTGAAAAAATAACGGTCAAATTTTTTTTGAAAAAATAAAAAAATAACGGTTAAGATGATGAGATCCAGTTTCCAATAATTACATCCCACATTCAGAATATAAATCATCTTCTATCTATAATTTATGCCTTCTTACCTGTAAATTGAGAATTTAGAACCCAATAACCTTTAGCATTTTCCATTAATTACAAGAATGACGCAAAAGCATCGCCTACTTTTCACAAAACCGTATTAAAAATCAGCAATCTCATTCCTAAAGCATCAAATAAAATGTTTTGTAGAGCACAAAAAGCATCTTTCTAACAGTTTAGCGAATTGTAAAGAAAAAAGTATAAAATTTCACTTTCGAATACATCGAGGATAAGGATGAAAGATAAGGGTACGAAATCTAAAAACAGCTATCATGCTTTCAATGTATTTTTAACAATTTTCACATTCTTATCACCTTTTCACGATGCACGTCTGTAAAATAAACAGTAAATATCTGTTTTCAGCCTATATGCCCAAACATAATCCAAAAGATTTAAACATTATTTTTTTTGTGTAAAAACAATTTTTTTGATTTTTTTATTTATCCTTTTTTCATTTTGAAATGTGCCATAATTCTGTTTTTTTCATAAATTTTATAAATGTTAAATTTTACAAATTGCATCAAAATGGGATGAAATAAAATCAAATAAAAAAATGAGTTAAAGAGGCTTAAAAGTGGAGAAAAAAGCACCATTCTTAAATCCTTTGATGGAATATTTTTCATGTTGTGAGGATTTCATGCAAGCTTACATTTTTAATTAAAGTTAGTGTGACTATAATTGATTCTTAATAAATGGAAAATTGTTGGTTACTGCACATACATTATTAATGCTGCTGACAGAGGTGTATTTTAAGGGATTTTTCATGCGTTCTGGTTAACTATTAGTACCCAGAAGGGGGGGTCCTAGATCAGAAACCCGTGTTGATGAAGGTTTTGGGTTAGCTTCATTAACTTGTTGGTTTTTTGGAAATAAACTCTGAAATTCTCTCAAAAATACTCATCTACAATTTCTGCTTTTGAGGGGTGCAGCTAGGTAGGGTAGAGATCTGGGACCGGTTTCTAGGACTGCTTGGGACCCTTACCCCTATTCAAGACCAAACCCTCTCAAAAATTTCACAAACTCAACTCTGACTACTGCTGTGGAGTTCATTGCAAGTCAGAGAAGAAAAATGTCATGGCTCTCAGCACAAAGCTATGCAAATAAGGAACTGAAGTATGAGACTCGTTATAAAGACGTCACTCAGAAAGAAATGTTGTTATTATTGTTTGCCTGAGAGAAATAAATACCAGAAGAAAGTGTATTATAAAATTAAATAGAGAGACTTTGTGTTTGAAATTGAATTTTAATAAAATTAAAGCAGAATGAATGAAAGTCTGAATAAAGTTTTTAAATTCATCACAAAATTTAATTTTTTGTAAGAACCTCACAATTTTGAGTTCCTAAAGAAATTGAACGGTTTTCAAAATCATACAATTTTTTAAATAAATTATTGGGATTTGTAAGGTTCTAAAAAGCTAAGTTTTAGATAAAACCTTACAAATGTTTCATAATTTTTTTCAAAACCATACAATTTTTTAAATAAATTATTGGAATTTGTAAGGTTCTAAGTTTTGACAAAACCTTACAAATGTTTCAAGATTTTTTGAAAACCTTACAATTGTTTGGAAATTATTGGGATTTGTAAGGTTCTAGAACCGAATTTTTTTGACAAAACCTTACAAATGTTTCAAGATTTTTTGAAAACCTTACAATTGTTTGGAAATTGAATGGTTTTATGAAGGAAAAAATCTAAAATTGCAATTCAGAAACAAATCCTCATCAATGTTCTTAATTAGAAGTTTTCCGTCCAAAAATAACCAACAACTTGCCATTAGAAGCAGCAAACATCAACAATTTTCATCACAAACTTCAATTTACCGTCTTAAAAGTCCATTAAATAATGTCTCGACAAAGAAATCCACTGACAATGTGAACAAAGAAGAAACAATCTCCAAGGATTTGATAATGGAAGCTTTTTCATCTCCAATTTAAAGCACCTCAACTATTCAACATGTATCATCTAAAAAAAACTTTCGAACTAAATAACTTGATTTAAAATTTTTCTTTTTCCTTAAAACTACGAGAACACAAATAACAACAACTTCTTCATTTTTTGCAGATGCAAGTGGAAAATAAGGAAGGAGATGATTCTTGCTGAACTTTTTAAAAAACCTTCATGAATCTCTTAATTTCATCTATAAATCGATTTTATCGTTTCATCTCTTCCTTCTTATAAGTATTATTATATGTGGATGTGAGGAAGGAAAATAAAATGAAATTTATTGAAACTAATTGAATATCATCTGCAATATTAATCTACCATGTGAAATATAAACATTGAATATCATCATTAAATTAAGTTTTACGAATTGGAGCAGATTCGTGTATGTGAACGTAAGGAAAAATGAGGAAAATTAAAGAAAATTCAATAAATGTGGAATGTTACATGCAATTCAATGTGATTAGCTTGGTTTTTTTTTGGGATGTCGGTTGAGTTTTTGGAGTCAGTTTGGTTGCTTTTGCTGACTTTTTGACCATGGAGTCGATTATTGATTGAATATTCTCATTTTTTGAACTTAAAAATTGAACTTTTAAAATCAGGGGTTTGAAACTACGTGGAAAATAGTTTTTAGAACTAAGAATTTCCTGGAATTAACGGTGGATTCGTTTGAACAAAGTTCTAAAGGAGAAAAGCTATGAAAACTAAATTTTAGTACTCAAGGGGAAGAAACTACGTCAATTTTTTTTTACAAAAGTGTAGTTTTAATCCCTCAGATAATTCAAATACAAAATGACCGTTGATAAATTCAAATATAAAATGACCGTTGACGAATTCAAATATAAAATGACCGTTAAATTCAAATCAATCACCAAACAGCTTCCAAAAAACCAACTCAACCCACAAAAATCTGCGCCTTACCACAAATCCACTTCTGATAACTTCCCTTACTCATTATCTCATGTCGAAATCGTACGTAGATAGTTAGATAGATAGACAAAAAGGAAGAATCGTCTATGTATGGCAATATTCTAAAGTCTGCTATATTTTTTTTGGCTCATTGCTTGGATGGAAACAATTGATTTGGTCATGAAGCTTACATTCGTTATATGTATGTTCTCCTATTTTGGTATAAATGGCTTTCATAAATGTGAACATTGAGTACAAAAATCCACAAACCATAAACTTTAAATGAATTTCTTTCAGCACATCACATTCTTCTTCTTTTATGTTTTTTTGCAGCACACATCACTCTGATGTATGATGCTGTCTTCCTCTTCCTTTTCATTTCTTTCTTCGTTTTTTTTGTTGTGTGTTATTGCACGTAAGTAAAAAAGTACATACATATTAAGTAAAGTAAAGAACGTAATGATAATCGATAAACCGCTCTTGCTCTTGCTCTCTCTCCACCAACCCAATAAAAAAATGCCAATTTCTCTATTGCGATGTAATTTTCCTTTATTTTTTTCACTTATATATTTTTTTAAGAAGAACACAAGAAATAAAGGAGGGAAAATTGGAGGAAACCGTTTCCATCTTCTTTTTACTTCATTCGTACTCTCTTAAAAACGATGAGTGAATGCTCCATAAATCACAAAAAATCGATAAGAGACGAAATTTCACACAGTGCGTACGTGAGCTTTCCAGTTGATTATCAGACTTTTGTTATGTATTTTTTTATATAAAGTAGTAAATTTGTTCTATATAAACAATCTTTTTCTGCCTACTATTGATGCTGTTATCCTCATTTCGGTTATGATTATTAGTCAATTTTTCTAGCTACTGTTATACTCAACGAGCCACGAATTATTCGCATCATGTCTATTATTTCCTGCGTACTAAATGAATCGACGATTTCATCATTAATCTGTATGAGAGGGGAAATAAGTTAGAATATTTATTACAGCTTTAACTATTTAAAAAATTACCATCAGAACCCGATCGCCGACCCTCAAACGTCCATCTTTCTCAGCTAATGTATCTTTGCAAATCTCCTTAATTACTGTAATTGACTTGCCTCCCTCATCACAACCATCATTAGGAATCAACTGTTGACTTTCAAGACGAATTCCCAAACGACAGCTCCATCGACGATTCATTTCGATTGTAATTATCTGTTGAGTAAGGAAAGGGATTAAAGTTGAAGTAATTTAATGAGAAAGGGAAATAAAAAAATTAAAAGTTGTGGATGGATGCTGTGCGAGTCGAGATTTAGAGAGCGTTGGATTAATTCAAGGACGGACGAAGAGTTCAGTGCTCTTTAATATCACTGTAGTTGCATTTTAATGGCATGAAGTTTATGAGATAATTTATAACGGATTCTTGGAATTTGAATTATAAAACCATACAAATGCTGTTGTAAGGTTCTGAAAAATTCAAAATTAACGGTTATCAGAAATTTAGGGTTTTAAAATTCAAATTCCAAGAATCCGTTAAAATTAAAATGTGCTTTTGTAAGGTTCTCAAAGAAAAATTCAAACAATATTTTTAACGAACTTTTACGCCCAAACGATATTTATTTCCCCAGCAACAAAAATTCCAAACCTCCCATCCTCCAAGTCAAAATCAGTTCTAATCTAAATCTTATTAAGTCTTCTTTTTAAAGTCGAAAAGAAAAATTCAATTTGTACATGTTATTTCCAAACTGTCTGTTCATTCAACAAATTAGACAGTTCGCTAAAACGGATTTATGAGAACGAAACAAATAAACAAACAAACATATATCCAACGCGAGTCCGTTAATCTAAATGAAGGTCGAAAATAATTGATTAAGTTTTCGCATCTCTCTTGTCTTATTCGCACATAGTAACAGAAAAGGAATACGACTTACCCTGTTTATATTACTATCGATACCCATTTCATCAAGATGTATATCCTTTTGAGCATTTCGTATTGAAACACGCAATGTATTTGAAGCTATGGACATATCTCCACGTACCGAAGATATTATTGAACATTTGTCATCGTCATTGTCATCATTTGCTTCATTTTGAGGCTGCTGCTGCTGTTGTTGTTGGTGTTGTTGCGACGGCATCGTGACACCTTTCCATTTTAGTAAATTCATTTCAGCATTTATGTCATCTTGGTGTGCCTTATGATTTATTTGAACTTGCGCTGATTGATATAACGGTTGATTCTTGTTAAATTTCGTGACATATAGGCAAGTATCAGTGTCATTAAGTGGCGATTTACGCAAATCATTTTCAGTCTTGCAGGCAAGGAGTAATGTCTCGCATGGTAAGCTCGTAAATGACATTCCATGTCCATCAATCGCATCAACATCATTATACTCGTTATTATCCATACGATATGTTGTAGTCGGTGCATCAAGAACAGAATCTAAATTATTTAATTCATATGCATTTGTTGTGGCAATTGAAAATTTATATAAAGGCTTACGTGATGCAAGCGGCGTGGAACCAGAATCTCCATAATGTCCACATCTCTTTATATTAAGTGATTCGGGTCGTTTAATTTTGATATCTGATGGTGAGCATTCATTATCATGCTCTAAACTCTCCAATTCATCACTGTCATAAAATCCATCATTTGTCTCGTCGTCGTCTGCCGGCAACTCATGAGGATCATAATATTTTATTCGCTGTGAAATGATTGTTAATGTGTCAGCAGATGAATCCGAAAATGGTGTGTGAGTTCCACTGCTTGTTCCTGTTCCACCGCCGCTGCCGCCAATAGCACAAGCATTATCAGATAAAGTATAAGTTTGATTTATATGTGTCGATATGTTTGATGATGAATCACACAAATTATCTGTGTCGTATGCCATCGCTCCACATTTAGCATTATTTTTTCTAAGACGTCTTGGCGATGACATGGTATTGGTTGATGATTGAAATGATGACGAATTTTCTGAATTTCCATCTGACGATGATTGAGTATTTTTCTTTGTTGCCAAATCGGATATAAGTGATATCGCTTCTGGACGTAATTTTGAACGTTTCATTGTTCCACTGCTCTCATGATGTGCCTTATAATTTGAATCTGTCGGTGATGTTACATCATTTCCATCATAAAATCGATATAATCGAAGTTTCACAGTATCTGGTGACTGTCGCAAAAATATCACAGCTTGCTCGTGTGTCATGTTACTTATTGGAATATCATTCACTGCTAGAATTTTATCACCTGCCTGTATACGTCCGTCAGATGTTGCCGGCTCACGAACTAATGCTCTAACAAAATGTCCTTCTATGGATTCATCTTCTTTTTGTAATGTAAAACCTAACGATCCCTGCTGCTTAACGAGCATTATTTCGAATTCCTGCATAGAGAAATGAACACAAAGGATGGAATAAATTAGATTTTATAGTTCCAGTTGCTTGTTTGTCTTGAAGTTTTCATTTAAATTTTTTAAATTAATCCTCAGATCAAAAATTAAATCTCAGGATTAAATCAATAAATTACAATCTGCTTGGTCAGCAGAATTTTATATTCTTTCATTAACTCCTCTATTTACGAAGAGAAACAGGCGTTACTAAAAGTATCGCATACAAATGACATTAACAAGGAAAAAAGGATCGCAAATCCATAAAAAAAATTTGTCATCGTCATCATCACACAACTTCCTAGTAGAATTCCAATTGAAGGTGCTGCTGATGGGAATAAAATAAGGCAGACAATTTCTTACCCCTGGTGATAACTCAAGCTGATTCATGTACTGTTGATGCTTTAAATTAAAAGATGAACGTAAAGGAGGAACTGGCACTTCTAGATTTGTCGTTGACAATTTACGGAAATTTTCATCATGCGGTCTACATACTAGTAAATTCACAACATTCCCCATTGTTCGCAGCACTTCAAGTGCCTCCTAAATAAACAGACAGGAAGAAAATGAAGAAAAAATTTTATTTAGAGAACAAAGAATTTTGAGATAAAAAGTTATGGAATGAACAATTTTTTTGCATACATAATTTTTTTATACAAAATTTTAATTGTTTTTGATATAATATGTATGAACATGAGACTGTTTGCGGTGTACGAAATTTCAAGTGAACATGAAATGGAATGCTTTACACTTCAGATGAGTTTTTAAACACACTTTTCAACATTTGTCAGCTTGTTTTGAGCTTAATTTTTTTTTGTTTGACGAGTTTTTAAATGTTGAATTGAAGCGCAATTCTTGCTCTGAACAGAAAGTTTAAGTTTAAACGGGTTTTGAAATTTGTGAATTAACGGTTATTGAAAATTCAAAACTTAACGGTTTTCAAAAATTTGAATTGTTGAAATTCAAAAATTAACGGTTTTCAAAAATTTGAAATTTTCGCGTTTTTTTTTGAAAAATTCAAATTTCGACCGTTATTTTTTTAGTTGAGGAAAACTAGTTTAATGTATTATTAAACAAAGTCATTTTGATACATTAAACAAATGCATTAACATCCAAAATGCGACACTAATTAAGCATAAAACCCGAAAATTTCATTAACAACCACAGAACCATTGAAATTGACTTGCTTTTAAGCTTCAAACTTGATCAAAAGAGTATCATTTTACACAATGGTTGTTGAGGTAGCAACAATGTGAAGCAATTTTACGAGTTTTTGACACACGAACAAAATTGCACGTAGAATTTACTGAACAATTTTTAAAAGTTTTTTTATTACGTTTTGCAAGATGTTTGAATTTAAAATTTGTATTTTTCACGTTTCCGAGAAGCTTTTAGAAAAATTTTCATATTTTCAATATAAAGTCATGAAATAGAAACCAACAATAAGCTACCATCGTAGATAATTTAATAATACAAAATTTCAGGAACATGAATAAATTCCCTAAAAATTGCGTTGAACAGGAATGAGACTTTTAAATTTATAAATTTTTTATCAACCACAGCGACATGTGTGTCGTCATGGAACAAAAGGAAGCAGCACTCTTCCTCGTTTGGTTGTAATATATGGATGGAAACGGATATGAGCTCTTGTTTTCACATCTCATCCTTTTTTTATTTGAAAAGAGCATTCATAAAGATTCGTCTAATCGGAAAAAGGAAACCTTTTCACTACAAGTTCAATTTTTTCATGACACACAAAAAAAGCTCATGTTCACATCCATAAAAAAAGTAAATCTCAATAAATGCAAGCACACACATCATAAAACAGTGAATGAATGAAAGAAGCTCGTATTGTAAAACTTTACGATTTTTCAAAGAAACGAAAGATTTGCCTGCGGAAATTTAATTCATACATTCACTGATATTTACGATCGTACATAGCTTATGAAAATGAAAATATAAAAAAAGTTTGAAAATTGCTTTATATGGATTTTATGCTTTATACAAAATTCTGTGAATATAAATCAAAAAATGTTCAGGCACACTCAACTAGTGTAGACTTAATTCATTGTGACCAACGAAAGCGCATTGCTTTGGTATATAACTACCCGAAATAAAATCAAAATTAATTTATATTTGAAAAAATAACGGTCACAAAATATTTAAATAAATAACGGTCGAAAAATATTTGAATAAAAACGGTCGAAAAATATTTGAATAAAAACGGTCACAAACTGCAGTCAGACGGACTGTCCTCATACAGATATGAAAGTGTCCATGAAAATTATGATAGAAATTTATTTAGCAAGAAGAAAAAGTTTTACTTACATTATTTGTCAGTCCAGTTAATATAATACCATTAGCTTCGAGTAAAACATCACCTAAGATAGAATAAAAGCAAGAATATAAAAAAGTTTGTTTTTAGCTTCAACAAGCAGAGCACAGCTCAGTGGGGAGTAAATGAATGAATGCAGAGTTATTATCATCAGCTTCCATTGCTGCATCATATCAATTTACCTTGTTGAAGTTGTCCAGTCATCCACTGCAATAAAACATGAAAAGAGGATTATGAAGGAGGAAATTAGTTGGAAAAATGTACATGAATGTTGTAACTTACGGCAGCCTGATGAGGAAATAATCGTTTAATTCGTATAAGTCCAGGATATGGATCAGATGAGTCGATTCCTCCGGACACAGATAACCCAAGTCCTCCCAATCCTTTCACTATCTCTACATTAAATGTGCAGTCTGAAAATTATGAATTGAACATGTACAATAGTTCATTAAAAATTAAAAGAATCAATAACTGAACTGGATATACAGCAAGGCAGATGAAAGAAAAACATATTTTGTGGAAATTCCCTGAAAGAGAGCACTCACTATGCCAAAATATATATTCTAATTTGGCATTAGCATTCATAATGCTAATAGGAAAAGCCTCTCTGTACGAGAATACAGACTTAATATTTCAGCAAACATGACATTTATATAATTACATAATTTTGTGGCATTTACTTGCTAATTCATACGGAAATTTTCATCTATTCGAGAAACAAAGAAAACTTTCATTTCAGAAAAATCAACTTTTTGATTCAGATATTGACAGTTGATTGGCGTATTATTTTAGGCTTGAATTATTTATTATTACTAAAGTGGATTGGCTTTCATGATGATTTTTTATAACGGTTATTTTTTGAGTTTTGAACTGATATTTGGAGATGCGAAATTTCAAATTTATATTGACCGTTAATTTTTAATACTCAATTCAGACTTTAATGTACAATTTACAGCCTTTTAATCTCATAATTTGTGTTATTCACGTGAATTTCACAATGCCAACATTAACACCGCACATCGAGTTTATTTGCAAAATAAAAATTCACACCTACAGTAATTAACTTCAAAATTCAACACGTTTATGAGCATCATTGTGGTACTTGAAGTTTTTATGCAATGCTTTTACTATTCTCAAAGCACTTGTAAAATTTTTTATGATGAATCATTCAAAACAACGCTTTTCAGCTAGAAAAAGCTTCTAGAGAGTTTATTACTTGTTTTATGAATAAATCCCTAAAGAGCTTTAAAGATTTCTTGGCACTTCATATTAAATCCGTATGAAGGCAGAAAAATATGAATTTTTAAGGAAGAAAGCATAAGAGAAAGTTATCATTTTCAATCTTTAGAGGGTTAGTCTCTCATTGACGTCCAACATTTAAAAAAATAACGGTTAGAAAAATTTCAAAAAATAACGGTCAGAAAAATTTCAATAAATAACGGTAATCTAAAATTTAAAAATTTGACAGTAATCTATAAATAATTTTCAAAAAATAACGGTCAGAAAAATTTCAAAAAATAACAGTCCAAAAAAATCAAAAAATGGTCAGAAAAGATTCAAAAAAAATAACGGTCATCTAAAATTTAAAAGTATGACAAAAGTCTAAAAACCTATTATTTTAATAGACATCATTTATGAACAGTTTTCAAATCAATGAAAGAAATTTTCTCACTTTTTGTTGTTCCTGAGCAAGAAATAAAATACCAAAAATATAAAGCAGAACAAGAAGAAGGCTGCAAAAGAGGAGAAAAGTTGAAAAGATTAGGCAGGAATAAAAAATTCACCACCATATTCGTTTTCATGATTTTTCTTTCTCTCCGTACACATTATATCTTTAAAAGCATGAAGAGTAATCCCTTTGAATAAAAAGAAAATCCTGAGCTATATAAAAAGTGATGTGTGTAACATAAAGCATAATGATGATTCTCTTAAAATATTCAAAAGCTTTTTTGTCTTCATTCCGACATTATGTTTAAAGAAAATAATATTTCTTCTTTTAATGAACGTGTACGTGGTTCGTTACTGTTTGAATTATAAAAAACTTGTAATTTAGCATGAACATTTTATGTCATTTACGAGATTTTCACACTTATGGAACAACTAATTTCTTTGTTGACTGAAATTTTCTTGGGGCAACTCGTCGGGAATGGTTCATCAATTATGCCCATCAAAATTATTTTTTTGAAAATATGACAAAATTTTGTAATTTTGAATTTTTGATGACCGTTATTTTTTAAAAATCAGTTTAGACGTCACTAATTAGCAACCCCCCAGAGCTTCTAAAAAGGATGAAAAGTTTTCGTTTGTTTTCTTATTTGAAAGATTCTTAAGACTTAAAGGTTTTCACATTTTCTTTAGGATTATTTCAACTTTTCATCTTATTTCCAGGAAAAAATCATTAAGCTATATAAGTCCTTATACTTTTGAATTTTATGATGCGTGTGGATGATGTCTGTAGTTTAAAACTTTATGTAGAGTTAGGAATTAAAAATAAATCTTACGATTTAAAAGTTGAATTAAAATTAAATCCTAGGATTTAAATAAATCGCGGGATTTAAAACTGAAGGAGAAATGCTTGAAAAAATCCACAAACTAAGCTCAATTCAACTGTTTTCACAAATTAACTTCCAAAGTTATCACAAAAGTACATATGTTAATCCACAGGACCAAACAACATCCGTATCTCATAACCTGACAAATTTCATAACAAGGATTCAAGTTTAATTGAAAAGCATACAGAAAGCAACCTCAAATCCAGACTTACAGACTGACAAATGAATGCCTTCACAAACAAGCGTATAAATTAAAAATTTACAGCAATGATTTTTTTCCTGGTCAGTGAATAAATTGCTTTTTATACCCAACATATCCCTTAATTCACATAATCCTGACAACATTAAGCTTTAAACGTGAGGAATTCCTAGAATTTATTGTATTCATTTAGCATGAAAATAAAAAAAGGAGTCGAGTAAATAAAATGATATTTATGCAGAATAGAAATGGAAATTCCTCGGATTCCTTTTTGTATACATTTGTGTCTAGATCCACCCTTGCAGTTAGTCTCAATTTCGTTACGTATGATAAATGTGTATGTGCATGAGCTTGTGTCACACATCTATGCTTAATGGAACAAAAAGTCATGCAAGCTTAAACGGAAATTCGTTATCATACTTTAAATGTCCTCGGAGGATTTAGCAAGGATATACAGACACATATAATGAGATTGAAATTTATTCCTCGTTGACATTATGATAGTAATAATAATAATAATCAGAAACGACAACCCGTTTATGTTGTATTATTTGAGATAGACGAAAGCGCAATTTATCTAGCACAGAATAAGAATTTTTCTTAATATTCAAGGACATAAAACTTCAAGTTGAATTAGGAATTTTGAGTCTGAAAAATAACGGTCATGAAATATTTGAAAATTAACGGTCATGAAAAATTTGAAAATTAGCAGTTAACAATATTTGAATTTTTGAATAACGGTCATTTGAGTGAAAATATAATCAAGTAAGGCAGTAAGCAGACATAAGGACACAATGAGGACAATAACGACACTAATCTTTAGTAAAATGCGATAAAAAGCAGTATGAAGAATAGGATAATTTTACTACAAACAATTCATTCTCATTGTACTGTAGCTAATGTTGATGATAATGATGACAATTGCCATTTTCCTCAAATAAATCTTTTCATTTTATTTTTTATTGTTTTTATTTCTCCAAGCTCTTTTTTATTCTTTTTCATTTTGAATTGAAATCTAAGTTTAAGTACTTTTAATTTCATTTTCTTGTAAATTTATTATCTTAAAAGCTACTAACAAATTTTATAGCTTTATGAAAAATCTATTTTGAATGAAAAGTTGAAAGAAAAACAGAAATATGAGATGAGGCACGCTGAGAAATTGAAAACTTTTTTAAATTACTTTCCAAAGTTTTTAGAAAAACATGCAGAAAAAGAAGTTGTTGATTACACTATGGATGAAGAAAGGGCAAGTTAGGGGCTTCTAGCATGCTTTTGTGGAATAAATAGAACGAATTTCACTTGAGCTAATAAATTTTCAATTAAGTTCAGAATTCTACGGATTCTCTCATTAATATTGTTGTGAAGATTGAACGAGTTTTTAATTTTAAATTTTTAAAATTGCATGCTTACTGCTGGATATAAGAGCTAACTGATATGATGCATTTCAAGGATCAAAGCTGAACCTTCAAATTAAAATGTACCACAATCTGCTCAAGCCTTGTTCAATTTCAAAATTGATCAAAGACAAGCGGAATAAAATTTGTCAATCCTCAACATCATCATGACAGAATGTCATTCAAAACTCAAGTTAATCTGACTCAACAAAATTTTTCATTTCTGACAATTTCGAAAGAGTTTCTCTCTTGAAAAGCATAAAAGCATTTTAAACACGAAATATTACTAAAAATGCGTCATTCACAACAAATATGTGATCATGTTTTTATGAAGAAAACACTCAGCATGTCGCACACATATATTATAAAAACAAGCTATCTCTTGAATAAAAGATATTTTATTTTTTACGTAAGCACAGCGATGAAGAGGAAAAGAAGGGAAATAAAATTTGTATGGATGCTTAAATCATAGAGCTAAGAAAAAATTATGGTTGCACTATAGAGTGCATAAGATGAGAGATGGAGAAAAAAAAAATTAGGACATGAAACTTTCTCGCAGACAACGAAAAGAGGAAGGGAAAAAATTGCTTCATGCTTTTGTCTGCCACACATTTCTCAAAAATATAAGGAAGCAGTGATAAAAAGAAGTTGAAAAGAAAGGAAATTCTTCTTTTTGACTCTACATTCACTCTATATCTTAGTTCTGTAATTTGTTGTCAAACGTACGAAAGGAAAAGTCTCATTTAGCAGAAATATTTTTATTTCCTTGCAAAAAGTATGACAGCTGCATAAATGTGGACTTTCATGACCAACAAAAATGTAGTAAAAATATAACTGTCAAAAAATATTTGAAAAATAACGGCTGAAAATATTTCAAATTTTATCGAAATTTACTCAACATAGCTGCGTGCCCCTCAAATTTTAAATAAAAACGGTTGATTACCATCCAACAGATACAAGCAACTTTTCTCATACCAAAATGCACCAAAAAGTTGCGCTAGTGCTGTTTCGCAATTAGTAGCATGCCATATCTTAGTTTGTTAGGTATGATAAAGAAGGAAATTAAGAAAAAAATATAAAAAAATGGAACGAGTTCTTTTGGTACAATGTACAATAGATGACAGAAAATGTTAAGAAAACATTTATATCATCTCAAGATGCGGCATTGTTGACATACATTTAAGAAGTTTTGCATTTCAACAGAATTCTTATCTCCTTACATATTGAGATGTCAAGCACAGTGTGCGTTTGATATGATGATTGAGGATAATTGCAAGGAATTCAAATTAATCTAAATTACTATTATCTACATATACATATCGTTTCCATGTTCACCTTCACATTCTCTTTGTGCTGTAGTGCATGTAAATTCAAATATTTTCTCTTTACATCCTTTCAAATACAATATGGAAAAAACTTATTTCAGCAACCTGGCGCCATAGTCATATTATTTGTAGGTAAACAACGGAAATTTTTTCTCTCTAACCCTCATATCTATAAATATTATTTTTAACAAAGCATATGTAGTTGAACTTTCATCCCTTTTTACCTTGTTCCGCCCTTTACAACTTTTAATCTTGATTTTTATCGGAATATGTTTTTTGGAATGTTTGTATTATTAGGGCAACAAGTAAACAAATTCGCGAATTCAAGGATACGAGAGTGCATTTCTTACGATAAAAATAACGGTCAAGAAATATTTGAAAAATAACGGTCAAAATTTATTTGAAAATTAACGGTTAAAATTTATTTGAAAATTAACGGAAATTAATTTTCAGAAAAGCTCAAATTCTTAACAGAAAATGCGCTAGAAAGATTGACTTCTGTCTGTACATCTTGAGATGTTTCACTGTTGTCATAAAAAAAGGAAGTAATTGAATTTTCAAGTGAACGAGAATATGTCATGAATGTTGAATATATTGAGATACTTCAAGTTCATGGCTTATTTTAGGAAAGCAGCGCTGCGAGATAACGTGATAAGTATCCACAAATTATGTTTTTCTACACAGCAAATGGAAGAAAAGCACTTACCTTCTGTTATAAAGTCATAGCTTTGTTGAATAGATTGTTGTTGAAATTTCTGCTGATAATCCATATCAAATAATTGATTTGAATTATGCAGCAATGCCTGAGGTAATGAATTGACAACCATTGTGTTGTATTGATCGGTAATTTGCGGTAACGGTGGAAGAACTTCATCCTCAGGCGATCTCTCACTTCCATATCCTTGATCATAACATTGATCATTTGCTTGCAGTGATGGATTTTGTGTCACAATTCGATTAATTGGATCAAATTTAACACGATTTCCGTGTGCTGAAACGATGATAATGGAATAAAAATTATTATTTGTAAATTAAGTTATTTCATAATGTTTAAATTTCAATTATTTAAGCTATCATAAGCACAAGCAGAAGGATGAAAAGTTAAACGAGGGAGAAAGAAGACAGAGAAAAATTAATTTATCATTCTATGATGAACATGATAATAACAACATTGTTAACAAGTAGTCTAATATAAGGAAGAGAGGAGAAGGCTACAAGAGGGAAAAAAGCTCATAAAAGCATGTAGAAAAATTTAAATATCATAAAAATACATGCAATATGAAAAACAGACTTTTATTAGATATGAAAACATAGAAACGGAAGCAACATGATTTAATGTTTAACGCAAAATCAATAAAGAAAACTCTTTAAAGAACATAAATTTCAAAAATATAATAATAAAAAAAGCAGAGAAAGAAGTTTGCAGAATACATAAAAATAAAAATAATAAAACTGAAATGAATGCATGAGTATTAAGTTCCTCATGCATGAATATGAATTCAAAAGTGAAACAAAAAAAGTAATTGTACATAGAGCTTTTGAGAATATAAAAGCTTATAATGTTTGGGATTTATGGCATCTGAATACATTTTTTTATTTGCTAAAATAAATTTCGAATCGGAGACTTTAGAAAGAAGTTTTAAATTAAAACGGAATTGAATAAATATTGTTTTGTTAAAATTTTAAAATAAATCTTGAAATTTGAGCAGCTTTAAGTTCAAATGTCAGTAAAATTGACATAAAAATTCAAATCTGATCAACTTAACCAATTTTAACTTCAAAAGAACCATTTTAAATATATTTCAATCCCATTAAACAATCAATGTCTCTTTAGCCTCGAAATTTAATCAAAATACAACACAAAGCTACATAAAGCATCATTTTATCCAACAATATTGATCATTTTCTCATCCATAAACATCTCTCGCGCCGTGTGAATACATAAAAAAGTTTATGTGAGGTATCAAACCCCCCCTCTTGTATGGAAATGAAAAATTAAAATGCAAAACGAATATTAAATAGATTGGAATCAAGGATGGTAATTTTGTACACACATACATGTATTTCTACTCGATACATATCTATAAATAACAAAAACACAGTGAAAGAGAGAAAAATTATGTGAAAAAGATATTAAAAAAGCTCTTTTCATTCAGAATCCTCAAACATATACAAAAAAGAATAAATGTATTTAAAGTAATCAGGAAATGTCTCGTTTTAGACACAAGGAAACATAAAAATACGATATCCATTTTCTAAATCAAATTCAATTTTCCTTTTCCTAATATATATTTTTAATCTTATGCTTGTTAAGTGCGCGCTTATTTGAATAATAAAAATATACGGAATTTTCATTGAATGAATGAACGACTGAATAAGAGAGAGATAGGATTTCCATGATAGCATTTTATTATAGATCCAACATAAAAGGACGTTGAAGGAAGCATAAAGTGAGCTTAATACATTATATTTGTGTGGCGCTTCTAACTGATTACTGTTTATTTTCCAAATTATTTCCTGTCTCGCATATATGTACGTATTCCTATGTGTAGACATAAATAAATAAAAATTTTATGTAAAGGCTTTAGGAAAAACTCTGATTCAAGAGCTTTTTTCCCCTTTAGATAAAATTTTCATTTTTTGACACAATGTACAATGAAGTTGAAGAAAAAAGGCACCATTGTCCTTATTTTGTCTGTTTTCCGTTATTTTTTTTTAAACCGTTAATATTTAAATATTTTTAGCCGTTAATATTGAAATATTTTTTGACCGTTAATTTTCAAATATTTTCTAGACGTTATTTTTTAAATATTTTTTGACCGTTATTTTTCAGAGTCAATTCAAATTTCTTTTGGACATCATAACTATCTGTTAACACTGGATATTTTCTGAATATTTGTTGGAAATGCGTTTTCACCGTCACAATCAACTAGAGCTTTACTAGTTATTCTTCATGTGAGGGTACCGGAAACAAGCATTTTACTGGTTTAAGATCTCTCCTCATTCATCATTCATTCATTCAGATTTTTTTTCGTTGTGTGGCTTTCGTTCGAAATTCTTCTCGGCATAAATTTTGCAACAGTAAAAAAGGACATAAAAAATGTATAAATTTGCTAAATAACAATTTAATTTTAAGCGAGAATAACAGAAATAAAAAAGGTGATTAATTCATTCACATAAAAATGTGGATGCTTGCAATGTCTCGCGAGTTTGTGTTTTTAATCAATCAATCAATCACCTTGATGCGGTATCCTGAACGAATTGGTTTCATAATTTCGTATAAAATTTTGCCTAACATACGTATTAGCAACGCGAAATGAGAGATTTTGTTGTTTTAGATGAACAAAATGTTGATCGGCAGCTTGATAGCGATGCTGTTGCTGATAAATTTCATCAAATTTCCTAATTGCCGATAATTGTGCATTATCATAGCTTGGTGGCTGATTTGATGGATATTGGTATACTACAATGAGTTAGTTGAAAGAGATAGAAATGTCCACAACATTAAGATAAATAATTTATATTTTTCCGTCATGTCAGAAATTTCAGAAAGTTATATCCAAATCAAAGGCAAAGATAGTGAGAGAGAATGAAAACCAGTAAGATGTTATTATACACACAATGATATCACAAAGCCTATCCAATATAGAAAACAAAAGGAAAGCAATTTGCTAATACTCACTGCTGCTATTTGTATCATCACTGCCCTCATAATCAATGTCTGTATCGAGATGATTAGGCAAACTTCCATGTATAATTTTCTTCTTGTCCTTCTCTTTATCCCTGCTTTTTCCTTGATTTGATTTCTTTGGTTTTGTTATTGTGGTCACAGTAGAATTTGCTGCTATAATTTGTCCAATTCCGTCAAAGTTCTGCTGCTCTCCATTGTTGTTGTTATTAAATGGCTTTTTGTCGAAATCTTGTTGTGCTGATATATTGCTGTTCTTTCGCTTTGATTTGGAATATTTTGTTGAACAACAGATGCCATTAGTTATGGATGATGACTTGTTATCGATATTGTCTGCAAAATATCACCTCATTTAATTAAATTTACCCTCAATTTCTTTTATCTTCGTGTATGTATTAAATAGAAAATTGGAAATGGCTTCAATTCGATTCAATAATATCGCTCAAGTTAGTTGCCTTCAAGCCACTTAACTTTTTCAATTCGAATGATATGAAATTTTTGCTTCTAATCGATATAGATACAGCATTGGAAAATCGATAATCATGGCTACAACAAACATCCAGTGCGGATTTTAAATTGCAATATATTGACTGGATCTCAAAAGATCCAGTAGATTGAAAAATTTTCATTTTTTATATTTTTAATTAACAGCTACAGCAATTTTCCAACGCTGAGTCCATATAACATGTCATACTCACTTTGAGATTGTGTTCTGCGACCTGATAATCCTTTTCCAGAGCTCACATTTGATCCCATAATTTTTTCAGTGCGTGTTGATGTGCTAATTTTGTCATTAATATAATGATCATCAGATGTTGGCTCTAATATGTTCCTTTTATCATTCTGCTCCTTCGATTCGTTTGATTTCTTATCCTCAGAATTTCTATCACGTTCACGACGACAATTTCTAATTTCCTTTGTTTGTTGTAATGATTTTAAATTGTTATGTTGCTGCAATGATGCCAATCGTTTGACTAACAAAAGGAATACCTGAGGGAGAAATAAATGAACGATATTAGGTATATATAATGAAGAAAATTGTAATAAAATTAAACATTTCCACAAATTTTCTTTTGTTTATTTTGTAAAGATCCAGTAAGGTCTCTTTAATTAATTTGTAATTGAATTAAAACCGAATTACATGTTTGAGAAGAAACCTTCGATAGTTTTGAACAATTAGAAACTCATTCTACAAGGTATAATTAATTAAATTACCTAAAATTCAATTAACAAATATTTATCACACAAACACACGCTACTTAAAACTGCTGAAATTTTGAAGAAAAAACCGTTAAAATTTTATTTTAAATTCTGACTAAACTGATACAAAAATTGACGCGAAATTTCAAAATAAATAATTCAGTTATAAATGACAAACTATTTTCTCGAAAAACAAAACGAGAAATAATAAAACTGAATATATATCTGCAATCTTATCTATACGATATGAAAAAGTCTCTCTTTTGTTTTCTACGTGCGATTATCTATCTATTCACAACCACCATCAAGTCGCGATAAATCATCATTAGCACTGCATTCATCACTAATTTCACGTTCAATTTATCAGTTAGGAAACTCAGTCATGATAAATGCAGTTAAATATGTTAGTGACTCATGAATGAACTCATATTATAGACGTAATAAAAAAAGTGAAGAGCATCATCTATATCATCAAATCACACTCGAGAAAATCAAATAATATGATGAAAATTTATGATTGCCATTCGCAAAAAAATGAGTTTAGCTTTAAAGCAAATGTGTCTGGATGGGAAAGAAAGTAGTAATGTGATAGATGAACAAATAGAAGCACTTGAAAATGGGTTGAATGTACGAGAAGTGAAATCAAAGTATACATAAATTACTGAATCCATAAATTCCACTCGATATCCTCTCGTGTGCCTCAATACAATAATGAGAAAGAAATTATTTCCTCCTTTCCTTCTCATGTGATTCATTTCTTATTTCTACAAAATTTATGTATGCACGTTGAAAATATATAACATACATAATTCAATCAAAATTGCTACAAAATTGAAATTTGAGTACACACATGTAAAGTTAGTCTTGAAAATTGATGGAAAAGCTGGCTGCTGGGTCATAAATTTCATGGAGAAAGAAGGATGGAAAACCAATAAATTTTTGATAATACGTTATAAAGAAATGATAATGGAGGGATGAATATGAGTATTGATATCTCGTGCCATTAGGTTGGAATGTACGTATGAATCAATTGAGAGGAAATAATTTTATTATTATCTAGTATTAGATGTAATTTCATATTGTTGGCTATTATTGTTTGCCATTTTATTATTATTACAAGATTAACCTTCATAAAGGAAACATTGAAATTCTGTACGGACGATTAGGTATGTTCTTTGGGAAAGTATGGAATTTTCGATGCATATTGACCTTATAACGGCTTTTTTCAATTTGAATTTCTTCTCAATAAAAATTTCAACATTAAAAATTTAAATTTTTTTGCAACGTTAAAATTCAAAATTATTTACGATCTATTTAAGCTAGAAATCGCAAAACTAAGTTATGAAACTTTGCTATTACAAAATCATTTCCATGACAGCAATAAAAAAAATTTTAATGTCTATTCCGGCGCCTCACTATAATGTTTGTCTGATAAGAAATGAAATCGACATTCAAATTTTTGACAGAAGAAATAAATCGAGAGAAATCCAATAATAATGCGTTAATTGCAAGGTTGTATGCAGTCTGCCACCATGCATTATCCACCTATAATTAGCTTTAATTGTGTAGGTAATTGGCAATTTAAAAATAATTTCCTCCTTGAATTTTAATTAATTTCTTCCTGTCAGAGATTTCATTCATTGATTACTCGTAGTGCAATCAGTTTCTAGATGAATTATGAAATTTAATCTAGACTTGCTGATTTGTATCTAATCAAGAGTCATTGAAACATTGATTTGATCTTTCAGATTAAGTCTAATCTTGACCTCTGATAGATTAAGATCCACAAAGGAAACTAGATTAAATTTAGTAGTTGTAGGTGGGATCCTGCACCCATTAATTTGTGGAAATATTCAACAGGTCGAAAGTGGTCATTCACAAATGACGTCTATTCGAAAAGTTAAGTTCTAGACACTTAAACACTAATTTCTGGACGTCATAAGTGAACACCACAAAAATTAGTATCTACTCACCTCATCGCTAGATGGACTGGAGTTCTGCACATCCTTCAAATACTTCTGTGTCTCGAGGCTTATTTTACTTATGTCCTGCACGTCAATAATGCGCGGGGAGTGTGCTAATGTGTTGCTATTGTTTATCGCTGCGACGTTATCTTTAATTAGAGAAATTAAAACATATGAAAGCATAAATTTTTTTTATGTTACGCCTTATCATCATTTAACGTATCCAACGTGAATTTTTTTACAGTTTAATAAACTGTTTATTAGCAGCACTAACATTAAATCTACAGACATTTACAAATTTTGTTCTTTGGGCTTAGCAGATTATAACTCATTCATCTACACACATTTATGGATTTAATATATACAGTCAGTGTGTACGGAATTAATATAAATATTCCATACATCAGTAACATATGTGAAAATCATAAATATATGAACTTAATTCAGCAAATTAATTTTCACTTCAAATACACATGCATGCTTAATAGGTCTTCTTTATTTCATTGTTGCTGTTGCTGTTTTGTGAAATCACATTTTGGTTCACATTGAATTAATTTTTTCTGATCATGAAAAATAAAAACAATATTATTTAGCGGCAAACAAAGCATAACGAGTATGAATATGCTCATGCATGATATCCGGTGAGTTTCTCGCTGAAACGCATTTTAGTTTTGGGTTGTTGACGATGTATGACATGGGTGTCTAGCTGTTGTTTTGACAATATTTGACTTACTTAAAATGTTAAAGTGAAAAATGACCTAAAAGATTGCGCTTCCATCAATCATAGCTGCATGATCCATTTTCATATTGTTTTAATGGGGTCGTTTGGTTAAGATGGTGTCTGTAGCTATGTGGTTATGAAAAATGTGCAATATGGGCATAGGTGGGGGTCAGAAATAAATTTTCTGACAGACGTCATTTATGAACAACCCCAAACGACCCCAAATATAGGTTTTCTAGAAAATGATCTCTGCAGTGAAGAAAAATCCACTTAAAAATTGAGATTCATGACTTTGGATAGCATGCACGTCCTTTAAGTGCTTGAAACAGCTTGGAAAATAGCTTTTTTGAGACATGCTGAGAATTTTCTATTGAATTTCATCATCAGCTACAAGTATTAGCTTTCAGAAGCCCCAAAAGTAATTCCATTGAATAATATCGATTAGAAACCTTCCAAATACTAATTCCGTTTCAAGTATTCGCTTTTGCAAAAGGTCAATTTAGGTTCCCTCTGAGACACAAGAATAAAGTTTTGCGGCTGATGCTAATTCGGAAGTTTTTTCTTCGTACTTGACCCCTTCGGGGTTAATAATTTTATTACTTAGTCTTACTTTCATGCAGAGATAACCACATTTGCAGTAAAATATGAGAGATAGAAGTGGTAATAAATTTTTGAGTATGAACTTCGTTGCCAAGGATGAAAAATTGAGGGGGTAGGAGGAGAGGGGGGGGGGGTATTACCCAACACACAACTTTACCTAACTTCGAAGTCTGGATTTTAAATTGGAAGAAATAAATCAACAATTGCAGACTACTAGACACCGCATTGCTTGCATTTATGAAGCCAATTTATGCACTTTGTTATTTATTAAACAAATTAATAAAATATTAATAATAATTTTTTTCAAGCCCAAAAGCAATTTATTTTCAATTATGAAATTAACACGAAGGAAAATAATTATCCACAGCGTAATACATCAAACAAGCACTTGTCTTAATACCAGATTATAATTAGAACACAAAGCCCGTCAAAAATACATCATGTGCTTAATTATTATTTCCTTAATGATCTCTCGCAATAAAAATGAAGCATAAATCCCCATTTTCACCAAACTGCCCACACGCATTGTGCCAAAATGAAAAATAAGGCACATCATTAAATGTGCTAAGAGAGAGGAAAAATCAGCATTTGAAATAAATAATTAAGTATGAAAAATGTTGCGAATTCAAGTGTGCTTCATATCCGGAACTTTTCATGGTTCATTGCAGTACAGGAAATAAAAATTCAATGAGGAATATATTTTTTTTTGTTAACTTATAATGAAATGACTTCTGTCTTCCTCTAATAGCGGATTTCATAATGTTTGATGCTCAAATATAAATAGATGAGGGGTCATTCACAAATGACGGGTGTCAAAATAATTAATTTCTTTTGTTGAAAGTGTCAAATAGCTTTAAAGTTTTGGGTACCACTGTGCTACACTATTACAGCATCAGAATCCAATTCTGACTCTAATTTTTGGACCACAACAAGTGTACGACCCCTAAATGGGTTTAGTTTTGAATCTATCAGATGAACGTGATCCATTTTTCAATGAACGTCATAACTGAATGTCCCCAAAACTATTTAGATCATGTCACATGAGAAGGCAGCATTTAAAGAAGAATATTTCTGGGAATAATAAATGTTGATGCATAAAACTTTTGTTCTTCTTGCTTTGACTCTAGAAACAACATTGAGAGGATTCTTTTCCCACAGCTATTAAGGAGACACGTATTTTTGATCCTTCCGGATAAACATCATAAAACATTTTTCATTGTTAGAATGACCTTACTCTGATTGAAGCAGGTAGGAATTGTTACATTATATTGAATAGCCTTTTTTTCTCTCTTTATCTCTCTTGCGTTTAGTGCCTTCCTTTCTCATTGTGTACACTTCTTCTGAATGATATTATTCAATATTTCATCATGACTTGAAATTCCTTACGATGCTAACGCATCAAACAGAGTTGCTTCCCAGGAGTCTGGATGCATTTGGGAATTTAATGATATTTTTAAGTTTGTTCGCTGAGTCAGAACAGCATGACTTTTGAGTTTAATGAATTTTTTATGATTTAAAAATACCAGTTATTTCAGTTGAAACCAGTTGAAACTAAAACTTGATATTCTAGACATTTCCAAAAGAATTTGTCTAATTGTTTTAAGCTATGAATATGTTGCTGTAAAATGCGATTACAATTCATGCTAGAAGCCTTTTGTTTTTTTGGAATGTAAGAATTCTTTCATTACATATCCGGTTCATTATGGAATTTCTACATTGACATGATTAAGTGCTGAGAAATTTGACAAAGGAGAAAAGAGTTTTGTCAGCAGGTACTCATATCCTTTTCCTTCTACATATTTTGTATTGCAATTCCATTGTTCTTTTTTAAGTTAATACCCTTTCAAAGAAGATCCAGTAGAATCCAGTTAGTATAAGAAATGATTTGTTAAAGGACACAGACAGTAGGGTTTGGTATAAAACGAGATGACCCTCTGATATCATGGTTGGTTCCTTAACCCCATAAAAAATCCAATAAAAAAACAGTCAAAAACATAATCCATTCCCAGCTCAACAACTCTGATATTGAGGGAGGTAGTGGAGGTTGTGTGAATTTTCAATAATGTTCATAAAAAGTTGATAGCAATAATTTTCACGATATAAATTTACGGTGGAATGAAAAGCACGCACATAATAAGAAAATTCTTTATTACTCTTACCCATTTCGTGAAATAACTTCACATCCAGCCTTTCATTCATAAAATTGTTGTGTATTTTTTTTTAAAGACGATGAAAAAATACGTAAAAAATGAAAAATGTTTGAAGGAAGAAGAAGATATCGTAATCTAAACTGAAGTCTATTTTATGACTCTTTATTGCTGTTGTTTATTTTCGTTTTTAACTTTCATTACATAAGCATTAAATTTCTGTGTATTTTATATTGTTTATTACTGTGTCATTCTACATAGTCATTAGACTCTTTTGACATTAAAGCAATAAAATTTATGTGCACACAAATATAATTTATGTCCTGAATCGTCTAGCCTTTCCGACCTCTCACTCGACACAGATTGCATTTATCATCAATTATCACTTTGTCAAAAATATAAATTTTTTTAAAATATATTACATAATATCGAAACATATAACAGGTTTTTTATGCCTTTATTATGTATGCGTATACATAAAAATAACTTTCAAATGAGTCACAAGCAACATGAAGCATATTTCAATATTTTTATATCCACAATTTATCCGTTCACATATGCGTTCATTCACGATTTATGTTGTTGCCACTCGATATACGAAAATTCACTTAATTTATTATTGCAATTTGCCAATCCAAATGATGATGATTTTAAAATAGACGGGGCACTTGAAAATTATAAAGATGAGCAGCAATCCACATAATTATTTCATTGCGATTCCATTCATTCACTAAATGAAGAGAAATATTTGCTTAACATGCTTTTCAACTGCACTGTTTCTCTTTCTTTAATTTGTTTGATTTTCTCTTCTTGTTCTCGTTTAAATAGTGAAATTAATATTCACAAAAAATAAAAAAACAATAGCCTCCTATTCTTTATAGTTTCACAATCATGATATTCTTTTCTATCACATTTATCAACAAATTTATATTATTGCCTCTATTGTTCTTTTCATCTCCTATTGTCTTTCCAAACAAAAATAAAAGAGTCAACGCAATTAATTATGTTTCTAATAACACGACTCAGTTCCGAAAATGTAAGGCACGCGAGCTAAACTGAACGGTTGTTGTTATGAGACTACACACCGATCGCTGCATTTTTTCGTACAAAAAAATATATAAAGTATTTCAATAATTCATGGTGTTGAAGATTGGGGTTGTCGTTGTTGGAATGATTTTGACTGCTCAAAAAAATTTTTTTTGTCTGAGTCGAGAGTAATGTGACCGCACAGACGAATTCATTTTTATGAATATGAGAAATGAAATGTACACATCATGAAAGTGAATAAAATATTCATCAGGTAACTCTCATGCATTCATAAAGGCAACTACCTTTATAGGTATAAATAGATATGTATGGTATTCGTGCATACACTTTAATGCTGCTACGATACTAGTGTTTGTGAAAAGAGAAGAACTGAGAGCGTGAGGCTAAAAATAACTAACATTTCATTTTTTTTCTTTCTTTCCTTCATTCCACATTTCTCTTTTTTACTTTTGCTATTGAAAGTTATGCTTTAGTTCGCTCACATTGCATTTATCCAATATGAATCTAGTTGGATGGATGGACTCATGGAATGTCACAATTATGGGATTGGAGCGCTTTTTTGACTTTTTGCTGTGAGATTTATTAATTTAGGTCAGATTCTGGGAGACTCTTATTGATATTTATTAGAGATGAATAGAATTTGAGGTGAAGTGGTTTGGTGACGGTGAATTTTAGTACTTTGGTGGTTACTTAACTGGGTTCGAAGTTCGTCAAGACAAATTCTCGTTTTTTCAATTACTATGTACTAGTACATAGGGTTTAACCTCCCCCCTGAATGCCCACTTAGACACAACTTGTCTATGAGTTTTCAGCAAATCCCTTTTCAAAATTGCATAAAAAAGTTTGAGTAATTTTTGAAAATATAAATAAATATCCCAGATTGCACCAGAAATATGATGATCACTGTGGATCATTTATTCATGACGTCAAAGATATTGTCTGTAAAATTTTCATGACCAAAGTGGGAATCGAGAATAAAAATCCTATTTTTAAAATACCGTCATTTGTGCACAATACTCAGCTCATGATTTACGTAAATTCGTTTATTTTTGGTATAATCAAATGCCCCGTACACTTCCGTAAAATTGAATTTTATTGAACTTTACGTCAAAATATAATCGAAAATTATTTACTGAAAAAATAATGAACTGTCAAGATCAATCAATCGTTTCATGAGTTCCTGAACTGACGTTTTTCTGATGACTTTATAAGAATGTTGATCTTCTCAGTTAGCACATTTTTATACGAAACGTTGAACGCACGATTAATTTACATGAAAACGACACATGCTTGGATCATTGGACATCTCTTTATCTTTTATGGGGCTGAAGTAAAATGGTAAATAATTTATTTATGGGTAAATGCTAAGCACAGGATATTTGTTTAATATTAAACGATTTAATATCCATATTCAAATGAACGGCAGGATTGTATTCAAATGATATGTAAATCTAAATATTTTTATGCTAAAATTCATGATAAGAATATTTTTGCCCTGAAGACCTCAGAACAATTTTGACATGACTGTACAAAGCAAAGACTGTCACCTATCTAATTTGAATCCAAAACGCATTCATTATCCAAATAAAATAAAGCTAAAAAATCTATAGATTTACATATACATTCATAAATGAGTAAGTTATGAAAATGAAAACAAAGAAATATGAATGAGAGAGTGGAGAAATGTAATATTTAGTAAGCTAGAGATTGAATGTCTACATTTGTTTTCATTTGTCGGCGTTCGCATGACTCAGTCAGAAAAAATTCGCTTTAACCGATTATGAAAGCTTTACCCCAGTCGGCATCATGGTATGTGAGCGCAAAAATACTGTTTCTTTTCATTCTATTTTATGCATTATATACAGTAAAGCTACCATTGAGTCGAAGAACGTTTTTTATTTCATTTTATGGAACGCGGTGCTATTAATCTGTTAAATTCTTCTTTTTATCCCAAAAAAATGCTTCCGTTTATAATGTAAAAAAGTTTTGCGAGAGAAACCCCTTAAATTCTAATTATGCAGTTGTTTTGAGGTCTTTTTAAAGTCTCGTAAACAAAATTTCATTTACCTTCCTTGCTGCAAATAACAGTTGTGTGGCACATTTTACCGAGAATTTTTTTATACCCTCAACTGATTATTTGTGTGTTTACATTGCATTATTGCCTATCGTATTTCAGCAAATTTATTTAAAATAAATAATTATAGATTAACCATTAGCAAAATTACGGGAACAATTTTTTTTCAATTATTAAATACTTTCTACTCATTTAAATTGAAAAATTCTATATTGAGCTATTACCGAAATATTTATAAAACATAATTTTTGGATTATTTTGTGTAATTTTAATATAATTAATTTGAAAATTTTTCATTAACCTCTGTGGATAGGAAATAGAACCGTTGGGGTTTTTAATGTTAAATTTCATAATGAAATGAGCGAAAAAATAGATCGAGTTAAAAATTAATTAGTCTGGCACTTACGTAATGTCTTTTGAAACTTTAATAGAAATTTCTCTTCGAAGTTTTAGATTTTTTGATTTTATTACTAACATCTTTTAAATCCGTCATTAATTGGGATGATTGAGAATATATACAAAAATTTGATCTAGAACATGTTTAGTTTTTAAAGAAACTTTGACAAAATTTATGATTTTGGGATTCTTCAAATTTTGGGCGTCATACGATTAAAATCCTTTTAATCTCTGACTCTGTCTTGTCGTATCTATAACCAAATACTTACTAAATATATCTTAGCGACCAGTAAATGATCGTGCTCTTTAAAAGACTGTATTTTTTAGGTGCTGTTAAAAAATCGTCTTAAGAAATATAATTCTATTGTGTCACGAGTCAAAAAAATTTGCTGTTCTACTGCCCGTGCCAAAACTAATTTTTCATTTAAAACAAATTGAACAACTGATTTTTAAATTATTTTTTAAGAATATGTAGCAATTCAAATTATTTTCAATGAACAGACAAATTTAATACTCTATAGTACATCCAGCAATTCAACAACTTGGACTTTTTCGCATGAAAACATGTAACAGTTGCTAACTAAATTGAAATAATTCACATTTCTAAGAAAATAAATTTTGCCTTGCTACATGCTACATTCGATTGTTGCTGATTGAAATACATTTTGATATTAGCTTTTGCGTAAGTGTATCATGTCACTGGAAATATGTAATTATAATTTGACAAAAAGTTCTTTGAACTGAAATCTTTTGATCAATGAGCTTAAAAGGTTCAGAATTTTCATGCTCGTGTATCTTTAAAAAGGAGAAGGGTGGAGAAAATTCATCAATATAACAGAATGTCTCTCAAGCTAGGCTTTACGGAACACTCAGTGCTATCTAAGGTGTATCGTGAAATGTTTTTCTAAATACTAAATTTACACTAGTGATGTGTCCCAAAATCTAGTTTAAAAAAGAAATTTAAATTTTCTAATGAAAGAAATTTGAAGTATGAGGAATCGATTCTTAAAAAATATTGAATTATTCATCATAATATGATTAATCTTAGTGTATTTTTAGTTCAATAATTAATTCGTAGCTTAATACAGATTTATAAGACTTCTACGTCAAGAATATTCATAGCTGAAATTCCTCAAATTCTTGTGATTTGAATGGGTTGCTGTTGATTAATTGAACGAAATAAAAAAGTTTTCAGTCAAAAGAAATTTAAGGCACCTAACTTGAATGAAATTCCTGACTATCATGTTTACATAAAATTAAATTTATTCTTTGTGTACGGAAAAGGTTCTCAAGTATTCATGGTCATGTTACATCAGATCATCACATTACATAATTTAGTTGTATTAATACGAAAAACTCCTTATCACGAATCACTTAAAATATCCTTAGTGCTTATTTAATACATAATTAGTGTAAATAAAAGCTATTTAGCACAATCCTTAATGCCATAAGCATAATTATGAATTTTATACAGCACAATGTAAGCAATTTGAATGAATTTTTTATTCCATTCCATTTTGTAAATTGTTTTCGGTTATATTTTCATTATAACATCTTAATCCATTAGGTTCTGTATATGAAACACATATGAACTGAATAAAATACGATAAACAAATAAATTCTATTTGTTACAGCAACAACGGCATGTATGTGGAAGGAGTGAAATAAAATTGAAATAGAAATCTCTATATTATCGCATAACACCCATGAAATGATTCTTTTTAGCGTAATTTTGTGGAAGGCAATGAATGTTATTGACCTTGGCTTAAGTGTTTCTTTGTAGAGGGGTCAAAATGTTTGGTCAAAGATAAAGTTGTCAGAGGTACGTAGCTAGGAAGGGAGATATGAACACAAATCCCCCTTGATTGATAAATTTATTCAATTTGCTAGGATTTTTGAGAGAAAAACCTAAAAATCCCCCTCGAAAAATTTCTGGCTACGCTCCTGAGTTGTTCTCTAATATGGATTAGTAAACGGTGTTAGATGGATAATTTCCTTACATTTAAAGACGTCTATGGAGTACCGGCGATATCTAGCACCTACCCATGTAAAAGTTTGTAAGGTCATAGCCAAAATCTGCTTCAGACCCTTTTCCCTAAGTCATTTTTCCATAAAAATTGGATGTCAAAAAAGAATGACCCCAAAAGCTCATCAACCAACTAATGCGCTACAAAAATCAGTCATCCATGACCCCATTCAAACCGTCTCATCTTTTCTCGAGAATGAGAACTATGTTAACATAGAAAAATATAGACTATATGCATACATTCTATGTAAATTGAATAATAAATTTCGAAAGAAACAAAGAGCAAAAAAATTTCTAGAGCGAAATCACTTACATTGACACTCTGTATATTTTCTTATCCTTCCTCACTCCCTTCTTTTTGAATTATATCACACAATTTATTTTAACTAGACTTCTTTTTCTTCTTTATTACTTCTTCCTTTTTTTATTAGATTGAGTTTTAAACTTTCCTTTCAAAACAAACTAAACGATGATAATCCTTGAAATATTGACTTTTTCTGTGTAGTTTTTTTTCCTTTTTGGTTATTTTAAAAGCTTTTTCATTCTCACTAAAATATATATACGAGAAATGTCACGCACTAAGCTCCATAATATAAATTATATTCCATTCTTTTCTTCTTTCATTCACTTCCGTTTTTTTTTGCCTTCAATTATTTTGACTTGAGTTGTCCTTTTTCAGGCGAGAAGTGTGGCATTTAACAAATTAAATTTTCAGAGACGATACGGTCGTCTTTGTCTCACACTGAATTCACATAGCACTGAATCCCACTCGGTAGATGGTCAGTTGAATTCTCTAATTACCAAAACAATTCACTGATAACTTAACAATTTTGCCACTAATTAGATTTCCACATGAGCTGGTCTTGTTAACTTTTATTTCTCTGTTTCTCGACAAATTCCGGCAAATTTATTCTTCCTTCATTTCACACACACACTGCATTGTTCATCGTAATACAATATCAATTTTTATTATTTTATTTTATATTGTTATCGCACACAGCAGTAGATTTTAATATTTCATGAGATATTTTCCCTTTTTTACGATTGCAATTTGCGTACCGCAATCGATATATGAAATAGAAACCAGCATAAAAACCCTTAGACGATAGTAAAAGAGTCCGATTGTAATATTATAAGCACATTTCCAATTTAATCCTTATTTGTTGTTTTTCTTAGCGTTGCTATAGAAATAAATATTAAATGTGTCGTGCTTTGCACTGCCTTGTATTATTTTAACCACACATTCGCGTAAGACTGAGAATATCTTGATTTATTATTTATTTTTTGATTTATTTTCGAAAATTGAATCAACGCAAAATTTATGATGTCAAAAAATCTGTTTATTCGTCATCCGCACTTTTCACATCTTTCACTCGTTATGCTCCATCCTTCTTCTTATTTTTTTTTTTGACTTTTTTTTTTATTTAACACATTGAGAATATTTCTTTTTTAAAACGGTTCAACGAACGATGTTGAACTGTGACTAGATCCTTGTACTTTACGCGTCAAGTGTTCTCTGAAAACTGAAATGAAAATTCTCTTTTTCATGTGGAAAAATATTAGGAAGGAAAGGCAATGTGAATTTTTCCTCGCACTTTTTATGGACTAGCATTTTGTGATCAGCTGTTTCTGTTGGAATTTCTCATTTTTCTTTCGACAACAAAAAGTTTTGATCATGCGCAGTCAAAGACTGAGAGAAATGTAAAACATAAACTTTATGGCATGGTTTTTTAAATAATATGCTATTGTGTATCGTACATAAAATTTGGTAATATTATTTCGTCATGACATAAACAGACTGACACACTTATCGATACACTTCAATCGATTCAATGACTTAATATGTCGTAAAATGATTCAACTTTACACACAAAGAAAAAAAAATACAAATTAATCGAGCATCTCTTGAATCATCAATTATACTGGCTTTTTATAAATAATTGAATGTGAAATGATTATATCGCGTGCATTTTTCATATTTTTTAAATATTGTAATAACGCAAGTTGGAAACTACCATAAATTGATGTGAACAGCAGTCCACTTTTTTTACCTTAACCAGTCTGTAATGTGATATGAAGATGATTTTAATTAAGGAGATTAAGTGCCTGTTGGAATCTGGGAATGATGTATTTACAGTTTTTTTTTATTCTCCAGAGAAAATTATTTTATTATTCTGTTGTTTTATTTATGAGGGAATTAAAGCTTTTGTTTCTGGAAATGGCTGAATTTATTTTTTAATGCATTTTAATTCTGAGAAGGAATTGCTACTTTTTTTCCTGTGGAACTTTTTTGATGCTATGTTATTGATATTTTGTTAATGCTTAATGGTAATATTTGAGGATATTTTTTGAGACTAAAAAGTTTTGTTTTACAACCATGACATCGAATACTTAGAATGATCAATAGATTTTTTTAAATGAAAATCGAGGGAATTGGTGAGTTGATTGAGACTTTTACATACATCCAGTTTTTATATCGTGGCTCATGTTTCGGGACTTTTCTATATTTTCAACGTTTTGAATGATTTTCATGAAAATTTTCGTTAATTTTTCATTTTAAAAAAGTCTAAGGGCATAGCCAGAAAGAGGGTTCATTTAAATTTTTAAATTGAGAGGTTTGAATTTTTCCCCATATAATTTTAATCTTGTAGTGGTCCAGACATCCTTGGACCCCTCCCTGGCTACACCAACCAGTCCTTTATCTTCATATAAATTTTTAAATAAGTCCCATATTTTTATCAAATTTTGATGATCATTTTACCTTTGAAATAATTTTCAATGTGATTTTTGCAATTTCATGTGGGTCATTGACCTATTCTATAATAGGAACCATGAGAAATATTTTTTTTTGAAACTTGATGGCCACAGGAGGAGTTTTTTGGGTAATCAAGCTCCTAACACGTTGTTAGAGGTCTTCCGAGAATCCCAAAAAAATTTGTACCAAATACATCACCATAAAAAATTATAATTTCAAAAATTATAAACAACCACCAATTGCACTAAATTTTACTACAAGTCTACAACCATAAAACATCAAGCCCCAAAGTGAACATAAAAGCCGTTAATTTTATATCAAAACATTGCGTTAAAAATTTAATTTGAAAGCGTAACAATGAGAATGACAATGATAATAATAAGAAGATGGAGAAAATTTTTCCACTTACCGGTGCTTGTATCATCAACGCTTTTTCTGCGCTCACGACGACGAGAGACTTTCGAGAAGCTATCCTTGGGTACTAAAAGTGCTCCAATATGAGATGTTCTTATTGAATATTTCTTCTTCAAACTTTCTTTTGATCTATTATTATTGCTCCTCTCATCGTCTCTTTCGTCATCGACGTCATCATCATCATCTGAAGATGAATCACGATTCAGCTCAGTGAATTCTCTTATTCTTTTCAATATCGATGACCTTGATCGAACTGAACTAGAGCGGCTATGATTTTTAAGTTGTAGCTTTGATATTTCATTCTGTAGATTCGGGTCATGATTTATAGTTACAGGATGATTCTCGTCGCTCTCTTCAGCATGTTCTGTGTGAATGGTAAGTGGATCATTTTTGAATTTAAGCGACGAGAAACTATCATTTTTCTTCTTTCTCATGGACGATGCCTTTGAAACGGAAGCCGATTTGCATAGCTTAGAACCTGCTGCAAAATTAGCTTCGTTTGTCTCTGCCAGAAGTTTTTTATTGCTGTCATCGTACAATTGAACTGTCGGAAAGGCAATGTTACTTGAGGACTTTGACGTCGTTAATTTCCAATTCCATTTTTTAGGTTTTTTGAGGCTGAGTTTGATCAGCTGTTGCTCATCATCGTTAATTTTATTATTGAAACCCAATGATGGTGCTTCACAGTCACTCATTGTCGTCATTATTTACTTATTTATTTACTATGGACTATTCTTAACTTTTTTTAGTCAATTAATTCTCACACGATAGATTATTTTACATTTATTTATAAACTGTCTTTTATTCTTTTTCATTTATTTTTAATTCCGTTCAAAGTATGTGAATTTTTTTCTTTCATCTAAAATAAACACAACAATTTCTCATTTCTCTCTCGTTACTATTTTTTGCTTCTTAATTCTCAACTCTCCATTTCATTTTTCTTGTTTTTCTTTTACATACACACTAGAAAAAAAACGGTTGTGAAAAATTCTGTTATTGCTAATGTATACGAGATGTACATTGTACTTTTCTTTTTCATTCCTACAACAACTCTCGTTATATTGCGCGTAGTAGAAAAACTAGTAATGCGTCCACGGGCTGCGGACGGAAGTGCATTTTCTTAAACTACTGTGCCCAGAAATTTAAACGTATAAAAAATTAGTAATGATAAAGAAAACTAATGCACGAAACACTGACGCAAAAAATTAGTCAAAAATATTTGAATAATAAATATAAGTTTTTAAAAAGAATAACGGTAATTTCTTTTTTTTTGGAAAAATAACGGTCAAAAACTATTTGAATAATAACGGTCAAAAAATATTTGAAAAAATAGCGGTCAAAAAATATTTGAAAAAATAGCGGTCAAAAAATATTTGAAAAAATAGCGGTCAAAAAATATTTAAAAAAATAACGGTCAAGAAATATTTGAGAAAATAACGGTCAAAAAGTATTTGAAAAATAAAAATAATACCCCCCCGTTTTACCCCCCCCCCCCCCACCTTCATATACACCCCCTCGTTCAACTCCCCCTCTTCCCCTTTCAATTCACACCAAGAAAGATTTACGTAACGTAAATTTACATGTTACGTAATTTTAAGTACGTATTTTTACGTAAAGTAAGATTTAGTTAATTTAACTAAGTGAAAAGTTCGGAAAATGTGAGGAAAATTATGAAAATGAAAAATTTTATCATTATACATCATGAAATATCAAAAAAGTGTAAAAAAGTGCAAAAAAAAAGTTGCTCGGAGTGGGGCTCGAACCCTGGCCGGAAGATTGTAAGAAAAGTCATGTTTTTAAGGGCTACGTAAAAAATACGTACGTAAAACGTAAGCAATTTTTTCAAAAAAAGTTAATTTAATTAACCTTCTACTGCACCGATCAAAAAAATCTTTGGTCAACCTTTTGCCTGACCTAGTCCACACATTTTAAGCAAAAAACCGCATCGAAAAAGCTTAAACTGGAGGAGGAGATAGGGCGACAGACAGACAGACAGACAGACAGACAGACAGACGGACGGACGGACGGACGGACGGACAAAACGCGGACAATAGTGTCTTTTCCCAATGGGAAAATGCACTAAAAATATGTACATTAACACATGATTATTCCCTCTCAGTCTCTCAGCTAGTTCACTTCTTTTTACTATTCTTTAAAGATCATGATCAACAGCTTTGGATTATTTTTACAAGTTGAAAGAGAAAAGTAAAAAAAAAATATTTTCATGTGCTATTTTAAAACTTTTTTTTTTGTTTCTATCTACTATTTTAATTTTTCCAATACAAATGGATATACTTTTCGAGCGTTTTCTCAATGGAGAAGATGCTGTTGTCTTCAATTTGTCCCTCTGCTTGTTCTAGTTCTATAGTTTGAGCCTTTACAATGGAATTTTCATCTATATGGAAATCAATGGATCTAGACACCTACCAATGACCATGACCAAATAGGATAGTCCTCTGAAAACATAATATAACGACTGTGTATTATCTTTTGAACCAAAATCTTGAATTACATGTCTCTTGACACAATTCCTTTATTTGAGAGCATTATTGTCTATAAAAATATTTTTATGGATCATAATTTAACACTTTACTAAAAAAATTCCAGCTAACCAGTAAGAAAGTTTTAATGATTGCTCAAGAACAGCACAAAATGCATCATGTAACGATAAACATACTAATTTAGACAACACTATTTAATAATAATCTACAATCAGGAAATTCCTGTCATTTCAACTGTCTACTCAACCGCTTTTCTGCTCATATCATCATTTAATTTGATCAACGGATTTCCATTACAAGTCATCAAATGATTATGCAGAGTTGGCAAGTTAACAAAATTTTCTGCTGATTAAGCTAATTTATTGAATGAAAACTGGCAGAAAAAAACGTACGCAAGCACAGTTAAAAAATTTATTAGGTAGCCATATGAGCAACAGACTTGACTTTGATTTCGTTTGGTTGAAAAAAATTAGATCATCTGACAGCCAACGTGCAGCTGTTAACATGTGGTTTTTGATCGTTGAGGGTCTAATTTTTATTTCTTTGTGATATTCTAATAAGAAGAACACTTAAAAATTATTTTTATATCTTCATGTATCATGAATCACTTGACCCCAAACTGACAAAATACATTCTCACATCACACAGCTTGTATCAATGGAAATAAATAGAATTGAAAAATCAGCATGCTGACAACTCTGATTTTGATGAAAAAAAATCGTAATTATATGAAAAGGAATGAAATTAGGAGTAAAATCACGGTTGTAAATTAATCTCGTACCAAAAGTCTAAAAATTTAATTTCACGCTCTAATTCTGTTATAATTTACCTTGCTTGCTTACGCTCATACGAGCTATTCTTCTTGCGGTTCTACATTGTGATTATTATTTGTATGTTAAAGTTAAAGCAACCTTGAAACTGTTCAGCTAATTTCTCTCATAGTTTATAAACTCACTAGGTGTGTGCACAAAAATTTATACACTAGAGTAGTTATGAGCTCAGCACAGCAGATATTTGAAGAATGTGGAAAATTTGTTGAAAAAATTCTAAGATTCCTTAGATTATGAATTTCAAGAAATTATTTACGATTGTTTTTACAAATTGAGTTGTGAGTTGTGGTCATTCACTTATGACGTCCATCATTGATGGATAGGTAGGTCAGAACTGCAGTAGCGTAGCAATAGAGGAGGGGGATTGAAAAAGCAGTTCTGTTTTAGAAGAAAATTGGAATTTTTTGAAACAATTTATCGTGCAATTAAAGGAGCTATGAGTCACTAATGGACGACCCCCTAAAACTGCAACAAACTATTCAAGTTCATCCTTCAAATTAAATTTCAATGGCAACTTTTAAGTTCCTAGAAAACCTCTCACATGCCACTTATTTGCACAAATAAAGTTGTTGATTTAAAATAAAATGTAAACGGATATAAAAGAGTGAATAACAAAGATAATTATAAGTGCAACACGAGGAACTCGAACATGTGAGAAAGTGCTGATTTTATAACCAAATAAGAATATGCGCTTATGCATTGCACACTTGCTATCGTTGATCATTCAACTGTGAATATTTTCCTTATAAATACTGTGCATATACATGACTTCATATTTTTTGTTTGTCGGGAGAGACTGAGTATATAGCAATTTATTTATTGTTATGAAATTATATTTTCTTAATATGTGTATACATGTTACGGCCTGATGATATTGGCCTTTTTCCAAGATAATACAATTTTAAATCATATCGATCATCTCCGAGGCCAGATTTTTTTCTTGTTACACGTAGGATTCTTAGGTATATAATATAAACTCTACATAATCATAAACGATCATCATCCACGAATGATATTGCTAATTTGATAGCTTGTACTTGAAAACATTTTAACAAGTTGAATGTGATTTAATTTAGTGACGACTAATTAAGTGGAATATGACGATGATGACTAACAATTTTTGAGCATTCAACTTGTCATACATTTTTGTCTCTTTTTTCATACATTTGATAATGAAAATGTAGCAAGCAAAAATCACTCATTTGAAAGTCATGCGAAAAGAATTCTTTTTTCGCGCAACCTTGGAGAACACAGCAAGAAAAATAAGGCAAAAGAGAGAGAGATGGAGAAAGTGAAAATATTTAACTTTCTTCTATCTACAAAACCCGTCGACTTACGTCAAAAATTTATTATTTTTTATCAGCCAACATAATCACTTAATTTTATCCACGAAGATTTTTCCATAACGAGATTAAAAAATTTAATGAATTCGAAATAAATTCAATTAAAAAAATTTATTCAGTCGGAAACATTTTTTTCTCTCTATTTAGGAAAACAAAAAACTCACGACCACTGACTTTGACGAAAACCCGAGAAAAACTAGCGTGAAAATGTAAAAATGAGATGAAAAATCATCTACGATTATAAAAAAAGCAAGCTTTAAGCTTAACTCACAGATCTTTTAAATGTAAATTGATCGTTAACACAATTTTCTGCCACACACAAAAAAAAGAAGAGAAAAACTTGGGGGATTTTCATTCTGACTTAATTTTCTTTTTCATTCTTTTTTTCTTGTGCGACTTCACCCTCACCGAAGTGAAATGTCTTGGGGATTTTCTTCTTCTTTAAACTCACACAATTTCTTAACGGCATGATGGAAAAAAATTTAATTTTCTGCTAATTTCTTTAAAGAAATTCACAATTGGGGAATATTTCATGATGCAGGGCTGTAGATGCAGATAGCTGGGAGTCTACAAATAATAGATATTTGTGGAGATTAAATCTTAACTGAATAGTGACTAAACTAATACTGGATCTAGACACCCAGGTATAATCTGCCAATCTGGTTGTCTGGGTGTCTAGAGTCAAAGCGGAACCAAGAAAGGACTTTGACGTAACTGATCTGAATTCAATCCTAATTCTGAATCTAACATTAGTTCGGAGTCTCGACTTGGAGTTCTAGACAGTCATGGTTTCTGGGCACCCAGAGGACTGCTCGTGACTGATACTTAAACTCGTTCTAATCACTATAATTCCATTTACCATGTTTATTGTCTGTCAGTGGTCTGAGTATCCATGAATATAATTAAAATTAAATCCGTTGCAGATAACGTCCATACCTGGACAATATTTTTTACTCTACGAATCATAGTATCTTCATAATAGACAGGTCTGACTCAAATTCTATCTAACCTAGTCAAGCACCAACATAACAACACTGCTCATGAGTCTTAAATTTAGTTGAGGAATATAAAGTTAATCTTTTTTAATATTCTTATTCCGCATCAACATTAAAATGTTAATATCCATACAAAAAAGCTTAAAAAAGGAGAAGGCAACAACAGCTATACATAAACAGCATCCTAATAATAAGTTTCATAAAATACAGGCTGAATTTATATGGGATTTTCATTGCGAGACGTCATCATCATAATCATCATCTGCTTTACAGGTTGAATGTGGAAAATTTATAATCATTATCATAAAAAATACGATATATAAACTTTCTGGGGTTGATGTTATTGTTATTGTTGTATATAAAGAATAAAATATAAGGTTACTTCCGCATAATTTAAAGAAAACTGATATTGTAGTTCTGCTATGGATATTTGTGCCATTCCCTTGAGAAATATTCAATACGCTTTCGTTGACTTTGCGATAAATTTTTGTATTTTCTAGTTGTTTTCACTTCTTCAGTCCAGTGATTTTTAATTTGTTTTTTGAACATAAATCTTAAAATGATTTTCGCTTTTCGATTTTGCAATATTTCATGAGAAGATTTAAGAGGTCATTGATTTTCTTTTATTGAATTCAGAGATTATTTTAAGTTGCTTGTTTGAATTTTAGGAGATTTATTGGATTCGGACAGTATTTTATTTATTATTGGAAATTTCAAGACTGTAGCCCCGAGTGACACACTGTGTTAAATCTATTTATTGGCATCAAACAAACGTCACGATACCTTCAAGACATTATCTTACGTTTTGTCATTAACAAGGCGACATAATGGAACCCTGGTGACTATATCATGCCACTTGGGAAGTTAACTATCCCTAGATTAACAAAACCAGTTAAAAATTAGCTGCGAATAGATTTTAACTAGCTTTTGGTGGCTTTTGGTCAGACTAGCTGTAGATGACTTTCACAGATGAGGAATTAGATCACAATTGGGATGTGTAGCTAATAAAATAAGTTCAATCTACAAACTTTTATCATGACATCGATTGACTCAAAAATAACGTATATCATGCCAAAATGTTACTAAAAATGATTTTTGGATAAAATTATCCTAAGGATAATTTCCAATTTTCCTATAAAAAGCATTCCAAACACTCTCGAAGATTACTTCTTAATTATTTACTCTATTTTAACTCTGAACATTCCTTTAGCTCTGTATACTGCTGTATACAATCTTCTATTTAGCTGTGCTAACGTATTAATGGAATTTTAAGAGCAGCTTTAATAAGAAGCAGACTTTAAAAATTAAAAAGTCGAAAGAAGAATTTCAAATGAAAACAGACTCTTAATGAAGTAAGTCAAGTCAGTGCAAAAATATGTTTATTACATAACCTTTCTCAATTTACTTTCAAGAATCTTTGTTACGCTCCAAGATAGTAAAATAAATTTTTGACCATTGACCTAAAATATAAAATAAAGCAGAGAAAATGGAGAAGAAAACAAAAAAAAAACAGAGAGAACGAAATGTGAATAGTTTATAAGGAATGAATGAGTACGTATAAGAATCACTTCCCATAATATATATATGCATGAAAAATACGATAAAGAAGATTTTATTAATACTGCAGAAGAGAAGAAAAAGTTTTCCTCACTTCTTCCATAACTTCATGAGTGAAAAGTATTCTTGATTGTGACTGTGAATGAAATGCATGCATGCATAATCGTAAAAATAATTCCGAGCAGAATGGTGAAGAAAAAAACTTCTTTCACCGACTTTCATTGAAAAGTGTTTAAAAACAAAATGCTTGTTATTGCCTCAATTCAGCAGAAAATGCAAGGGGAACAAAATACCGAATGGCAACAGAAGTAAACGTGTATGAATTGTATAATGTATTGTTGAATGTAAGTGAAACTAGTAATGAAGTCTGCAGGTTATGGGGCTTGAAAGCGCATTTTCTAGCTCAGAATCAAAAGCGGCTAGTCGAGAAAGCTAAAGAAATTTTAAGGATTTTCTATGATATCACCATTCAAGGGTGTAGCACAGCTATACTCAAACTATACTCTGCAGCACACTAGTGTGTTCCAAAAGTGTTTCGTGAAAAGAATGACGGTATATACAAGGAAGTGATCAATTCTAATGGTTTTTATTTTCCGGGACCTAAAGTTACTACCTTCTTTCTGACACCAAAAAGGAAAGGAACTCAATACATTATTCCTATGATAAGAACATTTGGTTACAAAACCGGTCGACACGAGGATCCATTCCAACCTTTTAAAAGCAACGCTGAGTTTGGATTCCATATAGCTACCCTTGTGCCACTCGATAAACAGATGAGCATACAGTATGAAAAATACACAGACAAAGCGCAGCTATTGCTAGCATTTCCTAATAAGAAAATGCATTAAAAAAGTTTTTACAGCTTTTTCATGATTCAAAAAATTCAAATAAATTTTTTAGTATCACTTTATCAGTGTATGACAAAACACATCGTGTTCTTTCTGTTGCTGTCATTTGTTATTCGTGCAGTTGTGCTAGTCGACACACAGAAGAAGCACAGCAAAAAAAAAGTTTCCTAGTCAAATCGTCGTAAAGACAAAAAACATTAGAAACATGTTACTAATTGTATCATTAATTATGTGGACATCATTGTTAGATAACTATTCGATGGCACAAAACACAACACGACAGCAATCGTATCTGGAATATTTATCAATGGAGGAAAAAATAATTAGTGATTTGGAAGCTTACATTGACAATCAAGAGAGTGTCTTACAAATGTTAAGGAAGAAACTTTTGACATTCAAAGTTGAGCATTCGGATGCTGTACGACATCATGATAAATACTTCTCAAATGAGCTCAATAAATTTCTTTTTATCAAACGACTTTCATCCGATACAAATTTAATGGCACTGAGGACATTTGAGGAAGCAAATAAATTTAAATCTTTGATAACTTTCTATGAGAGTGAAAAAATGCTTCCGAATGAACATGATCTTAGACAATCATTATTGGAGATTGTACGAATGAAAAATACACATAAATTGCGGACCGATAAGATTGCGAAAGGATTTTTTGGCACTAAACAAAAAAGGTAGATAAATGTTTTTCCTCTGTTCATGTCTATTTTGACTATGTAGGTGAATACATACATTAGGCAGGGTTGGAAAATTTTCGAACTGGATTTAAGTGCAATAGTTAGTCTAAATAGAACTCAGAGCGGAATCTGACCCCAGATGGTCATACAATTTCAATTTTGAAGGGGGCCTAGACACTTATAATGCACCCCTGACTACATTATGGCTATAGCATACCTTAAGGTTAACCCGAGAAAAAGTCCATTGAGACCTTTGTTTGTCGATTTTCCAACCCTGCCTAACATGTATGCAAACACATGTATGACATTTTTGCTAAAAATCTTCCGCATTCGACATAACATAAAATTCAATTTTATCTTTAGGACAAGTCTCTCGACTGAGGATTGCTATCAAATTGGAAAGCAATTAAATTCAGCAAAAATGTATAGTGAGGCAATAGAATGGCTAAAGGAAGCATTAAAACATTATAATGAATACTATGATTTGCATCAAGTGAGGGCTATTGAAATTCTCGAGGAGCTTGCAGTAAGCTTCATCAATGACAATCAGGAGCAGAAAGCACGTGATGTTATTGGTCGAATATTGAGTCTGGACTCGAATAATAAGATTTCATCAAATATTGAACGACCAAAACGGCAAACAATAACTGAACTGTGTCGTCCTGTGGAAGAGCTTTTAAGTTTCTTAACATTCACATGTCCAATGTACATATAAAACTTAATGCTTGTTGAATACTTTCATTCTTGTTAAAATTCTTCCATAAACATTCATCTTTTAAGCTGATCAAAAAAAATAAGTTTCTTTACTTCCTCCTTCCTCCTCATCAATAAAGTTTTGTGTGCATGAAAAAAGGAATGAATACGAAAGAAAAAGTTTTACTTCATTTAATCAAAACTATGTTGCTATGTTTATGTATTCTGAAGAATTTTCATGTATGGCATGTGTACTCAGTGGCTTTAGTTTAAAAAGCAAATAAATCAGGATTCTCTTGTTGTAGATTTCTTTAGCAAATCCTTACAAATGAGATACGAGTTTTGAAATGCATTTTTTACATTGAAATATGGTCGTTGCTTGGGGCGCATTTGAATAATTTGTTTTAAAAAAATAAGGAATGCATCCTAGTATCAGGATCTAAACTTTCCCACACAAAAATCTATAAAATTGAAAATTGCCCACTAAAAGCTAATTGAAGCAGAAAATTGCCCAAAATATCCACAATAGTCACGATATGTCTGTCAAAATTCATCCAAATGTAAATGTGCTTTTGTGCTTTTCCCACAAGCCAAAAATCATGTCAATCAGAAATTCTTTTTTTCGATCTAATTGAATTGAATTGTGTCACTTATGTGGAGTAAACCCCAGTCATTGGTCATAAACATTCATCGCTATGACACCGAACATTTATCATTTTTTTGGTAGAGTGGCTTTTTTACATTCAACAACACAGTCGATGAACACTTGTATGTAGACCCTCAAGGGTCATATCAGATCAAAAAGAATTGAACTTTTTTTGACTTATTGTTGGACATTTGAACCGATCAACACCATAAAATAAGAAAAAAAATCACTTTATCAGCAAAAAAGCTCTATGACATACAGACATAAATAAATATAAACAACTTTTCAGCCCCAAAATCAATAAAAACAGAAAACAGAAAAATTCAACACATTTTATTTGCTTTAAATTCATCCCATTCCTTTACAATTTCACTATGTATGTCTATTTCTTGCTTGTTACATAAATAAATACATACGTCTCCTTCTAATGCGGTTGATGTGAAAGTTTTGAAAGCCATAAATCAATAAAGAAATTTATTGAATTGGTTTTCTCAAAAGGAAAATTGGTTAACTCTATTTGTAGATGCCAGGGTAGCTGTCTGAGAGCTCTTTGTGGTCAGGTAATAATTAATTATAGTAAATAAACAAAAGATGATTCGGATTGTGTGTGAAGTCGGTCAGGATGATTGAATGTAAAGTTTATAGAATTGATTAAGGTGATGGAGAAAATTGAGGATGTTAATTGAAAAACTTTTAAATTTTTTGATATGATCAGTGTATGCTAATCTGTGTGGCGTGTCTTTCTAGTGAGTTATAGAGATTTCTAGGTGAAGCACGAGATTTGACCCTAAAAGTGACAGATACAAGACCAGTAAGTAAAGCAGGTAAATAAACAGTAGAAAAAAGCTATGATAGATCACTTCCAAAATCAAATGGTAAAGAGTCTCTCGATGGTTGATGAGCTAGTCTTTGACTCTTCAGTTGGACCACTGCATTATCTTTTAAAACCCAGCTTCAATTGCCTGTTTTTAGTTCCAATGTTGCATGCAGTATGATAAACTGTTCTTATTTACATTTCAGAGTCTAGACTGTGTTCACCAAGGATGAAGTCGCCTAGGTCAGCAGCTCTGGTAGTTACACACAAAAAAAACTTCCTATTTTACTCAATATCTGTCTCCATACTTCAAAAAACACAAGAGAATATACAAACACATTCAATTCATTCATCTCAAAGAAATCAAAATCCACTGAATCATCTTTCAATTTTTCCCAATCTCGCCTAAATAGGAGCATTGAATGAAGAGGAAAGTTCTCTTATATCAAAAAAATAAAAAGTTTTTTCGTAAAGAATAAAATCCATATTGAAAAGCATCGAGCGGAACATCATCGGAATCACATTCAATGGCCAACTTTTTATACGCTTTTCTTCTTTCGATATTTTTATCCATTCCTTTCTCACAATGTTGGTAAAATCGAATTTCATTGAAAAACATTTTGTTAGCGACTGTATACTGCGGGGAAAAATAAATTGAGCGAAAATAAAACATGAATCTCTAGCTTTGAGGCACGTATATTAGTCTACGAATCTTCGATTTAAGCTTTGTGATTTTTATCACACAAATTTTTTTATTTATTCCTAAATTGCCAGCAGGCAGCTTTATTGAAATCAACTCGATGGAATAAATTGGGGGGAGAAACTAAACCATTATTTATTGGGAATACAAACAAAAAATTATTTCATCGGATTTCCATCAAAAATTGATGAGTGAAAATATTTCATAACTTTATCTTCTTTTTTTTGGGTTGCAATTTTTCATGTTCATGCTTTCAGATATGAAGAAAGAATAATAAAGACCAGCGTGATATATTTTAATGTGATCAAACTTCTCTCTCAATCATTTCCAGTCTCTCAATGCTGTACTAGATTGCTGCTCGTCTCTCATTCTCGTGAAAATTTCTTTTATATGAGGCAATATTCATTTCAACTTTTGATAGTTATTTTGTAAGGGATGTTCGTGCTATACCCACAGTATATTTTTTCCTCATCTCTTTAAAAAGAAATCGCTTGCGTGCTTTCAGTTAAAGGCACAAAAGAAGTAAAATAACAATAAATAATTTTCTTTTACTTTTTTATTTCTTCTTTTTAAATCGATTTTCTTTTTTTTATTCTTTCTTTGTAAAAAGCTTTTGATTCAATTTTTTTTTCTTAACCATGTACATGATGATGACATAAGGTTATTGAGACACGATTCTTCTTCATTTATTGTCTTACATTGCCTTCTTAAATGTATTTTTATTTTATTTCTTGTTTTCTCATGACTCTTTCATGTTTTTTTTCGGAAAGGAACAATGTTTTGCACATCATAGTTCATTGAATTTTGTTGCTTTCTACTGAAAATGTTTGTTTTTTTAAAGGAAAAAGTTGAATTGTTTGTGTAAGGATTTCGATGTTTTTGCAAATTTGGCTGCGAGGTGTAAAGACTGTGAAACAGGGGCGTATCCAGAAGTTTTTTGAGAGGGGGTATAATTTTTTTTTGTATGAACACGAAAATTCAAATTCATAGAGTGGGTTGCCACTAACACCCCATTTCCCCTGAATACGCCCCTGCTTTATACAAAAATTGCGAACATATCTTTAAATCACTAGATGGGTAACATCCTGAATCCAGTTCAAATCTAGATAAAATGACACAAAAAAATCAATTTTGTTCATTTAAATACACACTAATGAATAAGCTTGCAAAAATGAAAAGTTAATTGGCAAGATTACAATTGAGTATGTTTTCTTAAAAAATTTAATCTATTTTTAAAAATTCTCTCATTATAGATTGCTCTCAATTTCATTTAACATTTAAAGTTCACAGAATTTTTATACACCTGAGGAAATTTCTTTTCAAATGTCATCGATATTTTTAAAATTAAAATTAAAGGCAAAGTTAAAATAATATTTAGGAATGTAAAAAAACAAATATCATATCAAAGCTTGAAGCCTTCAAATCAGATAAAGAAAAATTTTCATATAGATGGAAAATCAACTGTGTAGACATTTTTCGAGAGATTTTTCAACCTCCAATGTTATTCGAAAAACAGACTCAATTTTCATGGTTGGAATTCTCATGAGGCCAAACCATTCTTTCTTCATGCTTCAGTGGCATTATTTCATTGTAATATATCACAAATATGAGTGATTCATATATTCACGTTTGTAATACAATATTTTTTTTATGTTATTCCATTTTTGTTATACACACAATCACAAAAGTGTAGTGGAATGAGAGAAGAAATAAGAAAAATGGCAAATTGAGCTTGTTACATTGAAACATTTCATACCGGAAGTAAAGCACAGTAAAGGCAAACTGATTGAATTTTAATAGGAAAAATTTTCCTGACGCTTCATACCGAGTAAGTCGATGAAGTGAGGGGAAAAGGAAGAAAAGAATTGCGTTTTATGATGTCGTGTATAAAAAAGTTCAACAAAAAAAGAAGAAGTAAAAGGGAAGATGGCAAAGGGCAAAAATGAACAGAACAAAAAAAATTTTAAAGTGCTTTTTCATCAAAAATTTTTGCTCACATTTAAAACTCGATGAATAAAAAAATTGCGGACATTTTTTTCGGTAACAATATTTTTTTTTATTTGGCATGTTTCATCTGATTATGGGTAAATTTTTTTTTATTCCGTCACGACTGACACGTTCTAACAACAACATTCATTTTGAATAAACTTTATTGCTGTCAATTGAAATTCTAGAGCCTTTTTTCTCCATCCCTCGTCCTCCACTGACACTTTCTTGTTTGATGATGAATCATTCTGTGGTACTGGAGTGTCGGAGCAAAGTGGAATTTTGGATGTTGAGCTTTAAGTAGGCGAATTTATAAGTGTAGGAATTAGATCTACATGACTGAGATACTAAGCAACATACTAGAAATTGGCAATTCTATTTTTTATGGGGATATGGGTTCGATTCCCACCAAATGCCGGTTTCTCAGTATACAATTATCCTTATCTCCTGCAGCTACAACTCAGGGATAGGTTGACACCATCTATTAGGGGGTTTAAGCTTTTTTGTATATACTTCTTAACTATGCCACTTGAAGTAGGGGTTGTAGAACTAGAAACTGACCCCAATGACCGATCACTCACTCTTTACACAGAGTGTGTTGTCAAAATAATAAAAACTCATCCAATGCATTGCGGCACACATAAAAATATCAACAATATAAACAAAGTGAGACATAAGGGCAACAAAATTTTATGAACAACAGTCAAAGCTCTCTTCAGTTTAATTGTTAACCATGGCTATGATGAATTAGATGAAATTATGTACATATCTTGTGGTATTAAAGGGAAACATCGTAAACGGATTCATTGTGCCTCCTGATTTTGTTGTCTAATCTGCGAATAATTTATTATTTCATAATACTAAGACGATGCTTACGACAGAGGAAGAAATAAAAAAAATTTTTTATATATTTTTTTGACTTGATTATAAGACCGAGAAAACATTGAGGCAGTAAAAGATGCGCTTAATTATTCACATCAAATTTCGTTTCCATTCTTGTGGAAAATTATATGAGGAAGAAAAGGAACCAGCAAAATGACGAGAAAAATATTCGGAGAATGTATAAAGTTAATGAACTTCCGTGGTTACTTAGAAATAGCTTTAAGGAGTGTTTTTCCAAGAAAATGTTTTAAAGGAGCTCTGCAGCTTCACCTTAAATAATTAAATCATGCTAGAAGTTAACTCAACTGAGAAAACGCCCATCCTTTGTCATTTTCTGCTCGTGGAAGTTAATTACAATTCATCATGAAGGATGCTGAGGAAATAATTGTATACGACATTCTATTACGTCACTTACGATGAATAAAATGAATGGTTTTAATGGATGACAAAATAAAGATGTAATCCATGATTAATTCCATCTAATTTTCTTGATTATACCTTTTTCCTATCAACATCAAAACAAGCTTCAATTTTATCTACATCTTCTTTTTACACACTCTTCATGCAAATTTTCATCTCGACATTTTTAGTATGAAAAGCTTTTGAATGAAAAGGAAAATTTCATTATTAAATGAACGTAAATAAAAAATGTAGTAGGTTAGGGGTAGTTTGGATGTTACGTAATGCCAAAAATGGATATTTTAAAGCCCCTCAACCCATCTTTGAACCAAATTTAAATCAATCGAGTGAGCAGCACTTGACTGATGGTCTATTGCTTCGGTGAATAGGTGAGGCGGTTGGCCAACATTTAAAAAATCCAGAGGTCGATCCTCTAGATACCCCCTGAACCCATCCTTCCTTTTATTGTAGAACATTATAACAGAGCAATATCTAAAGTGTGTACTACAGGCTTATCAAAATATAAATAAAATTTACGTGGAAAAAGTCCCTTAAGCAAAATATTTTGTGATGTCAAATTACTCTTGATGTTCCTTCCGAAAAATGTAGGAGTAGTATTTTATATTTCTTCATAATTGTTTGATTGTATAACCGGAGACATAAATCAAGGCCTTTTCATTTGAAGAATTAATATCTCATGGCAACATTTGAAAGTTATTCAAACTTTTCATTAATTTCTGTCAAACTTCTTCATTTCCTTCCTTTTGCAAATATTTTCTTACCGCGAGCTTTCGATAAAAAGTATCTCAAGAAAAAGGTATTTAATGTTGGGCTGAGAATCTTTTTCCGTTTATTTTTGTAGACTCTTTTTCATTGCCTTTTCAATCTTTAATCAGAAGCTAAAAACCCTTTCTGTTGAGACAACTTTAGTCACTTTTAAGGTCTAAATTCAAAATTCTTAAGTTGAAAAACATTTAATCAGAAGAAAATTAATTAAAATATGCTTTTCTCAGAAGATGATGAAAATGCCTGCCTACATGGAAATTAATAAAATGTTTCATTAAAAACAAGACTTCAAAATTCATTTCAATTCATGTTTCGTAGAATTGTATGTCCTGTAGGTTTTTTTTAATAATTTTATCGTAGACATCCTTATGCGAAGGAAATGACGTTACCATGCACAAATTACGTCTATTAAAAATATTATTTTTAGACTCCACCTGTTACAGCTTACTTGAATAAAATAATTAATTTTGTTTAAAATGCCGACTATTGGACATACTGGACGTTATTTATAAACAACCCCATATAAAAATTTTCGTAACATTTTTTGATATTGTTCTGAACTTTTGTGTAAATATTTTGTGGGCATTCTCGTGTATTCTCAAATTAGTAGCCTTAGGTTTATAACAAGTTGCTCCATGATTTTATGAATGACTGTGAAGGGCTTCTTTTCTTTTGCTATTTTGAAGCTAGATACAATTTTTTATTAAATATTAAATATTCCAGCATTTCTTTGTTGATCTCAAGCTACACAAAATTCTATTTTAAAATACGGGTGTGAAGTCCAGACTCGTTAATACTCTATAATTTACAACAAAAAATTCATAAATTTTATATTTACACACATCGAGTCTAAAAGCTCTCATTAAATTATGATATGATGATTAAAAGTCAACAATATTCAATATTCATGATTCATTTATCAATTTATACAATATTGAAAATGTAATAATGTGTGAAAAATCTGAGTATATCCAGAAAAGTCATTTTATTTAATTGAGCTTTATTCCTTTAATGAATTGAATTGAAATCACTACATATGTGAAAAAGAGAATTTTTCAATAAAAAAGTCAATTAAAACTTTTTTTAATGACTTTAATTAATTTTCAACTTTTTTCCGAGTGCCAATTGTTTCAAATTAATTGTTAAAATGTCATAAAAATTAATCCAATTTTAAAAGTCACATTCATATACCTAACATATTTCATGATAAAAATCACATTTCAATCGTTCTAATGGTGTGGAAAATTATATGAAAATTTTCCATCCACAAAAGCCATCAAAATGTCGTTTGGAAATTAAATTTACACGTTTCTGTAAAAAAAAATATTCTGACATCCTTCCGCTAAATAAAAAAATTCCTCAATTGATTTCGAAGCGATTCTCAAGTCGTTAAACTATCACAACTACGACACCCACCTCAGCTTCAATCATGTGTCATATGAAATATTATTATTGCATTTTGCTGAAAGCAAGAATCTCATCCATAATGTCAGCAAAAGATAAAACTAGTAATGCGTCCACGGGCTGCGGACGGAAGTGCATTTTCTTAAAACTACTGTGCACAGAAATCTAAACGTATAAAAAACTAGTAATGAAAAAGAAAACTAACGCATAAAACACTAACGCCCAGAATAATAAATACAAGTTTTTAAAAAGAATAACGGTCAAAAAATATTTTAAAAATAACGGTCAAAACATATTGAAAAATAAAGGTCAAAAAATATTTAAAAAAATAACAGTCAAAAAGTTTTTGAAAAATAACGGTCAAAAAGTATTTGAAAAAATAACAGTCAAAAAATATTTGAAAAAATAACGGTCAAAAAATATTTGAAAAAATAACGGTAAAAAAATATTTGAAAAATAAAAATAATACCCCCCCCCCCCCCGTTTTACCCCCCCCCCCTCGTACCCCCTTGTTCAACTTCCCTTTTCCCCCTTTACATGACACGTATTTTTACGTAATGTAAGCTTTAATTAATTTAACTTCGTGAAAAATTCGGAAAATGTCAGGAAAAATCTGAAAATGGAAAATTTTTTCATAACACATCATGAAATGTCAAAAAAGTGTAAAAAAGTACAAAAAAAAAGTTGCTCGGAGTGGGGCTCGAACCCTGGCCGGAAGATTGTAAGAAAAGTCACGTTTTTAAGGGCTACGTAAAAAATACGTACGTAAAACGTAAGTAATTTTTTCAAAAAAGTTAATTTAATTAACCTTCTACTGCACTGATCAAAAAAATCTCTCGTCATTCTTGCCTCTGACCTAGTCCACACATTTTAAGCAAAAAACCCCATCGAAAAAGCTTAAACTGGAGGCGGTGTGGAGCGGCAGACGGACGGACGGACGGACGGACGGACGGACGGACGGACGGACGGACGGACGGACTGACGGACGGACGGACAAAACGCGGACAATAGTGTCTTTTCCCTTTGGGAAAATGCACTAAAAATAAAATATTGAGAGGGAATTTTTGCTTTTTTTGCTCCCCAATTTTTTTTCCTTTTATTTTCGTCTTCTTCTGAATCTTTCGATTACGAAAGCTAAAGTGCTTAGTACGTAACCCAATAACAGAATCAAAAATGCCATTTCCAAATGCTGCAAATTAATTTTTATTTTATAATCCCTATAGTGATCCTGACTCTTCAAACGATGCTCCAGATTGAACGAGAACTTGGAATCTGTCTGCCATTTTACTGTCAGTCCCGATTGCATGAAGATGCTAATATACCAATTTATGGATTTTGTGTAGATTGACCTTTTTGGTAGGAGATATGAAAGTGAGTAGCTCCTAAAAATACGAGATAAAGTGAGAAAATAGCATCAAGTCAATAACTGAAGAGGATTTGAAGGAAATATTTTTGAAATTAGGAAGGGATGTGAAGGATAGGAGAGGATTAGGCGCATTTTTGTGGGATACAAAAGTATTCCTCAATAAATCCAATAATAATTCCATCCCAGCCATTCCCAAAAGCAGACAAAACTGAACATTCCCACCTTAGTATTCCATAAAAATACACAAAGAAGGAAAAAATGGAAATGGAAATGGAAAAAGAAAGTTTCTTTCTTTTCTTTTTATACTTTTTTTTTCAAATCACCTGGGACATTCAGCCACTAAATGTAATTTACTTATTCCGTCTTCTCTCGGCACAAGTTTGTTATTTTCAAATTCATAATTTGCATATCTCTCTAGCGATGCTATGCCTCCTTTATTTACAATTCGTAGATTGAGAAAATCATCATTTGAGGCTCTTAAGTGACGCTTCAAATCCGACACAATCGATTTGTCTTTTCCATCGCCAAAAATGTCTGTCAATAGTCCGGGATGTCTAACATGAATCTCTAATTTGCTTTGATGTAAATCTTCCAGTGTGTCAATATTTGGATAAGACTTTTGTGATGTATAAACGTTGTACAGTAAGCCCTTGTTTGAGTTATTTTTCATTTCAAACGTCCGTCCACAGCAAAAAAGGAGAAATATGATGGTTGCAAAAAAATGAAATAAAATAAATAAGAAGAAGATATGAAATAAAATTACGATGATGAATAGGAGCACAAACAGATTATTTCTACATTTTCTTTTTCATCCCATTTCCCCTATCCGACTCTCTTCACGGTATTCTAAACGTGTTATTGTGAAGGTTCCTTTTATTCCACTAAGAATATTCACGATGAAAAATTAAGATTTTTTTTCATATCTTTTGCAACCATTGCGTAGATTTTATTTCATATTAAATGAATAAAAGGAGGAAATAAAAAGCATGAAGGAAGGAAAAGAGAGAAAGAGCTTTTGGGGATGTCATGCTCTGGCAGATTTAGGAATCTTTTGGAAGCATACATTTAATTTAATAATATACGTTCAAAGGGATGTAAAATTATTTAATTTAAAGTTTTTCCATCTGATAGGATTTAAAAATGTTTGCTTTATGGAAAGGGTGAGAGGTTAGGCAAGGGTCAGTTTTAATTCAACATGTTGAATTGGATTTATGTTTGGAACGAGATTTTGGATTTTATTTTCTATCGCTTTTGTTTCACTTTTTCTGAAGTGTTTAACTTATACATCCTTCCTTATTTTTTTCTAAAAACCCTATTTATAAGATTCTTCTAGATTTTTTACAAACACGAGGCTCGCTGAGTATAGACAGTGGTGTGGTATCGGGTATTACACGGCATCAGATATCTATCTCCAACTCAAAATGAGTTTTAAATCAGCGTCTGCTTGTTAACCTTTAAAACTCTTGTCTAAAATAAAAATGTACAAAAAAAGACATTTCAGCTCATACTCAGCTAACTAACTTAAAGACTGATATAAATTACATCAAAATTCTTGTACTTTCTCATAATATCTACCTATTCAACATATAATATTATATATTATTCAAATCCCATCCACGTATAGACGAGACAAAAATTCATAGGAACCTTTTTATTACCATGTTTTTTGATGAAATTCTTGAATAATAAATTTATAGAATTTAGTCTAGACTCTAAAATGTTTTGCAATGTTAATCCACAGGTAAAAAGGCACATAACTCATCCAAAAAAATACTGACTGAAAAAAAAATCATATTTTTTTTGTCACCGCATACCACAATGATTTTCTCACTGCATATCAATGGATTGTGGCTGGAAGTTTTGCGGTAAACATATAATAAACGTTTACTATTATGAAAATTATAATTGGCTATATTTGCACACGTTTATTGCTAATTGGCATTAAATGAAACCTTTTTGATGATAATTGTGTATTTTCAATTTGAGACTTTCGCTTTTAATTAAAAAATTTGTTGTAGTTTAATTATGCTCAAAGGAATATTAATTTTAGAAGTTGTGGGTCTATTTATAGGCAACACTAACAATTCAACATGTTGGGTGGTTGTAGCCACAAGCTAATTTTTTATGAACTTTTCCCACTTGACATTAAAATCCGGAATATTTTCAACAATGTTGTTTCCATTTGAAATTCCTCAAATATTTCCACTCTCAAAATACCATTAAATTTCCCATTCAATTGTAAAACTGGTAATTTTGATTCAAGTACAAATTTCACTCGAAAACCAATAAAAAAAAGATATTTTCATGCAATAAGAATCTACACCATAGCAATTGTATAATATATAAAGTACTTTACATTCATCACATTATATTTTCAGATCATAAATCAATCTGAATTGTTGAAACACGAAGGACGGAAGGAAGATAATTTATTTCGCTTTTTCGCCTACTTCTGCTACTGCTGAATATCATTTTGTTCATCATCCGAAATGATTGCTTCGTTCCAATATTTAGAAGATTTTGGATGTTTTGTAACGTTAAAGACCGGCAGTGTGACAAGCAATTATGAATTTAAAAATTTATGGCAATGCCTTTACCATAACAGGGAATGGTTTAGCTATTCTAGACCACACAAATTTTTGTCTCAACGGAAAAATTTTGAGGAGGTTTAGGATATTTTTCTTTAAAAACTTGACAATTTTAGAAACATTTCCGTCTGAGGGGGTGGAGAGGGATGTGACCCCAAAAACTATCCTGGATACTCCCAAAGAGAGGGGTTCAGATTGTTTTAAGCTTTAAACAAATTTTCTTACGGTCAGATGCCTAAAGTTTCAAGTTTTGCATTACATAACATTTGAACGAGCCCTAATATTCATGATAATACATCGCCCCCGCCTCTTCTCTCTCTTGATTCAGGCTCATCATTATAAATATCTATGAGTACATTTTCACCATATTGAGCATAACGGAAAAAGGTCTTTATTACCCGTGAAAAAAACCTTTTTTTTTGTTCTCTTCAAATTCTTTTTCATCTTCAGTTTATTTGTGCAAATGTGCACAAATCAAGTCAATGAAGTATGCGACAGATTCAAGATTAAATGATGCCTCATTCTCTATTATCCATCCACTCGATTTGATGATTTTGATTGGCATTTAATGGAGGGTAAACAAATTTTGTATATATAAATTTCACTTACTGTGAAAGCTCCCGTAAGCACAACGCTCCATAATAGACACATTGATAAGAAAAATCGCATTACAGATGAATCTTTAAAGCCACCTAAATGCGATACACCGAATACAACAGCAATTATGCGAAATGCGATATTTGTGTCGGTTCTAATTTTCCTCAAAAGATGACTTGCAAAGCTTTTATATTCGTTGTTGAGTCCCCTAAGTGATCCATATTTCACATCTGAAAATTATAATAAAAAAGAATGTGAAAATTTATCCATTTGAGTACTGTTCACCTTTTTGGAAACACGTTTTATATATGAGCATGATAAATATTCCTTTTCATTTTCTTCTTCGTCATCACTTCTTCAAAATGCGTAAGGAAAAGAATATTGAAAAGAACTTTTCTTCTTTTATAATGGAGTGGGAAATGGTAAAAGGAGAAGAAGAAGATTGATTAAATTAGTATTAGATTCGTTGTTGGTGGTTTGGCGCATTTTCAGCACATATACTTGGGAAATGATTTATAAATTTGCATTTAACCCGTTCTTTACTAGCGTTACATATTTGTTACGCTAAATTTTTCCTTCATTTCTCTCTAAATATTGAATTAACTGTTAAACTGGTTTATAATTCGGAGTTATTGTTAGCTAAAATAACATACTGAACATTTTCAGTATCCTAATTATGTAGATTAGTGAAGTTAATTAAGTTTTAATTTTGTATGGAAAAATTTGCAATTTTTAGATTCAAAATTTTCCGGTTTTAAACCATATTTTTGATCAGAATCTAACATATTTATAAAGTAAAACACATTAAGTTATCATTTTTAACTAACAATTGAATGAGAAACTTAGTTAAATACATTAACTAAGTGACAATAAAAAATGTAACATATATGTTACGCTAGCAAAATATGCTGAAAATTGCCCGTTACATATGTGTTACGCTAGTATTTTGCAAGTTCATAAGTAATTTGAGTGAAAAATATAAATTAATTAATAAAATTAATTTGGCTACGATTTCAGCCATAGTGATTAGTGTACGACTTAATTAAAGTATAATTAAGATTCCTGATAGCAAATTTATCTAAAAAAATTAATTTTGGTGGAATTTACAGTGTTGGAAAAAAATTCTCTTGGAAAACTATAAATAAATTTCAAAGTGATTTTTATTTAATTTGGAAGAACCTCTTTGCTTTTGAAGTGCATTATTCGATGAAATAAAATAGATTTAACCAACTAAGGAAGGTCCGAAAGCTGTTAAGAGGCTCATTTAAAAGTTTTGGCATAAAATATAAATGTAAACAAATTTAAGTTTCTCACGATTTTCTACTTATTTAAGCATGCAGTATCGATTCAGGCTATTATAAATGAATTAAAATTAGTAGTTCAAGTCTTCGTTTATTATCTACATTTAAGAAATAGGTAAAATTAATTAAACAAAATTTTCAAAGGAAAAAATTTTTTTCTCGCAAAATCCTAGCGTAACATATATGTTACACTTAATTTTTGTTAATTATGCTAAAACTATGCACATTATTGGCCCAAACTCTTCAGTATACTTATTTTTCAACCATAATCTATCAAATAAATATACTTTTAGCTCCTAAAAAAACTCCGTAATTAACGGGTTAAATTGAGAAAAACTCAAAATTTAAATTTTAGGGCCATCACTCTTAAATATTGATTTTTTTCTACCCTAATAACTTCGAAAATCAAGAAAAATGGGCTTAAAATTCTCAAAAAATTGAAGAACATTTTCAATCAAGGGGGTCTTCTTCTGGCTAAGCATTTGCATCCAAAAAAGCTCCAATTTTAAGCAGGAAGGTTAGCTTGGGTATGATAGGCATGGAAAGGGTATGGTAGATAGGGATACCCAATGGTTTACCTCTAGAAACCAGCCCCTGAACTAAAAGACCCACAACTTTAATTAGTTTTGAATATTTTCAATAAAAAGTCTACTCCAATCTTCAATTCAAATAAGAACACGTCTCAATAATTAGCGAAAAAATGAAAAATTGTTCAGGACAATAAATTATACACCCATCTCTGCTTTTTCATCAGAAAAATCTTCTTTAAAAACAGACAAAAAAAACTCAACATTAATTAAATATGATACTTACATTCAATACCATCCATCAAAGTCAAAAGAATTGCGTGAGCAAAACATGCAACGAGTATGGTAATTAAAATAAGAATCCAAACATTTCGCTCGAAAATTGAGAAAATAAGCAATGAATCAGGTATCTATGGAGACAAAAAATAAGATAAGAAAAAATTTGTAAGTATTCTTAGCACTTTGAATGAGAAGATTTATTTTCTTCACACCGTCATGTCATGTCTTGTCAGTGTCGTTTTTGTAAGTCCTTTTAATGTTTTGAGAATTAAGACTCTATTTTTCTAAGACATTTGCCGTCTAGGGAAAAGAGTTTGTATTTATATGGCTTGTGTACATAAAAAGTTATTAGTTACTATGGAAACTCTTGGCACTGCTGATTCACAAAGAGACTTGGAGCTATTTAAACAAACCCACATGCTCGTGCTAATTGCCCAGTTCATATTTATTTTTCTTCTCTTAGAATCATTCTGTGTGACTTTAATTAGTGATTGAGTTGGATATAATCATACACTGATGAGTAATAATACGGAAAATTGATTTATTATGATGGCGTGGGGATAGAACAGCTCGATGAGAAATATAAAATTAGAAAATTGTGTAAACCCACACTGAATGAAGATTGAGTTTAATGCCAATGATTCCACACATATGAGAATAATGGCCTATCAATCATCATACAGCCATTAACACATAAATTACATTTAAAAGCTCTTCTTATTACCTCTCTAATGGAAAATCAACCAAAAATTTTCATAAGGATTTCCAAAAGCTCTCTTTAAACTTTGACAAATAACAGCTATTGTTCCTTTAAAGCTCCCTACTGTAATATATATTATTGCTGGAAAATTCCTCACATTATATGTAAATGAAAATGGTATTTTCATGTCTATGGCATTGTGTGAAAAACTTTTAACTTTTTATGAACAAAAAAACTTTTCATTAAATTTTAGCTGCTTTTAAAGTGCTGAACAAGGGACTTTTTAGCGCATTTTTGAAACTTGTTTTAAAAAGGTAGCTTAATAATGCACTTTGTTCGGCTGGCTGTTCGGCTGGCTGGCTGTTTGAGATCTCTTTAACCAGACATCGTAGAGAGCTCTAGTTTTTTGCATTAACTCCGTGCCATCGAGCTATGTGGGCGATTGTCATTTAAAAATCTCAAAACCATCGCTAAATACTATAATTAATGAATTTTTGATTTCAATACAATAGAGCCAACTTCAAGTGGGATAATTTCAAATATATTTTGACCGTTAGAAAATTTGAATTTCAAAAAACCGTTAAATGACAAACCATTTTATTATATGAAAATTCACCGTACAAATTGTTAATTATACTATAATTAATGATTTTCAAGTTTATTTACGCGGGAAATTTTCAAATATATTTTGACCGTTAGAAAATTTGAATGTCAAAAAACCGTTATCGAGCCGTCGAATTTATTTAAGTCACAAAATATTCATGATTGACTTATTTAATACGCAGTACTTTGCTAATCAAAAACTGATCGCTAACACAAAAATGCGCTGAAGTCCCTCGATCTATAACACGAGGACTTTCTTTAAATTTTTATAGTCCCCAAGAGTCAAACGTATTGCCATTCTCTCTCTCTCTCTCTCTCTCTCTCGTTCACCTTTCTTACATGTAGCAAAAAAAATTATGAAAATAAAAACAGATTGAAACCCTAAATAATACTTCAAAAACTTTTCCTTTTAAAAATTTTCCTCATTGTTCTTTTACATTAAGGACGTACAGCACAAAGGAGCCAGATTTTTTTTTGAGCGATATCTAAAATTGAAATCAGTTTAACAAAGTATATTTTAGCTAAATATTAGAAACTAGTATGGTTATCTACATTAATGTGAAATTAAAGCGCATACTCTGTACTTAGTCTACGGAATCAAGGGGGGGATCCAACCTCGAAGGGGGTTCAGGAGTTTTTTTCTCATATAATTTTATTTTCTAAACAAATTTCAATCTCGAAAGGTGTCCAGACCCCCTTAGACTCCTCACTAGCCACAGATATGACTCTACCTCTAGCTATCCACCTGAACCTAACCCTAGCACTTATTACCCAAATTAATAAGTAGACGAACAGATCAGATTATGGACAAAGCGACCAAGAACACAAAACTCAACAAACTCAAAACAAATGCCTCCAAAAAATAAGAAATAAGAAGAAGAGGAAGCACAAAAGGTGGTTTAATAAATTTTGATCTTGAAGAAACTTTTAAAGCCAAATAATTTCTGAAAGGAACACCGTTCCTACGTTTTAATTTAGAAACAATAATTAAAGCCTCACAAATGAACACAACAGCAAAAAAAGAAGCAAACAGTTTAACATCACCGATAGAGGAACAGAATCATCTTCATTAAAATTTTATCGCTTTCACAATTATGTGATTTCTGTCAGTTTCCATCTTTCGTTCACTCAGTTTGAGTTGCTTTTTAATGCGAAAGTTAAAGTGTGAGTTGAGACGGTAAAAAATGCTTACAGAAACTTTTTTTTGTTGATAGAGATACAAGAAGAGTCTTTTCTGTGTGGATTACCATCATTCGTAAATTCGTTTAACAGAAAAAAATAAAAGAAAAAGCAAGTAAGCGAAAGATAAATCAAGTGCAGGAAATTAAGGATGGAATTTTTATACCATTAATCAGAACAATGAAATGAAATCCTTGCTGAAAATTCTTGTCGCCTTTACTTTTTCTATGCCAGATTTCTTCTTCTTATTTTTATGGATTCTTGTACTTAAACCTTCACTTTTTGTGCTGAATACATTCATATTTTATCATAATATTTTGACCTTTTAAATATGACGAAGGGATCAGTTTGTCTGATGGATTTTTAAGCATAATAGATTGATGTATTATGGGTTAAACAGACAGGTGGATTGAATGAGGTTGTCTATTTACATCTCAAAAGGATTTTTAATACTGTTTTCTTGGAAGATTTGTGTGTCATTTTTTGAATAAGAAAATAATAATCTTTTATTGAAGAAAATGGATTTCAACTAGAGATGAAGTCAAGGTGGAAGACGGTCTTAGTGGGTTTAGGTGTTACAAAGAAGATTTCTTGCCAAACATTTTATTCTGATTCTTTTTAGTACTAAATGAAGGTTTGTTCAACTCAATACCACCAAAGGGTCGATGACTTAAAGATCCAATTACCTATAATGCCTAGTATGAGATTAGACATAGCCTTGAGCTCTGTGACATCAATTTTGACAGAAGTAAGGGAGAATAGGCAAGAATTAAAATCATTTGTGACCCCTAGAGACGTCCAACATCCAAGAAAGAAGGAATCTTGAGATACAGTGCAAAAAATCTTTTTTTCTAGCAGACGTCATCAAGAAACATCCCCACATTAATTCCATAATAAATTCTCATGTCATTTCCCAAAATATAAACAGCAACCTCACATCCATTAAACTCCATTTGAATTATTTGAACAAGATTAAGCATAAAGACATAAATCCTTAAAATTTGTGTTTATTTGTCACATTTCCAATTCATCTACGCCTCACAAATGAAGTTGCAAATTCAGCAGACAAATAGCTATTTTCACCTCATGCGCCACATGCATCTGACATACTTTCAATGATTATTTCCCACGGAAAATTCCTTTTAACCTCACATGCTCTCAGTATGGATGCTCTATATAGTCATAATAAAATATTAATCTATTTAATGGCGGAGGTAAAGACGGCATCTTCGATTTGTGGTCTAACACTACTCCTACATACTTAAGTGGCATTAAATAAATATTTCACATACCAATGCTGCTGTCTGCACAACTATACATAATTTATCATTGTTGATGGCATTTGTGAATTCTAAACGATTATCGGTTAAATAATCTTTCAGAAAGCATGCATTTGCCATAAAGTCGGCACGTCTATTGATTAGATCACCAAGTGCACCATTGAAGCTTCCATTCGGCATCTGTTGTTGTTGTTTCGTCAACATGTCAGAGAATGAGCAGAAAAAACAAGTTGAGTTATTTTTCAATAGATGAAAAGTTTTTTTATATTGTTATAGGATATGGAATAGAAGATAGATTGACAAAAATTCAAATTGGATGTATCTGAAAAAGTTGCGATAGAGGATTAGTGTGTGATAGCATGTAGGCGAGCTCTAAGTGCATGCAAATAACAAAAAAAGGATCATAAATTCTCTTCATGCCATGCTTCATGCCTCCTACATGTACTAAAAGGGGAAAAAAATGATGACACAGGAATTAAATAAAAGGGCTAAAAAATATGGTACAAGAGATAGAAGAGTAAAGTTCATCATGTACTATGAATAGCTGAAATGCGATATAATATGTGTACACAAAAAAAGGACATAAAAAAATTTCCGAATTAAATTTGCAATTTTCATTAAAAAAGTTTAAATGAAAAAGCAATTTTTGTGCAGATAGTAGACTGTATCATATTATACACATCGTTCGCTACGGGTTGACGCCATTGCAATGAGCAGAATTGTGTGTAAAAAAATAATAACAAATGTATGAGAAAAAAGTTCTTTTTTTTAAAAAAACACATTTTCTCTTTCCAAATGAATTAAACATAAAAGATAATGAAATTTTTTTAAAGTAAGTAACACAGCATAACCATTGTGATTATTCCCCTTAATTTAAATTACTGGTAAGCTTTTGTAAAGCTTAATTCTCGAAACTTTATTACGAGCAAAATAGACAAGAAAAGTTTTTCTGATTTCTGTCAGAAAAAATTGTGTTTTACATACCCAACATGTAAATTGACTTTACCTAAAAGTTAAATTGAATTAAATGTCACACAAAAAATCAGTCAGAGGAGATATGACATGGAAAAATTGTCATAATTTCACTGTATGGGTCCCATTAGACATGTCATTTTTAATTTATGATGTTAATTTAAATCTAGGGATGGAAGTTAAGCGATGTTTTTGACTAAACTTGATTTTTATTCAAACTAAGTGTCTGGTAGGGTATATTCGAGCTCAGTGACCTAGAAAATTGAAGAAAGCTTCTTCCAGGGGGGTTTTTGACTCCCAAACCCTTAAGTATGTAACTACAATGGTCTTATAGACCTTTAGTTATTGACATGTATAATTTCATGATATTTACAATCCTAAACATTACTTAATGTTAGAAAAACTTCAAAAAATATTGACATTTAAATTAAATCACCTCAAAAACTAATAAAAAAATAGAAAAATCAAACTGAAAACAATTTGTTCGAAAACTTCACCAAAAACTCTATAACATTGAATTATCACAAGCGAATAGAAATATTCGAAAAATTTATAACCAAAAAAATACTTATCAAACTATCCCAGCTTGTGCAGAAATGTGTGCTAACAAGAACTGAAATGTTTATGTGTAAACTAAATGAAGCACACAAATGTAGAGAAAAACTAAATGTGGCCTCACTTTAATGTATAAGAAATAAGGCAGCAAAAAAATGTGTGAGCTACTTTGCAAACGGTATGGCAGCAGAAAAAGAGAGACATTATAATGCCTAGGCGCAAATTTGTGGATTCCTTTTTTGCTGTCAAGTTGATTCTGTATCTCATTTTTTGCCATATCTTTTTTTACGACTTGAAAATTGGGATTTATGTTGTTTGAGGGACCTCACATAACATAAACATTTATACATATATGTATGTGCGCTTTCACATTTTAGGCTTTTTTTTCCTTCTTTTTTAAAAAAATGTATACATTAAAATTTCAACACATATGCCGACATCTCACATGCATACGTAAATGAAAGGAGGAAAAGTGAAACATTTTTTAGATGACATGTGGAAAACTTATAAAAACTTGAGCATACATTACCGACGAATGCGCATTTTTGAAAAATAACGGTTAAAAAATATTTAAAAAATAACGGTTAAAAATATTTAAAAAGTAACGGTTAAAAAATATTTGAAAAATAACGGTTGAAAAATATTTAAAAAATAACGGTTAAAAGGCATTTGAAAAATAACAGTGTATAGGCATACGAACAGAAAGACAGGCGGCCAGAGAGACAAAGTACAGACAACAGAATCAATTCCCTTTAGGGAGGAGCGCTAAAAATATTTTGAGTTTGTTACTCACTTTGAAACCATAGAATCCCATATCTGATGTTGGTGAGAGTTTTATGCTAAAATTTAACAGTCTCTGAAATTCCAACAATGCCTCAACATCTTCTCCAAAATAAGCACCGACACTGTGAAACGGATCCTTCAGCGTCTCTATTGACAAATATTTTTTGAACATATTTATTTCACTTCTAAAATATGCCATTGTGGATGGGAAGAGTATAACGGTCAATAAATATCCATGAAAATTCAATTTATGTGGTACAAACGGGAAGTAATGAAATGCTTGACTGCTCATATCAGTCCATCCTTTATCATTTATCAAATTTATCTTTTCCATTCCACCCCAAATGTGCTGATGTTGTTCCACAACTGATTTATGCCTTAAAAATGGATGATAGTAAAATAAATTGATGATATAATTATTCCTATGTGACTGCTGACCATAATCGCCGCCGATACTATTGCTACGTTGACCACTTATGCTTTTGTTATATGACGGCAACATACACAACGAGATGTAGTAAATAAAGCCAATTTTGTCATGCGAATGCCACAATTTGCTCATGATTTCTGCAAGCATCGATTCATTTAAATGGCAATCATTGTGGTTCACATAGATTTTTATCGAGTCGGGTGGCAGTTTTAGGCTCATATTGAGCCAATTTTCTAAACGATTATCGTTAGTTTGTGCTAGAAATATTGTCGCATAATCTCTCCTGTCTGGTATATTTAGTTGATAATCTGCTGTATAAATTATTTTCATGATTTTATTATTGGTTTTATGAAATTGTGAAATATATGCTAAATTTTTATCAATCCTGTTCTTTTTTCTTGATTCAAATGACAAAATCCACAGTCTCATGTTAACACTATGTCGCATTGTGATGTTTTCAATTAAATTATAGAGTTTTTCATACACAATTAAAGCACTTTTATCGTCATTTTCATCAATATTGATATGTTTCATAAGACCGGAGGATACAGTTAAAAACTGATATAATAAAAATACTACGAGCATCAAATTCATGAGGACGAATAATTTGTTTTCTATCCAACTCTCTTCCTGTCTGAAAACTATCAATATAGCATACACAAAAAATTAATTAGAAATTTTCAATTATTCAAATATTTAGGAATTATAATTTTATAATAATGATGATTATGTTGACGATATTTCATGGATATTGTTAAGGGGGAAACATGCTTGAAGAAAAACAAAATTCTATAAAATTAATTGTTAAATTATTCAATGATCCACCTGATATCTTGCCAAGAGCAAGCCAATGGGGTGTAAGGGGGTCCAAAGCACCACTTTGAGATTGAAACTTTTTGAGAAAAATTGGACCCCCCTTAAAATTGAAAGTATTTGACTTTTGGACTCTTTCAAGTAGTCAGACTACCCCTCAAAAATCCTCTGGCTTTGAATCTTGGTAGACATATATCCAACGAATAGTCATTCACCAATTCACACGAGTTTATAAAAATTTTATAACCTAAGAATTCCAAAATTCCCTCAAAGGTGTTTCCCCCTTCAAAAATATAGTTCCATAGTTCATATCACATTCTCTATCTCACTATCATCCAGAAAATACTAGATATTCACATCCACAAGATACTACACACTCCTAATTATAATTTTTAATCAACATTTTGCATTCACATTAAACAATAATATGCACTCCTGTGTGTTCCTTATTTTCTCATTGTCTAAGCACTGTATATGATTCAGAACGATATAATGACCACAACAAGCACACTCAATATTAAAATTTTTGAGGAATAGAAGGAAACAATTATCAAAATTGCTTCTGTTTACCCAGAAAGGTTTTCCAGAAAAATTCAATTATTTTCCTCCAATTGGGCTTAATTAAAAAAGTACTTTTTCAATCCCTGCGGCTACTTTGATGAAAATTTACCATGAAACTAATGAAATTTTCGTGTTTGGGATTCTCCTTTATACGTGCTTTTTGCTCTTTGTTTGTTTTTTAATGTCCCTATTTCACATATTTGCTTTCTATGTAAATAAAATATTAACAAATTAATTTTTCATAAAATATTGTTTGTGCAGGATTGTTGCTTGATTTTCTTACTACCCAAAAACATACTGTTGGTTTATTTTGGGTTTCGAGCATTTCTACTGTGATAATTAGGGAAATAAGAAGAATAATAAAGCGATATCAAAATTTACTGTTTGTCACTACAGCTGATAAACATTTTCTTAATAGATTTCTTCTTTTTATGCTGACGCAGGTATACATGATATTACAATCCATTTAACAAAAAGCCTTGAGATGGTAGGTTGACATATTACACCATAATATTTTCCAGACTTCTAAGTCTGGACCACACAATCAATATCAAAAATACATCCTAGTTGTCATAAAACTTTCTTGGATTTTAACGGTTATTTTTCAAAAAAAAATTAACCGTCATTTTCAAATATACCTATTTTAACGATTATTTTTCAAATATTTTTTGACCGTTATTTTTAAAATATATTTTAATGATTATTTTTCAAATATTTTTTGACTGGCTACCTTATTTTCCTTCAGCTTAATTAAGAATTTTTACAACATTACTCTCAAATTAGATGTTTATTTTAGTAAGTATCAATAATAAATACCTATGAGTCAGTAATGATTTATTGATTGATTTCTAAGAATACAACACTGCAATCAAAATCATCAGAACCATTTATAGTTGAAAATATGAATCATAAAATTTTAATGCTGTTAATGACGTTCATTCAATAACGAAAAGCACTTTGTGAACTTTACTTTGTCAATATTAAAGGTAATTAAAGTCAATGATGATGTATATGAATGTATAATTTGCTTTTATGTCATGATATACATGAACACACACCTCAGACACTTAATATTCATCTCACATTTGTTAATGAGTTGAATGATAATGAATATACAGTAGCGACAAAAAGTATTGAGACGATGTATTTTTTCAGGTATTTTGGTTATAAAAAGAGTTCTACTGAACCGATTTAAATAATTCTTTTTGTGTTTTGTTTAAAATTTAAAGCTTAATAAGATAAGAAAAAAGAATTTTTTCAAAATTGTTAATTATAGTAGAAAATTCATAATTTTATTTTTTTGTAACGTCAAAAAGTATTGAGACGATTTTTAAAAAAATCATTAAGCTGTTTTTATAAGTTTTTAAGAGGTTCTTAGTATATTAAATTATGATTTCTATGTTTTTTAAGGTAGTTACATAGTAATTATGTTGCTTATAACATATTTATGCTGAGATCTAAGCATAAAAGTTATCATCCTCTTTCATCTTGTTTTGTGTTGATTTTCAAGATATTTGAATGTTTTTGTAATATGATGAATACTTTAGCAGAAAGCATTTTAAATTACCTTTAAAATGGTGTATATAACAATAGTAATATTATCAGCAAAATAACGTAATTAACAAAAATGATGTAGAAAATCCAATATGGCGGCTCAGCTCATACACATTTTTGTTGAAAATTTCTTAAATAACCATTTTAACTTTACTTTTTTGCCTCTATTTATTAGATTTAATAGTAAACTCAATGATTAATATAACATTTGTGCAGTTAACCAACTATACATTGAGAAATTAATAACCTTATGTCAACCCTCAGAGCATTCTTAGATTGGTGAAAAAAATTATTCAAAATTTTAGATTTTTAAGAACTTTAAAAGTGATAAAACAATTGAACTCACTAATTTTACTTATAATTTGAATAGTCAAATACACATTTATTTCAAACAATGCTTAAAAATTTAAAATTTTGAATAATTTTTTTCACCAATCTAAGAATGCTCTGAGGGTTGACATAAGGTTATTAATTTCTCAATGTATAGTTGGTTAACTGCACAAATGTTATATTAATCATTGAGTTTACTATTAAATCTAATAAATAGAGGCAAAAAAGTAAAGTTAAAATGGTTATTTAAGAAATTTTCAACAAAAATGAGTATGAGCTGAGCCGCCATATTGGATTTTCTACATCATTTTTGTTAATTACGTTATTTTGCTGATAATATTACTATTGTTATATACACCATTTTAAAGGTAATTTAAAATGCTTTCTGCTAAAGTATTCATCATATTACAAAAACATTCAAATATCTTGAAAATCAACACAAAACAAGATGAAAGAGGATGATAACTTTTATGCTTAGATCTCAGCATAAATATGTTATAAGCAACATAATTACTATGTAACTACCTTAAGAAACATAGAAATCATAATTTAATATACTAAGAACCTCTTAAAAACTTATAAAAACAGCTTAATGATTTTTTTAAAAATCGTCTCAATACTTTTTGACGTTACAAAAAAATAAAATTATGAATTTTCTACTATAATTACCAATTTTGAAAAAATTCTTTTTTCTTATCTTATTAAGCTTTAAATTTTAAACAAAACACAAAAAGAATTATTTAAATCGGTTCAGTAGAACTCTTTTTATAACCAAAATACTTGAAAAAATACATCGTCTCAATACTTTTTGTCGCTACTGCACACTGGTCTAAAATCGAAAAAAAAGTGCAATTGAACTTTTAAGGAAAAGTTTCACCAAAATTCTTCGTAGATGTCTCATTTTAAAGCTGTTATATGTAGGTACAAATTCCCAAAGTTTCAAATATTTTGGTCCATCTGGTGAAGTATGGCAGTTCCTTAAAGTTGATAGGGGGTAAATATTCGAATTTTTTTTGAACTCACTTGACCTAAATTTTCTAAAAAACTACTCAATCAATTGAAAAACGAGTTTCGGTTCCTTAAAGTAAATATAAATACCTTTAATTAAGTGTATTGATATGTAAATTTTTTTATGTCTATGTAGAGTATGGTTGGAATATGTACGAAAAATTGGCGAAAAACCGTACTTTTAACCATTTCGAAAGCCACAGGACAACTAAATGAACAAAATTGGGCACTCTGTTAACACTTTCTAGTAGTAGAAAGTCCTAACTTTCTAAAATGGTGTCAATCTTGACAATCGGACTGCAGGTTTGGAAGTTATTGCCAGTCAAAATTTGGTAAAAATTTTAAATCCTCAAATATTTTATTCTAAAATTTTAACCTAAATTCTCACTTTTTTCACAAAACATGTCCAAATTCTTTATTTTAGGTTATTTTGACAAAAGCAATCTATTTTTGATCAAATTTTAAAGAAATTTTTTAAAATTTACCAAGATACAGGGTACATGTGCTCCCTGACGACTTGACCCTTTTTCACCTCACTCAAACCGCTATAACTTTTTACAAGATAAATATTTTTTAATTCTGTTTTCTTTAATTGATAGCCTACTACATTACCTTTAAAACGATATCTAATACTTGATGGTTGTGTATGGTCTTGGTCATGATATTGGCCTTGGCTTGTGACCAACCCCTTTCTGGAAAAATCTCTAAAAGACCACTTTTAGATATAGCATTTAAAAATTTAAAGAAAGTCCTCGTGTTATAGATCGAGGGACTTCAGCGCATTTTTGTGTTAGCGATCAGTATTTGATTAGCAAAGTAATGCGTATTAAATAAGTTTAACATGAATATTTTATGACTTAAATAAATTCGACGGCTCGATAACGGTTTTTTGACATTCAAATTTTCTAACGATCAAAATATATTTCAAAATTTCCCGCGTAAATGCACTTGGAAATCATTAATTATAGTATAATTAACAATTTTGCGGAGAATTTTCATATATTAAAATGGTTTGTTATTTAACGGGTTTTTGAAATTCAAATTTTCTAACGGTCAAAATATATTTGAAAATTTCCCGCGTATTTAATGCACGAGAAAATGATTAATTATAGTATAATTAACAGTTTACTGCAAAGAGTTTTTGGGTTTGTAATTTAACGGTTTTTTGAAATTCAAATTTTGTAACGGTCATTAAATATTTGAAAATTTCCCGCCAAAAGTTGCACTAGAAGATCATAAATTATAGTATAATTAACAATGTATGGGTTTTTGTAAATTAAAAGAATTTGTCATTTAACGGTTTTTTGAAATTCAAATTTTCTAACGGTCAAAATATGTTTGAAAATTTCCCACGTTTTTATTGCACTAGAAAATCATTAAATATAGTGTAATTAACAATTTTTGTGGGGAATTTTCATATATTAAAACGGTTTGACTTTTAACGGTTTTTTGAGATTCAAATTTTCTAACGGTCAAAATATATTTGAAATTATCCCACTTGAAGTTGGCTCTATTGTATTGAAATCAAAAAATCATTAATTATAGTATTAAACGATGGTTTTGAGATTTTTAACTATTCGTCGCCGCAATAACTCGATGGCACAGAGCTAACGCAAAAAACTAGAACTCTCTACGATGTCTAGATCAAAAGTTTTTGCAAGCAGCCAGCCGACCGAACAAAGTGCATTATTAAGCTACCTTTTTAAAACAAGTTCCAAAAATGCGCTAAAAACAAATTATCCCTTGTATTTAAGTTATTTATGATCAATTATGACTATTACGAGTGTTTAAACTCAAATTTTGTGTTTTGAAACTTTTTGATCTTTATAGGTAGTCCTTTTGAAAATAGCACCTAGTCATTTTTTTGTAGCTTCCTGTGAATATCAGATTGTTTCCAAATTGCAAAATTTGAGTTTAAACACTCGTAATAGTCATAATTGATCATAAATAACTTAAATACAAGGGATAATTTGTTTTTTAAATGCTATATCTAAAAGTGGTCTTTTAGAGATTTTTCCAGAAAGGGGTTGGTCACAAGCCAAGGCCAATATCATGACCAAGACCATACACAACCATCAAGTATTAGATATCGTTTTAAAGGTAATGTAGTAGGCTATCAATTAAAGAAAACAGAATTAAAAAATATTTATCTTGTAAAAAGTTATAGCGGTTTGAGTGAGGTGAAAAAGGGTCAAGTCGTCAGGGAGCACATGTACCCTGTATCTTGGTAAATTTTAAAAAATTTCTTTAAAATTTGATCAAAAATAGATTGCTTTTGTCAAAATAACCTAAAATAAAGAATTTGGACATGTTTTGTGAAAAAAGTGAGAATTTAGGTTAAAATTTTAGAATAAAATATTTGAGGATTTAAAATTTTTACCAAATTTTGACTGGCAATAACTTCCAAACCTGCAGTCCGATTGTCAAGATTGACACCATTTTAGAAAGTTAGGACTTTCTACTACTAGAAAGTGTTAACAGAGTGCCCAATTTTGTTCATTTAGTTGTCCTGTGGCTTTCGAAATGGTTAAAAGTACGGTTTTTCGCCAATTTTTCGTACATATTCCAACCATACTCTACATAGACATAAAAAAATTTACATATCAATACACTTAATTAAAGGTATTTATATTTACTTTAAGGAACCGAAACTCGTTTTTCAATTGATTGAGTAGTTTTTTAGAAAATTTAGGTCAAGTGAGTTCAAAAAAAATTCGAATATTTACCCCCTATCAACTTTAAGGAACTGCCATACTTCACCAGATGGACCAAAATATTTGAAACTTTGGGAATTTGTACCTACATATAACAGCTTTAAAATGAGATATCTACGAAGAATTTTGGTGAAACTTTTCCTTAAAAGTTCAATTGCACTTTTTTTTCGATTTTAGACCAGTGTGTACTGTACAAAAATCCTTCAACATGCTTCACATCAGGAAATGTGAAAAGTTTATTTGAAAGAAATAATTTTGGGTTTGAAGTTCTTTCAAGTAAATAACAAAGTTTTAGCAGGTTTCCTGAAAAAGTGTGGTTTCCTTCCTCAAGCTTGTTGTTCACAACACGAAAGCTTTTTCTTGATACGTGACGCTAACTTTCTTTTATTTTATTTTGTTGAGAGATTTTTGTTAATTTAATTAGATTTTTGCATACGGAAAACTTTTGAAGTTATGAAGTACGCTGTACTTGTCTTCATTATTTTTTAAGCTCATGTGGCTTACGATGCTTTGAAGTTTGGAATAAATAATTTTTTTCTTTGAGTTTTTTTTTGAAGGGAAATTGTGTTTGGCATTGAAAAATAAAATTCATTTAAAATTAGTAGACTCTTTTGCACACAAGAAATCTTTTTTGTTTTTGGAAAGGTAGAAACCTGAGAATGGGACACTAAGGGTAATGTTTGAATCAGGTGATTGGTCAAAAATTCAAAATTCCTGAGGTTCATTCATTTATGAAATAATATATTTTTTAAAAAATAATAATTTGGTGAAGGAGACCCCTGTCTGACCCCCCCCCCCCTTGAATACGCATCTGAGAAGAACAATTAAAATATTGTAATTAAATATCACTCATCTTACAAGTTCTGGGGCAATTTACCTTGACTATTTCGTAAATTACAGCTATTTCAATATACATTACATGAGAATTAGTCAGGTAACCCACCCCAAAAGATAATTAATACATAAAAAATGTTTAGAAATAGCAAACATAAAGTAAACACAACATCCATCATTTATCAAGCCATACCTCCTGATTAAAGCTTAAATGATTCAGCCATTCTACGTATCACACCAAAAAAAGCTACAAACATAAACTCTTATGAATCAATGCATGTTAAATTGAAAGTAAAACAATTCATTCTAGTGTAAATAACTTGATTGATGAACGTTTTCATATAAAAATCAATAAATAAAGTATAATGTGCATGATAAGTAATAACAGTAGAGTGAAATGAAATTGACAAATTATCATACGCCCCATTGATGTATGAATATAATTCCTATCGAGGAGGATGTATGCATAAGAAATGACAACAAAAGTCTACGAACTCTGAGGCGGGTATAATATTCATGAATATCAAATTTCAAGCTTAGTGTTATGAATATAATTGCTTATTGATACAATGTAGACGGTTCATTAGACATCACAATATGTAAATATTTAACCAATACCTTTCGTCGGAAGTCAATTAAGATGTCGACATAAAAACGACTTTTTTATGATTTATAGAAAAATTTTATTTCGTATAAAAAATATTTTTTAACACGTATAGAAAAAAGAATGTAAATAAGCCTTTTTAAATGGCAGCGAATGCTTGCTCCAGGTCATTTATCAAGTCTTGTGAGTCCTCAAGGCCAACAGAGATTCTAATCAATCCATCAGTTATTCCCAGTTCAGCGCGTTGAGCTTCTGGCACAGATGCATGCGTCATAACGCTCGGCAATTCCGCTAAGCTTTCATATCCACCAAGAGATTCAGCGAGTGTGAAAACTCTTAATGTTTCCAAAAACTTAGACGACTGGGCTAATGTTGCGTCCTTAATATAGAACGACATGATACCGGAATGCCCAAAGGTCTGTGACAAAGCAATTTTATGTTGAGGATGTGATGGCAATGCTGGATGTAAAACTTTTCCAACTTTCGGATGAGCCTCAAGCCATTTAGCAACAATAACTGAATTTTGGAAATGCTGTTCCATTCTCAACGATAAAGTTTTCAAGCTTCTATTGACCAAATAGCAATCAAATGGTGATGGAACGATTCCTGTTCAAATAAATTGGAAATATTTTAATTGAGGATGAAATTGAGTTGAGGAATTAAGAAATTGTGGATTATAGGAAATTTTGTAGACTAAAATAGAACTGAACAAACTGGCAAAGTTACAACCAAAAATCCCACCAAAAATTCTTCATCCAAAGAACCCCTAACAAGTAACCCACAAACTTTATTTGTTGCTCGTAAAGATAAAGTTCATCATTCTTCACGTTAACCTACATAACAATGTTCGATGATAAAGTATCAGAAAACATGTTTTGTTTAAAAATTATTGGAATTAAAAGAAAACAGAAAAGGGAGTCAGCTTGCATATTTTCATCTATAACGAGTTAACCCTTCTATTCAATTACATAATTTTCATTCATCTCATGCCTTTTAGGGTGAATTTAGAACAAAAAACTAATGAGAAAAATAAGAACGATACGGAAAGCTCATCTGTATCATTTTTGGGGTCGTTGACTTGTGATATCTGACATTTTAGGAAGAAGGACTCTAAATTTTTTCAATATTTCAATGCCTGCATGGACAAAGGATACAAAAATTCTCAATTTTAAGGTAGACATCATTTACGAACATCCCATTCACATAAATTTACCTGTAGCATTTTGGTAGAAACGGAGCCTTTCATGAAGCTCATCGCTATTTGTTGCAGCGCTTCCCATAACAACATCCGTGTGTCCATTCATATATTTTGTTAATGAATACATTACGATATCAGCACCAAGATCCAATGGACGTTGGAAATATGCAGAGAGGAAGGTATTATCGACGACGAGGAAAGCTTTTGTTTTAGCATGAACAACCTCGGCAACTGCTTTGATATCAATAACTTTCATGCATGGATTTGTTGGTGTTTCCATCCACACGAGCTTAACATTTGGCTTTATTGCTTTCTCCAAGTTCTTCAAATCCGTTAAGTCAACAAATTGTACGTCAATGCCCATATTTGCAGCTAGATTTCTGAACAATCTGTTAGTACCTCCATAAATGTCATCGCCAGTGATTATTCCATCACCAGTCTTAAGCATTGACAGAATTGCGGTTTGTGTTCCCAATCCAGAGGCAAAAGTCAGTGCATATTTTGCATTATCAAGTCCAGCCAAGCATGTTTCAAGGACATTTCTCGTGGGATTACCAGAGCGACTGTATTCAAATCCTGAATGAATGCCTGGTGCTGATTGTTTGAATGTTGTTGACAAACTTATCGGCGGTACGACAGCTCTAACACCCAAAAAAGGTAAAAATAGACATAAAATTGAGATTAAGAATGAATTTGAAGGAAAGAAAGAAAAAATCCAATTTATTTACCGACTGTTCCATTGTTCAGGCTTTTGTCCATTGTGAATGGATTTTGTTGCAAAGCCCGGAGTTTGCTTCTGAAAACCGAGTTCCTCTCCAAAAGTCAATCTGCTGGAAACAAAGAAAAATTATTACTTTTGCGTTACAATCTGATTCTTTTTATTCTATGTATGTCCTTTAATTTGTTTTCATGGGAATGTGTCTGTGGCATTTCACAATAAAAATAAAATATAACAAGAATGGAAGGACATTGCGTGAAAAGGGAAAAGAATTTGTCACTTCTTCTTATCCATGACATGGCGAAAAATTACTTAATGAGAATGACACAAATTTCATTATTCAAGCATGCAAATCTTGTGAACGAGTTGATGGAAAATTTTTGACTTTATTGATGCACAACGCATTTTAATTATACACTGTGATGACTTTATAAGGTGATTAAGACTTTATTAATGAATTTCATTAATTTTGTAGGTTATCCAAAAATAGATGAAAAAAATATTAATATTAATTTTTATTCACGAAATGTATAGTCACACATATAATTCCATTTTTTTCTGGCTTGCTGACAGATTTAAAACGATTTTACAGGAATTTCGTAACATATCAAGAACAAAGAAAAGTATTTTAATCCAAATTAAGGGCAAATTTGTGGCAATCTAGTTCAAGGTTTTAAGGACATTGTACTAAAGTGTTCCAGATGAATAATGCTGTTATTGCTGCCTACTTCTTATAAATTTTAATTTAGACTTGTCTGTAATATAGATTGGTTAGATCCAGTTCAAACCTCAGATACTACGTCTTGACCTAAATTGTGAGATGTCTGACCTACCCACCCTAAACTTGATTTTTTCAATAGTTTACCCTAAGCTCTACTATATGATAAGCAACATAAGAATTGATTCGATATAAAAGCCTCTGAATGTCCTTGACTCCAAAACAATAACAATTCATAAGGAATTAATCTCAAAAAAAGTATCAGAACATCTGCGAATCTTGCTACACAAACATCATTACTTTCTGATTTATAAACAATGCTCATATGTGTGTTTTTCTTTGTATGGAAGAAGAATCTATCCGGAAAACCTAAGACAAAGCATGAACAAAAGCACTTTTCTACCCAATAAATTATATTAAAGATGAGCAAGGAAAAAAATAGAGGGAAAATGTTACAAAACCATAAAATGTGATGTGATGATTGAAGAAGGGGAGATGGAAAAACATGTGAATGGGAAAATAGTAACAAATTTAATTACGAGAGATGTATGGGAAATTTTACCGGGGTGGGTCTTTAGGGGGATCATTCATAAATGACGTCAATGAAAAAATTGGAATTTTTAGTATTTTTGACATTGCCATAGAAAAATATCTTGCATGGACTGTCACAAAGACTAAATACATCCCCTACCTTAAATGTTGGACATCATTTGTGAACGACCCCAAAGGAGCTATTCATTGTCGTTCATTCAGGAATTTAATTTGCATTAATTTGACTTAATTAACATAAATTTAAACGGGCTCAAGACAACAAACAGGCATTTAAGAGCTTTAATCTTTATTTCTATGCTCTCGCCTCTTGTTGTCTTATCAGCATATGAGAAATTCTCTCTCCTTATTTACGAACAGCAGATTATTTAAAGTCGTGTTGCTTTTGCTAAGTAATTATTTTTTAGAATATAAATTATGACAGCATAAAGTAAATAAAAACAAGAAATTTGTTCATGATAATGCTTGTCAATTACATACACGAGCAAAGACTATGACGTATTAATGTGGGATCATCAAGGTGAAAGAGTTCATTTATGAATGACAATCTCTCTATTATTCTTCATCAAAATGACTCAAATTGAAATTAATGTGATTAATGATAAGTTTATTGCATAAAAGCAGAAGGTAATTAATTTTATTATAGTTTGACGTTGTTATTGCGTTGGATGTCTTTGAGGATATTTTATCAGGTTTATGATGAATCTGTTAAGGATTGGTGGAAGTACAAAGTACGTTTGGAAGGGTTTGGATAAGATTTTGCTATGAATTGTGTGATTTTGAAGATAGTTTAATTTATATAGACATTCTTATGAAAAATCATACATGTTAAGATATTTGACCATACCATATCCCCATCCTGCTTGACGGGATGCTCATTTATTAAAAATTGAACTCCTTTCGAAAAATTACTGTCTACAAATCTGAGCAACGTCCCAAAAAGTAGGAAAAATCATCAACAAAACCCAACGAAAAACCTGATGAAATTTTTACAAAGTTTCTTTTTATTTCACGTTTGGCAGTTTAAACTCAATTATTGCTATCAAAATAAACAGCGATTATGGTTTAAATGGCAATTACGAACTGCTGACAACTATTTTTATTGGTTCAAGTTTATCATAATTTTCTACTTATAGCAATTTTCTGTTGCTTGGAATTTTTTTATTATTAAATTTCTATGTGAATGGAATTTTCTATTTGAATGCTTATGAGGAGCATTAAGTATCTGGACATTTATTATTCAGAAAGTGAAGCCATAGAAAATCTCTTCAAAGGAGCACTTAATGGGATTCATAGATTATAGTGAGATTAAGAGATTAATTATAATGATTTAAATTTTATTTAATGAAGCTTTAATTTCGAGCATCTACAGAAAGACAAAGAAGTTACTGCCAAACCCTCAAAATTCTAATTTATCAAAAGTTTTTCTAGTAAAAATATACGCGCCATTAACTTTGCTATCATAGTTCAACTTCTTAGACGATATCACTCAAATTACAAGGATCGATATCTCTCATGGTACCGCAAAAACATTTTAGACACAATATTTATAGCATCAGTAAAATTTATAGGCTAACTATAGTAAACACATAAAGTTTGAAACATTTTCATCTCCTAACTATGAATTTCTACATAACTAGTCACTTTTGGGAATTCCAACTACCTGAGAAAGAAGTTTACACCTGTAATTTTATTGTCTAATAAAAGTCTATTTTATACCTAATGTAAGTAAGTAATGTGTCTAAGACGTTCAATACAGATCACTATTTTTAGATAATTTTATAAATGAGATGGATGTCAAGGTTAACATACTTTCTTCTATTCCTCACTCCGTCTACTTATTCTTATCACACAGAGTACGACAAAAATGAACAGAAAATGTTTCATTCAACAACGCTAGTCTTGCTACGTCATTATGACACACATTAAAATTATTTCACATTAAATTTAATCTCATTTTTATGTTCTAAAAATAAATTATGTGCGATTTAAGACTCGCTTTCTGTTGAAATTTATAACAAAAAGAGTTTGATGAACTTATCGATTTTTTTTGCTTTGTTTCATGAAAATTGATATCTTTTAGGTCTTTTTCCATTTATTCTAGTTCACGTGGAATAAGTTCAAAAAATGCCACAAATTGAATGATAATGAAATTAATTTTCAACTTACTTCGACATTTTATCAGTCTAATGAGCTGCTAGTAATTCACTAAAGTAATTAATAATGTATGAACACAAAGAAGTAATTTAATTCCGAGGGAGCGTGCGAACTAAATGACAACAAAATTGAATTGAGACTGAAAGTCTTCTGCATTTATTGAGAAGCTTTTTAATACATCCTATACATATGTATGTAGGCATATTATAAAAAATTCATTACTCTCTTTGTGATGTTACAACGTCACGCGTAAAAAAAGCCGGCATGCATATATTCAATTGACCATGTCTTCTTTGTTCATACGATAATTTTTTTTCTTTAATACATTCACACTTTACTCTCTTATGACATTCATTTTCTCTTCCTTCTTGTCTTATTTCTTTCTCATTTTTCGTTCCTTTCCCTTTTCTCTTCGTCTATCTCTTTACGGTGAGAGACAATTTTTTTATTAAGATAAATATGACTCTTAAGGAAGATATATCATGTTATTTTTATATTTTCCACATTTTGTAATGCTTTTTGTGTTTTACTCACTTTTCCATATTTTCGATGTTGTTAATTTCGAATTTTTTGGACAATATTTTTTCTTCAGCTTAATTAAGAATTTTTCTGACATTAACCACAAATTAGATGTCTATTTTTGTAAACAAGTTTTTGCCCACAATTAGTGGGCCGATTTACTGTGAATTTATTGTAAATTTTAGCTATTTCAATATACATTACATGAGAATAAGTCGGGTAACTCTGAGGCGGGTATAATATTCATGAATATCTACATTGCTTATTGATACAATGTAGACGGTTCATTAGACATCACAATATGATTAATAGAAAAATTTTATTTCGTATAAAAAATATTTTTTAAAAAACGAATGTAAATAAGCCTTTTTAAATGGCAGCGAATGCTTGCTCCAGGTCATTTATCAAGTCTTGTGAGTCCTCAAGGCCAACAGAGATTCTAATCAATCCATCAGTTATTCCCAGTTCAGCGCGTTGAGCTTCTGGCACAGATACATGCGTCATAACGCTCGGCAATTCCGCTAAGCTTTCATATCCACCAAGAGATTCAGCGAGTGAGAAAACTCTTAATGTTTCCAAAAACTTAGACGACTGCGCTAATGTTGCGTCCTTAATATAGAACGACATGATACCGGAATGCCCAAAGGTCTGTGACAAAGCAATTTTATGTTGAGGATGTGATGGCAATGCTGGATGTAAAACTTTTCCAACTTTCGGATGAGCCTCAAGCCATTTAGCAACAATAACTGAATTTTGAAAATGCTGTTCCATTCTCAACGATAGAGTTTTCAAGCTTCTATTGACCAAATAGCAATCAAATGGTGATGGAACGATTCCTGTTCAAACAAATTGGAAATATTTTAATTGAGGATGAAATTGAGTTATGGAATTAAGGAATTGTGGATTATAGGGAATTTTGAAGACTAAAATAGAACTACAGACTGAACAAACTGGCAAAGTAACAACCAAAAATCCCTCCAAAAATTCCTCATCCAAAGAACCCCTAACAAGTAACCCACAAACTTTATTTGTTGCTCGTAAAGATAAAGTTCATCATTCTTCACGTTAACCTACATAACAATGTTCGATGATAAAGTATCAGAAAACATGTTTTGTTTAAAAATTATTGGAATTAAAAGAAAACAGAAAAGGGAGTCAGCTTGCATATTTTCATCTATAACGAGTTAACCCTTCTATTCAATTACATAATTTTCATTCATCTCATGCCCTTTAGGGTGAATTAAGAACAAAAAACTAATGAGAAAAATAAGGGCTCTAATTTTTTCAATATTTTAATGCCTTCATGGACCAGGGGTACAAAAATTCTTAATTTCAAGGTAGACACCATTTATGAACAATCCCATTCAGATAAATTTACCTGTAGCCTTTTGGTAGAAGCGGAGCCTTTCATGAAGCTCATCGCTATTTGTTGCAGCGCTACCCATAACAACATCCGTGTGTCCATTCATATATTTTGTTAATGAATACATTACGATATCAGCACCAAGATCCAATGGACGTTGGAAATATGCAGAGAGGAAGGTATTATCGACGACGAGGAAAGCTTTTGTTTTAGCATGAACAACCTCGGCAACTGCTTTGATATCAATAACTTTCATGCATGGATTTGTTGGTGTTTCAATCCACACGAGCTTAACATTTGGCTTTATTGCTTTCTCCAAGATCTTCAAATCCGTTAAGTCAACAAATTGTACGTCAATGCCCATATTTTCAGCTAGATTTCTGAACAATCTGTTAGTACCTGCATAAATGTCATCGCCAGTGATTATTCCATCACCAGTCTTAAGCATTGACAGAATTGCGGTTTGTGTTCCCAATCCAGAGGCAAAAGTCAGTGCATATTTCGCATTATCAAGTCCAGCCAAGCATGTTTCAAGGACATTTCTCGTGGGATTACCAGAGCGACTGTATTGAAATCCTGAATGAATGCCTGGTGCTGATTGTTTAAATGTTGTTGACAAACTTATCGGCGGTACGACAGCTCTAACACCCAGAAAAGGTAAAAATAGACATAAAATTGAGATTAAGAATGCATTTGAAGGAAAGAAAGAAAAAATCCAATTTATTTACCGACTGTTCCATTGCTCAGGCTTTTGTCCATTGTGAATGGATTTTGTTGCAAAGCCCGGAGTTTGCTTCTGAAAACCGAGTTCTTCTCCAAAAGTCAATCTGCTGGAAACAAAGAAAAATTATTACTTTTGCGTTACAATCTGATTCTTTTTATTCTATGTATGTCCTTTAATTTGTTTTAATGGGAATGTATCTGTGGCATTTCACAATAAAAATAAAATATAACAATAATGGAAGGACATTGCGTGAAAAGGGAAAAGAATCTTTCACTTCTTCTTATCCACGTTCACGTGGAATAAGTTCAAAAATGCCACAAATTGAATGATAATGAAATTAATGAGCTGCTAGTAATTCACTAAAGTAATTAATAATGTATGAATACAAAGAAGTAATTTAATTCCGAGGGAGCTTGCGAACTAAATGACAACAAAATTGAATTGAGACATTACTCTCGCTTTTGTGATGTTACAACGTCACGCGTAAAATTAACCGGCATGCATATATTCAATCTGTCTGTTATATTGACCATGTCTTCTTTGTTCATTCGATAATTTTTTTTCTTTAATACATTCACACTTTACTCTCTTATGACATTCATTTTCTCTTCCTTCTTGTCTTATTTCTTTCTCATTTTTCGTTCCTTTCCCTTTTCTCTTCGTCTATCTCTTTGCGGTGAGAGACAATTTTTTTATTAAGATAAATGTGACTCTTAAGGAAGATATATCATGTTATTTTTATATTTTCCACATTTCTTTATAGAAAATAAAAGATATTATGAACATTTTTTGCGACAAGTAAACTTTGAAAAATTTCTTTTTCATTTTAATCGTAATGCTTTTTGTGTTTTACTCACTTTTCCATATTTTCGATGTTGCCTGTTGTTCACTTTGACTTAAATGTGCTTCTGTTAGTTGAATTCTCAAGAATTTAACTTAAAAAACTTAACTTTTAATAAAAGTGTCACAAATATTCGCCAAAACACTTTCAAGGAAACTGAAACTTTGCAAAACATTCTTTGCATCACTTTTCCATCTTAAATTCAAATTTCAAATTGTCGTTAAATTTTAGGAATTCTTGTCTGTTAAATTATTTCAAAGTTGATAAACTTTATCGTGAATTTATGGATGCAGCGCCTAAAATTTCCAAATACATAATAACTCAACAACTTTTAACCACAATTTAGTAAAATAAATGAACGAAAACTTGAAAGATAACATGAATAGTAAGGGAAAGAACATTGTAACTGACAGGAAAATTGTGTATTTTATGTGGGAAACAAATGGAAATTTAAATGGGCTTTCTTCTCGTTTGTTGAATGACAAAACAAATACTTCAGAAATCATAAGTCAAAGAAGACTCTTGTTAATATTTAAATTATATTTCATTTCGGTCATGGTCACTATTTGTCGACAATAATATTTGCAAAATGTCTCATGTAGATGAACTTTTCTCAAAAATGTAATTTTAAATTGCACGAGTCAAAATGCAAAATAGTTTTATAAGAAGCATGTAAACAAGTTTCAGTTTTTGTAATAGTCGATTTATTATCTCAGTTATGTGAATTCTTAAAATAATATTAACATGAATATACACATCAAAGGGATGAATGCTTTATTATTTACAAAATTTTGCATCAATATTTACATAAATGTTAGTTATCTTCTCAATATATTCAATTCCTTTAAATTGTTTTAAGGCTTTTAAATTTGATTATTGTAAATTTTTCTCGCAATTCAATTTATTCATTCGATCGATAATCTCAAGACAGCTTTTTATCCATTATCAAACTCTCTTACATCGTCTTCTTTAATAGTCAATAGAGCACTTCTTTATCTTTCATCGTATACCTCATTAGATATGCATCACAGAGCATTTAACGCCTGATTTAAATCCTCGATTAATATCTCAGGATCCTCTAAGCCGCATGATAGACGAATTAAATTCTCTAAAAATCCCAAATCATGTACTTCTTCATCTGAGAATGATGTCGGAACAACGAACCATAAAAGTGGGGCTTGTGCCAATGACTCACATCCACCTAAACTATCAGCCCACATAAAAACTTTCAAGTGCTTTAAAAAACGTTTTGTCTCTTCCAATTTTGCGTCTTTTATGTAGAAGCACAAACTACCGCCATGACCATAACATTGAGATAAGGCTAGCTTGTGTTGAGGATGAGTCGAAAGGGCGGGATGTAAAACACCACTGACACGTGGATGATGCTCCAAAAATTTAGCAATCAGTAAAGCATTTAAGGAATGTCGTTCCATTCTTAATGCCAAAGTTTTTAAACTCCTTATCACTAATGCACAATCGAAGGGTGAAGGCAAAATGCCTGTTATTTGTTGGGTAAATTTAATTTTCTCGTAAAGTTCTTTACTGTTGGTTGAGATACTTCCCCTAGACATGAGAATAAAAAAAATACAGTAAGATGAACAAAAGGCAAGTAAGGTTGTTAGTCTTGTGAGTGTGTGGTGTCAAGTGCGAATTTTGGATAGAATTTTACATGAAAAACTAAGTTGAGGTAAATAAATATAAAATAATAGATAAATCCATTATATCATCTGCTTTGTTTTGAGGTGCTTTCATTAGGCAAGAGAAAGAGGCTATCTGGACCAAACAGAATTTGAAATTGAAATGTGAGTTTTTCCTTGTGGTCAATTTCTTACTACCAGAAGCTATCTTGAATTTTTGGGGGTATAGGCTGGCAAATGCTCTACAGTATATCTCTAAAATATGTGAAAAAATCACTTAAATAAGAGTCAACATAGAAAAAAAAATTAGACAAGCTAAAAAATGTTTTGAAGGGTACTCTGGGGGATATCCTCAAGGATGCGTCTGACTCAGTCATCTAGCTTGAATTATGGATAATTAGGTTCAGAGTACAAAGTATTCCAAGTCTGTCAAAGCATGCACTCAAGCTCAGTCACCTCAAAAAACCAGCCAGAGATAATAGAAGGAAGTGATGAGGAAAGATGACTATAAGGAAGTTTAAACAAGATAGATAAAATAATTACATTACAACATCATTGTGGCCATTCATGAATTTGGTTATGGAATATGAAACAACATCCGCTCCGAAGTCTAAAGGCCTTTGAAAATAGCAACTGAGTGGTGTATTGTCAACAACAACAATAGCATTACTCTCTTTGTGTACGATATCTGCAATTGTCTTTATATCCGATATGAGCATCATTGGATTGCTTGGTGTCTCCACCCATACCATTTTTGTGTTGGACTTAAGTGCCTTTCTCACCTCATCAGGCTTAGTCATATCAACAAAATCTACTTCTAGTCCTATATCAACTCCAGTCTCTCTAAACAATTCAATTGTTCCAGTGTAAATATTATTTCCGCATAATATTGAGTCGCCTGCTTTAAGCATTGCCATCAAACAGCTTTGACCGGCTGTGCCAGATGGAAATACTAGTGCATATTTACCATTGTCAAGGGCTGCCAATGTCTGTTCAAGAATTATTCTTGTGGGATTTTCTGTATTAAATTCATTGCCTTTATTATCATTTTGGGACAACGATGCTGACGATACTGATGTTGACATATAAATCGGTGCAACTATCGACCTGAAAATGAATTTTCATTATTTTACTATATAATAATACAAACACAAAAAAATGATAATAAATTCATATGCGTTATCAATAGCTTACCGGCACAGCAATTGTTCTGGTCTATATCCACTGTGAATAGCTTTTGTTGCAAAGCCTGACTCTTGCCGTAAAAATCCAATGGCTTCATTATCTGTCAAACTAAGTTATTACGTGAGCAGCAGCAGCAGCAGCACAACAACATCGAGAACGAAAGGAAGGAAAATCAAAATGAATCATTGAACTTTTTTTGGTACTCGTACGCTCTTTATAAACACGAGACGAGTTTAGAGATAAACAACAAAATACTTTTCATACATGTGGGAGAGAGAGAAAGATAAATGGCGCGAAATAGATTATTTTATGGTTTTGAGAGAAGCAAAAATTTTCCTCATGTGAGCACTCGCGAGGGTGGAAGAAGATCCACGAAAAGCTGATCAAATTGTTCATGAGGAATGAGATTTTACTCAACTCTTTTAATGGGTTATAAAATGTTTGGTGATTTATTTTAGCTGTGCGTGGTTTGTGGACTGATCAGCTGTGGGCATCCGTTTGTCATTAAGGAGAATTATCAAGAATTTAAGGCTGACAATTATTGAGTCTTTTGGATTTTTTGGATGAGAATGGATCTGACATGTTTATTCTATGATCCAGACAAGAATGGGAGTCAAAGTTACCCCTGTCATATGAACCTGTGAGGTTTTAAGGTATTTTTACCCCCAAAAATCTCAAAAATACAAATTTTAGAATCAAATGCGCATTAATCCACACAAAAATCAAATTTTAAATTTCCCGTGTCGACTGCTTGCATTATTTTAAAGAGCAAGCTATTTTGTTTTGATGGGATATATTTACTTATGTGAATTTTTTCATCATTAATCTTTCGTCTTTCCATCCACATCTGAATGCCATTTTCTCTCTTAAATTGATTCTATATTTAATGCTGGATTCAAATAATTTAATTAATCCTTTCATTTCCTTCACATTTTTACACAAATTTTCACATGAGCACACTACTGAGTATGAATAAAGCCATATCAAAACTACAGATCTCATTCAAAACACACTCCATCACGGAAGATGAATGTGAACGCTTTTATGCCCCAAAGATGATCTCAATAAATTCACAACTCATCCAAAACTTATTCACGTTCATGATACAGTTGTAATTCTTCAGGGTGAAATCGTTTATGCTATTTATTTACAGAATATGCATGCGTGTATATTTTGCTGAGATTTTGACTTCATAGAGATGAAAAATTTACTCTCTACAGTTCCATGTAAACTGTCTGTGCCATCTATCTCTCTTCACACGTTTTTTAACGCCCACTTTGACAAACATTTATGTTTCATATTTATATTTTCGTAATTTATTGCAAGCAACGTTCTCTCATCTGGTTGATACGGCGATGAAAAGTAGAAAAGAGATGTCTTTTGCAAAAGGAAAACTTATTATGCAATCATAAAAGTGCGCAGGTAATTTAATTTTTTATTTTCTACTTTATTAAAATTCATATTTCATATTCTGCATTGCATATTGTAATATTTCATGTACATTGTTATACCCACACCCGTGAGGATCTTCTCTCGGTGTAAAAAATATCCACAATGTACATATTTAATGCAGATGCAATTAGATAACTTTATGTTCTCTTTCCCGAGCAGCACAGATTTATTTTTTTCCGCCAAAAAATTGGATTTTGGCATTTGGGTGTTGTAAGGTCACTTTTGAAGCTAGTTTCTTGGGTATACTACTAGAAGGTACCCAAGAATACTCAAGGTTACACTCCCGCAAGGGTATAATAATCTATAAGGACGTCATAAATATCAAAACTGTCCTTCTTCCGGTGGAAATATTTTTTTTGGTAACAAAGAGCTCACAAAGGTCAACCAGATGGACGTCATGGTGTTGCCACATGGGTTCCATGAAAAAAATGTGCCAATCGAAGCTACGACATGACGTCACCATAATTTTTTTGGTCGCAAATTATTTCGTGTGCCGCTCGGGTCTCTTCCACATGACCAACTTGCACTTGCACTTCATCAAAATAGCTTTTCATTTTTGCAAAAAAAAAAAAATTTAAATAAACTCACTGTACGAGTTCATTAGATACACTTTGGTAGCCCATTATTATCCACTTTCTTTTGTGAACTGATTCTTTATTTACTTTTTCACTTTGTAGAAATAAAATTATGAACTCGACTATCGTTCGCAGGTGATGTACTTCCAATGAATACCTTCTTTTCGCGTCTAGATAATTTGCTAAAAAGAGAAAATTTGCTCAATTTAATAAATCAAGACGAAAAGAAATGAGAAGAATTTTTTTTTTGCTGAAAAAAATCTTGTTTTTCATGTGGGAATTCACATTTTCTTCTCAGTTTTTTTCTTTTTTAATTTTAGAGACAAATTGTATATATCGTAAAAAACCACCTAGCACATGATGATGCTGACTGATCATATTTCGTCATTAAGTAAAAATAAGAAAAAAAGAAATTTCGCGAGTTTATTTTTTGCTTTTGAAGAGTAAAAAAACGATTAATTTTCTGTAAAAAAAAGTTTAATGAACGATAAAATTGCTGCATTAGCTTGAGATGAAAATATTAAAAGATTTGTGTCGCTCGGGATTAAAGTGAATAAGCAGATTTATGAATGTTAGATGATTTTTTTTCATGTGAAATATTTTTTTAATTAAAAATCTTCTTTATAAATCTTGTCATTTTTTTAAAAAGAAAATTAAATCAACAGAAAAATAATTTTTCTCACAAAATTAGAATATTTCACAGCTAGGATTTTGCAAATTATGAAACTTATTTCTCAATCTCAAACAATCCAATATTAAATTCACAATCCATAAGGATCTCCACCACTCATCAATTTTACTAAAGCCACTCTTAATTTTTAAAAACACAGCGATAAAAAATTCCCAAAACCCCCAAAAGCCATTTAAATTTTAATTTAATTCGCGGACGTTCAATTTCCTAAACAAATTTTTATTTTCCATCGTGGGCACATCCATCATTTTTCAAGTTTTTTTTTTCGTATAAATTCGTAAAGTGTGATTTGAAAAAAAATGTGTATATTTATTTTCAAACAGAATTTTGTATATCATTAGGTCAGTATTTGCCTCTGACAGTGATTTTCACATTTGCAAAAAAAAATTCTCTCTCTAAAAAAATAAAATAAACAATCACGGACGTGTACCATCGAATGAATAAGCAGAACATGAATCGATGAGAGGGAAAAAGTTTATTTTAGAAAAATAATAGAAGATAACTGTTGATTTTGAGGAAAAAGAAAGAAAAATAAACTCTGGGAGTCATTAAACTCTTATAATGAGATCATAAACAAGAGAATAAAGGGGGTCATTTGGATATTATGTCATAGTCATTCATATCTATCTTCATATTTCAGGGGCGTAGCCAGGGGGTGGTCCTTAGATACCCCCAGTAACGTAGGAAGAGTTTTTGGTACCCGAAGCTATTTTCTACACAGTAACATAGCCTAGGTCACCCCCTTTGGGATGCTATATCCCTTACCATTATGCAATATCCAAACAACACCAAAGCGAGCATGTAAGGGATAGTTAATGGAACGAGACGTGACAATTCAGCTTATGATAATATTAGTTCAAGTATGGAGATAATGCATGATCAAATATCTAATGCATTCATTGCATGAATTCCGTAGGGCTTTTATAATTGCCATAAAATGATATACTTACTTACTTAAATACCATCCCATCATGATGTGAATAATCTCATCACATAAAAGTTGAATGACATAAGGGTGTGGGGGAAGAAAAATTTTAAATTCAAATTTGAAGGAGTGAAGTAAGTAGAAAAGTCAATTGCTGGTGGATAAAGGAGAGAGTTCATTTTTGTATCATATTTCACTGCATAAATTATATTGGAAGGGATTCAGGATACGAAATGAATATTTTACATGATATGAATATTTCAGCAGATTTTTTTTTTGGAATTTAAAATTATTGTTTGAGTTTGGCTGTTGTTGATGGTTTCTGCTGAAAAGTATTTTGTAAGAATTTGTAAGGCATGAGTAATGTGATGGAACATTAAGGAGAGCAGGAATGAAAAACTTTTGAAAATCAATAGAATGTTACTTTAGATCAGACATCAGCAAAATTTTAAATTTTGACCAATTAAAAATAAAATTTTGTAAAGTGACTAGCACTAGGTGCTCGGTAGTGCTATCCATGGGTACCTCTAGGGTAGTGTATACCCCTAGGGTATACCGAGCAACCGGTTCCATCGTACACGTTGTTGACCTAAAAATGTTTAAGAACCTTAAGATCATCTTAACTCTATTTTCCATTAAATCAATCCAATTTAAATATTTTTCATCCACACCAACCTACATATATAGCATCATAAGAATCCACATACCCTCACATCATATCATACCAATATTCTCCTAAAGGGTCGTTCACTTATTACGTTACGCAAAAAAACGAAATTTTAGACCCCCCCTCCACCCTTGTAACAAATTTTCCAAAAAATTTTTTTTCTTTGTTTGACCTGTTACAAAATCTTGGACCCCCCCATCCCCCCTAAAAAGCGAACGTAATAAGTGAACGACCCCTAATCGAATCTCTGCAAATACATTCACAACTCGATTACCTTTGAACAAAAAAAAATTGCATAAAAAAAGAATCGTGATGAGCGTCAATCTAGAATATTTAAATTTCCATTTTCTTTATGGTAGGTAAAGAGATAAATTTCAAATCCATTCTCAATTTCCATTTAAAACTCATACGGTGGATGACTATGTTTATCAGAAGAAGTTCTCTGCTTCAAAATGTTGACATTTTCATTATTGAATATCAATATTTGATTTTTTATATCATTCATACACTCACTTCCATCCTTCCTTGCATCAAAGCTTACTGTTCAAGTTTGTGTAAACGAAGCACTTTGTATGCTTTTGGATTCTACATCTTATCATCCTTTTCTTTATCGGATTTTCATTTTTCTTTTCCTACTTCATATTCCTTCCTAACATCTCTCTTGCTAATGCGAATTGATGATGATGATGATGATATAAACTGACGAAATTATGCAAATGATTTCTCGAATAATTTTTATTTCTTTGGCATAAGAGACATCATCATTGGGAAAGGAAAAGTAAAACGATAGCTTTTTATTGATATTGAAATTTTTATTGAAACATTTTTTGTGATATTAATACGATTTCATGTGCACGTGAGCTCATAAATTTTATCGAGTTTATCATTCATACAAAATTAATATTATGAGACTTGTCATGCGAGTCGATTATATTGAGATAAATTCACGTAAATTGAATATTATTTGGTGTTGTTAACTTGTGAATGGTGATACATTACACTTTAGGCAGTAGAAAGTTCCTCAATTTTTGAATTCATGCAGATAGCAAGCTTACACATAATTGGAAATGATTTTGCATCAAATCAACCAAAAAAGACTATTTATGCAACCTGTCTGATTGGAAATCCTTTACAAAATGATTATTCCATTATCCTCTCAAATGCTACACGAGTTGTAAAGTCGTACTTAAATCTCTTGAAAATAAATATCGTCATTATTGTAAAACTGTAAGATAATCAACAAATAGCTAAGAGCATGTTTCAATTGAAAGGAATAAAAAATGTCTTGCTCAAAACAAGCTTGTGCATGTTCTTTTACCATCCATTTGCTAAGAAAGATATCAAAGGACAATCTCAAAGCTTTGTTATATTTTTGAATGCAAGCTTTAAGTCTGACATAATTTTTATGTCGTTTTTAAGTACAATGATGGATAAAGGAACTTATCAGAACTTGTTTAACTCAGTAGGAATCGACCATCCTTATAAAATCGTTAAAGTAACAAATTTACAACCAAATCGTTCATTCTTATTTACCAACTTGAATTACTGACTAAACGAGAGTATCAAGAATACAATAAAGTATACACAAAGCATCTGTAAAGACCTGGCTGAGTATACAGCTGTTCAACATCAAAGATTCCTTCGAAAAAAAATATTTTTATTTCAAATAAAACAAGAAAAAAATAAATAAAAAGGAATTGCTCTTATTTTCCATCTCCAAAATACAAATTTTTTTATCGTAGAACATTCAGTATTTATTTTACGAATTACGTTCACGTTTACACAGCTATTATACATTCAATTGTATTTTATTATCATTCAAGCGTGGAAGTTATTTGTCTTTAAATTTAAGAGTATTTAAATTTAATTTTTCCATTAAAAGTTGAAATGTAAATAAGATTTATTTCTAGCTTATAATATCCAGCATGCAGGGCTGTATCTAAGGAAGGTTCTTTACTTACAATAGAAAATTTCCGAATACCATCCTGCTCGCATGTGTTCAACAAATAAATATTAAAAGCGGAAAAAGTTTATCATATGCTAAATGCACAAATATGGGAGTGGATGCTTATTATTTTTATAAATTCACAATAATTTAAGGAGATAATTAAAGGATAATAGAGAAATTTATCATGATTATGATGATGCATTACACATGTTGAGCACTTGCATGCTAGTGTTTGAAATAGAATATATATTCAAAATAGGAACAAATACTGGGTGAATGTGTGGAAAGTGGGTCATTTTAAGCTATAGAATTGCTGTATGTATTTTTGGAGTCGTTTGCTTAGAATGTCACATATATAGGACAGTGCTGCTCAAAATTTGAGCTTTAAGCTTCTCAAAAACCCCTAGAAAATTGAAAAAAAAAATCCCAAAAAGGGGTATTTTGTTACCAAACACCCTGATGACCCCCTCTCCCTCTCTGTCACAAAATGTTGATACAAAAAATTTATTTTGTATGCTTTTGCATTGAAGTGTGAAGCAACATCAGACCCTCTCTCTCCCCATTAACACTGGACATCGTTTATGAACGACCCCTAAAAACTTTACTCTTTTTTCCGTTACGTGGGAGAGGGTTAATCTTTGAAAAATCCTTTTTGGTATGTTCCTCGTTTCTTAACCCCAAAAAGTTCTAAAAAGCTCATCAGATTCCACACTCAGCTATTCACTTCATCCTCAAAACCCCACAAAAAATGCTCCTAACTTTCCATGAAACGACCCACTAATAATGATAACAATATGAATGAAAGTGTCAAGACAAGCTCAAAACATGTTCCTGAAAGAGAGTGAGACAAAAACAGCAGAAGCAGCCGACAGAATGTGAAATGTATTTAAATGTCACAAGTTGGTTGTGAAAATTTTATTCACGTTAAATAATTCACATTAACATAATATTACAAGTTGAATACAAAAATTTTGTCTCCTTCGTTGGAGAAAATTCTCAAACTGTTGCTACTGTTGTTTGTTGAAATGAGCTGAGTAGGATGTTTATTATCAGATACGGAGGAAGATGTTTTTGGATTCTCCATTCCATAAGTGTCACAATCTTTGACATTCACATCCATTGTCAACAATTTCGTGCTCGATTTCATTTGACTTGTTTGCGTTTGTCGCATAATCATGTCCTGCAGTTCATTCTCGTCATCATAATACAGAATCTTTTTCTTATTTATTTCGACATGTTGCTTCACTTGCTCCGATATTATTTTAGGCTTCAGACTTAATGTTGACTTCTCAGCATTATTATTATTTTCAATCTCGTTGTTTTTATCAATAACAATATTTTTGTCATCGCCATCGTCTTCTTGTAACAATGAATTGACATATTTTACTCGAGCGAGATTTTTGTCATAAAAATTTTGGCTGTTGTCATTGCCTTTAATTATCCCTGTGCCTTCATTTCCACTTTCTATTGAGAAAGTCGACAAAGACTGCTTACGAAGTTCCCTCAATTTCTCAAAGGCAATTGCTGGTGATTGATTTTTGACTTCTTTTGTGTCCTTTTTCTCCTCCCATGCCTTATTCTTCTCAAATAACTCATCAAATTCATCAAACAATTTCTTTTGATCCATAATGCGATTCGATTTGAAAATGTCAATGGCATCTGTTGCTGATTTCGTTGATGACTCGAGGGACTGACTTTTTGTGTACTTTTTGACCTCAATCTTCTTTAAACTTCCTTGACTTGCTCGTCTTTGTTGATTAGCCCTATTCATTTCGTAATTTTTTACTTTCGTAATTTGTCTTGGCATCGGCGTTGATTTTACTGTAATTGCCTTTTCAACTTTTGGCTTCACGACAGCTATAATTCCGTCCCTCTTCTTCGGCTCAACATATGTTATTCTTGCCGTCTCTGTTGATCCGACAATTCTATAAAGACCACTATCATTCTTCTCCAATGAATCCATTGAAATTGTCGTTGACTGAATGCCAGCTTTTGTCACTTGCTGATATGCCATTTGCTTTGGCTTATGGTGTAAGGCACTAAGATGTGGTGCTAACATTTTCTTCTTTTTTCGAGGCGGTGGTTCAACTTTTGCTTTTATGCTATCCAATTTTCTCGGATTTTCATTATCCGTAAGAATCTCGCACGATTTAAAAATTTCATGATTTCTCTCGACGGACTGAAAACTGTTATTGTCGACTTTTGCAGCTGTCAATTTTATTTTCGATGATGGTAAATTTAATAAAATGCCACGTCGGGCGTTTGCAAGGCTTCGACTACGGTCACATTTTAATGCATAAAGACCAAAATTATCTTTTTTTGGATCAATTTTCTGCTCACGAATCGCTGATGATATTGTTGTAATCCCTGTTGTTGGCAATGGATTTTCGAAAGTCTGTTTTTGTTTTGCTGTATTATTCGCATTATTGGTCGGACGAATTGTTAATTGACTTAAATTGACAATTGAATCGTGACTCCATTGGCGTAGTTTTTTAAATTTTGGAATTTTCATTGATACGGATACAGACGACGGTAATTGATACAAGTCTGCAATATCGAAATTGAATTTTTTTTTTTTTTTATTATTTTGCAAAAAAAAAATGAATGAAATTGGAAAATTAGAATTGAAGGAAAATGAAATTGGAAAAAATCGATAAAAAAATAGCAATAAAGCGGTAAGGTGTGAAAGCACTGAAACAATGTTGTTTTTATGGATCTGACGCATTTTTCCATTAAAGGATTTAAAAATTGCTTTTATAGCTTGTGACTTTTTTTTTTAAAAAAAAATTCATTTTAAAGGGTAGATTGGTGTTTTATTTAGAATTGATTGCAATAAAATATTTGGAAATTGAATAAAAAGTTATTAAGAATTTCAGCAAAGCAAACGGAACCAAAATTGACTGTAACTTTACAGCATTTACATAGTTTATAAAATGCAAGGAAAATATTTGTTTTCTCATCTCTAGAACTTGATTAAGGGATTCAAAGTAGCGTTACATAAAGCAATTAAATTAAATTTTGAACATCGTAGATTGAATGACCCTTGAGTAAATCAACAAACTTCTAAACTTCCATCCAATATATATTTTCCATCAACAATATGCATTTTCTAAAACTAAATTTCCCAAAGCACAATTAAATTTTCTGGTTTCATGCATGTTTATCATCAAATACTTTGCTTACCTTAAAAGCTTTTATTTTGGTTTTTTAAAAAAGTTTTACCAAACCATCTAATGTGAATTCAATTAAAACTCAATCAAGATGTAAGTGACAAACAAACTATATTTAGTGGTTTCAAAATAAAGTTTTTAGCATCCTTGTTACTATACATAAAAGGATTGTGAAGAAATGAGGTACAATTTTTAGAATAGCTAGAGGGAGGCAGGATATCTAAAAATAATTTATTTTGTTTGAAAACCTTGTGACAGAGAGGAAAACAGCTCATAAAATCGTATTTTATGACGAACTATATTTTTGAATGATTTCTAAAAGGAGGAAGTCCAAATGTCGTTCATTGAAAAATTGAATGCTTTTTTTTGGGATTTTCTATAGTTTTCCTTGTCTATTACAATCTTCATTAAGCTTTTTTGTATGATACAGACCCAATCCCCAGGGATATAGCCAAACCCATACCCAAAAAATCTCCTGACACCCCCTCTTAAATATTGCATATTATAAATGAATAAGCAATAACTTTTTTGAAGAATAAAATTAACATACAAAATTAGGACTAAAATCAGGATATTCATGATGTCAACTTTAATTCTACAATGCATTTTAAATTATAACAAGAGCAGCTTCCGCTGGCACCCATTCATGCATGCTTAAAAATTCAGATTCAGCAAATAAATCACACAAATAGTGAGGCACAAAATGCAAACATTTTTGAAACTCAGACAAATTGGAAGCACAAGTGCTGTTAAGAGTATTTTGTCTGCTTTGGAAATCGATATGAGTACTTATAGGAAAATAATTTCACTAATTAGATTATAATCGTAATGGAAAAGGCAAACATATGCTCGAAAAAAAAGATATTAAAAATTTGCAATCTACAAAATTCACTTACTCCTAAAAAAGTCCATATCAATAAATTTTAAATGCAGAAGCGTTTTATCTCTTTTAATGTATTTTATAAAAAAAATTATTTTTATTCTATTTCCTATTTCCACTTATCCGTACGTTTCTCATGCAGTGCAAAAACACGACTGAAAATGGAAAAGCGAAAAAAAATTCTCACTACTTAATTTCTTTTTTTTCACCCAGCATGTCTATATTTGCATTTAATTTTCATTTTCACTTTTATTTGGTCTCGTTCCTATTTTTTTTTCATTCTAGGCAGAGCTTTTTTGGACTGCTCAACCTATTTTTCTACATTTTAACAGCGAATAAATTCTAAAATAAATTTTCACTTTTTATAATCGATGAATAAACGGAAACGAGTTGAAATTATGTTTGAACGTAGAAAAGCGATAGAAATAATGTTACAGAACTTTTTCCCTTTGAAACATTGTTGCTGGATTTATGCTTTAGAGAAAAGTTTATTATTAAAGTTTAGAGGAAATTGAAGCACGATCGAGTTTTAAGTTCTTTTTAACTGAAAGTATATATTTGTTTTTTGTCGATTATAAAATTGATATTGGGTCGTTAACATAGAACGTTTAAGGAGTACGTAATCCCCGAAGACTCGTAGATAGACTTTCAGTGAAATTTTGGATTTTCTGTTTACAAAAAAAATGCTTTTGAGTTAGTTGGGGGTCGTTGATGAGGAATGAAGCAGGGTGGGTCAGAATAATTAAAATTCAAATTTTGATAAACAGGTGCGTAGCTAGAGGGAGGATTTGTCTCCCCTTTCACCCAAAAATTCTTCAATTTAGGGTTTTTGAGAAAATCCTCCCTCTTAAAAATCGTCCATGCCAAAAATTTCAAAATCTCATCTCAAAAAACTTCAGAGAAAAAATTCCTCCAGTTTCGAGGAAATTTCGACATAGAGGCATAGCCAGGGTCTCATAAGTGTGTAATCAAGGGGGTTAGCTGTTGCAAATTTGTGTTTTCTGTTCATACAAGAATTATTTAAAATTCAATAAGTTTGAAATTTTTAGTTCCGTTTATGGGACAGGTTTATCAGCACATACCTAACCCTAGACTTTATTAGTTGATTAGTGGATAGAGGATCTACAGATGCAGGTTTATATTGAGAAACTGACCACTGGTCACAGAGTTATAATTCCCCTTCCTTCCTAAATAGTGGATTTCTTAAGATAACGACCCCTAATTTAATAAGCTAGCATGATGCATGAGTTCAAATATTTTCTTCAAATTCTCCCAAAAATCCCAATTAGTATGACAAGTTGCATTTCAGAAGGAATCAATCTTAATAATCCCAATTAAAATTTGACAGTTTTTCATCGCGGGTTACGTTTCTTCCTAGAATTCTCCCAACAATTCTGATTTTTTTTGTTAACAGAAAAAGAAGGAAAATTATTATCAAAAAGAAAAAGTTTTCCATCTCATTAAACTGTTTGCCAGACACTTTGTAAGCTCCAGAGCATGAAATTTATTAATTGACGGAAAAATCTTGTTCTATTAGTCACAAAGATAAATATTAGCACAAAAATGTGTTTTTGAAAACTTTCGAAACTTATGAATTATTGAATATTTGTCAAGGCGTTGAATTGTATGATTTTCATACTTAATACTCAAGATAGGAGAATCGGAATTGGAATTAAATGAAATGAAGAAGTTATGTACGAACCAAGGCGTGGAAACTATAAAAATATCTGGGATAACCGGGGATATCGAGGATAATATGGGATAATTGGGATATTTCATGTAAAATTGGGATAATATGGGATAATATGGGATATATGGGATAATATGGGATATTTGGGATAATTAGGATATTTTGGGATAAGTGAGGATATTTTGGGATAAGTGAGGATATATAGACTATAGCTAAGGAATTCCTTTATGTTTTAGAAGAGAGATACATATTTATTATTTAGACACTAAATAAATTAAAAATTTCAGTAAAAAATCTCTAAATTGAGAAAAAATAAATGTAAAATAGAAAATTTCTCTTAAATTTAACCTTGATGAAATTTTTTGTATCAAACTTGCATAAAATAATATAATTCACATTCAGTACGTTACTTTGTTTGATTTTTTCAAATTTTGAATAAAAAGTTATTAAATTTACTTATTAATTACATAGTATCTTCCAAGAACAATTATTAAATTTTAAAATTTCATATAAAAATTCATGAAAATCGTGTTTGAACTTGGCAAAATCAAGTCAAATTGACATGAAAACTTTTCTTAAACCATTAAATTAAAGCAATTTGATAATGGTAGTTTAATAAATATTTTTTTAAGAAATATTTTCGATAATTTTTCATTTGTGTTTAACTAATTTTAAATAAAATCTTGAAGATATAATAAAAATTAATCTGTACTATAATGAAATTTCCAAATATTAGAAATATTTTATTAAAATGTTTTATTTAGTGAACTTTTGTTTCAAAATTAAAAAATTTCAAAAGCAAAAATTTATTTCAAAATATTTACATTTGTAATTATTTTATTTTTTTAAACTTAGGAACAGGGGCGTATCCAGAAATTTTTTGAGGGAGGGGTTTTAAATTTTTTTTGTATGGACGGGAAAATTTAGGGGGGTTTGGCATTTTTTCTTGAAAAACCCTAGCAAATTGAAAATTTTTCTCAAAAAGGTTTGACCCCCAAAACCCCCCCTGAATACGCCCCTGCTTAGGAACACATTTGAAAAATGATTAATAAGTAGGCTGACCATCTGCTTGGTTTTTCAGAGGACCGTCCTCTATTTTTGAAATTTGTCTTCTGTCCTCTGAAAGGTTCAATTTGTCCTCTATTTTCATAAAGTGTCCTCTATTTTGGTTAAAATGTCCTCTATTTCCAAAAATTTTTCGCTATAATAATAAGATATATAATAAGATGGACTCAAGCTCCGAACCAAAAACAAGTCGACATAAAAATTGTACTCAAAAATTGAAAATGGGGATGGAAAATTTTTTGTCCTCTATGATTTCAAAAAATATCTGGTCACCCTATTAATAAGGCTCATTTGAGACGAGTTTGAGACCAAAAATGTTTGGTTTTGAGTTAATAAAATCATGAATCTATATCAAAACTATGATATATTATATATATTTGGAAAGATCTTGACATTGTACTGTGACACTGTACTGTAAATTTTATAGCGGATATTCTAATGATGTTTGCCTAATCTAATCTATCTATTGGAAAGTTATATAATGTAAAGAACGAGACAGTGTGTATTGTAATAAAGTATGTATTTGACCAACTTCAAACCTTCAAAGTTCCAACCCTCAATAGTGTAATTAAATTTACTTTACAAATATACTTAGATTAACTCAAGACCTTTCCAAACATATATAATATGTCATAGTTTTGATATATATTCATGATTTTATTACCTTTAAACCAAAACTTTTCTGAGTCTCAAACTTATGTGCAAAGACTCAATTAAGATTAGTTAATTCATTTTACTAACATCTCAATTATAGATAAACATTTATTTTAGTGTCAAATTTCATTTTGAATTAAATTTTTATTGCTAAGTTAGCAAAAGTTTATTATTAATTTAAACAAGTTTTAAATAAATGCGGGGTTCTGATGACAGGTACCTGTCACAGTTACAGATGGCAGAATCTGTCAAAATCTCACCTGTTGACAGATGGTCTGTTTTCATCGACCTGTGACAGGTGGAAACCCTGAATAAATGTTATCTGAAGTTTATTTAAATTTCATCCTATCATGCTTGAAAGTAACGCATTTTTTAATTCTAACGATAATATATTATAACATCAATAGAATTTTACCAACTTTGCACATTTGTATGGACCAAAATGCCGTAAATAATTTGCAATTTGAAACAAATCTTGTAGTAAGTTATAAGAACTTAAAAAATAAAAAAATATTGTAGTAATCACGTTAGATTTAAAAGTTTTGTAGACGACCTAACACATTAAAGCCTACGATATGTAATATCGTAACGTTGAATCAACGCAACAAATAATGTAAATTTAGTTTAAAAACATGAGTAATAGCTCATTTAAATGATGGGATATTGGAACGGATCCTCCTGGATATAAAAATACTTCTAATCTTAAGTTTTAAGTCTAATATCCATCAAAAACCAAATGGAAAACTTTTAACTAAAGATTTATAATGTTTAAGGGTCAAAATACAGATAAAACTTCTGTTAATAATGAGAAAATGTGATATCTGGCATATTTGAATGAACAAATTTTCGGAAAAAAAATTCGAAAAAATTACTTTTTTCTTGGGATAAGTTGGGATATTTTGGGATAATATGGGATAATTGGGATAATATGGGATAATTGGGATATTTCATGTAAGTTTGGGATATATGGGATATTTTGGGATATATTGGGATAATATGGGATAATTTGCATATTTTCATAGTTTCCACGCCTTGGTACGAACTAACAATACTCAATTGAAGAAATTTGTATTTATATCCTCATTTTGAGAAGGTTGATGATTTTAGCATAAGTTATAGCTGAACATGTTTTCAGACTAAGATTATTTTATTGGAATTTGATCTTCTCGGAAGGAATTGATATAAATCGATGTGTTTATTATTGTCTCGATATATTTGAGAATTATTGGGTTTGAAAATTGATTCTGCCTGAATTCATTTCTCGGAATCATCATCGTCTTCAATTTTAAACATCCTTCACAGCACTAAATTGATTCTCTAACTTAATTCGACCTTCATACTTCTCAAATACTTTAAAAGTCTCAAGCACATCTTAAATTTTTAAAGACATGAAACATTTAATTACCTTTTCATGCCTTAAATTGTTTTTAAAGCTTTTGATCTTGCCAATCAAAAAGTTTTGAATTTCTTCCGAAAAATTTATCTAAGCAAGCTTTTTATTTATTTTTCAATTTCTTTCAAAAATTTTTAATCGTGTTTACTGAAGTTTTTTTTAAAAAAAAATAAATTTTTCATAAAATCATTCGAGTGTATTTCTCCTGCTGAAAGCTTTCAAAGAAATTCTTAGTAAGTATCACGATTTTTCGCGAAATATATAAAATAAATAGCAAAAATTCATCAAAAATTCAAAGACGCGATGTCTGTGAAATCTTTGAGGAAGATTGAATTTTGAATGACAAAGTTTGTCGATTGTTAGGTAAAGATTTATTCAATAGATATTCAGAGATGGGGGTGGAATTTCTAGATGAAGTTTAAATTTGAGTTTTTGAGAATTTTTATGAGTTTGTAAAGAGCGTGAATTTTGAAGATGTTCTAAATTTAGATCTCTAAGCCAGTATGAACCCTTGTCATGTTCACCAGGGGTGTATCCAGGAGGATGGAGTTCAAATCATGACCCTTTTTAAGCTACTGTTGGTTTCTCAAAAATATTGGGGGCCCTGATGTTTACACAATGTTCATGACATTACAGCCACTAAGGACATATCCCCGTGCTTTTTCCGTCTGCTCGTCCATCCGGTTTATATTTTTTTTATCACAGATCTATATGGATATAACGTTTTAGGTTATGGATGATTGTTTTTTGTAATCAAACTACTTTCCATTTCAGGACATGCCAGTGGTGTAGCCAGAATTTTGGTAGGGGGAGGGAGGTTGGTTGGAATTTTACTTCAGTTTTTACATTATTTTTCAAAAGGACTATCCCACTGGGATATGCCCTTCTCTTCCATAATCCATCTAAATAGCTCCTAACATGGAAGCAACAACCCTGAATTTAAACATTTATCCACGATCTAAATTTATTTTTATTATCGAGAAAATTCTTCTCCCAAATATGCAATTTTCCTTTTAAAAGGATATAACATGATTATTGCCAATAATACCATCCATAGCAACACAGCTTTTCATAAAATCTTGCTTGAATATTTTCTTTTTGAGGAAAAAGTTTAACTCTAGAAAAAATTTATTCAAAGAAGAAAAATTTTGTTTGAAAATTTTTTAATCACAGAAGCCTTTGATATTTTATTTTGTAAAAATTTTCGTCATTTTTCTGTCAACTTTCTTTTTGTCAACACATAATTATTTTTGCTATTTAAATTTCAAGTTCAAATCCTCAAGTTGAAAGCTTTATAGATGTGAGTAGCTGGTTAACAAAATAATAATTTAAAAATTAAAATTTACAAATTGAAATTCAAAATTGGATTTAATAATTCATATCCTGTGGCTTTGAAAAATGATTTGAATAAATTGAATATTAATGATCAGATTTGAAAATAATTCAGGCAGTAACAAAGTTGGACTGCATTAATGAGCATTTGATTTTGTTAATTAGATACAAATTTGCATGAATTTTAAATTTTTCAAGGCTTATCATGATTTAATTATTATTTTTTTCTCATCCACAGTTCCATAATGTCCTCATGTACTACAACATATGATGCCCAGAACAAACTCTGGTCTGGACCTAAGATCAGTCCAATGTTCAATCCAAATCAAAATATTGGTGCTCTCATCCTTAATATCCTTCATCAACGTGGATCAGCAGTTGCACAAATATCTGCAGACTCAGGAATTGCTCTAACATGTAAACAACTTTATGACCGAACTATCGTCATGACTGATTATTTAAAGAAGTGCAATTTACAAGAAGACGATTTTGTTGGAATGGTAGTGAATAATTCAGAGAACCTTATGGCTGTTGCCTATGCATGCTACACTTTAGGCATTCCAATATGCCCATTATCACCGATCATGACTACTCTTGACATTGCCAGGATTTACGAAGTTGTTAAGCCAAAATTAATTTTCTGTGACCAGAAAAATCTTGCAACTGTTCAAGAAGCTGCGAATGACATTAAGAGCAACGCAAGAATCATCACAGTCATGGAAAAAGTTAAAGGATATGAATGTGCGACGCAGATCATTAAGGATGGCGATTATAGTGTCGTTGATAATTTTATGTGAGTATTGGATATGCTTTTTGATACATAACATACCATTTTTAAGGTTCAATGACACATCTATCAGCTTATAGCTTCAAACTTTTAAATTAATCCACAAAAATTGATTTCACTTCCATTTTCATCCCCAGTCCACCTTACATCAATCCAGACAAAATCCTCGGCGTGATTTGCTCATCAGGTTCAACAGGAACACCAAAAAGAATCATCAAAACCCACCGCGACATGATTAATCAATTCTTCACTGGATGGAAATTGCCACGTCTCAGACCAGCTGTATTCTTTACATATTCTCCACTCTTTTGGATTTCTGGATTCAATGCAACAATCTTCTCAGTTCTAAACGATGCAACAAATGTCATTACGACTCAACTGTTGGTTCCAGCAGACGAATTTGTCGATATAATCCAGAGATATAGAGTCACGTATTTAACGACTCTACCGTTCACAATATGCAATATACTTGAGCTTAAGAATTTAAAGCCACTAGAGACTATTGAATGCTGGATGATAAGCGGTTTTGCAGCTACAAAACTTTTATGTGAAAAGTTCGCACCATACTTACCGAATGGTGAGATTTGGGTTACGTATGGATTATCAGAGACAAGTATCGTGTCATGTAATAATACCGGTGATTACACTCATATTGGATATTTGAATCAAAATTGTGTTGTTAAGGTAAATATTTGATGGTCATTGTCCATGTTGTGGTTCTCTTTGTGCTCTGATTTGATGATTGTTGATGTGAAGGACAATTTTTAAATGACGTCCAATAGCTATGAGTTAGAGGTTAAGGCACGTAGTGTAAAAAAGGTTGAGGATGTCAACACGTCATTTATGAATAACCCCTTCGTCAACAACCTCAAAAACCATCGATAATTAATTAAATTCTTTTCATTTCCCATTCAGTTGATTGATGTAAATGGCAACAACGTCGGTCCAAATGAACATGGTGAAATTTTAATCAAAGCAGAACCAAAATTTTCTGGTTATCATTTAGATCCAAAAAAGACTGCAGAAGCTGTTCCAGACGGTTGGTTCCATACAGGAGATATTGCATATTTTGATGACCAGTGTCGTTTGCATTACGTTGACAGAAAAGTGGAAATTATGAATTATGAAGGATATTACATAATTCCACATGAAATGGAATCGCTCATTAATGAAGTTGATGGAGTGGTCAACTGCTCCGTTGTGGGATGTTTGGAGAAAGATTCAATTAATTACATTATTCATGCCTTCGTTGTGCCTGACGAGACAAAGAATGTCAGAGAGAATCAAATTATGGACCACGTTCATGAGAAAGTCATCGAGCAACGTAAAATTCGTGGTGGCGTTCACTTTTTGAAATCACTTCCGCTAGGAAAAACTGGAAAAGTAGATAAGATAAAATTGCGAGAAATGGCAATAAAGCTTTCAGCATGAAATAAATTTTGTTGAATAAAAAAATTATGAGAACAAAAAATTCTTTTAAAATTAAACTTCCTTTCAGATTTTTGAAGCTGAAAATAAATTATTTAAATTGAAATCAAAAATTCTTCTCACGCCAAGTAATCCTATTTGCTGGAATAAAAGAGAGAGAATAAGTAAGAGCGGAAGCGTGAGTGTGGCATGAAAGCGCATTTTTTCAAGTCAATTCTCTGTGGGTTATGGGTATAATATTTATTTATAGAAAAAAATGGTCCTAAACTGGGCAAGAGGATGACGAGGGGGTCTTTAAACCCCCATTTTTGAGTAATCATTGAAAATTTAATGAAAAATATTGAGTCATTCAACCTGACCACTACACTGATGCACTGTGGGGTACCTTGACTACTATGTTGTGCTGTTCGAGTCATTTATGATGTCAAACATTCTTAAGGGTAAGGAGGTCATGTAGTATGGCGTGACAAATGGACACGAGGACCCAGAAAAATTCAATTTGATGGACATCACTTGTGAATGATCCCTAAATTGGGGTGTTAAATTTTTTTAAAAATTTGGAATTTTCAGACCCTCTTCTGCCACAAAATTACTTTAAGTAGCCACAAAGCTTCAAGACCCCACCTTAATCCTAAAAGTTGGACTTCATTAGACCCCAATGACTCTTAGATCAGACATCTTTTCTTTATCATCATATTAATACCTGATTGATTAACGTTTGTAATTTGTGATGTCACCAGACATATTGTTAAAGCTTCATTTTCTATAAAATAAATGAGACTAAAAATGATAAATAACGCTAAGCTTCTTATTTATGCTTTAGTTGTTTTATTTTATTTTTTTTTATTTTATTTTTTTGATATGCGAATAAAATTTCTCATTATCATTCATTTTAATATGCTTGAATGTGAAATGTGTGTGTCTGTGTGTATTTAAGATATCATAACTAGTTCCGATTAAAAATGTCTAATAAGAAAAAAAAAACAAGAATGTTTATAATTCAGTCCTCATAAATCCTAATGATGTGATTGACCAGTGCCTTGATATATTCACTCATTCCTGTCATATGATTAAACTATCTGATTCACTCGCTAATGATAAATGTGTTTTATGTGAATGGGGTGATATCGTCATTCTTAAATCTTTATCCTTTTTTGCTGGTGTCGTTGGATATTTTAATGCGCCTGTATATTTTCTCGACTGTCCCAATGCTCGAGGGGGCTTAGCTACTAAATTTGGTATGTCAATATTTATGCTGCCTTTTGGTATTATTGCGACAATCTAAAATGAAAGAAAATGAAGAATTTGAGGAATTTGTCATTGATTTTAGACTTTATGATAAGACTGAGGGATGGATTGTTGTGAAAATTCTTATTATAGTTGTGGATGGTGTGAATAATTAGGTGAACAAGTCATAGCCTGCGTGCTGATATAAAATAGGGTCAACTTACTTTTGGAAGCTGTTGATAATCCTCAACATTTTTCAAATTTGGAAGACTTTTCGATGGTGTTATCGTGAGATTTGTGTGAATTAATGCATAATTTTCATTAATAAAATTCCTATTACTATTTGTAATATTTTGTTGATTATTAATAGCATCTTCATCCTCTTCATGGAGATTATTGAGTAGTTTTGTCGTTTTTCTATTAAATATTTGCGACACTATTAAATTAACTTCATTTCCAGTGTTTTGTAATATTTCTAAAGCTTTCTCGTACGGCAGATTCAACAATGAAACTCCATCAACTGAAACAATTTGATCACCAACTCTGATGCCTGCCTTATCGCCAGGTCCATTCTTAATAATTTCACGGACATAAACGTAATTGTCTGTTTGTCCTTGAATGATGGAAATACCCATTGAATATCCTGTTATATAGCTATCTACATTAGAACTAAATGCTAAGTCCTTTAACGATTGAGATTTATGGATCAAGTGCTCGGAGAAGACTGGACATTTGATTATGTTTATTTGCGATAAAATTCGATCATTTGCACCTGTGCATGATAAATTCTCAAACTTTTCTGCTAATGATGTCGATAGAACTGTCTCATTTGGCATTGTAAAGTTATTTCCTTGATTCATATTGCTTTTTATGCTGGAATCTAAAATTAGAAGCAGAAGGTTATGTGAAATTGATGAGATTGTTTGTTTGGGGGTCGTGCATAAATGATGTTCATCATAAAATTGGATTTTTTGAGTTCAGTCCCTTTATTTGGAACTAATCCAATTTTCTGATCGCCGTTATTTGTGAACGACCCCCAAAAATAAAATAGACTAATTGCTCTTAATCAGACTTACGTAAGACGACAGCCTCATTATTCTCTTCCGATTTTGCCTCATTATTTTCCTCATCAAACGAATGTTTCAGATTAAGTGCACCCCAAGAGTCAACCCGAAGCATGTCCTGGTAATTCTCACTCAAACTCTCAAACGACTTATTGAGCTGTGAGGAGGATGAAAATACTCGAGTTCCCATTTTAACCTTGTTCCTTATGATTGGTGATCTAACTGATAGATCAATCATTGATGGAAATTGAGGCCGTTCGACTTCCTTGTTTAAATTATTTTCATTTACATTTTGCTCCATGCTTCGTTTCAAATCGCAGACAGTCGACTTTGAGCGGCGTAGAATTCGATCCTTTAATTTCATTAATCTCGTATCATTCAGTACGGACTTTTTCAAATTTCTCACTCTCGGTCCAGTTGTCTTTGATATTTTATCAATTTTTATATTCAACTCAGGACACACTTCCTGATTGCAAAGTGATATGTTCAATTCATCTGCTATTGATTTTATAGACATGAAACTATTTTTCAATTTAATATAAAACTTATGATGCTCGGATGCAATGTTGAATGCAAAGAAGCTCCTAAAAATAGAAATATGAAAGCTTTTTTATTGATATGATAGAAAGACGATGAAGTTTATTGGATATGTTATTGACAATTCATTTGATTTTTTATTCAGTTGATTTCCTTTACTAACTTTTCTGATTTTATTGGATGTGCATTGACTTTTATTAACTTTTAAGCTGAGTTTTCTGATTGACGAATTCAATAAAATTTCAATTAGGTACGGTAGAGATATTGAAATGAATATGAAATGTTCATCCCAGCATTGATATTATAAAAAAGTTTGGTTTGTATTCTTTTAACAGTTTTGTAAATTTTGAAATACTCGATAAATTTTTTTTAAATTTTACGAAACCGTTAAAACTTCAAATTTTTCAAATCCGTTAAATTTTCAAATTTTACAAAAACGTTAAATTTTACAAAACCGTTTTTTTTACAAAATAAATGTTTTTAAACTTTTTAAAACGCTTTTAAAATAATCAAAAAATTTATATTTTATTTAGGTAAATCCATTAAAAAGCAATCAATAGGAAGTAAAATCTCCAAAGCATTCCATTTGTAAGAATTTTCAATTAAAAAAACAAACTGTACTCACTTTCTATTATCCATTTTGATTTTAAACTTTACACGATCCTTGTTTTTATTATTATTCGCATTGATGTTCAGCTTCCGTACAACAATGCAGAAAATTTGCTTCGAAAAGCATAAATTCTCAATCTCCAACCAATCAAATTGTTCATAAAGCAATCGCTTATTATTGCATTTTTTACTTATATCTCTGCCTCTTTTTACATTCATCATAACATCACTGTTGTATCTTTCAAAGATGCATATTCCATTCAATCCAATTCCAATATAGACACTCAATTCAATTTTATCATCGCGTGCCCAAATTCCGCTCAAATAATGAAATCCATAGTCTTTCATTCGCTGTAAATACCTTATGAAATTATGTTCCGCTTCGGTTGGATGAAGGCCACGTTTGCTATAATGTGAATTCCTTAAATATCTAGCCAATTCTTTTTGCTGCTGATAAACTCCATCGGGTAAATATTGTGAGATTGTGAAATATTCAATATATTTCATCTAATGGAAATAGGAAAAAAGAAATGAGAATTTACTGCTGTGTTCTGTGAGATGTAAATTTGATTAAAGTAGATTTGTGCTGATGTAAATAAGATGGATGGAGTGAATTCAGTTCTTATTTGATCAAGTCAGATAAAGATTTCTTTTTAAAATTTTAACAGTTTTCTAAAATTTGAAAAGTTGTAAGTTAAATTTTTGAATTCTACAAAACCGTTAAATTCCAAATTTAGGAAACCTATTAAATTTTCAAATTTTAATATGAATCCAAAACTAAGAAAAGCAGCAAGCACATTCAATTTCCTCAATAATCTAGCAACAAAACTCAATTTTACCTCCTCCTGAAAGTCTCCAACTTCAGCTTGCAATGCCAATCCGCCAAGAGTTATCAAATCATCATCTGTGCAAATTATATGATTTTCTAAAACTGATTTACGTAATTGCAAATACAAAGTATGACGTGATTCGAGAGAGAGCATTCGTAATGTTGGCAAGAAAAATTTAATTCTCATGTATAAAGTGAATGATATAATTTCCGTCGTCGTTTTCTTATTTGACGATTGTATCCACATCTGTGGTGCGACTTTATAAATTTTTAAATCCGCTGGTAGAAAAACAAAATCACCACCGATTAAAGCACACAGCCCAAAAATGTAATTTTCATGAATTTGTTCTGTGCGAATTATCACTTCGAAAATCTTTAATGCTGTCGTTGAAATTGAATCGCAGATAATGTCATAAACTTTACCATTTAATAAAAGAACTTTGACTGTTCCTTTGTTCAAGCACTGAATGTTGTGGGGGAAAGAAGAAATGGAAAGAACCTTGAGTTAATGAAATTTTTGATTAAATTTTATCTTGGCATACCTTGTTATCAGTTATATTAAGAACTTTTGTTTCTGTATTTGAGTCTACAACAAATTCTGGTCCTGATAATTCCTTCTTCTCATTGCTATGCTTCAGCACATTATCTCTCTTTATCTTCATATTTGGAAGCGTCGAAATTTTCATCTCACCCTCATAAATCGAATTAATATTTGAATTGGATCTCGACATGGTTCTCTTTGTGATTCCAATATCAGCCAAGGCTGTTGCAACATCACTACTGGATACATCGACAGTAAATCTCCGTCCGCCACGTGGATTTTGATGATTTTCAGCCGGCTCACGTAATTTTGGCTTTACATAGTCTGGCGCTGGTGTAATTTCCGGGATATTACTCATGCTGACGCTATTGTATTTAGGGCGTGGTAATGAAAAATATTTAAATGCTTCAATGTCCATCGGTAATGGTTTTGTTGATTGTGTAGGATTATCGTCGCGATAATCTGACGATCGTCCGGAGTCAGTGTCACTTCTGTGAATGAGATTAGAGGGTAATTTTAAGTATATGCATAGTGGGTAGGTTGGGGGTAGTTTGGGTCAGGATTCTCATTAGAACTTAGAATCTTAGACCTTAAGCTGGCCCCTTTTAAAGTAAGAATCATCAATAAGCACAACTCACTTGATTTCATCCTTATTCGATGACTCAATACTCAATATATCGTTATTATTTTCTTTATCCTGTCGCTCCTCACGCTCAGTCAATGTCGGAAACGTTATATTTTGAACAACTCTTTTAAATAAATCCATAATGATGTGACTGAATGGCTTTGATTGATGAACATTTTTGCAGTAATCGGAAATAATCTGTGAATGAGAAGAATAAAAAGTTTAGAGATTAAATTTGTCATATTAGATGTGCACAGTCAGGTGTGATTGAATAAAGTCAACAGTTTCATGTGTTTTATCTTCAATTTTCAACAATGTATTTAAAATCATTTTCAATTTCATCACAAATTGTACCAATTTCTTCATTAAATCTATCTAAGACATAAGATTCAGTAATTTTTTCATATAATTCATCGTCTCCGACTGGAATATAACCGCTCAATTCACAGAAAGCCACATTTAAATGTGAACTGAAAAGCTTATTAGCACCAAAGTTTGAGAGGAAGCGTGGAAAGAAGAAAATTCGTATTTCTTTGAGATCTCTTGACTTTGTTAATGATATGTTGTGGGGAATAACTTTCTTGCAGCAATACTTGACGATTTCGTTAAGTTTATCAGCATCTCGTTTAATATCTTTAAGTATCATACAAAAAGCAGGAATTTTATAAGCTCTATATAAGTTTGAAGCAACGTGCTTGAGTTCCTAAAAATAAATTTTACATTTTATAATTTTTGTACTGGCTAGTTAAGAGTTGCCAGCTAGGTGTCTGTGGAAAGTGATTTGCCTGAATCTGAGCAAATTTGGGATGACATTGTCTAAGGCTAGGATATACCCCCCCTTCTGACTTAGACACTGCCTTGTTCACTCAACAGAGCACCCAGTACCAACTCATCTAAACAACATTATTCTTTAGAACTCACGATATTTTCAATATACAAGTCACGCTCAACATGAATCAAATGAATATGTAAGTGATTTACACTTGCGAGAGCACCAGGTGAGTTATATCCTATCCTTATAGCTTTATCATCCGTTGAACTCATAATATTTAAAGCTATTTCAATACAGTCCTTTGTAATGACTTGTGGGAAGCATGCTTCCAATTGGGGGACAATCAAAACGTGATATTTTGTCAACGGACTATTGTTTATCACGAAACTCACGCGAATGTCATTAAGTAATACTTTCTCGAAGAGAATCTCACGTTGATCTATTTTTGTAAAATTGAATTTATCATAATCGAATTTTGGTACAATATTTAAGAATTTATCAGCTTGTCTTCTTTTTGTAGCACGATCTTTGTTAAGCTAAAAATAAATTCTAATTTTTTTATCTAATTCAAAATTGATTTTTATGAATTTTTTATCACCTGAATTAATAGCTTCAGTTCCCCATCAATAACTTTCTCTTTTGATATGTTCAGTATGTAACGAAACACTTCTGGACTATTTTTCAAGCAGTGATTCCAAGATTCTTTGACTTCATCAACTATCGATTTTAATTCCCCTGACATGTCTTGTAGCTTCTTGCTGACACACGCGAATGATACTTAATGACTTTAAATGCTAGACTATATTTAAAATACATGCAAAATTCAATTGCACTCATTTGTGTAGTGTGAAACAATCACCGAAGTGTCATTTTTGGCTTATTATTAAATTTCGTTGACGTGTGTATAATTGTGTTGAAAATTTTTATGAAATAGCCAAGTGATTTAATGATTCTGTGATATATTCTTATAACAGAGCTTCAATTCCTTTGACTTTATCAATAATTTCATTAAATATACTAAGTTAAATGAGAGAAATCTAATTTATTTTAATTTGAACTCTTTTAAAGCAAAAAATTCTGTTTATAAACACAAATGTTATGTAAAAATGAGTTATCCAATTTATCAAAGACACATTTTTGAATTTGAAAAAGTCGTTAGAACAGCTTTCATACTGAAAGCTTAAAGCTTTTAAAACGTACATGCTGAATAGAGCTTTATATCGCAATATTTTATCCTTTATCAATTTTTTTTCATCGGAATTTCAATCATTTTATTAGATTATGATTAATGTCAATTGATATTTGAAGTTATTCACAAACGACATCCAACCTTCAAGGGGGAGGGGGTTCAATGATTTTTTTATATATACATGTAGCAAAGGGGGGCGGGGATCTAAAAAATTGGAGATTTTAACGGACGTCATTAGTGATTGTCCCCTTCTAAGGAATGTCAAGGACATTGTACCATAAATTTTATCAATAAATTCCCACTCAATCCTCAACACAATATCTTAACCAAAATCACGCCGAAAAGCAATAAATCATATCAAATTTCACCGGGCCTATTAAGAGCGCTTAAAAAGAATCTCATCAATTAAGAAGTGCCCGAGAGATTAAAACTTTTTACAATTCCCCAAAAAAAAATTCTCAGTCGTGTTTTGAAAGTCTTACAAGTAGGAGGCTAAAAACTTTTTGTTCTGTGAGAGTTGTCATATTTTCTTTTTCGTCAACAAACAAAACACATCATTCATGTGTTACAAAAGTTTGAGAGAGAATAATTTTTTTAATCATCAGAGTGATAATGTTTATAAATATTAAAGTAAGTTTGTCTATGGATTGCAAAAATGAGTAAACAAAAAAATGTTGGCGGAAGTTTGATGCGTATTTGTGGATTTTTTTGGGAATTCATTATTTAAATCTAAAATTTAGTGGTTTCAAAAATTCAAATTTAACTGTTTTCAAAAATTCAAATTTAACGATTTTCAAAAATTCAAATTTAACAATTTTCAAAAATTCAAATTTAACGGTTTTCAAAAATTCAAATTTAAATGTGCTTTTTGAAAGATATTTCATGATTCTATCATAAATTTAGTCGTAGATGTAAAACTTTTCCAGAAGTCATGTTAAGCAAAATGGCAAGCATATAATTTACTAACTATAAATTCCAAAAAAAAACATCTTACTGCATAAGTTATTCATGAATAAAATTACATATAAAACTTGAAAATAAACATAAATCCTCCCCTATTTCCTGACGACATCCAGCAAACACACAAGCAGTTTCCTAATTTTGTGAAACTATAAAATTTAAATTTTTCTATCATCATTGTTTTTATTTGACGGCTAGAACCTCGCAATCATCCTGTTTGCATTCAATTTCTGCACCCACATTCACGCACTTAGCGATTCATCTCCGCTGTACGATAAAATGTACGATGCAATCACCAGAATATCGCAACAAATGGAAATGTTTAATGTGCATTACATAACGAAACTTGATGAAAAATTTGTTTCAATCATGCAAATGATGAGTGCTATGGATACGAATGTAAAAAAATTACAGGAACGCTCACAAGCTTGGGATATATTTGCTCATCATATGACTGCATGGAGTGAGCACATAAAAAGTACAGATCAAAAGTTTGATGTACTCAAAAAGCATCTCGACAGCCTGCCCTTGATGGAGAATCAATTGCAAAATACGGATTTTAAAATTCAGCACATTTTCGAGAAGACGGATTTAATAAATGAAAAATTTAATGAAATGAATAAATCAATAAAGTCGGCAGGAAAATTAAAACAAGGCACAAAGGATAATAATAAAGGACAAAAAGCATCACAACCGCAAAGGAATTGGAGTCAGGAAGATTTTGAACAAACGGAAATTCTTTTACGACTTTCGAAAATACAAAGAATGATACAGAATCAATGTAGTGCATTGAGATTAGATAGGGAATTTGAGAATAATAGTGGTGGTGGTGGCAGAGGAATTGGAAGTGAAGAAAGTAATGATATAAAATCAATTCTCTCGCAAATCACTTCAAATCTTGAAAAGTTTCCCCTCAAAGAGATTAAACAATCGTTCAATTTGAACAAGAAACATGAGAAAGCACTTGATGCATTAGCAACAACCGTAAGCCATATTGATGAGCGCACTGTGCGAATTTTCGATACAAACTCATATCAATATAAGAAAATTCAGTCAACTTACAAAAATACCGAGGGTGAAATTTTAACATTTACAAATAATGCAAACTTTTTGCTTAAGAAAGTCGAGAAAGCAATGAAAAATGCTGTAAATCAACGCAATAACTCACAAGCTCCTGACAGTGAGAAATGCAAGAACTCAACTGTCGTAAACACTACAGAAAAAAGCGAAGTAACACAAACACAGGACGATAGTGATGAAGTTGAGGATGACATAATCGACCAGAAAGGTAAATGTTGCATAAAGTTCTTCATCTCTTCGTTTGTTCCTCCTTTTTTGCTCTCATTTTAATGACGCTTTTCTGGTATTTCATACGCTTAGTGACTTTTTTTGTTTAAATAAGAATTATTTTCATTTAAAAGTGCTCTACTTTTGGTGATTATGGCTTTTTTGATATAAATTTTTCATTTTGATAATGAATTGTGTAGCTTTAAAGGGGGGGGGGGGGGGGCATGAAAGAATAAGCGTACGTTCAAAATTCAATTATTTATTGCTCTAGCTTTTGTGTCAATCATTTTTTATCAAGCGTGTGTGTTTGCTAGCTAACTTTAGGATCTATGCTTTCAAAATAGATAACATAGGGATTTTATGCAGTTTTTCTAGCCTTTCAACAAGCCTTTACTTTGCAAAGTAATCCAATTTTTATGGAAAAATCTCCTTTAATTGAAAGCTTGCATCAAACAGCTTTAATGCCTGCAAATTGATTTTCCAGTGGTTTAAAAGTATCCATCTCAGAATCAACCACAAACATCACCGCACATCCAAATATAGATGCAATCTAAAAGCTTTTAAAATCAATACCAAATTGAAAGCAACAAACTTTTAATTGAACCCATACCAACAAGCATTAAGCTGCAAGTAGAGCATTCATTTTAATAATTTATTCCTTTCTGTTTAATTCAAGAAGAAATTTTAATTATCTGCTGAAAATTTATTAGTTTCTAACAGAGCACATATGTGGATGTACAGGGGTGCATGCTGATATTTGTGTATGATAGGTTCTTAATTATATGTTAAGGTTAATTTATAGAGGTTTTTTTACATTAAAGGTGTCTAACCTGGACTTCTGGTAGCACTTCTGAATGCAGGAACCAGAATTTTTTAAAGGGGGTCTCATACCTCTCGGGGGAAGGGGAATATTTTCTCATATATTTTTAATTTTTAGGAGGGTTCAATCTTGAAGGGGGTCCAGACCCTCACCATGACTACACCTCTGTATTTATGTGTTCATATGTGAGATTTTGAATGAATTATTCCTCTAAAATAATTATAAACCAGGGGCGTAGCCAGAGGGGGGCTCTTGGGGTTACGTGCTCCCTATTTTCAGAGAAAAAAAATTTTTGTGCCCCCTCAAAAAAATTATTGACTATGCCTCTGTTATAAACTAATCAAGAACATTTGAAATTTGCTCTCATACTAGCTTCAATTCACCTCATATCCCTCCCCTCAATTTTTCACATTTTCTCTCTCATTTTATGCAAATGCAGAGTATACTCGACTCGAATTAAAAAGCCATAATCGCATACTTACTTTTGTTGTAAGTAGTTCTCATATCTATTAATATCCATCTTCAAGTTAATATTTACATAAGAAAGAAGAGTAATATCAGTATCTAAATGAAATATCCGGACAGAATATATCCAACCAACGAAGACAAATTGCTTTCAACTCACGAGCGGACGAAGTGGAGTGTATACGTTCAATAATGAGCGACAGTTAAACGACGTTGGAAGAGATTTCTATCAGCAATATTGCGAATATTCAACGGAAGGAACAGCATGGACTGTCATACAAAAACGTGACAACTTTGAATTACAAGAGGAATTTAATCGTACATGGAATGACTACAAGCATGGCTTTGGAAATTTATCAAAAGACTTTTGGTTCGGGAATGATTTTATACACAAGTAAATTATTTTTAATCCTTTTTATGTTCCCCTCTTTTGTACTTTTTTGTAGGATTTTAATATTTTAAGTGCATATTTTTTGGGTTGTTGTTTAAAGGGGAAAGGGATCTGTTATGTGTCTGTAAGTCTGTGAGCTTTTGAAGAGCAGAAGTGACTTATAGATCAAGAATTCCACACCCTTACGTAATTTGTAAACTAACTCTTGATTCTAGATACTTCCTTGCAGTCCAAAAGGACATGAGAAGTGTCTGAGACCATTTTCTTAAGACTGAGACTCAGTTCCATTCCATTTAATAAGAAACAAGCCTTAAAACAACATCTCAAAAAAAATGCGCTCTAACCAATTAAAAAAAATCATCACATGCACTTCCTAACTTCCATCCTACCCTTTTCAGCTTAACGTTCGAACACGATATGGTGCTACGCATTGTGCTTGAAGATTTTAAGGTATTTATTATGTAAATTGACTATAAAGTCATTTAACTTTAAGTACGTAGACAAATAAATTTATTTTAATTCTATTCATGCACACATACATTCACACATCCACAAAAAAAAATCGCGTCCTTATGTACAAAAAGGATAATCATGTTTGGATTGAATATAGCACATTTAAAGTCGAAAATGAAGCGGAGCGATATCGATTGAATATTAATGACTATCGTGGTGCTGTTGCAGACAGTTTATTATCTCATGATGGCCGAAATTTTAGCACATACGATGACTTTTTCACATCCGACAATTCATCATTGTCTTGTGCTATGGAGATGGGGTCTGGCTGGTGGTGGTCATCCATATTGAATGAGTAAGCTTTCCGAGAATATCATTTCTATGTAAATTCAATGTATATCCATTTTTCCTAATATTGATTTAGATGTGCTGAATCGAATCTCAATGGTATCTATGAGCCATCGGGTATTTTCACAAATAAGTCAGATGAAATAACAAAAGTTGGAATCTTTTGGAAAAATTGGCTTGGGATGTCACCTTTAAAAGCATCAAGGATGATGATAAGACCTAGAGATGTATGGTTCAATGGCAATATGTCGGTCGAAGATTACAATCAATTGGATGATGTTTAAAGTAATCTCTTGACTACGTAATTTGTTCCTTCCTATTCGAATATCAATAAAGATTTATTTTCTTTGTTATGACTTCTTTGGGGTTGTTTGGATATTAGGTAAAGGTGATAATTGTCACTTCTATACCAAATTTGTAACAAATTTATGTGAATAATTTTTGGAAAAAATGGCCAGACTTAATTGCTACGTAATATACGAATGACCCCATTATTTCTTTATTTTTTCCTTACAGTAACGAAAGTGTCTTGTTTCATCATCATCAACTCATTTACGACCGCAGGCATTTTCATTCAAGTAATAAATGAAAATTTTAGATAATGGAAATAAGATGAAGAAGAATAACTTCATCATTATGAGAATTTTTCACTTTTATAGGAATTTTTATCGGAATTAAAAAGTACTAAGTGAGAAGTTCCACTTTTCAACACAAAAAAGGGATGAATAAAATTCTTTAAATTTTTTAAACAAAATGCAAGAAAAAGGGAACAAAACTTGAATTTAAGGCTTCCTTTAAAAAATATTCATGTGTCACAAATTTATTGAAATGGAAATATGATGGATACAGATTCAGTTTTGTGCTTAAAGGGAAAATAGCTTTTAAAGGAAAATGTTTTAGAAATACTTTTTTCTTTATGTCATAAAAGGGGGGTAGGAAAACTCGATCCATCAAAAAGCTATTATACTAACATGAAATTGAGGTTTTAATGCTCAATTAATTTGTTTGACAATTTATGCAATGCGGTTTTAACTGTTTAAAGTGGATGCTTTTGATTTTATCCAAAAAAGCTCTTGAAGTTGCTCAATTATGATGTTCATGGAGTGGTAGAAGAGTAAATGGATAAATGGAACTTTTAGGCCCGAGCGGCACAACGTAGTCGTTAGAGCACCACTACGTCGACTATGAAATGGCAAAACAACGTGGGGGTGGCTTGACAGCATCGTGACGGGTGGTGTTTGTCCGCCTTGATGGATAAAGTGCGATTTGCACTTTAATTTTGAAGAGTGTTTGACGATCCATTTTTCACTCAAACTCTACTTATTATAACAATTGTTATTTTATATTCATCTCAAATTTTCATAATTTTCAACTCCTTCCTGATGTAGATTATTTCATACTCTCATATCATAACCGACATATCAAAAGTAAAACATTATTTTATTCATTCATTCATTTTAAATTAATTTATCTCAAAAACAACATAATTAATTCTCTATTGAGAACATTTTACTTAATTCTCAAAATATTTGTTTACTTTATGGGTAAATATATGAAATTTCATAAAATAAGCTTTCAGTTGCATCCGTTAACAAAACATTCAAATCAGGAGCATATCAAGGGGAAGTAGGAAGTCAATTATAAGATCTTAGGGTTCGAATCCCTCAAATTAAAACAAAGAATAAAATTTCAAACTAAAACTCATTTTATGCACAAAAAAATTAACCCCCCACCCCCCATCTGGCTATGCCCCCAACTTTAATGTTGCTTAAAAAGCAATATCAATGAAAACTTTCAGTTGCTTTCAGCAAACAGTAAGCTCCTCACTCAACCTATCACATCACATCCACATATTCGAATATTAATATTTGCAAGTGAGTATTTAATGCCCACAAGTTATATCTTAGCCATAAAAAAATTATGCTAGTGTAAGCAGTAAAAAGCATTGAGTTATTTATTGAAATCAAGGATTCATGTGATGATGAGGATGATGATGATGATAAACACATCATAAACTCAATAGAAGTCTTCCCTCCCCATCCATATACCATAAATTTGTACGCAATGATCATTATATTTTATTTCAGCTATATTACAATAAAAATATCTGCACACCAAGCACGTCCAACGAAAGAAGGAAGTTTAGCGATAAATATGTCGGGACTTTTGTGCTTTTCTTTCCCTTTTCCGCCTCCTTAGTTTCTTCATCTACATTTTTAATTTCATTAAAAGTGTATCGAGTTTTTATTTTCGGACTGTTGGATAAAGTCATAAATATTATGACATAAATGATCTGGATGCTTAATATTACGTACTAAAGATGGCATAAATCACGACTTAAAGCTATGAAACAGCTATGATATTACGTAGATTATTATTATCATGCCACATGTATATTTTTGACTATGAGTTAATTAAGCCATTGTTTTCATAATAATACACACTGGTCTAAAATCGAAAAAAAAGTGCAATGGACCCCTTTTAGGAAAAGTTTCATCAAAATTCTTCGGAGATGTCTCATTTGAAAGCTGATACATATAGGAACAAATTCCTAAAGTTTCAGACATTTTGGTTCATCTGGTGCCGTATGGCAGGTCCTTAAAGTTGATAGGGTGTAAATATTCGAAATTTTTTTGAACTCACTTGACCTAAATTATTTCAAAAACTACTCAATCTATTGAAAAACGGTTTTCAGTTCCTAAAAGTACATACAAACAGCTTTAATTTAGTGTATTGACATATAAAAGTTTTTGTGCCTATGAAGAGTTTTGTTGGAATATGTACGAAAATTTAGCAAAAAATGGCTCTAAAAATTATTGGAATTTCTACAGCGCATCAAAATCCAAGAGTAGACAAACTATTTTAGATTTTTCTAATAGTAGAAAGTCCCAGGTTTTCAAAATGGGGTCAACCTTTACAATCGAACTGCGAAAGAAGGTGTACTGGTCGATCAAAATTTGGTAAAAATCCGAACCGCTCAAATATTTAATTCTAAAATTTTGCCCAAATTTCTCACTTTTTTTCGTAAAACATGTTAAAATGCAATATTTTAAGTTATTTTGGCAATAGTTATCCATTTTTAATCGATTTTTGAAGAATTTTTTAAAATGAGCTATTTTTTGGCTCCCTATGCTGGTTATCGAGTAGCACCTTTTTTGACTCAATTAAACCACGATAACTTTTTACGAGAGAAATATTTTTCAACTCTGTTTTCGCTATTTGATAGCCTATTGTAATACCTTTTCAATGATATATAACACTTGATGAGTATGTATGGTCTTGGTCACGAAATGGGCCATGGTTTGAGACCGACCCCTTTCTCAAAAAGGCCATTTTCAGATATGGCATTTAAGAACCAAACCATTCCTCATATTTATGTTTTTTATGTTCAACTATGAGGATTATGAGTAATAAAACTAAGATTTTGTGCTTTGGAAATTTTTTTGCTATTCACAGGTGGTCCTTTCGGAAGTAGAACTTAATCATTGTTTAGTAACTATCTGTGAGTAGAAATAGTTTCCAAAACACACAATTTTAGTTTTTATACTCATAATCCTCATAGTTGAACATAAAAAACATAAATATGAGGAATGGTTTGGTTCTTAAATGCCATATCTGAAAATGGCCTTTTTGAGAAAGGGGTCGGTCTCAAACCATGGCCCATTTCGTGACCAAGACCATACATACTCATCAAGTATTATATATCATTGAAAAGGTATTACAATAGGCTATCAAATAGCGAAAACAGAGTTGAAAAATATTTCTCTCGTAAAAAGTTATCGTGGTTTAATTGAGTCAAAAAAGGCGCTACTCGATAACCAGCATAGGGAGCCAAAAAATAGCTCATTTTAAAAAATTCTTCAAAAATCGATTAAAAATGGATAACTATTGCCAAAATAACTTAAAATATTGCATTTTAACATGTTTTACGAAAAAAAGTGAGAAATTTGGGCAAAATTTTAGAATTAAATATTTGAGCGGTTCGGATTTTTACCAAATTTTGATCGACCAGTACACCTTCTTTCGCAGTTCGATTGTAAAGGTTGACCCCATTTTGGAAACCTGGGACTTTCTACTATTAGAAAAATCTAAAATAGTTTGTCTACTCTTGGATTTTGATGCGCTGTAGAAATTCCAATAATTTTTAGAGCCATTTTTTGCTAAATTTTCGTACATATTCCAACAAAACTCTTCATAGGCACAAAAACTTTTATATGTCAATACACTAAATTAAAGCTGTTTGTATGTACTTTTAGGAACTGAAAACCGTTTTTCAATAGATTGAGTAGTTTTTGAAATAATTTAGGTCAAGTGAGTTCAAAAAAATTTCGAATATTTACACCCTATCAACTTTAAGGACCTGCCATACGGCACCAGATGAACCAAAATGTCTGAAACTTTAGGAATTTGTTCCTATATGTATCAGCTTTCAAATGAGACATCTCCGAAGAATTTTGATGAAACTTTTCCTAAAAGGGGTCCATTGCACTTTTTTTTCGATTTTAGACCAGTGTGTAATAGCAAGACTTTTGAATGAAATTTCTGAAGATTATGATGACTCGTGTGAGCAAGTTGACGTAAATATGGGAATTAATGCTGAAGATTTTTTTAATGGAGTGGGAAAAACCTCTTTGAATATTATCTCTGGATTATGGTTGAGGTAATAATGGTGTCGTGTATTTTAAGGAGTTTTCTGGATTGTGTTTGGTTTATAGGCATTAGAATCTTCAGGAGTTGAATTGCTGCTAAGTGAATTATTGGGTAGCAGTGGAGTAGCAAGAAAATGTATCCAGGGCCGCAACCTCGGTCATATGCCACTGTTAGCAGGGATCACAGTTGCCAGAAATTTTATTTTTGGAATTTTATGGGATTTATTCACAAAAACCCTATGGAAGTACATAATTTTTTTCCATTGAGGGGGTGGAGTTGTCACCTTAACCATCCTGGCCACGTCTTAGGGCTATCCCCTAAGAATTATCGAATTAACAAATCCAAAAATAAGTCAGCTCTGCCTTAAATTAACATCAATTTTACAATACTATGACCACAAATTCTATTTTCAGTGTCATATCACACAATATAATACTCAAGTCATCAAGTCAAGAAGTCATCACCTCATCAATTTATTTTCCTACTACTATTGACTATCCTCAAATCACAAAAATATCAACAAGTAAAATTTATTCTATGACATAGACCATTTATCACGTTAATTAATCGATGCCTTCTACGAATATCAAAAATCCCCAAACTCAAGGATTATGGCATGCTCTCAAAGTATCATTGGATCAAATTGTGTGACATTGTTCATATCTCTTGTGAAATATCATGATTATGAACATTTGAGTGAACGACATCTAACAAAATTACATGAGATGGTTGGTAATTTATACAAACAGTTTACCGCCTGAATCGTATCTTGTTGATTAAATCTTTTGATAAAAATTTTCCGTCCCTTTTAAAGCTGATGAAAGTTGGGTTTGAGAGTTTATAAATTTCCATAATTTATAGACTCAATCAATATGAATTTTGAGGGTAGTGTAAGTAAAGGTTTGATGTTATAGAGTCATAAAAAATTCATAGTCACTCAGAAGCATATTCAGTAGAGACAAGGGAGGTGGCTTGAATTTTTTTTGAGTTGACGAAAATTTGAATTGTTTTGGCTTTTTTTTAAAGGAACTGAGAATTGATCACTAACCACCTGAATACACCCCAAATGTATGAAGTCAACCTCTTTTTATAGGACAGGAAACCTAACTCTATAGGACAGGCAACCCAACTCCATAGGACAGGCATCCTTTTTCCACATGACAAGCAACCGAACTCCAGGAAGCCTCTCCATAGGTCAGTAACCCCCTCCCCCCTCAATTTTCACAACCCTTTAAACAATACAAAAATTTGAAACCATCTCTTTTCAGCAAACACCCACCCCAGTGCCTAATTCTCAAATTAGAAAAAGCAAAAGAAAATTTCATTCGATAAAAAAAGAAGTTCATGAAGGGAAATGAGAATTAATAACACTGACTTTTGCTACAAATTCATGTATGCTGAAAATTTATGGTGTGCCATGACTATGGCATATTGAAAATGACTTCATCAGAAAAGCTTTTTGGAAGTGGATGAATATGAAGAAGGTCTCACTATTTCACACAGTAAGCACAACGGATTCATGCATGCTGCTGTAATGTATACGAAACAGAAAATAATAGTATTGAATAAAAAAAATAGGGAAACGTTCTAGCTGGCAATATATTTTCAAATTGAACCCTTTTTTCGGAAACAAAACGAAGACGAAAAGGGAGCATAAATTGATAATAGCGGGGGTAGACATGAATCTGTAACTATATCCTCATTCACATGTTAACTTTGTTACTGCTGTGCCTCATAGACATGCAAATACGTGTGGAAAATTTTTAATGTTTCGGAAAATTGACTTTTTGTACTTACATTAAGTAGAAACATCAGCGATGCTCTCTCATCTACATTGAAATTACACATTTTATAGATTGTTGCTTGTAGAACTATAGCACATTGATTTTGCACCGATTGCATTGACTTTATTGATGTTAATGTTGTTGCTCTCGGAAGTGTTTTCATGAGAGTGCGACCAAGTGAAAAAATCCACATCTAGAAAGAGAAAAATGAAATAAAAAAGAAAAATGAACATTAAAGTCAGAGATTGAAGTATTTTTGGCATTAACAGTGATTTTCTCGTGCATATTTCGTGATGAAAATGTGATTTTTCATTCATTTTGTTCGAGGGATGTTTATTTGTATGGGAATGTAGCTTAACTAATGATAGGTGATTTATTCTAACTTTTGCCATCTTTTAAAATTTATTTTGATAGTTTGAATGTTAAATAATGCTTTTTTGATCGAATAAATTGAGGAAAACTTTTTGAAATGGAAGAAAAAACAAAATGGCGAACTGAGATGACCAAATTTCATCAACAAAAATATTTGAATTCTAAAAAACCGTTACAAAGCTTCTTAGATAGAATCTAATAAATCAAATTAAATGCGTCATATTCCTGTACATTAAGCAACTCCATCCCAAGCTTTCAACATTTAAAACTCACAAAACATTAATCCCAAACGTAATTCCCTTTTTAAATTGAAGATTATTATGTCGATAATTTTCTTTTCCTCGTAACATTAAAGAAATTTAACATTAAGGAAACTCCAGTCAATGCGGAAGAAAGTAATGCTAATGAAATTATGCTCCTTCTCCTCAACTGGATGTAGGAAATGTTTCTCATGAATTACAGAAATTCTTTTTCTCCTCATTCTTTCATTTCCTTTTCTTATTTTTGGTATGGTAAGTGATGGATTATGAGAAAAAAGCGTTGGCTTCGTAACTGTATACACCGCAATTTGTTCATATATATTACTGTTGATTATTGTGCCCGTAATTCATGAGCAAAAAAACATTTCCTTTAAAAAAGTGCTTAATATTTAACGATAACGATAATAATATCGATTTTGAAGGTCTCTTATGCTCCGACAACCAACCATCAGGTAGAAGTGGTTTAAATTCACGAGAAAATTTTTTTGCTACTTCTCCTTTCATTTAAGGGTTTCACAAACTGTAAATGGATACTTTTTATTCTTCCTCATTTTTCTCCTTTTTATTATTTTTTTTAAAGCAATTTTTTCTCTTTCGTGATATGGAGGAACTGAGTCAGCACTAATCAGTTTTTCCTTAATGAAATATATTTTTGATGAGAAATTTCGGTTTTAAGCAAAAAGTTGAAAGCTTTTCCGTCTTAAAATCCGTTGGTGTTCAAAAATTTTAAAAACCGTTAAAAATTCAAAACTTTGAAAAACTTTCAAAATTCAAAATTTTAAAAACCGTTAAAAATTCAAATTTTTGAAATTCGTTAAAAATTCAAATTTTTGAAAACCGTTAAAAATTAAAAATTTTGAAATTTGGTAAAAATTCAAATTTTTGAAAACCGTTAAAAATTCAAAGTAGTGAGAGGCATTAGAAATGCGCACTAAGACCATCAAAGATCACCATCAGCAAACTTTCTCTTCTTTAAAAAAAGGACAAAAAGTAGAAGTTCTTTAAAAAATATGCTTTAAAAACGCCTTGGTAAAAAATATTTCTTTAACATTAGGAAGATAAACTTTTTCATAATCACGAAGAGCGAGAGAAAAATTCATTTAAGTAGCATGGCATTCCATTCTGTCAACAGTTATGTACCACATAAAAGTAAATTTAATGAATTTGTTCAATTTTTTAATGAAAACTTTTTAAAAAATAAAGAAAATTTCCATTTTTTTTTGTTTCGCCTTCGTTGACAAAACAGAAGTGAAGATGAAAATAGAAGCAAAAGGGGAAGATGTAAAGAAGTTCGTAAGCGCGTGCTTTTATTGAAAATTATGCAGTTATTGGTATTTTGTCTGTGCTAGAGGATGAATTTAAATTGCGATTTTTCTGTAAATGTTTATTACGGTATTGCATCGAATATCTTTATTTTGGACTTTATTTTTATGATTAGAACATTAAATTAGATAATAGTGTAGTAAATAGACTTGGAGCTGTGAAATTTCGTAATATTGCTGAGTCTATTTTCGTAAGATTTGCTGCTATCATTAGAGTTTGCTGGTTATTTGAAGAAATTTGAGACTAATTTGGTACAGATGTTAGTAAATTTGCATAATTGTTGAGATAATAATGAGTTTTTATTTCTAGAATTCTTGTTCATTAATGAAATTTTTATTTTTAGACTCATGAAATATTTCGAAATTCAAAATTTAGTATTTGAAAATATTTTCTAAATTCGAAATTGAAATAAATTCGAAATTGAAATAAATTCGAAATTGAAATAAATTCGAAATTGAAATAAATTCGAAATTGAAATAAATTTGAAATTGAAATAAATTCGAAATTGAAATAAATTCGAAATTGAAATAAATTCATATTTAGAAATTTAAAAAATTTAAATTTAAAAAAAATCATATTAATTATATAATTCACAAAACTTCATAAACTCCTCAAAACTTCTCATCAATTATTCATTAATTATCAAGACTAAATATTCTCATTAACTTCCCCATCATTAAATTAAGAAAACTACGCCTACATAAACATAATTAAAAACACCCCTGTACAAAAACTTATTTTTAATTTATTTCTTATTCAACTGAATATTGAGATTAAGTGCCTCTCATCTATTTACTCAACTCACTTCCCCTTTTCATCTCAATTTCCATTTTAATTTTTTTGAAGTGCCCATCATATAACTCTCGACAGGGAAATTGAATAAAAACAATTTTTTGATGATAGTCCTGGAAATTAAGGCAATGAAAAGGTATGAGTTTGAATTTTCAGTCTATGACTTTTTGAGGAGAATAATGAGAATAAAAGGAGTGAATCAGTAGAGAAGTCCACAAGTACGCTGTTTAATGCGCAGCATTTTTTGCCTCAGAATCAGTGAAAATTTTTGGAACTGCAAAAAACAATTTTTTCAAAAATATTTAAGCCGTTATTTTTCAAAAATATTTAAGCCGTTATTTTTCAAAAAATATTCTTTGATGGACAAATCGTGGAAATTTCTGAATTTTCTATTTAAAAAAGTGCTCCAAAAAGTAGCTTTTAAGAAAATTAAACAGAGAGATGGCAAGAATAACTTTTTCAGTATTAATGAATTCACTTTTATATTCTCTTGTAATTATACTTCATGATGAACAAATTGGTTAAATTACACTCTAATTCACTTAAAATTCTATTGAATATTTATGAAAAAGCCATTTAAAAAAAATATAACAAAAATAAGTGAACAGCATTGAGGCAATAATGAAAATTGTTTTTGTTCATTTTAATACAAATATTATGACAAATGCAGAAGGTGTGGAAAAGGGCTGAATTTCCATTCAAGTGCGTCCAATTTTATTGAATGAACACTTTTGTGTGACATAATATATTGAAAGTGTCCACTCTTTTATTGAAAAGGTAGAAAATTGGCCATAAATTTAAGGGGACTGTCAAAAACACAGAATACATACATTTTTCGGTTGATCAACAGCTCTTTCAATTTTTCGATTCTATTCAATATTATGTGGTGTATGAAAATAGAAACGAACAAAGCTTTACATGCGTTAGTCTGTAGTCATGGAAAAATGTGTTGTTCACAGATTTTTACGTGCAGATTTTTGCAGTCAATGAGTACCGTGTGAACTTTTCGATGAAAAGGAGCTTGTACAAGTGGTCTAGGCTAATTCTTATGTTATCTTTTAGTGAGAGGTGCGTTAAAGGACATAAATAAAAGCTTTTGTTGCTGCAATTTTGCTCTGTAAAAATTCAAAATATAACGGTTTTTTAAAATTCAAATTTAACGGTTTTTTAAAACTCAAAATTTAACGGTTTTTAAAAATTCAATATTTCACGATTTGGTAAAATTCAAAACTGAACAGTTCTTTAAAACTTTAAAAATTGTATCAATTTTGTAATTGAAAGAACGAAGGTTAATAGAAGCTTGATATTTTTTAAAAAAGGATTAAGATAAAACTTGTTTTAATTGGTATTTAGACCTTTCATCCTCAAGAAGAAGAAAATATCTTCAACAATTTTCTATATTAAGCACTGCAATTAAAATTAAGGCAGCCTTCGATGACCTTCGATGTAAATACAATCTAGCCTATACAATATTACATCCTTCGATCAATTTTCAACTCAACTAAAATATTTACACCATTAACACATTTCAGATTTGAAAAATTACCTTCTCGATATCTGATTCATTGTAGTTAATTTTTCTTCCGGCAACGAAGTGATGAAATTCATCAGATATGTACTCATTTACACTGTCATTATATTTATCGATAGCCAATAATCCATACACAACACGACCCCTTGATGTTAGTAAAAAATTGTTTGGTGTTATAACTGGCATCACACGATTGATTGATGGCGGTTCTGAAAAAAGAAGAAGGAAAAATCAAATTAATTTATCGATTCATGATTTTGTTTGCTATTTCTATTGAATTAGGAAGAAGAAAAATTGAAGAATCATAAAATTTGTAAATAGTATTTTTGCAACTTTTAATGGTTTTGTAAGATTTGAATTTTAACGGTTTTGTAAAATTTGAATTTTAACGGTTTTGTAAAATTTAAAATAACTTTTGAAAAATTCCTTCAATTTTGCCATGTTAACAACCCATTCTGACTCCTATTCTATTAAATTTTCATTAAAGCTGCATCCAAAAAGTTCCAAATTAAGAAAATTCTCCATTCCCAAACTCTATTGATTAGTAAAGATTGAGTTGGATACAGTCGAAAGAGAGATTCCTTAACAAATACAAAGAAGAATAATGTAAGAGGATATTGAAAAGATTTTTTTCTAGATTTCTGTTCTAATTGCTCAAATGAACATCTTTCTTTCTCCACAGTCGCAGTTCTTCTAAGAAGTGAGAGCTATTGTCAATGGTTTGTCTATAGGATTAGATCTCAACAGAAGAAAGATTTTTGTTTATCTGTTCTATTTTTGAAATATATGGAAATGTTTTGAATGTAAATAAATTTGAGATAGGTCACTTCCGAGATTGTTATGCCGGAAATTTTGAAATGGCATTGTAATTGAATTATGAATCAATTTCGATCGTATATAAATTCCCTCTTTATTTGAAAGCATGACACCCAAACACACCTACCCAGAGGCATAGTAAGACCGGAAAGTCCTTTAATTTTCCAAAAGCTACTCGCTTTTTCTATCCATCTCCCCTTCCCCCTTAGCACTTCATGCTAATAAAATTAGAACATAATACAGCAAAAAAGCATGTTTATAGATTTTTTAAATCCTAACCTCAAATTATTAAGAAAAATGCGCTATAAAAATTCATCCAAAATCCTCAGAATTTTCACTCCAACTTCTCCATTCCTTACTCAATTTATATTATGAAAAATCGATAGAAATGTTTCTTATAACCAAACAATACAAACTCGTTTTGGAAATTGATTGACTCTCGTCTTTCGCACTTAAATGTGAAAACTTGCTAGCCATTTCTCATTCCACAACTGATGTAATTACTTCTCCGCATCTCATTCTTTCTTTCATTTCGGAATGAGAAATAATTTCTTTGTTTTGGATCCATTTCATTTCATTTGTGGAAAAATGAGAAATATTTTTTTATGTTATTGAGGAGAAAAATGAAGAAAGAAAAAAGTTTCACGTGTTAGAATTTTATTTGGCTTGCAATCAGAGATGGTAGGACACGTGTATCTGCAGATATTAAAATTAATTAGGAAGATTTTTGTTTTATTATTTATGTGGAATTTTGATGAAATTCCAATTATAATTAAGAGAATCTTTAAAATAAAATCAAGATTGGGGGATTATTACTTATAAGAGCAGTTGGTGCTGTTTCTAAGACGAAAGTTTACTAAAATCAAATATCTTCTTACAAATTATCAATCTCGAGAGCGGGTCCGAACCTTTTTAGACCCCCTTGCTATGTTTCTATCCCTGCAGGAAGATACTAGTAGATTGTAGAAGAATATAGAAGAACCAGTCCCAAAATTTTAGAATCTTGAGCATTTTTATTATCAAGGGCGTTGCTAACTACCCATTCTTTTTCTACCTCCATCACTGCTGTATGCCAGCAAAAACTAATAAATTCTTCATATTATTATTTTAACATTCCAATCCATTTAAATAAATCAAATCAAATCAAAATTTTTTGGCAACATATTTTCATCGTCCTTGAAGAATAAATTGGAATAGATTGATAGAGAAAAAAGGCAATTAATTCTTCATTCTCAAAAAGGCACACAAAAAAATCACAACAAAAATTAATGAGACATAACAAACATCATCCTCTGTTTTGTTTTATTCTATTTTTATAATTTATTCTTTTTTTCGGTCCTTAATTAAATGAGATTCACTTTAAATGAGACAGAAAAGGAGAGAAGAAAAAAGAATTTAAGACAGGAGAAGAAAATAAGACGTGAAATTAATTTGAAAATAATTAAAGTGCTTTTTTCGAAGCTTGAAATTGTTTTCATGACAACCAGGGCTTTTGATGGAATGAGAAGCTTAAAGAGCAAAAAATGTTGGATTTAATAGAAATTTAGATTGAGTTTTACTTTTTAATTTCTTCACAATTGGTCTGAAATGACTCAAAATGATATATACACCAACCCCACTTGCTGTCAACGTTTGGGATCAGAATAATCTGAAGATTTTGAGATTCCTGATTTAAAAAATGATTGACGTAATTTGTGAATGAATCAGTTTGTCTAGTTAGCTTTTTCTTTTATTTAGGATGACCAGGTTAAACAAGATAAAAATATAATAAATTTGTGAATAGTCTTTTTGCAACTTTTAACGGTTTTGTAAAATTTGAATTTTAACGGTTTTGAAAAATTTGAATTTTAACGGTTTTGTAAAATTTGAATTTTAACGGTTTTGTAAAATTTGATTAAGTCCTAAGGAAAACGTCATGCTAGGTGCGCAGTTAATTACCCAACCTTCAGCAAAGTCTGGGCACAGACTCAAAAATGCAGCTATTCTATCAAATCAAATATAATCGTCTAACAAACATAATCGCAACATAATGTCACTCTTTTCACCAAACAGTGCTAAAATAATGTTGAAATCTCATGAATTTCTTGTGTTTGTGGGAAAAAAGGGAAGAAAATTCAAAAAGCAAAAAGAAAGAAAGAAAGAAAGAAATTATTAAGTTTGGGATTTTTTGTAAGCGTGTGGTGTGTTTTGAGCTTTTTGTTATAAACATGGAGAGAAAAGAAATACAGAGGAAATATTTTTTTTACAATGAAGACTTTTATAAAGATCCTTAAAACTTCTATGCTATACTCATATGTATGAAAATTAGTAATGAAGTCCGTGATTACGTGGCTCGAAAGCGCATTAAGCAAAAGGAGTAGCATTTTATAAGATTCGAACCCTGTCTTAATGAAGAGACACAACAAGATGGACGAACGGACAGACAGACAGATTGTCTTCTACAATAGATTGACAGCCAAAAACCTGCTAAAAAGTCGAGAAACAAGAAGAAGTTCAACATTTTTTGCTCTCGCACTTATGGCTAAGGTTTCTCTTACCTTATAAAATGATATTACTACTCTTCTCATAAATATCAATTTATGTGAAATATCTAGGGACGTTGGAAAAGGAAGTGATAAATAGAATTTTTTTTTTCTTCTTCTTTTCAAATCGAAACGTAAAAAGGAAGTACGTTCTCGCATTTCGATTGTGCCATAAAGTATCATTCAGCTTTTGTAGCATAATGTCTGACATAAGGTTTTATAAGCTCTAAGGATGACATGAATAATATCAACTCATCTTTGGTTTTTGTGTCTTCTTTGCAGTCTCTTTTTAGCGCATTTTTGAAACTTGTTTTAAAAAGGTAGCTTAATAATGCACTTTGTCTGGCTGTTCGGCTGTTCGGCTGTTCGGCTGTTCGGCTGGAACACTCGAAAAACTTTTTATCTAGACATCGTAGAGAGTTCTAGTTTTTTGTATTAGCTCCGTGCCATCGAGTTATTGGCCCCCCGGACATTTAAAAATCTCAAAACCATCGCTAAATACTATAATTAATGATTTTTTGTTTTCAATACAATAGAGCCAACTTCAAGTGGGATAATTTCAAATATATTTTGACCGTTAGAAAATTTGAATTTCAAAAAACCGTTAAATGACAAACCATTTTATTATATGAAAATTCACAGTGCAAATTGTTAATTATACTATAATTAATGATTTTCAAGTGCGTTTACGCGGGAAGTTTTCAAATATATTTTGACCGTTAGAAAATTTGAATTTCAAAAAACCGTTAAATGACAAACCATTTTAAAATATGAAAATTCACCGTGCAAATTGTTAATTATACTATAATTAATGATTTTCAAGTGTATTTACGCGGGAAATTTTCAAATATATTTTGACCGTTAGAAAATTTGAATGCCAAAAAACCGTTATCGAGCCGTCGAATTTATTTAAGTCACAAAATATTCATGATTGACTTATTTAATATGCAGTACTTTGCTAATCAAATACTGATCGCTAACACAAAAATGCGCTGAAGTCCCTCGATCTATAACACGAGGACTTTCTTTAAATTTTTTAGAAAGTTCACACTGGTATCATATCTTTGTTGCTTTTGGCCTACGCATTCTTTTATTTTCGTGGGAATTTTATCATTTTTTTATCAGATTAAAAGTTATATGTCTTTAATGAATAGACTTTTTCAAGGTTGGTGAGATATTTCTTCTTAAATTGAGACTATTTTGATGTAAATAAATTGCAGACTGACAAGTAACCCTGGTAGAGGCATAGGTAGTCACTAAAAAAGGCAACGCATAGCTTCTGTCAAGACTACCTTGAACTTCACCCTGACTACGCCCCTGGATTAAGGTTAACTTAGAAAAGAACGATTTTATGGTTAATTTCAGCTGCTTTAATGATCACGAGGCTAAAGGCTATGAAATTGCCATACACAGGGAAAAAAGCTATGAATTTGTTTTAATTTGAATTCAAATCTTAAAATACCGTTATATAACTGTCACTGTCAATATTTCAATCTAGTGAATTACTACTTCTGTTCTGGACAGACGTTGTTATAGACTAGGTAAAAGCTATGACAATTCTAAAAACTTCCTTTAAGAAACATTAATCAGTTATTATTTTCAGCTCTATAAATCTGTTACTAATTTCTTTGAAACAATTATTGCTCTAAGACACACGCATTGTATTGAATTGTAACATAATTTCTTGCTACTTCAGCAAACAACAAGGAAGAAAGAAAGAAAAAACTCATATTTGATACAGACATGATTCTCATTTCCACACACTTCATGAGATATTAATGACAATAATAAGGAAAAAAGGTTTTTTTTATTATCTAGATGAAATAATGATGTTAAGGAAGCGAAAGTTTATACACAAAACTCATGGCATCGTAGAGCTTAAAGAGACATCCGAGTATCCTTCTGAGAAAATGAAGGCCAAAACCAAAAGTGAGTGAGTGAGATGGAGAGACAAGACTAATGATAGCCACAAAAATATTTATACACATTTCGTGTTGTCTCTCGTCCATCCTGCATCAAGGTTCAATTTCACTTCTTTCTGTTTTACTGTCACTCCAAAAAGAAAGTCTGTTGACGTAAAATCCAATTTTCGCACGGATTTGCCATATTTATCCATCCTCATTCTCCCTTTATGAGATTGGGAAATGGAAACAGAGACAGAGAGAATGACACGAGAATCTTGTCGCACCAAATGAAATAAATTTTCTTTCTTTCTTATTTCTTGTTGTTCTCGTGCCTAGATACTTGGGACATAAAATTTATTCTTTTCTTTCATTTATTTCTTTCCACTGTCATCATTTATGATGATTAAAAGGGAAATAAGTGAGAATAAGAAACTTGCATAGATGTGGTTACTCGTGACCGATGAGAGCAGATTTTTCGTGCACAGAACTAAGCTAAAACTAAACAAATGGATGATCCATATTCAAAAAGGTTGCATATGGATGATCCATATTCATGAAGGTCAAATATGGTCCAAGGTCAAATATGATCCATATTCATGAAGGTCAAATATGTAGAAAATAAAATGGAACTAATAGAATGACACTACATACAGATTTGGTGAAGCAAGGTGACCATGGCAGCTAGATGCTGTCCCATACGCAGGATTGGAAATATTAAAATTTCTTTACTTCAACAATAATTCTTATTCCTCCATCCATAATCCTTAGCACCCCTCCGTCCTCCAAAATTATGCAAAAAGATATCATGAATAACATCAAAAAACAAAACAATCCACTTGCCATAAACCACCAAGACAAAAAATCAGAAGAATGCTTATTTACGCTTTTAATTTCCATACTTAGGATTTAGCATCGTAACATCCATCAAAGCTGTCCACAAAAGACTACATTCGCCCTTTATTTTATGTGCGAATAAACCAAAGAGCTCATGAAAATGATAAAAGAAAAGATGTAAATGCTTGTGAATTATTTATGAATGTATTAATTATTTTTATTCCTTAATAGCATTTAGCATACGAAACATAAAAAGCGATTTTCGCACTATATATCTTCAAAAAAAATACTTTATTTCCATTTGTTAAGAAGGATTCACTTTCGTGTATCGTAAATTATGCATAAAAATAAAGAGGGTAAAGAACACGAAAAAAAATAACCATGAAAGATTTAGAAGGTGAGAGGAGAAGCCTCAAGACATTTTATCGCCTCATCGTGAGAAAAAGAGATGGAAACAAGAAGAAAATGAAATTAAATCGCGAAAATTAACTTTTCTCAGGTTGATATTTTTATCCCTTTTACTTGTCGCTTACGACTTGAATTATACAGCAATTCAGGGATGTATGCATGAAATTTTGGGGTCGGGGAGGATGCTTAAATATTTTTTATGGATGGAGATACGACTTTAGTCTCAAAAAACACTAGAAAATAAAATAAAAATTAAAAAATGTGTTTTTGACCCTAAAAACAATAGTTTGCTTCTTCTCCTCATCTTTTACAAGCTGAACATCGAAAAAACTTTTTTTCCATAGACACTAATTGCTTTGAAATAGGTCGGAATAATGCAATGTTATAGGATACGTAAATAAATGTAAATTTAATCACAAGGGGGCTATTAAATACAGAATATGTAAATACACCGACAAGCAATGTAAATAACATCATTTAAGGAAGTCTATTGTTGATACATGTTTATCTATGACTATACGGAGCTTTTATGTTGTTCGAATATGGTTTACAAATTGAATGTTATGAAGAATTTGGAAAAAGTTTGGACTTTTTATGCTGGCAATAAGCAATGAGTTCTGCTAATGAATTGTGAATTGAACTATCAAGATAGCTTTTATTATTATTATTATTTTAAATTGACGAAAGAAAAAGTTTTTTTTGGAAGAATTAACGGACGTTTGAAATTTAAATTAAAGATGCAGAAAATTATAAAAGAAGCGAAACATTTGTATGGTTTTGGAAACTGGATTTTGTATAGTTTTAGTGCAATAAAAACAGGAAATCACACTGAATTAAAGAAAATAAGGAAGAAGTAAGTACAAAAACTTATTAAATACTTTATAAGGCACCGTAGAACATAAAGCTTAAAGTCGTATGCTTAAAATAGTCGAAATATTAATAATCTCACAGTAAAATTAATTTGATTCCTTTAAATTCTTGAAGATTCACAAATTTTCATTAAAATCGTTTTCACAGCAAATAATTTTTATTCCTCATTTCCCAAAAATACAAGAAAGCCTTCCATAGCCACTAGAATTGAATGAAATTTCAACTCATTTGAGGTTTTGACCTTTTTAACCCATTCTCTCTCAATTCCGTTTTAATTCCCAATGGAATGAAATTGAGTCATTATTGAAATAGGGATCAATCGACTATACAAGCCCTTAATTACTGCATGTCTACATAATCGTTTTCATGATGATTATTGCGATTACATTCATTGTTAGGCAATTTTTAAAAAGGTTTAAATGACTTTTGTAATTTACCTGATAAAAATAAGTCCTGAAGTGCTTGAATTGACTGACACAACAACGCCCATCCTTGTGTTGGCGAAAGATGATGGAAAAATTCAAAATCCAAAGCACTCTCGAGTGTTACATAACTTGGCGGCGCATTATGTTGTTTTTTATTATCATATAAATTCCTTCTCTGTTGCTGCTGCTGCTGATGTTGGTGTTGATGTGAATTTTCGCGGCGTGATGAAGGCAACGTATAGAAATTATATCCGGCATGTTGATTTCTTTCGTTAGGCACAAAAGGTGTCGGAATGTCATTTATCGCTTTTTGACATATCCTATAGTCATTTATGTTAAGCTTCGGCTTTTGTGGATTATAACGTCCTATCGTCTGTGTCCTCAAATTATAATCAACTCCTGATGCATCGGAAAGTGAATTATTTACTGATATTTTGGCGCGAGGTAAGATAGTCGTACATCCTAATATCCCATTCTCATGACCATTGATGATATTGTTGTTATTTGTAATATTATTGTTATTATTTTGATGAACTTTATCATTAGTTTTCACACCATTATCCAATATTGATTGTGGAATGTGATCTAGCTTCTGATAATTGCCATTATTGTCTCTTTCACTCAATTTATATTGTAAGTAAGGCCCTCTAAGTTTTCTGTAGATTGAAAAATAAAGAGAATAATGAGATGATGTGTAAAAATTTACAGTCTACTTGATGCTTGTTCGTTATTCATGGATGGGGAAAATTCGACAGAGTTGATGACAGAAGTAGTAAGGGTCCTGACTTGACGGACATCTTGTTCGATTTGAGGCCCCATTCCCAAAAAAATTGATATCGCACCCCTTACTGCCAGAAAATCCTAAATTCTTTCATTAAAAGGTCCCTGACACAGATTAAATTCATGTTCACGATGGTTCACTGTAGGTAAATATTTAAAATACAAATTTAAATCAACTCTAGCCATCAAATAACATTTCTCCAAACTCAAAATTAAACTCAATTAAATACAACCTGAGCTTGTGATAATATTTAAATACTTTATATAAATAATCACGATGAAAAATCCTTTTCATTCATCACTTCGCACGTATCTAGAGCAATCATTTTAAAAATTAGATGGAATGGGAGGTTTACTTATGAGATCTTTTAGGAATGGATTAATTTTAGACTTCAAAATGAATTGAAATTTATCTTCTGATCTCGTCACGAGCATCTTCTTGTTATAAGTCACGCTGAATAATATTTCTTGGGAAAAGCAATTATTATCTTAATATTATGCTTTAAGAAGCTGATAAGGAGTTTGAGGTAAGTTAGAAGATTAAGGAAAACCATGAGAAGAATCATGAGAAGTTTTGATAATAATTTTTAGCATTATAATGCTTAAATCGACATCCGATTCTAATGATGGTCCAGGGGTGTTTGTTCAATCACACAACTTACACACAGCCTCCCTTATTTTAGATTTTTTTAAAAACTAGATATCAGAAGAGGTCAAGGCCCGGTCACTATCGTAAAAATTGCAATTCTTTGAAAATATTTAAGGGGGGGAGGTGCATTTAGGTATTTTTTCTCAAAAACCCTAGACTAAATAAAGAAATTTTTCCATTGAGAGGGATTTGTCCTCCAATTCCCCCACCCCCTGACTACGCGCCTGCGATAGAGTCTGGGTCTTGCTGGAAGTTTTAATATTCTAACCCTGTGGTTTCAGCAACAAACTGCATCTTTGCATTGCTTTAGTTTTAAATGACTACATATCGATCGTATCCTTCTCTAATGTCCTCTTCCAGAACATCAACCCTGCCTAATCAATAGTAACAATACCGAGAGATAGTAAGAGTAAGAAGAGTATGGGAAAAATGACACTGACAACAAAAGCAATAAAAAAATGAATGAAGGAAGCATAATTACATTTTATCGTTAACCATCGTTGTCCTACAGTTGAACGATTTACTATATGTAACATCATTATTATTGTTATTACTAGCGGCAATATAGGCACCATATGAAAATTTGTTTCTAGTGTTATATAAAGTCGATGACTGCTGCTGCATTTCATGTGATTCATTCGATGGTGTGATAATTGATTTCACGCATTCATTACTATTGACTCCCGTCGATGACGGCTGTGTTATTAACGTAGATGAAGATGAGGATGGTGGTAGCAACAACAATGATGGCGATGATGATGAAAATTTACTGACAGCATTGGCAGTTGAATGTGTATTAAAGGCATTTATATTATGATATTGATATTTATTATTATTATGCTGATGCTGATGCTGTTCTGATGATAATGGTGTTTCAATTGATGAATACATTCTGTAAGTAAAAACAAGCACAAAAACATTGAATGAAATATTTTCATTTTTTTTAAAAAATTATTTTCTCATTAATGAGATGCCAAAAAAATGAGACGCAATATTATTCATTCATTTGACATAGATAAAAATAATATCAGCATAAATAAAGCTCGTAAATATAACAGCGAACAAAAAAAATCAAAAAAGAAGAATTTTAACAGCTTTTTTTGGGGAGCATTTTTAGAATGAGGATGAATGGAGGACTTCAGGTTGTCTGTTTTCAAACGTTTAGCGAGTATTTGTCTCTATAGCAGTATTATCTGTATTGTTCTAACTTTTTTGAGGCATGGCACACTTGGTTGAATTAGAAAATTTTCAAAGAGCAGGTCCAACCTAGCAAGAGGGGTACCGAATTTTTTTCTCATCATTTTTCTCATCAGGTGGGTCGAGACCACATTGGACCCTACTCAGTCAACACCTCTGACAACATTGCTCAAAAGTAAAAGACGTAACCACTGGGGGGCTTTAAACAGCTCCTAAAAGACCCTAAGAAATTTTTTTTGTCAATTCCAAATTATTCCTAAAAAACCTTTAAAAAATACGCTTCAAAAATACTCCGAGCATCCAAAAGAACCACTCCAACTCAAAAATTCGTCTCATACTTATACTTAAGCAATAAATAAGCAGAAGAATTCAATTCCATTCATGAATGTGTATGAATGATAAAAATATAATAAAATACATATAAAATTTTTGAGATATTATAAAAATAGCAAGCAGGAGAAGGAAAAAAGGAGCTGGGGATGATTGGAAGGAAAGCTTAATATCGCAGGAAAAAAATTACACAAATGTCATAAGACGAGAAAATGTAAAATAAAACAATTTTTTTTTGTTGCTGAGCTTGAATAGAAAATGAAGCGGAAAGTTATTAAAACATAAAATTGAAATCCTTCGTTTCAACCACATGAACAGAACCGTAAATTTAATATTCGGATCTTTGTAGGAGAAAAGTTTCAATATTTTGTTTTACATGCCATTTCAACCTTTTTCCTAGCATGTGAAACAAATGTAGATGAATAGGAGTGAGAAGATGAATTTGTAGATTGAAGAGGAAGTAACGCACTTTTAGAATGAATTGTTGTCGGAAAGGCTTACATTGTGGTTTTGCTAATTGAATATTTCTGTGGAGGAATTACTCAAAACTTATTCATTTTCAAATGTTTGCGATTTTGAGGCTTGAATCTAGATACAGTTTTGTTTTGTGATAAGTTATGGACATTTTGTCGTCAAAAGTTAGATGAAAAATTAAGATGAAGTTAAAATAAATGTATTTTTGACCATTTTAAGGACGAACAAGTTAGATTCATAGTGGAGGGAGGTGGGGGTCACCCAGTGGTGTCAAAAATTTTTATGAGGAGGCCCAAAAAATATTTTTGTTGTTAATAACTTATCTTTCATTTTATCATTAAAATGCCCTTGTCTCTCTTACTTTTATATTCTTAAATAAAATTAAAAAAAAAATCTTCAAAAAAAGGAAGTCGACTTCGAGCTCTAAGACCATACCCTGGTAGAGTCATCCTAGGATACACCCACCTTCCCTACCCTGGTGTACCCTATGTTAGGGGTACTTTAATGGTCTCTCTATGGTACCTACCCAGGGTAGAGTAGGGTACCCAGAGTAGCTCTAGAAACATACCCCAGGTCTAGATGAATCCCTAAGACCAGGGTACCTCCACTTATTGTCAAGAGCAATAAATAAATAAATAAAAGAAAACCTTCAAAATCAGCCAAAAGAAAAACTGAACGATTATATGAAAATTATTTGTCTGGAAAATCTATACGCCTACAAAAAAATTTCTGCGTAGTCTAAAAAGTTTTTTTCACTTCGATTCTCCAGTCAGCAAAATATCCGAAATTCGGATACCTTTAGATATAAAAAATTTACTTTTGAATACTTTATCACATACGCAAGGTCTCATAATACTTCAATCACATGCATAGGCAGACTTGAATTGATCCATTCAGTTAATGCAAAGTTTTAATTTTCCGTCTTTTCCATTTTCGAGCTGGATACAATTGTGAATGAAAGGATGGAAAGCAGAAATGAAATAAAACATCGGTATTCATGCGAAAAGGTTTCCTTTCAACAAGCTCGGCATCAATTTCTTGATGATGACGAAAGGAATAAAAGCTCTGCTATAATTTCATCATTACAACTTTTTTTCCTACCCAACGACTTTTTTTACTTCTTCCTATTTTTCTCCCCTTTATACATCAATTTCCTTTCATTTCTATTCAGTGTCTACTCTCTTTTCATTCACTCATTTATCCATTCACGGCTGCAACTGTAAGATAATTAAGAACAACGACGATGAAAAGCGCAATTCAGTTAACAAACAAGAGTGGGGTCGTTCTTAAATGCCGTCAATGGACTCTTTAATGAGAAAAATTGAGGATGGTGCCTAAAAAAATCCCATTTTTCGATGGACGTAATTAAGGAGCAACCCCAATGATATTTCAAGGAATTCCCATTCAAATCAGGAAGTGAATGTTGATTTATGCTATGGTTGACAGCATGAGGTGAGTGATAAGCATTCAATTTATGTTTACATCGTTGACTGTATTATGATTCATTAATGAGAAAAATCAGATTTATTGTTAGGCGTAAAATCATTAAAAAAGAAGAAAACTTAGAAATTATTCACATTTCTGTCGACCGCATTTGTGTATTTATTTTTCTGGGAAATTGTTTATTGACTTGACCATACTTTTTGATCGAAACCAATCATGATAAAAATACTTCAAGTGCTTTAGGTTATTTTTGTGAGCTGTCGAACAATTTTAATGGATGATGAAAATTTTTTCCTTTGAAATATATTTGGGGCAAATTTTTAAATGCTGTTGTTCATTCAGTTGTCTGTCTGTCCGTTAATTTTCAAATAATTTTAACCGTTGAATTTTAAAATATTTTTGACCGTTAATTTTCAAATAGTTTTTGACAGTTATTTTTCAAATATTTTTTGGTCGCTTATTTTTTCATTTGAAATTATAAATTTTATTCAAGAGAATTTTTCTTTGAACAAATGAACTCTATAAAACTTCCAACTGCCTTTTTATGCTCTGCTTCTTAATTAATTTCAATTTTTTCTGTAGAAAAATATTTTTATGGTTAGAATTTTTTATTATTTTGAGAGTATTTTTCTTTTAAATGGAAATATTTTGTGTAGTTTTTTGAGCTTTAAAGAGTTCATTATGCTAATTTTCATTTAGAAATAGTTGAAAGCTCTTGAAATAAATTAAATTCTTAAAGATGTTCATAAATTATTTAAAGTCGATCCCAAATTCTATTTTAAGGACATATCCCCAAAATAATCTAATCAACTAATGCTTCCTCACAATAACCAAACCATCCATTTGATTGATAAATTCAATCACTCCCCATCATCATGAAAATATGACAAATTTTTGAGATCCTCAAAAACTTTTTTCTTTTGAATAATTAATTACTGTGCATTTTAATTAAACTGCTCAACTTTTTAATTACTCAAGAAGAAGAAAAAATATGGGACTTAATGTCCTTTTTGCCTTTGATTAATGACATTAAATTTTAGTTGCGTATGAAAAGTATGAAAAAAATTCTATTTTGTGCCTTCTGTTATGCAAAACAAAACTCAGTAAGTGAAGGAAGCAACAACAGACATTCTCCTTTTTGTTACAGAACAAATGATTATTTGCTGAAAAAGCAAAAAGGAAACAGAAGAGAATGACAGAAGTGATATTGAATGAACTTTAACATAAAGCAAGTTAGGGGCATTTAGGGCAAGTTAGGATGATATCAAGAAAGTAAATGCGTCGTGGGAAATATTTTATAAATGAAAGGAAACTTCTTGATATATTTTGGGTTGTTTTTCAGAATATTGAATTATTTACAAATTTTTATCAGTGAAAACATTTTTAGCGATTTTAAAAAAAAAATTGAATTTTTAACGGTTTTCAAAAATTTGAATTTTTAACGGTTTTCAAAAGTTTGAATTTTTAACGGTTTTCAAAAGTTTGAATTTTTAACGTTTTTTTAAACTTGACCTAATAATAAACTCCGTCATAAAACTAAACGACAATCTGCCAAAAATTCAATCACATCAATACCAATAAAATCCGTTTACACAAAAGTCAAAAGATCCTTTCTCCGTTTCCATTATAACCATCTGATCTCAAATCAATGAATGATGTGATAGCATTGTTCATTCGCGACCCTATAAAATTTATTTAAACGCCAATTTCCATTGGACAATGGAAATTTGTTCATGCTGTGAGATGTACACAACAAAAAATCAAATGTTAAGAAGTCCTTTTGGGTGTAAAACTTTTTCCGCTTTCTTTTATAACTAAACGACTTTTTAAGTACTTTTTCAAGCAGAACTAAAAAGAAATCGCAGCTCGTTGTCAAAAGCAGGTGATGCCAAAGCATTTAGGATATTTTTGTTGCTCATTGGGCATCTTTTATCATTTAGTCATTAAGGAATTTCATACCTTATTTAAAATTGATGATAGAATGAGGTGAAGATGCTAATAATTCATTACGGATAAGATTTTGGGGGAGAGTTTTGTGATAAATCAATAAATTGTTATTGAATATCCGGAAGTTGTAGATTATGTTCAATTAATTTGATTCGTATCCGAATCATTCATCTCTTTTTGGATAAGGAAAAAAAGTTGATGAAATTTTCTGCTTTAGTTATCTTCTGTTAGTAGGATGACCATCAAGTTTTGAATGGATTTATACGGAAAAAGAAGATATTTGATAAATTTTAGGAATGATTCATAAATTAGATAGTTTTAGGAAATAAAGGGGCCCTTCGTATAGACCGAAATGCTTAAAATAGCCAATTCAAGGGCCGATTGCTCGGTATACTCTAGGGTATACACTACTTCAGGGGTTACCCCTATAGCCTATGGTCCACCGAGAAACCAGCCCAAGATTCCTTTTAGTCAAAAATATCCGATAAATTGAAATTTTGACAAAACTTTTGTGGGGAGGGTCTATAGTTGTGTGTTGGATGACCCCAAAGTTAAAATACATTTTTTTACAAAAAGTTAGTGTTTTCCAGCCAAAAAGTATTTACTCGGCTACCTAAACCATTCCTAGTTACCAAAAAAGAATCCATAAATCTTGTGAAGAAGGCAATTTCCTGACAATGTGAGTTAAGCCCTAAAAGGTCATAAATTATTTTCCGTCTACCAAAATTTAATCATTTCCAAGAATTGTTTTGCTTATACCAGGAATATTTCCGCACAAAATGTCTCATATAGCCATTAAGCCTTCAATTATCCCCCCAACCCTATTCACAGGAGATTGAACATTTTCGCACGAAATACTTCAGACTCAATAAATATCTATCTTAACGCAACAGTTCCAGTCAATACATTATCATGTAATGTGTTGCTCTCTCATGTCTTAATAAATTTCTCAAAATGAAGATATCATACATATGTTATCACAATTGAATTACGGTCATGATCTAATGATAAGAATTTCCTTTTTCATCCAAAAAAAGCTCTTAAATTTATAGATATAAAAAAAATGTTCGCATTCGCATTTCTTTTACTGTCCACGGCTCGTTTAAAAGAACATTTACGACTCTCCTTACGGAATTTATGATCGAAATAAAATATAAGTAATGAATAGCAAAAGTAAGGGCATGAAATTCATCATGGCTGTATACAATTCTTTATTTTTTGGTAGAAGTTCATGAACGCAATTGTAATTTATTGTTATTACAAAAGAATTGAGAAAAATTTCTTTTACACTTCAAGATGTAAATTGGAAATATTTCAAAACACAAAATTTTTATGCCTACATTGAAGTTTTCGTGAAGAGACGAGAAAGTAAAGAAGAATTAAAGTAAGAAGTGAATACTTTTTCAAGAATTTATGAAGGATTTATTTGTTTTTTAGAGTTATCGATTTTTCTCAACCGCTTTTGTTGAAGTTCCGAAAAGATTTTTCTTCCTTTTTCTTTCGTCTCGAAATAGACCATAAAATAATTTTATGAAGAAATATTTTTCGTCCACATAAAGGTGTATTGTACTGTTCGGAAATATTTCTGAATGGATTTTTTTTGATGACGATTGGCTTATTTTCGAGACTTTAAAATGGTTAGAAGAAAAGTTTTTATGTAGGAATTCATGACGCAAATCATAAAATGAGATTTCTTAGATAAAGTATTTTGAGATTGAACAATTTTTAAGGCTGAAATGGAGAAACTCGATTTTATGATTTATAGGTAGAATTTTTGGTGATGGAGATAAATTTATGTGTTCTTATGAATATTAAGAAGAAATAAAAGATAATTTTTCTTAGATGGGATGGAAGGTTTTGATTTTTAAAAAACCTTAATTTTTAGCGGTTATCAAAAAATTTGAATTTTTAACGGTTTCAAAAATTTGAATTTTTAACGGTTTTCAAAAATTTGAATTTTTAACGGATTTGAAAAATTTGAATTTTTAACGGTTTGCAAACATTTGAATTTTTAACGGTTTGCAAACATTTGAATTTTTAACGGTTTTCAAAAATTTGAATTTTTAACGGTATTCAAAAATTTGAATTTTTAACGGATTTCAAAAATTAGGATTTTGTTTTGAAGTGCCTTGGACTACACTTGCCTTAGAAAAACTATTTCAATTAAATAAAAATGTAAGTCCAAAAAATATTTTACTCTCTTCAAAGCATGTTTCAAACGTGATTTAATATCCAGCAAAAAGTGTATCGAATTCGCTTTTGAGCATTGCTTAAAAAAATAATAATATAGCTTGCGGATGTTTCAATCAACGTTTCAAAAAAAACTTCATCTCATATTCTATTGAAACTGACAATAAAGAAGATTTTAATTCAATAGCTTTAATGTGTTCGTCAAATCCAATCTTAATAATTAGATTAAGTATAATTGATACCTTTCTATCAATCCTCAAAACGCGTCAGGTTCGTCAATATTGGGCGCAGCTATTGATGTGGAATGTGTCAAGATAAATATCATCATAAAATACTGAATTTTATTTTATATGTTTGCAAAACAAGTAATGTGATGATATATTTTGAGTTCATAACAAAATTTACGCTGTTTCCGCAGCATTGATGATCGAAATATGAGAAGAATTTGCAGCATTTATTTCACACGCCTTTATGAATTTTAATTTTTATGGCAAATATTGTTCATTTCAATTATCATAATTTCTGTATCGATTCCATTCGAATATCAATATTGGCTCTGCATGTGGGAAATAAAAAAAAAATAAGAGAAATAATCGTAAACGAATTGATAATGATTTATTAATTTCCCATTCTCGTAAATGACGTTTTACATTTTCATTTTTGGTGTTACATTTATTATTAGATTCCAACAGATGATTTATTTTAGATAGAAATGAGCATATGCTGATACTGATTGAATGAAAAATCGATAAAGTGACGGGAGATGGGGGATGATTTTGACAACTTTTGGGTTAATTTATCTGCAAAATATTTCGAATATTTTGGAATTTTTTAAGGACATTTAAGCAGGGACTCGAAGGTAGACTGTGATCTACACAAGTAGAGGTATAGCTTTTAAAAAATTACCATCGAGGGTGGTTCGTACCCCCAAACACCCCCCTCCACCTTGAAAGGCTCCTTTGAATTCTACAGTCCACTTGACTGTTCCTCACTATTTACAATCTTTTACAAAGCGCTGAGCATTAATCCAATTATAGATCCACATTAAACAGCTAATGCCTCTCGGCTCAATTTTCAAAAATCTGCCAGAAAATCAAAAACCACTTAAACAATTTCAAACCAAAAGATCCCCCAAGAGCTCAACATCAATCATTCACCAGAAATCTTCAAAGTCAAAAAGTTCAAATTCCCACCTCATTTTCAAGGATTTTCATCTCCATCATTAATTTGCTACTTTGCTACCAACTGTGGATTATTTCTTTATGTTTATGACAAGACAATTGCAAGACGGATTTTTTCCTCATTCAATTATCAATCTCCTGTCATGTTTCTCGTCGACTCTATTCTCTTAATAAATTGACCAATTGGATTTTTACTTCTTCCTTCATTTTCCTCATCATTCGCCAAATAAATCTTGTTGGAAACTAATGGAAATGTCAAATTCAGATTAAAAACATTTTGTAAAACCAAAGCTGGTGTGTGCTTATGTACAAGTATGTAGTCTTGAGTGCAGCTGTGGCTAAATGTAAAGAAAAATTTCTCTCAATCTACACTTTTTTAGATACAAATGAAACAATCTGTGGTAAACAGCATATAAATTGAAGTCTTTGCCATGACATGAACTTTATCCTTACAAGTTCTAAAGTTAAATTGAAATAAGACACTTTGAACTCCCATAACGAGCCAAAAATGAGCTAAAATGTGAATATATCACTCCCAATAGTTGAGAAGCATTTGAATAAGTTGCACAAATTGCATACGTCTTCCAATAGTCATCATTAACAATTTATATGATGTGAAAACAGATGCTGCACATTCATGCATGATTGAAGATCAAAACGATAGGAAAGTCTTAATATTTATGATATAAAAGTCACAACAATCCTCATTTCCTATCAATTCCTTTTGTTGAACTAATGTGGAACATATTGAATTTATTGACTGATAGCATTGAGAGGATAAATAGTCCTCGGAAGTATTATTTTTATTTAGTTTACTGCTGTTGAGACATGGTTGGAGATGGGTGTGAAGTTTTGTAGATTATAGTGATGGTTTTGGTATGGGGGTGTTCATAAATGACGTAACGCAAAAATGAAATTCTTAGACCCCCTCTCCCCCTCTGTCACAAAATCTTTTGAATGGAAGTATCGCCACAGCGTCAGACCACCTCATATCTAAAAATTGGACAGCATTTATGAACAGCCCCTTATGGGTTGATTTTGAGGGTCAATAAACGTATTTTTTACTTCTTAAAGTAAAATCCAGACACAAACTATCACATCCCCATAATGTCTATCCTTGACTCCTTCTTAAACAGTCAGTTCACTTTAACTCGTCTCAATGACTTTCAAAATTTAGCTTTTTCTAAAAATAATCAAGGCGGCAAAATTGTCAATGAGTTTGACGTTTTTCTAAAACTAAAAATGACTAAAAGAAGTCATCGAGGGTTGACTGCTACTTTTACCATCTCATTCTCAAGAAAAGATTAATATAAAGAATTTATGTAGTCATTCCATGGTGGCTTTAGTGAAAAAGCTCTAAGTAGCATTTCTAAGGAAGTGATTTAATAGACCTTTGGTGCTAACGGATAATGTGGGTGTTATGATGAATGTTGCATTGAAACTTTTATGTGGCTGTGCTTATGGCTTTTGGCACGTGGCATTTGTCTGGTCACATTTTAAAGTCGGTAAACTAATTGTGGCTTTAATGAGGATTTGAAATTTTCTGTATGAACTGGATGTTAAGTTTTTCGAACCCGAGACTTTGATTAAGTAGAAATTTTAGACCGGAATGGAAATACAGCCATAACATTCGCCTACATATCTTGAAGTTGCAGATTTCGCCCACATTAGACTCTAAGCTCAGAAACTATCCATTTTCCAACATCTACTTTAAATTGAACTTTTATCTATCTTCTTCCTCTACATTGTCTGAATCTACAATTCATACACATCCCTTTTCATCCTTTTCTATTCAATCTCCTATGAGGATGCGTTAAGTCAATCATATTTATGATTTTCAGTCTTCTTAAACTTGTTTAACATTCATTCCCATTCTTTTACATAAAGTAAAACAAAAAAGGGGAATTTTTTATTATTATCTTTGTCATCGCTTTTTCATTTACCTACTTTTCCTCTTGTTATTTTCTTTCCTACATTTCCTCCTGTGTCTATTTTGTGTTTGAGTATTCAGGGAAATGAAAAAAGAAAAGAATTTTTCATTATGTACGTAGCTGTTTGTTGTTACTGTGCATTATTTTGTATACAATCTTTTTTCATTCATTCATTCTATCCTTGAGGTGAAATACAGACAGAAAATCTGGAAGAGATTTCAATGAGGTTTATGGAAAAAGTTTTTCTCTTCATTACATTCATCCGATGGTGCTTTTAGAGAATGTTCTTAGATGTGAAATAAATCTACTGTTAAGCTTTACATCATCTATTCAAGTTGAAATGAGCACGAATGAAAATTTTAAGCTTAAAAAATAACGATTTAAAATATTTCAAATTTTAACGGAAATGAAAAATTTAAAAAATAACGGTCAAAAAATATTTGAAAAAATTAACGGTCAAAAAAAATTTAAAAATTTGAAAATAATTTTGATCAAACTCAACTGAAATGCTACGGACAAAAGGCCAAATTACAGACCTAACTTTCCATTTGCACAAGAAAAGACTTGAAATAGAAAAATTTAAGAAGAAAGTTAATTTATACAAGTAAGCAGTAAGTTGGACATTACATAAGCTGATAGAAATAGAAAATAATCAGAAGCATGAGATTGAAAAGTGACGTCAGATATCTCAATTCAATTTATATCCCCATCCCATCTCAATTCCACACTACTTGAAGTGTTTGAACATGAGAAGCTTTCGCACTTCAATTGAATAGACACATAGAGAGTATCTAATCAGCACTAACAATTGCTACTTCGCATACAAAATCATCTCACATGTTCATCTTTCTGCTGATTTCTGTTTTCGTATTGAAAAAAAGAAGAATAAAGTAATCTGAATGTGAGCAATAGGAAAATAATCAAGCCCACACAATGACTGGTTGGAGATTTGCAATTACATTCAGGCAATGAGGATAAATTATGGGAGTGCAAGAATAACATTGTAGGAAAATAGATTAATTTCTCATAATTATTCTTTAGTCTTATGCTCTTTTTCCTCCACATTGTGCTGATTTTTTTTTCTGCTATCCATTATCGATGGGGAGAGAATGAAAAAGGCGTTTATGAGTATTGTGTCTGTAAGTCTATGGGATTGTTAATTAGTCATTAAGCATGAATTGTTTAAACTTTGTTATTTGCTTATTGATGGGGTCATTGACATCGATGAGGTGATGAATGAAAGAGAATAATAGCTCTTTGAAGATTCTTGCTATCCTATTTTGCTTTAAGTCTAGGAATTTTTATGTTGGAACTGCTTGTAGCTTTAATTTTCACTAAACTTTAATTTTAACAGTGACTTTTGATTTAACGGTTATTTAAAATTTGAATTTGCACAATCGCATGAAGTTGGCTTCAATTAAAAATTTCAAAATTGAAATTACCGTTAAAAATTAAAATTGCTTTTCAAGTCAATCAATAAAACTGGCAAAAGAGGATAACTACCTTCCAACAACCGCAAAGAAATACTTCAGGACAATTTCCACAAATATTAGAATGTCATTCAACTATTCATAATCCTTCCTTCCTAGAATTTTCTCCAAAAGAATGCGTCACCTTCGTTGACTTCCAAAAAATCTTAAAGCTTCCATTTCTTAGTTATCATTTCAGTTTTGGCTTTTTTCCATCCTATTTTCTTTCCTTTTCCTTTTCTGACTATAAGCTTAAGAGACCATCAACCTACCACAAATGACTCATGAAATTTATATGAAAAGAGGCAAGTTGCGTGTGTGTAAGTGCGTATTGCTTGCTAAAAATATGTATAATGCTGCAAGTTACTTTACGTGCCATCAACATTTTTACTCGATATAATGCTCATAAGCAATAAAATGTAAGAAAAATGGATGATGGAGGGAAGAAGGATGATGAAAGCTGTTTTCAATAAGGCGGAATAAGAAAAAAGAAATTGATGAAAATTTAATAATAAAATGGAATTTACGAACTTTCAATTTATTGGACATAACCATGGTTAATAAATAAAATATGATGATTATTAATCAATAAATGCCTTTTGATTAATTGAGTGGAGAGGAAAAATTCAAAATTCAGCCATGAAGATTAATTCTAAGAAAATTATTGTTTTAATATTTTTGTGGAAATTCTTTTTGTTTAAGTATGGCTGTGCTTTGGTACTAAGAGGAGATATTTAATTAAGAGTTTAAAAAATCGTTAAAAATTTGAAAACCGTTAAAAATTTGAAATTTTAAAAATCGTTAAAAATTTGAAAACCGTTAAAAATTTGAAATTTTAAAAATCGTTAAAATTTTGAAAACCGTTAAAAATTTGCAATTTTAAAAACCGTTAAATTTGAAATTTTGAAAACTGTTAAACATTTGAAGTTTCTTAATATTTTTAAAATTTAAATTAAACTATTTTTTAAGAGAGCTTTTCCCTCTTTTATGTCCATCACAATAAAGATATTTCAAGCCACAACCGACCACTTAACCCTCATTCAAGGCAAACTTTGTACAAAACTGTCCAAACTATCTCCATAAAGTAATTAAAAATGAATAATATCTTCATTTAGTTATCAAAGCAAATATTAAAATATACCAGCAATTATTGTTTAATAAATCATTAAAGCATTGCATTTATCAAGGAAAGTTCAGTCCCGAAGTTATTAATCATAATATGTCCATCACAATAAAGATATTTCAAGCCACAACCGACCACTTAACCCTCATTCAAGGCAAACTTTGTACAAAACTGTCCAAACTATCTCCATAAAGTAATTAAAAATGAATTATATCTTCATTTAGTTATCAAAGCAAATATTAAAATATACCAGCAATTATTGTTTAATAAATCATTAAAGCATTGCATTTATCAAGGAAAGTTCAGTCCCGAAGTTATTAATCATAATAAATTAATGATAAATTTCTGTATAAATATCTTAATCCACATCAATAATGGAGATGAATTATGTCTTTATTATGTTATTAGACATATTTCCAATTCAATAATTTATAATTTCTAGAATATTACAGCCATAAAGCTCTGTAAGTCTAAAAGTCTTAGCTGATCATGACTCGAGGTGTTTATTTACTTTTCTGTGCTTAAAATACAACCAAAGCTGCTTCTTTACATTCTCATCAATCATTCGAATATTTCCTTATCGCAGCTGGATTATGATTTTGATCCATAATGCCTGATAAGTAATGCTTTATTTATTGAAAAGTTGGAAAAGAGTTTGAAGGACATTTTTGGCAAATGACTAGCAAATTAAAGAAGGCTTTGGAAATTTAAGAATTATTGGCTTTTGAAATGCAGAAAACCGTTAAATTTTTAAATACAAAAACCTTGAAAATTTAAAATTCTAAAAGCCGTTAAAATTTTAAATTATAAAAAACCGTTAATATTTGAAATTCAAAAAACCGTTAATATTTGAAATTCCAAAAGCCGTTAATAACCAGAAAAAATAAAATTGCATGAGAAAACAAAAAATTAATTCAAATGTACACAAGAACCACAAATTTCCATCAAAATTTTTTTAGCATAAAAAAAATATTGTAAAAGCCACAAGTTTAATTTTAGGCGATCAATAACTGACACGAGCCAATGCTACATCGAACAATTAGTTCGATTCTCTGGAGGCACAACACATAAATTGACTCAAAGCTTCAACACAAATTGAATAAAATTAATCATATTTCTTCCTATTTTCCTCATTTTTCTCTTCCATTTCTGTGACTCAATACGATAATAATAACCATTCATGAAAATTTATTCAATTAATGCTACCAGACTTGTGTGATTTAATAATTTTTGCAAATATTTCTTTTCTGTTTTCTCGCTCTCCCTCCCGTCGAAAAGCCTCAAAGCCTCTCGTTTTTGGAATATTTTCTCTCGGTTAAATTCATTTAGGAACACATTAACATCGTTATCATTTCAACGTAAACCGCTAACGTGAAGGGAAAAAAATTAAATTAGAGAAAAAGAAAAAGGCGAGGATTTTTTTATTCATCATGCCGCGAAATTATAGACTCACGTTGAAGATTTTTTTTATTCAATTAGCTTTAAACGGGTATGATTTCTTTTATATGAGCAAGAATGTAAATAAAATGTTTACCTAATTTATGTTTGGATGATTTGTAATGCCTAAAGAAATGTGCTTTGTGCTAAAGCTGCTTAAAATGAGGTTGCATGTAGAAAAATTTAAGAAGAAAATCTGGTTAATAGTAATTATAGTCAAGTCAGGACTTGCACGATCTTAGTAATATTCACAATTTCGAGTGATTTTCTAAGTGCATTAGTCATCTTATCCCTTTACACCTGACTGCTTAGGCAGAGGGGGTCCAAAAAGGTCCAGACTCTCTCTTAAGATTGAAATATGTTTGAATAAACAATTTGGATCCCTCCTCCAAAAGTCAGACATTCCCTAAAAAAGAGTTTCTGACTTTTTCCCTGCTTACACTCCAGAACTACACTTTTCTACCTTCAACGCAACATCATTATCCCCAACCTATTCCTATCCTACCTAACCATAGATGGAAAATAAAGAAGGAATCCTATCCTACTTAAAATCGACGAACTGCGTTACAATTTTAAGGATTAAAGTAAGTTAAATTTTTTTTAAATTTTTGATCATCAAAAAATATGAATTTTAATACAAATGCAACATGTTTCCAATTCATTTGTCCAAAATCATTCAAAATGTCGACGATAAAAATAAAGTTTACAATGTTAACCGATTTAAAAAAGCAGCTCTTCAAGCTACGAAAACATGTGGATGGCTTCTGTGAGGTATTTTCCGATATAGCAAATCGAATTTTATGTAAACAAAATAAAGGGTTGCATGCAAATCACATAATACGATTAAGAAACATGTATGAAAGCGATTTTTTCACTGTGAGCTTAATGCTTGTTTATGCGACTTTATTCAGGGGGAAATTTATTGTTCAATGGATTCGTTTTAAAAGGGATTTTTTGATGGATGGACTGATAATTTTTTTGAATTATTGATGATTTTTTTTTGGAAAATTTTAGTGATTTTTGGTCATGTAAATTTATTTTAAGCAACATGATGAATTAATTAAGTTTGCTGCTTCATTTCAAGTTTTATTGAATTTTTTGAAACCTGTGTCTAGTTAATTGGGTAGCTAGAGTAACGTTGCATAATACCTGAGACCCTGAGGTATACTCCTGGCTTGGGTACTGTCTCAATATTTCTAGGGAGTATTCGAAGTTATTTTGTGATGCTTAACGATAAACAGTTCAAGGATTCTCAAAGTATCGGTGCCAGAATCGCACAAAATTTCGAAACTTTTTCCTCAAGTCTAAAATCTCTCACAATTCCCCTATTAAAACATTCCCAATAATGCAACAGAAAATTCACGAAACAAATTAAAAAATTATCAACAATCTCGCATAAAAATTATTTTGTTGTCTATTCCCATCATGAAAATTGTGAGCATGATGAAAACATTTTATGTTCCATACGAGTTGAGTGAGGCACTTAAAAAAATGAGATCGAGAACTTTTAATTACGGTACGTTTTCATTCCGTAGAGAAATGTGTAACATTGGAAATTCAAAAAAAAGAGGAAGAAAAATTCCATTTCAGTCGACATTTGTAAGTTAACAAGTATTTCATATCCATCACATTAAAGCTGACATAGAAGAAAATTTAAGAGCATAAAAGTATGACACACATGTGAAACATGAGAAATTATGACTTTTATGTGGAGTTAGGGGAGGTTTGGAAAAACAAAAACAGCACAATTTTATGACAGGCACACATCAAAAAATGTTTTTATTTTGTTGCTTTTAAAAACAGGGGGGAATAATGTTGAGGGAAATTTGATTATTTGTTAAAATTATTTTACTTGGGTGAGGGCAACTTAAGGTATACCAATGAGTATTGCTACTAAAATTATCAAATTATAGAGTTGGTGAGGAGGGGGGGGGGGGTAATATTTTCATCCTTTTTGTAGAGAAAGAGGGAGTAGCCCAGCCATGGATGATGGCTAAGTGCATGAAGCTTAGAATTAGGGGCGTATCCAGAAATTTTTTCGAGGGAGGGGTTTTGAATTTTTTTTTTGTATGAATGGGAAAATTTAGAGGGGGTGTAGGGTTTGTTATTTTTTTCATAGAAAACCCTTTGAGAAAAGTGGGGGGGGGGTTTGACCCCTGAATACGCCCCTGCTTAGAATACTCAACTAGAGGATTCTCGTGACTCAACTAGAGAGCATCCCTTAGGTGTCTCCTAAATAGGAAGTACCTGGGTCACCTTAGAGATATACCAAGGACGTACCCCCCTAATTCTATGAAAAACCAAACAAATATACCATAAAGGATACCTTAAAGTAAAACCTCAGTAGAAGAAGCTCAGAAATGTACCTCTAGACCATGTCCTTTACAAAACTAATTCCAAAAAAAAAATAAATCGCCTTCAAATCATAAATTTGTCAAAGAAATGATACTCAACATTGTTTTATTTATCACATAAATCACATACCCATTTATATAATACACTTTTACGGCAAAATTGTCAAAAATTCACTCTGTTTTGCTAACTATAGATGTATATATGTTAAACTCTGTATATTATATCCCGACCGATGTGCTATGTTGCTGAAAGAGCTTTAGGCGTCAACATACACACGACATCTCACATGAAAAATTCTTCTCCTCGATTTTTTTTGTGTGTTTTATTATTAAAAAAAGTTCACTTCGCACTTATTGTTTCTATAGATAGGCATTTACACTTCAAATACGGGTCCTTTACAATTTTTAATATCACAATCTTTTGCCTTTAAATAACTACTATTTGTCGGCGCTGATGACATTGTGTCATAACACCGATCACTATAAATTTCCTCATATATTAATTTACACTTTTCACAATATTTGCAACATTTTGTGAAACTCTCTATTGGCTCGTTATCACCATTTATGAATAAAACACTTTTACTACTGTTACTGCTCGCCACTGTTATACTTTGCTGACTACGTCGTTTATCGAAATGAGATTTACGCTTAATCTTTGACGGTGGCAAATAATACATTAGACACGTGACCGCAACGAGGAATAAGAAGAATATGAAGACGATATCGAACATCAATAGTGAATTGAAGGTCATTAACTGCATATTATATAATAATTCGATGTGGAATGTAATTCCACTCATTCAAGATACACACATTGAAACTACTATTTGATATTTATATTGTTATTATTTTTGATTAGTTTTTGGTAGCGTCTAATTTGTGCTAACTGCTGCACATAGTCAATATTATTATTATTCACATTTCTTTTGATCCATTTTTTTCTTTTGTTCTTTTTGTTGTTGCTTGAAATCAGACTACATACAATTTATTTCGGAAATATTCGATATTCATTATCTAAAAAATTTGAAATTAATTTCGAAAAATTTGAAATTTATTTCGAAAGATTCGAAAATAGTTTCGAAAAATTTGAAATTCATTTCGAAAGATTCGAAATTAGTTTCGAAAAATTTGAAATTTATTTCGAAAGATTAGAAATTAGTTTCGAAAAATTTGAAATTTATTCATTAAACGCTTAAAGTTCTTGTTCAATGGTTCTAACAGTTCGTGTTGCCGGTAATGTAGCTCCAATTACAGTGATTATTATTACTTTTTATGGCTTTAATTCATGAGCCACTTGTAAGTATTTTTACACTTATTACAATCGATTTTGTCTTAGTCATGATTTCTCGCCTATTTCGAAAGCCTGATGATGCCATTAAACTTCTTCATGGATTTCCTCTTTATTTCAAAATCTCTTTTTTCGTGCTTGAATAATATTCTCTCATCTTATTATTGTTTGTAAAAGCAATGAAGATGAGTGGGACGAATAAATGAAGAGCGGGAGACGAGAATAAGAATAAGAATTGATAAATATACTTTCAAGACTTAGCTAGCAAGTGTTTTCTTTAGATTGAATTTAAATTTTCTTTCTTCTTTTGCTTTAACTGTTGATAAGATTGTTTAATAATGTCTATCAATAGGCCATGTGCCTATATTTGTTTTCCTCCTCCTCCTTTCTCGTTTATTTCTGCATTTTCTTCGCGGTTTTCTTGGTATTGTCATGAGATTCGACAAGTTAAAATTAAAAAAGTGCTTCTAGGCATACGACCGCATTTACATTTTGTAGTATTTAAGAAGCAAGGACAGATTTCTGTTTTTTAAGAAATCTTTAAGGTTGAGTTCACGTGAGTGGATAAGCTGTGGACAGAGTTGCTTCCAGCAATCTTTCTGCAGAAAATCTTGAGCTTTTTAAAATTCTTAGTCAATTAAATTAATTTCTCATCAAACCCCCCTCTAGGATACCAGACCTCAAAGTCGTGTCAGATTTTTGGAAAATCCTTGCTACTCCACAGCCCACTTCTGCTTACTGACTGCTTCCAGATTAGTTAACAATACCTTTATTGCGATTTTTAAATAGCTTGAGAGGCAACCTTTATGTTAATTTTAGAACAATTTCAAAGGAAGTAACTCCAAGTTTTGTTTTGAACGAATAATTAATTTCAACCCAACCCGTGAGAATTTAAGGACAGTTTAAACAGGAAGTTTGATTAAGAGATGAACGAAAATGTAAATGACCTTTCTTTTTAAAGTTGAAGCTGTAATTTTTTTAGAGATTGTATTTTTTGGGGTTAAAAATCATTTTGAGTCAATCTTAAATTATCATAGAGTAGTCAAGCCTAAGTACGTTCATTTAAACCTGCAGATTTTAGTACCTTCTAATCAACTCTTTGAGTGATATTCCTGAAGACTTCATAAGGAAGCTGAACCCATGATTCTTGTATTTGTTTCGCAATTTTCATTTGTAAGTAATTTACTGCGTTCAAAATCATTGAATCTCTTAAAAATTGCGCTCAATTCCATCACATTCCCATCCCAACTTCTATCCTCAAATCTGTTTTTCAATAAAAAAAAATATCTCAAACAAGTCAACGACTGCTAAAGAAAATGAATGAATTTAAATATTTATTTTTTGTGTGATCTGGATGGGCTGTAAAATTTCCATTGTTATTTCCCATCCCATTGACTCCAACTTGTTGTACATGGTTTGATTTATCTAGTTAGAAAAATACCACACAGACATTTTCATGAAACATTTTTTTGCCTATTTAAAGAATTTGTAATAGACATCGAGATGTTTTCTCGATAGGAATTGCTTCCAAAATTGACAAGAAGAGTACTCAAAGATAAACCTAAGGATTTAAAGAATTTTCAAATGAGTAAAAATTTGTCTTACACAAAACAAAAAGAAATCCCGTCAATTTTGTAAGCTTTTCACGAAACAAGAAAAAGGCTTGGATTAGAATTTACAATTTTCGAATATTTTTTTTATTCTTCATTTTCCATTGAAACAATAAAAAGCTAACGCTTAATTTTGTTTCTCGTGTATTCTACGTACTTTGTCAGGTTTAGAAAGAATGAAGAAATTTCCGAGTATTTAGCAAAGTCATTGTCTTAAAGATTTTGAGAGAAATCTCTGACAACGATTTTTTGAGCATTTTTCGAAGGAAATTTTTCGCTTGTTTTTGCACTTTGTTAAATCTCTTTAAAAAAAGAAGAAAAAACTTTTGACCGTTATTTTTTCAAAATTAAATTTTTGTTATTTTTGATCTCTACTTTTCAAATATTTTTTGACCGTTACTTTTCAAATATTTTTTGATCGTTACTTTTCAAATATTTTTTGACGGTTACTTTTCAAATATTTTTTGACCGCTACTTTTCAAAAAAATTCTACAACTAACATATTGCGCATTATTTGAAAAAATGCGTTGTCGCACCATGCCTTTTAACATTTTTACTAGTTTTTCTTCACTTCAGACAAGAAAATTAGATCGTTCGGCTTAATGTTTTTTAATTATAAATTTATATTCGCTCTTCTTCCTACCTCAACTTTCAGTTCTTTTTTTCGTATTGTCTTTCTCATAATACCTTTTTTAATTAAGTAAAATGAAGTTTTGTTGGATATTTAATATTTAGAAAAGTTTACAGTTCTAGTTTATCAAGTGAATTTAATTTTTGTGTAATTGGCAGTGTAAGACAGGATGGAGGAAGAGGAAGGAAACTGAAAGTTATAATCGACAATTTTTATTCAGACATTCCTTGATGAATTTTTCATTGAAAGTATCAAGATGTTTTTAATTAAACAACTGTAAGCGATATAAATCATTGTAATATATTAGATGAATTCACTTCATTCCTCAACTGTAGAGTCTTCTGATGCTTCTTACAAAATTAATGCAATTATTTTTCTACAGCATACTTAAATCTGAGCGATGAAATATTCAAATCATTGAAACTATGAAGAGCTTTTCTTGAATTAAATGAAAGTTTTCAAATACCGAACGAAAGAGTCGAGATGTTGGTGATGACAGTGATGATTTAGTGTTTGACTATAAATTTTATTTGAATGGGAATTAAATTTTACATTGGATAGTTTTAAGCTTTAGTTTTATTCATAGCGATTGAATTCTAGACTTGTTGACAAATGTTTTTGTCTAGCTTTTCAATTAAGTTAGCTTTTGTCTCATTTTCTGATAAGATTTGCTGTAAATTGATAATTGAGTTTTATTTTTCTCACATTGCGTACTCCTTTTGAATTTAAAAGTTGTATACCCCTTTTGGAATTTTAAACTTGTATACCCCTGAATTAAAAAGTATACCTCTTGGATTAGAAAGTTGTATACCCCTTAAAGTGGCGTACTCTTTGGATTATAAAGTAGCATACCCCCTTTGATTTTAAAGTTGCTTACCCCTTTAGAACTTTAAATTTGCATACCCCTTAAATTTTGAGGTTGTGTCCTGCTTTGGAATTTTTAAGTTGCATACCCCTTGGAATTTAAATTTGCGTATCCCTTGAATTAGAAAGTATACCTTTGGATTTTAATATTATATTTCCAATTTACAATTTGAAATTCCACCTTTAATCAAGAAACATAAGACAAATGCGGAATAAAATTTAACCTTTCCATTGTATTAACCATGACTAATCATCCGATATTCTCTACAAACAAACATTTTTTAAAGAAAAAAAAGATCAATCGAAAATTGTTCCCAGAAGAATTTTCAAATTAGAAAATTCTTATCGAAATTCAATTCATTAGAGTTTACCTGAACCCCAACTGCCTCAAGTTTAAAAACTTTCCTATCTTCAATTTAATTCTAATATAACTAATGAAGTTTTCTGTTTATCTGATCAACTTTTCTACCTAACTGCAAACAATTTTACAAACAAAAGCTATAACATGAAATCTCTTAAAACACCAACTGCTCCAGCAAACTGACTTAATCAATTTGATAAAGAAAAAAAAACTTTTCCTTTTAAAGTTTAAATTGAAATTTTATTTGTTTGTCATTTTTTCAATTCTGTGGAGACAAAAAACAAAGGATAAAGCATGAAATTTTCAGTTGTCACATTAAATGCATCATATTTAACCCTTTCCCATCCACCTATTGTCCTTTTCAATTTATGCACAGAGTCTGATATCAATTTTCACCACTTGCCACATATGTGCATGATAGTATGTGACACTTTATATTTGATAGGATTTTCATACCATCTACAATATGCTCGTACATATGCGATTGTTTTTGTACTCGCAGTACGTTTGTCTATGTCATCCGGAATGAGATTAGGAAGAAGAAGAATTGAGACAAACATTTGGAGACTAAGAAAAAAAATTAAGGTGGTGGAAGTGGCAAATAAATGAGGAGGAGAAAGAATTGAAAAGCACATATTTGTGTTTGGAATTTATTTTGTGTTTTTGAGATAATCCCAACAGCAGAAAATTGCGTTGATGTGGGAGTAGCAGAAAGGCAAGGAGCGTGAAGAGGCTTTAAAGTTAAATTTGGAGTTTACTTTTCAAATCGGTGGTTAAATGATAAATCAGTGACGAAAATAATTTTTTTCATTCCCGCACGCAAATCTCTTGATCTTCTTTTTTGTTTGTTTAGGATTCCTAAAAATAATTTATCATTTTCTTCTTCTTTCGAATTTGAAATTTTAATGCTTAATATTTTAAAATAATGGATTTTTCATGTAGTCACCCTAAATCAACCATCCTTATATATATACTCATTTTTGGATGGGGATCACCGCTTCTTGGAAGATTAAAATTTGTTTTACGGAGAAATTGATTTCAAAATTTAAAAAAAAAATCAAAAAACCCTTGGTGGTCGTTCGCAAATTACGTCACGCAAAAAAGACTTCTTCGAGCACCCCTCCCTCCAAAAAAAGAAGAAAAAAATTAGTGTTTGGACTATCACAAAGTCTTCAACCCCCCCCCCCCCCCCCAAAGCGTGACGTAATTTGCGACCCCATGTTTCACTCAATTTTGCGCAAAAAGCTCTCAATTTGTTCATTTCCACACTTCTTTCGAAAAAAGTAGGCCTAAACAAAAAATGATTTAAAATTTGCTAGGGTTTTTGAACTGAAAAAAAATCCACCAGCCCCCCCCCCACCAAAATTGTGGCTTCGCCACTGTCTCAATTTGATTGCGTTTATTCAAAAAAGAAATTTGTTAAATTTTGTCCAAAAAGTTGCTCAGTTTAATTCAAAAGGCTCTCAATTACCCTCAAGATCCCCTTCCAACAAATCCATCAATCCCCCTAACTTAAATTTTCCTAATTCCTACTAAAATGAATGGTTCTAGCATGAAGATATCATAAAGATAAATATTTATACTCGCATGAAATTGACAGAATCCCATTGACCTTATGATTCACAGCACGTATATATTCATATGGAGTATCAATGTCAAGTGAATATTTCGCTCAGATTATTTATACGTCTACATACGTGTTTAATATGAAAGACGAAAGTTTTATTTATCTGCTTTCGAGCTTAAGAAGAAGAAAAATGCGAAACGAAAACAAAAATTTCGTTACTCGAGCTTTTATTAAATTTTTATTTTTAGATCTTCTTTCGGGGGATGGGAGGGGGGTGGAGGATAAAATTTAATCAAGAAAGAATCAAAGAGTTTTCTTAATAAAATAAGAAAAAAAGTTGTAGAAAAATGTGCAGAAACAGATTTAGCTTAGGTAAATAATTCCAGATCTATTGACAAATCCATTGCGAGGATTTAAGATCTTAAGACTGTCTGAGATTTTTCTTGTGAATTGATACTACTTGAGATGTGTAAGATGAAAAGTCTAGGGTGGTTGAGGAATTGATTAAGTAGATTGTTTTTGAGGATTTTGAAAGGAATCATCAAGAATTGATGTTAGAAGAATTTTCTTTATTTTTCGTGGAAATTGTTGTATGCAAATGACGGCAGATTGATAACGGTTTAGTGCTTTGAAGTTTACATGAAACCCACATAAGAGTTTATGGAATTTAAAATATTCAGCGGAGTAAACTTTGAGAATTTATCATCTAATCACAAACAATAATATTTGTGGATGGAAATTCTGAGAACATTTGAATTAATATTTCAGTTAAGCACCAAAATAATTTTATTTCAATGAAATTTGAATGTTTTTTCTTCAAATATCAAAAGATCGTTGAACTTTAAATATGAAAAATCCGTTAAATATTCAATTTTATGCGAATTTCAAAATGCTTGTTAAATTCAAAATTCCAAAAACCGTTGAACATTCAAATTTCAATATTTCGTTTAATTTTGAATTTTTATGAACCGTTAAATTTTCAAATTTCAAAACTTCGTTATATTAAAATTATTCACAATCCCATTTTTCTCTCTCAACTCCCTAAAGAAATATCTCCAAGTCTGTAATAAATTTTCAATTACTATTCAAATATCCAATCCACAAGATAAGAAAAGTCATCAATTGTGTCGTCATTAAAACTTGCAAATAGAAAAAAGGAATTCTGTTAAGAAAACTTGTTCAAACAAATGTTGAACCAATGAAAAAGGAAGAGATCCAAAAAAATCATTAAGGGCTCTTCCTCTTCTTCCCAAATTTTCTTCTTCTTCTCGACGAAAATTGCCCCAATACTCGAAATAAATATTTCCGTCTTACAATTAAATGAAGAGTAAAGAAAAGTTAAATGAAACTTAGACTGTGCCTTGTGCAATACAATAATAAATTCTCGAACTCTATTATACTCAGTGAGTTGGGTAAGTAAGCAAGTAAGTTTTTTGCGAGTGCAAAGGAAAGTCTCAATGGAACCGGAAAAAGTTTGTTATCGAAACTTTATGCTGATTCAATGACTTTTTCGTACGGATAAGAATACAATTTCATTGCTTATGGTTACCACCCCCCACCTGCCTCATTTTCATCCTCTTTAGCTGGATTTCTTATTACAAAAAAGTGCTTGCATGTTAAGTTCGAATGACTGATTTTCTGGATTCGTCATAACTTAATAATGAAATCATATAGGGATTATAAGTACTTTGTGTTGGATAAAGGATATTGATTTCAGCTTTCTGACCAAAGTTCTCGAAGGTATTGAAAGGAAAATGTGAGAAGTTTTGTTAAGGTTAATAATATTAAGTGTTTTTTTAAGTTAGGCCTAAAAGTAAATCCTGTTGTGGATTGTGAAGGTGATGTTGTGCTAAAAGGTATCTCTTTTGTTACTGGTGAGGTGTAAGCTGCTTTTAAGAAGATGCTGAGATGTTTTGTCAAAAATTTTATTGCTTTTTTGTTAAAATATTGAGTTACATTCTCAAGAGATCATTGAGAAGGGGTAAAAAATATTGAAGGAAAAATGGAACTGATCATATTGAATAAAATTCATTTTTGTAGCGTCAGAGCAAATTTGAATTTATTGAACGATATGAAGATATATCTACCAGTCCAAGAGTAGGGCTCATATCGACAATTAGTCAGGCAGCATATCGAAAATTTGCAATAATCTATTAAAGGGGCAGGCAAGGGGGAGGGGGCAGCTAGAGGGCTTCAATTTGGTAAGGCCTTTCAGAGAAAATCCAATTTTCCCCCAAATTCTTTTACATTTGGTTCGATTCCCACCAGAGATTGATGTCAATCTAAATGATTCTAAATATAGGCGAGAATCGAACCCACGTCTTCACAAAAAAAATGAAATTCCTCTCTCCTTGACAGAATCGCCTACACATAGCTTGACTTGTCTATCAAAAAATGCGTCATAAATCCACCATCCCACAACATCCAATTCTCATTTCCCACGATTTCCTTCTGTTTTCTTTGTGAAAGTGACTTTTCAAATTTTCCATACTCAATTACATCAATGAGTTGGAGGAATGGCAAAGGAGGAAGAAAAAGTATTAAAAAATCGGATATGACGTTTGAGAAAAGAAAAAAAATCTCATTTTCCACCATATTTCACATGGGAGTATGGCATAAAATTTATTTAACATTTCAATTCGTCTGCTTATAAAAAAAATAAAATAAAAATATTATGTGCTCGCTCATTATTTACTTTACCTATAAAAATTTATTTGCCTTTTAATTTTCCTTCCTTTTTAATTTCTTTTGCTTATTTTGCTAAAGGTAAAAAAATTTTTACAGCTTTTCATATTATATTTAGAGATGAAAATGAGGATTTGAAACAGAATTAAAATAAAATAAAAAATTGTGTGGAGGAAAAAAGAATTTTTTAATTAAAATGGAAATTAAGAAGAACAACAAGTATGAAAAATTTGTAAGATGCTTCTTCTTCTTTGTAGACAAATTACATCAATTTAATTGGGGCAGTGATGTTTATACAGTTTTACAATTTGTTTTTCATCTTATTTTGTTGCTAGCTTCTTGTGTTTATTTCTAGGTTTGATTTTAAATATTTAATTCGAAAATAAAATAAATCTGGTCAATTTAACGACATTGTATTAAGTTTTGAATGAGACTTGAACCTAGGATCGTGATTACCACGATTTTAAAACCCATCTAAAAATCCAACCCCTCTAAGTAACCCAGCAAACCCAACTGTCTATCCCACAACATTTTACAACCACCAACCTATGCCTAACACACATTCATCTCCATAAAATCCATTTAAGACAAAACGCTACATCACCCCAAATGCAAATTTTTCATTTTAAATGTCGCGTGTAACAAATTAAGTCGAGGAAATTACTTGAAAGACTTTCTTCGGTACCAAAAAAAGTAAAAGGAAGCTTCACATGCTATCTGCAATCCTACACATCAATTGAAAATTTTTTCTCGGTAATTTAAAATCAAATAAATAGCATGAAATGAGATGAAATATATGCGAGACATACACGCGCTCAATGAAATAAGCACAAACATTATTCCAATTTTTATATGTCAATGGATGTAGAGAGTGCTCGAGAAACGAGAAACAAAGAATTACAAACGATAGGAAAGAAAAAAACTGGCTGCTTAAGGGATTAAAGTAATATGATTTTTTATATCGATTTCACAATGCGTTCATGAGTCACATCACACACTGAGACATTACCAAGCACCATTCCAAGTATCAATTTTTTTATTGATACTCAAAAGTAGATACAGACATGTATGCTTTGTGAGTGGAGATGGTAGAGAGGTAAAAGGGATATAAAAAAGGTTTTTCTTGGAGAGAGCATATATATCTTTGCCATACAATCTCGTCACGCAATAGAAAGAAAACAGAGATATGGAGGGAGGGGATGCTAAACCTTTAATATTAATACTTTGTTTTTGATATATGGAATGTTTAATTTTTCAAGATTTTCACGAAAAAATAACTAGTAAGTGTGTCAAGAAAATTTAGGATGTCTACTTGCGTGTGACTTTAATGGGCAGTTTCGTTAAAAATTAAAAAATTTCATAAAATTGGTATCCAAAAGTAGCTGACCATCTAATTTTCTCAAAAATACAGGACATAAAGGAAAATTTAAAAAATAATGGAAATTTTCGTGAAACAAATACAGAACCTGGATCAAAATTTCCAAATTTATACAGGACAGTATTCAAAAATACAGGATTATCCGTTGAAAAATAACGCAGATAGTCATCCTATCCAGTAGCCTCCCTAGCTACATTCCTAAACAGTGATGTCTAAACCTTTTTTTCTTAATTTCTACCCTTACACTTAGGGGGTACACTTAAGTGTACACCGATAATGTTGACTCCGAATCCTCTCCCCTGGATACCCCCCTGTGTGTGACAGAATGCAATGAGGGGTTAAGTACAGAAGTAGGGTTAAGGACGGCATACCCAAGAAAATGGGTTTAAAAATTTCTTCACTAAAATACAAATCACTAAGCCGCGGCACACAGTTTGACAACACCTGCCAAAACCATATGGATATAAAGATTTGAGCATTATAAATTTAAAAAAGGAATGAGAGCACTTTAATGTTCTCTATATATCATCACAAATGCTCATTTTACCATAATTTCATATTTTTTCGTCCGACAAAATATAAAAAAAGATTCATACATGGAAAAAGGCTTAATGTCTTTAAAACTTTAATGTGAAGAGCAGGTGGTGTGGAAGTGAGAGAAAAAAGAATGGAAATTCTCTTTCATCCTAATTTTTATGGCACCATTCAATTTGCACATGGAAAAACGTCAACGGAATTATTTTTAATTACACGGTGAGGAATTGAAAGGAACAAATAAAGTAAAGTGAAGAATTTTTCATATTGCAAAGAAAATAGGCATTTTCCGGCACATATTTAATCACAAATGTTACATTATTCGTTCCTTTACAACCCTTTATGCTATATTTATAAAAAAAATAATACTTTCTTGCTGTCTGCACAGTGAGGAACAAAAATGAGTAAAAGAATTTCCTTTTTTCGGATCCTTTGCTTTTCACATCTTTTGTGCATGGTAAATAAAATTTTTCATTTCTTCATTATTTTTATTTTCTTCTTCTCATCATAATAACTTTTCATTTTGCTGTCTACTGATGTGATGTATGGTGGATCTCAATTCATAAAGTATATTAAATCGAAGAAAAAGCCTTTGTGGAGGAAATTCTTTGAATTTTCTTGTTGCGCTTTCATCATGCGAACTTTTTCATGTCTTGGAAATTAAAGGATAGATTCACAATTGACGTCACTTGAATTGTTTGTTTATAGAGCACTACTCAGGGTCTTATTCAGAGGGGAACGGGCTTTAAGGGTCAATTTTGTTCAATTTGATCGATTGGCGTACCCTAGAGGGGGGGGGGGTCCAATGGGGTCCGTACCTCTCACTTGAAAATTTTTTTAAAATGGAATTTTTTTTCTGAAAAATTACTTTTCTCTTTTAAAATTTTCCGAAGCTCTAATTTGTTAGCTAATCATTCAGGTACCATTAGAATTAAAAAAGGTACAAACACTTGAGTAAAAAAACAAAAAAAATTTGGACCCTCAATTAAAATTTTTTTGGTTACACTCCTCAATTCACTGTCACACTTTTTTACAACCTCTGCTTCCCCCAACAAATAACAGACATCATAAATTAATGATCCCTAGTATTATTTTTTACGTGATGAATCTAGGAGGAAGTTTTAATGAATTTTTTTCGTAACTCTCTTCCAAATATAGAATATGATGACTGTTCATTCAGTTGTAATTGAAAATTGCAATTTTTTTCGGATATGTACAAAGCTTTGACTATTCGTGCACTATAGCATAAAAATGATTGATGAGAGCTACTTCAAAAGATATTTTACCAAGAATTTTTCTATTTTTATATTACTGGATGATTGAAAATAAATCAGTTTTTTTCTGTGAACATAACGAGTTCAGATGTCTGGACCAATTTTCATTCAGTAAATTTAATGGTTGCGTAATTATTACAAAAAAAATTAAAGTTTACTCCAAAAAACGTTGAACTTGAAAACTTTCGACCAGGCTTTCGACTCAAAAGCGCTGACCAGGGACGTAGCCAGAAAATTTTCGAGGGAGGGGATTTTCACATTTTTTTTATGAAAAAATTTAGACCAGAAATTTTTTTGATTTTTTTTAAACCCTAGGAAATTGAAGAATTTTTTGGCGAGGGGGGATTTGTCCCCAAAATCTACCCTGACTACACGCCTGCCGCTGAGTTTTTGATAAATTTTTTTGACCATTTTAATCTGAAGTGTGTTCAACAAAAAAAAATTGCAAGACACTGCACTAGCATGTCGTGGTCTAATCTAAGTTTTCTGCCAAAAGACCACCCAACCCAAAACCTGATAATTTGTGTGCCTTTACATCTGTCTGACAACTTTAACGCTAAATTTCATTTTTTTATCTCCTTTACAGCATCTTCAAAATCACCCAGCGTGAAAAAATTCTCACATAAATCTTAGGAGCAAAGTTGTCACACGACATTTCCCATATGTATTTCTATTTAGACATAAACATACAATAATGTATCAAAAGGTGACAAAGTTTTACGTTTGAGGCTGATAGGTCTGAACATAAAAACCAGATATATGTGTATGACTGAGAGTCAAAGTGAGGCAGGTACCTCAGCAAGGATCATGAACTGACAAACTTCTGCAGTCACAGATTCGAAACTTATCGAATACGATCTGATTTATTAAAATACAGTCATATATCAGTCATGCAGATGGAACACAAATTTTTCTCTCCAATGAAGCACGAAAAAAAGATGACTCGAATAAAAATTCAGATTTTAAAGACGAAGAATAAACGAGAAGCGAGAAGGAAATCCATTCTTTTACCAACAGTTTATGATTATTATCTACAATTTATCACAGAAAAAAGGAAGAAGTTCACAGGGCAAAAAGAACAAAAGCACTTTACATATTAAAAAAAAATCACTTCTTCATCAAAACATGTTCTTTATGGTGATGGTTGCATTGCTATTCATTTTTTAAAAACATTTCTGTTGTGTGTCTTCATTTATATCCGTTTCTAACCCAATTCCTTACAAAAGAAAAAAAATATATTTAAAATTTCTATCACATTATAAAATACGGAATCACAATCCACGGAATTGAATTTTTTTAGACACAGATAAGAAGTCAGCACTCTATTGTGTAAAAAATTCGTAATTTCCTGCTTTTAAAACTCTTTTTTCCTTCTCCTGTTAATTCCACCGATCCGGCAAAAATGTTTTTAACGCGAAGAAAAATAAAAATTTTTTTCGTATATTTTTGCTTTCAGGAAGGTACAAAAAAAAATGTGAGAATTTTTTCTATCTTTTAAAATAACTTTCTTTTTGGTGTCTGTCTATCGACGCGTTTACCGACCTGTTAATCGTCGTAATGTTCTGTTGATACTAAAATGTTATCATTCCTGTATGTGATGATGATGATTTCATACATTCTGTCGGCTGAGAGACTTCGGATGGATGTAATTTTTGATACTGCGCAATGGACCACTGAGAGCTTTCGTGTCCTTGTGGAAAATTAAATTTTTGGATTCTTCTATGGGATATTTATGTCTGAGAATGAAGAAGTTTGAGTTGCTGAAAGGATAACTCTCATATTTTGCTCGTGAATCATCATTGATGACTGTTAAATGACGTCATTAACACTGTGAGTGCAACAATTGAAAAAAAAATTCTTCAAAAGCTTCCTTAAAAGTTCAATGAATTCTCTTCGGCATACTTCAAGGCACATCACTTTCAATCATAATACCCTATGCAACGATATTTGTTATTTATGGGAAAAACACCGAGTAAACTATATCCAAGTATATCCATGAATCAATAAAGAATTACATGTAATCATGTCTTCAACCATGATGATGATGCACATGAGTCTTTGATTGAAGCTGATATTTTTCCCATCGATTTTTTTCTTGTTTGTTTCACATCAAAATGCACTTCTTTCATGCTTTGATTTTCTTTCTTTTCTATTTCACATCAACGTCAAAGAGGAAATGCAATTTTTCAATCAAAATGAGAGAAATTATTTCAGGTTGGGGAAATGAAAAATAAAAAAATTTTGTTACATTTTTGTAGCAACTTTTTTGCTTTGTTGAAATCATTTTCATGTTTAAAAATGTTTTTTAAAAAATATTTCAGTGAAAAATATGGAAATGAATTCAATGTTTCAGCATGTGTGCTTATTCGAATCGAATTAGTGATGTGTTGATGTGGTAAGCGCAGTTTTGTGAGATTGTTGTTTAATGTAATAGTTTTAGCTGAATTTTCCGACATACCACTAGTGAATATACCTTTCTTTTTAAGGTATAATCTAGGATCTTGGAAAATCTACCAAAAATAGCTCTCAATAAATTTTCAACTACATCCTTCAAATTTTTCCCATTAAACACAGGCAAAATGTTGAATTTCCCGTCTATTTGCACAACTTCCAACTGAATTGCATAAATTTTTCCAACGAAATCATCAACAAACAGAAAACCCACAAAACATATTTAAACGAATGTTTTACAAACATTTAAAAATTGAATAAATCAGAACTGCAATCCATGAATACAGTGGTGGGAGATAAAAAAATATTTTCCTATATCCAAAAGCATGCAAAACATTTTAAAAATGCATGATGGGGTGGTTCATAAATGACGTTCAATAAAAAGCTATTTTTAAGCCTAGTCTCACGAAAACTTTATGAATTTTTTTTTGATGGAGTGTTGCAAAGTGCCTGACCCCTTTGGGGGAGTTTCTAAATGACGTCTAGTATTTGGATGGGAGGTTTAATCTGCACTGAATAGACCTCCCTCTAGCCATTAGCAGTTAGGTGCCTCTGTGGATTAGTTTCTAAAGTGATTGGTTCATTTTTAGCCTGGTAACTCAAAGGTCGTGGGTTCGAATCCTGATATTCCTAAATTTGGAACTTTAGATCCTCTGGCTGCTTAATGCACGATATAAAGACAAAATTGTAGCTCTGGACTAACGTTCCAGTGGCTTAAATAGATTTTGGACCCCCCCCCCCCCAAAAAAAAGAGCTTGGACCCTCTTACCCCTACCTGGTTACGCCCTAAGAAAACGGATTAAGAACTTGAAATTTAGGAGAATAAAAATCACCCATAAAAAACTTGCGAGGCTAAGAATAAAAAAACCTCAATTTCTTAATGAACGTCACTTAAGAACGACCCCCAAAAATAAATTCAATTTTTTTCTGTATGGCAGCATGCAAAGCTGATTAAATTAATTGGATATATTGTAAAAATTAATTGGGAATTTTTCCAAGAAAACTTTTTTAATATTCCCTCAATAAATATCCATGGAATGTACGAATTATTACGTATGTATGAGGGATGCAAGAGAGTTGCTTTGCTTGGCACTCGTGCAATGATTCAGAAAATAATTAAAATTCATTCCTAAAAATTTATATTGTGCATCATCCATTCTCACATGAATGAATAATTGAGGAAAAAAATTCACAATGCATCTACATGGATGTCACATTTATAATATGAGAAAAGCTTTTCTTTTTGTACAACAAAATTCAAGAATTAAAATTTTATTATGTATTCAGACATGAGGAAATAATTGTCGTAAGGAATTCTGCTCTATTCCAAACGTTCGTACGACACTTACAATCTAACTATGAGATAGAGACATGAGAAAGCAAAAAGGGATACAGAAATTCCCTCAACAGACATAAAGAGATTTAAATTCTTCTTTAATTAAATTAAAATGCGTTCATGTGTCATCAACAATGAATGAATACGTCTTTGGTTATGACACAATCAAGAAGTGTAAATTCTGAATATTCAATTATAGAAAACTTTACATTACAACGTAAGATGCTTTGTTGATTTTAAAATCATTGTTTATGAAGATATAGATAATTAAATTTAGACATTGGATGGGGGGCTAGTAGACATTGTTAATGTTATTTTCTGTACAAATTAATGCAAACTAGTAAAATTTATGTATAAATATTGAGTTTGACTTCATCCTTGACTGCAGGAATGGACACAGATATCGGTACAACCAGGTGTGTATTCACAAAATTCAACCACCCCCTCGAAAAATTTCTGGATAGACCCCTGGTATCGTAAGGCATAGTTTGAGTAGCACTGACTTTGAACGATGGTACGTCATGAAGGATTCATGGCTTAAGAATTGCTTAAATCAACAGTTTTATCTCTATTGACAGATAAAAAGCAGAATCACATTCATCCTCATCCTACACATCTCATTCTCAAAGCTTTTATCAAACTTTATTCATATCCGTCTAGAAAGCACTAAAAATATCCCCAACTTTAATTTGTATTTCTCATCTCAATGTCAAAGTTGACGGGTAAACAATCCTAGCTATCAAATTATACATTGTTGCTCTGATAAATTTAAAAACTTTTTTCCTTCCTTTGTTTTTCTTCTTCTTTCATTCCCTTCCATCTTTCATCAAACACTTCCTTTACATCTCGAATTGTTTCACATAAAACAGAAGATTTTCACTTACGAGACACCATCAATCAAGTCTTATCATTTGAAGCAATGCGAAAAACAAGGCGACTGCCAACATTTACACACATTATAACGTGACATCAAACATAAACCGATGACGGCAACAATAAAGGCTCAAGGAATGTCATTTTATGTATGCTATTAGACGATGTGGATACACGACAGCACATAAAGGGGATGGAGAAGGAAAAAAAGAAAATAATGGAAATGACATAATGCATTATGGCGTATATTAATTAGAATATACACATGCTAGCAAATAGAAACATCATCATCACCATTATAATTACTCTTACTATCACGCTATAATGTTGGAAAATGAACTCTTCAGGGAGATTTTTTTAACGCATTTTCTTGAAATAAATGCCTGATCTTACTTTTACTTTGTCTGTTTGTCCGTTTATTTAAAGTTGGCGGTAAATTTTCAAATATTTTTTGATCGTTAATTTTCAAATATTTTTTGACCGTTAAACTTGATTTTTTGTTCTGAATGGGAATAAAGCGCTTACTTTGGCCACGAATAATCACATCTAAACTAGCTTTTCTCTAACACTTGTTATCACGACACTCAGGAACAATTATAATAGCGCTTTTATCATATTCAGGATGTTTAAATGAGAAATTTACATGAAATGAGCAAAAATATGTTCGTGTCTATGATTGCGATGATTTGTGTACAAATACAGTAAAGTTGTTGAAGAATTTCTCAACTGTTCAGCAAGATAACATGCATGTACATCAAAATAACATATTTCTCACATCTTCATGACATTTCCAAGGGAAATTGTGAAATGTAAGTTGGGAAATTGTTTTCGAGGATGTTGATGATTTCTAGGAAGATTAATGAGACAGATTTTGGACGCATTTTTTAGGTTTATTACATCATTTGGCTTTATTACCGTGTTTGTGAGCTTTTAATGAATAAAAATGGTCTGATTTAATAAATTGACTTTTGATTATTAATTAATCAAGCAGAAAATATAAATTACGGTACTAATGGCTTTCTGAAGTTAGAGAAAAATATGATTTTTCGTGGTATTTGTGGGTTTTTGGGGTGGAATGAGGAAATGACGGTGGATGAAAGATGTCAAATTAAGTATTTTCTGATGTTTTGGTCTATTAATGTGATTACGAGCTCAGAAGTTGCCGACACAAAATTCAATTTGAACCGAAATGTAAACAAGTGGACTGTTACTTGTTTGAAAATTCAAATTTCAAATAACCGTTAAATTCAAAATTCCAAAAACCGTTAAATAAAACAAATTTTTGACCAACATTTTTCAAAATTAAATTTTCTCATTCAGTTTTACAAACTAGTCCAAACTGCACAAACTTGTCACAAATGATCATCTCAAAAATCCGCATACCAAAGAAAACTTTTTCATCATCAAGAAAATGCATTATACAAAATGGAATAGGAAGTCGAAAAGGAAAAACTTTTACATTTCTTCCTCGATTCTGATTAGACAGTACAGCATGTATTTGGAAATTGTTATATACTGTTAAATTCCTTCTGGGAATGTTTCATAACAATATGACATTTATCACTTAATAAAATTTAATAAAATGAAAATTTTTCATGCAATGATGTGATTTAGTTCCTGCTTCATCGTCTTCTTCCTGCCTCACGGCAATTTTATCGGATTTGATGGAACTTTTTTTACTCGAGCATTCGAATCCGGATCATCTGGCAGAAACCATGGATTCCATGGAATCTATGGAAAAATCCATAGAATCCATGGATTCCATAAAAATCCATGAATTCAATAAAAATCCATGGATTCCATAAAAAATCTATGGATTCCATAAAAAATCCATGAAATCCATGGAATCCACGAAAAATCCATGGAATTTTAAGGACTCTATGGAATTTATTAATCCTTTTGAAGACATATAACTAGAAATTTTTTGAAGAGAGTAGTTTTTGTATGATTGAAAAAATTTAAGAGGATTTTGGAATTTTATAAAATCCATGGAAACTCGAAACTCGAAGAGGGGATAAATTATTATTTCAAGTCATGCACAAAGTATTTTATTTTTTTTTCGGAATTGAAAGATTTTATTTTTTCCGTTATACATTTTCGAAATCATTAAAACTGCTTTTATAACTACTGAAATTTGATAACAAATTGTATTCTAATGCATTATTCTTTGAGAATTAGCTATCCACAATAACCAAAACTGTTAAAAGTTAGCAAAAAGTTAACTGATAGTTAAGCAATTAGCGACCCCTACTCTGCCCCGACCCAAGGGGGTTCATATTATTTAACTAAATGTTTTTTAAAGTTTTTCTGAAGCTCTAATTTATTAGTTACCTAATCATTCACGTACCGTTAGAATTAACAACAAGTAAAAAAATGAATTCTCGAACAATTATAAACCCTTTCTGAATGCAAGCCTTAGTTATTATCTTAAATCATATTTTAGTCAATTATTTAATTATATTATATAATCAGTTATCTTTTGATTCGTACTGCAATCTCTCAGTCAGATGGACATTAAAACTAATATTCTTAGTAGTACACCATAAGCGTTTACTAACCAATCCGCTGCTTTTATACAATAAGTTCATGAGACCGACATTCTAACCACTTGCTTAATGCGACTTTCCACCTTAATTTCAATAAATTTCAACAAAACCAAAAATAATTAATGGGTTAAAATAATAGTGGAAAATTTTCATGGTATGGAATACATTCAACCTCCATAAAATATTTTAAAATGAAATCCATAAAAATTGCATTCTGTTTTGAAACCTTGAAGAAGTTAGATTCAGAAAAGGTTTAATTTTTTGAGAAAAAAATTCCAAAAACCTCTTAAATTATTTTGATCCTACAAAAAACTTCGCTCTTCAAAAAATTTCTAGCTATATCTGTCTTTGAGCGGATTTTATGCAATTTTGCGAACGCGCTTTTAATGAAAAATATTGAAGCTTTAATTTTGCTTAATTATATTTATTTCAATATTTAGCTGAGTTCACACTTAAATCAAAGGGATATAAAAAAGAGAATTAATTCATGATATTTAATTAATTTAAATTGCACTTACAATTTTTGCTGATTTGCGTCCGTCTTCAAAGACGTGTGAATAAAAGAGAAAGAGAATAGCAAAAGGGGACGCAAATTCATAGGACGTGTACTAAACGCGTTACATTTTCTATGCGTATTTAAAACAAAAGATCAGTTGAAAATAATGTCATTCAGCCGCAATGACATATATCTATACCTCTGAAAAAGACTTATTACAATTATAAACATCATTAACATAATTTTTAAAAAAGTAAAAAAAATCATTAGTTTTTGACACTTTTTAAAGTCTGCAAAAGGATTAATAAATTCAATAGGGACTCTATAAAATTAAAAAGTATCTGATTCCATGGAATCTATGGATCCATGAAATTCCATGGATTTTTCGTGGATTCCATGGATTTTATGGATTTTTTATGGATTCCATAGATTTTTTATGGAATCCATGGATTTTTATGGAATCCATGGAATCGATGAATTTTTATGGAATCCATGGAATCTATGGATCCATGAAATTCCATAGATTTTTCGTGGATTCCATGGATTTTTTATGGAATCCATAGATTTTTTATGGAATCCATGGATTTTTTATGGAATCCATGGATTTTTATGGAATCCATGGATTTTTATGGAATCCATGGAATTTATGGATTTTTCCATGGATTCCATGGAATCTATGGATTCCATGGTTTCTGCCAGATGATCCGCTCCCGAGCATTCAACGTTATAATTATTATTGCCATGACATTATGGTGTGTTATGCCATTAAGCTGAATATTCTTTAACGCTCATTTAATTTTTTAATTATCTTTATGACAGATTCTCTCGTCTCTCTCTTTCCCCCTTTTTCTGAAGCTTGTCATTGTTGAATAATTCCTTTTTTGAAACAGTGACTTTATTGTATTACGTCAGACTTGATGGAGACATTCTTCTAACCATTAGAGATCTTTCTCATTACTTTTTAATTTAATCCTTCGTCTTGTGTAATTATTGTTGGAAGTTAAAAATATTAATGTTGATGAGAAGCTTCTGCTGTGAGGTGATGGAAATTCAATAACATTAAGAATAATGTGATGGAAATTAGAGGTGACTGCTCATTCACTGTCATTGAAATTTCCCTGTCTGGTTTGAATTAATTAAATGGGATTAAAATGTTTTTTGTTGTGGGTTGGTGGGAAGACTTTTGGGATTTCTATAGAGACAGGCAGTGTTCGTACTGTTGAAACAACGATAAATCATTGAAGTGCAAAAGAAAATCGTGGTCCACTTGTCTACGAAACTGAAATCCACCAGAATGATCCAATTTCGCAATTTTAATGACCAGACATTCGAAAAAGTTTTAATTCCTCCCAAAAAAAAGTTTCACTTTCATGTCCATTACTTTCTTAAGTACTCTCATGAATAACAAATCTGAACATAATATCTTCAATTGCCGCTGCTTTTGTTTACATTCGTATCATCTTCTTCGACTCATAAGTGCCTTATTCAAGCAAAAAAATTATAAAGACCTCAAAACTCACCCAAACAGAAGTAATTTAAAGCAATTCATAAATAATTCAAAAAACACTTTCTCATAATATGCTGAACAATTACTTTAAATAATATTCGGAGAATAAGATCAAAAAAATAAGAAACAATATTGTAAATCCATATTGGTCTACATGAAAGTATAATGTAAGAAGTAATGGACATTATTGACCATGAAAGCGAGTTAAATGAAGAAGAACAATGTTTACATAAGTACGAGAATAGAGGAGAAAATAGAAATAGAGGAAAGAAGCCTAACAACTTTTCCCATTTAATGTCATTAGTGGAATACTATAACTCATGAGTCAATAATAAGCATTATTGTGAGAATAATAAGAATTGTCGAGAACACTGCTGCTTTAGTTGGTTGAATAGTCTTAACATGAGGATGTACTGCGCATTTTTTGGGTAGGATGTGATTCGAAAAAGTATTCTTCAAGAATATGTATTTCATATTGAAATTTACATTCTAACGGTTTTTAGAAATTTGAATTTTTCGTCAAAATTTAACGAACTTTTTGAATTTAAACCAACGATCAATTTAAATTCAAATTTTTAACGTTTTTTAAAAATTTGAAAAATTCTTGTGAGGAAGTTTTACATTTTTGAAAATTCTAAATTTAAAAACGTCTCAAATTTTAACGGTTTTTAAAAATTTAAACGAGTCTGAAACATCAATTTTAGTCATCTTTTAGAATTTTAAATGCTCAAGTTATCAGCTAAATTGCCATTCCATCCCAAAGTGTCTCACTAATTTACATTGATTCCAAAACAACAACTTTTCCCTAAACGAAGTCACAAAACAAAGTCGATAGGAAAACTTTTAGTTCTCCATTCTCCCCAGGGGTGCATTGAATACGAAAGATTTACGTGTTTTATTTAATATTTCAATATAAGTGTCTACATACACACACGTGATCACAAATCCATAAAAGCTTGCATGAAAAGTTGTGTAAAAATAGAAGAAGGATAATTAAATTAAATAGTATCATATTACACAATAAGCATCTTGTTGTTGCCTGCAAAAAATATTCCTGCACATATTCAAAATCATTACACAAAGAACGCCTTTGTCATTTTTAGTTGTCAACAAATAATGAAAGCCTTCACATCGCAAAGTGGCCACAAACAAGAAAGTTTTTCATGTGAATTGAGCAAAAAAAGTGCAATTAGTTGCAAATAATTGAGGGTAGGTTTCACACATAATTAAGTTGTATGAGAAGTTAATTGTTTGTAATTAATTTTACTCCATCTACGTATCGTGTGGATGTAGAGCAAACATTCCAAATATAAAAAAAAGTTTCGAAAACATTTTCAATATTAATTGAATTTAGGACTCTCGTGTGTGTCTGTGTATAGAAAGAGAATAAGGCATATAATTGGCGATAATTTTGGTATTTGGGTGGGATTTTCCTCAATTAAGTAATTTTTTTAGAATGATATCGTAATCTGATATTTTTGTTGGTCTGTTAACAGAACTTTTATTTTGTTTACCTTTCATGGCACCTTTACATGCCTAGTGAGCATAAAAATTTGAAATTGCTACTTGCTGTGCATATAATAGACACTTTAAGATGATACCATTGTGAATTCTTCACTTGAATTCTATAATTAAAGTTTATTTTTATGTTATTGTGATTTTCTGTTTGAGTAACCTGCCCGGGTGGTATATGGTATGAGAATTGTTGTACTTTATGGATTTTGCGTTGGATTCTACAACAGCTGAGTGGCTATATTTGGTAATTGATTGTTAATTGATTTACTTGGTGCTTCTTTTTCTGATTTTTATTTTTTGACTGTTTTTTTATGGGCAATAATGATGAAATTAACAGAAAACGTACTTTTTGGGGTGTATTCTTGTGGTATATCATACTAAAGGGGACTTCGAATAGAATGTATTGTTAGTTTCTGAATTAAGAGGTATGTGCTTTGGCACATGGAATTTCAGCTGGGTGGCAAACGCCTCACATGTAGTTGCCTAATTGTTAATTTGAATTCAAAAAGAGACTAAATGTTGCTCGGGTTGTTAGTAATGTCAAGTGCATTATTACCGTGAAAACAAACTTAAACTCTGATTTAAAGAGTTAACAATCAAAAGCTTTAAAATGCTCCTTAAAAAATTGTAACAACAAGAAGCTTCAGGGACAGCATTAATAAAAATGATGAATTTTTTTGTCCCACTGACTCTGAGACTTTTTATACCTTTTCAAACGCTTTCAATCAATTAAGCAAAATTCATTATTTTCATAATTGAGGACTAAATTGTAGCACCCTTCTGAGAAGCAACCCGTACTTCTGTAAAAATTCACAAACTGTGTCAGATATTGCTCCTATTATCTCATATGCTGAGCATCTCCAACCCCATCACTAGGTCATCATTAAATCATTTAAATAAACGAAACAGAAATAAATTTTCATCATGTTTTGTGGTTCGGTTTAGAGTTGAAGAAAAATTAACCCAAATAACATTGGTGAGCAAAATGATAAGCCTGCATGTGGGGATTTTTGAACGAGACAGTAAGGATAAAAATATTTTTGTTTAGGCCAGAAATTGGTTCATGTAAACAACATCAATTTCCTACACAAAAAGAGAAGCTCTCTCCCATTTCTTTTGTTACCCTCATCACTCGTAATTTATTTAAAAATTCAATATAAATTCTAGAAAAGACCAAACCAACAAAAAATAATAAAAATAAATAGCACAACTGTACAAACGACCATGTGGCATGCTTGTACATATAAATATAATGGCACAGAAAAATTCATCATTCATAAGGACAGAAGATTGAATGCTGAAACGATGTGCTTACAATTTTTTTGATATTGAAACTGTATAGACAACATCAACAAAAGTTTAAGTACGAAAGTCACACAAAGGTTTGAGACTTTTGACTTTGGGATGGTTTTATGGTTGTTTATTGATTTTTCTTGGTGATATTGTCATTTGAGCTTCTGAATTTTTGTGGGTGGATGATTTATTGTGCTGGTATTTTTATTTAAAATATTATGAGGATTTTTTATGTAAATTGGGTGACTGAGGGTGTCTGAAATAGGCTGTTCGATTTTTGGATGTTTAAAAAAAATCCGCATACTTAAGTGTGAATCACTGGCCTGTAGAAATGTAAAAATTCAATAATTTAATAAAAATCCATCCAGTCACCCATTCCGTGCCACAATAATTCTCCTTGCTCACTACAAAATAACATTTTTTAAAACTTATTCCAATTTTAACTCTTTCCTTTCTGCATTCCCCATTTTCATCAATAATAAAACGCAATACTTGAAAATGAAAAATTCATTCTACATATTTTTTTCCTACTCATTCATCGTAGCTCACTCATTCATTTATTATAGGTGTGAGGAACTCTCAATACTTTAAATTACAAACAGGAAATGTAGGAAATAGATTTTCAATAAACAGCAATTCAAACTCAATTTATCGTTATATAACCCATGTATGAGTTTATATCGGAGATTTAATATCTGTTAAAGATAATGATATTTTATGTTTGGGATGCTTTGAGAAAAAATTGAGCGGAAACTGAAGCATTTTAAAGTTTTTAGTTTTAATAGATGTTTGTGGCGGGGTTGCTCATAAATGACATCTGTAATAAACGGTTTCTGATCTGGTTTAGACCCCAAACACCCCTCCCCCCTGAATACGCCCCTAGAATAGCTATACAGCATAGAACAGAATAGGAACCAGTTGCTTGGTATACTTTAGATTCTAAAGTTTAGAATATACCAAGCAACCATCCCCAAGCTCCCCTCCTAACCCTCAAATCTAGCACATCATAAGTGAACGACCTCTTGATAATCTGACAATATTTGTGAAAAACATGAAGAGCAAATAGCACAGTTTATACTTTAAACCACACAAACTGAGAATTTGCATGAAACAAATCTGAAAATAATTGAATGAACTCGACAGTTTTTTTTATAATCTCACAAGCATAAAGTTCTGTTAACAGTCGCATATGGTAGAACAATGATAAATTGAAATATTTTCATGTATTTTTAAACAAAAACTTTTATTCAATTCCTTCCTCTTTTATATTTTTCAATTTTTTAGAGAGTCTCTCGAACGAACAACAAAGGATTGAAAAGAAGGATTTACAGTCGTCACGCTCGTAAAAAACAATTTTTTTCATCTCCTTTCTTTACTTCAATTCATAAATGACAAAGAAAGGACATAAAATAAAGTTTGAAAAAGAGATAGTCGAGAGGAAGGAGGAGGAGAAAAAGGATGGAGACGAAGAAGAAATTAATTCCGGATTTGGAAACTATCTAAAATCATCTAGCGGTATGTTGAGTTGAGAATGAGTGAGGAACCCAGTGATGAACATTTTTGAAGTGTAGTTTTGGGATTAATTATGATAGATTGGTGCTAAATAGTTTTTCTTCCAATTTTTGTCATCAGCTAATGTTGCACAATATTAAACTGTGTCTTCGTACCTGCATGATAACTATAAATTCTCAATTTATGACCTTTAAGTAGGCTGACCATCTGCTTGGTTTTTCAAAAATAAAAAAGATTTGTAATGTTCTAGTTTGTCCAGAAAACGAATAAAACTAGTTGACATGGGGCATGTCCTCTATTTTTCTTGAAAATGTCTGGTAACCCTACCTTTTAGTTTCTTAATATTCAAAAGAATTGCTGCATTTTAAGAGCTTGAATTCAAAAGTTTTGGTTCTTAAATTTTATATGCTTTAAATCATCTGCTTTAAAAATTCAAGCGTAAACATGAATCGAGACAATTCTAAAGGGAAAAAGGTAATATTTTCATTCACATGAAGTACTTGAATGTTTGTAGATTCTAGGAATAATTCACTCGAGTTTTTCTCAATCGAAGAGTAAAATGCCTTGTAAAATGTAAATTCATTCACAAATTCATTCCAAAAGAGATTTCAAAGGTAAATTCCAATGAATCAATAGAAACCCTTTTACAAATATATGATAATCTTTTCGGGGAAATTTTTTAGCTTTAGATGTTATTTGCAATTTCTACGAATTTTGTTTTTGGATTGAGAAAATTGTATATTAAAGGTATAGAATTTATTTTTAATACTTAATGGAACTTTAATTTGAGTATCTAATAGAAAATGCTTAGGGTTCACTTATTATGCTACAAAATAACGAACTTTTTTCAAAAAAAGAACAACAGAATTTCTAGATTAACCCCCCCCCCCTCTTCCCCTCACAAACGTAATAAGTGTACGGTCTCTAAGAAGCTTAGCAGAATTCCAAATTAAACTAAGGAGAAAGCTAAGTTTTTTAAAGAGGGTACGACCTCTCGAGGGGGATCCAAATGTATTTTCTAATGCATTTTCAATTTTTATTTAATTTTTTCATATAAATTTCACTTAGACCCCCTCCTAGCTACGCCTCTAGTTATTACTAAAAAACTTCAATTTCAAAAATTCGAAGAACATCCAAAAACTACCTTAAAAGTATTCCTCACTGGGTATTCTAATGTATGCAAGTAAAATGATATTTTAATGGCAACGTGTTAACAAATTAAATTCATCATTACGATGATGAGATACATACTTGAAGTATTGTATCTTCATTCATACATTCATTAATTCTTATTTCCCTTTTTTTCTTTTCATTTCTTTCTTTTTATCTATTTCTTTTCTATTTTTAAGGTCAGGAAATGTTGCGAATGTTTGTTGTTGTGAATTCAATTGTTATGTTTCTTACTATGGCATGGCCACAAATGAAAAGTATTTATGAAATTATAGAGCAAGTTATAAAAGAAAACTTTGGTTCCAGTGAATTACTTTAAGTGTTACACATATCTCAATTTTATATATTCATTTTTTTGCATTCAAAGAAGAAGCTGCTGATTTACTAATTAACAAGAGTGTGTAAAATTATCCGAAAAAAGTATAAACTATATTAATATTAATAATGATCGGCCTAGCTCTGCGTGGTTTCTTTCTGATTGGCATTATTTCATGGTATAGTGCCGGTATGTTTAAGCTAATTAATGATTATTTTCGTTCTGAATATAAGAGCTATTTGAGTACGGAGTTTAAGAAGAATAAGTTCTTGATGCCTACAACTGAAATTCCTTCTCATATTCAAAAGGACAAGTATCCACAAGATGAGACAAAACCGAAAGTTGTCTTTGACCTACCAAAATATCTAAAAGACTTATCATCACCGGCACCACAGTGCATCGCCACAAAGACTAAAAATAGTCAAAACAATGAGGATGATGAAGACATTGTGAATTATTGGCTCAATCAAAACCGAAACAATGATGGTAAAATTGAAGCTCATTGTCAAGTGAATGAAAATGTAAAATGTAAAGACAATTGATCAATTACTTTTCTATCTTGTGTACTTTTTCATTATAATTCAATTGGCCGACTTAGTCAACAACCTGTTTTTTTTTATTTTACTTTTCATTCAAAAAAGTCTTTGTGTGAATGAAAAATTTCACTTTTCTCTCACATTAAATTATAATATCTTCTTATCAAGTCTCTTTTGCTGTTGCATTTTGCTGCTGCTGTGACTAAGACTTCATTGATTAACTGATACATATGGGGGTCATGTATACATGACGTCTGTCATAAAAAATTAATTTTTTGGACATCCTTGCTCTCTCTTTTTACTGTAATTTTGAGTTAATCTACAAAATGTCACTTGAGGTGGTCTCAAGTTTGAAAATTAATTTTTATTAAAAAGTCTTAGATATGGCATAGCTATAGACCCCTTTTTCTAATTTTTGCTTAACGTTTCGTTACATGGGATCCAAAATTCGGATGAAAAAAATCAGGGGACGTACCTAGGTAGGGTATAAAGGTATTACGCCCTTCTGTCTCTCCGTTTTAAAAAAAACTTCAATTTATCTTCAAGAAATTTCTAGCTACGATCCTCTAAGACGTCTGGGCTGGACTATGAGTCCAAAAATCATAACACGCATAAACATCATAATCAGATTGACCCCAAACCATCTTTGTGACAATTTTTACATTTTTATTTCATTATCACCCGTGTAGTTATGGAATTTTTATTTAATTTTATCTCTTTTATCATGCAGTTATGGCTCTAGAGACATAATGAAGAAGAAATGCTGAATATGTTTCACATAAGCCGATGTGAAAACATTCATAAAATTGTATGTTGTTGTTGCGATGATGAGTTTGAGAGAAAAGAAAAGGTTGTAAACATAATCATATGGTAATCTGAGGTAGATGCATAAAAACAATAATCCAGGGTTCAGCACTTGAGAGTCTTTTTTGGAATTAAATGTTTGGAAATTGAGGGATTTTTATTATTCCTTTTTTTCGGTGTTGGAGGAAGTGAGACTTTTTAAGCTGGATTATTTGAGTTAGAACTAATTATTCATAATTTTATTGGATTATTCTTTGGCATAAAGAGGCGCAAATCTTATTAATGGGATGAGAATTTTGAGTAAATCCGGTTATTAAATGTCTAGGTATCACAATGAGGCTTCGGAAATGACTGCTGTAAATATTTTATTTTTAATCTGTTTTTTTCATACGCTGACATTTTTGGCATTTTTTGTGGTTAATCATTGCAGACATTTAGACTTTTTGGACGTCAATTATGAAGGACCCCTAATTTTAAACAAGCAAAAATCATGTGAATAATCAGCAATTCTAAAAGCATCAAAAAGCTACTTAATTAATCCAAGATCAATAAATATTCCGGAATCATAAGGGTCCATTCATAAATGACGTCCATAAAAATTAAGATTCGACTCTTACACAATATTTCGAAGCAAATAAAATATCAGAAAAATTTACAAACAGATCTCATAAATATTGAAAGTCATTTATGAACGATCCCCAAAATATTCCCATTTGCACCAAAATTCTCTCAGTTTCAACCACACACAAACAAATTCTGTTGAGTAAATGTCAAATGCATAAGCCCGCATCATAGATCGACCTTCTTTCATTGATTCTCGTTTGACATTTGGACTTAATTTTAAAATAAAATCTTTGATCTGAGACTGCAATTTAATTGGGGGGAAAAATTCCATTGCTGAGATATTTAATGAAAGATTTTTGGGATTGGTTAGTGAGTGACTTAATAAATTAAATGAAGAAGAGGTGAATGTTGTATGGAATTTAAGAGACTGTGAGAATGTTTAGTGATGCAGGGTTTCTAGTTTTAGTTTGAATTGTTATTTACTAGGTGACATATATTAATTTATGGAGGTTGATAGCAAAGATGAGGGTTTAGCACTGATTGATCTATATTTTTCTACTGAGGGAATTTACTATGTCCAACAAAATTCTCACCAGTAAATTCATTAGCAATTTCTAAAACCCTAAACAGCGCCAGAATGAGAAAGCATTAGAAATCTTTTAAAAAGTCGTTAATCCGATCAACTCTAATGCTCATTATACTATCGGTCTCACTTCCATTACCTCATAATAATGTACCTACACAGATTATAGCCTATAAGATCAAAGATTTCATTTACTACGCCTTTCAACAGCGATTTTTGAATAAATAACATGTTAATAGAATTATTTGAGAACTTAATGGAATTAGTACAGAACAAAAGACAAGATGGATAGGAAATGTAAGTGAGGAAGAACATGAAACAGAACTAAAGTTCCAAAAAATTTCTAAAGAAAAAGTAAAAGAATGAAGTGATTATTATGTAAATTATGTAATTAAATTGTCAACAAGAATTGAATAAACAGGCATAAAGGACAAAGATTAGTGAGACAAGCAGGCTATAACCTCAGTATGTAGACCAAAAAATAATTTAGAATTGGAAGTTTTCTAGGCACATAAAATTACACTCTAGTGTGGTTTTAAAGTAGAGTGGAATCTGAGTCATATCGAGCCATACGTAAGCTTATCTGTCATTCCAAGAGTAAGGTCTCTATGGTCGAATAGTTAAGCAACAGGCTGAGTGTATTGTATTACACCTAGTTTTACTTTTCCTTAGAGTCGCTCACTAATGAAGTCTATCAAAAAATGCAATTTAAAGATCCTCGACTACTTTAGAATTTTTATCCCCATAGAACATCAAACAGTATCAAAATAAGGGACCCCAAAAAAACAAATAAATACCCCCAAGTACTGAGCCCTTTAATCCATATGACGTATCTATCCACATTATTAATCACATAATTTGAGAAGAAAGGTAATAAAAAAAATTAAAATAAAATGATGAGATGAGAAAATAACGTTATAAAATAATAATAATATTTTTTACGAGCATTGTTACAACAATGAACTGTAATGTTTTTCAAAACTTATAATAAAGTATGGAAATTGTGAATATCTTGTAATCTACATAATTTGCTAATAATTTATAGAATCACGCAACTTCTAAACAAAAAGCACAGCACGCCCAATGATGCGGCAAGTAATTATAACGCGATCACCAATTAGGTGCAAAAAATATATATATTTATTTATTAAGTCATCCGTTTCGGTAAACTAATTTGATCGAGTTGCACTAATTGCTCGTTTCCGATTTGATTTTTATTTTTTTCGTAACGAAACTGAAAGTTTTGCAGAGCTGTAAAAGAATTCGAAACTTACCTTGGAATCGGCAAAAAATTATCCAATAGACAAAAAATAATGTTTTTAATTGTTTATTCCAACAATTTTCATTTATTCTTATTCCAATTTGGATGAGACCCAAATATGGTTGACGTAAGTTTTGTAATGCTAATAACAATCACTGTTTTTTCATCATCACATTATTTTTTTTCGTGTTTCTTGGGAGAGTCTAACGATTTTTTTTTCTGTATACAAAATAATATCCATAAAACTAGCACTTCTTCTTCCACACGAAAAAAATAAAATATATTTTTATTTAGCCGTCAAGAACACAATGAACAGGCACAGTATTCAAATGATTTTCAACTACAATTATTTTTTTTTGTATATATTTTTGTCAAAATTGCACACTTGAGAAGAATGAGAGAAGTCTATGCTGTAAAACTTCTCAGAAATGGGTCGACTACCTGAAACACTCACAAGGAAGAAAACAGCATAAAGTGAAGAGGAAAAAAAAATTTTTTTTTTATTTTTTTGAAGCGCACAGTGAAATTTAAGTACTTTAAATATTCTCAATTATCATGAAACTACATTTTCAGCAATACTTTAACAGCACTTCACGATTTAATTCCGCAATAATACACTTTATTATCCAAACTATAATAATTAACTAAAAATATATATGGATCTTCTTTTTTGGAGGCACTTGATCAATCACAATACGTTAAAAAGAAACTGAGCGTTTATTAAGTTGAGAATGTTTAATCATTTTATGTGAGGCTCACACAACAACAAACGAACACATGTGCGCATAAAACGTGGTATTGGAGCTTAAAAAATGAGAGAAACAAAATAAGAAACGAGATTTAGTGCAGGAGTGCTCGTGTGGGTTTACTTAGTACCATAAGTGACTGAAAAGTGAATTTTGTTACTTTTTGAATTTTTAAATTGGATTTTTGGGCAGTTTTTTTTATGAAATTTTTAATTTAAGAAAATTTAAGTTTTATTTTAATTTTTTAAATTTAACAAGGTAATAAATTTTAAACTTTAATATAAAAAGTAAATTTCACTTTTAAAAAGTAAATTCTAATTTTAAAAAATTTAAAAAATAAACAAATTTTTAAAAATAAATTTTAATTTTAAAAAACTTCAATTTTAAAAACTTCAATTTTAAAAAACTTTACTTTTAAAAAATTAAAATTTTAAAATTTTCAATTTAAAAACTTAATTTTTAAAATTAAATTTAAAAAAACAAAGCTCGTTTTAAAATTTTAAGCTCGTTTCTTTTTAATTTAAAATTTCAAATTATAAAGTCTTATTCAATTTTGTGTGACATAAGTCATATTAAAGCATCAAGTCAATATAAAATTTAAAATTATCCTCAAAACGTTCTAAAAATTCCACAAAAATCATTTAAAAAAACTCAAAAATTCTATTTTTAAAAATCAACAAGTAACGATGCATAAAAATTCCATAGCAGACATCCTTTTTTTTTTTTTTTTTTTTAAATTATACTATTTTATTTCTGTATATTAAGTATGTACAAAAAAAATTTAAAATACATGTTCTTGAGTTTGGTTTTTAAGGAACCAGACTTGAAGTCTTTTCGTCACTTAGTTTTGGTTTTAGATTTAAACTGTTTTTGCTTTATTCAGAATTTTGAGCTGCAAGGCGAATAGCAGACATCCACGCATAGCAGACATCCACGCAGGTAGCGAAACGCTGTAAAAATCAATGCAAAAGAAAACAGAGAAGAAAGAAATAAAAACACTCAAGAAGCAACAAGAAGAGAATTGGATAAATACATTTGAGATGGTTTGCGCAAGTAGAAGAGAAGCACAAAAGAAAGAGTTGAAAATAAAGCGTCGCTTTAAGCTTAACAATTCAAATTTTTCTAACGGTCATCAACGACTTTTTCTCAACTTTAAAAGCTCACTTTAATGTTTTATTTCAGTTTAACTTAAACAATCTAGGGGGAAATAAATGAATTAACAGCTAACAGAAAAATGTGTTCCTTACAACAATTATTAAATTAATTAATTAATTTTCCTCGCTCTCCTTCTCCTCGCCCAATATTTGAACACTCCTCACAGGCTTCTTTGATGAACTATCAGTACTTTTAATGATTGTACTCGTCTCTTCTTGTTCTGGCTCCAAAACTGTATGCACAGATGATGCTGACGATGCTAATGATGATGGTTGGTATTGTTGCTGTTGTGGATAAGGTGGCGGTGGTCCGCCTTCTGATCTTAATGCTAACATTAACATTCTATAAAGTAATTGTTCTCGTACGGATGGTGGAAGCTGGTTATTATCCGTAACAGGGCCTTGTAATAAATTGTAATTAATTTCTTGCTCCGGTGAGATGGGCGGACTTGGAACTTGTGTTTGTTGTTGTGCTAAAAATCTCGAATTATATTGTCGACGACGTGAAAATCTCTGAGCATCTTGATTTGGGTCAATTGACTGTTGTTCTTGTTGCTGTTGTTGCTGTGGAATAAATGGAATTCCGCCACCTTGTGGTATCATTGTATCTGCGGCCTGTGATCCACCATTTAGATGTTGACTAATGGGCATTGAGGAGCTGTAATATGGATTTTGAAAGCCAGGATCAAATAATCCTGATGATAATGGATTGAAGTATGGAGGTCGTGGGATTTGTGAGTACGGTTGATTATAGTTGGGAATAAATGGAGGATATGCAAGTGGATTTGTTGATGGATAATATGGATTTACTCTAAATGGCTGCTGTTGTTGTCGTAGAACTAAAATCTGTAATAATCTCTCGAAATCACGCACGGTCAATGGTCTATCGTAATCATAAGGATTCCTTTGTGGATAAAAGGGTGGAAATTGACCTGGAAATCCATCGCTAGGTTGCTGCTGTAATTGCTGTTGTTGCTGCTGTTCTGGATAATATGGGGGAATTCCATTTGGAATTTGTTGTTGCGGCTGCACAGCTTGCTGTTCATATCTATTTAAAGGTGCCACAGGCAATTCTTGTGCCTGTGGTTGAGGCTGATATTGCATTTGTCTCAAAAAGTTTCTCGGACGGTAAAGTCCTTCAAGACTTGGAGGTAATTGCCTTTGAAAAGCTCTTCGATCATTAAGTGGCTCCGTCGGTTGTGTTGCTGGAATTTGCTCAACAAAACTCGGTGCTTGAGTTAAAATTCTTTCATTCTCTTTCACCTCCTCTACTGTCTTAATTTTACTCTGTCGCTTTGGTGCTTTTGTATAAATTTTCTCTGTCGTTGTTGTCGTTCCCGGCGATGAATTTGCTAAAATGCTTTGCAATTGTGTGGCTCGTTGCCTTGCGGCGAGCACTTGAAGTGGAATTTTTGGTTGTGACATTGTCGTGAATAATGGTCGGACATTACCAAAACTACTTCCATAAATTGCTGAACTTTCATCACCATCACCATACAATATTTGCTGTTGAGCTTCTTGTGCTTCATCGTCTGGCTTTAATTGTCGCCTTAAAGTATTTCCACGTTTAATCAATTCCAATTTTTCCTCATTTTTCTCTTTCGATAAAATCGGTTTCATTGTCGTGACATCCTTGGACGTTGCTATGAAAACTTTACGCTCAACCTGATCGATTTCGACTCCCTTCTCCGTCACTGCTGCTTTTTTATTGTTCAACAATGAATAGTTTGGTGATGTCGTGGAGCGTGATAAATATGGTTTCGGTGTTGGAACGGATGTTGCGTAAATTACGGTCGTTGTACCTTCTATTGGAACTTTTGACGTCTCAGTTGACAGCAATGAATGCTGATTATTTTGTTCTGAAATTGAAATTCTTCTTTTTGGTAGTTTTGGTATTGTTTGGACGACACTTGACTTTGTACTCGGGTTGCTTGTACTTGTCAAGAATGAAAGGGATGATGGCCTTCGTGTTGTGGATGCAAATGTTCGATTATATCGGAGGGATGAGGCAGGACTGATTGTTTCATTTTCTTCATGCTCCTCATTTACCACAGCCTTTATTGAAGTTGTCTGTTGCTGCAGTTGGGGCGGTTTGTAGTCTTTGAATAATGTATTGTTCTGTGTTGAGTATGAAACCCTTTTGACTTCACCATGCTCATCAATATAGCCATACGTGCCCTGCTTTACATTTCCCTGCAAGTCACGCGTTTCAATTTTAAACGATCCATCATCCTGAATGTTAATGAGAAAAAAAAATTTAATTAAATTTTTCCATCAGTTAAAAAAAATTAATTTTAAAATGGAATTAATTACAGCTTCGAATCCGATTGTGAATGTCCCATCAGGATTCAATTTTCTGATTTGCTTAATGATTTCAGTAGCACTTGCATCTTTCGTCTCAGCATGCTCCAAATCTCCAGTTTTCATTAATTCATCACTTTCAATTTCAAGTGTCAGCTCGTCGTTAGCATAAGCGATGTGAAGAACACACAATAACAGTACGATTGCACAATTCTTCATCATGGGAAAAATCTGAGAGAAAAAAAAATTTTAAAAAAATATTTTTTTCCCTTTCAGTGAGAAAGCAAACATGAAATAAAAATTGTTTGTCTTTTAGTGACATGAAGAACTTTATGAATTTCAATGTCCATTATGTAATCTTTTCACTATGAATATGGAATTTTGTTTCAGGCTGTTTTTGTTCTTTCGCAAACTTGAAATTTTTCTTTTTGACATTTTTTTGAGTTAAAATGTATTTTTGGAAATTAAGTTGTTTTATAGTAACATGAAAATTGCTTTCGTCAGCTTAAATTGTAATGTTATTAAGTTCATTCATGTTATAATTTTTGAATTAATCATAATTTGATGTATAGTTAGGATGACCATCTGCTTGGTTTTTCAGAGGACTGTCCTCAATTTTTTTTTTTTTCATTTTTCAAAAGTAAAAACGATTTGTAATGTTCTAATTCGTCCAGAAAACGAATAAAACTAGTCGACATGGGGGATGTCCTCTATTTTTCTTGAAAATGTCTGGTAACCCTATGTATAGCTCATGAACAAATTGATATGATTTAATTTTTTCGAGTACAACTCATATTTAAGGAATTTTATACCAAAAGGGTCCTGAACTTCCCTATTGAACCTCTAGTTCAATGATAGATATTCTTTTGTCTCGCTATATTCTCATCTGTCAAAATATTTTTCACAAATTATTTTTTAAAAAAAGAGCAAAAAACATCCAAAAAATCAAAATTCACGACCTTTATTAATCAAAAAATCAGAGGAGGGAAAACACGGTTAAATTTTCGAAACATGTTAACTGAGATCTAAATTTTCAAGTACTCCAAGTTAAAATTAAATTTTTTCAATTTTCTTGAAATTTATCCAGCCAAGCTTAAATTTTGGATTGAAAACATGAACATTCCTAATCACTTCCATTAATTTTTTTAAACTGATGCAGTTTCAGCAAAAAAAACCTAGGAAAAAATTCCCATTTTCAACAAATTTTTTGCAAAACAAGCTGGAGTAACTGAAAAATTTCATCTCAGTAAACATCGAAGAATATAAAAACAAAAAAATATCTTATAAATTTGAATTTAAATTTTAAAAATCAACAGTTTGACCAAAATCAAAGTTAGAAATGGTAAGAATAACTAAAGAATAGTATAATGACGAAATTTATATATTCAAAAATTAAAGAGCCTTTATTGAAATCCAACATATTTGTTTAAAATTTAAAAATTTCATTTCATCGAGTTTTCATTTGTTTTTACAGATTCATCATTAAAATTCATATTTCACTCAATTAATCCATAATTAAATAAATTGCAAAAAATCATTTTAAATAATTTTCAGTATCTATCAAATTCCCATTCATAATTCTACGAAACTTTAACTGTATCACATGTGTCATTGAACAACTCAGCATTCACCATAAATATCCAAAAAAAAAAAAGTTTCATCAATAAATCATTCCACATTTATGCAAATCTGTTGTAGTAACAGGAAAAAGGCCCTTAATCCACAGGAACTTTCATAACATTTCATGACTCAAAAATCTGATTTTTTTTCTCTGTGTAACCACAAAAAAATATTTTTTTACATCCCGCAATAAAAATTGCACGTATGTTGATTGCGGTTTTACATGAGTCTGGTTCACAAATTGCTTATCATATTTCACAAATTTTTTAACAACTTTATTGTGTTAAGTGTGGTGCTTACAACACGTTTTTTAATTAATTTAAATTACTTTTTTATTAAGGCACACTTTATTGTTTTTTACACAGAGATTATTGAAATTTTGAATAATTATGAGTGGCATACCTTACGATGAGATTGCACATATCCCATCTTTTGTATGCTGTTGTCTGTAATCACTGCTCAATAAAATATTTTTTCACTTTAAAAAACACTTTTTGGACTGTCTTTTCATGCAGACTGAAAATGGTCAAATGATTTTCCTACCAACAAAATTGCCAGTATATATAAATTTTTCCTACTACTGCAACCAGCAGCTAGTCATATGGATGGTGCAAAAAAAGCTCCCAGGCTATGAAGAGATAAATAAATTGTTTTAAGCCATTTCATTGTATAATTCCATAGCAGCATTAGCGACCTTGCTAATTATTTGAATTTTTTAATATTTTTTTTACTTCTCTGTCTGTTTCACTGTCGCTTTTTTTTAAGTTCCAACAACCCTCCTTTTCTAAACATAGTTGCCACAGTTCGCATTTTTCTTAGTTTATAGTTTAACAATTGACGCAAGTTGCATTCATTCTACATGTAACGACAACAGTAAGTGAGTATTGTTATGTTGTGTCTCTTCGCAGGGCTCAATGGAGGTATGAGAGACATAGTCAAATTTGCATGAGAAGTTGTCTTTTTTAAAACTAATTTAAGGGTCACATAGACGCATTTTTGAGGTAATAATCTGCATTTCAACCAGAACCGTAACCAGAAAAAGCTTTGGATGTAAAAAAAGAGATAAAAATTCTTTATTAAAATATGATTGAAGGAAGGGGATCTGGGTACTTTCGAACCCCTTTCTAGATAGTATCTTGATGATTTTTCTAGTTTGAAGGTGTAGCCAAGTTACTCTCCTGACACTGCTCTCACATGGCCTAAAATAAAACTTATCGTACAAAATTATTAGAGGCATCAATATGACAATATGAAAATTTCGTAAAATCATGCTAGAGGAAATATAGACAGTCAGACAAAACAAAAGCCCAAAATTAAAACCTATCAATATTTTCATAAAAATCCAACCAACAATAGTTTCTGTAGAAAAAAATCATGTCTGTACATAGAGAAGTAAACTACAGTGTGAGGGCAAACAAAAAGTGTGTTATCGTGAGAATTAGTTTTATGGAGTAGCTCATTGTTTTATATTTAGTTGATGCCGAGAATGAAAATAAAAGTCCATTTGTCTAAAGATTTGTAGTTATAGTATCGTACAAATGGCAATAACCACGTGCACAAGGAGATAAAAAAATATTTTTTATTAGCACAGCTATCACGTAAAGATGACTTTATAATGATAATGTCACACTAGAATAATGTCATTTTATTGCACTATTATCAACTATGTCAACTGCAGGTTCTAATTTCTCACTCGAGGTAGTTATGTCCACCTGTTGATTGTTCTCATTCTGCATGTGAAAATTCAACCTTTTTTCCCACACTTATGAGCTTGTTGATTTTTCATATAAAAAACTGTTCATTCATGCAAACTTTAACATAAATAATAAATTTTAATTCATGAGCAATTGCGACATGTTGCCGGTAATAATTTAAAAAAAGAACTTATTTGTTTAAAATATTATTTTTGATGCATATATGCAGAATGTTTTATAGAAAAATGCATTTTTATTGCGGTCAACCTGAGTATTTTCTCGAGGTATTTTATGTCATTGTTTTCAATCCCAATTACTCTAATGCATTTTACTAAAATTAGTTGGTTTTAAATCTGATAGCTTAGACAATTATTGTGTAATAAAATTTTGCTGTTTTAAATGAATAGATAAGCGGATTGCATATTTACATGAAAAATGTATGATAATTGAAATGGACTCTATTTGACGAGGCATAAATTGTTAAGCTTCATTACAGTATTATTGAATTTTTTAGTAATTGATGTAACAAATTAGTAAAATTTGTAAAAGCATGACAATTTACTCTTGTTGCTTCTACTGATGCAAAAGTTTGAGTTTCTCTGCTTCAACTGATACCAAATTTAGAACATTGACAGCAGTAACCATATGCTTCATGACTTTAATTCTCACACAAATCCTCTCAAATATATCAACAACCTCATATAAAATGTTTAACCAAATTTCTACACAATCATAATATTGAAATTCAACAGCATCGACAAATCAACCCATAACAGCAACAAGAAGAAGAAAAAATCTAATAAATCAATCTGATTTACACTCTCAATACTGCCGTGTGAATTTAAACAGCCCTCGCGAAAAAAAAGAACATGCAAGGCTCCCAAAAATAATATTTATCCGCATAGCAAGAGCAAAAAAAGATCCTTGACTCAAGTTCACATCATAAATCATCTGGATGTCTGTGACACATCACTTTATATTGTGTAACAAATTCACATTTTCCTGCATAGATCTTTATATGATGATACACTAAAAGCTGTCGGAAAGGTTTTTTTGCAGCCGTAACTTTAATCTTCTTCTTGTGTTTTATTTTTCTTAAATTACATCTTGTTGTGCGTCTCAGTCACATACAATTGAAGACAACTGAATAAATTGCATTCCCATGCACTCTTGTTTTTCTCATTTCATTTCACTTCAATTTAATTTCCTCATTTTAATAAATTAATTCCATCGTGTGTCAATCTAATGAGGCTTCCGTCTACCCTTATTATTATCAATTTACTAGTTAACATTGTCTTGTGCCGCATAACTGTGATGGGTCGGCAGATAAATCTGTAAAAAATAGAGTGAAAGAAAATTACATAATAATGATGAGACAGAAGGGTTCACTGCCTGTTTTTCCGACGTCATTTTATCTTAGTTCATTTAAGGCAAATTATCAGGACTTCTTATCGACATTCTAATCTTGTTGAAAAGAGTAATTCGAAGGGATGAACTTAAAGGACAAAAAAGTGTTGATGGTTTTGTGGATAAGAAGTAATTTTGCACTTTTTTGTTTGGTTCTGGAAGATTATATAATGGTTATTTGAAATTTAGGTACGAATTTTATCAAGACTAGTGAATATCGTTCATTTCTGAATTAATTTTAACGGTTTTGTTAAAATTCAAATTCTAACGGTTTTTAAAAATTCAAATTTTAACAGTTTTAAAAAATTCAAATTTTAACGGTCATACAAAATTCAAATTTTAACGGCCATAAAAATTTCAAATTCTAACGGTTTCTAAAAATTCAAAATTTTAACTGTTCCTAAAAAATTGAAATTTTAACGGCTTATGCATTTCAGTCTCATTTTAGACTATCAAACATCAACATTTAAGCCACTATTTCAATGTCTCATCAAGCTCCCCCTAAACATAAATTATGCAGTCCTTTCTCAACCAAAAAAAGGCCAAAACTTACTCCATAGAAAAAGAATTAATTCACTCATCTCAACAGATCTATCTTAATTTAATTTGTTCATTTTTTCGACAACTTGAAACGTGTCTCCCCTCGATAGATCTCTCGGCTTGTGCTATAATTTTAACAAATGAGCAGTTTTACCCACATTGAATTCAATTGTTTTCAGACCATTTTCAACGAGAAAAATTTACTGATATTGTAAAATTTCCCAAAACATAAAACTTAATATCCATAGCTCTTTAAACGTGTCGAAAATACAGAAATGAATAGATGCGACAGTAATTAACTTGGTTGATTGATGGAGATGCAGTACGTAGAGCTTCTGCACGAGTTACTTGTTGCTGGTTGTTGTAATTGTTTTAAATGATCATTCAGGTACGCAGAAAATTTGACTCTCAACCTTCAAAAAATGAATCGGGAAGCTTTTCATTGTTTTGAATCAAAATTTTATTGATCTAGATAAATTGCTGGGCGATTTAATAAAGGCAATAAAAATTTGTCATTGCATGGTTCATTAAATGATGATATTTAAGCTTGTTGATTTTATTTTGGTGTCATTAGTTAAGTGTGATTATAAAATTGAGATAATCGTCTCTATTATGTTTATTGTAGTTAATAATAATTTATTTTTCAGGATGAGGAAGTTAATAGAAGCGGCATTTTTTGACAGGTATTTTTTCATTTTCAAAAATTCACTTTTTTCACAATTTTGCAATAAAATTTTCAGTACCTAAAATTGAAATTTTATGACGACATATTTACTGTTCACTTCCACACAGCACTCAGTGAAATAATAAAAATCTCTTGTTACATGCTGAAGTGGAAGTACTTTTTGTCTGCTAAATTTGAATCGATAAAGTTGCTTGTGTATGGAAATTTAAGCTCAAGAACGTCACACGAAGCGTTATTTCAATTTTGACAAAGGGTTCAGCTTTAAGGTATGTAAAACTCATTGAATAAGTCGTAAACTTCAGTAGAGTGAATCTCTCTATTATTAGTCATTCATGAATGAACAGTAATTAATTTTAACCGCTATTATTAAATTCGTGATTCACAGCTTTTGTGCATTAATATATAGAATTAAAAATTAAATTTTTTGATTGTCATTAAATTTTCCGACAATAAAAAATTCATTTATTACATTCAATTAAACTCCCACAACTGTAACAGTTGCATATTTTGCCGCCTGAAAATGCTGATGTACACATTTTTATTTCATTTAAAATTTTAATTTTTTTGTATTTCTATTTTGAAATCTGAAACATTTTTTTTTCTTTTTTCATTAATTTTGCAATATTCGCAAAAAAAATATTAATGAAATTTTTAATGTTAATTGTGCTATTTCAGGATATAAAACTCATAAATTGCCTTTAAGAGTGTCCGACTATTGAAAAGGGGCGTAACCAGATTGTTGAAGAAGGGGAGGGGGGTGCATATTTTTTTATTTTTGAAAAAATCACTGTAATTATAAGCTTTGTATTAAAAATTAATTTTTCAATTTTAAAAATAAAAAAAATTAAAAAATTTTGATCTCGAGGAAAGGGTGCCTAAGCATTTAAGGACCACCCCCTGGCTACGCCCATGTTACCTGCTACAGAGCTTACTTTTCAATAGTTTAATTTGATTAAATTTCAATATTTGTTCTGTTAATTATTATCTCATACTTCATCAATTAACACCTTCATATTAATGACTGCTAATTTAATGTCCATTAACATCTTGAAACAAAAGCAATTATGGTAAATGAAGCATTTAGTTATTGATAGCAAAACAAACCCCAAAATACACACATTTATGCTCAAAAGTGCGCAAAAAAGTAAATATTTGCTTCACATGTTGACACGTTTTCAGATACAAATCAGATTTATTGCTGTACAGCCCTGAATGTAGCACTTTCAACTTACGAGAATACGAATGAATGTTCAATTTAATTTTTATGTAGCAACAAGTTCAATGACAAATTGTATCGATTGATCTTGTAATTGAATGTTTATTAAAATTGCTTGATTTTTAAAGTTATTATATTTATTTATTAAAATTCTAGTAGCAGGCATCGAGTCTTGATATTTCTTCTCAAGAATATTAGAAAAAAAATTCAGCAAACATAAACTTGGCACCAATGCAAGCATTTCCATAGAAATTTCACCACAATTCATTCAATATTTAACCAGGTCAAATGAATCGCATGATGGATGTCAGAAAAATAAGTTAATGAAAATCCATTAAGGCTGTTCTAACAAATGGTAATAAAATCAATTCCTTAATTCATATTCCTAAATTAAAAAGGTGCACCTTTCATGCTCAATTTAGTTCTGTGGTTAATTTTAGCTTAAAGAAACAAAGGAATTTCTTTTAAAAAAGGCTTGGCAAATGCTTTTAAATTTCCATAGTCAGGATATGCCACGAGATCAGATAGTGATTTCAATCGCTCATTATGGAAAATTAATGTGTTAAAAGTGAGTAAAAGAAGGAGCGAGTAAATGAAAATAATGGCAAATGCGATGAGAAAGGTTTTTCAAGAACAAAAGGTCTGTGTTGCAGGATTTAGGTCAGAAAATAAAGCGCATTTATATATAAAATGAAATAAGCAACAAAAGATGAAAATTTATCGGTTTTCTGAATTTTGAATTTTTAACTGATTTGTAAAATATGAATCTTTAACGGTTTTATAAAATTTGAATTTTCAACGGATTTGTAAAATTTTGAATTTTTAACGGATTTATAAAATTTTAAATTTTAACGGTTTTGTAGAATTTGAAATTTTTACTGATATTAAAATTTGAATTTTTAACGGATTTAAAATTTGAATTTATAACAATTTTGTACAAAAATTTATTAATTCATAAATGTTGTACCATAGCATAATTAAATAAGAAACAGGCTAAACAAAAGAATGCAATACAATAAAGATAATGATCAGTAATAATAATAATTTTTTATCGATCAGCCCTATTTTCACCTCCTTTAAGAACAAGAACAAGTTGGAATTATTTTTCACAAAACGTTAATCAAATTGTCACCATCTAACGACCATCCAATCACATAAAAAAAGTTAATTTAATTATTCATACATTTGTTGTTTCCAGTCACGATAGTTTGTTTACTGCCCCGAGTGAAACACACTAAACAATGTTAAAATGTGGCAAAAGGAACTTACTTTTTCCACATTTCCGAAGTTTAGTTTTATTTCTATCGTACAATGAGTCGGAATGTTACTAGAAGTGCTGCGATTAAAACATAAACGTTGTGGATATTTCATATTATTATGTGAGTATTTGTCTCATGACTGTGATAAGTATTTTCATATGTTAAATGCATGTCGACGTAACTGTAGAAAATTTGAATTATTTTTTTTCGACACTCGACAGTAAATAAACAATTTTTTTTGTTATTGTGAAATGAATTTTTTTCTCTCTTGTGAATTAAATTAAAGTTCTCGAAGATTTAAGAACTTTTTGAATGTGAAAAGATTAAGATAAGATTAATAGTGTATTGAACTGTGTTTTATGCCTATTACTCATAGAAATGGCTTGCATTATAATCAAAGATTTTATCATAGAATCTTTGAAGTAATTCAGTGTAAGGATTTTTAGTTCTTTTCATTTTATTATTAAATTTTTCATTTATCAATGGTACTAGGATAAAGAGGTTTAGACACTGAGCTATTATTTGTTATAAATGTTATCTAATCTATCAATACTAGGCACAAAAATGCCCTAAATCATCCAAAAACTTCACTTTACTAATTACTTTTTGGTGACTTTTATTGATTAATTAATATTAATAAAAGAATTATTGGTTGTCGTAAATTTTTTATGACCTAGTTTTTTTATGATAATTTTCTACCGAAATTAGTTGGACATATATTCATGAATAATGAAAATATGAACCTTCTTCATAGAAAGTAAAAGCTGAAATTGTTATCACAACTATATTTACAATTGGATAAAGTAAATCCATCAAAACAAACTAAAAATGCTACAAAAGCTACGTCATGACTTAAAATACAAATGTTAAAATTATTATTTACACAAAATCAGAGTTGGATTTGGAATTACGTAGCAGAAGCCTTGAGTGGAATGAGTCATTATTTTGTGATTATTTAGAAGGTATTTTCCTATGTGTTAAACATCTAGAGGCATTTTGTGAGAGTATGCATAAAGCAGTCGGAAACTACCAATTAACTTTAAATTAATAATAATAATAAAAACAATAAATTTAACTTTTTTTCATGAATTTAATGAAAATAATTTTAAAATACACAAAATAAGATTATAATGGTTCTATCTGCTGCTTTAGCTGTTACAAAAAGAGATAATGTATCTAAATTGAACGTCATTAATTTCTTTAAATTGTCAAAAGATGACTTTTACCCGGTTTCTTTATATTCTCTTCCATTAGACGGAAAATTACTTTTAATTTGTTCATCCTTCCTAGAAAAATTTCCATATATGCCTATAAAACATGTATGGTTTTCCTTGGGTACAATCAGATTTTCATGAAAGAAAGCTAGCTACTGATAGAGACAGTATTGCACTTGGTATTGGAAATTGGCAGAAGGTAGCCAGTTTTAGGCGACGTCTGAGGGAGGTCATGCATCACAATTAATCTGTACGACCAACGAACTAACTTACTAAAAATCAGATTTTGATCAAAGTAATCCTGAGACGTAATCAAGGGTTTTTTGGGGACATCCAAGGGGTACCCCATTTTTGAACATTTAATTTTTAGGATGTTTTTTTAAAACATAAATTTAAACCTCCTAAAAATTTAGAAAACTCCTTAGAAATTGATCGTAAAAATATTTGTTTTTGTGCAAGCAGTTTATCCTCTTGTTGGAAATTTTTGGCTACTCTTGTGACCAAAAATAAAAATAAATATTTTACACATAAAATTTTTTAAAAAAACTTTTTCGTGTTTTCAGTCGGATTTTGCAATCTTCTTTACTTTTTCCTTCGAAATTTAAAAAAATACCAATATTGTCAAAAATGCAAAAATCCCGGATTTCTTAAAATATTCATTATAAGTCACGATTTACTGTAATTATGAAGAATTTGTCGATGTGAAGTTGGGAATATTTTAGTGAAAATTGAACAGACACAAAGATTTCTTGTAAATCTTCAAAATTATATAATTCTGTTACTAAGATTAGATTCTTACTTAGTTAAGTAAAATCTTCAGTGTCTAAGCCTCGAAAAAAATTTAAAAAAATTGTATATAATCATTGACTTTTCATTGTTTTATTTCCATCCATAAATGCTTTAATTTTGTTAATTAAAATCACCTAATAAGAACTCGCTGTGAATACTAATCAATTTGTTATCAATCAAAGCCTTTTTACAAATAAATATATCTATGTGCTATATACGTTCATCCAACAAGCTTAAGTACACTCCACAAAAAGAATCACTCAAAGTAAAAAAAAACTCTTGAGAAATTATTAAATACATAGATAGAATATTGAGAATAAATAATAAGTAAAAGTGTCTGTATAAAAAGCACCGAGAAAATTGCAAATTGTCTTCAGTTTACTCCATCACTTTTTCGGCTACGGATTAAAGAAAGACTTTTTTCTAGAATTGAGAGTCGAATTGATTGTGTTAAAAAAATGAAAAACCTTAATTGTAAGTAACACCGAAAGTGATGAAAATTAAATTATAAGCATGATCGGTAGATTAATTTTTTTATTGCATTGGATTTTTAAATTAATTAGTTCGAGTAAATTTTTCAGTTAATTTAATTTAGGATGTAAAAAAATTTTATAGCTGTGTTCAGTTCCGTTTATTTATTGGTGTCTAGCAAAATTCTAGTGAAATTATAATTTTATTTTTGGTTAGTCGCACAAAACATGCAAGCTGTAAATTAATTGAAGGAATTTGTTTGTTGGTCGAGGAAAAATTAAGGAAATGAGGGGAAATGCCACACAAAAAAAAGAAAATTTGTTAGGAAATAAAAAAATCAATGACTTAAGTCCTTTTGTGTTAATAACGAGGAGGTGAGATTTGTTGTTGTAGATATGAGGAACAGCGTCTGATTTGTGGACTTGACATTTATTTGCGTGGTGAAATTTTTATTTATTCAAAAATAAATTAGTCATAAAAGAATTTTTTTAAAAAATTATCAGACAGTCAGACGAGTATCAGTGAACTATATTCTGTCGATTCTGTCGATTTGGAAATAACATATTGATAAAAAAATCTAGATTATGCAATAATTTGAAGTGTTAATCAACAAACTTCAAGTCTGATTCATTTTTATTAATAGTGACAATTTTGTAATATTTTCGAAAAGCTTTGGAACTTAACTTAATGTTCTAACATAGAGAATGATATTAATTAAAAATCTGAGTCCAGCCCTTCTGCTGAAAAATTTGAATTATTTTTACATACAGCTACAGATTACACTCTATCCTATCATAGGTTAATGACCTTACAATAAAGTGAAATATGACCTGAAAATATTGTTCATGATAGCAGTTCATTATTTGTCCTAGACCCATTATTTTATTCTCAAGGGCAGAATATATCAACATATTTCTGTTATGTAAATTAACTCCAAATTAAGAACGCAAGAATATTTAGTTTTGGGTGCTAATTTAGTTATATGGTTATTCGAATACAAACTTCAGAATTGGATACTTTAAAAAATATCACAAAATTTAAAAAATTATTTAAAATTTAATCTAAAATTGCATCAAAAATGTTTAAATAATAAAATTCCAAAAGAATTATTCAACTTTACAGACAGTTTGATTTATGAGACAGAAAATATAATTTTTGATTAATGTCCTGATAATTAGTCGATGACATTCTGTGTATGTGCAATAAATTCAATTGCAGCAACATTAAATTGATAACAATGGGTTTGTTCATAAATGACGTCCATGAAAAATAAGAATCTACTACCTTGGTATCCCTGTCCCATCCCACCCTTCTTTAAAAATATTCAATACTCCCCACAATAAAATATTAGACATCATATGTGAACGACCCCAAAATATGAATGAAAATTGCTCAAATTTAAAATATTTATAATTTATTGAATTAATGAGTTCCGAAATGTCAGTTAAGCAAAGTTCATTGAATTACGTATTTTTTTAAGATCAATGATCTCTCCCAGAAAAAAATCTTTTTGCTCATTTATTTTTTGAAGATTCTGTTTATTCACTTACTATCAATTTTTATGAGCACTTAAGCATTAATCGTTTATTGACACGTCCATTACAAGTGTTAACTGAATCACTCATCTAGTCACAAAAAAAATTATATCTCAAGAAAAATTTGAAGTTCTAGTCATCATCACATCATCTACATCTGTAAGTCTTGAAATTTATATTTGTTTAGTTTCTCTCATCTCACTCGTCAAGAACATGTTAACAAGCTTGTTATTAAGAATTTATTCAACTCCTCATTTACTTAATAGTGTTTAGCTCAAACTCACGAGACTGCATCAAATAATGGCAATAAAGATTTGCCTTAAAATTAAATTATACTTGTAGTGAGCAGTCAGTCGCGCGCAATTTTCTTATTCATTGAGGAGTTTCGTTTAAATGAACGTTTAGAGGTAATTGAAGGGTGTGAGAACTGAGCATGAAAGTGAAAAAAATTATTACGTCTGGATTTTTTTTACGTCAGAGTTTTCAGAATTTTATTAGCGGGAGTGGCATTAAATATCCAAGAGAGATACCCTCCTGAGGGGAAAATTCCTGGCTACCTTGTATTATAATAATACCCATCTTTGACCCCTCAATGTGAATATGTGTCTCAAAATTACTAGTTACTACTTAAGCTCGAAAGCGTGTCTTTAATTAAAAAAATTTTGCTAGACATTGCCTAAAATAAATTCAGAACAATCCTTAATTAATGATTAAACGTTTAAATTCACTTTACTCATTATATTATCATTTTCAAGGACAGCTAATTCAATTTTAGAATTCAAACAGCAAAATTCCAGAAATGCTAATCTTTTTGTCCTACATATTTAATAAATCTAATTCAAAGAGCATAATGTGGATCATATTCTCAAAATTGCCATCATATATCTCAATTGAGATTTTTTGTCAAAAAAAGGTGATAATAGCTCTTTGTTGAGAGAATTTTTGATTAAAGTATGTAGCCAGATTTTGAGGCAGTCGTAATATTTGAGTAAATATTTAACTTTCCAGATGTCACATGAACAAATGCTTTTGTTGATATTTGCAAGTCTATCCTTGCAGTAATTATAAAAAAATATTGTGATATTCGATATTGATCATCAACATTTATTTTCAATTTTAAGTTTATTCATGTTATGACAACATTATCAATGGAAATTATAGTAAATATTAGAGTTAATACTTTTCTGAATTTTCCCGTTTTAATAGAATTTTGTAAGGGCAAAATTAAAAAATTAAGAAGTTTTGAGCAGTAACTCATGAATAACCCCCATCGCCTCCCCCTGGATATGCTACAGACAGCCCTACACTTTCAATTCTCAAAATATTTAATAAATAGTATTTAACTGTCTCCGATTAATCTGATAGACACTAAAATTATTTGTCACTTATTAATGTATGTAATACATTTTACTATCTAATACATTTCATGACAACAATTAAAGTTAGTCTAATCACAGTAGAAAAATGAATATTGACTAGTATTCTGATGAAATTTTATCAATTCTTTGTCATGCTACACTAATCTAGAGATAATAACTGCCACATTGCTCATGTAGTTTGTTCACTCAGATGTAATTCACATTATTTTTATATTTTTGTAGTTTTAACTTTGAATTAATTTTGAGAGTTTATAAAATTAAAATATTAATTTAATTTTTTAGAAATGTCTATAAATTAATAGTTGAAATACTTATCGAGAACTGCTTTTCTGTTTATATAAACATTTTAGTCTCTGTGCTGCGAGTCTAACAGAAAAAAAACATACTTTTTCTCTCTAAATTAATCTATATTGAATAATTGATTTTTTGTTTGAGTTAGTTTTCGTTAGTTATATTTTGGAAGTCGCTCTATCAGCACACATGCTGTAATGCGTAAAAAACTTTTCTATCTTACAGCATTTACATTTCTTCTAATTGGAATGATTGGATATATGGTACACATAGTTTTCGGTACAATGTTATTTTCCGGCAACGAAAGAGTCACTCATGGTCTCTTGTACCCACGTGAGTCTGAAACCAGAGAGGTCCGATCACTGGATGGAATGTGGCATTTTGCAAAGAGTGATACAAACAAGCCCTCAGTAGGCTTACGAGAAAAATGGTATTTGAGGGAATTAAGAGAATCAACGAGTGTGATAAACATGCCAGTGCCTTCAAGGTATTTTTAATTCACACAATTATTTTTAACACTTACTCATCATCTCCAATTCCCCAAAAAAAAAATTACATAGCTACAACGACATCGTTGAGGATAGTGAAGTACGAGATCATGTTGGAACTGTCTGGTATGAGAGGAAATTTTTCGTTCCACAGTCATGGAAAAACCAAAGAGTCTGGGTGAGATTTGGAAGTGTGCATTATGAGGCTTATGTCTGGATTAATGGTAAGTTGACTGTTACTTTTGTGGACTTGGTACTTTGATAACTCAGGAAATTAATTTTATGGTGGAAATTACCTTTTAAATTGTGATCAGAGGCTTAGCCAGGGGGGCTTGATTGAAATTTTTATGGAAAATAATTCATCTGAAAAATTGAAAATGAATCAAAAAATTCGAATACCTTGAGAGGTTAAATCCCATCCCCTAGCTACACCCCTGATTATGACACATTGCAAATTAACTCACAAAGTAGTAAATAGTTTAAAAATAGTTTTTTAAATGGAGTAATTAAAAAAGGAAAAGCACCAAAAGTTCCGACCAAGCAAATTTTAGTAAGAAGGCAATTTTTCAATCTAGAACAGCTATAACTAAAAATAAGTAACAGATAACGCAAGATTTTGAGCCAGAAATTATGTACATTTATATTTTACGATGTTTTCCATGTAAGATTTTTATCTCCATTACCTTGCACTATGGATGTAATTTATGCATGTGTAAAATATAAATAGATTTTTTTAGATGCACAAAAAAAATGTGTCTGGCAATTTGTAAAGCGGGAATCAAGTGGATAAATAACAAATTTAGACATTTTGTTTAGATTCTCAAAAAGTATTGAGAGTTATTTATTGAGCCCTATCCAGACTGATTATATACACATAGAATAATATTCATAATGACTGAAGCATCCCAAATGACTACATGATTAAGGAACTTGACCGAAAATTGAAGGTCGTAGAAGTTGTAAGTTCGATTCCCATCTTGAAAATATAAAATATTTACAAAATTCATGCCAAGTCCACAAAAGTACAAGCTCAAATTCCCCATCCTCAAGTGTGAATCTAATTTAAACAAAATTCATGCAACAGGTAATCTCGTTGTGCGTCATGAGTTTGGGCATCTTCCATTTGAGGCAGAAATTACAGAAAATTTAAATTTTGCAAAAGAGAATCGCATCACTGTGCTGTGCGATAATGTGTTGCTGCAAACAACAATTCCACAAGGGAAAATTGTTGAGCAGGATTCAGATAAAGGAAAGGAAATAATTCAGCAATATAGTTTTGATTTCTTCAATTATGCTGGTATACATCGTTCTGTTCATTTATACACAACTCCTTACGTGTTCATAAAGGAGGTGATTCTCAATACGAAAGTGACAGAGGAAAAGGATGGTCTTGTTGACTATAAAGTCGTGTTAAATGACAACACGACAAATGAGTACAATATTAAGGCAATTATCTTCGACATTAACAATAAGAATGTAACCGAATCTGTTGCCAGTAATGATACACTCAATGGTGAAATTTTAATTAAGAATCCAAATCTGTGGTGGCCACATTTAATGCATCCTCAACCAGGATATCTTTATTCAATTGAAATTCAATTAACCAACAATGATGAAATAATTGACATTTATAGAACTAAATTTGGAATTAGATCTCTCAAGTGGAACAATTCCTCGCTTTTAATCAATGATAAGCCAATATATTTCCGTGGATTTGGAAGACATGAGGATAGTGATATAAGAGGAAAGGGACTCGATTTTGCATTGTTAACAAAAGATTTTAATCTCTTGAAATGGATTGGTGCCAATGCTTATCGGTAAGTAAACATATGCTGTAAATTATGGATAGTATTTTTATTATTTCATTCCATTTTAACGCCAGAACAAGCCACTATCCCTACTCCGAAGAATCTATGCAATTTGCAGATGAGAACGGGATTATGATTATCGATGAATGTCCATCTGTGGACACAGAGTACGTTAATATCAGCTACAAGTTCCATTGTTTCATAAATTAATTTATGTTACCTCTAATCAACAGAAACTACAGCCAAAAGTTATTAGAAAACCACAAATACAGCATCGAGCAACTCATTCATCGTGACCGAAATCATCCATCTGTAGTTATGTGGTCAATTGCAAATGAGCCAAGAACACAGCAAACAAATGCTGATCAATATTTTGCTGAAGTTGTGAGATACACAAAGCAATTAGATCCAACAAGACCTGTTACAGCTGCCATTGCAACTAATTATAAGCAAGATCAAGCAGCACAGTATTTAGATATTATTAGCTTTAATAGGTGAGTTATTCCTTGAGGGAAAATTAAGGGTTCAGTCATACAAACATATACTGAAGTAAATGTCCAGGATTTTTCTTAGTCATAGACTCTGGCAAGTGGCTATAACTGTTTTTGTGTATGCGCAGATTCCTAGGACAATAGAAACTTTTTAATTTTAGTTCTAGCTTAAAATGCCCAAATCTATGTCTAACTCTGACAATGGATAAAGATTGGCATCGAGCGACCTGTTCAGATCCTAATTTTGCTTAACTTTCCATAAGGAATGAACAATTTTCAATGACAAAACTACTTTATTCCCCAGATATAATGCATGGTATCAAAACACCGGCAGACTCGACATGGTTACAAGCTATGTTGAAAGTGAGGCTAGAGATTGGCATGTGAAGCATGGAAAGCCAGTACTCATGAGTGAATATGGCTCAGATACTGTTGAGGGATTGCATATTTTGCCAGCATATGTGTGGTCGGAAGAGTTTCAGGTAAATTCTTTAGAAAAATTCTTTAAATTTTTTCATATTATGAATATTTTTTTCCCATCCAGTCACAACAATTTTCCAAGCATTTCAAGGCATTCGATCAATTAAGGAGTGAGGGATTCTTTATAGGAGAATTTGTTTGGAATTTTGCTGACTTTAAGACAGCACAGACATACACACGAGTAGGTGGAAATAAGAAAGGCGTATTTACAAGAAATCGACAGCCAAAAGCAGCTGCACATCTTCTCAGAAAGCGATACTTTGAACTCGCATCAGAAATCGATCAGTTCCATCACAAACCAGATAATTTGTATGAATATACTAGTCAAACTCAGAATAAGTTGCTTAAAAATGAACTTTAGATAAACATTTCGTAAAAAAAAAATTATCATGTGAATTAAATTAAAGTAATTTTTTACAGCCTTAATAAAAGATCAAGTTTTTCATGATTAAAAATTTATTATGATTTATTTAAATTTACCTTACGCAGCTTACCGACGAAAAATTTATGAACGGATCTTCTTGTATCTGAGAGAGAAAAAAAGGTAGGAAAAAAATGAGCAAACCTTTTTCTCCCAAATTTATGCACACCGCAAAACTTGAGCATTCTCGTGATATTTGCACGAGAGAAATTTTTATATCATTTAAATGATTGTGAAAGCTTTAAGCACCGCTGAGGCCATAACTTATCTTGAATAATTTAAATGCAGGAGTAAAATAATTGTGGTTAAATATTTAATCAATATAATTTGAATTTGGTTTGAGTTTTTATGTCGGACTATGGTAAATATATATATTTAAAGGAATTATGCAAATTGATTTTTTTAAAGTGTGTAAACGTCAACAAATATTGAATTTTTCAGAAGAAAATAATTTTATTAATTCTCGAAAGCTTGCAGATTTTTTATTATTAGTTAATTTCAAATTTAAAAAATTGTAGAATTTTACGATTTTTTACGATAGTGTCTGTCCCTTGGAATTTGTGTAAAAACATCAGTAGCTTAAGTGAAAGAATTTTTTTTTCATGCACCAAAGGTCTAGGTCATAGCTTGATGTCTAATTTTCCATTCAAATTCAAGTTGAATTTGAGTTATTGTTTAGGTTTCATCCTAAAACTAGTTTAGGATTGGTCGAAATCACATTGTTTATTTCTAGATACAATATTGAAGTCACAAATACGAGAAACATATCTTTTTTGCTGATTATGTAGAAATTATTTCATTTTAGACTTTGTGTCATAGCATTAGAGGAATTTAGAGTAACAAGCCATGTATATTAAGGCAAGTCTGCCAGTTCGATAAAGGGGCCTTATAAGCCGAGTAGCAATATAGAAATGGTGTCACATAAAAAGCTAGATTTTTTAGACCCCCTCCCCCATCTGTCACAAAATTCTTATACAAAATATTTCCTTTTATGAATGACCCTTACGTAATATAACTAAAATTACTAATTCCTTCTCTTGAGAAGTCATGGGTTCGATTCCAACTAGAGACTGATCCTCTCATTAACTTTAAGGACGACGTCAAATTGAAAAAGATCTGCCTAATGCTTTGTGTCAATACATAATTTAAGATCTGGACTTCAAGATCCGCTTCCTGACACCAACTCAATAAATGATCGATAGAAAAAAATAGCTCGAATATTTGTTTCAGACAATCTTTCCAATTAATCACAAAATCAAATCCAAAATTTTTCTCATGAATCAATTATCAATTATATCCTCGAGTCACTAAAATGACTCATTTCTTATTACAAACAATTTTTTCAATTCACAAAAAACTCAGTAGCTGAAGAAAAAAATGTACGCATTTCTTTTTCTTCTTAGGCCGATCACGTACCTTGCAATTCTTTATAGCCAAACTTGAACTATTGTTGTTGTCAAAGTCAAAGCTACACAAACCCATTCAAATATTTGCTCAAAATTCGAACAAATCATTCAGGTATGAAAACCATTTTCGCATCAATTTGAAACACATTGAAGCATTTAAACTGCAATTATTTACGATCATATATGAACTTATTTATAAACTAACCTAATTTACGTGCGTATTGTTACCGCTAACAACAGAATTTAAAGCCGTACGTGTACATAAAGTGACAGTTTATTACACATATCGAATATTTTCATATTATTTAATCGTAATCAACATATCTATCTATATTATAGTTTATAAATTAATATGTCGTGTGTATAATAACATTAGGAATGCTTGAAAAGGCAAAAAGGCTGATGAATGTTGGTGAAAGAGTGAAAATAAATTGAGTGTGTAAGGAATACCTGCTATGTAATTAATGCGAAACATTTATCTATAATTTAAATTGTGTCCCAGATTAAATAAGCGGCAGACTTTATTTTTTTATTATTAATTAAAGTTTAATTTGTTTACGCAATTGGCATCTTGTTACAAAGACATTAGCCACACACATATGGATGGACAAAGAAATGCGTAATATTTATGATGTGATAGCTCCTTGTATAATGTTTTTTCATGTGAAAATTAAATTATTACTAATAAATTAATGACAAACCATATGCAACGAATTTCCGTTTTCAACACTTACTGCACAATTGAATGCAAAAAGGAATGTTATGCCATAAAATATACGAGCTCGATTAATTCGGATATGAATTTATTATTTTAAAATATATTTGAAAATTCCATGCAGTTGCTCTCTTTTTTCCATTGTGTAATGAATTTGATCGCAGTGCATAATAATATAAATATTACTGCCTTAGACAGTTCCAGAGCGATGAAAATAAATACTTTTTTTGAACTATTTTCTCTTCTCCGGTTAAGCTTGTTAGTCTGCTTACACTGACTTGCTTTTTACACACAGATGCTGCGGTGGAGGCTTCGTTACGCTTTTCATATTATTATGTAATTTATCTAATGCCACCACCCGGTATACAAAAAAAATAATTTAAATTTGATATGAGTGGAATTTATTAAAGGAATTTAATGTCTAAACTTTTTCAGCATAAGGTGGATATTGTTAAGGGAATTTTTTGGAGTTAGCAGTGACAATGTCAGAAATTTTTAGGAGGGGTTCAAAAATGTTCCTTTGCTCTAATAGTCCCTACACACTATCCCTTATAAAATCCCTCATACTCGATCTTAACTCAATCATTGACAAAGAGTATAATTAGATCCAACTGTCAAGTCACTAAAATTGTGCCGACCAAGTAAAGAGTCCCTTACACCTCACCCTAGACTGTCTCATAATCTACCATGCAAATTCTAATACTAGACCTATAAACGCCTTATTCAACCCTAAAGAAGTCCAATTCTACAGTATTTGTTCTCACAATTCTTAAATAAAAATAAATCTCCAATCCTATTTCCACTTACAATCTTCAATCAGGATATAAGTCAAAAATTCTAACCTATTCTAAAACTATTCCAATTAATAAACCCTGAGTCATTCATAAACAACCATAACATGACAAAATATCAATGATTTCATTACGACAGAAACTAATCGAACGCACATCCATTAATAAATGAACGCTTTAATTTGAATTAAGGAAGAATTTATTTCATAAAATGCTCAAGCACCTTAATTCGATAGATGATAAAAATCTGCACACCTTAAACATTAAGCTTCTTTTCCCACTGAGTCATTAGTAGTAATTCAAAAAAAAATCTTCAGTGCCTTCATAAATATGCGTTGATTGACTGGAAGCAATAATAATGACAATAGTAAATAAAATAACTTTTAGCTTCTCAAGTGAGTAAAGTGTCTGTGGTTTTTTGTATGCCTTCTGCTTTGATGAAACATTTATTGACCTTGCATGCAGCCGCATAGTGTGAGATTGTACTTATTGACATAACTGTATTAGCCTACGGTAATAATCTATCCATTAAAGTTTTATTAGATGAAAAAAATTTTTTTTTGTTTGTTGAAAAATTAGTATAAAAATTATTGGCGGGAAAATTTGTAAGCAGATTGTTTCTGAGATTCAATTAGATTAATTAGCGACTGACATGAGTGATTGATTCTTGTCCAGAATACGACAAAGATAAATGACAATTGAGTTAGCGAAAATTCTTAAAATCATTCTAATCTGACACGATGTTAAATGTCTCACGAAAATTAAAATTTTTATAATGCTTAGGTTTGTTGATGCTACTTAAATTGTGTAGTTTGACTCAGAGTTGGTGAACTATGGTATAGCAGCTGACAGGGGCGTAGCCAGAGAGTGGTCCTTAGGTGCACTGGAACCCCCCACCCCCTTTGAGATCAAAATATGAAAAATGTAAAACAGAGGCTACATATATAGCCATCCAAGTAAGTAAATTTGTAAGAAAGTTATCTACATCCAGAATCAATAAAGTTTCAACTTAAAGCGATGTCCTCATTACAGTCAATTCAAAGGCGTACCATCCACCAACCCTGCGAACAAATTTTCAAGATCCAATGTTCAACATGAGAACTCTATGCAAGATCGAAAAGGAAGGTAAAATTCTTCTCTTTAATTTATTATTTTGAGGGTCAACCAGAGACATTTTGTGACCGTACACGAGGAACAACATAAAAATAAAAAATAATTAATGATGATCGAAAAATTGAGCCACTCAGGCTCGATATTAAATTACACCATATAATATCCATTCGATTCGACTTACTGAAGTATGAAGTGAAAAATTATAAACATTTTTTGTATTTGATTTCGCGTCAATCGTGAACGAAAGCTAAGTTTTGTTACTTCCGAAACTTGAAATAGCTTCAATAGCCTCAATATAGCCATTTACAATTTACGTTTTGTTTTCTTTTTCCATCATAATAATTAAATTTAATTCAGTTATGTTTTTTTGGGAGGAAGAAAAATTGATTTTATCAATCGATTGCAATCATCAGCTTGTTGAATGTGAAATATAAAGACTTTCTCTTTATACTGCGAATTATTTCCTAACAATTTTTTTATATCAATTAATGAAAATTTCATTGTTGAGCTCATCATATTTAAGAAAACAGAATTAAGGCATGATTTAAAATATTGGAATTAAATTTCATATCAAGCATTGATTGAGTAATGAACTTGGAAAGCTGTGAAAGGTTTTGACTTTCTTGTAACAGATTTTCAGATGTCATGTTTTTATCAACTGCTGATTATGTAGCACATGTAATTGACAATTCATGTCAAGGTTGAGATGTAAACAACAGAAAACAGGAATTTTATTTGGGTGATATTATTTTGATGGAAGGGTGATAAATGTTTTGAGTAAGCAAATTCGAATGACTAATTTTAATCAAGTACCTGTCGACTTTCTTTGAAAAATTATTAAACAGGAAACTTTCAGTGTGGATTATTTTCAGCTTTTTTGAAACTAAATTTGAAAAAAATTCAAGGCTATAAAACTTGACATTTATGTCTATGTCCTACAAAAGGAGGTGCTGTGAGATTCGTTTTAGAATATATATAGATCATTTTGAAGATAACCGGATGTAGACACCCACATGATCCATCTAAAAGTTAGGAATTTTTTGAAATATCTTGCATTTCTAAATTTTCACTACATTACATTTAAAGTATGCAAAAGCATTTAAAAAATAAGAGAAAATTAATTTTCTCTTTGACAAAGTTGCTTGAATGCGACTAAATACTTCATGAAATGACACTGAAAATAAATATACTTAATTAATAATTTAGATAAAAATTTCAAGAGCATTTAAAATAGAAATTATTTTGAAAGTAGAACTGGATTGTTGTTAGCTACAACAGGAACTTCTCGTTGAACTTCACACAAGTGAAAATTTGTCATGAGAGCCACATAATGTGACGTGTGGTCTCAGCTCATGTTCAATTTTTTCTAAGATACCGACAACGTCTAAATTGTTGATTAATTGGACACCTGCTGTTAAGTCTCATATCCGTTTTAATTTCTTGCAGTCAATACAGCATGTAACAATTTAGAGCAGGAACAAAAAATTATTTCAACGAGATGAATATCAGGCTGTAAAACATTTATTTGCATGCTGATAAGTTGCAAAGCAGCACAAAGAGTCAAACAAAAGAGCAATTTAAATTTTTTTGAATTATTTTTATTTTTATTTCCGTTTTCATAATAATTTTTGAGAAAAAAAATTCATTGAATAGCCAATAAAAGTGAACATCATCAATTTGTGTACATCAATGTATAAAAAAAATCATCGTTCGGTAACTTCTCATTACTTTATTATTATTATTATCAATATATAGTAGATTTGAAATTAAATAGTATTCATTATAACATAAGGATTGGTATTTTTATGTACAATTATTTTGGTAATAATAAAATAAAAAAAAACAGACAAATGAAGACATAAAAAAATATTAAGGAATAAGGTGAGTTATTTTAAGGTCGATGGTTAATCAGAGAATCTCGCTTGAACGAGACAAAAACTAAAGGATAATCAATTTAAATCTAGGCGTGACCAGAATGAGTCATGACTGGCCACAAACTGATTTTCGATTAATTTTTGGAAACACCCAGATTATGACATGACAGACTTCTCCAAAACAACAAAAAAAATGCAGTTAAAAATATCATGCAATATTCTTTTCATCCTTCCATTTCTATAAATCATGAATCAAGTCTCAACAAATGAAATGTGAAAATTTAAAATTATGCAATAAAAACATTTTTTCCTTTCATTGACTATAAATTAAGTAAAATGGCAATTCATGCTGTCAATGAATGTCTATCAAACTTAATATTCTAAATTATGTCCTCGTAAGAATGCATCGATTTGTCCACTGCCCTGTTGAGCCTGAGCTGATGGTTGAAGGTAATAGTATTGTTGTCCACCCTGTTGACCACGGATGATTGGTGAAGGTTCAGCATTTTGCAACTGGAATCTATGCGATTGATGTTTCTTTGCTGCCTCAACTCGATCACGTTGCAATTGTGTCTGTTGCATTTGCAATTGCTGAGCAAAAAGCTGCTGTGAATTGACAAATTGCAATTCATTTTGTTGCTTCTGATAGACTTGTTGTGGTATTTGAGGTTGTTGATGTTGTGCAGCTTGCTGGTGCTGAACTTGCTGATGATGTGCTTGCTGATGCTGTTGGACTGGCTGTGGACGATAGACAGCTTGTGGTACCGGTGCGTTTTGTGGGATTTGATATTGTTGGACATAAGGTTGAATTCTTTGATTTAATGTGAAATCTCCATCGGTTTGTGGAATTGTCTGATATAATGCTGAATCATATTGACCATTTGATGGATTGTATACCAATTGTGTTTGATAAATTGGATTTGATGTTGTTCCTGATTGACCTGGTTGAATCTTGACTGTTTTGGTTGATTGCGTCGCTGGTGGTGATGTAATTGGTTTGAAGCCAGTTTCTTGAGTGAATTTCTGGAATTCAGCATCAAAGTCGAGTTGCTGACGGTTAGAGTTGGCTGACTGATGTCCGAATGTGACACTCTTGGATGGACTGTATGCAGATGCTGTTGTTTGAATGGCTTGTGGCTTTGGAGTTACAATTGAGACGGTGTGTGGACGATAAGTTGTTGCTGGCTCTTGAGTCTGGTGAAGGGACAATACATTGTTCTGAATCTTATAAGCTGGTTTTGGTGTAATATTTACTGATGGTGTGGGTGAGGCATAATTGAATGACTGTTGTTGCTGTGGTTGTGGAACCGGTGTAGTGTGAATTACCTGAACACGTGGTCTTTGTGTTGGCTGAGCATATGCTGGTCGTGGTGATGTTTTTGGAATTGGAGCATATTGAATTGCTGGTTCCTCTTCCTCTTCTGGTGCATTGTAACGGTTTTGGAATACTGTCGTTGGAGCACGAGTGGTTGGTGATTGTGTGGGACGTGGACGTTGAACAGCTACTGGTCTCTTTGGATAATTTTGTGGAACATTTTCATCTTGTTCTTCTGAACGGTTATTTTGTTCTTCTTCTTCCTCACCATCTGGATTGTTTGGATCACATGGATTTCCGCTGACGTAAGTGAACTCACGTTTGTTTCCCTGTTGTAAATTAGACAATCATTATTTCATTAGTCATCATAATATAATTAAGTTAACTTACATCTGGGTCCACATATCCATATTTTCCGCGTACAACACAGTCGGTACCACGTGTTTCTTCCTTGAAACTTCCATCAGCTGCTTCATAACCTGTATTTAAAAAATAATTTAAAAATTATTGTTTATAATTTAGGTACAAGAAAAAAAAATCTTATTTACCAAATGTGAATGAACCATCATCATTAACTTTATTGTAGTTTCTGATTGTCTGGACTGGAGCTGCCTTTTCCTCATTAATCTTTGTTCTTGGCGCTAAAGTTGTTGGTGAATGATTTGCTCTCGGCAATGGACGAACTGTCGTAAGAGCTGGTCTATAGTCACGTGGTTTTGATTGCTGTTGTTGCTGTTGCTGCTGCTGTGCATAAATATTTCGGTATTCATCCTCGCTTACATAAACTAATTCTTGTGCATCATCTTGCTTGGCTTGTGGACGATAATATTGAATGACTGGACTACCTAGTTCTTCACTGGTTTCTTCTTCAGCACTTTCGATTTGCACTGGACGTTGACGCAGTCTTACTTTTCGTGTTTGTGCATCGGATGAAAGTACGAAGAGAAGCAGAAGTGCTAAAGGAATCTATAAAATAAAATTAAAATTACACCGAGTTATGATTGAGCTTAATAGAAATTATTAAGTATAATTTATTATTTTTTAAACATCATGTTTTGAAACTCATGCAAATGTCAAGTTGAAAAGATTTACAGCGTGTCTTGAAAAAAGAATTTCATAGTTATTTTTTGAGCGCGATTCAAAAATTTTTCATGAAAAAATTCCATTTCAATTAATAACTGCTGCCAAGCACGTAAGCTTAGGAATATTTCTCAATTTTTGACGCATATTTTACATTTAGCAGCAAATGCTTTATGAATTCCTATTGTTTTGGTAGCTAGTCTGGCAAATTGGTTTACTCTTTTGATTGATTAGTTTGGATTTAGATTGGGGGTCATTTACAAATGTCACACACCCCAAGACCCCCATTTGGAACTATAAATATTTGAAGTTTTCATTTTTAATAACAGATTTTTGATTATTTTTAGGTTGGGTTGAATTTTCAGATAAGTAGGCTAGTGATAATTGCATTCAGTTGAATATTTCATCAAATTTCAGCATTAATGTCCTTAAAATATGACCTAGAATGTAAAACCACCAAAAATCCAATCTGTCATCAAGCCAACCCAAGTACATACCAAATTATTACAATTTTTAAAAACTAACCTTGCAATTCAAACAAATTAATCCTAAAAGTACACAAATCGAGATTTAAATTGGATTTACTCGACTTTACAACTTCTAATTACATTAAGCTTATTAGCAGCTTAAGGTGTTTGACAAATTAAACCCAAAATCATAATAACAGCTCATGCCACGCAATGGTTTGCACAACACAGACATAGCTTTCTTCTGAATCAGCAATCAATTAAGTTGTTTTCCTAACTCACTGAAATGTTCTATTATACTGACATGTTTACGTTAATTATGGTATAAAGCATTACAATTCTGTGGTTTAAGGAAATAAAAACTGATTTTAATTGGAGCTATATAAATTTTTATACAGCCCACTCTGACAGCATGTACTGTTATTTTACTATAAAAAGGTTCCCAAACACCACTCATTATTGTGGAAGTGATCAACGCGATACTTAAAAGTAATTTTATTTTATTAGCTTCATGTTTCTGATGCTGAATACTTCTGTAAATCACATTGTATAATTCTACCACGCGATAAAATTGGGTTTACTTTTATATTGTTATTGAAAATCCAGCTGATTGCGCAAATTACGTCTCTCAGACATGAGAAATTCAAATCCGGCAAAGATCTAGCCATAACATCTGGGCATTATTTAGAAATGAGAAATAATTTCGAGGTCGTACTTGGTCGAGCTGATTCATCTTATGAGTCATACATTTTACAATTTACTGTATTTATTTCCAATAGATCTATTCAGCATTAGCATGAAAGAGCAATGTTACTAACTGCCTCATAAATTGTGCGTTTTTGATTACATTTTAAACGCAATGGACACCACAGAGACATACACCTTGGGTGTGTATCCATAAATTTAATGATCTTTGCTGCTCGACTTGTAAAGGATTTGTAGAAACATTGTGAAAATTGCCCTTTTGAATAAGCTCATATGCATGCCATTCATCGTGTGAATGCAAAAAAAAATTATTTCTATTTGATAGATCATGAGACGACGATACACATTGTAACAATAAGGTGAAGTTATATTCAGTATGTTGATTCATGACCTTCACTTTTTCAACTCTTAATGTTATTTACCAATCATAATTTACATGAAGTCTTCAATAAGGCTTCCACTAAATTTTAAAACATGATTTAGTAGGAAATATTGATGGTACAATCGAGAGGTTTGCTGTGGAATTAAACGGTAGAATATGCAAGTTTAATTTTCATTTCGTGTACTTCTTACATCCTTCATTTTATTGCCTGTGTCTTGGGGGGTCCTCAGTTTGAATAATTATGTTGATTCAGAAAATTCTGTTTTAATCAAATTTAATTTGTATTTTTTAGTTGAAAAATTCCTCAAAAATCTAATTTATTCAAATTGAGGACCCCCAAAACAGCCACTCAGATCAAATGAAATTTATGCGGTTTAAAATATTTTAGAATCCCATGAAATTAAAGTTTCTAGATTTGTTTTTTTTGCATCGATCCTAAATTGTTTTGAACTTCAAATCATTAGCTCCGACAGGTTTATGAATTCCAACAGTAATTAAGTACACCATTTATAAATTTGATCCATAATTGTTCTAACAAGCCGAAATAGGAAACTTTTTTCTAACGTTTAGAATGGAATTTATCTGAATTTTAAAGTGATACTGTAAACAACCAGTAGTCATACATCATTATGTACCGTAGCTCAATAAGTATAAATTAGAGCGAAATATATTTTATTACAAATTAAATTGTGAAAATTTTTACTGGTGTTGTTTACAGGATATGATATCGAATTTTATTGTAGTCGTAATTAAAAGCTTGTCATTGAATTGAGTTATAATTTTTTTATGAGCATTGGATGTGATCTAGATACGGATATTGAGTCATGCTATTAGCACATAGGTCTGAAGATTGATTTTATTGGTAAAGTTAGGTAAAATTAAGTTATATGATGAATAAGTGATAATAGAATGACGTAAGGGTCATTTGTAGCTCTAGTTCTTTTTGTGTGACAGAATCTTGATGACTGAAACCTCTCGCAGTCATTTTAAGCTCAATTTCTAACGATTTGGCTTAAATTATATCAAAATAAGGTTATTTTCACAACAGTTCTGCAGTGGCATCTGATTTTTTTGGTAACACTCAAAGTTATGTTCCAATCAGTTGCAATACTCAAAAAATATCCCATTTTGTGGTATTGAGGGGAGTCTATAAGTACCAAAATGCTTTAATACTTTCCATAAATTAAAATCTGCAATACGGTCGTGAGAAAACATTTTTGATGCCAAAATAGCACAGACAAGGAAACTTTTCAGATATTTCTGTCATAAAACTCAATTTCAACTGAAACTTTTGCATCAGCGAAATAAAAATCCAACTCAAACAATTGAAAATATTTTCGTCAGATTGACAAAAATTGTTGAAGCATTCCCAAAGTAAATTTCAAATCTGGTTCCAACATCATCATTTTAAGTAGAAAATTTGCATCTCATAATAAATCCCAGAATCACAATAAAATGAAGTTTTGCTGATGCTCTTGTTATGAAAAGCTGTTCATGTTAAAATAAAGCACAGCGACAAATAAGCATACGAACAAACAATCACTACTTTTTCCAACGAGCTGTAAAATTTAGAGCTGAAAATTATCATTAAATTCTCACAATAAATGCAAACAATGTCATATTAACATCATCGATGCGTTCATACAGAAAAAAAATCTCAACAATTTGATGTATTCATTCATCGCTTTTTAATATGCTAACAATGTGATATCACACAAATTGTTTCAAACTTTTTTTTGCGCTAATACAGAGTAGATTCACGCAAAAGTTAGCACATTGTTGTTGCTATTAAAGCTTCATTTAAACATGCTAGACGATGAGAAGAAAATCGAAATGAAAATGAAAGTCGAGAGTCGCACAGAAAAATATATATTCAATGTATGTCATGCACAATGCACTTTTTACTATGATTATTACGTAAATAATCATAATGTATACATTGAACTCTCAACGGTAGAGTTGATTTCTAGAGATTGTCTACAACAATGTGGAAATTGACCTGGGAGAAACACTTAGACATGACCTGTGTCTATGAGCTTCCGAAAAAGTAGAGTAGACAGTACTTGGGACTAGTTTCAAAGGTATTTTTGGGGTACACCCTACAAACTGGCCCCAGAGACCTGGACCTGAACATTTGTTTAATATTTCTCCAAGTTAAGATCTAGGCTAGTAACTTAGACTCACAGACCCCAACTCCAGCCACCAACTCTGCTCGTAATGCTTTTATTGAAATCACCTGAAGGGATGCACAGAAGTTCAAAAGGAAAGAATTATTAAAATTGGAGCTGTTATGTCTGCAACAAAGCAGTGACAAAGGTGAAGACAAATATTGTTTTTGCTCAACATTTTGGTTCCGCTATATTAAATGGGTTAATGTTTGTAATAAGTACGATTATGTAAATAAAATTAATAGCTTTATGTCACTTACAGATTTATAGCGACACATGACTTAATTTTTAACTCACTATTCGACTTTTGATTGATTTTAATATGAGCAGGTGAACTAACATGTTTTGAATCATTTGCAGGCCATTTTAAGGTATTTGAAATTATGCAACAGTAATGTCTTCATAATAATGCAATACGTGATAAGATTTTCCGATACATTTACAGTTCACAATTGAAATTGCACGCATAAAATATTTCATTTGCACAATATTTGAATTTTCCCGGATATTTCAATTCAAGTAGCAACCTTATGACTTTTATGAAATAGACACACATACTTTACATAGTACGGACATTGTCGTGAGTAAGTTTAATGCTCGTCTGATTAATTTCATAATTTCATTTTGAAATATTTGATGAATGAGAAATAACTTCAATTCTATAATGATGTAGCAAAAAAAACCCTCCCAAATTGGACATTTCTTCGTCGTTACTTAACAAGCACTTTTTTGTTTCGTGGTGCAGTTTGCAGAAATAAGTAATTTCTACTTTGAAGGCTATAGACTTTTTTGGGAGTGAAATGAATGATTTTTATTGCTGATATTTAGCAATGATTTGTAGTCTGGGTAAGCGTGAGACAGTCTAGATGTTTCTTTGGTTTTTTTTACTTTGTTGCATTGGGTATGGATTTAGTTTGTGGAAGGTGTGTGACTGGTTCATTGGGAATCTTGTTTTTGTAGCATGTTAGAACATTTTGAAGTTTTTATCATTTTTTTAGCTACTTTCTCAATATTTTAGGGTACTACCCTTACATTCTGAACATTATGATCTGACAATCCATTCAGAAGGTCACTCAATGTATACCATAGAACAAAAAACAATCTAGATCAAATTTTAAAATTTTAATCAATCCATTCACTCCACATTTCAATCGAAAAGAGCAAAAACTTTATAATTTCAATCATTTTCTGAATTTATTATTAGTTCAATTCCCATTATGTCTACGCACATGCCTTTAAGTGCATTTTTATACCTCTCCAATTTATGAATAAATGATTTCAAATTGTCGCCGCAAATTGCAACGACTAAAACTATAAATTATGACTCATTCGATGTTCGATTTGATGCCGAGAAATATGTGCTTCAATTTATATAACAAAATCGATCGCATTTCATAGATTAATAATGCAGGAGAAGTGAAAATGTGTGATTATGATAAGAACCTTAATACTCCTGCGTGAGAGTCACTTTCAATCCTTAAGTAATGAAAACAAACGGTTACAATCGTGATTAATGAATGAGACATATAAAATTAATGCAGTGTTAAGCTTTTAATGCTGTTATTCGACACGCAATATGCATATATACAAAAACTTGTTGAACTTTAAAATAAATCAATGGCATTCTACTGTGCATGATAAATCAACAAAAACAATGTATGTGAAACGAATCAAAAGAATTGGGATTTTATAGTGCAAGACACTTTTTACGTATGTCCAATTAATTAGCTTAATTTACTACTAATTTAATCTAAATAACTTCCATTTACTTAACCTAAAAAACATGCTGAAATGAGCATGCGAAAGGCATTCCAAATATTTTATCCATTTCGATTTGCAAATCAGCATACAAAAGAGTTTTGAAAATTTGTTTTGTGTCTCGTTTTCGGCACAACAAGATGCAATTGCTTAATCGAGTTTAACTATTCAACTTTTGGGGTCATTCGTTGGATTTGTAGCTCAGATCCCTCCCCTTCTTCTTTATATAATTCCTTGCTTGAAATATCAAATATCAAGCAAGTCCTCGACTACCCCCCCTTATTGTTTGACGTCATTTACAAACGACTCCAATTCAACTTTGCTGTTTTGAATTTTATTTTATTTTTATTGACTCATTGTTTTTGTTTTTTTTTCGTTTTTAAATTATAAACTCTTTCTTCTTCTTATTTAAACCGTTGAATCAAATCATAAAGCTTTCGTAAAGCGATATAAAAAAGTCGAGATGTCAACAATGGCAACAGAGACAATTGAAAAATGAGAAAAAGAAAAAAAATTACATCCAGTGAGATTGCAGTATCAATTTCTTTATTAAAGTTCATTACATGTAGGCACTGACTGGGTGTCGTCACCAAACATTGATGCGAAGTATTATGAAATTTCAATTTCATCACTCACAATGGATGGGAAAATTGTGAATTAAGACAAAAAAATGAAAAGAAAGTGAAGAAAAAAAATCACGTAAACTTGACCATGGAATTGAAATAGAGGCACAATTTAGATGTGAATCGTTCCGGAATTATTTTTCCTAAATGTCTACACAGCTTTTAGGTACGACACAATGGAATTATTTCGAGCACTGTAGGCGTGTTCAATGCCGTACACATTATCGATAATAATTTCCCATTGCATAATAGTGAAAAATTGAAAATAAATTACATTCAAGTGTAATAGTTCCGATGTTGTTTTTCAAAACACAATATTGGTCAGACTTGATCGTATTATGCACAGACTGTGTGTTGAAATAAGAAAGCATTTCTTTATGATCATGAAAAATGCTTTTCTTTAATTTTTTTGATGTAAAATTAGATAATTTTGTGCTATAAAATTACTTTCTCTCCAATACTTTATAGTCGGTGTAATGGAATGACTTAACATGTTATTCACTTCGCATTTCTATTCACCTAAATCAAAGTAAATATTTTTAAGAGTTCTCTTAATGAGTTGCTTACTTATTACGTCTATTATCTAGATTTGGAGCTATGTGACACTAACCATAGAATAATTAGTGAAGGGAGGGTTAACATCAACTCCAAAAATTCCATTAATTCAATATACGTAATTAATGAATGATTCCTAATGAGAAAAAGTGCATTTCTCAAAAGATTATAACATCTAGAGCCCAAAATACGTTTTTGGTCATTTGTAATAAAGATATTCGATTGAGACGTTGTGTCTCTTTTTTAGTAACTCCGTCATTCATTAATGTGGTGAAAGAAAAATCTTTACTGCTTTCAGAAAAAAAAATCCATCGTGCAAAAAGAAAAGACTTGTTTTATTATGTAAAATGTCATAATACTAACGTTATGTACGTCTATATATGATGATTTTCTTCACTCAACTCTTCTCAATAAAATATAGTTTTATAGACAAATATTTATTTGCCTCATGTGGAATAGAAAGAGATTTTGCTATGTCTTTATTTCAGTTTAAGATGTAGATGGATATGCACTATTCAATGTGATGATGTCAATGTGTTTAGTCTAATGGAAATTGCAGTAAAGAATATAGCCTTAAAGGTATGAAGTCGAATCTATTACTTATGTGCAAAGATCACGGGAATCAACAAATATTTAGCATGAGCTGTCTAAACTATTACTTAGTATATGAGGAAAGGTATTACATGGAGAATAAATTTGTTTAGATTCGAGGATATGACAGACATTATTGTTGACTTCGGGCAGTCTAACCTTTACACAAACATGTACAAGTTTTGTTTTGCAGTAGACAAGAATAGAGCTTTTATCTGATTGGTGACTAGAATGTGGATGGAAAATTAAATCATGAATAGACAGACATGAGCATAGTTGTATGAATTGTAGCTAATGTCATTTGATCAACAAGAAGGAAGTTTTTACCAACAATGGGATCAAGTTTCAATCTCATCAAACATGATTCATTCTACAAAGGTTGCATATCCGTGGAAGCTACAGGAAGATCTTACAAGATAAGTTATCCAGTCAAATTTGACCTGTCTAGACAGATTAACTTAACTGCTTAACCAACTGCCATACAAAAGACATGTCAGCACCAAAAAACCTCAATTTATCTTAATCCACTCAGATTAAACAGACAAATTATCCCACATTTGTCAAATTACTCACAGGAAGTCACACTTTAAAGCAACAAATTTGCAACCTCCCGCGAATACAAAAGGGATAAATAAGAAGTGAAAATTTACTTCCTGTAATTGCCACCAAAAAGAGAATATCTCATTAAATTAATCATATAAATTACATCAAAATTATCCATTCAAGCCATTCCTCATTATCGTCAATGACATCACGCTTCTTCTATTTTTACTTTAACCTTTCCTCACCATTTTTATGCTGCCTTTATGCTATTTCATATTTTTTTATATTTATCAATTTAGCCTTTCATGAAAAAAGAAGCAAGTCATTCGCATTCAAAGAAGAAAATAAATTGTATACAAATTAAAATTTTGCAGTCATTTTCATTAACTGGTTAGGCAGATTAAAGAAGAAGTAAATGTCTGTGGAGAGGAGCAACAATAAACATAAAAAATGTAATTGAAGAACTGCATGTGATTTTGCAATCGCTATGCGCTTTTGTCTCTCTCGATGTGAATGGAAAGTGCAAGTGGAAAATTGAAATTCCTCGAATCGGCAAGTATTTTTTTGTGTCTTGAAAATTTATTCAAAGCTTGAATAATTAAAAGTTTTCCAATGGGTAATTAAAAAATGATGTTCATAAAAATTGGAGTTTTTAGACCCCCTCCAAGCCCCCTTGTTACAAGCTAGAGTCTCATGCAGCTGTATAGGCAATTTGCAATTTGTCAATGACGAAACCCGATAGCTTAGTGGTATAGGCAATTTGCAATTTGTCAATGACGAAACCCGATAGCTTAGTGGTTTGGGTACTTGACCTGCAATCGAGAGGTTCGAACTTCGAATCCCAATTCTCTTTTTTAAGATTCAATTACTATCACACATCATCAGACCTTGCTTAAACCCCCTAAACATGAACATCATTTATGAACAGTCCCCTAAAATGTTCCCCATAAATTTGCAAGCTTCCTTTTGTATACCTAAATGTGAACATTTTTCTCACTGTCTTCTTTATGTGAGGTCGAACGTTTCTTCACTTAATTAGCATTTAAAAAGCTATTTTAAGTTTAGCAGATTTATATTTATTTTTTTGCAAAGAATGGAATGGCACATGACATCAAAAAAATGCACACAAAGTCAAAGTACAATGAACAAAATGAATGCAGAGAAAATGTCACTTGGAAATTCGTCAAAATGTATAATAAAAGTGTAAATATTATGACCTCGAAACAAATTAATAAAGCTATACAATTAAGATCTGAAAACTTCACACACCAGTTGCATAATATTATGACGTTATGTTCCTAAAAAGAAGTAATAACAATAAGAAGAAACGGCAAGACAATGGCTTCAACTAGCATCGAGCATATTTATTTACATCTCCTTGCCATTCTGTGCTTTGCTCTTTCCTTCATTCAACCAGTCGTGAATCATATGTCTTTGAAAATAATGGAGAGAAAAATACATAAAAAAATTTATTTATTGCTTAAATGCAATATCAATGCGGAATTAAATAAATTAAATTTTTTTTATTTGAATGGAACTTGAAGATCTCTATCTGACTAGATGGTTGCTATCTGACCAATATCTTAAAGTAACGAATTATTAAACATAAAAGAAAATTTGCAAAGAATGGAACTGTTTTGTTTAATAAGGAACCTAAGAAGAACAATTGAGCTTGTTTGTCATTGATGAAGATTGGATTTTGAGGAATGAATGATCAAAGAACAAGGAAGGAATATTAGAACTTAAAAGGTGAGAATCTGAATAAACATAAAACATGATTTAATTTTTAATTAAATTCTGAATTGGGTGTTAGAAGCAAGCATGCATCTTCAGTATCAATCACAAAAAATTCCAAAAATACCTAAGCGATGAAGCAGGATGTCCAAAAAATTAAAAGAATTATTCTAAAAATTTACGACTGATACCTGAGGTACAATTTGAATCCAAGCCAGAATGGCTGGTCAATAATAATAATACATTATTGAGATACTATCCATAGAAACTCAAGTCACCAGGTGACCGAATGGTTAAAGTACTCGACTGGGTAGTACTTCCTTCTTTGTCGGTGTGGGTTCGAGTCCCAAGTGAAAATGAATAAAGCTTCTCAAAGCTTGAGATTTTTCGAGACTAATCCAGAATTATTATTTTAAATTTTCAAGCGAATTTTCTTGAACAAATCCAAATATTAGATTTCTGTCTAATTAAAAAATCATCATCATTTAATAATATCATCAAGTAATTAGAAGCAATTTTAATCCAAGCTGAGCAATCCAGTGGGAGGTTTTTATGAACAATATTAACTTATTGCAAATTATTAAAATTAATTAGGATTATCTTTCAATTCTCGTAATATTTTTAAGCTCATGAGATATTATCCGTTAATGAGCCTGAAGAAATCGTACTTTATGAATTAAAAATATTTTTAGAGATTTCTCAAAATAATTGAAGATTTCATTAGAATATCTCAACATGCTGAGAAGCAGAGCCTACAACTAGCCATTATGTAAATTTTTTTATTCCCTCACATTGAGTCTCAGTAATTGCATCTGAGACCTTAAAGTACATTACACTCTTTCACTTGTTGTAAAAATCTAATAATAATAAAATTGGTGTGATGAGAAACGATTAAGATTCGTATAATGCATATGATGATGATGCCGATGTTGTATTTCAAAGGTAAAAAATTATTTTTTTATTTTTAAATATACAACAACATGCATAGGTACAAACTCTATTCATACTGAGGAGCGTGAGAATTTCTTTACATTTTACATGAGGCAAAACGAAAACCTACAGCAGCAGCAACAACACATTTGGCATTATTTTCAATAAAAAAAAAAGAAGAAAAAACATTAAAAAAATGCTTTTAAGTCTCAACAAAATGCTCATCTTCAGCGATACATTTCTCATCATTGAGCAATGCAATTCTTCAGCAAAAAAAAAAAATAGCATTTAAAACATTGCCTTTTCGTTTTTGCATAATTTTAGTCTATAGACTCACATTTTGGAGCACACACTCAATTTTCTGTAGGGTGAGTTCATTAATGACGTCTGTCACACTTTTCTGTCATTAAATTTATTATTTTTTTCTGTGGAGTGCTACAGCTCCAACCCACGACCTCACATTCCTAAAATTAGTTAGACGTAACTTATGATCAACCCCATATCGAATAGATTTTTATACTTTTTTCAGCCTAACAAGATCTAACAGCAGCAAGTCTACAATGAGGAAAGGAAAGACGAAGAAGAAAAACCTTGTGAAGGTCACAGCAGCAAGCAGCAGCAACAGCGCTTGAAAGCGAAAGTAATATGGATCAGCTTTAATGACTTTATTATTCACTTCTGCTTCAAAAATTCAATCCAATTTTCTACAAAATGAAGAAATTTTAACAACAATGTGAGAAAAGGCAGTAAACTTTCTTTCTCTGAGTCTCTTTTTTTCCCCTCATACCAAAATGAAGGTGGCAATTTCGAATGCGAAAATAATAGGAAGGTAGTGCAATTGAATGACAAATTACTTTTGATAAAAGAAAAATATTTGCTGAGTTTCACTCATCTTTTCATTCCAACAAAGCAGATACATATCAAGTGCAACTGTTTATCGACGCTTATTGAATAATTAGTTGAGATTTAATTCAATTGAACTTTGCTTCTTTTTATCAACTGCTATACATTTCTTTTGTGAATGAGATCGAAAGTGATTTGCGAGTCTATGGACATATTATCGCATAATCGACGATTATGTGTTGCGAAATAATGGACACTCATGCTTTGAAGTTAAACAAAAAAAAGTACAAAGGATTGAAAAGTGATATGCTATTTAATTTTGAATAAAAGTTATAAGGAAGATGAGAACATTAAAGCACTTAGTAAATTGAAATAGATTTTTTTAGACTTTATGAATTCTTTGATGATTTTTGACCAAAAAAAATTATAAAAAAGTTGGCATATGCAAAAGAGAGCACTAGGAGAAAATGGAACATATTTCTTCGAAAAATTGTATGATTGGGATTCGAACCCTTGAATTCTTACTTCGATATTAAATATCTTATGATTACATGAATTTATTTACAGTTTGTTTGGCATAATCCAGATTTTACGTAGAAGATCGTTACTTATTTAATGTCTCACAGTTTTAAACCCCCTAAAAGTCGTACATCATTTGTGAACGAGCCCAAGATACACAAATCATTATCCAAAATAGGATTTATCTAAATTTCTAAATTTTTCTACCCATCAAGTAAAATGCCCATCAACTTTTTGACGCAAATTAATACACTGTCTGACTGTGTCTACCCAAACCATATATTTCAATCCCTCACTTCAATATAAAAGAAAAAATATCTTTGTGTATTAAATAATAGCTCTCGTTTTCATTTCACATCTCTTCTACAAATGAAATGCAATTATTTCCTCGTTTTTCCACAATTTAGCGATGTGTTGTGTGTGCCTCAAAAGCGTCGACTCTATGTGCTTTCAATATTTTATTGCGATGATTGTTTTCTGATGATTTTTTCCTTATATTTCACATTGCAATTCAAAATTAATAAACCCGATAATGAAAGTAAAATTAATTTAATCGAAAAACATTAATAGTGGAAAGAAGAGGAAGTTGAAATGCAAATTGACCATGAAAGAAATTTTTTCGTGACCAAACTGCTTTATGATTCTATGATAGCTACAGAGCTTATGCAATAGCTGTTTTTATGGTAGCTCATTGTTAAATTAATCTTTATAAATTGAAATCACTCAGAAGAATTAATTTATGCTTGAAGTTCATTTATTGTATTCAATGAATATGCTTGAAATGCATACACAATATGCAATCTTATCGTTCAGTATGGTATTAAAAATATTTCATTACCATGATTATACAATTAGCATCTACTGAAGCTTAATTTGATTTTTATTTCAATTTTCTCATGAATTTTTAATTAAAATTGGAAGGCAGTGCTCGTATTTTGGGGTCTGTGACTCAGAGGGTAGCCTAAATCTAGCACAGATCATGCTTAACTGTAGGTCTAGGCTAGGCTAATTTTGAACCCCAAAATCACTTATTGACTACGCATTTAACTTAGACTAAAAGCCAGGCACTTTTAATGATGAAAATTATCCTTTAAATTCACACTTTTTGAACTAGAAATTAATTCATAAATTTTTCAAGGTTTCATCAGCTTATGAATGCAGAACATTGTCTCAAAACAAAAGATTTGTAGAATTTATAATTTTTCCACACACTTTATGTTAAATATAATGCACAGTGCATTATAATTTTAAATTTTTTTCCCTCTGGTATTTATGTGAAGTAATGCAATAAGAAAGGCAGAGAACTATGGATTTTAATTGCCATAGAAAATCGACATTTTAGAGTTTTAATTTCAAAACTTTCATTTTTATGTGACAGAATTTTGCCATTTAATTCTTACCGTTGTCTTTAACCACATATTGTATCCTTTTTTCACTGATCAATAAAGTTTATTAAATTTCCTCTTTTTATCGTCTTTAAAAAAATTATTTTGTATCTTCCACAAATTGAATTAATTTATTTCACTTCAAATTCTCGTAAAATTCAAGAAAAAAGTATTAATACCCGATATATACTTTATGTAGCGCACAGAAGTGTTGTTAACATTTAAAATTGACTTTGCAAAATAACTTGCATTGACAGCCGTGCGCTTGGCTTTATAACTTTTTTTTCTTCTTCTTAGTGTGCGCCGAAATGTATTTCTTTCGAGTTATGCTATAGCTTATAGTGTTTGTATTTATTTTACCTATGCTAGTTAGCTATTATTTAGCTCTCTTTTTACAAATACATTCACTTGAGAAAATATATTTTTTCTTGCTACCTCAGCTGCACATTATTACTATATTTTTCCTTACTTATGTCTATAGCGTACTTATGTATCATAATATTCAAGTAGCTGGTATCATGTTGCTGATATTTGTTGGCTCCTACTATGATATGAATCATTCAATATTAGTTACAAATTAATTGAGACAAACTCGAATTGGAAACATTTTCAGACTCATAATCTCTCATTTTGTGCTGTGATGATATTTGCCATTTAGTGATTTCTGTCTTTCTTGTAGAATGGCTTCAGAGGTCAACCCCAGTACTCTTCTCAATGATATTTGCTAGAGATTAAGGACCCCCTCTAAAATGTTAATAAAAAATCAAAATCCCTCCCCTAATAAAATTTCTATCTAGCTAACTTGAAAGTCTACATAGCTGATGTCTTACCTAAGTCCAGATATTGTTTGTGATGCTCTGGGTTTCTTTATGTCAAGGCTCGACATTGTCTGTGACCAAATAGAAATTTTTTCTGAACCAGTTGGCGTATGGTTACTGTATTACCTGTATTTTCACAAATACTATGTTCTAGATTAGTTCAGACACAACTGAAACCAGCAGTTTCCATTTAAGATCAAATTTAAATTTTTTAGGGTATAAAATAATTGAAATCCAATACAGCATCCAACTTCTACATAAAGGGAGAACAAAATTTAATACAGCGGTTAGCATTAAATTCTAATGAGCCTTAAGGTATTCGAAATTCAATATAATGATCCTCTACAAAATAACCGCATATATACCATTTATGCTATATGATACATTCTATGCTATATTTACACATTGTTGCGTTTAAAGTGGTTAATGATTACCCTGACATAAAGTTATTTTTTTCGGGTAATCATCTTACATCGCTATGCTAGCATAGGATGAAAATAGAGTCTCATATTCATCTGTCGCAAAAATTTATTTCGCTAATTATTTCATCTTGTCACAGTTTCATAAATTTATTTATCCTCAATTAAAATCTGTGAAATTCGTTCATCATTTATCATTATGTTTCTCTTCTTTTATTTGCTTAATTTTTAATGATGAACATGACGTCATTATTGGTACAATGTCGTGAGAAAAAGCTCTCGGATGCATCTTATTCAATTAAAGTTTTCGATTAGCAGGAGAAATTTTTTAAAAGTTTTTATTTTGTGAATGAATTGTTAAATTGTTTGGCATAGAAAAGCTTAAAAGAAGCTATTGAGTTGTTGTTTGTCATAGAAAGAGTTGGAAAACCTTACAAATGTTTGAAAAGTATGATCAACAATATGATCGCAAGGTTGTTGGAATCTTTTGTGTTGCAAATTTTTGGTTGTATAGAAATCATATGCTAGGTAGCTGCTGAAACCATCTGATCTCCCCCCTCCCTCTTTAAAAAATTGAATAATGAAATTTTTTTGATTTTGAAAAATAAATTTTATTTAAAGAATCTATTGTTGTCAAAATTTCATACAGTATTAATTATTTTTAGTCTTTCAAATGACAGCAGGAGTAGCAGTAGCAGGTACAAAATATAACAGCTGGGTACAGCGTCGTAATAGATAGCATGATGACTTCCTGCACCACAAATCAGATTCAGACGTTTTTTCACTATTCTAGTCAGGTTCAGTTTGGTTTTTGTGTAGCTTTCTGTACACAAATTATAGTTAAGTACATTGTTATTGACATCTGAACACCCCACTGAATAACATGAGAACTAAAATTAAGGAACTTAAAGCGGTTCTTAAAAATGTCTCTAACATGAGATGATACCTGAATAGGTATATCTTATTACCCAGTAATTCACAATTTGAAGGCGATTTTAAAACAAATTGGCAAATCCATTCGTTTGCAATCTAGAGCAAAGTCATCAAATATTTAACATCGTAAGCAGAACCCTTACTTACAAACAGCACCATACATAAAGTATCATCAATAATCTAAATATTCCACTAAAAGCCAATAATTCCATTTTCCTATGCAATAAAAAAGTAAAGCAATTCCTGAAAAAATCATGAAGTAAATTTTCCATTCATACTCATCTCTGCTGGATTTATGATGAATATAAATCTACCCCAGAGGAAGCTTAAAAGCATCATCGATATTCAGTTATTTTATTGAAAAATACCAATTTCCTTAGTATGCTGCATCCCAAAGGAAGAAATGTTCCAAATTGATCAATCATTCAGAAATCAATTTCGAATCCATTCAGTCTGCAAACGATTACACTAATTGACTTGAGTGAAAAGAGAAGAAATTGCTGCAAAAAAAATTGAGTCCGCAAATATTAAAACCAACAAAAAATTTTACAACAATTTAAAATTTTTATTTGTTCATTAATTTAATTTAAAAACAATTTTTTTTCGTAAAAGACTATAAAAATTGAATTTTTTTACATTTTTTTCACAACATTTCTAATTTAAGCTTTCATGAAATGAAATAATTATGTTTAATAAATAAATAATAAAAAAAGGTGAAGAAGAAGAAAAGTATCATGCTAGAAATTTTTTTAAAAAAATAGGAAAGCAAGTGAAAAAGTGTAGATTAATTAAAGTTAAGTATGTAAACTAATTTCATAGCACGCAAACACTGTACAATTAAGCTCAAATTATGAGCATTCATATGTGTCTCAATTTCTATCAGCATGAACACATTAGACAAACTATTTCTTCATGTCTGATGTGTTCATGTCAATTTATTCGATTTATTATTACTTTTTTTGGGGGTAGTTGACTTATGATGTCCATCATTAATGTGGAGCTTTGTATGAAAAATTTATGGAATAGAGGAAGAGTCCCAATTAGAGATGCACGTCATTTGTGAACGTCCCCATTTTTTTCTCCTTTCCCTGTCTTAAAAACATCAAACTTTACAGCAGACAGAAAGAGAAATTTTTATTGAAAAATTGCAATTTCAACTTTCATCATTATTACGACTATGATGATGAGGATGATGATGACTTCTTGGTAAATCATTGGCACTCAATACAAATATAGGCGATGTATAATCAATAAATTTATCGCCTGAATGGAGATTTTTATTATTCACATAATGCGTTTTATCGTCTTTTGTTCTTCCTTTTTTTAACATAACGTAAATGACTAAGATGCTTACAATAAATGCTGAGGATGTTGCAATTATGAATACAATTGTATGAAATGTATTTTGAGGTATACCTAGTGATGATCTCTGTGCATTTGTTAGCACTTCCATTGGAATTCTATGAGAGAATTTTGACTGTCTCATGTCGACCTTCAGCATTCCATGGAATAAGAATAAATTATCTTCCTTACTCATCTCCTCGATGGCGAATGCCTGATTAACTTTTTCATCATCAATCAAGTCGAATTTTAATGTCACGGTTCCATCAGAATTTTCATGAACACGGAAATTCACAAAGTTTTCGTCACCAATCAGTTCTCGTACATCCTCATACATTACGTCATATAAATTAGTTAATTTAACATTATTTGGATTTATTAAATTTAATTCGATTTCGATTGCGTCTAATGGTGTATGAATGCACTTTTTGCTTCCCTTTCGGAATGTATTGCTGAATGGCAATTGATTTCCTGCTTCATCAACACACCAGCACGTTTCATGATTGCATTGCATTGGTTGGAAATTTCCTTGCTCATCGCACGTTACGGTAAAGCGAGCTGTCGATCTTAAGGCATCACAACGTGTTGTCGATGCAATAAGCTTTTTCGTACTTTCACTAAGCTTTTCTGATATTTCTAGAGCACGCTCTGTTGCAATTGCAATTTTATCGTCACTCGGTAATGAGCGACCTTCTAATGAGAAATTTTCGTCTTCGTCGTCGAGAAAGTTACTTTCGTCAGTCAAATATGTAATTTGACGTATTAGTTCCTCCATTACCGGATCTGTCTGTTCTTGCACGCGTCGTCTTGCCTGTCTGTAATTGCAAACTGGCTCAGCGCCTTTTGTTAATGAGCCTTTTATTGGAGAACCTTTTTTATCAGCACACCAGCATACACGCGTATTTTCTGTCGTATTCTCTGCTATACATTGCACAGAGCTCCAATTTCCCGTCTCCGGATCACAACGAGGACGGAACCATATATCAGATTTATCAGCACGACGCCTTGCAACAATAGAATTTTTTAATTTTAATCTCTCGCATTGTGTCAAAACAGGACAGACAGATTTACATGCCTGCTCATTGTGGAACAGATTTTTACTTGCACATGATGAATTTTTATTTTTCTTCGATAATCGTATGGCTGTACATTTATTGTAACGCGGATTAAATCTGTACTTAACAATGCTTTCACTAACATCATTGTCGTTTAAAATGCATGATGAATCGATTGATTCAAAACATACGTCTCGGCTCTTTGCACAGCAAACTCCATGCTTTGTAATTGGATTTAAATTACATGTGTGCGTTGTTGGACAGTCAGTTGCATCTGGTCCACAATTGATTTCACGTCCACCCTGTTTTAATGGAAGTCCTTCAGTACAAATGGAATCGCGTATTGGTGTACATATTGGAAGCCTTGGGCATGGTTGTGTGCTATTGTAGCTATTGATACATTCAACCTGAACGAGTTCACATTGTTCGTCTACCGGACATTTGATTTCTTTACATAAGTCTTTACATTCGCATGTTTTACAGCCATTTGCATCAAATACATATCCATGTTCACAATATTTACATCTCACTTTTGGACAATTTGATGTTTTACTGACTGAACAATTTGGAATTCCATCGGATGTACGCGTTCCGCTCTTTTCATTTCCTCGTTCATCTACACACCAGCACATGTTGTTCGGTCCACATTGAATTGTTTTCCATGTGCCATCATCATTACATTGTGCAATATATTTTTGTTTTGCAGGAATTCCTAATTCGATTGCTTGATGAATTTGAATTGATTGGAGGTGTTGGCAAGCTGACTTGAGCATTGGTTCAACGCAAACAGTTCCGCAACCATTTGAACAGCATTTTTTCGATGCACTACAATGATTATCTGATCTGCATTCATAAGCACATGCATCATCTGAATCTTCTCCAGCTGGTGGAACTAAAAATGGACATTGGCCTTGCTTTTTTGGGAAACAACTTGGAACTGGTGGGCAGTAAGCATCTTCACATGAAACTTCAACTGTTCGACATTCTTGGTTATTTTCACATTGAACTCCATCGCATGGATCACGACACTGACATGTTGGACATTTACTATTTGGATCTATTACGAAGCCATAGTCACATCCCATTCTACATGTCAAATCTAAGCAGTCGATGTCGTCACGAACTTTAAGGCATGTTTCTTCTGTTACATTTATTGAGCCTCGTGTTTGTGGAATTTCCGTTCCAAAACGGTCAACACAGAAGCATTGTTCGACTTCCACTTCGACTAGATCATTGAATCTATTCTGTGATTTTAATGCTAATTTTCGTTCATCTCTAACTTCAAACTCATCAGTATCTTCTTCATCCTCATAATCTTCAGCTTGAATGTCAATAACTCTAGCTGTTCTGCCTTGTGTATTATCCCCAAATAATTCACTAATAAATTTGTCTGGTGACTCGTAAATTCTCTTTTTAAGGAAGTCGAGAACAGCTTGTGTATCAAGGCCATCGTCTGATCTTCTATTTTGCTGATTATTATCAACTCGAATTAATTTCAATGTTTCAATGTCTCGTCTACGTCGATTTTTCAATAATTTTCTCATTTCACGGATATTGTTTTGTTCCAAAACTTTTTTCTGCTCCGCCTTTGTAACACTCATTCGTTTTAATTGACATTGCATTGCCACAAACGTTCCGTCTGTATTACATTTTGGTGGGTTAATTGCTAATGCCATTCCATCCTCCGTTCCCTCCATGCGGTCGCTAAAATCTCTCAAATATTCACACACTAAAGGAAGTAAATAAAAAAATTAAAAAAAATAAATAAGCTGAAATTTCCAATTTAAAATTGATCCGAAAATAAAACTCACTTGATGCTTGCCGCACAGTTGTTTCTTCCACTTCATGATTATCAGCTGACGCAGGAATTAGGTCATTTGGACAACATACACTTTCACTTTGACCCTTTAATCTGGTGCATTTAAAGCCATCTGGGCATGTTATTTTCGACATCAATGAACGTCCAACGACATTCTCGTCGCTTGCATCCAAAAATGATTGTACTTGATATTCCGATGGATTTAATTCTAAGGAAGATAAATTCAATATTTTTTTTAAAAAAATATGTCTTGTAAATTAAATGATAAAGAAACCGTACCTTCATGGCAATAAGCAATTTCTTCAGTAAAATTATGAGTCAATGGAACTCCCTGTTCTGTAACATACAAAAATAAATGTTTACTTTCTCAATCGAAAATTTATTAATGCATGATTAATATTGAATAAAAGAAAAATTTACCACACGGATTTGAATAAATGAGATCCGGTTGACAAATTGGCTCTGATAGGCATAATCCTGAACCGGAGGTGCATTTTGGATCTTTTGCAACGACACATTTTGATCCAACTGGACAAATGAAACCTTCACATGGCAATTCACACTCACATGTGTTACATCCATTGTGATCTGTCTTGAAGCCATATTGACATATACTAGCACATATGTTTTGATCACATTGATTATTTCCATCCATGCTTCGAGCACCTGATCGAATTAATAGATTTTCTATATTATCACATTGAACGGTCTTTGCAGCACCAATTGTTCCTTTGATTTTGTTGCCATTCTCAGGATTTGCGCACCAACATACCAATCCATTATTTGAACATTGTTTTGTTTTAAACTGTCCATTCTTTGAATCACATTGTGGTGTATATCCTTGACCTTCATTTCTAGATATTGCGAGAATCTCTGACTGAAGTTTTGCTTGATGACAAAGCGTTGAATCTCGTGGATTTTGACATGTCTTTCCACACTTGGCTGACTCACAGCACTTTTGTACATGTGGACATTCGAGATCATGTGAGCATGAAGATCCACAAAGAACACCATGAGCTGGTGACGAAATAAAATCAATTGAATTTGGACATGTTCCTGGTTTTTCATATTTTAATGATGCTGGACAACAGACGCCATAGTCATTTCCTGTCTGTACCATACATTTGTAAAGTGGTGGACATTGTGGCTTTCCTATGTGAATAAATTTAGTGACATAAATATTTAATTCGAATTACACAAGAATTTTAATCTAATTATTGCAACTGTGGATCAAATTATGTTTCATGACAATCCTATTTTGAGATTTTGTAGACCACATCTAGCTATTCAAAATAAATCCATAATCACATCAGACACGATGAAAATTTACATAAAAGTTACTTACCGGGATCATTACCACACAAAAATGGTCGAATCGTTCCAGCTATTGATAATGGAGAACCAGCAGGGCAAAAATCTTTCAAGCTTCTTGCTCGTCTGCATGTAGGAATAGGCGGACACGGTTCATTCTTGCATTTCACTTCAATTGGCTCACATTCATGTCCGTTGGGACATTTTACATCGCTACACGCATCAAAGCACTTGCATATTGGGCAACCACTTGTTTGATTGCGTGCAAAACCACTGGGACAAAACATTCGACATGAGGCTGCTGGGCAGTCGTCTATTGGCTTCTTGCAGTCAACTTGATCTTCCGTTTCGGCACGTGATCCTGGAATTTCTATACCATAGTCATCCACACAGAAGCAATGAGTATTATCAATTTCATTTGAGCATTGAATGGGCTCGAATTCACCAATACGATTACATCTTGGAACTCTCACGTGAACTCGTGAGCCTTTGTCTTTGTAATCACGTGATCGTCGTGACTCGAAGTTTCTGAGCTGTTGACAAAATGTAAGTTCTGTTGGGGAGAAGTAAAAATTTTTATTAGTCATTAAAAAATATTGAATTTTAATTTGGGGTTGTTTGGTTATGACGTCCAGAATGCCAAGAGGAGGATGTGGTCTCTGGCTAGACAGAAGTACAATTTTTTGATGGACGTCAATTTTGTGAATGACCCTCCATACAGAATTGCTAATTAAGTGCCGAAAGTTGCAAAAACGGAACCAAAACTTAATCATCCACCTGTAAGCGTCTTCCGTATCACAAAAGATATCCGAAATCAAAAGAAAATATTTACTTAATAGACATTAACGTGTGCATCATTGAACAAAAATTTACGATTCTTTGAATGAAGCATAGCCGACCGCAACTAGTTCCGATAGAAAGCAAAATTAACTTCGGTGTGATTCCACCTTCGTTTTCTTTCTTTCCTTCTCTCTTTTATTCTTTCTTTTCAGTTTCTTCTTTTCTATTTTGTTCCGTTTCGTAGCAATAAATATTGACCGACTGACATATAAAATGAAATAGTAAAAGTAAGATAAATATAGCATATATCCATGTGCATTTATTAACTTCACGTAAGACATTAAGAGTTTATTGCTATCGTCGTTTTCGATTTCATTTGCAGATCTCTCGCTGATCATCATTTTCGCTTTTTTTTGGACTTAGATAATTGCTTGAAAATGAATGTCTGGCGATGATCATGTAAACAATTAAATATTATTAATTATTAAGCTTATGAGCGCTACATGAAAATAGCAATTTATTTCTCAGTTGAAAAATTATCCACAATTTATGTAATTTTACGCAATACTTTTCCTTTATTTCTGCTCATATTAAACAGAATTTTTGTGTGCTATTGTTGCTCGAGCTTAATTGTTAATGTATACATTAATGCAGTGCGGTTAATGCTCATTTTAAAATTGATGCATAAATTTAATAAGAGAAAGTCACAAAAATATCAAGAAGAATTATTTTTTGGTTCTGTTCAATTTCAATCCAGTGTAAATTAAGCTGTGGATTTAAATAATTCACAAGATTATTCCAGTAAAATTACGATTGTGGAATCAATCAGGTTGGACTGGTGATTAATGACACTTAACTACTGGTTTTGGATCAAAGCATTTTTGGAAACAATTGGAATATCTTCGATTCTGTCTGCATCCATTTAATTGGGCAATTATTTAGAGGGGGTCATTCATAAATGACGTCCAATATAATTATAAGAAGGAAGGATGGGTCAGTGAGCTGTAAGATCTTTAATAGAAAGCCATGTTTTTTGTGAATCTTTATTGACAATGGATTTAAAAATGCTATTTTTTGGTACTCATCACTTATGAACAGCCCAAAAGTCATTTTAAGAATTTTTTAGTGGATTTTTTTGCAATATTTTTTTATCGATGTTCTTCAACTTGTAATTTATTAGCATTTAGTAATTATTCCTTTGATAGGCATTAATTAACGAAGCAAGCCCTTGAGCCAAATAATTTTCATGTTTATTACAATCTAGGGCAAAATTAAGCAATTCTGATATTAAGCCGGTGGCTGCTTTCTAATTAAAAAAAGAAAAAAAATTGATTGCTACTTTCTAACATTAACTGCCCTAATCCTGGTTGAATTGTTTTGATTGAGAGCTTTAGGAACTGCGTAAAAATAAGAATCTTCAACAATGAAGAGATTTTGCTTGAAAATAGCATGAAATATTTTACAGCATATGAATTTATTAGATAATTGCCAAATTTGGATTCTAGGTAATTTTTGTTCTGAGATTCTTTACCAAGTTAGTTCAAAAAAAGAAGTTTACTCCCTTTTTTACGATAACAGTCGATTTAATCGATCTTAGAAATATTTTAAAGCACTCCATGAGACATTCTCTGTACTACAATCTAAAAATGGAAATTCATGTCAGGGTTTTAAATTTTGAACTAATCCTATCACAAAATGAACTCTAATAATTTTTTCCAACACCATAATGTCAAAAGCTTTATCTCAAGTGCAACTTCACTACAAGACAGATAGAAAATATCCATCAACTACCGTAGCTCTAAAAGCCATTAATAATGAAACAATTTAATTTGCAAATTATCCCCCAAAAATCAATTCAGCATGCTACTTATCATAAATTAAGTCTGGCAAAAATAATTTCCATTAAAACTAGCGAAAAAATCTGCATTTTTCCACTCTAATGAAAATTAATAGAGTAACAAGGCAGACATAAAAAACTGTTTTTAAAATCACAATTTTCATGTATGGACGTGAACGGAACTTTCAGACTGGTGAAATCAGTGGATAAATATTTCAGTGGTTAACACTAACGGCCTTAACGAGGATGATGATGAAGATGATGAGCAAATCTTCATGGGGATTGATCAAATATGACGTCCAACATTTAAGGTTAGAACCTTAGGGATTAGAAGGGGGTACTGAGTGACAATTAAAATATTTTTTGATACAAAAGTCAAAAAATCCAATTTTTGATAGACGTCATTTATGAATAAATCCATATTAAATATTTTTTTAATAAAATGAATTTTATTGACCTTGAAAAAAATATAGGAAAATATTTTTTTGTAGAATTTACGAAAATAAATCACAATAAACCGGTCTATGGTCAATAAAAATTCTAATATAGCCACGACAGACAGTACTTCATTCGTTCTTCGATTTACATAACAACACAAAAGAATTAACATTTTTTTCTATTATATCGTCGCATGAAAACAAACAGGAAATGAGAAACTTTCGCTTTTACATGCTTTTATAATGTTGCAATGCACATAAAAATTAACGGTATCAAGAAGGCAACAAGAAAAGAAAATAAAGAAAGAAGCAGATGAAACTTACCATTTGCATCGTTATGTCGCCTGACATCATCTGAATCCTCATGTATAGTTGTAGAATTAGCAAATTGAACTATGATTAATAAAACTATTAACACAGATGATGATTTAATTAAAGATTTGTGTGCTCCATAACGGATTAATTCTATTTGCCGTTTCATTGTTATGAAACATTTAATTACTAAGTAATTACACGAATTATTTTTCTTCCTAATTATAACTTTTTGTTTTGGTTACTCTTAATATCTTGATTAATTAAAGCTCATATGATTCACACACATAGACACAATAACTTATAACATTTAACACTCATTGACGATTCATTTGTTTGACTTAACTTCCTCTGGTCTTGAGGAGCTTTTCACCTGCAAATAAATATAATAATAATATTATACCAAAAATTAAAAAACAACACAATGTATAAGTGTGAGGCATGGTTAGCTAGTTAATTCATACAAGGTCTGCATTTGTGTACGACCTTAATGATAATTCTCTTTTTTAATTGAAATTTATCGCATGTGATTCATTAAAAGGTAATTCGCATGAATATGTTGGTCAAAAATATGTAAAGCATGTAAATTTATGGATGATGACATGAAATATGGACGGACATTGAGAAATTTTAAATTTTTCGAGAGAATCTGAATTGATAATGAGGTATTTTGGACATAGAATGTTCTCATTTTGTCATGGTAAGAATTTAATTAATTAAATATTTTGTTATGGATATATAAAATGTCATTGGATGATGCAATAGTCAAGTTTAGGTCATGATTATGAAATATTTACAAAAGAGATGGCTGCTTTTAGTGCTTGTGACTAATTGTTCAGTCTAAGTGTTGCCTAGATTTCCAGGATATGTTTAAGGTAGTCACAGAGAAATATTTATTCACAAAGTAGTGATAACTGTACATTTCTGTATTCTGACACACTTTAGTGACCAAAAAAACTTTCATGACACATTCAAGAACTTCCTATAGCACAACAGTAAGCTACAGCATGCAGCTTGAGCATTATGATGAGCTAGCAGAGCCGTGATCCTATTCAATGTAGAAACTAATGTATCGCTACTATAACTGACCGAAAACTTAAGAAGAGGACCTGTTTAGATAGATTTGTTATTGGTACTCAAGCTTAATGCTTCTTCAGCGTCTTTTCTCTTTTTTCAATGGAATTTCCAAAAAAAAATTTGAAACTTTTGAAACACCCAGGCAGCTTCCTTTGAAAATGAAATTAACAAATTGTACAAAGGTCAGCTTTTAGCATAACCCCAAGTCACTATAGCAACTAACTTAGAAGCTCTTTGCTGGATAGCAAATAGAAACCGAATAAAATGTGCATTTAATCCACTTCCTTCTCAACAAAAACACGGAACAACTATAAAAAAATTCAAAGATGATTTAAAGACCCCAACAGATGATAAACATCCAACGTCATGATGCAAATCTTTACAAGAAGGATTTACCGTGTTAATTTACGAAAAGCATTAACAAGTGAGAAGATGTCATGAATAGAAAGTTATCATTATAAAATTTTATTGAACGTGCCTACATATCAGCGATAAATGAAGAAAATTCTTTACAATCGCGCACGAATCCTACATAAACAAAAAGTTTCTCCCTGTCAGACTCATTAACATTGAAAATTCAGAAGAAGTTCAAGATCCTTGTAACAATTAATTGGACTTTCCCACATACAAATGTATTCATGAATTGATGTCATTTGAAAACGTACGAAAAACGAGGTGAGTAAAAACATGAAAAAAAAAAATCCGGTAAAGGTGCAATGCGTCATCAGCATGCAAACAATTTCACTATGAAGAGGAAAGAGAAGAAAAAAAAGATCCGGAATGAATTGAAACGAGACAAAGCAGACAATGTGAACTGATTCACTCTCCTTAATGAAAAAAAAATATGAAATTTCCATTTTGACAATGTACAGTATGCGGACAAAAAATTAGGGACTTTTCAAAAAATTAGTATTATTGATCTGGAGCTTAAGGCTTAACAGATATTGGAAAATGGTAAAAGGGTGAAATGTTCTACACATCATTAGCTATCCAACAGTATACAATAGTGGACATAACTTCCGCACCTTCATAGGGTCTTACTCAATTTTTATTTTTTGATCAAAAATTTATATTGAAAATTTGCCATTTTTCAACAATATTGACTGTAACTTTTGTTCCTTTCAATGAATCTTCATGAAACTTTTACATAATGTTTCTGCTACTTATGGCTTTACCATGCATAAGTTTCAGATTTTTTGAAGGCTCTCTTCATGGACTTCCACACCAATGAATTAGGCTACAATATAAAATTTTAATTTTAAAAATTTACTTTAACTAACTATTTTACAATTCAAACTTTTAATGAATTTGATAGAATTTTAGTAAGCTTTCTTTTGGTATATAACTTATTAGGTAAGCATTTGTAGATCAAGAGAAAACTTGAATAAAATCCAATATGGCGGACATTTTTCCTACAATTTTTTGCATAAATCATTGATAACTCTTATAAATTAGTCTAGACCTATGGATATTTTTACATATTTATAAAGCTCTAACCTTCCTCTACAAGTTTCTAGTACATTAAAAAGCTCTAAGATGGACGGAAGTAGAAATTATCAGCGCTTGAAAAGTTGTAAATTTTCAAAATCGAAATTTTTGCATGGACGAAAAATAAATTTCAAATTTTTCTTAAAATAAGCTTTTCCTTTGGATGTAATTGATTTATTATTAGTTCTTAGTAATAGAAATGTCATTTACATCCAAAGGAATTGCTTATTTTAGGAAAAATTTGAAATTTATTTTTCGTCCATACAAAAATTTCGATTTTGAAAATTTGCAACTTTTCAAGCGCTGATAACTTCTACTTCCGTCCATCTTAGAACTTTTTAATGTACTAGAAACTTGTAAAGGAAGGTTAGAGCTTTATAATTATGTAAAAATATCCATAGGTCTAGACTAATTTATAAGAGTTATCAATGATTTATGCAAAAAATTGTAGGAAAAATGTCCGCCATATTAGATTTTATTCAAGTTTTCTCTTGATCTACAAATGCTTACCTAATAAGTTATATACCAAAAGAAAGCTTAACTAAAATTCTATCAAATTCATTAAAAGTTTGAATTGTAAAATAGTTAGTTAAAGTAAATTTTTAAAATTAAAATTTTATATTGTAGCCTAATTCATTGGTGTGGAAGTCTATGAAGAAAGCCTTCAAAAAATCTGAAACTTATGCATGGTAAAGCCATAAGTAGCAGAAACATTATGTAAAAGTTTCATGAAGATTCATTGAAAGGAACAAAAGTTACAGTCAATATTGTTGAAAAATGGCAAATTTTCAATATAAATTTTTGATCAAAAAATAAAAATTGAGTAAGACCCTATGAAGGTGCGGAAGTTATGTCCACTATTGTATACTGTTAGATAGCTAATGATGTGTAGAACATTTCACCCTTTTACCATTTTCCAATATCTGTTAAGCCTTAAGCTCCAGATCAATAATACTAATTTTTTGAAAAGTCCCTAATTTTTTGTCCGCATACTGTACAATGCGACCAGAAAGTAATTTTTTAAGAACTCGTGATATTATGCCTCCTTCTGGTCTCATTTTTATGTTCTTTATGTGGCTAAAATTCGCTCTGCTTGCATTACATGTTTTTTTTTGTTTTGTTGCCAATTTTCACAGTTGGAGCATAAATGCTTCGAAACAATGTGTAACTTCACCAAAAAAAATAATTATAATAAAGTTTCTACACGTGATCTGAAGAAATTTGTTTCTTTACTTTTTGAATGCATGGTCTAATTTTCATGAAATTGCAAAAGTACATTAATCTCTATATCATGTGAACAAAAACGCGATCAGATAAAAATCTTCGCCTACAATTTAATTTTTCCTCTTATTTCATTAATTGAGTTATAAGCTTTCTGTTTAGGAGTTGTACATAAATGACGTCAATCAGAATATTGGGATATATAGACCCAACCCTCCCTATTTAACATAAATATCATAAATGATGGTCATAATTGGCAAAGAACTGTCATGCAGTTTCTATTTAAGGTCTGTTTCTAAATTATGATATCTCTAGACACTCTACATAGGTATAGTAAGGCTAAAATAAATTGACTCTAGAATAAAAAAATTGAGATAAGTCAAATATAATGATACTTTAGACCAAGAAGCATTCGGTCCCCCTCGAGATTGAAAGTTATCCCCCCCCCACTTCGAGAAGGTATATCCAAAAGAATATTCAGGGTCAACCCTAGAGAAGCACGCTCCTGTCCTCTAGGAAAATAAGAAACCCTCCTTTGACTCATAAACATCAGCAGGGTTTAGTACCCAAAGGGGCTTTTTGGGGTCAACCCCACCACTCATTTTTTGAACCATAATTCTAACGTTCGTATCACAATACGGTAACGATTCGAAAAGATATCCAAAAACAGATCATGATGAAAAACCATCCAAAAAAATCATAACTCCCCCCCCCCCCCTAACCAAAAAAAATTCTGGATACGCCTCTGAACATCAAACATCATAAGTGAACATCCCCTCAAAATAATTTTGATTAAAAATAAATATTTAAACATTTTCACTATAATTAGTATCAGTGTGACAATTCAAAACTGTATCATGATTGTTTTGGCAATGGATATCAGGTCAGGGAAAATTATGACTGTACATTTTGGACAATGTTAACATGAGTTGTTGTGAAATTTTGATGAATCTTGATTTTATTTTCATGGGAAGATGCTTATGGGATTGTTCTATACGACTTAAATTCCAAGAAGGTGTACATTTTTAATTTTTAAAAAATTTACCTTTCTTCAAAATTTGACCACCAATTTAATTTATTGTTTTCCTAGAAAATCTTTCTCTCCAAATTTACCAATAAAACGGAACTTTTTTTAGCTTATTGTGGTCAATAACAATCAAAGTGATGTAAACATCTTCACGATCCGCTTTACGTAACAAAAATTTTTCGAACCATTCACGTATATTTTTTTCGAAGAAAGCTTCTCATGAGCTGTTGACTTAAGTAAAAACATGATATGATTGATTTGCTATTAAGTGAGCATGATTTTATTTATGTAAAGTCGGAAGCATTGTCATTTAACAGTGAGAAATTTATTTTTGGAAAATGAGTCAGCTAGGCGCATTATTAAAAGATGATTGTGTTTTGGGGTTCATTCTGCAGCAGGAAGTTTTGGTTTTGTATGTTTAGTGTTTATTATGGAATTAATTATTAAATATTGTTGAATTTGATGCAATTTTTCGGTTATTTTAAATAGATCCGTAAATTAGAGATATTAATTTTATTACCACATTAATTCATATGTGCTCATCCGTGCTCATCTCATAAGTAAGCAGGTTTTTGAGTTAAAAATCCTAGAAAATCAATGAAGCAAGTCTGGCAGAAATTAAGACAATCATTGTACGAAAAAGAGAGAATAATTCCAAAATTAGGTCAAAAGAGACTCGAAACCAGACCTTTGATAAGCTTATCTAGGTAGGAGGGGTTAGGTCAACCCTCACCTATTTTTTGAAAACCCAATACTAGTTTGAGGTCATGATTGGAAGAGATTACCAAAAAAGGTCATGAGTTAAAAACCCCTCAAAAACATCTTGGATATGCCTATGATTTAGGGTTAAAGGTGAACTGGAGCTGTGTGTCATAGAAAATTTTGTGACAAAGGGGGGAGGGGTTCCAAAAATCTTACATCTATAGATTTCTGTTGCATATCCTGAGGGGGGGACTCCTGATGTACGTCATTTTTGGATTGACATGACATTTCATGTTTATTACTCGAAAGAATTCCCCCTCAAGAAATTCACACCCAACCTCATTTACGGAGTCACCCATTTCACTTATCTTGCTTCAAAAATCGCACACATTACGATTCAACAGAAAAAGGCAACAACAATCTTTTTTATGGGAAATGACTTTCTTTCATTTCACAATAATCCACTATCACTCTCACAGTTTACAAAAATAGTTTTCAGTGCAAAAAAAATTGTCATTATTCGCCAATCTTCATGTCTCTTAAATGAAATCACACTCAATCGAATCCAAAATGGAACTTTCAAAATATACAACTGAATATAAAAAAATGTATAATTGCAGTAATTATAAATTTTTGTTATTATTTGTTGGTGTATGAATTTTCTTGATTTTGTAACGATATTATATCATGAGTGCACACATTGCATTAATCATAAATTGAAGGAAAAAAAACTAAAGCAGCTTTGCCTCATGTGTCCATCAATGAACTTTGTTTTTCATTTATGTGTAGCTGGCTACTTTTGGAAATAACGCATATGCTCAGTTGAATGATTAAATTGTAGTTGTTTAAATCCACTTGGAAATTTGCAGTTTCGAAATGTTTGAGTTTCAATGAACACTTCAGCTTGTGTTTCTTGTTCAAGTATTTACTTGTCCTTATTGCATGGGGTGAGTATGACGACTAATTGTTGATGGATAAATATTGGACGAGAATTTCATAATTAAGGATAAGTTAATGTAGCCAGAACTGATAAATACTAAAAGTTACACAATGAAATGAGAACAGCTTTTGTCGATCATGGGACATTTAACGGCCATGAAGATGCAGTCAAGATGCAATGACCTGAAGGGTATGCAGAAATATTTATTCATAGTCGGGCTATTATAAAAATTGTCATGGAAATAACAAGGAATTATTTAGAATGATTTCTATAAAAAGGTAAGCTTTAACTACAATAGTGTATAGGAAATAGTGAACAGGATGAAATTAAAATTAATTTCTAAATTTAAATAAGAAGTCTTTAAATTGATTAATACTGAAGATTAGCAGTCAAGAGTGTCCCAAATAAAAGAACTCAAAATTGATCAGAGTGACCTAATGAAATAATTATAATGAGTCATAGAGTTGTGGCTTTAAATCCTCGACATTATTGGTAAGTGACCTATTTTATACACCCTAGTTAAGCCACTCTAGGATATTTTGGGGATAAAAAATTATTATAGGACAGCTGACTCTACAAAAAATCTAATAAGGGTACCCCATCCTCTTTTTCCAGAAATTCAAGACATAGGGAACCAAAAGTCCAAAAATTGTCTTCTTTAATGGACGTTATTTATGAGCCCTTACCAACTGAATATCAAAAATATTCAAACAAAATTCCTTAAGTAGTGACAAACGAAGTGAGATCAGTCCATAATATAAGATTATCATCTTATTTATTAATTCATTAAGTATACCATTTGATTACAAATGTCTAAATACACATAATTAAATTCACATTATCATATTCAAGCTATTCAAAAGTCAAACCATAATTACACAATATAAATTTCTTCATCGAATCACCCATTCACATATATGTCTATATTTCAATTAAAAATCAATCCAAACACTTTACACAAAATGCTTTTTAGAAAGTTGCCTTTTTAAAAAATCACACAACTTTCATTGTCATATGATTCCTAGCTAACTCTTTCCTCCTTATCACTATCGATAATTACTACATAAAAAATTCATTTAAAACACAAAATTACCTTATTTAAAAATAATTGTAAATTTTTTAAATGCAATGACGAGAAATGGTTGGGAAATTTTTTTCTTCTTTAAAATAAATGAAAATAAAAATAAATCTCAGCAACGGCGAGGAACTTTCACAAAATTGAAGAGAAAAAAACTTTCAACTTTTTTCTTTCTTTTTTTATTAAATTTAAGTTTTAACACTTTGTGAACACTTTTGATTCTCGATTCTTCTAAGCCCTTCTTATTATGGCTTAATTAAATTAAAAAACTATTTTTTTTAATTCCAGTAAAATGGGATCCCGAAAATTGATAAACTTGATTTTAAAGATTTTTTAACATCTTACTCGCAACACGTTTCGTAAAAGACTGACTAAAAATATGAATGTAAAATGAAATTTTTTGTTTTGGTTGTGAATTTCTTCAGTCGCACACATCTACGTATGGTAAATGAAAATACGAAAAATATTGTGCGGCATGTATATATGCAAGAAGCAACTAAACTGCAATGTTATGTTAAGAATCTCTTTTACTCCTCTCTTCTTCATGATTTTCGCTGACTTCTTCTTATTTCTTCTTTCTATTACCTTTTTCATCAGAGTTGTCGGTCAAGGGCCTAGATTGGACAAGTTCCTGGATTCTAGGATATGCTGGATTGAGCATTTTTTACTGAGTTGATTGAATTCAGCACTTTTTACTGAGATGACTGAATTAAGCACTTTTTACTGAGATGACTGAATTCAGCACTTTTTACTGAGCTGACTGAATTCAGCACTTTTTACTGAGTTGACTGAATTGAACAAATTCTTTAAGCCTATCACATCTCTGTCTTTATAATCATGTTATCTCTGATATAATTAAACACTCTTAAGTGCGATGATTAATGTGTCTCTAATGGAGAATAAAGAAATTAATTTATGTTTACTTTATAGGAAGAAAGGCATACATTGTTGTCTAGTTGACTCTTTTACCTCAACTAGTTACGCAGAATTAAAATTAATAATAATTTGTTATACAACTTGTTATCTACTCGAAATTTATTACCTCTTTATCATGTCTGAATCTTTGTATAATAGAGATGAGATTGCTTTTATTGAAATGATTACATGAGCATGCGATATGACAGTGCTGTTTTTTACTCAGCAATCGAAGAAATTGCGTTAATTTGTTAAAAAGTCATTTCATGCGTGAAACCAAAATATCAAAAGAGTCTTTAGTTTCTTCCGTCCTCATAAAAAGTGTGTGCGTTTCTGCTTAATGGTGATTTCATTTTGGAAACCACAACAAAATTGATAGAAGTTCTAGTGACATTGATACGTTACTGGAATAATTAATTAACTTGGTGGTCTGCTTATTAAATATCATGCTAATATTTTCGTTGTGATATCTATTTTGAGCTTCTTTCGTGGTGTTTCTAAATTTTGTTATATTCCTGCTCGTGCAAAGTATTGATTGTAAATCTTTATTTAATGCTATCAAATGTTAATGATCAGAGATTATTTAAATAATCCGTAAAAACTGCTGAACGTGCTGTGAAATTCTTTTGTTTTATGAATCAGCAAGTTGTTTGTAGCTTATTCATTGATGTCTTAATTTCATTCTTACTTTTGAGACGATTAGTTTTTGCAATGTCAAGAAAATTCAACGGCTTTTTTAAATTCAAAAATTAACGAACTTTTAAATTTTGAATAATTTAGTGAAAGGAAAAAAGACGCAAAAATTTAAAATTTAAAATTCAAAATTACGTTAGAAAAAAATAATTTTTAATTTTAGAAGAAGAATCAAGCCTTAATTTATGATAATCCCTTTGAAAATCCTTCCTCTCCGTTTACCTTATTCAATTAGAATTTTATTCATTAACATCAAACAATAAGTGGATTTTCCAGAAATATTCCTTTATACCACAAAGACTTGATAACTCAATTAGCTTATATAAGTGTCTATAAGTGTATCAGACCTTGATATCTCTATAAAATAAAATACTTACCAATGTTTCTTTCTTAATAAAATTCCAAGACGTGATCCGGTTTTTTAAACGCAATGAATATTCATTACCCAAAAATTATTCACAACGCGCCTCTAGATAACTTATCCAAGACAATAAAATTGTTAAATACAAATCGGCATATATCAAGCAATGCGACATTTTCTTGAAAAATTTCCTCTAAATAAATCAAAGGAAATTATGTAGACATTAAGCTGAATAGATATTTATCACTTTCATCTTCAACGATACTTTTTTCTCACCTTTCTTTCTTTCTTTCTTGCCTATTCATTCTCTTTTATGATCCACAAAAAAATGTATTCGAACAGATGATGTCGATGTAATCTATTCAGAGTGAAATTGAAATTTATTGACGGCTATTTCGAGAGGAAAAGTGACTTTTATTGTTCTATTTTCATATCTTCAACATTCCATACTTCTTCAAATGCACTGCATAATTTTGCACATGTTAGTGCTGCTGATAATGGATAATTACTGATTGAAATTGCGTCTTCAGCGTAATCTACATTAAGATGTCCGTGAGCAAAAGCACCAACAACTAACACAATATTCTGCATTCCTTCAGTCGGCACTAGCTCTCTGCAATTTTTAACGATCTTAGAACTGAATGTCATTGCGTATTTCTTACAGCCAACTGGAAGATGATCAGTGATTGGATTCTTGATGACATGAAGTAGTTTTGTGGAATTTTCAGATGCTTTCACTGAAAATTTATGTAGTAGCTGTACAATCAAGCCAGCAAATCTTTTAAATGTTCGAGGAATTCGAGTCTGTGGATTAATTTCGATCAAGACATTCTTTTCTGTTTTTATGTAGACTTGTAGTAATCCAGCTCTCTGTGAATATTTTATCAGCTTAGTTAATGAATGAAATTTATTGGAATAACTTACATTTAGAGGACTGTCCATTAACATCAGAAGTGACTGATGAGTAATATCCGGTCGACAAGTTCCTGGATCTCTATTATGCTTCTTCAATATATGCATATGCTCATCGCAATTCAACAGCTCAAATGTGGTTCCAACCTGTGGAAAAAAGTAGTTTTAGGAACAATCAGGCACAGATCACTCAATAGCCTACCTTAACAGTTTCTAATTGAGCACCACTCAAAACAACAATTAATTTCTTTTCGTCGGGACTTAAATGAGTCGTTTTGATGTGTTTTTTAGCCAGAAACTCCTCTGAATTGTTTGGTTCTTGAACTTGTTTCCTCTTGTGGCCCATATTTAGCGTGTAATTTGTTAATTATATTAAATTTCAAAATCTATAAAATTTGCACGTTGTTTTGTATACAAATATTTCGAAGATTTTCAAATCATCCGTTATTTTTTGACTTTTCATTTTATGATTTTAAAGAATATCTCAATGAAAACTTGATTTTCAATTAATTAATTATGATAAGTAACGCAAAATAAATAGATTATTCAATTGAATCATCATGTTATTAGAGGTAATCTGTCAAAATATTTTTGTTCGAAAAAACGTTAGAATAAATTTCGAATTTTCGCGGCAAAATTCAGAGCTGTTCAAATGTTTTACAACGTCTTATAATGTTTTAAAACGCCGAACAAACAAGGCAGAGTTTTTAAATATTATTAATTTTTTGTGGTAAATCTTGATTTTTAATAGCTTAAAATAGTGTATTAATGAAGTTTAATATCCATTGCAGAAGAATAATATAAAGGTAGTAAGAGAAAACATCGAGATTGTGACAAAAATTGAAAAATAAAAATTTTCATGCTGTGGACTTGTTAGAAAGTATCATAAATTTTTGATACTCTATAATTAATTGCTCCTCGCATATTAATCAACTTATTAACACAAGAAGGAAGCGTTCAAAATGTCATCGGACTCTAAAGCGCCCGTGCGCTTAGTAAAAAGAGTGCAATTCGGTATTTTATCACCTGATGAAATAGTAAGTAATTCATTTACGCAGTACAAAGATCCAGTAATAAAAATAATAATATTTTTTATAGCGTCGAATGTCAGTCACTGAAGGTGGGATTCAATTCCCAGAAACAATGGAAGGAGGAAGACCAAAATTAGGAGGTTTAATGGACCCAAGACAAGGTGTAATTGACAGAAATTCAAGATGCCAAACTTGTGCTGGAAATTTAACAGAATGTCCTGGTCATTTTGGACACATTGACTTAGCAAAGCCTGTATTTCATGTTGGATTCTTGACAAAATCAATTAAAATTCTTCGATGCGTCTGCTTCTATTGCTCAAAGCTTCTCGTAAGTCCACACAATCCAAAAATCAAGGAAGTTGTTATGAAATCAAAAGGACAGCCACGAAAGAGATTAGCTTATGTCTATGACTTGTGTAAAGGCAAGAATATTTGTGAAGGTGGTGAAGATATGGACTTGACAAAAGACGGACAGCCACAACCAATGGATCCTAATAAGAAAATGGGACATGGTGGTTGCGGTAATCATCAGCCATCGATTCGTCGAGCAGGTCTTGAATTGTCAGCCGAATGGAAGCACTTAAATGAAGAGACACAAGAGAAGAAAATCGCATTGACTGCAGAAAGAGTTTTGGAAATTTTTAGACACATTACTGACGAAGAATGTTATATTCTTGGTATGGATCCAAAATTCGCACGTCCTGATTGGATGATTGTTAGTGTTATGGCTGTTCCACCTTTGGCAGTACGTCCATCCGTTGTTATGTTTGGGGCAACAAAGAATCAAGACGATTTAACACATAAACTTGCTGACATAATTAAAGCAAATAATGAATTGAAGAAGAATGAATCTTCAGGTGCTGCAGCTCACGTTATTAATGAGAATATAAAGATGCTTCAGTTCCATGTTGCTACATTCGTTGATAACGACATGCCTGGAATGCCAAGAGCTATGCAAAAATCAGGAAAACCACTTAAGGCACTTAAAGCACGTTTGAAGGGTAAAGAAGGAAGAATTCGTGGTAATTTGATGGGAAAACGTGTTGATTTCTCAGCTCGTACTGTCATTACGCCAGATCCAAATCTACGTATTGATCAAGTCGGTGTTCCACGTTCAATTGCACAAAATTTGACTTTCCCAGAACTTGTCACGCCATTCAACATTGATCGAATGCAGGATCTTGTTAGACGTGGTAATTCACAATATCCTGGAGCTAAATATATTATTCGTGATAATGGCGAAAGAATTGATTTACGTTTCCATCCAAAACCAAGTGACTTGCATCTTCAATGCGGATATAAAGTCGAACGACATTTAAGAGATGATGATTTGGTTATTTTCAATCGTCAACCAACACTACATAAAATGAGTATGATGGGTCACAGAGTCAAGGTTCTGCCTTGGTCTACTTTCCGTATGAATTTGAGTTGTACGTCTCCTTACAATGCTGATTTTGACGGTGATGAAATGAATTTGCATGTACCACAATCGATGGAAACTCGTGCGGAAGTTGAAAATATTCACATTACACCACGACAGATTATTACACCTCAAGCCAATAAGCCTGTTATGGGTATTGTACAGGATACATTGACAGCTGTTCGTAAAATGACTAAACGAGATGTATTTGTTGACAAGGAACAAATGATGAATATTTTAATGTTCTTGCCAACTTGGGACGGTAAAATGCCACAACCAGCAATCATTAAACCAAAACCATTATGGACAGGCAAGCAAATTTTCTCATTGATTATTCCTGGGAATGTAAACTTAATTCGTACGCACTCAACACATCCTGACGACGAAGATGACGGTCCATACAAGTGGATTTCATTGGGAGATACAAAAGTAATGGTAGAACATGGAGAATTGTTGATGGGAATTTTATGTAAAAAGACATTGGGAACATCAGCTGGATCCTTACTGCATATTGTATTTTTGGAACTTGGACATGAAATTGCTGGAAGATTCTACGGTAATATTCAGACTGTCGTTAATAATTGGTTGTTGTTGGAAGGTCACAGTATCGGAATTGGTGACACAATTGCTGATCCTCAAACATATCAAGAAATTCAGAAGACAATTCGTAAAGCCAAAGAAGATGTCATTGGCGTTATCCAAAAAGCTCACAATATGGAATTGGAACCGACACCCGGTAATACATTGCGTCAGACTTTCGAGAATCAAGTCAATCGTATTTTGAATGATGCTCGTGATAAAACTGGTGGATCTGCTAAGAAATCACTTACTGAATATAATAATCTGAAAGCTATGGTCGTTTCCGGTTCAAAAGGTTCCAACATTAATATCTCACAGGTTATTGCTTGTGTCGGTCAACAGAACGTTGAAGGTAAACGAATTCCATTTGGTTTTCGTAAGCGCACATTGCCACATTTCATTAAAGACGATTACGGTCCTGAATCTCGTGGTTTCGTCGAGAATTCATATCTTGCTGGACTTACGCCTTCAGAATTTTACTTCCACGCTATGGGAGGTCGTGAAGGTCTTATTGATACTGCTGTAAAAACAGCTGAAACTGGTTATATCCAACGTCGTTTGATCAAAGCTATGGAGTCTGTTATGGTACATTATGATGGAACTGTAAGAAATTCTGTTGGACAACTTATTCAGTTGCGTTACGGCGAGGACGGTCTTTGTGGTGAAACTGTCGAGTTTCAGTCACTTCCAACAGTTAAATTATCAAACAAAGTTTTCGAGAAAAAATTCAAGTTTGATGTCTCAAATGAACGTCACATGAAAAAGCTATTCACAGAGGATGTTGTGAAACAATTTACAGAATCAGGTCACGTAATCCAGGAACTGGAAAATGAATATGAACAATTGCAAAAGGATCGTAGCACGTTGAGAGAAATTTTCCCAAGTGGTGAAAATAAAGTCGTATTGCCGTGTAATCTTAACAGAATGATTTGGAATGTCCAGAAGATTTTCCATATTAACAAACGTGCACCGACTGACTTAAATCCAATTCAGGTGATCAAGGGTGTTCGTGACTTGCTTACTAAATGTGTTATTGTGGCTGGAAATGATAGGTTGTCAAAACAGGCTAATGAAAATGCAACATTATTGTTTCAATGTCTTGTTCGATCTACATTATGCACAAAAATTGTGGCTGAAGATCACAGACTTAATACAGAAGCTTTTGAATGGTTGATTGGTGAAATTGAAACTCGTTTCCAACAAGCTCAAGCTAATCCTGGCGAGATGGTTGGTGCTCTAGCTGCTCAGTCTCTTGGAGAACCTGCTACTCAGATGACGGTAAGAATTTGCTTCCAATTTAAATTTAACGGTTTTCTAATTTTCAAAAAATTAACGGTTTTCAAAAATTCAAAAAATTTAACGGTTTTCAAAAATTCAAATCGAAAATTGAGATTTTCAAATTTTAGAAATCCGTTAAAACTTCAAATTTCAAGAATTCGTTAAATTTAATCAAACTTTACATTATCTATTTACAGCTCAACACTTTCCATTTTGCTGGTGTGTCGTCGAAGAACGTAACATTGGGTGTACCGCGTTTGAAGGAAATTATCAACATTTCAAAGAAACCTAAAGCTCCTTCATTAACTGTATTCTTGACTGGTGGTGCCGCACGAGATGCTGAAAAGGCAAAGAATGTCTTGTGTCGATTGGAACATACAACATTACGTAAAGTAACAGCCAACACAGCAATTTATTATGATCCAGATCCTCAAAGAACAGTCATTCAAGAAGATCAAGAGTTTGTCAACATTTACTATGAAATGCCTGACTTTGATCCAACGAAAATTTCTCCGTGGTTATTACGTATTGAATTAGATCGTAAACGTATGACAGATAAAAAGTTGACTATGGAACAGATTGCTGAAAAGATTAATGCTGGATTTGGTGACGATTTGAATTGTATTTTCAATGACGATAATTCTGACAAATTGGTATTGCGTATTCGAATTATGAATAAGGGCGATAATAAATTTGGAATGGATGGTGAAGAGGATATGGAGAAAATGGAAGAAGATATGTTCCTTCGATGTATCGAATCTAATATGTTGTCAGAATTGACATTGCAAGGTATTGAAGCTATTGGAAAAGTATACATGCATCTTCCACAAACGGATTCAAAGAAACGAATTGTTATTACTGAAAATGGTGAATTTAAAGCTATTGGTGAATGGCTTCTCGAAACTGACGGTACATCATTGATGAAGGTTCTTAGTGAACGTGATGTAGATCCAGTGAGAACTTACAGTAACGACATTTGTGAGATATTTAGTGTATTAGGTATTGAAGCTGTCCGTAAGTCTGTTGAGAAGGAAATGAATGCTGTCTTGCAGTTCTACGGTCTTTACGTAAATTATCGACATTTGGCTCTGTTGTGTGACGTTATGACAGCTAAAGGACATTTGATGGCCATTACACGTCACGGAATCAATCGACAGGATACTGGTGCACTTATGAGATGTTCCTTTGAGGAAACAGTTGATGTTTTGATGGATGCTGCAAGTCATGCTGAAGTAGATCCAATGAGAGGTGTTTCTGAGAATATCATTATGGGTCAATTACCGCGTATGGGAACTGGATGTTTTGATCTTTTACTTGATGCTGATAAATGTAAAGATGGAATGGAAATTCCACACTCAAGTATGGGAACTGGAATGTTCTTTGGACCAGGACAAAGTCCTTCAATGAGCCCAGCTATGACACCATGGCAAAGTGGAACTCCTGCATACGGTGCCGAATGGTCTCCAGCTAGTGGGCAGAGTGGAATGACACCCGGACCAAGTTTCTCACCCAGCGCACAATCAGAAGCTGGAATGTCACCAAGTTGGTCACCAAATCCAGGCTCACCAAGCAGTCCAGGTGGAATGTCACCTTATTTCTCTGGAAGCTCACCTGCAGCATCACCGTCTTACTCGCCATCAAGTCCAAATTATATGGCTGCTTCTGCATCTCCATCCTATAGTCCAACAAGTCCTTCATACAGTCCAACTTCGACTATTTACAGCCCAACATCTCCACATTATTCACCGGTAAGTTTAACTTGACTATTTTGTGCCTTTTTGGACTATTCTAACGGTTTTTATTTACAGACATCTCCAAATTACAATCCAACATCTCCGTTATACTCTCCAAACTCGTCTTATTCGCCTTCCTCACCATCCTACTCGCCAACGAGTCCAAAATATCAGGTAAACTGAAAATCACTTAAAGTTTATGGAATTTAAAATAATTATTTATTTAATTTTATAGGCAACAAGTCCAGTTTATACAGCTTCATATTCTCCAACAAGTCCTTACTCACCGACAAGCCCATCGTACAGTCCAACGTCGCCTTCTTACAGCCCAACAAGCCCTTCTTATTCTCCTGTAAGTATTTTTATAATCACAAAAATTTGAATATTTACTAAATTTAACATTTTTCTCTAGTCTTCTCCAAGCTATAATCGTTCGCCGATTCCAACACCTTCATACAGTCCTTCATCTCCAAATTATACACCAACAACTCCTTCATACAGCCCATCATCCCCTCAATATCCAACACATTACTCTCCAAGTTCTCCGAGCTACTCTCCATCGTCGACGAAATATTCTCCAAAGTAAGTCAAACTAGCTTCATTATTGTGTCTATAACTGTATATTAATTAATGTTCTATTAATTCACAGCTCTCCAAGCTACTCTCCAACAAGTCCATCGCATTGTGCATCTCCACAATACACGCCGACAAGTCCACAGACTTATTATTCGCCAGTGTCACCAAATTATCCAAGTTCGCCTGGCGGTGCTGCTTATTCTCCAACTTATTCGCCAGGCTCACGATATTCACCATCCTCGCCTGTTTATGAAGAGAATAATCAAACTGTTTACTCACCATCGAGCTCATATTCACCAGCCAGTCCATCATACAGCAAACATGATGATCAGCAGATGTAAAATGATTATTTTAAATCTAGAATATTAAACAGACAAACTTTATTGTTTAGGATTATGTCCATTTTTGTTTGATTAAGTAAGCATAAGATGAAAAAAAACTTTTGGAAGAACTATCAAAAAAAATATAAATAAATTAATTTTTAAGACATTGATTGACATTGAGGATATAAATTTTCACAGGCAATAAAATGCATTTCTCGAACGAAATTTCAAATTTGTTTGAATCAGCATGACATCAAAAAGAAGGAAAAAATATCAACAGATTAGTCGGAAGTGCATCCAAGCAGCAGCACGTAACGCATTTTAAAAATTTAAAATCAAAATTTCTTTATGCAATTTGAGAACGGTTGGGAACATTTGAGAGGTTTTGAAAAGAAATTTGATAAGATTTTCTGCCTATATATTTAAAATAGTAGTAGGATATTAAAATACGAAAATTCAACATTTTCATCAAATTCGTGTGAATTCTGAGGCGAGGATATATTTTTAAAGGATGGCTTTAAAAATTTCCTCCACGCCCGACTTGAATGTAAATATGCCAAATATCATAAAAATTGAAAAATTGTTAAATGACTCGGCATATAGTGAATTGATAGAATTTAGTGCAAATTTTAATACACGATTATGTGTGGAGAGGAAGTTACGATTGCCATTTCTCGATCCACAAACAGGCGTAGCACAAAAACATTCAAATCTTTATATGAAAAGGACACAGCGAATGCCAGGAATGCGCGATGGTCAAATTTATTCATATCCATCGCTAAGGTGGAGAAATAAAAGTAATTCATTGAAGCTCTCAAATCGACCATTTTTTCGATTTCGTGCTACTGATAATTGCCCGTCGATGGCAACGACAGTTGTTCCAAATCCAGTAACAAATTTAAACTCAAATAGTAATTCACAACCTGCTACTTCTGCTGCTGCTGCTACAACTGTTGATGGTGAGGCTAGTGATTTTCAAGCATTAATTGATGAATCAAATTCAATGACTGGTGTTGATACAGACTCAAAAGATAGTAGTCAGGAGGTTCCAAAGGAATGGTATTATGATGAATTGAATGATAATGATGCCGTGTCAGAGGAGCAGCCAGATTCAGACTTTGACTATAACATTAATGGATATAAGAGGAAGAAGAAGGGCGGTGTGAGGAAAGGGTCTAGTCGAAAAACAAAAGATACGTTTGGTGGATCTGAGGAAGCTCCTAGTGTACCGAAAAAGAGTCGATCAAGTGGTGGGAGTGGTGGACGGTCTGGAACGTCAACAAACAGTCGAAGTAGCCGAAGTAAGAAAGGAACATCCACAAGATCGTCTAAGAACAATAAAACTCTAGTATCAGAACCGCTAGATATCGAGCCACCCTCCTTCGATTCAGTCCAAGGTGACTTAAAATTAAGTGAGAACAGTGCGGATAGCTTTGCATATCGAAAGTTTTTGAACTAAACTTTGATTCTTTTCGAATAGATTTTTTATTTTCATTTTTGTTATGTGTATTTTGATTTTTAATTTTATTATATTTTTTTAATCAATTACTATTTATTGTATTATCCAAAATTAATGTCTTGTATGTTTATAGTCCTCGGAATTGATAATTGAATACCAAATTTTTTTTACCCATTTTAGGCATAATTACTTTTTGGAGAATTTTGTCATATTTTTTTTAAATATAAATTTATTAATTTTAGAGGACAGAAACTGTCATGACCAAATATATAGAAATCGTCAATTTTAAGAGTGTTTGAGAACCGTACAAATGACACTATTAGAACCTTACAATTCCTAATTTTCTTGAATAAAATTGACTTTTGTAAGGTTTTCAAAATTTATTAACAATTGTATGGTTTTGAAAATTTGGCATTTGTAAGGTTCTAAAAGAGAATTTGTACGGTTCTCAAAAATTAATTTTCAAATCAAAGAAAACCGTTAAAATTTGACAAAATTTTTCAAATCACTTTCTTTGGCTATATGTGTTCCAAAAAAAATTCTGTTAAGGCTCAAAGAGCACTAGACTTTCTATTTTAATACCAAATTCACAGAAATTTGCTATTCGATTGTCAATCATCTCTGATAGTTGAACCTAATTAAATGTTCAATTGTTTTTTTTTATTTCAATTTTTTGCATATTTTATTTTTCATTTAATCAAAGTCTAATTTTATGTCCTTAAGTCTTAAGTAAGTTTACTGTACCCAATTTATAATTATAATCGTGTAAGCAACAAAGAAGATGAAATGTCATTTTTAATATTACGATAAATCAAAAAAAAAAATTAAATTATATAAAAAATACTATATATAATAAAAAAAATTCAATTTAGAACCATTGAATAGGTTTTTGTGTTGCTGATTACTTCTTCATTTCCTAAATGTCATCAAATACTGTCAAATAGATTAAGTTTAGTAGATTGGCTCGCAAAAGAAATTTCTTCTCGTATACACGCACACTAAAAAATCTTTTAAGATTTACAGTCAAGTCAAGCGGCAGTCAGGGTCAGTTCCAATGCGCTTCAACTGTTGTTTTTTGAAGTTTTTTGCAGATTTGTAAACAAAAATATTTGAAGTTATAAATTTGCAGTTTCTGGATTATCTAAACTGATCTGTTAAGGATATAGCATGTAGAAAGCTCTGCTCACTCCTTTTAAGTCCTTTCCAATCATTCAAATGAGCAATATACATCTTATTGAGCCAGAATTGTGAGAATGTAAACAAATCACTTTTGAAAAATGGCAGTTGCTTCTTATTGGAACTAGCCCATACACACAATGCCTGACTTGGGCAGTAAATTTTGCAGAGGATAGTCATAATTTCTAATTAAATATCTGAGATAAGTGTTAGTATCAAACTTATTTATTCTTGTAAAATGTTTCAATGCACGACTTGCAGTCCCAGCTTCCTTCCGGTGGTTGTGTCAGCGGTGGGGACAGACAATACATGTGAAAACCTAAAATAAATCATTTCATGATTAAAAAGGATGAGGCATAAAATAATATTGCATGACTTACCAGCATCACAACTGTCACAGAACAATAAAGTCTCGTCATTCTCACTCGTACCACAAATGCTACAACATTTACATTCGATGCATTGCCATCGATATTTCTTCACGGAAATGATCATATTCTCAGTGAATTGCAAGCAAGTTGGATGTCCGCTTCGTCCACAATCGGAGCATGAAACCAATTCTTCTGGAAAGCCTGTCTTCTTATTCTCTTTTGTATCTCCCAAACAGAAATCACAATATGGTGATGGAGATGCTCGTGGCTTGTCATTCTTATCGCCTGGTTGTGACTTGTTTATGAATCCCATACCTGACGACAAAACAGACGACGAGGTTGAAGCTGTTGTATTAATTAAACACCTTTCTTCCTCAAAATGAGTCTTGCCTCGTTCTGTCGTTGGAATTTTATGCTCTGGAATAGCTTCAATATCATTTGGATTCGGATTATGGATTGTTGTGATTTGAGGTGGTGGGTTTGTGCGTCGTTTGGAAATCTCACTGAACTTATCACTACTATTTGAATTGTTATCAATGGCTGCCGATGGATTTGCTTTCTTGCCTCGTCCGCGACCTCTTCCTCGACGTGAATCGCCAGGTTCTCTTTCAACGCGCGAACGACGTGACGCGCCTGGTCCACGACCAGATGTTCTCTTTTTTCGTCCACTTCTCGGTTCCATAAAGTCATCATCCGAATCTTCTTCTGGATCTTCGAAATTGTCAATCTCGTGCATGTCCATTTCATCATAATACCATCCAGAGCCTTTTGAGCCGTCATCTTTATGGGAATCCTTACTGTGACTGTCGTCTGTGATGCCTGTTAATTAAGAGAATATTAATATGTTTTTAAAATTGGAATTAAATGCTGCCTTTCCTGGCCTGAATGAGGAAGAATCTTCTGTAACTGTTGGGAAGTGCTCAGTGTTGGAAATCGCCTCAAATTCATTTTCTCGAAATCTACCGAATGGTCGATAATTCCAGGGATATGAGTTGGCATTTGTCAAGTATTGACGTTTAGCCTTTCGCCATCTCAACGAGGGATATGAGTAAATTTGTCCATCCCTCATTCCAGGCATTCTCTGAGCCTTTTTCATAAATAAATTTGAATGATTTTGTGCTACGCCTGTTTGCGGATCAAGAAATGGCATCCTCAACTTCCTCTCCACACGTAATCTCGTATTAAAATTTGAACTTAATTCTATTAATTCACTATATGCTGTGTCATGCAATAGCTTTTCAATTTTTATGATATTGGGTACACTTATGTTCATTTCTGATGGCGTTGAAGAAACTTTTAAAGCCATTTTGTTACTTTTTACAACTTTTTCACTCGTCTGCTTATATGCAATTAATAAATACTTATGGTTTATGCTTCAAGGATTATTTTATGATACAACTTAGCTGCTCTTTGCCTACAAATCAATTAAGAAAGTTAGAAAATTTTCAATATAAACAATTGAGTTTTGAAGTTTGTAGACATTATGCTCTGGAGAATGGGCGGCTCCACAGATCGCTATAGTTTTGTATTTATGCTTGACTGGATGTTACAAGCATGGTCTGAAATTTCAAAAAAATAACGGTCAAAATTTGAATTTTTCAATGCTATTTAGAGAATTTTTAAAGATTCGTAAATTATAAGCTAATTACCTAAGTTTTCTTAATGCTGTACATATGAAGCAGTAGATTATGTTACTGTACATCTCCAGAAAGCATTTAAATTGTAAAATTATGCCTACTAAGTGTGAATTTTTTTAATGTTAACAAAATTTCACTAAAACATTTTCAAAAATTGAAATATCTAAGTAATCTGTGATTTTCTGTGAAAATTATTAATTAATGTGTTTAGACTGCCTGTTTTGTATCGGAAGTATGGCAGAAAGTGATGAGCAAGATTGCATATGTTCAGATAGTGACGGTAAGTCTGCAAAAATTAACAATTTTCATTGTTTTAAAAAATTTCATACAAAAATTAATTCGTGGAATTTCCCATTCAAAAAATAAAAGCATAATTAAGTGATTTTACGCAATATTACCGGTTGAATGACACACAGTTGTCAAGATATAGAGTCATTTAATCATTCATAATTAAATAAACAATTATCTGCGCAGTGATAAACAAATGATTCAGATTGGAGAATTTTTAGTTCCAAAAGTGAACTGTAGGTGGACATAAAGGCACTTAGGAGGTTCCAAAAAGTCAGTTGACTTTCAAATAATGTTGGAAAATTACTAAATAATGTAATTAAACAATTTAAAGCACATCCAGATAATTAAGATTGACTTTATGTTAATAAGCCACAAAGGCTTTACTGGATGTTTGCTATGTTTACGTTAAGTCAGCCGTCCCCTCAAAGCAGTGCCCAAAACTTACCGTACTCAGTAAACTGGACCCTACTAGAATAAATAGAGTGAAATTTTATGTTTTAATTTCTTTTACAAAATAAAACAATTAACAGCAGTTACTTGACCGAATGAGTAATATTGTCGTATTCTACTTCGATACTGGATGTTAATTAAATTGAAAAACGTAAGTTAGGAGATGTGAAAAAAATCAATTTTCTAAAAGCGTGATTAAAAAGTTTTTTTTTCTAATTAACATAATTGTCAAAAAATCGTACGAATATCATTGAAAGGTGGACGGAACTATTTTAACATTTAAATTTCACATTCATTAAATTCAATGAATATAGAATAATGTAATGAAATTCATCAGGAAAGTCAGTTTTTAAGAATTTACAACTTTTTTCCCCCAATCCACTCGCATAATTGAAGTGGAAATGAGACAGACAAGACGTAGAGAGAAGAAATGAAAATTTTTAGATATATGAAATTGATGGAAAATCTCGTGGCAATTGTATAATGTTCGATTTATTGAATATAAAGAAGATTTTTGCTCTTCATCTCCTAATTAATTCATCATATGCTGTATATTTTATTTTTTCTATTTTTAGATGCGCAAAAAATGCCAGTATCCGATATTATATCAAGCAACAGACATCATCTCTCAAGCTTGACTGATAATAGAAACTACAAACAAAAAGAAAAACAATCTCTTGGACGGGATAAACAGTCTGTCAATTTATTGTCACCAAAAGACGCCGAAGAATTGAGATTTTTTAAAGTTGACAGACATTTTTGGAGTAAACTTATTAAACAGAAATTTGCGAAGAAAAATTTAACGGAAAAGGAGAACAGCAGCAACAACAGCAGCACTAAAAAGTTTAATGTTGTAAAACAGATTCAAGGCCAAAAGCGAAAAACAACAACAACATCGTCACTTGACCACCAAAGGATTAAGCGAGTCAGATCTGATTCTGACACATCTGATTGTGACAAAATGTATGACTACAGATCATCTTCGATTAAGCCGGATAATGAATATATCAATAAGAATGAGGAGGACGAGGAGAATATGATAAATGCATTCTATCAGCATAGTTATTTAGGTGGAAGTAACAACTCAATTGCAACTTTATGTAACATAGGAAATTCATGTTATTTAAACTCTGTCATCTATACACTTCGATTTGCACCATACTTTTTGCATAAACTTCATCATTTGTGTGATGACATGCATTATGTGTATCAGAAAATTGGACAAAATAAATTGAAAAGTTCATCGTTGGGACGAAATGTGGGAGGTTTACAGGTGAGTGGAGCAATTTTAATTGATGGTGAACAAAAAATGTATCGGTTTACATAACCGCCTGCCTTTTACATAGTAATTAGAATATGTCCTGGAATGTACTGGAAAATTGCTCGTCAATTTTAACGGTCATTATTTGAATTTTCGCGTCAATTTTTGAATTGCTCGTCAATTTTAACGGTCATTATTTGAATTTAACGAACTGTTGCCTTCTAAAAATCTTATATGACAGACTGACATTGAGAATTATAGCGAATTCCCCATGACTGCAATATTCTCTGTATTATTAAATTATTTTTATGTTACATGAAATCAATACATTTTTATTGTGAGTGTATTTAAATTTAAAAACAATAATATTAATGTGCTCGTTTCTTCCAATAATAATAAAATGAATTCAGGGTCAGAGTGGACGTAGTTGGAGTTCAAAGGACTTGGCATCACTGAGTGGAACGAATAATTCTGTATCATTTAATGAGCCCGTTTTGCTGAAGAACAATCGACAAGTAGTGACTGAAAAGCTTCATGAGCTGTATCAAAATCTTCATCGAAATGAGTCAATCGATACGAGTGATTCATTTCATGCTGGAACATTTTTACAATCTATACAAGATGTTAGTTCAATATTTGAGGGGAATCAACAACAAGATGCTCATGAGCTCTTAATGTGCATATTAGACAGTATAAGAGAGACATGTTCAGCACTATCGAAAACCATAAAAGAAAATCCCGAAATTTTATTGCAACAATCGAACGCAACAAGTAATGAAAGCGCCGAATTAACGTCACCACCGAACTCAATACAAAACTCAACACAATCAATTAAGTCAATATTCTCGAGGAAGATTAAGAGAAAAGAGACATTAAAATCTAAAAATGGATCACCAATGAAGGAGATTAATTCGGAAATGTCATCAATCGAGGAATCTGGAGAAGTCAATAATGTTAAAAGTAGTCTTCATAGCATAACGAATGAGCCGTGCGATAGTAATGGATTGGATGAGAAGGAGAAAATTGATGAGACCATAAAACGATTGGGTTTAGACTTTTTCAGTGAGGACTTTGAAGGAATCACATTATCAACAACTAAATGTCTAACATGTGAGACAGTGACAGAACAAAAAGAGACTATGATTGATATTTCTATACCTTTGGGAAATGAAAACAGTCAGCCCTTAGATCCGCAGATATTTTTCCAAGTAAGTCTATTTTTGGAATGTATTTTGCAGCAATTTTCACTGCCTTTTGGATTTTTGAACTTTAAAAATCCGTTAAATTTTGAATTTTTGAACTTTTGATAAAAATTTGAATTTTAAAAAACCGTTAAATTTTAAAATCTAAAAAGCCGTTAAAAATATTTAATTTTCAAATGACGAATCAAAGTGAACAATCAGGATAATAACCCTCACACATATGCTGCATTATAATTAATTGAATTACTATACATTTATAACCCACATGAATCCAATTCCCGTACATTGACTTATCAAATTTTCAATTTTTCATCACTTTTTCAGAATTCGTGCATCACGAAAGAATATTTTCGTGTTGAGAATCATTATAGATGTGATAAATGTTGCGGCTATACTGAAGCTATTCGTTCAATATCGTTTGAAGTCCTTCCTCGCCTTCTAGTTCTTCATATGAAAAGTAAGTCACAAACCTAATAAAATATTTAATTAATTATAAATTTTATGCATTATTGTTTTTTTTTATTTTAGGATTCTCTGGTGGAATGGAGAAAATAAGCAGCTATAGTCCAACGCCCTTCATATTGAAATGTTTCTGCAATAAATGCTATAAAAAGCGCGATGAGGACAAGCTTCATATCTATAAACTTTATAGTGTAATAACACATGTCGGTGCAACGATGTCTGTGGGACACTACATAGCATACACATGTTCTCTAGACATTTATAATGAGTACGTTAGTTGTGTTCATGATAAACGTAGATTATCGTTATCGAATGGGACGAAAATAAAGTCCAATTCCTCATTGTCGAATTCAGGTGCGAGTGGCGAGAAGAATTCAGGCTTAATGAAGAAATTAATTTACGGACGTAATAAAGCATCGAGTAGTGGTGACATGAGTAAAAGTATAAAGCCTATTAACGGACTAAGTAAAATAATGATGAACGGTATTGAAAAATTGAATTTAAATTCCGATAAAATAAGTGCAACAAATGGAACAACAGTGAATGGAACAAATAATGCAAATAGCTCGTCCCATAAAGCACCGAAAACTGTGTGCAATAGTGCAAACTGTTGTGGCATTTACATAAAGGATTTTACAAATATCGTCGAAAATTACCACAATAATAACAGCATTAATGGCGGCGAGCGATTGCACAGTGAAAATAGCAATTCAACAAATTCGAATGATGACAACAGTGAATATGATCCAAAACCGTCATTAAACGATCTGAACCAAAAGGTTTGGTACATGTGTGACGACGATAAAATCAAAATAATGACACAGCGTGAATTTGAGGATGCATTGTCGAAGAATCAAAAGGTCATGATTACACCTTATTTACTATTTTATGCACGATACGATGCAAAAACTTTTAAGCACTCTGATTACGAGTAAGCAACAACTTTATGTGCATAAAAAGGAAAAAACATTTTTTTTCACACCAACATCACTCACAGTGTAACTCTTTTTTATGAATATAGCACAGGGATGGATCCAACTTTCTTTCATGACACTCGTTACTAATTTTGAGTAATTTTTCTATTGAAATTGATTCAAATTTTCATATTTTTGGTAGTTTAAAGACTTTTGGGAAGCTTCAGGATTTTTTTTGTGTAAAAAACCTTGAAAGCTTCTCGTAAATTGGGTAAACCTCCTCTTTGGGGGTATTTTTAATAATTATTACTTGCCTACCCTTCCTGGATACCACCCCTGGAATATAGTGATAGAAAACTTCTATATGGTAAATAAAATATTACCTTATAAAATATATTTAATGAAGAAAATAACAAAGTAATATTGATAATAATGCTTAGGGCATCAACAAAGTGATGTGTTTAGTAAATATTTAATTAAATCATGAAGAAGGAAAGAAGGAAAAAACGTAAAATTATCTCTGAATAGATTCCGTATATATGGTGATGATGATGACGATGAGTACATAGTAAACATATATATTTGACATGAAACGTAAAGAAGAAAAGGTGAGAAGAAGTATTAAGATAGAAGTGACTTCAGTGTGCGTATTTGGTCTTGTGATAACGGTTATTTTTTGAATTAGTGAATTTAAGTTTAGAAAGTGGATATAAAGGCCTAAAAATTTGTTAATTATGTGCTAAGGTAGATTTTGTTAAATTATTTTGGAATCTGGAGGTTCTGAGAATTGAATTTTGGGAAAGCTTAAAAATCCTTAGATAGTTTGATTTGGGATTATAAAATTAATTAATCCTCAATTCTGGTGACAATAGAATCATCAACAAAGTAAACAGTCAGTGAATATTGCCAAGTCTTGCTTTACTGTCTCTATCAATGAGTTTTAGCTGCCTTTGGAATCTACAAAGTCAGATTTCATCATTCAAGATAGACAATTTGCTGTCCACAGACATTTCTTGCTCCATATTTTGTCTGGTTCATAAAAGTACCTTAAAAGCAACATTTAGAATTAATTCTGAAGTAGTTCTGAGAATGTTTAATTCAGCTGTCATAACAGCGTTGAATTCTAGCGAATCTGGGGCTTTTGCATGCTTTGCACAAAGGAAATCCCCAATATTAAGTACAACCTCTAAAACTATCAATCCTCACTCAACAACCTCTAAAATCTGAACAAAAAAATTGTTATTGATTCTGTTCGTATACGATAATTCGTACAGTAGCATCAAATACATGCACAAGACCAAGTGAGCACATCTTGAAGTGAAAATAAATCAACGATGGAACTTTAGAAGTCTTATAAATATAAAAAAAATTTCCATATTAAGTAACAAATGCATTTAGAAACTTTACAAACTTATATAATAAATCAAGAAGAAAAAAAACCAATTAACAGCCTTTGCTTAAATATCAGCCTCTTGTAAGCGCTTAAAGCCGACATGAAAGTTTTTTCGATTGTTTAATTTTTGTATAAAAAAAATGAGAGAAGAAATTTATTTTTACATTCTTAAAAGTATGTACTGCATACGTAAAAAAATCAGCATTATTAAAGTTTTGTTTTTGAAAAATGATAAATTATAGCATACAGAATCGAATGAGAAACTTATTTTTAACAAACATTCATTATGCATGAGAGGAGTAGATATAAATATATTCTAATTTTATTCAATAGACAGTGATAGCTCCTGATGATAAGCACAGATTATGTGTGCTTATCGCGCCCTCACATCCTCATCTCCTCAAACATTAATTAATGTAAGAAAAAAAACAGTCATTAAATGAAGAAAAAGGGAAATCTCTTAAGCTGTAGAAAATAATAATAATAATAATTATAAAAAAAGAGAAATGTGATTAAAAACTGCATCTGAAAAAAAAATCTATTAAAAATCAACTAAAATAATAAAAAATAGAAAATATGGATTTATTTTACTTCAATTTTGAAATTTCAGGCTAATTTTGTTGAATTTGTAGGGTTTTATACGGTTTTTGAGAAAAAGTACGTTCAAAAACATTTGTAGGGTTTTCGACGATTTTTCCAAACATTTGTAAGGTTCTAGAACAAAAAAGCATTTGTAGGGTTTTCAAAAATGATAAAAGTTTGAAAACCTTACAAATGTTTACAAAGAATTTGTACGGTTCTGAATTGAGAATTTGTATGGTTTCAAAAATTTCAAATATTTTAAAACCGTTAAAAGTTATGAATAATATTGTTCACAAAAAATCATAGCTCAAATAAAAAACAGTACAGCAGCAAAAAAAAGCTTAATCTCCTTAAATTTAAATTAAAATTTTTATGAAAAATTTATTTAAGTTAATTTCATCCTTGCTGACATCATCGTATAATCAATATCAATTATCTCCGTCTCATCTCTTTCTTACAAAAAAATATATAAAGATTTAATTTAAACTAAATACATGAAATGCGTAACTACACGAGGATAAGTCAATTAATCAAACTAAAATACTTTCAGTAGTCGATATTTCGTCACTGAGGGAACTTTCGGTAATCATGTCAGATTCAGGATCAATCATTCGATTGAGATTTGATGCGAGGGAGAAGTAATTGTTTAATTTCCATTGATTGTTTAATTCCACGACTTCCAATGCCTGCTTGACTCCTTGTGTTGACTTTTCAAATTCTTTTGCCTTTTTCGTCACTAAATCCTTAAGATCAGTCAGTTCTTTCTGTGTTGACATTTGCTCGGCAAGTGGTTTGATGTAGCGAGTGAGACGTGATGTGTCTGGGAACAAACTAGATGAAAATGGAGAAATTAAAATAGATTTACATAAATCCAGTTGGATTAAAAAATTCAAAAACTCACGTCGAGTAAATGTCATCAATGCGGTCAAAGAAGAAGTTTCTAGCCAAATGGAATCCAACTTCATCACGAGCAACTCCACCGAAAACAATGCTTGCATCCTGCTTACGAACCAACGTCGAATTCAACGACCATTCCAAGTAACGGCTCAATATCCATTGTTCTTTAGCACATGAGAGTGCTGATATAATCATAGACTTTTCAGCACCAACATTACTATTAACATAACGTTGCCACAAGAATTTCCACTGCTTCTCGTTACCATTACGAACGGCTGTACAATAGATACATGGTCTCAAATTGAGAGGAATACTAAATGAGTGTGGAAAAAATCATGCATGAATGTTAATCAAAGTAATTATGAGGCATGAATCAATTTATACTAACGGATTAATGTGATCAGGTTCAGTTTCCACCATCCATGAATTGAAATACTCTACAGAGCGTTTTATACAATCGCTGACGTCTAACCGGCACGACCTAAACAGAAAAGTTATAAATTAGTGTAAACATAGTCTATAATAAAAAATGGAAGCGCATTTTCCTTAGGAAATTAAAATTAATCAAAATAAAAATAACTGTCGAAAAATATTTGAAAAATAACGGTCAAAAAATATTTGAAAACTAGTTGTGACAAATGGACAGACAGACAATCTAGCCCATACTCTTTGTGAAAATGCGCTAAAAATCAGTTATAAAATTGTAAAAACATTTGAATATTAATTAATTACCATCCACAAATCATGGCTTGATGTTTAACTGCATGAAGTTCAGATGAATCTGGAACAGTGCTTATTCCGCCAAGTCTTGCATAAATTGGCTTGAGAATGTGACGCATGTAAGCCTTAAAGACACCATAAAGTGGAGATCTCAATAAAAGGCGATTGACAATTCTTAGGTTATCTAATGCAGCCTTCCATGGAATATATTCACTTTCTCTTTTCAAATAATTAATCATATCTAGCGCAATTCCATAATCTTGTCGTCCGACCCACGCTAGGTCCATAGCATCATCAATTAATTGAGCTCTATTGATAACATTAATTGTATTGTAATCCTCGCTATTTAATGTCTCAACGAGCAATTTGTAGTTTTGTTCGTCATATTTGACTTTATAAAGGCCAGCAAGTTGAATGTTGAAAATTATCCAATTTTTTTCGTCTGGGAGGTTTTCGATTTTCTTCTCAGCTGCTTCCTTATCTTTGTTACATGTCATCCAGTCTTGTGCCTATTAATTAAATTAATTAAAAAATATTGAAATTTAACGGACTTTTTGGATTTAAAAATTTAACGGTTTTTTGTAATTTGAATTTTTGGATGCATTTTTTCAAAATTCAAAAAATCGTTATATTTTGAAATTTTCAAAATTCTTGACTTTTGAACCGAACAAAACTAAGCAGCTAGCTTAATATTCATATGAGCAATCAGTAAGTTGTCAATGAAAATAGATAATCAAGTTCAGTCAACCATTAAGCAATATAACTGTCGAATTATTGTGAAAATTATCATAAAAAATATTTACTCACAGCAGCACTTGTGAAATTCTTGTTAATGCTATCAGTATAAGTCAATGGAATCCACCAGCACGAGTTTAATTCACTTCTCGGTGTATAACGATCAGAAACATATCTTGATTGAGTTAACGTAGCTGAATTTGTATCATAATCACGTACAACTTCAATGACTGGATATCCAACTTGCAAAGTCCATGAATCCATAATGTCTTTAACAGAAAGTGATCTTGACAGAGATTGTTCCTCATGTGAACTTTCTGTTAAAGAGTCCCATAAATCATCTTGTAGCGTATTATCATATTGGTGCTTTTTTAGGTAATTCGAAACGCCAAAACGGAAACCTCTTTCACCCAAAAATTTATGGCACATTCGAATGACGACTGAACCTTTTGAATAGCTTATAGCATCAAAAATTTGTGAAATTTGATTTGGATGGCCAATTGTGACTGAGACTGGGTGACTGGATTTAAGTGCATCAACTTTAAAGATTTCCAAAGTATTGTCAACAGATTCTTCATCAAATGACTTCCATTCTGGATGTAAATGTGCAACACCCAAACTAGCAACATAGGTGGCAAATCCTTCATTAAGCCACAAGTCAGTCCACCAACGCATAGTAACTAAATTTCCAAACCTAAATTTTAAATTTGTGTCACAAAATAATCGAGAAAATGACTAAAAATCTACAAACCATTGATGAGCAAGTTCATGGGCAATGACCTCAGCTACGCGATGTTTAGCTGATAATGTTGATGCATTAGCTTGATATAATAAAGCAGTTTCACGGTAAGTAATTAAGCCCCAATTTTCCATAGCACCGGCTGAAAAGTCTGGCACGGCAATCATGTCAATTTTTGGAAGTGGAAATTTAATTTGGAAATAATCTTCGTAGAATTTCAAGACTTTTGGACCGACATCAGCTGCATAGTCGACTTGATTCATTGCCTCTCGTCGTGCATAAATTCTAAACGTAACATCATCCTTCATGCTGACTTCCTTATACTCAAAATCCGAGACACAGTACGCGACCAAATATGTGCTCATTTTAACAGATGTCTCAAATGTGTCCATAACAAAGTCTTGAATGCTTTCAACAGCCTTTGTTTCCTTCAGCGGCATGTTACTCAAGGCACTGTACATTTTATGATGTGCGAGTGAAATATCAAATGTTGCTTTCATTTCAGGCTCGTCGAAACACGGAAAAGCTTCACGTGCGTGCGTTGCCTCAAATTGTGTTACTGATAGCCATCTACATGGAAAGGAATTAGCAGAATAATAATGACAGTAATTAGACATGTGATGGTTCCATTAAAGCTAACACGAGGTCATTCACAGCAGTTACTTACACTCGTTTCTTGAGTTCCTTGTCATAATACGAGCTTCTGTAGTATCCAATCAAATCGGTGTCTAGAGTGCCTTCAAATGGAATTTTCACGACATATTTTCTGAACTTTGATAAAATCTTTTGTGGATAAATCATCAGGAAATCATGCTTTGGCATAAATTCAGCATTTCTTATTTTTAAAGCCTCATTCTCCGAGATCTCAGTCAATTCAATTTTCTTCGTATCAATTGTTAAATTCTTTGCGTGTAGTGTTATATTATCACAAAACTCATTTACATTTAGCTGAAATGAGAGAGATAGAGGAATTAGAAGAGATAATTCAATTACATGAATTGCATAATAACAAGTTTTTTATGCATAAATGCATGATGTTATTTTTATCGTTGCCGGATTGTTGTGAAAAAATAATAATGTTGAAAACTTGTTTTTCAGTTAGTCACATGGCTGAGACTGTTTTAGATGGAATAGCACAGTTTAATGGCTCACTTTCGATTTATAGAGTCATATTGTTAATGCAATGGAGAAATAGAATTGCAATGGAATCGATATTCAGCTGCACATTTAAGCTACTAGAAGTTTCATTTTAGTTCTGGAACTTTATTACGAAGATTATTAGTTTGTAGAATTTTTAACGGAAATTTTAAATTTGAATTTCGCGTCATTTTTTGCATCTTTTTATTATCTCGGTAAATTATTTAAAATTAAAATGACCGTTAATTATTTAAACTTCAAATGACAGTTTTTTTGCACATTTCATTAAATCTTAAAATCAATTTTTAGATTTCAAATGTGCAATAAATGCATCAATAACGGAAAAATGAAGTTAATAATGCACAAATAAACAAAATTACCTACGCTACATTACACAAAATTAAGGTATAAATTTTCGGTTTCAATTTGTGGTCACAGAACTGACCTCACTTTAAATTATCTGACATTTATATCTAGCTATTAGCTCGTGAGCCAACAAATCATTTTAATTTGTAGAAACAAATGTCAGGCATCGATTTGCAATTTAATTAAAAAATTTATTTATAATGAATTTTGAGAATTTGCAAATTACATGACGAAGGTAAAGTAAGCCATACAGCAGCATGTGACAAAAATGGCACAAGCTAATGAAAAAAAAACTGAGAAATGCATTAGAAATTAAATAAATATGTAATGAGATTGAATTATTAATAAATTGAAGGCAATAGACAGCAGACATGACAAAAACATGACATGGGTAAGGTAAAAAACGAACTTGATTATTACTAAATAGAAATGGGGCTTAACATCGTATAATAAATAAGAGCAAATAATCTTACAGTGATTTCAACGATTCCACGAAAAGTAAATCCTTCGGAATCATTAAGGTGCGTGAAAATCTCCACTTTATAATTTTCAGGAGTTATGGATGTTGGTAGTCGATAGTTGTCGTAAACAGCTGGCTTGCCAACTTCTTGAGATTCATCTCCGCTATCTTTTGGATACGCACAAACAGAGTTGTTAATGATAAATGCAAACAAGACTAAACATTTGAGAATTTGCAGCATTTTGGAGATGTCTATAATAAATTAGAATAAAGAATGAATTAAAACCTAAAAAAGCGTAAACTTTGTAGAGCGAAAAGTCGCAATACATTTCGATTGTCATCAATTGACTAAGTGTCTTGATATTTACAACAAAATCATAAAATCGTCGTTAATATTCATAAAAAAATCAATTTAAAATTCACACACATCTTGATTTTTCATTATCGAGGTCAATAGCAATGAGGGTTGATGAACGACGCTTCAATATCAATATGCAAAATCAAAATGGACCTTGACAAAAATCGTTTGATCATGAGTTAAGTTTCAAATTTTTAACGGTTTATGACATTTTGAATTTTTTGAATAAAAATTTTTGTCAAAATAAAATTCAAAAATATTTTGACGGTTATAAAAAAATCCAAATTTTTTCGGCACAGCCCCAAATACCAAATATAAAGTATGATCTTGAAAATATTGCGTAAAAAATAATAATTTAAATTCTCAATCACATTCAATAAGTCATTCGGGAGGTTCAATGCTAAATGTATTGACGGAATTGAGAATTGACTTTCTTTTGATTAGACTGAGAGTCTATTCAACGTCACATTTAATCGGAAATTTAAAACTGTTATTACGGAGTTTTTATACACAGAATTCCCATGAGAAATACTAGATTCTCACATTCCACCTAATAACACGAAAGTTTATTGTCCTTATAAAAATATTTTGATGCTATTCGGTCAGTCATAGAGAATGAGATTTTTACTGTTGCTTTTTTGGCGCCTTTGTGAAGAAAAACAGCTTAAAATACACTTTGTACGACTGGATCGGTGCTATTGAGTCACTTCTACGACTTAATGTTTTAGAAAATCGTTAAATTTTAAATTTTTGAAAGCCGTTAGAAATTTAAATTTTTGAAAGCCGTTAGAAATTTAAATTTTTGAAAACCGTTAAAAGTTTGAATTTTAAAAAGCCGTTAAATAATGAAATTTGAGTCTTTGCACATGAAAATGAGACTCACGAATTTTTTAGTTTTGGCTTAATAAAACCAAGAATCTGCATCAAAACTATGACATATTATATATTTTCGGAAAGCTCTTGATTTCAGCTATATGAATTTGTAAAGTAAACTTAATTATATTAACAAGGGTTGGAACTCTGAGGGTTTGAAACTGTTGAACTACATACAATTTGGTACGACACACTGTGTCCTGATCTTTAAAGTAAATAACTATATATTAGGTGAATTAGATTAACCAAACAACATTCTAATAAACAACAGAGAGATTTTTTAGTTATCCTTCACTGATTTCTTTTTATGAGTTATCAAACCTTGCTAATATTTTAATCATGCCTAAATTAAATTTAATATAACTTTTGATCAGGTTATCCAATTTTGATGATTTAAACGGTTTTTAACATATCTTTGTAAGGCTAATAAAGAAAATGTATGCATACATTAGCATAGCACCAATTTGATATTTTAAGCCACCGTTGAAAATTTACATATTTTTAGGCATTTTTAGGTTATTGATTTTTAATGATTTTGGCTCTTTCACTGTCAAAATTAATTGGAAATGTAATTTACATAATAGATTAATTGAAAATCTATGACAATCAGTGAAAAAAGTAACTAAATTCAATAAAAACTGAAAATCTTTAATGAACAAAATGTTCCAATTTCCAATATTAGCAAGGTTTGATAACTCATAAAAAGAAATCAGTGAAGGATAACTAAAAAATCTCTCTGTTGTTTATTAGAATGTTGTTTGGTTAATCTAATTCACCTAATATATAGTTATTTACTTTAAAGATCAGGACACAGTGTGTCTTACCAAATTGTATGTAGTTCAACAGTTTCAAACCCTCAGAGTTCCAACCCTTGTTAATATAATTAAGTTTACTTTACAAATTCATATAGCTGAAATCAAGAGCTTTCCGAAAATATATAATATGTCATAGTTTTGATGCAGATTCTTGGTTTTATTAAGCCAAAACTAAAAAATTCGTGAGTCTCATTTTCATGTGCAAAGACTCATTTGTCGATATACAAAAATTTCATGCTAACTTATTTTATGCACAATAATTTGCTTATTTCTGCTATAGAAATGCGCTAAAATCCCTCGATCAATAACAAGATGACTTCATTCGTTTTATTATTAAAACGAAATGGAAATCGTTCACTAATAAATGTCAAACTCTTATTTTGTTTAAAACCGGCTTCATAAATTTGCACATTTGCATATTTTTACTTTTATTCTTTCTTTCTTCCTTTCTTTTTCACCCAAATAAACTTCGAAACAGTTAATAATTCTCTTCTTACATCCGAAAACGTATTTTTTTATGCTCGATCAGACGTTTGTAACATAATTTCACACAATCTACAGACCTTTTTGCAAATGCTGCACGGAGAAAATTAATTTTGCAAATTTAATGAATGTTTAATTAATTTCCACTTCTTCTTGCTAATCACACACTAAAACAAAATAATTTTCAAATCACTAATTACACAGATTGTCTACGTTGCTACTTCGTATCCATCTATCTCTCCACACTCACTGATTACAGGCAACTGATTGTTTTTTCTTGTAGTTCAACTTAATTTATAGTAAGCTTTACTTATGTTTTTGCTTCTCTTTTGGGAGTTTTTTTGAGATATTTTCTTTTGTATATTTGAGAGACTTTCGTGAGAGCAAAATGTAAATTTTTACATTGAATTGAATCTCTGGATGATTGATGGATGTATGGAAATGCTATCTTTCACTCTATTTTATCACTTAATTAATTAAATGATATGAAAATTAGAAGGTTTAAAGCAGTTTAATAAATTAAAAACAATATCTCTGCCGAGAATTTCAGAATTTAATGTGCAATTAAAAATATTCAGCAGGTAAATTTATACGCAACGAGTTTTGGCGTTGAAAATTAGCTTATTGACTGTATCTCCGTAGACCTAAAAAGCTTATGAGCGATGACACAAATTAATTTACGATTACCAAAATTCTGTATGTTAATAGAGATATTTACAGCATGAAGAAAGGTAGAGCTACTTTAAATTTGCATTTTATCTTCTTCAAATTATGCAAATGAGTAATTAAATAGCATGCAAAAGATTTAATTTACCGTAAAATTCACACTTTTGATAAATAACTTTCGATTAAAAATAATTAAAAAAAGAATGACTACTTTGATCTTGTTTTTTTGGTCAAAACAAGTAAAATTGCACGTAAATGTTGTAATTTTGAGATGACTGGCTGAAGCGCATTTGCAGGTGACTTTATTTTTTATGACCTGATAAATGCTCTATATAGGTTATAAAGCTTATAATGTCCAAGGGTAAAGGGTGTGTCCCCTGTCACAAATAGTGCTCCACTGCTGCAGATCATCTTCCTTCTAACTTTATAAACGAACGCCCCTTAACCTAAAATTACTTACCCGTTATACAGAAACATACATCTGACATACTGAACTGTTTTCTTATAAATAAATCACATATTATTATTGTTGCAATAAAGATGTAATACATTCAGTTCCTGAAATCATGAATGGTCTGTGGGGTCGTTTACTTATAACGTAACACTTTTCAGGGGGGAGCGGAGGGAATTTTTAGAAAATATTACAATTTTTAAGGAGAGTGACCCCTTAAGACCTTCATCAAAATTGAAATTTATAGACTCATTCCTTGTCACAAAAATATCCTTTGTATGGGGTATCACACAGCTCTGGAACCCCTATCCCCCTTAGTGTTAGACGTCATAAGTGAAAATCCTTGAAATCATCAAAATAGCATTAATCAATTAATATAAGTAGCATAAAATATCTCAGAGATTATGTAAAGGAAGTTGAGTCACTTAAAATACCGAAAAGTGAGAAACAAAGAGCATTAAGCAGTCATGCCCACGTGCTTTAATTTTCATTTAATTTTCTCATCTTTCATTTAAATTAAATTATTTTCTAAACTTAATTTTTAATATTTTTCAATTTTAACTTGAACTTTATGAACTAAATTCCTCGAAAATCCTTTTAAAAGTTATTAAATATTCATTATTAATCCGATTTATTCAATAAAATAATAAAAATAAAATTCCACATAAAGCTGAACTTTCCGTTAGCAATTTAAATTTGAATTTGTAAACAATCTAGTACGTTTGGTGCCAAATTATCTCATCGAAAATTTTTAACAGTGTAAAAGTTGTCGATGAGACTTACAAAGCTCGTTCGTATGCAATTTTATATCACGAGGCAAAATATTTTGACTTCTCAAGGCTAGAGAACATAGAAATCGATAGATAGACTATCACAGGCTTGTGCAAATAGCATTAATTATACAACAAATGAATGTTATTGAATGAAAGGTAAAAGGTAGTTTTGTCTAGACATGAAATGTCCTGAAGCTTTGTAATTTGAGAAAGGTTATTAATAATTACTTTTGAATATTTTCCAACTGTATCCTTCTCGGAAAATTTTGTTATTATTTCAACAGGTGGAAAAGTTAAAGTTATTGATTCAATAATTTCTATACCCTTTTCTCATTTTTGTTGTAGCTTTTGAAGTTTTGAATGATTTTCAATCATATTTAGGTCTTATTTGCTGAATCGTCTGGTAGCATTCTACTGTACGGAGAGCTCTCAATTTGAATATGTGCATTGTTCTAGTAAAAATCCAGTTCAAGCATTAATTAAAAAATCAAGCCTAATTAGTATATAAACAAAGAAGAGATTTATCCACTTGCATAATTAACAATACCTTTCCATAGAAATCAGGACTGACGAACAAATAGATTCGGTTTCTATTTTTGTATCGATAGACTGCTTAGTTACAGCAAAATATAGCCTTAAGTAATCCTCAAAAAATGCTCTTACCGTAAAAGGTGAAATTTCAGTTAATATTTTCACCCACTTCAATTCTATGCTTTCAAATGTCAGTTATTAAACATGTTGATGCTTCAAAAATGGATGTGCAACATCTTCGTTGCTATCTCCGATTTATAAATATGGTATGACAAATAATCGTATCTTTTGCTATGGAAGACTAAGAACTAAGGAGGTAGGAATGAGGTTAAATGGATGATTAAGGCGCATTTTTTAATGTTGCACATTTTAACGTCTTTCTAAAATTCAAAAATTAACGGTTTTCAAAAATTCAAAATTTAACGGTTTGTCAAAATTCAAAATTTAACGGCTTTCAAAAATTTAAAAATTTCTTAATTTTCAAAAATTCAAAATTTTAACTGTTTGTAAAAATTACTTCATAATTCATCAAAAATGTGCTAGAAAGTGACTCTATGCCACGTCAGTTCAGTAAAGTATGCTTTTAAACATCATTGCTTTTAGGGAAAAGTGATATCTCTTCCTGTTCATTCTATTTCATCCTAGATGTGTTCATGGAAGTATAAAGTAGGATAAAGGAGAAGAAATAAATAAAATAATTTTTTTTTTCAAAGAAAATGTTGAAGAGCCTCAAGCATGAAAATACAACAAACAGAAAAAATATATTTCACACAAATTTTACTGGTTTTCTCGTTTCTTACATCTCTTTCAGCATAATTTTTCCTTAAAGCTCTGCTGTGTTCATAAAAAAATTTCTCGCTTTTCGTGCACATTTCTCTGAGATTAAAATAATTTTTTCTTTTTTTCCTTTTTAACATTTTTTTTGCATATGTTTTTGTGTGCTGGAAATGTCAGTCATGATAATCTGATGAGAGGTGAATAAAATTAAATATTCACCTTTCATTTTTTTGTTATTTAACATCCCACTCGATGCAATTCTTCAAATGAAAAGAGTCTGCAGTAATGAAAAAAACAAAATAAAAATATTTAAAAAAGTTTAATGTGGAAGAAGAAATGAAGAGCAACGGGCGAAGTAAAAATAAAATTAATTTTATATCCCTTAGGGGTTATACCAGGTTATATCCAACAACTGCTGAAAAATAACAGAAAAGGAGCAAAAAAGGTCAGTGCAAAAGAAATTCTTCAATTGAAAATTGTTTTCCTCTGAATTTTTGGAGTTATCCATTCAAAAGCAACCCGAACAGCATGTGTCTGTTTAACCATTTGACCGGAATCTCAAGAACACAATAAATTTTTTCACCATATTGATTTAAATAATGGAAGAATAAGGAACCTTTTAAATTGGGTTGGATAGTTTTGAAATTTTTGTAGTCTTTCATTCGTAAAAGATGGAGAAAAGGATGATTCTAGATGCTTTTCAAGCAAATTTCACTTTGTTTTGAGTGTTTATTGAATTCTCATAAATATTCAAAAATAACTGTCAGTAAAAATTCAAAATTACATTTGAGTGAAGAGAAAATTCAAATTTTTCTTAGCCGTTGGAATTTAAATTTTAAAAATCCGTTAACTTTTGAACCATGCAGGATGTAGGATGAATAAGAGAATGATGACTTCACAAAAAAAAATTCTTTTTTCTGCCTTTTTAGAAGGATCAAAGTCAGGACGAAAAGAATTTTTTTCTGTGTAAAGACAAGATGAATTTAAAAAAGTGTACATAGGTAGGAAGATGGGTAAAGAGATATGAAGAAGTTTAAGTTTACTTTCATCACATTGTTGAGTGGATTCTTCTATACACAGATATTTCCTTAAAGCATGCCACATACACAAAAGGATATTTGAGTAATTTTATGATACAAGAGCATGCACGATAAATCGATCAGCATGTACTAAACAGCAGTAGACACGTAGCTAGATGAATGAAGAACTTTGACTTACCGGAAGGCATTCTTTATTTCACGATACATCTCTCTGCTGTGCTTGTAGAAATTCTTCATAAATGCTCCAATTTCATCTTAATAGACTCGAGTGTAGTGTACTGAGATGGAAATATTTTCCGCAAAAAAATGATATAAAGGAATCGAATCGATATGGAAAAATACAATCGCAATGCCTCGAGTGCTAGAAATAGCATTAAATCGATCTAGAATTTTCTTTTTCATTCACGACAAACACGAACGAATGATTTAATTTGTTTTATTTATCCGGGTTTATGATTTTAGCTTGCTTTCTAGAGACTGAATTGAAGTCGTTCCTCTTTGTTTGACTTATTGGTTGTGTATCTACCGTGAGTGAATGAGAAATTGTTTGAATTATTTGCTTCTTTTAAAATTTAAAAGGAAAAGAAAACGTGACTATTAAGTTGGACATTTGTCCTGTTTGTGTATTGAATCATTGTCCATTTAAGAGGTTTTTGAGAACGGAATCTTAAAGTATTGAGCATGTGGCACGTGATTTGATGAGAATTGAGAATTTTTAAGATTTTAGGAGGGTTTATGGTCGTTCTGATACTCTTTCTATAGTTCCAATCATTAAAAATTGACACAATCGAAAGTATTACCAGGAAATAAATATCTTGACAGACATGTCCACAATCCCACACACATTTTTTTGTGCATTAACTCAAGTGTCATCTTATCAGCCTTCCTACTTAATAATTACCTTTTTCAATTTTTTTAAGGACATCAGAGACTACATATTATGAGCATTACCATCCCACCCAACACACTTGTCTACAAACATCATAAATGGATCGAATTTGAAAAGAATTCGAGAAAAATCCACTTGTGTCACAAACTCGTGTCTTTCCTTACCCTAATGCCTTAGATATGGATATAAAATTAAAGGTCATAACTTACGCTCGATATTTTTATGTATTTGCGTGTTTGATAAGAGGACTTCTTATATCGAGGAAAATGGAGATGTTTTTTTTTGAATTTTCCTACATGACATGAAGAGGCTTCCATAAATGTTTATCAAACATCATTTTTTGATGGCTCGCACACCATTGAGAATAAATAGAATAGAAAATTTGTTTATTTATTCCATCCTACGCCATGATCGAGCTTGACAGGGGTGTAATAAGGATTTATGGGGGTCAAATGGAAGACTAAGGCATGATAATGTTATGGATGTCATCTCCAAAACAGATTTTGTTCCCCAAAAATCAGAATTTCTCAACTTGTGTGTCACGGAGCTACCCTAAATCTTGGTACCCGTCACATACCACGAGCCCAGTCGTCTTCCACTTGAATTTCTACGCTACTGACTAGAGCCTTGCCAGAATTTTACAAAAAAGTCACTCTGTAATATCCATACAGCCGTTCCATCTATGAAAATTTTTCTGAATTTACCCTTAAATCCACACATGTGTATACTAGTCTATGCATGCATGTGCCAACCATTGAATGTCAAGTTTAGCGTATTTTATAGTTATATCATATGTCTCTATTGATATTGTTGATGCTTTACTTCAACTACACCATGCTGATAGCATATTTAATGATTCTTTTTGTCCCCAACTGTAACTGCTGCTCTGATATGACAATGGAAATAAAGTTGACTTTAACATGGCAAAAAAAGAAGAAAGATAAAAATTTCCATTCCAAAAAAAGAATTGTGTCATGTACCGTTCCTGTATCATTTGTATGATGAATGAAGCAGGTAAAGTGTTCCTTTTTCGATTACAAAAATGTCACAAAACGATGTGTTCCTCGAATGATTAAAAATAAGAGTAAGATGAAAATCACTCAAAACTGAAAGGAAGAAGGAATAAGAAGAACTTTCCACAATTTATCATCTCCATAAGAACTCTTTATTCTGACACATTTGTGCATGCATTAGTAAAGCCGAGAGTGATTTCCCAAGAGTACGAATTATTAATCTCAGTGACACGTACCAAATTTGTACACATAAGCGTATACGCATGATGCCTCATTTTCCTCTAGATTTTCAATTTTGACGAAATTTCTCGCAAGCTTAGGCATGCACGATTTGTTTACCGAGCGTTTAGCAATTTTTATAAGATTAAAGGTCCTTCCATTAAAGATTTTTTTTTGGTATATTTTTATTATTCAGCATGAAATGTTTCGAATGGATGCATCAGATTGAATGTAAATCCTTTCACTCTGCCGATTAAGTATTGATTTTGTAATGTTTATTTACGTAATGCTCAACAAATTTCAACGGTTTTTAAAAATTCAAAATTTTAACGGTTTTTAAAAATTCAAAATTTTAACGGTTTTTAAAAATTCAAAATATTAACGGAATCTCAAAATTTTAGCAGAATTTCAAATTTAAAATTTTTAACGAATTTTATACAAACTGTCAAAATAAAGCATGAAGTTCATTGCTCCACAAACTCTTGCACCTTAAATCCAATCAACGACTTGATTACTCTAAATTCATTTTACAACCTTAACGAATTATTTCCCCTCATAACATTTAAAAGTTCTCAAGTTTCGAGCACTTAAAGCCTGCGTAGGTATACGAATCATTTCAACGCAATAGCATTAACTCTCACCTTCATTTCACATTTAATATTTAATAGCAAACAGCAGGGTCATAAGGAAAAAGGAGCATTGAATGGAGCCACAAGAAGAAAAGCTTCAGCATGAAAAGAAGAAAACATTAAAAGCTTATAAATATTTACAAAAGCTTTTAAAATGAACGTAAAATAATGCCAATAAATGTCAGTGAGGTTTAAACTTTTCTTTTTCCTTCCTTATGCCGATGGTTTTTACTGGGACTTCCATAACAAAGTTGAAAGATTGAAAATATTCCTTTTTTTGTTGATGTCTTAAAGTTGGAATTTTGTTGATCAAACAGAAATATAATTAATATTGTTTATCGTTCAAAGCAGAAGTGTTGTGACGTCTATGCGTTGCTCAGCTGATGTTAGTCAATCATAAATTTAAGTTGTTAATGGTATTGCTGAAAAACTGTCAAAATATCTTGAAAAATAGAAAATCTCAGCACATTCTTAGAATTTTACTAACAGCGTAAAAAATTATGAAATTTAATTAAGCAGGGATGAATATGATTTCAATTACTTAATCCCCTCTTTTTTCACATTTAACCTTATTAAATCTTTAAAAATTTAGAAGTTTTTTATGCGGATTTCCACTTTTTTTTGTTTATTTCGCTTTTTATTGTAATTTTTTTGTTGACGCTAATTACATTTATTGTGTAATTACCGCAGCTTCAATGGTGTTTTCTTTTAAAATTAAGTAATCATTGAACTTTTCTCATTATTTTTAAGAAGATTTTTAAGAACCTAATGATGACTTATGAGATTTTATTTTATTTTTCACATTTATTGATATCAACAGCATCAATATACTAATTAAGATCTTAAATAACTCTTGGATCATCACTTCGCTGGCTATATCAGGGGCGTATCCAGAATTTTTTTTTGTATAGACGTGAAAATTTAGAGGTGTTTTTGGTTTTTTATTAAAAAAACCATAGCAAATAAAAAAAAAACCCCCTAAAAGGGGGGTTTTGACCCCCAAACCCCTACCTGAATACGCCTTACCTTAGTCATTTCCTTACCTTAGTTGCAGTACTATATCAGCTTAAATACTAAGTGCAGGTATCTAATGGGGTTCCTTACGAACATGCTATTCATTAAGATTTTGTGCAGGACAGTGTGAAATCTGCATTAAAAAATGATTTTAAATAAAAAATCTTCTTGTTCCTGAAAACATTCTCGCAAAATTCATCGAAGGATCTGATTTGGTGAAATTTATGTAATTTTTAATGAATTACACTTACAGTTATTTCTACGTATGGAAGTCGTTTGTTATCCCTTTTTATCATCCAGTTTTGTTTGTGAATGGGCAATTCGAAAAGCACCACACGGAATAATAATTCTTTTTTATTCTGTAACTTATGAGGCGCTACAATGTAAGAGTACTGATGCTTGTTTTAGCGAGGAATTTTTACGATTGAGAAGAAAAGGTTTTTTCTTTTGTTTTCCTGTTACATTTTTGCTTGATCGTATTTTATTTTTTTATTCGTACATGAAAAATTCTTACATAAAACATAAGGACAAGAACAAAAGGAACAACCGAAAAAAAAATTAAGTGAATGTCAAAAGTGATAAAATTTTTGTACTTTGACGTTTTTATGGATGAAAAAAAATTTTGCCTGAAAACTTTTACAAAAGAACATAAGCAGAACTGACATTTGGCAAGCGAGACATCAAAGATAATGACCATGTTTCCATCTTTAGTACGGTTATTCTCATCCACTTCGTTTTCTTTGCTTATTGTTATTATAATGGTGCTTTATTTCCTCACTCTCACACTCACTTTAGTTCCACACTTTTATCTCTTAGTGTCGATGGAGAAATAACCAGAAAATATAGTACATGAAAAAAACAGAAAGCTACCAACAACCACATCCGTTAACAATTTTCATTGTGAAAGCAAAGCATGTAAAAGCTGACACATTTTGTTCCGAATGTGCACACAAAGTTCTATTCTCTCTTTTTTGAAGTTTTCCTCTGATCATCAGAGTCTGATGTGAATGTGTGATTATCTTCATTTCGTCTGTGTTGGCTAATTTTGTTAAAAAGGACGGAAGTGTTTTGCCTTTGTTGGATTAATTTGGTAGATCGAGAGTGATAGAGGGATATCACAGCACAGTAAGAGGCAGTACATTTTCTATATTCATTCTTTATGATTTTCTGCACTAATTTGGTAATAATTCTTGAATTAACGGACTTTTGAGATTTGAATTTTCTCATTTATTTAAAATAAATGTAGTTTTTCTCCCCTTCTGTTTACATTTTGTCCATGACACTTTAAATTTACTGATTATTGTTAAAATTGATGCTGGAATTGTTTAGCGTTAAGCAAATACTCTAAGCAGACTCTCTAATGCGCTCAAATCAGCCGCAAACTTAGACAACACTCTTTCTTTTATTTTATCATCATTCTATGTGTTCTTCTTTCCTTCATATTTTTCGACTAACCTAACCTTTTTCACTTTTTTTCTTTCTTATTTCTGTTACAGATGATGATGGCAACAAATCCACAGGAGTGTGGGAACTTTTTTATTCAGCATTTTTTCCTTTCACATTTCATTTTTTCATTTGTTTGATAAAACTTTTATAGAGGAATAGAACAAATGGAGAAATTGAGTAAAATAATAGAAAATGAAAGTTTGTTATTTGAAGAAGAACGAAGGATGACAAGGATTATTGAGATAATGAGGACGTCTGATATTTGTCGTTTCATATTTTATCAATTTTGTCATTTTAAAGATGATGGAGTTGGAAAAAATTGGTTATTGGATTGGAAGTAATCTAGGATGTTTGTTGTTTGAACTTAGACATGGATATTTTGGGTAGAAGCCTACAGTTCCACTTTAGAGATATTTCTTCTTGATGCCAATATGAATTTCTTGCAGCTGGACATCATTCAGAGAAAAATTGGATATCTATCAATAACAATGAAACAGTATTCTTAGACTCAGCTGGATTTGGACAGCATCTTTTTTGAAGCATCGGCAAAACTTTTGATTGTTATTGAATCTGACACTTTTCTACCAGTTTGATACCCAAATCCTCATCATGCTAATTCACCAAATATACATCCCAGGCTGTAATAAAGAGCTTATTAGGTTCTAATTTGTTTAATATAATCGACTCCTTCAATCCGTTTAGAAATATTCCAAACGTGTAATATCATCATGTACACAGCACAACATCTCATTTAAAACAACAATAAAAACTAATAGAGACATAAAAGTCTTTAGCAAAAATTTCAATTAGTTCCGGATTGAGGAGAAGAAAGCTTTAATTTCCCGGAACAACTTACATTTATGAACGTACAAGACCCAATAACATAACAACTCGGAAGAGGAAAGGAAAAAAATGTTTAAATGTAATTAAAGATCTGTTCCTTTATTCCTTTGAAATTTATAATACTGACCTTTTATGTTATGAAATCATTTTTCCGTTCCTTTTTCTCCAACATGAACGAGAAAAGGCTGGAAAACAGAAAGCTACACGACAAAAGGGCAGGGACTCAGAAAGGGTTTATTGTTGCCCGGGGTAAAATTTCATTTTCATGCTATATTTCCATTGAATCCAGTTTTAATTCAAATTTAATTACTTTCTGTGTGTGTCACTCAATCGTGTAGCCCTTTCCTTGCTACGTTCCTAGTCGAAAGGGTCAAAAACACGGGAAAAGGACAATAAAAAAGAAAATCCCCAATTAAATGTCATCATTTAATAATCTCGCAGTGCAACAATGTAGAATGGAAATAAATATCAGAAAAGACATGACGGAGAGAGAAAAAAAATCTTGCGGGTATTTAAATGAGGAATCTTGAATAAGAAAACAAAAGTCCTTACATTATTCAAATGAAAGCATCAGCCAATGCAATGGTAATTAATATTAGAAATGTCAACAGAAAAATTCCATTCTCGTTCTGCTGGTTGTCTCGTTAATTTATTTTTTCCCATTTTTGTGTTAATTTATTGCTTGATAATTTGTACTTGAAGCAAAGCTTTGGGGCAGTAAAAACGCTCATTAAATTAAGTACTAATTGTTAAAGTTTTAACCATAAAATTAATGTTTTTATGTATTTCATTTGGTGCAATTTATCATTGCCATTCCGTTTGGGTAATGTAACAAAAATATTCTCATAAGTCAAAAGTCAGAACAGATTGAAATTGTTGGACAGTGATTACGATCATTTGTTAAACAAATAGAATTAGAACTTTTAAAAGTGCTGGCATAAGTTTGGATATTTTAAGATGAAAATGTCTCATTGCTGTTTCACCATGTCATGCAATGTGGTTCATGCAAGCTGTACATATTGTGTTTTTTGGTATTTCGCCAGATGAACATTCTAGACTACTCATTTTGATATGGATCAGATGTAATTGGCTTTGCATAGCATATTTGGAGTAAATAAGCTCTGTTGACATTAAATTCTATGTAATGTGGATGGGCTGACATGAGCGACAAATCTCATTTTGTCTATCTATTGGAGTCAGACCCTTTCTAACCTTTTTGGTTCTACAAAATTGTTTTACAAATAGACAAATGTCAAAAATCTAGGTTCTAAGGTTGGGTATTCAAAAACCTAGCTTGTCTCGTTAAATCTGCAGACTCTTTCCTAATGGGATACAGTGCGATCAAGATTTTTACTGGAGAAGTATATAAAGTGGCTTATTTTAACGTTACGTGATTTCCAAACGACCTTTTATTAAATGTTCTAGAAAGTGGCTCTGAAAAACTCAAAACGTGTCTCATACACCTCCAAAACCCCATTAAAACAAATATTGACAAAAATAAAATCAGTTGAATCCTACACTCAAAAAGATTTGCTTTTTTAAAAAATACACAACTGAAGAAAATTTTCCGCATATGTAGACATAAGGTCAACATAGCAAAAATAAATAAAAATTCAAAAAAATAATCTAAATACAGTTTTAAAGCTGAATAATTTCTTTTGAGATTGCTGAAGCATATTTTTTCATATTTGCATGTGAATTTTAGGAAGGCTGGTACAAATATTAAAAAAAATCAGTTTCAATTTTGTCGTCTCCGAGCTTGAGCATATCCAAAAGTGATACTAATAAACAAATCAGTCCCACATTTTACTGTAACTTCTTACTGCCTCTTACCTTCAAAGAATTTATTTAATCCAATGTTTACTTCCCCGTAAAATTAGAGTAAAAAAATAAATCTAGATTAATATGAAGCATGTAAAGCTCTCTACTGTGTCAGACAGATCTAGATGTGGCAAGAAGAATTTCACGCATGTTAAGTTAAAGACAATAAATATAAATAATCCTTCCTTTTTAACTTATCAAAAATTGAGATCAAGAGTACTTTCAGCTTTCCGCATGCTTCCTCAAATGCAATAAATCTTGCCAAGTATCTCAAAGCAATTCATGAACATTTACGATCATCTCTTATTCTTATGTATATTCCATAAATGTATGTTGATGCTGTGGTTGTCATGGCATTATTTTGACAAGCTTATAAATTGCTTTTACCAATTGAGCGCTTATTCTCATGTCTGTTTCTCATTTCATAAATTTTCCTTCATCATTATGGAAACGAGGATGTGTCTGCTTCTTTTCATTCCTTATAAAAAAATTTCATTTGATTTTAAAAACGATAAAGAGATTTCAATAAAGCTGAAGAACCAATTTTATATGTGGTATAATAAATTAAGATGACTTTTATTAAAATCTGCTAACTGCATGCTGTATATAAATTGAAATTGAAATATTCAATTTTAAATCTAATCAAATTTTCCGCATTTTCAAGCGCACGTCATGTCATGTACGCTAATCTGAAACGTGAGGTATTGAAATGTAGGAGGATATAATGACATTATACAATTAAAATTTTTTACATTCTCAACCAGATGAATTGGATATTTTAAGCAGATTATGGAATGGATTTAAAGCTCGGATGAGATTTGTAATGTAATTTTACAGGATGAATGTTGATGGTTGAATTTTATTATTCAAAGTTTACAATGAGATTGTTGATATGGTATCGGTAGAGTGGATTTTGTTTGGATTCGCGGTTTTATCATCCAGCTGGATCTAGAATTTTTTCATGGGAAGGTTTTAATTTCTTATTATGATTTTAATGATGTATTCAGAATTTAAGGTGGGATGAAAGGTTAGTAGCCATCTCATATGTAAGGATTGTTATTCCAGTTTCGTAATCCAGGACAAAATATAACCTCAAAATCTTGATTTTTCCGAAACTGACATAGTCTCTAAGTGGAGCAGACAACATTTTATGGATAGCCTGTACACTGTCTGATTGAGATACGATCTTCACAAATATCTATTAAATCTAGGCTTCCTCAAACATTTTGTTTAACAGATAAAATCCAATTTATTTTCATCACTTTTATAATTAAAGGATTTGTCTCAAAATCATTCAGCATCCTGTCTTACATGTCTATAAAATGTCACATTTATTTCCGTTTCAACAATAAAATTGAATCCATTAGATGTTTATCTTCCGCCCTTAATGACAAAATAGCTTTCAAAGCTTTTTCAAATACCTTAAATGAAATTTCATCAATCTTTTTGTCGGCATTTTTTATGTCTTCCTTTTTCTCCTTTTAACGACATTTTGTAACAAAAATCGATTCCTCAAACTCTTACCGAAACCAGTATAAATGTGTTTATCTAAAATACTTAAAAGTACCATCGAAAATGCTTCAACAGCATCAATATGGCAAGACAAGGAGGAAAATTGGTAAATTGAATGAAACTTAGTTTATTTACCGCACATTTTATGCAAAATTAAATTTTCTATCTTCTCGATAATGTAGATTGTAGACAAGGTGTAAAGTTGCTTTTACTTAATGACTCACATGAGATACAAAAACCTTTACATCAACTGAACATAATCTATATTGTTGATGGAGTTTACTCTAATGGAAGCATAAGTGCATTTATGTGGAGCTTTTGTGGCAATGTGTTATAATTTTCGTCATTTTTAACATCCATGTACGTTGAATTTACGTTTGCACAGAACTTTGGAGATACTGTCAGGTGTCGTTTCATGCTTATTTAAGCATATATGCAGCAGAGCTGTTTTGGAATGTTATTTAATGTAAAAACTATTTTTCTGTGGACTTTTGATGATTTTCAAGTACATTCTTGCTGTCAGCTAGAGGATTCGTGTTTTTTTCTTCTAAGTTTGGACAGTAACTTACAGTAACCTAAAATCAAAACTTAAGCTTGGACCTTAATGTTACCAAAAACGAATAAGTCTGCAGTGTGTTGTGATAAAAAAAAATTGAAAACATTTTTTAATTTCAGTATAGTCGAGATCATTAAAATTAGTCATTTTCTGCAGCATGGAAGAAAATTCAATAAATTATGCAGCAAATTGATTAAATTAAATAATTTATGACATCCATAAGATTGAAATCAACTCTGTGTAACTACATATCGAGAAAACATTCAACATGATACATGTACAGAAAATTTTGTAGCACATCCAAGTCATTCCCTTGGAGACATAGCATAACCGTATTGTTGTGTCATTATGTAGCACTGCTGTTGTTTCTTATGTTATGAGGATGATAAGAAAGAATAATAATTTAAAGTTCTGTATGTAACCTCCTTCCCTCAATTAAATATTAACATCAAATGTCATAACAACTTTTTATGTGCTTTCAACAGTTGAGTATGCTACTAACTGTAATAAGTAAATAATGAAAGAAAATTAGAATTGGGAAAATGAGGAAATAATGTCATGAATTTAATATAAGCTTCTATTGTCAACATTATAGCCTTCAGTTTTGAATCAAACATGTTTACAGCAACTAAGGCACAATAGTCTTAAAACATCCAAAAATTGTCACATGCTTTATTATCGTCATGACATAGTCAAACTATAAAATTAAAAACATGTCAATCTACTCTCTAGCTCCATATTCACATACCCATGCGAGTACTTTAATAAGCCCCAAAATTCTATGAATAGTTAATGAACTATAAATTGGCTATCTATCATACATCCATATACAGAAACAATACAGACATACATGAAATGAATGTAAACAAAAAATATTGTGAAAACGGAAGATTTTTGTGGATATTTCAGAGATTAATTTATGACACAAAAGTTTACTGTGTATTTTAAACATTTTTTCATAGTCAATATTGACTTTTAGTGAGGAAAATCAATCAAAAAATTACGTTAAATGATGAGCTGTGGATCGAGTAACAAAATTAAATTGGGTTGTTTTAGGGATTTTCAATCGGAATTTTGTTTTTAAATTCGGCGATAATTTATGCCAAAAATGACATTTTTTAAAAAACAAGCAATAAAAGTACAGACTCACCTAAGAGATCCAGAAAACTGTTATGCCGAAGATCCAGTCCACAAATTACAAAGAACTCGTGCTAAAACAATGTTTTCTTTAAAAGAACAAATCTAATGTATTTTACAAAAATTTCCCGCCTTTTTGTAATAAAAGGGCCTAAAACTACGAATTTTTATAACAAATTCCAATTTGAATTCAAAAATTTCCGTTACAAAACTTTTATTTCAATGATTACTTGTTTCGGTATGAACGATGCTCTAAAATTAATTGAAATATGAATTATTTCCACATTTTCATTATTTATTCAACTTCCAACGCAATGAATATTTTCGAATTTAAACAGCTTCAAAAATCCTTTTCAATTTTTAAAATAAAATTTTCACAGTAAATTCCAAAAGTCAATTTCACAAGCCATTTCCGATTCAAGTACACATATATTACAGCAATCGTATAATAAATTAGGTCTATAAAACATTTCCTACAGAAATAATTTTGTGTGAGTGCTTGATAAAAAGCTCAAAAAGCTATCGCAAAATCGCAACAGATTTTCTGAATGTTACAATAAATTTTTGGCTTTTGATATCGATTTTTCAATTTATTGAAAGTGATTTTCAATATCCAATTTTCCAGGAAAAGCCTCAATTTAAATATGTGAATAAAAACCAGAAATATAATTCACAAATATTCCCATATATTGATTATTTTTTTAATTATCGAATTCTTTTATATTTATAGCAATTCATGGTCTTTCCACAGAAATATATTTCTATTCAATCTATAATAAATGGTATGAGGTAAAAGCTTCATGTTATATATGCTTCAGGTTCATTTACAATGAAATCTGATACTATTTTCTACTCAATTTAGCACATAATCAATATTGATGACAATATAAAAACTAAACAAATATGGAAAGTGTGACATGGAAAATAAAATGAAAAGAAAGTGAATGAAAGCTCTTTAACACGGCTATATAAAAGCCTATGTGCTCCCTATATTGATGAATATAGAAAAAATGTCAATGGATAGATAAATAATTAGAAATTCCCTATTGAATTTCATCATCCTATACTAAATGAATTATTTCATGGAAAAAAATAGTAAAAGTTTATTAAATTTGTTTTCAAAATGTCAATTAAGATAGTCAATTGCTTTATGAAGTATAAAATAAAGTTGAAGCAATAAATGGAACGGTTGAGATTTTCATCGTAAAAAGGCGATAACTTTGAGATTCTTTTTTTTCTCTGAGTGTATATAAATTTAATTGTAAATGAAGGATGAGCGTGGAAAATTTAATTAATGATTAGGGACATCATCCTCAAGTACTTTCAAACGTTGCCTTATAACTCAATAAATTTTGTTTTGTTCTCATCGTGGATAAAAAAATGTTGTTTTGATAGCAGAAATGAAGTTAATTATTTTACTAAAATTTTAGTTGTCTTCATGACACGCTTTGCTGATTAATTAAAAATAATTTGAAATTGAAGACTTAGAAACATGTAGACAGAAGTTTTTAAATGTCAAGGAGGGGTGTCTATCACAGTAGTCCTCAATAGTCAATAGTATACCTTAGAATACCAGAGAAACCGGCCCCGGGTGATAAGAAAATCAAAAACATCCCCAGCCAAAATATATTTCTGGTTCTTTTTCTCACGGGTTTTAAAAATCACTCATTTTAAGTCAAAATAACATAAATCAACTCGAATCTGCTCATTAAATCCTTTTTAATTTTGCATCATATTAATTTACCCTATTAATAGCATGATGACCATTCAGACGGTATGAAGCAGAAAGCAAATTTAATTTCAAATCCTTAAAACATCCCGATCAGCACAATTTTAGGTGTTGCTATCACGGCGTCTATGTTGGATGTACATATAGAAATAAATTTTCAAAAAGTAGCTCCTGAGCAACACGAGGCAGATACATGAAACTTCGATTCTTAGTGTGAAAAGCATGATTTCCTGTCGGTTTGGGCTACACCAATAATTATAGATACAATCGATACTCCAGCTTTGGCAGCTACATTTAAAATTGTACCAACCGGGTATGGTAGAAAATTAGCATTTAATAACATCAGCACACGCTCCAAAATCTCCATATGAGCAACGCCCCTTTAATTAATTTCAATTTCCAATATTTCGAAAATAAGGGTGACCTTTAGTCTGTAATTAATTTGATACGAAATGGTTGAGTAATTAAAATAAAGAGCCAAATACATTAACAGCATAATTAATCAAACTTTAAAGTTTGTAAAGACGTGAAAATGAATTTTATTTTCCAGAATCATAACTTCAACTTCAGAGATGCTTTCATGCTGATTAATTACACAAGCTATACTCTAAATTATGAAATATGACTTTTTGTTTTCATTTGGGTTGAAAAATTGGATAGAAAGTAATGTTGCTTGTAGCACTTACGAGTATGAGAGAACGAGACGATGATGCACAGGAACATGAATCGTTTGGGAACATGAAAAATTTGTCTAAATATAACTTACTCTCGTACGAAAGTAATAAAGTATGTTAACGAATGAAATAAACGTAGATAGGGTTACATATTGATACCTTTATGTACATGATCGTATCGAACACTCATAAAGACTTGAATGTAACATCAACTTTAAATGAATACATCGAAATAGAGCTCGGGGATAATGCAGAAAAAAAAATTTCGAAGGTAAGCGAATTCGCCTCACGTCATGAATCATTAATGTTCTACTTAGTACATTACATGCTGAAACCCTTAAATGTTAATGAATGTAAAAGTTTTTTCTCATCTACCATGCATGAAATATTGTGAAGCTACAACATAAGTAACGTAAAATGATATAAATTACTGTATTGATTCTTTCTAAGTATAATAAAACTTTATAAGTTCACTTTTTGCTGCGTATTATAAAAGAAGAACAATGAACTAATGATTGAATATTCAAGTATTGTTTGGTTTATAATGAAATACTTCCTGATTCTTGTAAAGTTTGATTAAAAAGAAATTATTTTGTCATTTTGTAATGTAATGTCAAAACCACATTAAAGTTTTTCGACTTCTAGAATGTAAATTTTTTTCAGATTAGCTTTCAAATGAGAAGTTCATGCAAAACACAGATAAGAACGACACCCATAAAGGAATTCAAATAAGTAAGAAACCCTCCTCTATGTAAATTTAATTAATTTCTATTTTTAGGAGTGGATCTTTAATATATGAAATCAAAATGCGTTGGTTGAAATCGCAATAGATTGCAACAGTAAGAACGTCCGAATGATGTGGGTGTCAAAAAATCCTCTTATGTTTTAAAAACTCTTATGTCTCAAAGTGCTCTGCTTCTATAAAATATTATTATTATTAGTCTGGTCAGTATCATCTACAGAATAAGTATCAGTTGCGTGTTCTTGAATCAAATTTGTTTTGACGCTCACAAAGTTGATAGAATCAAAATATGGACAGGGGTCATTCGGATATTGCCTAGGGGGGAGGGGTAGGAGGTTGGTTATCAAAATTGTGTTACACTGCATTTTAAACTTTTTAGAATTTTTAATAAAAATTTTTATCGAGAGGTAGAGGGCTATCAAAAATGGCCATTTTTAGCGTTACGTAATTTTTTATCCATGGATATACCCCTGAAAGTCTGAAAATTATTTGACATTCTCCCAGACAAGAGTAATTTGAAGCTTCAGGAATGTATCTTTCACATTTTTAATACATTTCTGTACTTATTTTAAGAAGCTTTTCATAAAATATCATTAGACTTAAAGCTGCTTCAAGGACATCAAAAATAAATGTGCAAAAATGAAGATTTCTTCGTAAATATAGCGCTCAAATGTGCAATCCATTACAATAACATAAATGCATTGATGACAGGGGCGTATACAGAAATTTTTTGAGGGAGGGGTTTTGAAATATTTTTATATGGAAACGAAAATTTAGAGGGGTTTTTGGGATTTTTTTCTTAAAAAACCCTAGAAAATTGAAAAAAATTCCCAAAAAGGGTAGGGGTTTTGACCCCCAAAACCCCTCCCTGAATACGCCCCTGATTGATGCTTTCAAAAGCTTGTTTTTGTACTGCTGATAAGAGCTTCTTCCCGTATTATTTCTATTCTATATTCATTTTAGTTTACAGAACATACAAATAAGAGCATGAATGTGACCTAATTTGTAGTTTAAAATAAGTAATTCCAAAGAGCAAAATGCTTTTTTCTTTCTTCGTATGATAAATGCAGAATGAAATGTAAGTCACATTTTAGTCTTGTTCAATGCACACACATACACAAGGAGTCATAAGCATGTGAAAGAAGTTCATTACAAAACTAGATGTGCTCAGCACAGCATGCTGAGTGTCACATTTGAACATTTAAATGACTTTTTTTCCTCCTCTAGTTTTTATTACATTATTTTTATTTTAAATAAAGAAAGAGGAAAGAAAATGCTTGTTATTCAGCACGTAAATACCATATGGGAAATGTTTTACACAACTTTCAACAGTTTTATTCGTTTCTTTGCTTCCATGAAAAAAACATCACGTTTTTTTATGTCTTTACAAAGAGGTTTACTTATGCATTCTCCCTTTATGTATTATGTAATTTCCTCTAAGCGATTTGCAAAATAAAAAAAAGTATTCAAAATTTTTGAAAAAGATTCTTATTGCTCATAATTGTTCATTGGAGCTACTTTTTCTATTGGGGTATTTTTGTGACATTTAAGTGACGTTGTTGTGGGAGTTGCACAAAGATTTTATTAAATTGTCATCACTGTGACAGTTCTGGTGCAATTTTTCTTTTGTTTTACACCATAATCATGCTGCAGTTACTGCAAATGGCAGTGTAATATTGTTCTTATCCACTTTATTCCACTTAAGTGGATGGTGAAATTTTATACTTTTCGAATGACGTCATTTGTTAACGATTTTTAAATTTCACACTTGGTCGTCCAGTAAATAGATTCGAACCCACTCCTTGATTACCTTTCCTTGAAATAGTTCCCTTGTATGACAATGATTTACCCAGGAATATTAATTCCAACAATCAAGTCATTCACGCTTTTGTTAATTCACGCTTTTGTTAATAACTTCTCAACAATTTATTGCTCATATCTCACTATCTAAGGATCATAGCATATCACATATCCAAAATACGATCTCATATCTAAATCATGAAAATCTACCACAAAATGCTCACAGAATGGCAAAATCACATACTTCGTTAGCATCGCATGGTATCAAAATTTTACGGACTGTAAAAGTACGGAAGTCAGATAACTCGGTCATTCCTGGTAAACATCGTTTTTGATTCTCTTCAAACTGTACATACGTTTCAGTATTTAGCACGACTAATGAAGTAAAAGAAGCTTGGCCCCAATTCTATTAATAGAATCTAAAACTTTCATCAGGTTCACTTCCCAAAGGATTGCTAACTCGACCGGAAATTATATAAATGAACTTATTACTTACATTGAAATATTTTTAGATGAGAAATGTCAAAATAAAACTCATTGGAGGAGCTTATAAAATCATTAAAGCAGTAAGCATGAAGAAATTCACATTCTCACGACCTTTCTATCTCTATACATTTTTTCTGACAATTATTGTGGTAAATTCACATTATTAACACCTCGATGAGCAATCATTGAGTCGTCCATTATACAAAATTTTTCTTTTCACGGTCAATTTCACATCAATGGAGATGAATGGGGAAGAAATAAAGGAAACGATTTTTCTTCTATTTTAATAGTCACAAGTGCATGTATGTGGATAACAAATATTGATTTAGACGCCATCCATGCAATGAGATGATTTTTATTTGTGTTAAAAAAATATATTAAAAATATTTGAAATATAAAAGATGAAGGAATTTTATACTTGAGGCAAATACTCTCAACCGACGAGATGCGGCATTGGTTGCAAATCATCCTACACAATTTAAAGTTGAAGAACATCCAGAGGACCTGACAAGAAAGCGCATTTTTTAAAGGTTTGCTGTACATTCATAGCTTTTTGTGAAATTTAAAATTGGATTTTTTCATCGACCAAAAAGAGTTTGAGAGCCACTGGTCTAGACCTAAACAGCATTTGATCACAGACAATATGTTTTTAGACTAGATCAGTTGATATTTGGCCGCTCCGTTACCTGATCCTGCTTTGATTTCTACAATCATCCTTGATCTGAGCCGGAGGGTATATATTGCGTCTATTAGTCCACTTGTGCTGCCCAAGTAGACTATGTTAAACATTTGAGTTTGAATCTCTTGAAAGACAGAAAGACACTATGGATGCATAAGCATATTTTTCACAACAGTAACTCCATTTAAAATAAAAATCAAGGCGCCTTAAATATGGGGCTTTTGGATGAATCAACAATACAACATTGTCTGCACATGGCGCTTGAAAGACTCGACCTTGACACTGATATGTTTAATTTGAGCTATGCATATAGGACTTCCATCATGATGAGCATACAATCTTGTGAATGAAAAGAAGCTTTAAAGCTTAATAAGTAAATTGTTCTATCCACATTGCTTTACAAACTATGAAAAAAATATTTTCATTGGATTTTTTTTGTTTTCATGCTGGCGCTAGCGGGCTTTGAGGAAGCTCTTAAAGCCAATCATATTTCATTCTCATTTTTTTCCTTCCTCATTATTCTGGTAAATCTTGCTGATTCATGTAAATTTGTGTAAGCACTGAAATGAAATATGGTGTGAATAATGAATTTCTATTTCCAAGATTTATCTATAAATAATGTAAAATGGATGTAGAATCTTCCTTATCATCCTCGCCGTTGTTGTTTTATTTTATTTTCTTGTATTATCATCAATTTCTAATAGGAATTTTTTCATGAAGATTTTCTCTCATTTTTCATTTTCATCCACGATGGCTGTGCTATGCGAGAATGAGTGTCGTCCACGATTCCTGCAGCGTTCACTGATAATTCTATTTCAACTTGGATAATTTAAATTATTCAAAAATGTTTGCTGGATGTAATAATGTTGACAATTTCCCTGGAAGGTAAAATTTATCCCAGTTTTTATGAGCTTACTATTTAAGAGGATTTTAATGGTGAATTTTTTAATTAATTCATGAAGCTTAAGGTGTTTTTGACTTTATTACGGGGTAAGATGGTGTATTTTTTATAGCTGTGACTGTGTAGTTCCTCCTATGACTAATAAATGTGTATAATATAGTAGAATGATCAGATTCGATGGGAATTAAACTAGCATCTGTAAATAGAGGACATCTTCCTCTCAGCCACCAAGTTACTTGTTATACTTCACATAAATCTAGTTCCATTTAGATTCATTTCGGCCACAAAACTAGAAATTTCACCCATAAATTAATTCAATATTTTCCTTTCAATAAGCTCTGTATTGATTATTTATCTTTCAGATTTACAAGACCTGATAGATTGTAAAACTTTACTATCAATCTTAGTCATCAACTAAATGGCTTATGTCCGCATAAAAAAAATTAATTAAAAATCCCAAATTGCCAAAAAGTTTGCGAAAGAATTTTTCATAAATATTTTACAGTAAACACATGTATGCACTAAATGGACGGCAATATTTACTTCATATCGTTCCATTGTTTGCGAATTTCTAAAAAATGTGGACTAAAGTACGTGATGCATATTCACTAAATTGAAGCTCTTCACACCGAAAACATTTTTTCGGATAAAAAATTTAAATTTCAATTTTACAAAAAATAAACTTTTTCGTCCTCATGGGAGTTTATTCCTGTTTGCTTCATTTTTCCTGTTTTATTGTATATTCCATCCATGCAATTGCTTTTTAAAAATGGTAAACTTTTCAACAATAGAGTCTGTCATTTCCCAACAAAGGATCACATGTGCATTTTAATTGCTTTACGAGAGCATCCGCTTACTAAATGGTGTATTCAGGAGCCGAGAGCATTTTTGGAACTTGAAATATAGATTGAGCTTCTATACAATTTTAGAGGTTCTTTATTAAAGCCTCTCTGTCAAGCTTTTATTAACTTCTGTAGTAGGAGCATGCGACTTGAAATCGTTGGATGTGGGTTCAAGTCCCACTCGAATCCCACATTTTTGGGAAGTTCACTTCTTTCAGTTAACTTAAGTATCAAAATCACGTTCCTGCCCCCTCAATAACATCTTACTATGTCTCTGCGTAGCCTTACATTCAGTAGAGTGAATAGAAATAAAGTAATAACCCACGCAGTAACTAAATAACAGCAAACATTTTTTCATTGTTAAATAAAATTCTTCTCGAATAATTTTCCACCTACACAGACCTACACAGACATCATTCTTTACTTCTCGTGCTTGAAACATTCCTTTCTGAGATACGGGAGAATTTCTTTTCCACTAAAAGAATGGAGAACAGCTGAAAATTGCTGAAGTTAATTTCTTTTTTGTGAGAGAGAATTTTTAAGATAAACTTCCATTAAAAAGTAATTGTTGTGCATAATTAAAGAAGAATCTCTCATGTTTATGTATGTAGGTAAACTGTTGACAAAAGTTTTCTTTTTTTGCATTTTTCTTTTGTTGACATTTCGTTTCCGTCTAATAATGAATTGTGTCAAGCAGTTTGTCTTTCTATTTGATCTCAGGAAATGGCTTTCAAGCTGATGGTGCACTGAGATGCTCTTCCTGGTATTTTTCGCTTTCGTTTAGGGAAAATCTTAATATAGCTTGTATAAAATTGAATTTGTATTGTTTGAAGGCGTAATTAAATTGATATTGGAATCAGAAGTCCGAGAAATGTTTTCTGAACCTTAAAATGTATTTTTGTAAGCAATACAAATTGTAAAAATCCCAGAATAGACTAACGTCATAGGTATCTGACTCAAAAATATCCAAGTTGCAGAGAAAACCTGTTTCCAAGAGATTGTAAAGGTCAAGATAAATATGATACTAGCAGATACCAATTGATAGCTATTCAGCTATGCTAGATATAAGTCAAATAAGTTGTCATAGGCATCTAAAACGCAGGACTAGGCTAACATAGAGACAAATGAATGTTCTCTATCAAAATCCATGTCCAATTAGCATCTGATTATATCATAAAATTATCAAAATATTGACTTTAAGATAATTCATGTCCTGCTAATTGGACGTTCATTATCATTTTAATTTTATTCAACAATCAGAAAACAACATCATTTAATCTTTGAAGAGGAACGAGCAAATGAGTCAAATTTCTTGCCCTGCTCAAGGGTTTTCCTAGAATTTTATGAGTACGGTTAGATATTTTCTGAACGAGCTTTTTAAGCACGTGCTCATGTAATTATGATACTAAATTTAATTTTAATAAGGTCCTTAATTTTGTAATCATTAAGCATTTCCTAAAATAATTTAACGAGGGTATTTTTTTTTGTTTTATTTTACAAGGAAGTACTGAAAATTCGAGTAGATGATGAGAATACTATTTTTGATCATTTTTGCTCAGATCGAATTTTATATGGAAAACTCAAGGGTGCAGAACTGATCTTAGAATCAGTCACATTATCCACAACCCTGAAACAAATTTGTAATTGCCAAAGAAATACAGATTTAAAAACAAAAGACAAATTTTCAGCAAATTTAAGTTCCCCCAGACATTCACAAACATGATTAGCACATTACTTAACACATAGCAGCAATATTAACTTCCCAATTATAATGATAACAACACCTATGATACGGCTGTTATGTTCATTCCAACTAGCAAAATGTAAGCTAGGCAATAACAAAATCTGTTAGTTTCCCAACGCTATAATTACATTAGAATTGAACAAACGATACAGGAGGTGTAAATCCAGTTCCAAAAATATAATAATAACGAAAATCATATTTCACCATAATTTATCTTTTGAATTAAGAAAAAAATGCGCTAGAAAAGATTAATTTACTCACAACGTTTATTATTATTCCACCGTTACACGTTAGCTCAGCTATTAATTGTGTAGAAGAGCTGTAGGTAGGAGGGAAAAAACAATAAAAAAAAGTTTCTGAAGAAGAAAAGACAAAAGCGTGTAACTTATTATCATACATGGAGCAAATTTATAAGCAAACACTCCAATTAACACAGATTTTTGCCATGATGATACTCGAGCAGGAAAATACTTTTAAAGAAAACATTTTTTATTCTGTTCTGTTCCTTCAATCTTTTACTTTTTTTGCCGTGCATAATAAAGGTTGTGGAATATAAAAGGGTTATATTTCTGGCGGCTGTTTTTTTAATGTTCACACATAATTTAGATACAAGTTGGAAGACTTTTTTACGTTGCTTATGTTTATGTCATGTCTTTAATAATTTTTCTAGTCAAACATACCTCTACCTCACACTTAACATGTTAAGATGCTGTGTTTACTAATTATTAAAGTTATTCTTGTGTCGTTAAACTTGATAATTGCTTTGATTACAGCTTAACGGAAGTTTAATTAGTTAATTTGCCATTACACTGAATTAACTGATATCAAGTTTATATGCTATGACTAAAATTGACTTCATTTAAAGAACTAAACATCTAGAAGTAAGGAAACAAACTTCTATATGACAAGCCAACAGAAAAAAGAATAACTCCGAATAACGGATCCAGAGTGGGACTTGAACCCACGTCCTACGATTCCGGTCGCATGCTCCTACCACTGAGCTATCGGAGGTTATCCAACTATATAGCAAAATTCCATGAATAAGTTACACCTTTTTCTGTCAAACCCTGCTCACTATCCTGATTTATCGTTGACAGGCGGCTTTATAAGAATCTGTAATTCCAACAATTACAAATTTTAAAAAAAACATAGAAGAAATGCATTAAAAAGAGCAATTCATTGAGAATTAACTTATTATCCATAGATATTTTTAAAAGTCTAATAAAATTCTATTGAATTAAAAAAACTCATTCATTTTCCATTTTCCACGAATTCATTCACCTCACTTGACATATTTATAAAGAGAGAAGTCTCTCTTATTTCATATAAAGGCAGATTTCAGGTAATTGGATTTCATGATTCATGATGCTTTCTCTTTGTACATAACATACCTTCATTAAAATTTTCAATTGAAGCAGCACAAAATGCTGAATTTGATATTTTCTCTTCCATCTCATCATTTGTATTTAGAAGAAGAAAGGATCAAGAAAAAAATTACATTATGATGAATACATACTTTACAATATCCAGCCACGTCTTGTGTATATGTGAATATGAAAAAAAAGTATAACAATGAATTGATTTATTTAAAGAAGGGAATTATTGATTGACTAGAATAATCTCGAGATCAGGCGTGACAAGGCAAGATAATGAGTACCTTTATTATTATTATTATTATTATTATATTCGTACCTGACTAGCGTTTTAAAAAGGATTGAGCGATAAAATCTTTCATAATAAATATTTTAGAGATTATGTTAATAACTTTTCCAATGAATACAGGTGATCTTAAAGATAACCGTTAAAGTAAATTGCAGGAAAGTCTCTCGTTACCGAGCAACATAAAATAATCCAACTGTAAATGCTAGTTGGAAGTTTTCAGTGTTCATTTAATAGGATTAAATGAGTAAATATGTTTTGAATAAAAGTCTAACTAACGGTAAAAGGCTTACAGATAGTTTTTGCAGTTTTTAAATGAAAGAATCATAAATTTAATTAAAATTGAATAACTGAGAGTGTTTTTTAAAAGTTAAACTACCATTCGGAATTTCAATAATTACATGTAAGCTTCACTTTAGTAATAAGAACTTTAAATTTAGTTCAAATGCAGTAAAATAATAAAATATCCAATTTTTGATATTTTTCTCTGCTTATACAGTTCTGGATCTTCCATTTAACAAACTTAAAGCTATTAGTCACCAAATGATCAATATTATGATGAATATAAAGCTTGTCTAAGTACTTAATTTAAGGAAAACTTAAAATGTCAAGTTGAAAAGCTTTTTAAACAAAGACGAGGAATTTCAAATTTCCAAAAACCGTTAAAAATTCAAATTTTAAAAAACCTTTGATAGCAAAATCATTCAAAACTTGGCCTATTTGCAAATTAATTGCTGATAGTTGCTACAAAATTTCACCAAAATTTCATAATCGAGAACAAATGTCCTGGAAATCTACGTCATATCCTTCACCATTCACGAAAAGGAAAGGAAACATTTCAATCACACTCACAACAAATCTAAGTTGTCCATTCAAGACCCCCCTAACCTGAATAAATACAGCATTCTTACAAGAGTGAGAAAAAAATTCAATTAGAGAAGGAACATTGATTTTAAGACCGTCAATACTAATCAACAATCGAATTGTACACTAAATGGATAAATAATTTCCTCAAAAGCAAACAGAATTTAATTTAATTTCTAAAAAAAATTAAATAATGTCGAAAGTTGAGAAAGAAGAAGTTGTGCACACGATTTCAACACCTCCTCAGTGGAACTTGATTGCTAGAAATTCAATAGAGAGGGAATATCTGTTCGAGATTTGAAGAAAAAAAAGAGAAAATAAAATGAAATAATTAAATTTGAAGGAGAAACAGAACAAAAAGAAAGGGTTTTACGGTCCATTGAAATGGAAAAAAGGTGAAATCTGTCTCTGAATATAAAAGAATATACTTTTTGTTCCATTCATTCTCTCCAATCTCAAACTGTCTCTATCGATTAAAGCTACAATGTAGATTCAGTCAGACGCAAAAATCCTATAAAGCTATTCTATCAAATTACCTAGCATGCTTATGGGTTTGAGCATATGATACAGTCTCATTCCTCTACACTCTTTCGTCAGCTTCATAAGTTTTTGCCTAGGATACAAATTGCCATCACACTGCACAGGAGGAATTTTGCAACAATAAAAACTTTAGACATCGCTCGATTATCATTTCATTCACTGATGAAGAGAGACAAGAAAGTAAATAGTTTGTCACGATGGAAAATTGAAATTAAATGCATGAGGATGAATGAATGGAGATTGAACAAGTTGAATTTTTATTGATTCCATCAGTTCCATTGACTAAAAAACTTTAATAGGAAAATTATACAGTCGGAAATTTATAGCGTAGCTACGAGTTAGTCGAATGGTTAAACGTTTTTTTCTTTGTTTTCAATTAAAATCCTTATCACATTTTCCTTTTTATTTAAAAGTACAAAAATCTAGTTAATATTTTATTGAGTTCTTAGTCCGAAAGCGCATTTTCTGATACCTTCAGCATGTCTGGATCAGCCAAAGGGTCGATGATGATGGGTGAAATAAAATTCTAGAAAAATCCTCATTTACAAAGAATAAGAACGAAATTCAATAAAATACAAACTTAATTTAATTTAATTGAAAACATGATTCATGATTTCACGTCTTGAATCGCATTGTAAATTTTTAAAAGTTTTTAAACAGATTTTCACTATACTTATAGCAAATTCAGTTTCAAAATAAATTTAGTCAATTTAAAATATTATTCCATTCTGTTGATTGCAAACACTCCTACAGGTGTGAATCAGACAGCTTTTCAGTTTATGATCCTTAAAGTTATTTAAAAGTATATCATTGATGTATCGAGAGATATTTATTGACATACTAGCATGTGTTGTGGTGCCTTGAGCCTTTTATGATTCTCAGTTTGCTATGATTGATGTAAACATGTGGATTTCCACAAAATGAATCTAAATAGCTTGAAGATAGATTTGTCTCAATATTTTGTGTAAGTTTCGTGATGTGATGAAATAGATTTATTAGTGGTATTAGCTGGTTTTGGGAATAAGAGATAGTTTTTGAAGTTGACTAAGTGGTTTGTCGTGTATAACGATAGCAGACCCGCTATCAATGAAATATAAAGACCATGGAAAAATCTCGTGGATCACAGTTCATTTTATTTTCGATCCATGTATTATCAAGTTTAAAGTGTTAAGTGCTCCATAGATTTTGATTTGCGACAAAAGCATAAAGTGACGAACAATTCATCGATTTTTCACCTCCCGTCTCTTAATTTGTTTGTCTACTCTTCATGAACTTCATTAAATTATTATTCATTTAGTTCAACACCTCTCAAAGCACAGAGATTCTGTTATATTTTAACGAGCTTTCTATAGCTTTCAAGTTTCTTTCAACAATTTAAACATTTTTTCCAACAATTTAAATTTGTGTCACATGAAGTGGATTTTTTTTGGAATCAGGCCATTATTATAAAATATATTTTCAACCCAATTTTCATTGCATTGCTTGCTGACATTTTGAAACTCTTTTATGAATATATAACATCATACTTTATGTATATCGCTATTAAATGATTTTATCTCCTACTTTATGTTGTTGCAGTATTTTACATGATATATTATATACATTTAAAGTTTTACATACATTGCATTGCCAAAGTAAAATATCGATGCATAAATCTATTGAAAATGCTGTGAGTTGAAATTTAATTTTTGGCAAATTTTCATGAATATTGGATTTTTTTTAAGGCATGAAACAGAAAGGATGGTTATCAGCTAAAGCTACCAGTTATCAGTATTTAATGCAAAACAGCAATCGATTTACAACTTTAAAGTCAGTTCTCAAATCCCAATCAAAAATCTCCCCATTTTTAACCACTCGTCAAGTATCCTCCAGGGCAAAATGTATAAAATCGATCAATGAATCTTCATACCATAATAAAATAAATGAACCTTTGGACAATGTGTTGATTTGAATATTCCATCCCTTGGGAGGATGAAAATCTAAAGAAAAGCAATCTCCAACTTACTATAGCATATCATAGCATACATGAAATTTATGCATCATATGATACACTTGTGATATTCTTCAAAATCGACATCTTTATATCGTAAAATTAATAATTCTTTCATTTTCTTCCTTTGCAGCACATAAGGAGTCATTCTCAAATGACGTTCATAAAAAATGAACTATTAAACCAGGGGCATAGCGGGGTTGAGCACTAAACCCTCCTGCCAGGATACGCACCTATTAGACACCCTCTTCATCATACAGCTTTTGACCTTCATCCCCCTATCAGATGTACATCATTTATGAATAACCCTTAAAGGGTCATTAACAATTTTGGAGGGGTCATCTAGACACACTCTATAAAATTTTAGTGCCTATAATGAAGGAAATTAAAAAAATATTATACATTTTGTTACATAATAAACAAACGACCCCCAATCATCTCACTATGTATCTATACATGCATATTATATTTCCCAAGAGGAAAAAACGAAAGAAATAATAATAATTCATCAAGAACACAACAGCAGCAAAAAAGAACAATTTTTCGTTATTTTTACATAGCAGATTGTTTAAAGATCAAAGAATCGACTAACAAGCTTATTCTCTATGTAAAAATTGGTACAGCAATGAGAGGACTCAATTTACAATCACGAGAGAGTCTCAGTAGATTTAGCGCATGATCATTTTATTGCCTGATAAGAGAAGAGAGCATCATTGACAAAAAAAAATGTTTAGTACAAGGATATGAGTGTGTATGTCTGTAAAGATGTAGAAGAAAGTCTCTTGAGGGAAATAAGGCAAAGAAATATTGAATGAATGAGCTGGAAGAAGAGACGCAATGTAATATGAGGCAAAACTCTGTAGGTGGAAATGGCAAGAAATAATTTGCATATCAGCATGAAGAAGCTCTTCTTTTTCTGCTTATTAATTAAAAGCACATGTTGCCAGCCGAAGAGATGAAGAACGAGACAATGAGAGAAATAATTTTATGGATGAAGGAACCACAGTTTAGTTACGTTATCACGATACATTAATTTTGATATAGGATGAAAGGAAGGCCTTAAGATGTACTGCGTATGTTATATTGAGTGACATTATAATAATAGCAAGGATAAACTAATGAAGAAAGAACATTTTTAATTACCACAGCATCTACGAAATGAATGTGCATGCTGAAGCGTGCTTACTATGAAATTTACAACATGTCAATTCAATTTCGTGGACGAACGATTGGAAATGAAAGATGTAGGACAAGGAATTTTGCTTACAATTTCAATTTGACATCATTCTGCCATTAGCTACAATGATTTACATCCATTGTTGTTATTATGATAAGCATAAAATTACCTTTCGGGATATAATGACGATTTTCATTCATTCGTGAATTTTATTTTGCTTCAATTTGTATTGTTGTGGAAACAAGAAGTTACTAGGCATCTTTACTGTGCCGTGAAGCTGCTTCATTTAAATCTTTATCATATTTAGTTTCATAATCTGGTATTGGGTGCCTTAGTAACTATTCTTTGAAAATCTAATCGTCTAGATTAGTCAAAGTTCAGCTTTACTCCTTTTTAGCGACAATAGCTGTCGCTTAGAGGTATCTACCTTTCCTTCACCAAGACTTATGACCTTGAAGTACACCAGGGGATAGCCTAGAAGTACAATAGGGGCTATATCTTAGGGATCCAGGGATATCAAGCAACCTGCCCCAGGAAGGAGTTCTGGCTGGAGTTACCTACTGTTTTGTTGAAAATGGTGATATTCCTGACGATTGGTATCTCCAGTTAAAAATGTCAAGTTCCTAGTTCAATACTAAAGACTACACCGTTAAATAAATAATGTTCCTTCATGTCTATCGATTACTTTCTGCTTTGTATAACTCATCATAAATTATGAATGTGAAATAATAATCCGAAGGAATCGTCTTATGGATGGAGATTAGCTAACGATGATCTCTTATGCTCTGACTTGTTTATCCGTACAGACACAGAAATATAAGATGATTTTATATAATTGTAAAGTTTATGAAATTTTCTGAAGTCTCATGTGCTGTTTCCATTTATCATGACATCATCCAAGTAGCCTGTCTTGTTCTTGATTAACTTTACATGATGACACTGCAAAATGTTTTTAATTTGAAAACAATGCATAAGCACAGGTGTGCTTAAAGTTTCTCATGATATTAATCTTACGTAGAACAAAAGCATGGCGAATAAATGAAGGAAAATGAAGAAGGCAACTGGCAATAATACGAAAAAGTATTAGTAAATTAAGTAAAACATCTCGTTTAATACCTTTTTCATCTGGATAATCATATATGTATGAAAAAGAATGTGTGGTAATGGAACTAACACTCATTATATGCTTAATTAATTATGAAAAGAGGAGATGGAAAGGTATTCAACCCTAAAAGGTAGTTCTTTTAATAAACATGGAGTTTTTTTAGCAAATTTTTAGATGAAACAAGTTGTTGTCCACATTTCAACTTTCTTGGGGCCATGATAAAGGAACTAATGATCCCATTTCATTGTCAACCTGTGGTTACAGTTTCTGCTCGATAAACTTGCTTCATTTATAAAGCGGTTGAATTTTAAATTAGGTAATTTTAAGGATTAAACTTTGAAGGGTATTGTATGGCAACAATAACAGTATGCTCGTTGCTTTTTTAGGTCTCACTGAATTCTTTTTTGATGATACCTCGAAAAAGGGTTGAAATGATATCAATTTTGATTGATATTCAATGAGATTTCGGACTCTATTTATTTATTCTTATTAGGTTAAATTCAGGGGGTGGTAAATTTTGAGTTTTAGCGAAATTGTTTAGTTAATCAGTATAAGAGTAGCATCTCGGCTGGAACGTATCTAGAATTTTTTCCTTTTCTTTTTTCAGAAATAATAGGGAAGGTTTTGACCCCAAAACTCCCCCATTCCTCTCTTGGATACACCTTTGGGTCTCGGTGACCGACTGGATATGCAAATTCTCATAAATCTGGTCCTTCTTTAGGAAGTGTGTTCGATTCCCAAATATCAAGCTAAAATGATTCAGTAATAGAGTGGTTAATACTTTACTATCACTATCCTAGTACCTCCGTTTGCTCACCCCTTTAAAATTGAATTCTTCTTAAAAGTATTTTTGTGAATTTTATTTATAACCACACAATGAAAATGCGCCTTAAAGCCAGCACATAAATATTTATTTTTAAACTGCTAAATATTTCATTCAGACACGAACAAGAAAGGAAACTTGTACATTTTGTGTGCTTTTTTTCTCTATCTGTACTTATCACGATATCGTCAACATCACATCGCGTATTAAGCTATTAATGGAATGAATGAAGTTAAGTGAATATTTATTTTGCTACCCTCCGCTTCACTGAGGCTGAAAACGCAAAAAAATCAGTATTTATCCATCTATCGCTCACCAAAAAAAAGTTCAAGCATTACCATTTCTACTTTGATCAATTTTGTGAAAAAAGGGTGATGCATGCAGGTCATGCGAGCGTAAATTTTATATATCAGTATAAATTTTCATTTCGCTACCATACGAGAATTTTATATATTTGTATATATCCATGTTAAATTGCTCATATTAAATTTAATAATAAATTTTTCATTCGATAGATGATGATGAGCAGTGAGGAAGAAACAAATTGTCGAAATCAATTTGATGGTATTCCGATAAACATCTGCCTTCACATGATGATGACAACGACTGTAAAATTTGTATGTTAGGACATCAAACGCTTCTTTTTATATCTCTTGATTTTATTTTCCTTAACTTTCTTCTTCCCTTATGTCCATATCTCTCGTTTTTTTTACGTTGTGCTTAAAAAGTGCTCAACATAAAAGGATCTAGTAAAGGGTGACTTTATGGATGTAAAGCTAAAGCGCACTTTAAACCTCAAATAATGTCTACGGAAGTGAAAAATTGTGTCCAAGGAGGGGGAGGGGGAGGGGGTTATGAAATTCTCATTTTCAATGGATGTCATCCGAGTGACCAAAAGCTCTAATTAGAAGCTGCAAGGAGTTCAAATGGATGAATTCATGGATTTGTATGACTGCTAGTGTCTACTTTATGCCCCATTTGCAAAATACCCTTATATTCTCTTTAAATTCTGCTATGTCTAAATGCGGCTATGTCTGAACAACATTTTTGACCAATTGTAGTTTAAAATTATGTAGGTTCCATCTAGGCTGGTTTGAAAACACCTAAAGCCCATCTGAAAACTCTATTTCAGACGGACAAAGTAGCCATAATAGCGTCTTTCACACAAGACGCCGGAAAGTACGCAAAAAATGTATGCATGATAATACCATGTGGCAGTTGAGGTTCCCACTCACAAACTTACTTCGGATGGTCGTAAAAAAGCTTTTCAGCAAAATATTTTTTCCCTTTCTATTTTTATTCTCATATTGAAGGTCATAAATGCATATTTTTAGAGCGTCATTGAATCCTATTGAACAATATATTTCATACATGTATTAATAAAATGTGTTTTCAATTTTCATAAAGAGAGATTTTAAGGGATTATATGGAATTTAAGGAAATAATATGCATTTGTTCTTTGAGATTTCACATAAGGAGGAAGTTTCATAGAAGATTAAAGGGGATAAAATTAAATTACAGAGAAATTTTACTAGATTATAGATAATGTTATCCTTAATGCCACAGAATTTACTTGCCGTTAAATTTTAGTGCTCATTTGTGATCTCGGGATGGTTGGTTGCTGATGATTATGCTTTATTATCCCGCAAACGAGTTAACGTCGAAAAGAGCTTCCGCTTCCTGTTTTTGAGGAGAGCTTTTTTGTTGAAAATTTATGCTTATTGAGTTTGTTATGGCTGTGATGAAGATTTTGTGAGTTTTGCGGCTAATGGATGGAATTTTGTAGTTACCGGACTAAAATTGAGTAAAATGTACTGTTGCTTATGTGCCTTTAAACCAATTAAGTCATTTTTAATGTTGTTTCCAGCTTGTGACTGGAATTTTGATGATTCTATGGATTGAAGTCATAAAAGCTTACCTAATATCCCCTAATACTGACTGTATTGGCCCTAAGGACGCTGTATTATTGAAAAGTCATAATAAGCTTCAAAATCCATCAAAACTTTGAATGAAAATGTTTCAAAAAGCAATTCCAATTGTTCAAAAATTCAATGAAAAGCCAATTTTTCATCTGTTTTCAATTCAACGTAAAAATTACACTCCAACTTGATGTTAAGCCGCTTTTCAATTTATGCCCTCAGAGCACATATTCCACGAACAAAAGCTTCAGCTGAAAATATTAACAAATCCATAACAATAAAAAAAAATGTTCAGCTTGAAGCTAAAAAAATTACAATTCATATTGAAGCTTTGAAATGTTAAGCATTGACTTTAGTTCATATATGATATATATTTTTTTTTCAGCATAGTTCATCCTCCATAATATTATGAATAACCTCTCATATCAATATCAGTTATCTCATGCAGCCCCTATTAATTTTAAAATGCATTTTTCTTTTTCTGTCACTTTATTTATATAAACAGTATTATCATCATCATAAACAGACAACTCTAACATCCACATATTGTACGTTCCATGAGCTGCATTAACATTAAATGCCTTTTGCATGCATAAAATATTGATGGTGGTAGAAAAAAAATATTAAGGGAGACAGAGAATGAAATGGTAATGTAAGTTGTCATTTATTGCCGACTCGTGACGAAAGCGCATTTTCTAGTTGCTGCCTGTGGCTGCATATCCTGTACCAATTTTCAATTCCAATTGCAATATTGGTACATTCAGTAATTTACCCTGTAAAAGTTGTTGAGGAAATGGTCTTCACTTCTGGAATCGTTATCGCAGATTACATTTCTAGTATTTCCTATCTCAGAAAAATCGACGTTTCTTGAAGTCAAACAAGTTCTGATGATTCTATTCTTTATTCCTGTAAAAATACCATAAACAATAAATTACCAATCATTTCTACAGAAAAGGTCACGTTAAGTCTGAAAATAAGTTTAGCCAAAGCTTGCTCTAACCCCCTTCAGTTGTAGTGTAGCAACAGGGGTGATCAGGTCCTGTGCGCCAGGCGGCAATAATCCTTGTTACGTCAGAATCTAAGTAGAAAAGTAGCAAGAATATACCAAACAGACCAAGACTTGAACTTCTAGACCATCAAAGTCGACGGTTTCGTGCTCACTTTTCAACCCCACTCTTACTTGATCCCTTTTGGTTACACACCAGCCACTTAAGCTCAAGTATGTAAAATTTACATAAAAAGTCACTTAAGGAAGATTTTGAGCAGCCCACAGCGTTGATAAGTGATCAATCGAAAAGATCCTTTACTTTAGTCTCGAACTCTCATCTTGAGTCCCCTTAAATAAGCTTGAATAAGAAGTTAAGCGTTAGCCAGACGTTTCTGGATGTAAGAACAAATTGTAGACGACAATGACATTTTTTTCTGATAAAATGCGCTTAAAAAATTGCATGTTCCAATAGCTATTATGTGATGAAAGATTATGAAGCAAAGGAGTCTCATGAATAATAAAACAGTAATTTTTCATTCATAAGTGCATAAAATAAATCTTTATTCTTCTTTTTCATATTTTCTTCTTCATTTTATCATTACTTTTACAGACATTATTCGGTTACTTTTATTCTGCTTGTTTAATTAAATTTTTAGGAAAAAGTTTCATTTTTCCTCTCTTGAAAAAATATTTACTCGTCATTCCTGCTACAAAAAATATTTTCATCATTGCTTCTTTATATTTTTTGATTCTCTTCATAAAAGAATAAAATTTTTATTAGTCTTCAGTTTCAATTTTACAATGTTTTTCGGTTCTTTGAGCAGCACAATGGAAAATGAAAGCTATTTTATAACTTTTAAAATGATGAGTTCATTTTGGGGTGTAAACTCAGGTCATTTTACGATTGTGCTGCTCAAAATTTTAATTAGGATGGTTAACTTTTTTTTGGCAATTAAAAAAAATTATTTCAAAATGTAGATTTATTACAATTTTAAAAGTCAATATACAATAAAAAGCCAAAATTAATTTCAAATTGAAATTTGTTTCTTACAGCTTATAGAAATATAAACTTTGCCCGAGGTACCGGCCTGGACATAAAATTCACACATAGACATTCAAAAATATAAAATTGTTCAAATATAATAAATAATATTTTTTTACAGATTAGATCAGCGGCATAGCCAGGGGGTCCAATTTAGTCTTGACTTATCTTCTTTGGACTTTCCAAAAATTTATTTTCTGATATTCAAAAATAGACAAAGAACTTGCTCTCAACTTAGAGCATGATCTTTGTGTGTTAGGAATTAGATCACTTTCATAACCAATTATTTGGATTAGTAACTATTTTAGACCCAAAAAACTGGGTTTGTTTTTAAAACATTGAAGCAGGGTTGATATCTGTGATACGACTTAGATAGGATCAACAGGCACTAGCAGCACCTATGGCAGATTCCCAACCAATGATGCAGGCAAGTGACCCAGCCAAGAAAAGCAGTCTGTACCTGAGACCATGCAACAGATATCTAGACACAGATACCTAAACACAAACATCTGATCACCCAACCCTATAGCAAAAAAAAATCAATCTCAAATAAATCAAAATGTAAATGTGAAAATCTAATTCTATGGAAGCTACACATTTTGTCTAAATTATTACTTTTTTATCATCTAATGATATATTCTAGTCTATTTATCTTCATATCCATATTGTATATTAATGCAATATTCCTATCCTACATAAATTAATGCTGTTCATAACAGCACTACACAAAAAAATATCTTCCAGGAAGTAAAAAAAAATTTCTGAAATAATTTACAATTTTATTTTGTTGAAATCTCTCTGAAGCTTATTATGAGTTTCTATTCAGAAAAGGTGATTCAAGTTCATGAATCACAGCATAAACCATTTCATTTTTATGTTAAACTCCTTAAAAACTTTTTAAACACACTTTCCGGAGATCTCAAACAAAATAAAAAACTGACATAAACTTTTTTCCCGTCAATTTTTACTTCCCCATCTCATTTAGGAAATTTATTATTTAAATCATCAGACATTCCTCGTACAAAGCATTTTCAATTTCTCTCGTGACTTAATAAAAAAAGCTTTTACGGAAAAGACAAAAAAAAGAAAACTTAACAAGATTTATGAATAAAACATCTGTTACGTGATAAAGTTTATAATTACAAAATGATAAAATTGTCACATCCACACTTTATTAAAAATTATTACTGTCATTATTTACAAATTTTTATTTCCCTTTTTGCTATTAGCAGCCTGTCATTCTCAAAATATGATGGGAAAAGGACAGCAAACAAATGTGAAATGATATTATATTTAAATGAGAGTCATAGACAGGCGTAGAGAAATATTCAAAAGATTATAGGGCATTACGTGAAGGGTCGTTCATCGATGACGTCCAATATTGTTGAGGGGAGGGGGTCAAGGGTGTATCCAAGAGTAAACACCCCTCCGCACTGTGTTAAGTATTTTTCCTATTTTTTTAATTCTCAGAAAATACTGTTATGGCAAGGAATTTAGGCACTCAGGTCGGTATTTGTCTGATGGACGTCATTTGAAAATGCCCCAAAAAATCTGAATCTTTTTTTCCTTTCCTTCGGCAACCTTTAAAGGTTGTTGCGTCTTAAACTTTCGAGACGAATTGTGACAAGAATAAATTGTGAAGAATTTTTTAATGAAATATTTTTTGTAAGCCAAAGTTTTACGGTTGGGTTTTGTCTTACTATCGATAAATTAATTTTCTGACAAGATTGGTTTGAAATTTTCTTCAGGGAAATTTTTCCCATTTCATAATATCATCAATAAAGATAGCTTCACACATTCTACAGACTTCACATATTTTCATTTCAATAAATTTTATCATTTGAATATTTCATCCTCATGTTACTTGCTCAGACAAGCTTGTTATAATCTCATTTAATAATTTTCCAAGAAATATTTTGAAATTCTTTAAATAATTTAATGAAAAAGCTCTTCAAATACTTATATAATAGCCTCATCTCTCTCTACTTCTGACTGACTCGCATATCTCTTACTCTTGAGTGCTTGATTACCATAAAATGGAAAATGAAATGAAAATATTTTTTGAAACACATTAAGAGTGGAAAAACTCATTTAAATGTTATGACATTTTATTTCGTTCATCAGTATTCTCGTGGTTGTTAAGTTTTTGGAGATGATACTAGGGAAAGGCTCTTTCAAAAGAGAAATTTTAATTTTACTAGAAGCTTCCATTGGAAATAATTGAAATATTTAGACTGACTGGAAGTTTCCATTGGAAATAATTGAAATATTTAGACTGACTGGAAGTTTCCATTGGAAATTAATTGGAAAATTTTGTCTTTTTGGAAGTTCACAATGGAAAGTTTAGAATGATTGGAAATAATTCGAAAATTTAGACTGACTGGAAGTTTCCATTGGAAAATTTAATGAACTGGAATCCGCCAATGTTCCCAAAAATCATAATACCTCACATTCACCCAAAAACCCACATGTCATTTAAAAATTCAACTCCTTGACAATTTCATGTCAATTTAATTCCAAATTGTTTTTGTCAAAAGCTTCGTGTAAAAACGGCGACATATGAATACATAATTCATGTGGTTAATGGATTATTTACAAAAAATATAAAAATATTCGCGTATGTTGAATTTTAAGTGGAGAAAAATAAATTTTAATTAAAATTTAACAATTCATTTAAATGTTGTTTTTTTTCAAGAGTGTCAATGTTTCATAAAAATAAAAATCAATTACCAGGAGATAACAGTTACTTTGTGCGAAAAAAAAGCAAGGTCAACAGCCGCTGTCGGTGAGAATAAAAAGTGGCATAGATTTTTTTATGCGAATTTAAGCATGAAAAGCAGATTTTTTCGACGATAGCAAAATCAAATAAATTTTCTCATTCACAAAAAAGTATATCGCCTCTTCCTGACTGTATAAAAAATTTACATAAAATGAAATTGAATTTAAAATGTAATGAATAAATAACGAAATCAAAATTAAAATTTACAAAATGTGTTTTTGCACAAAAAAATATTTGAACAGGAAGTTCTGGAATATATTTTACCCCATTTTATTTATTTTTTTTCGGGGCGTTTGTTGATTTTCAGTTGATGGAAGGATAAACTTTGAGTTATCATGCATAATGTTCCTGCAATAATACAGGAAATCCCAGTTAGGAAATCTGGGTCAATTTTATAAAAACATTTAAATATCATCAGCATACTTTTCTGAAGATGGACATAAGCTGGGTTTTTGGAGATGATGCTTTAGATGTGGATTCAGTTGAGAATAAATTTGAATTTTTATAAGATATGTTTGAGTTGTTTTTGGATCAGAAAACTTGGGTTGGATCTTTAAATGTTTGATTGATTCTACATTTAGACAATTAAATGTTCGAATTCCTATAAATAAGCTCAATTGATTGAGCTTTTTACGTTAGGATTTATCTTTATATTCAAAATTTTAAATCTTTGTTTACAAACAATCCAAATTGAGATTTCTGGTTTTTCTTGAAATTTTCTACTGAATCAAGCTTTGTGCTTGTCATATTATTGATCTTTCAATATTAAACAACATAAAGTTTGATAACTTCAAAATCCAGAACTGTTTAAAATGGCGAAAATGACAAAATTCTTAATTTTAGCATAACTAGAATCAAATTAGACGAGATCTATCCCTAAATTGCATAATTCCATACCATGAAGACTTAGCAGTCAACATGAATTTACCAGAAAACTTCTTTAAGCTTTCCATATTCACCAGATTCAAAAGAAAAAGAAATAGGTAAAGCTCATTATGCCAACAAAGAAGAATTGATCGCTTTGTTACCTTATTTAATGCCCGTAAGGAATGAAATTAAATAAAGCGTATCCAGTTCTGCGGAACTTTTTGCTATTAATATTAAAATATGAACAAACAGAACATGTATGTACTTTTAATTGAATGAAATGAATGGAAGTATAAAGCACACTTATGACTTCCAAGTGCATGAGCATACCTGCTTGTGTAAATATGAAATTAAATTAATTCTCATGAAGCAGAAAACGTTGTTTTGTGCGGAAGTAAGTATGCTGTTCAACCATTTTAATAATTTAAATTCACATAGCAGCAACTCATGAAGCTTCCAATTAAATATTTAGAAATGAGATAAAAACATTTTCATGTACAATTTTCATTTTTTCCGTTCCTTTCAATATTCGCCTTTACTCTAGCTTTGTTTTGTTTCACTCTTGATATTACATGTCGTTGTCATATGTAAAATTTATGTTAAGCAGATTTGAGTATCTTTTTTTAAAACATGCTAGCTAGCTGTGAGACTGAAAAATCAGCCATAAAAGGAACATGCCCTTATGTTAAAGGATGATAGTGAGATGGGATATGTAATAATCATATATCATGCTTCACACATTTATCATTATCATATTATTTGAAATTAATGGATCTAAGCAAGGAGTAAGAAGAGTAAAAATATTAAAATGGCAAGTAGGATGGTCCTCTCTTTTGTGGAACTCGACAGCGAATTTTCTTGAGCTTTTAGTCACTTGTATTGAAAATGGAGCTCACAAGCTTCCGTTAAAAGTTACAGACAGTAATGTCATCAAAATAATAATTGAGGCTTGCATCACTCGGGACACCTCCCCTTTAATGCATCCTCAAGGCACCAGCTTAAAGATACAAAAATCAAAACGATGTTCATGTGACAGTCAGGCAGACAAAAACCCAAAGTAAATTGTCCCAAAAGTATTACAGAGCTAATAAAAAGTTGAAATAGAGAGATGTCACATATGGCACATAAAAGATTGCTATGACTTTTAATAATGTATGTGGATGTGACATACGCACGCAAATCATTTCACATTCTTAATTGAGAATATACAGATTATTTTTGTACATGTCAATTCATAGTTGAAGGTATTCAGTTTTAAATATTTTGGATGTTGACTAGGACAGACTATATTTTGAGTTCATTAAATATGTATCAGCCATAAAATGTTATATCAGATTATATTTTGTGACAAGTTTACGGTTCAGCTTTAATTGACAACTGCGTCTGTAACGAAATCCTACAATCTGTCTGGAATTTTCGACATTTTATGTAGGATTTTGTTTTGTTCGTAGAAAAGGTGCTTCAAAAGGTCAGATTCTGATTTCAAGTGCATGACATTGGGTGTAAGAAAAATTTCCGGTCACGTTTAAAATTTTTGTTATTTGGGTATTTTTGGTTGGTTCTATAAATTTAAAAAAAATAATAAATAACTAAAGAAATTTTGAAAAATCAAATTTTATTTTGTTTTCTCATAAAAAATTGTGCATTCAACAAATCATATAAAAAAGTCTCTACCTAATTTAATTTTGGTTCCTAATCTACGTTTTTCTATTCTATAAAGTTCTTATGTTACAGTTTGATCTACAAATCGTTCACATTTTCTTCTTTTCATTTCCATAAAATTCTTTCAAAACAAAGCTTAAATATAATGAGTCAATCAATCATATTTAATTATCTGTATAATGTATAAGCATAAACAAGATTACGCTCTCGACAATGAGAGCATTTTATGACAATATTTGCATTTTGCATCTTTTATACTCAGCACAGCATCATGCTATTATGGCTTTTAGGTTAAATCCTGGCAGTAATTTTGTAGGAAATTTTACTGGATTTTTGAAATTTGAAATTATAGAGGTTGTGTGTTTTTAATTAAAGAGGTCAAAATTTCAGCAGGTTACACTGTACTTTTTTGATTGTTTAGGTAAATTTGTCAATTTCTATCTTTAACTTACTGAAACAAGCTTAAACATCAGTTATTTCACAATAATTTATTCAAAATAGACTATCTCAGTGATAATATACTTGAGTCTGTATCGAAAAAGGTAAATTTCCTCAAATTTTTGTAATTTTCTCATACAGCTTTTATTTTCAGCAAAGAATTGACAAAAATTCAATCAATCTGTAGCGTAAAACAAGTAGGTTTCATTTTATGGCGTAATTTAGATAAAAATTCATTAGTTTCAGCAATCAACATCCAGTAATCTTAATCAAAAAATCTAACAAAATCACCACCAAGGAAAGTAATTTCAACAGAATGAGTTTCCGTTACTAAGAAATATTTAACGTAAGAGATTTTTTTTCGTTCTTAACGCAATGATACTTATTACTAAACAAAAGGAATGAGGAAACCTTAAATAAATAAAACTTCCTTTGCATTTACTTCCATCAAAAAGGAAAAGGAAAAAGTCAAGCAAATTTTAATTAAAACCTACATTAAAGCAAAAGAACAGTACTAATCGTTGGGGATGAGAGAAGCCCCACAAAGATATTTAATTTTTTTCTGTTGTGTTGTTGATTCACAAAATTCCATTAAAAATTACAAATTGTAAATTTTTCGAGATGATTCTCTTGAATGAGCTGACAAATCAGGAGCCGTCGGATGCATTTGAGGCGTCATTTTCCAAATCAGGCGGAGAGAGGAAACGCTTTGTTGTGTATGGGGTAGCTGCCTTGTTTTTAGACGTTGAAAAACATCCGGAGCTTAAGTGCATCGCTGACGATGACATTGATGATGAAGTTAATGGACCATTACCCAAGCCATTAGCACGTGATGCTTTTAACTTTAAGCATCTCATATTTCCGCTAGTTGATTGACCTTGCATCGATGTTGTAGGTTGGTCGTCAACAATCAACAATGAATTTAGCTCGTATATATTACTTATAGTAATATCAGCCATGATACTGTTATCCTTTTGTTCAACTGGTGCTGGAAAATTCAATGGAATCCATACGCTCGCAAATAAACCAGCTTCAATTGCCCCCTTTTGAGATTTTTTTATTTTCAGTCCATTTTCAATTTTTATTTTTTAAATTTTTTTCATTTATTTTCATTCGTCACAGTAAACAATACAAAATTGTTTAATGGAATTTTTTTTAAAATCATAAAAATGATTTTTTTTGAAGAAGGAAGAAAATTTTTGCGATTAATTTATGAATTTTATTATAAATTTTTTTTGTGCTTAATGAATAATTTTGTATTTGTCTTGATTCCTTACATACTATGAGCTTAATTCTAGTATTAATATTTATATAAATTATTTTACTCAAATTCAACAATGTTAAAGGGATAGAAAGGATTTTGATGATTTAGGACAAAAAAATAAATAACGAATTTAATTTTGTTTAATTATTTAATATACCCACCATGATTTATGCTACCTTATTTTTTGGATTGTGCATATTTCTTGTCTGTAATTTTACAGCCTTTGATTAAAGTATGGACATCATTTGGGAAATTTCTGATGAAATTTATAAGGATGAATTATTGAGCTTTAAAATTTGGAGATAAAGCTTAGCTTTAGAAAGTTTTATTTACTTGTTGACGTTTTTTTTGGGGTTATTGCACTGAAGTGGAATATTTTCAGATATTTTGATCAAATTTTATCCAGCATATCGATGAACAACCTGGATTTTAGTAGATTCTAGCTTAATTTGTCATCTAAAATTGAATCTTGATTTTAGAATTTCAAAAAATAGACATTTAGGGATTTCCGTTGAGAGCAAAAAAGGAGTAAAAGGGGGGGGGGGGGGGGGGGTAGTCCGTGAGTGGGGCTCGTGAGGGTACGTGCTCCCTATCTGAAAATCAAAAGTTCATACAGAAAATGATCTACGTCACTTGGTACCTGTACAACCCCCTAGCTTAATGCGTTTCAGTCAAGGTTTACGCGTAAATTCCAGGTCTACTAACCACAAATTTATATGAAAATTTCAAAACTCGAATCCAACAAATCTACTTTAGTGCAATTCACCCAAAAATTTCAATGACTAGAATTAAAAAACTTAATTTTTATTATCACAGATATTCATTTAAATTACCCAAAAAATTTATTCCCCTACACATAACCCAATACTTTCAAAAATAAGCTTCAATCTCCAACAGCACAACGTGAAGCCTGCAAGCTGTTAAACTAGGTACTTTGTAGTGAGAATACGGCGCGAAAAAAAAATAAAAATTGCATCATCAAAAATGCATAATTATGACAATTAATTTGTTTAACAACTTACAAGCTCACACACGGTTAACAAGTTCGTCGCAATCTTCGAGTTCATTTAATTCATTGACACTGTCGCATGGAAAATAGATTTTATAAAATACAGAGCAATTTCATAGTGCAATAAAAGTTTATATATTAAATTTAAATTCATGCAGAAGCTTCAGTCTCATATTTAATTGTTTCAAGTGTTTGACTAACAATCAAAACAATTAAATTTAATGACTGTTATTCATTAAAAACTACTCCTTCATGTTGTGTATTTAAGAGAATGAAAAATTGATGGTGAAAGCTCTTGACAAACATTTCATTTTCAATGAAATGAGCAGAGAAGAGTTTTTTTTAATTAACGCGTTTTAATTCTGTTGGGAATTCAGATTGGTTACTGGATTTGAAAAATAATGTCCAAGGCTCGCTGTTTGTCATGGAATAAGATCCAAAAACTGAATTTCAAATGTTTTATTAAACAATTTCTTATGAAAAATACTTTTGCCATAAATTCTGTTTTAAAATGGTTTTTTGTCGACCAAAAAAGGTATGAAGATCACTTGGATCATTTGAATTGATAGAAAATTGATATAAATTACTATCTACTTAGTTTTACTTCGAAAAAGATGGAAACAAAAAAAATGGGTCCGGACCCAATCAACCCCCCCCCCCTCTTGGGTACGCCCATGATGGATAGACAGGATCTAAGCAGAACTGACTGTCTGATCGTTTAAATGCTCAGATTCAAGTTCCAGACTTGGTCTCAGCGTCTTAGAACATTCATTTTGTTAAGATAAACTGAAGCCTAGTCCCAAAGTAGCTCTGATCTAGAGCTTGTCTAGGATTAAATCACAGACATCTTCAAATTATCCAAAGAACCAGTAAAACTGCGCTCATTCTATCTTTCAACAACCACGACCATTCTACCAACGCTTCATAATAATTTTTCATTGAATAAACCACACATGGAAATTATGTGTGTACATGAATTAAATGCACTCGAGTGCGATCGAGTAAAAAAAGTATGAAAAAGTAATTGGGAGAAAAAAAAACAATGAAATCAAATAAAACTTTTTAAACATCTACAGGATTTTTCATACAAATAATGAAAATGAGATAACAAATTTGTTATATCAGCAATAAGCACGAATTAAAAGTTTTAATTTGATTTGGGTTTTCAATAAAATGCAAGACATGAAGCTCAAAAATTTTCAAATAAAAAAAAAGTCCTTAAAAATATCACAGCATAAAATTTAAATATATATTTTTACCTTTATATCTGTATCTAATTTATCTCCAATCATAATGCAATTTTGAGCTGCAACACCAAGATAATTGCATGCAGCATTAAATATTCTTGCATCTGGCTTTTCCCACTCGCAATCGCCTGATATTAAAATGAAATCGAACAGAGAATTCTTTCCCATGTTGAGACCCAGCTTATGAATCTTCTCCCATTGTGCATTACTCGGTCCATTTGAGATGATGGCGAGCAGATAGTTTTTACGTAATTGGCGTAGCATCTGCACGAGTTCACTGGGGAGTTGGAGAAAATGGTAGCGATATGACAACCACTGTTCGTAGATTTCGTAAGCCAAATGTTGATATTTAGTTGGTAATGCATTTCTCCAAAGCTCAGAGCGCCATTGATCGAGCGACATTGATGGATTATCTGGACATTTTCTGAATGCTTTCAAAAAATTTCCTGCACAAAAGTCTGCTTCGTCTTTCTGCATGCTATAGCCTTGTAAAAGCTCTGCAATCTGTATAGTCACCGTTGTGCACATGCGGGAATTTTGCAGAATCATTTATTAAGTACAATAATGAAAGAGAGAGAGCAAGCAGAACTAATTATAATTCATGTCTGTAAATTTTTTTTAATGAATTTAAATTTTTTAATCATTTAAAAAAGGAAAAATGTTTATTGTCATGTGAATTTAATCTTATTGATGGTATTATGCCTGCATGAATAAATTAAATCAAGTTAACGATAAAAAGATTTATTTAGAATTCCGCACATGATGACTGAGTAGGAAGAATACTCATTAATGTGGAAATTTTTTGTATTTTTTACGATGTGGAAGTGGCGGAGAATTTTTGATTGATCCAGAGTTGGTGTCAGGAATCCCTCCAAAGCCCCTTTCTGGCTTCGCCCTTGTATTGATCCAAAAACAGCAATAGACATCCAAAAGCTCGTCAAAAATTTCCATCTCTTTCATCACTTCGCACAATGCATTATTAACGAAATTTTCCCACTATATAAACAAAATCAATACATCCGATGACTAGAAAATTCCATATCCATTCAAATTTTCCATTACAAAATGCATTGCATTTCCACACATTTACTGCTGGTGGAAAAAAGCGATCGCTTCATTAAATTATACACTAATTTATTTCAAATCGAAATGTTCCGCGAACGTGATGACGTGGGGATTGTATAAAGCTTGATTCATACAAATTTAAATGCAATTTCAACAAAAAATGAGAAAAGACTAGCGTTCATACAAAATTTGCTCGTGTTGACAGAAATATTTTTTGTTGAATTATGAAAATATCTTTGTGTGATTTTTTTAAAACGCTTTTATCATTTTTTACAGATCCTCTTATTTATTGAATGACTATCAATTAATTGTTGGGATAAAATGGGATTTTTTTGGTGTTTGATAGATTTTATTATTTTCTATGCTTTTAAAATTTTCCTTTTATACACAATTAATAATTTTTTAAAAGGAAATTAGTTAAATAAATTAGAATTTTGAATGAAAAGTAAGTAGCTATTACGTATATAAACTAATTTAGTCACTTAAAGTGGTAAATATTAATGTTAGATAAATTTCTGCTAGAAATTGATTTTTTAAAAAATAACTGATTCTTAAATTTTGAATTTTTCAATTTCAAAAATTTCGCATCATTTAACGGAAAATTTTCAAAATGTTCATATTTCTACGCCCTTTTTTAAATTTTTAAAATTTATTCAACCGTTAAAAATCAACAATCCGAATAAATATTTTTCATGCCAGGAAAAAATCTTGAACTTTGCATTCACATGAGCCAGATGACCATTAGTCAAGGCAAATAATCATGTATGCATTTTTTCCACAAGGAAAATGCACTAAAAATAGCAAAATTACGTACTCTATGAGAGAATGAATATTCAAACGCAAAAGAAGTGACTCGACACAACATGACGAATGCAGATTTCTTCCTGTTTATTTATAAAATTTATCTATACTCGCTCTCGTTTTTTCAATGTGACGTTCCTGAATCATGATGAAACATGTGCTTGTTTTAGAAGCAACAACAAACAGAAAAAAACAGAGTGTATTAAAGTATATAACAACATCCATCTTTAATTTTCTCTCATATATGTATATAAGGTTTAAAACGCTTACATGTAGCATGTTTATGTGAGTGTAAAAAGAAAAACAGGCGAGAAAAACACTTTCAATTTTCACATTTAGTGATGCATAATCGTAAAAGAAGCATGTAAATTCATGTGAGAAGCCATCTTCTCAATTTATTTACTGCATGACGTAATCCGAATTGAATTTTCTTTCATACATAATTTCTGTTAGGAAATAAAATCTCACTCTTATGTACCGATAATAAAAAGAAAAATGTCGAGGAAGAAGAATATGAAAATGCAAATCTGTTAAAATATTTTTTTAGTAAACAAGAAATAGAAAAAAAAAGATTTTAATCCCCAAATAATTTCTTTCCCAAATCCATAAGCCGATGATTTCTGCAAACTCTTAATGCATCAGCTTTTTTCAGTACGCCAGCAACGTCAGGATTTGCATCGATGAGTTGTGTCAGAAAATCTTCATAAGCTGACTTTACATTCGGCTGTAATGTTCCAATGCGCACTTTTTTGAGTGTGTCAATGATTCCCTCACACCATCCGGACTCGATTGCAAATTCCTGCATAGGAAGTAGGATTTATTGGTGATTAAAAATGATTTAGCAAGAAAATCAGACTTGAACCATTTAATTTTGTATAAAAGTTCGCCGTTAATTTTAAAATGACCGTTAAATTGGAATTTAAAAAGATCGTTAATTTTGAAAATTCAAATTAAAAATGACCGTTATTTTTGAAAATTCAAATAAAAATGACCGTTAAATTAGAAATGGCACAAAGTCTGAACCAAATAATACGAGATAAGCTTACAGATATCCATGGTATTTGTTGAATAATTCCACTCAATGTCTGCATGCCAAGGAACCACAACTCAGCTATTTCATTCCAATATTCCTTGTACGTAATCGATACAACAAGCGCCTCCGGATCATTTGATTCATCGAGTGTGTAGGCGTCCCATAAGAATCTTATTGTAATCTGGATATAACGACATATCGAAAAATCGTTTTTCTTTACTTTCTTCGATTGCTGTTTCAATAGCAATAATCCCAACACAGAGAGATGACCGAGTGTTACCAAGTTTTCCGGCGTATCCTTAAATTCTGGTAGATTATTAAAGATGAATTTCAAGAGATTATTGAATGTTTCACTATCCTCAACGAATTTTGCTTCCAAAACGGTAACATTCATGAGAATATTACAGGCACTAACAATAGCTGTACGTGAATCTTTCATAGCTTCAAGTTGGTGTGGTGATAATTCAGGATCTGGCTCATTCATACGAGCTAAACGTTCAGCACGTGGAATTGGTGGTCGCTTATAATGCGCAATTGTCCAGTGAAATGAAATAAAATCATAAAGAACGTCTTCTTCTTTTGCCTTCAAAAAGATCTTTCTGCCTTCATCCTCGACGACTAAATGACATAATGCAGGCAAAAAGACTCTCAATATGTCGATGGGTGTATCAAGCTCGTCCGGATTTACACTTTTATTATCCAAATAATATTGACGATAATCATAAAATGTTTTATTCGACAGCTTCAGTACATGCGGTAAGATTTTATAGACTTGTGTACGCATTGCTGATGTTTCCTGTGCAAGCCATGCACTCAACACTCTTATCATTGCACATCCAAAGATTTTATTCTTACCATCAAGATTATCGCAGATTTTATCGTTGAATAATTTCGTTAATACACCAAGAATGGCATTAAATGCACCTTTGAGTGCCGTGTACGTTTGTTGCTTTTCTTTCTGTTCAAAATCAAGTTGATCTGTTGCCATAAAGGTCAACGATTGTTCCAAAATTAAGAAGCATGAGGTAATTAAGTCAGCATTATTGACACATTGCATGAAACTTTTATTATCCATTTGCATTCGTACTTCAATAGCTGCCAATTGAAGTAACAATAAAAAGAATTTCTTTGGATCTTCCGTTTCCATTAAAGTCCATTCGATGCCCAATAATTCAATTATTTGTGCTGTTAATTTCAGTGCTGGATCACGTTGATTTTTCGTTATGCGACTCTTTAAGATGTCACAGATGCCTTTATACAATGTCTCAGGCCACATTTCACCCTCGGAACTTCTACGAATGAGATCATGACGACAGCTTAATATTAGTGACGTAAGAATATCGCACAATTCAAATTTTCTCTCACTCGTATCCGACTGAAAGTCCAATGAGAGTCGTTGCAGTAAGTCATGAAATGATTTTGGATCTGTATCCCACGCAGACGGTCCGAAATGATTTGCGAGTGTTACTAAGATGTTCAGAGCTTCATCTGTCTGGAAACTTTGTTGTAGATAAATTTCTGACCATTTTGTTAATCCAGCGACATTTAAAAGCCCTTTACGTCCAATTTCGTACATTGCGATGCTTTGAAGACAGCTGTAAGCCTCACTAACAACAATTAAGCTATCACTATCGTCGGCTGTTTGGACAATTTCGAGAAAGACTGGTATATTTGCTATCATGTCTGGATGTGTAGCCAGTTCTTCATCTTGACAGAAACATGTTAAGATTGATAATGCGACACTTTTATAGACTAAGGCTGGACAATCATCTGGCACCTCATTGCTTGTCAATAATTTCTTGAGGAAATCAAATCCAATTGCCTCGAATAGAACACGTTTTCCTGCTTTCGTACAATCTTTTGATTTCACAAGTTTCGTGACCATAAATAATGCTGCAAACTTTTCCGTGTCACCTTTCGCTGATTTCAGAATTGCTGCACATTGCTTTATTGGTTCAGATACCTTATCAGCCATTTTTCCTTAATTTTTCTTCTAGACCGTCTGAATATCGTTCAAAATTTTCCGGCAGCTCACAAAAAACTAAGATCGCAGTGTTCAATTTTTTCGCGTTTTTGATGAATATCTTTCCTTTGGTGCGGACACGAAAATATTTTTATTTTTAGATATTTTTTCTTCCCTCTCGTCTTTAATTCTCTCGTATGGATGTTGTTAAGAACTTACACACAAATGAAATGATTTGAGAGAAACCCACAGAAAGTGTTAAATTAGATTATTTTTGATATTAAATTATCAAATAAATTAAATTATTATTTTTACGTCTCTTTTATCTCAACTGGATGTGCTTTTTGCGAAATTTCCCTGACTTTTGAGTAAATTTGTAGATAGACAACCGGCTTGTCGAAAGGTTAAAGCACTTTAAAACTCATTTTTGCTGTTTTTTCTGTAAGTTTACTCAAAAAATAATTTCTTTCGTGCGATGATCGGATACTCACAGATGAATTATTTATTTAATGAGACGCAAATACAAGAGAAGATGATATTTGTGTAAGGTACTCAGTAAAAACGACGATTCCAATGCCCGAATCTAATTCTGGAGAGATGATGTTGAAGATTATATTCGTTTACAATCGTCGTCGTGTCTTTTCTTGTCTAAAATATGTTATTCATTTGTATCACGCTTCATTCATTCCTTCTTCTATCTTATATGCTTACTTTCTGTTTAATTATGATCGTTTTTATCTAATTCTATCGTTTATTTACACTCGTTTTGCCAAAAAAAAATTCTTTGATTTTTTCTCATTTCCACACGTATGATTTGCTGCATTTGTTCGATTTTCCGTAAATAGAATATGATACGATCAACCTTTGCTCTTTGTTGATGTGATTTTCTGGCTATTTCACTGATTTTCCTTGATTTTTATTTTTCTAAATCGCGTGTTTACTTTTTCCCGTTTTTTTATTAGCACTAATTTGAAAAACCCATTGGAAATATTTTATTTGTCTGTCTGTCCAGAACTAGATTTTCTAATTTCTATTATTTCTAAGCAAAATGCAGTAATACCTTTTAGCATTAATGTAGTTTAATGGTATATTAGGCATATTTAATGCTTAATTAAAGCATAAAATGTTACAATCGAAGTTTCAAGAACACATAAGAAACATTGGATTATTTAATTTTTTCATGGACATAATTTAAAAATTTATAGACCGTTGAAACTAATATTTCTTAAAATTAGATCTTTTTGACAATTCAGAGTAATACGCAATAGGACATGTGCTTCTTACATTCATGTACATCAGACAGAAAATGTGCTTCTTACTTGTTTTTCATTTCATCGAAATGTGATCGAAATTGCATTGCATAAATCACAGATTTCTCACAAAATTCATAAAACTCTGATTAACTGCTTTAGTCACGTTAATCATCATGCTTTATTATCAATAATATTTATTTTGATTACATTTAATACAACTGATAATGTTTCATCAGTCATAAAATCATCAAAATGACATCAATAAGATTAAATTCAGAACCGTCCAAAAACCCACGAATCAGATTCTTATCAGCTGAAAAATGATTTTAAAATTACTTTATTACCTTGTTGACAGCCTTTACGTCAGCCTTTCTCGTCTGGATTAGAGTATTATCCATATCAAAGAAAATAGCCTTAATTTTACTTGAGAATTTGACATGATTTCTTCCATAAAATGCAGCCATAGAATTGCTATAAAACTTCACAAGATTTCAATTCAACAGAAACTTAATTACAATATATGACAGCACAATTTTTCTGGTAACTGATGAATTCTGAGAACTTTTTAAGACAATTTTTTGAATAATTTTTAATTTTTTCAATTTCTTTTGTGATTTCCTTTCATCTCATCGAATGAGTCTCATCGAAAACTTTTCCTTTATTTTCGCGGGAAAATTTAAAATCAAAGTGTGCTTTTTGAAAAGTGTGAAAAGTTTATTTGAAATAATTTCTTTATTAAATTTGTTTAAAAGTGAAAAAGGATCTAGAAATAATTGAAAAACTCACATTTTTATTGGAAAATTGGTAAGTCAATAATATTTCTATTACTGGATCTAACAAATTAAGAATTGTAGGACTTTTTAACAGAGAATCTCTCCTGTATGAGCATTTTTGATATTATTTTCTCATAAAATCAATTTATCAGACTTCCAGATCCTAAAACTAACAATAAATCACTAAAATTATAAAACTTGCACTTCCAAAAATGTCTAGAAGGGTATGGAAATTTCCCAACATCTCGAACCTCCCAATCTACGTCACCATTCCATAACTAGAATGTACCACCAATTAAAAAATTATGCTTAATAATTTATGTTATTCATCACGTCATGGCAATTTCATTGATTGCACGACACAGCGTTTTTTGTACTCAATAAAATGTAAATGCATTTTGTTATATTAACGCTAAGAGCTCTTTAGTTTCGTTTAAATATTAAACATACTGCTGAAGTTGCACGATAGCGTAAAATTATTGTAATCAATTCGATGTAAAAAAGCTTTTTTATACAGAAAATAGAATAAATTGATGTGAAATGGCACACCTAAAAAAGTCGTTATGCACGATATTTTGTTAAACGCAGCAAAGTGTTTTAAAGTAATTAATATTTAAGTGATGGATTGCCACAGAAGTGGAAAAATTAATATTGATAACCTTTGTTGAATAAAAGATAAATGCTAAAGTCATATATTTGAGTATTCTCTGAAGATATGGCTAAGGAGTCGTATCTTTAGTAGGTGATGGGCCGTTCTCGATGCATCTTTTGAATGGTGTGATGTCTGAGGTTGAATGAAATCTGGGGTATTGAGTCATTTGTTGGCAAATCTGCCAGTGCATGGGAAAGACCTCTGTTCCAGTAGTTAGGCATCAAATATCTGGTAAGGATTAATTTTTTCACATTTAATATGAAAACATAACCTTCAAAACTTCAACAGTATCCAATAACAATCAATTAGTTTGATTCTAGATCCAAATAACTCCATTCATATAAAGAATTTGTTGCTTCATTCATATCAACAAAACATTCTATTGAAATGTAAATTAACATCATTATCATAATAAAGAAACTCAATTATTTCGATTCCGTTTAATGCTATTAAGCTTTAAATTACTCTAATATCAAGCGATCCCTTTTTTGCCTTCCTTTCAAAACATTGATAACCATTAGAAGGGTCGAATTTCCTCAATTTAGGAGAATTCGGAGAAATCTAAAAAGTACTAAAGTTTTTTTGTTCATTATTATTGAATTTTATACAGTTCCTCATTTGATTCTCATTTTTCAATCAAATAATCAATATGAACGAACAAAAAGCTGATGAATATTTCATAATCTCTTCCCTCCTTTTTCTTCTTCTTTTCTCTCTTTTTTTTGTGTTTGTAGACCTTTTTGACTTATTGTTTCTAATGCTGGCAATCGATAATTTATTCTGTTAGACTTTTTGACTCTTAAATGCAAATTTTTCCGAATTTTAAGCTAGTTAGAGAAATGGACGGGGAAAAATTTACTTATTTTAAAACCTTAATGGCACTCAAAACTCGTAAAAGTTTTCCTTAAGTATATTGACTTTCAAATTTTCATCTTATTCAATAGAGAGGAAAATGCTAATTGAAAAACTTTTTTCCAATTTTTTTTCCCATCTCTCAGAGAACAATAAAAAAAGTAAGTGTTGATGAGTTGGGAATGGTTAAATTTCAATATTCCGTCTCATGTAAATTAATTATTAGAGAGTGGTAATTGAGGTTGTAGACTAAAATATACGGATTTGTAGAGAGCTATTTTGAGAACACAAAGTTTCTGTTTGAGTTTTCTTGGGGTTGTTCTTCTTTTGTGTACCTAAAATATCTTTGTACACATGCTTATACTGTCAGATACGAAAAACTTATTCAGTTAATTTCAAATTACGAAAATTTCGCGCCAATTTTTGAAAACAAAAATTTTTAATAAAAGTTTTGCAAATTTTATCAATTTAGACTGTAAAATTGATGATTTAAGGATAATTGAGTGATTCTTGCCAAGTTTTTCTATTAGTATGAATGCTAGAGTGAAGGAATAAGTTAAAATTTAGCTTAATATCTTGAAAACAGAACTTTTAGTGGGAAATTATTCTAAATTTAATACAGGAGTCTCCTTAGTCTTTAATATAGTATAACATTTTCAGCTTTAAAAGCATGCTCTCATTTTCCCTGTTTTTCCACAAATCACAAATTAGAAGACATCATTCAATTTACATCCATCCTCCACAAAACTGAACTTAAAAGCTTTTCAAAATTTGAATCGAAATAAATTTTCTTTTCATGTTACAAAGATCAAAACATTAAATGGAAAGACAAGATGGAGTAATGATGCAACATCAAAAGTTCGTCTGTATTTATTTACATGATGAAGATAAACTTTCAATAATGATTTGAAGCATGCTTACGCTTTCTTCGATATCATCATCACCTCTTGATTCCCACCACCCATCCTCTCAAACAGAAAACAGCAACACTAAAAATAATCAAAGGTTGTATTTATGTTGTGTAGAAGAAGATTGACAACGCCCACAGCAATTTTATAATAATTTCAGACTAACTAACTTTAATCTTAATCATGGGGAAGGAAAAATCTGTGATGAAAATGCCATTTACTGGAATAAAATAAAAAGTATTAATATCAGATGCTTATCTTATTATAGTCTTACTTAGTATATACATAGTTCCTAAATCATTGTAAATGGCAATCATTTCCTTTTCCTCAGAATGAATTTGATTAAATTTTTTTTCGAAATTTCCTTTAACAGTGTTGAAGTAATAGGATGGCTATGGGGGTTGTAGCCAGGGCATCTTGATTTAAGGAGCGAAAAATTCAGGAACCGGTTGCTACTATTACTTAATAATTAAGGAATAGATATCCCTTGAAATTAAGTCCTGGCGCTGGTTGCTCTGTTACTCTATGGTAGCTACTAGGAATACTGTAGTAACCCTAGGGTACCCAAAGGATATTCGATTGTATACCCTGTGTTGGCTAAGGTATTCCAAACAATTTACCCCAGGCGCTAGCTCAGTTAATTTAGAATAAAATTTATGAAAGTTTCCATCTTCATGGATCATCAGCATGTCAAAATATACAATTCTCAACAGCAAAAGGGCTTTCCTTATGTATAAGATTGAATACTTTTTTCTGTAATTCATAAAATTACCGAATGGGAAAATGAGTTTTCTGAAATGTATGAAAATGAACGGAATTTCACATTTGGTGCAGAGGAAGAAAATCAGGCTGTTCAACAATTCATTCTTGTTATTTAAACCAACATAATTTTTCATTTTTTCTCTCCTTCTTTCAAATAAATTGCCGCACATACATTGTTGTTATGCTCATATGAAACAATGTATGTATACAGCATTAATAAATTGATTGTGGCACATAATTTTTTTCCTCCTCTCTTCTCTGCGTCTTAATACTTTTAAAACCATTATTGTTGTATTTATCTTTTTTCGCTATTGTCTCATAATGATAAAGAGAGGATTTTCTTTTAGATCTCTTCCGGAAAGAATTATTCTTAATATCTAGATGTTGTCGTACATATATTATATTATATTGGAGTTTGAATAATGTTGGGAACTTTTTTTTTGTTTTGATCCTTCTAGGAATTACTGCTTTTGTATGTGGAGCATGCAATGAGCTTTTATTATTAGTGTGCTACTTAATTTTGTAGTGAAACTTTGGTATTAAATGCATAAATTCAGGGGTTTCGAGGAGAACGGAAGTTGTTTAGACAGGAAGACGAAAATTCAAGCATAAATGATTCAATTTCTTTCTTAGCAATTTAAGGTAGTTTAGATTGGGTTAGATTTATTTTTTTTAAAACAAATTCATCCATAAGGGGTAGTAATGGCTACATCCTTAGTTATAGGGTGCTACAAATGGACTATTCTCTAAACACCACACCCCCAGAGGTGGGTTTCTCGATATACACCTACACCATACCCAGGTACACATTTAAATTTCAATATTAGAAAATGGCGGAAATTAATGTTCATGGCCCCTGTACAATATCATTGTGATTATATCTGAAGTATCCTCGACCAAAACACTCAACAATGAAATTTCTAAAATTCCATCATCCAGAAAATTCCATTCTCTGCTCTCAATACCATTCAAAGGAAAATGCCACGCGCGTTTTATAGATCAAATTATCGGTATTCAGAATATTCAGATCACATTATGATATTCGTTTGAAATTTAATGCCACACAACAGCAGTCGTGTAATATTAAAGTTCAATTTGCTTGATATGATTTAAATTTGATAGTAAAACTTATTTTTTGTTATTCTTCTTGAAAGGCTCAAGTTTCGAGAAACAAAAGCGACCATAATGTATTAAAGAAACTTGCAAACCTTAAAAACCAAAAAGCTAGCAATGCTTCAGTTTGTATGTATACATTTCATTTTGACAGATGTTTCAAAAAAATAAATAAATAAAGGATATTATATTATACTACTGAGAACATTAAGGAGATTTATTATATCAAAATAGATGCTGCAAAAAGGCAAGAATTCTTTTCTGTTTTTTTTCTTTCATTTTCTTTCATTGATCCCCATGGCTGAATTTTTAATTTATAATCCTGTCACTTTGGTTACATAATTTAGTATTAAGGAGTAGCCACTTCCAAGATTAAAAAAATTATGTGAAATTTTTTCATCCTGAAAACCAAAATTGTAGATAAAAGTGATGAAGGGATTCTTAAGCTTTATTTCTGTTAGACTTCGAGGCTGGAGGTAGAAAAGTGATATTTTTGATTTTTAGACAATTTGAGGGTTAAACCATAAAGGAGTGGGTGAGAACATTAAGATAACTTTAATTTTTTTTAAATATATCCATGAAATTTGGAAAAATGTTATATTTTTTTAAACATAACCTCAAAAATTTTAAAAAAATCATGAAGTTATTACTAGAAGTTATTTCTATATTTCATCAGAAAATCGATTAATCGTGCATAACCTCAAAATCTAAAAAATATTCAAAAAAATTTTAAACTGACATTTTACAAAGTGACTAAAATATTCAACAAAAGAAAAAAGTTCCAGATCAATCTTATATTTCCCGTCACATTCAGAAAACATCCCTTGCTGAACAATACACCGGAATACTACCCAAACCATCCCATTTTGTGAAACCCTAGATCATTCTTCCTGAAAAGCCCAAATTGCTATTGAACTGTAAATGATATACCGTCGACTTCTCACACTGCTAATTCCTTTCACAAGATTGTATCGCTTTTCACAACCATCCTTCCTGAATACTCGTCATTCATTCATCAATAATAGAATGTGAAGCCCTTTTTTTGTGTAGCTTGTTCTTAGTTCTCGAACTTTTTCTATATATAGCAAAAAATAAAATAAAATCTAGGTCAAAAATGAGAAAGGGAAAAATCATGAAATTGTTCCCTCCTTTTTTACTCTTTTTCTAGCCGATAATAAAGTATAAAGCAAAAAAGGTACTTTGCATAGAATTGATGGTGATGATGATGTTGCCTCGTTCCTCTTTTTCTACTAGGTAAATAAATCTTTCTCTTTTCTATATTCATTTCAAAAGAGTCAGAGAAGAATAAGATAGTAAAGGTCATAAAAATTACCTTTAATAGAAAAACTTACTTTTTTTGCCGAAACTTTGAATAGCTTACTCAAAAAGGGTTGAAGATTGAGCCTTTGCCATCGGCTTGATAGGAATATTGTCCTTTTTGTGACCGTCATAGGGCTTTCTATTGATTAAGGATTAAATGGTTGGAAGTTTGAATAAAAAAGCAAGGCTGATCGGCAGAGTTTCAAATGTTGTCCACAAGGTGGCTGAACGGACAGTATGCTTAGAACTAGGAGGTGGCTGCTTGGTTAAAAAACAAAAAAGGGCATGAAGAAAATGTGCCGATCAAGACTAAACCGCTCAACAGTTCAGAATCTAATTGAAAAGCGGAAAAAATATTAATGCAACAGGAAATAAAATCTATTAAAGCTCAAACCTAAATTAATACAGTAAAATGAACCGATCCCACATCAAATTGATTTCGTATAAACCTATCCTGAATTATTCCGTCAATCAAGGCCCACACAACATCCTCAGTTAGCTGAAAACTTTTCAAGCACATCAACCGTTTCATTACATGATTAAATAGAATATTTAATGAACAAATCACACTTCAACCTCCACAGAAAGCTATTATTTGAACTAAATCAAAATTTTCACACACGTGTAATGAATCAGTCAAATTATTTTCTTCTGCACATCCAATTTTGTGTTATTTATTTTGTTATTTTGCAAATAATACCTACATGAAACAAAACTCAATGAAAATTTTCCATAGATAATTTTTGAGCATGAAAAAAATATTCATAGCAACTACGAACGGCATCAATAAAATTGTGTTCACCATAGAATTACATGTCTGGAAAGTTTCCATAGAAAATTCTTATATTAATAAACGCATTCTACGTCAACATTTGTTTATGATATTTATATTCTCGAGCAGTATGTTGGCAACAACAGTATTCAAATTATTTTAAGAGCAATCGTCGTTCAAAAATGACGTCCAAAAAGTATTTTAACCCCATTTCTCCAATTTTTCATCAAATTTTCATTTTTTGGAATGTCACAGAGCTTCTGACTCATTTTATTAGACATCATTTATGAACGACTCCTTGGAGCTTCAATGTCTCATTTTTATCATATTGAGTAGATTTTCGATGTCATCAAATATAGAAATTTGTGTGACGCATACAATATCGCATGTCTCTTTCATTAGAGTGTAACTATGTTGAGAAATACTCAAAAAATATATATTTATTTTTCTTGTGTTGCGTGCTCTCATTTGTTGTACGCTCGACGATTTTTATTTAGAGCTTTCAATGGATGCTTTTAGTGTTCTTAAATTAACTATGGATAATGGCTGTTGGCGGGACATTGAACTCATAAATTGTTGAAGAATATTATTGAGTTCTTCAATTTACTTGAGTTTCTGTCAATTTAATGCGGGGAATTAAGGTCGATTTTGTTGTTTCTAAGGGGAATTAAGGGTGAATGATGATCAAGAAAAATATAAATTTAAAAAAAGACAGAAAATACCTGTAGAGGGTTGTTCAGAAATGGAAGTTGAAGACAACATCGATAATTTATGACGAATTTAAGATCAGACATCATATGACTAACTATAGACAACTCACAATCGTCTATCCAGCACATAATTCTCCTGTGAAGGCTAAGTGCACAAAAGTCATCAAAGGTGCAGTTCAATTGAGGCTTTGGTAACCCAAAGATATTTTATGGACTAATTTAATAAAGAATATTTAATTTCTGGTCAGAATGCAAATGCACTTTGTGTTTCTCCGGGTTATTTTTAAACAGAATTCAAAAATTAAGTTCGTAAAGCTTTATCACAAAAAGTAAATATATACTTTTAAGCACAAGCAAAAGCAGATATCACAGCTGAAGCATAAATGAGGATAATTCAATTTAATCCTTTTTTGCTTTAAAAAACATAAAACCCCTTAAAATCAAAACTTTTTTTTACTCTGTTTGCACATTCAATGGGAAAAAAGTTGTACGCTTCTCAGCAAATTAAAAGAACCAAAAAAAAAAATTTTTACACACAGAAACCTTTCAACTTTTCAAAAGCAAAAAATCTTCTTGAAACCACAAGGAAAGTTTTTTTTAAGCCGAAAGGATTTTTATATGTATACGCTTTTTTATGATCCTTTTGTACATACCAGAAATAATAAAAGTAAAGGAAAGAAATAATTTAAACAGTATCATCAGAGATAGAGGAAGATGTAGACGAAAAGAAGGAGGGAGAAAGAGATAAAAATTGAGGAAGATAAATTGAGTTTCTTATTTGAAGTGAAAACATCAAAAGGACATTCACTTCCTGCTTACTTAATATAACAATAGCATGACTTTATTTAATTAATTTTGTTTTATGACTATGTCTGCTATGTAGCGAACAAAAATTTCTCGCAATTTTTCCCCTCTTTTAATTTTTGGCGCGGTCTTTTTTTGTGAAAATGACTCTTTTGTAATTACTTTTTAAAATATTTTTGACCGTTATTTTTCAAAAAAAAAATTGACTGTTATTTTTTAAAATATTTTTGACCGTTACTTTTTAAAATATTTGTGACCGCTATTTTTCAAAATATTTTTGACTGTTATTTTTAGTTGCTTAAAATTATTGTACGTGTTAGAAAACGCTTTCATTTCACAATCTCGCGAATATTCATTACTAGTCGTGCTTAACGAGATTATCATAATTTTTTTCTTACCTTTATGAAGTTGATTTTTGCCTAGCATTAAAAAGCAACCCCTTTTTGAACTGCTTAACAACGTATATAATTAATTAGGTAATTGAAAATTAATAGGCAAACACAAATGCTTATTATGAGTGTGGTCTGCGAAGTTTTCTTATTAAATGAGATGTAATCTGAATCATGAAACAATATTTATGATTTACAACAATTGTTGCAGTTAATTAAATTCATCTATTTGCATAACTTTTATTGTGGTTGACCATGTCACTCATTAAGCTTGATTTACAGCCAACAATTCTATAATTTTCAAACTTTCTTGAAATTTTTTCTTGTAAAAATAATGCTGTAATTGAGGAACGAAGTACATTTCATTTAATCTCAAGTTTCTTAATTAATTACAACTATTTATTATCATCTTCTGGTGAAACTTTCGAAGATTTGTGAATACTCCTACAAACCTGATGAAAAGGTTACACATCCAATGAGTAGAAATTAAATTAATTATACCTGGTCACATTACATCTTGAAGACATTATTTTAAGTTGAGGAGATTTACAAAGGAAATTGGCAATGCTTTGTTGGGTTTTTAAGGATTTGCTATGGATAAATTACAAGAATTAGAATTGAAGAAGGAATATCTCAAAAATAACCGTTATTTTTCCAATATTTGAATTTTTTCGCATTTTTTAAAGTTTGTTTATTAAATTTTCTTTATCGAAAAAATTTAAATTGTAATTTTTGAATTAATCATGCTGATTTGTTAAGAAAACACTGAGCTTTGCTCACACTTTTTTAATCATTTAAACGAGCAATAAACATCATATCGAGTCAAAACTTAAGAACAAAATCTTCAAGTGAGAATATAAACAAAATAAATTTTATCAAATTTTTGAATACAAAATTCAGTCAGACTGAAACAAAGGATTGCAGTTACTGATTATCAACCATTTGCAGAAGCGTAGCCAGGGGGTGGTCCTTAGGTGCCCAGGCACCCCCCCCCCCTCGAGAACTAAATTCAATACAAATTTTTAAATTTTTTTTATTTTTAAATTCGAAAAATTATTTTTTTTTACAAAAATGTTGAAGACTACTTGCAAAATGAATCGTAATGTCTAAGGAAGTATAAAAATTTAATTCAAAGGTTATATTATAGTGATTTTTTCAAAAATAAAAAACTGGGCTACCCCCTTCAAAAATCCTTGCTACGCCCCTGACCATTTGAAAATACAAGTTAAAGAAAAGCTCTTTCAATTTTCCATCTAGATACATTGTCTCCATAATTGGCACTTCCATAGCTTTTTATTGTAAAAACTAGTTTCAAAAATTAAGATAAAGATAAACAGAGCAGTATAATCTTAGCACTCACTTTAGTAAATCCACAATTCACACTACTCGAGCAAAACACAAAGTTTGGTTTAGAAATTCATTCTCAAGTTTCAATATATTTGAGTACAGTTCGAAGAAGTTCATTAAACTTTATTATAAAAATACCGAATAGTAAATTACTAAAATGTATCGTTAAGGTTGTGGCACTTCTATAATTAGAGATAGTAAAATGTTCATTTTATTTCTATTTTTGTTATACTGTTGATATTAATTTTCCCATTCAAAATAATGATGAGTAATCAATCGATTCCTTTGTGTACATGTTCAAAAATAAAATGACTAGTCATGGATTTTTTGGCATTCGTTTGCCATAGAAATTGTGCAGAAGTATTTATATAACAATAATGGCATAATATACATGATAATAAATCTACATCTTATTACTGAAAAGGTCATAAAAATAAAAAAAATATTATCTAACGAAAAACTCAGACTTCATAACATTGTGTGCCTCAAACCAGCAAGAAACATTACCAAATCTTCGTAAATTCTCCCGCATGTAACTTGCGTATATCTAATAAAATATTCCTTCGGGAAAATGCGGCAAAAATCAGAATAATGTTACGAGAGACCTACTTTTTGAGCTAAATTTCAATATTCATCATATAAAATTTTTATTATATGCATATTTTATTCATAAGGACATGAAAAATTCCACGAAACATGTTTTTGTACTTTGCATATCTCCTTTTGTTACCTTTTCTTTCTTTTCTCTGCAGTTTGGGAATAATGAGACGAAAATTTACTGTCAAGATTAAATTTTAGCTGACTGCAGCATCTTAGCTTAATTATTTTTCCTCAACTTGTAACTCAAATTGGGTTACTCAATGGGGAATACAAAAATTAGTTGTATGGATGTATGCTTATTCGACAAAATGGTCTTTTATTCTAGCGTATACCTTAAACTTTTTTTAAACTTTTTCGAACACGACATACAAACCACTTATTTAGTGTAAAACTGGTGTGTCATATATTTCATGACACACCTGAAGGCATTTGGCGACACACTAATGTATTACAGAGCATAATTTGAGTAGCATTGATTTAAAGTTAGCCTTATATAGTTGGTAGTCAGAGGGAGGTTCCTTGACTACAGCACCCTATATAAAAAGTAAAAGTTAGTGCAAATTGTAAGGGTTAGGAACAACCTTGGAAAGCACAAATGGATAAAGCTAGATTTGATGGAAATTCGGCATTAATTTTTGGTATAATATACCATTTGGGATGCTCGATTCAAACCACAGAAACTAGACGCACCCCTACGAAGGGTTGGGATCAAAACTTCTACCTCGACGGAGCCTTGAAAAAAAATTCAGGCTACGTCCCTGTAAGGACATATCAACTGAACCCACGTCAGCAGCATAAGGTACAAACCCCTCTATCTTTAACTTATAAATGCTTTTTCATTACTAAAATATTTGTCTGTTCTAAAAAGTAAAAGAGAAGAGCAAAAAATGAGAAAAGTCTCTCTCGTAAAAAAATGCCAAAAAAAGAAGTAAATCGTCCTGACAAGATACGGAGTGAAAGGATATCCGTCAGTCTTACTTCAAACGCTTGCGTGTGTAAACCTTTTCAAACGTGTCGTGCTGTGGTTAGAACTATTTTTATTTTTGTATAACTTTATTCAACTTCGATAAATTTTGTGGAATATACGCTCAATAACAAGTATAGCTTTTGAAATATTTATACGATATTTTTTATTCAATCTGACAATGGAACTAAGTAAAGTGGATTGAATAATATTGCTTTTATGGTGTAAAACTTAATAACAAATTTTCTTCATTTTTCATGACATAAAATGATAGTTTTTTACATTGTTTGTCAGACGAAAGTTTTAAAGTAGTCATAATGTGTTTTTCTTGTTCGGAATAAACTACCTCTCACAGCCAAACAATCGATACTTGATATGAAAAAAGAAAGTTCTCTCGCTTCTCGTCTGAAACTTATGGGAAACGAATGATTCATTAAAGTTTAAGTCAAAAACTTTTGTGCTTCATAAATGATTTACTCAATTTTTTTATGGATTATTTATTGCTGTACGCTATTTTTATAACGGATAAGTGTTTCCTTAACTTTATGATGTTTTCGTAGGATGTCTGGATAATGACACTGAATTACTAAATGACATGTTGATGGTCTAGAGCTTTAGAGCTTATTTGAGTGGATTTTTTTGGATGTTTTTATAGAGTAGTAGGTCAAGTTGTGCCTTGAGGACTTTAGTTTCTGATTTAGAAGAGGAATTAGAATTTGATATGAAGTTGAAGATTCGGATTTCTAAATTTATCTTAAGATATATGTACGGATAATATCCATTTTGATTCAAGTCACTAGGTGACTGAATTGACTTAAGGTTCTTGACCGTAAATCAGAAGTTCATCTTTCAGAGGGTGTTGGTTCAAGACTCATATTTATATGAATCTTGAGTATCAGGTATAAAACCCCTCCCCCCTCGAAAATCTTCTAACTACGCCCATGTTTGAGTATGAAAAGTCAAAAAACCCAATTTTCCCGAATTATTCAAACCTCAAGAACCCCTAATCAATCCTAAAAAATTTATTTTCATCGTATATAATTATAAAAATGTCAACTTGGCTGACACAGTCGTTCCGTGATTAAAAATTTATTATTCAATTATATATCCAGCTGTTCATTTGAGTTCATTATTAAGGGTAAAAGCATTCCACTTTTAGAGGCAATTTATAGTCAAATTTTCATTTCGATCTAGTTGTGCTTTTTACTCGTTTTTGGAGCATGTCGAATAATAAAAAATATTTATAGTTCACAATAGGACTTTGTCATATCATATACGAAATTCGAATATGACTGAAAATTGTCAATAAATGTTCCATGAAATTAGTAACGCGTAAGAGAATTCTTCAATGGATTTTTTCCTCTTTGATCGCTTGCGTGTATAAATGTTTCAGACATGTCGTGTGTGGTAAAGAAAAGAATTTTATCTATTAATGGATAATTTCCTCTACTCCCATAAAAGAGCAGCCTTGAATGAATTTATTTTTTCCCTTCCTATCGTTTATGATTGCTGTGCTATTTGTGGAGTGTATGATTATTACTTTGAATGCTCGAAGTTGATGAACATTTTACTTTTTCTTCTTCTTTTCTTGTAAAGAATATCCCAAAAGAGGGAATTCGAATTATGGAAATTGTAGTGGGATTTTTATATTTAGGATAAAGTTTGTTGTTTTTGTAGAGGGAATTTGAAGATGAAAGCTATTTACTTATAGCTTGTTGTATCAAGCATGCCTGAGGCTCATCAAAATTAATGGGTTGGATTAAGACAAGTCCTTTACCTTGGTCCTATAAAAAGCTTTAACTTCCGCGTGTTAAAGGGTACGACTTGTTTTGTATTGTGGGTCTGAAAGTAACCTAGATCTTACTGAATAGCCCAGTCGTGATCTGGTAACTAACAACCCCTGGAATCTGTAAACAGTTAGATAAACTTTATTCCATTCAGGTGTGAATTAAAAAATTTCTAAAAACATAAAAAACTTATATCAAGCACCTGTAAATACCAACATTTTCAGAAGTTTTTAACACTTATTCTAATTTACACGATTAAACAATTTGTTATTTAAATAAAAGCAGTAAAACTGTTGTAACAAATTGCATATTTTACATGAATAATCGTGAACAATTCTACGATAAAAGTAAAAGTTTTCATTCCGAATTACTCATCCCAGAAAACCTCAAAAAATAACATTTAATATTTTGCACAAATTTTCTACGAAAAGATCTCCTAATTTACCTGAGTAAAACATTTATTCATTGCTGGATATTCCATGAAAACTCGTAAATTTTCTCACTTATTTTGCATTGCAAAAATAATAAAATTCCCAAAGAAAATGTAAACCCCAAAAACCAAAAACTTTTGTACAAAATAATATTTTTAAATTTATTCAACATTCTTTTTTCTATTATTTCATGTCTATAACTCATTCTTATCACTCAAAACATTCATTCGAGTTGAAGTATTTGAGTGGGGTTATTTTTAATGCTCGGATAGATTAATGAAAGAATTAAGGTAGCTGAGGAAATTTGGGGTCAGCAGCTAACTGTAAACGTTGATAATAAATAAATAAATTTCTTCCTTGACAGTTTCATTCTTTCGCTCCTGAAAATCGGAAAATTCTGAAAAGTTTTAAATGGAATTTTTTTTGCTTTCAACAAGACGTGATAAAATATTTTTAACGTACTTTTGTACGAGGATAATACACAAAGTTTTGTGTTTTGTCGGTTTGTCTTGTAACTGATTTGAATTTAAATTAAATATTTTGAAAAACGTTAATTTTTGAATTTTTTGCAACCGTTAGTTTTTAAAATTTTTATGACCGTTATTTTTCAAATATTTTGTAACCGTTTATATTCAAAATTTTTATGAACGTTATTATTGAAACTAAAAATGCGCTTCTTTTGTCAATCTATTGTTTACACTCACAATAGCTAGTTCTATTGTCGAAATTGAAGAATTATTGCTAAACTCTCACATGACGATGATCCTTATCACTTCAATACCATCTCATTGTTAAATTATTAGTTGCTTATAGTTTCAAAACTTTTTATCGTAAGCTGCTCCAGAAAAAAAAGCTCTGTACTAAAACAATTCATGCTCATTCTCACTTTCCGGAGAGAAAAGAGTACGACAAAAAAAATTTTTTCTCACGATAACAAAAAACATTTTCCGATAAAAGTCAGATTGAGATATCTACGAGAGAAGTTCCATCAGTGTTATTTCGATCGTTAACGTGAATAAACTATTGAAGACGTTTCGTGCTGTGGTTAGAAATAATTCTTTTATATTAATATAGTGAATTCCCTTAAGAGTGCCATTCCCTCGAATGGACTTAATTCAATTTTTTTCTTCGCTTATCATATCCTTGATCTATTAGTGCTATTTATTATTTTTTGTGGAATATACGCCCCAACTCTATATATCTTGATGGAGAAAATAACTTCAGATAATTAACACATTTGTTCTATGAATTAAAAGGGGAATTTTTTACCCATTAAAAATAATAAATATGAAAAAAAGTTCTTTTCATAAAATGTTAAAGAGCTTTTGAATAAATTACATGCACATTTTTCTGTCGCACTGTTTCTGTTCGTAATTATTTTCATGAGTTGAATGGAATAGGAAAAAGTTCTCTGTAATTTTTAAATTGACGCTTTCTGTAAATGTCATTAAAATTTTACCATCAGAAAATTTTAATCGAGCTGTCTACATTGCCTTGCTATGAATGAAGTATGAATTTAATTTAATTATATTAAAACGGAATGGATTTTTTAAGGTGTAATTAGCAGGAGGTAATATTTGTGATTAATTGTTTCAAAAATGAGAAATTTTGATGGAAATTAAAATAAAAGAATTTATGATCAGTGAAAATTAAATGTCTTGAAACTTCACACCTCAAAGTCAAATAACTGACAAATAATGATGAAAAGTTGGCAAAAATTTGCAATATGCAGCATAACATTTTTTATATCGCATGATTTTTTTTGCTGACTAGGATTTTTACGGAGTTGTTCGAAATTCAAAAAGAAATATAAAATTCAGAATTAAATAATTCAAATAAATTTATTAAAAATTGATACTTCAATTCTTATTACAAAATTGACATGACTTGTGAAAAAGTCACTTTAATCAGGGGGATATACCAAGGGCGTATTCAGGGAGGGGTTTTGGGGGCATCCCCCTTTTCGGGATTTTTCTTCAAGTTGCTAGCGTTTTTTAAGAAAAAATCCCAAAACCCCCCTAAATTTTCCCGTCCTTACAAAAAAATTTCAAAACCCCTCCTTAGAAAAATTTCTGGATACGCCCCTGGCATATACGAAATTCTTCTAAAAGGTCCGACCTTACGCAAGAGTGGTCCATATACTTTTTCTCATACACTTTCAAATTTTAGGAGGGGTCTAAATTTTTTCCATGCACATTTTAGTCTCAATAGAGAGGCTGCATTACAACATTTAACATTAACATTTAAAGAATTTTGCCTTCCCAACATTTACCAATCATTAAAGCAGCCTTTTTTTTAGCAATCTGACTTCCAAGAATCCAAAAACAATTATTTTCTGATAAAATATATTTTCCATAATTAAACAACTGCCGTAAGCTTCTTTTTGTTGACCTATTCTCATATGAACATACAATGTGAACACAATACACAATAAAATTCCAAGAAAAGTCTATCCTCAAGCTCTTTTATGCTGATGTCCATTGAGAATGGTTGGATTATTAAATTCATATATTCTTGTTAAACCAAATATAACCTCAGCCAATTTTGAATAACAGAAAATTCATACCTGAAAATCTCTTCACAAATATTAAGCAGGCAGTCATGCAAAAGTAATTTAAATTTTCTTTTCCTTTTTTCATTTGCTTTGTTTACTTCAAAGAATATTAAAATCATTTCCCAGAAAAAAATGTTTAAATTTGCCACACATTTGAATGCATTTTGGCATTGCTTACATTTCTGAGTGATTACGGTTTAGAAGGAATGTTTGCTGAGTGCATGTGAACTAGCTTTGATGTTTCACAGAATTACTGACTATGATTTGGGATATATTTGAGGAAGGTTCATTATTAAGTGTAAGGGTAGGTGTGACCCCACGACTGGGTGTAGACAAGATAGTTGGCTTGTACAGTAAAACTCTGCTGTAGCTTGTACTGGGCTAGCAATCCTAGTTCTAGTCACCCCTAAACAATAACTCTACTAGCTGTAAATTTTAGGTCACTCGACATCCAACGGATATTAATCTATGAATTATTAAACAATTCTTTAAATTTTAATCAAACTAAGAGTCACAAATAAATTGTACTAAAAAAGGTTTGAGAGTATTTGAAGAGCATTGAAGCTCTAATAAGCTCTCTTTTGAGATGGAAAATCTCACTCTCAATTTTTTTTTCCTTTTTCTCTTCGTGAAAAACTTTTTGTCAGTAAAACTCGAAAAGCATTTGAGAAATTTTTCATTTCAGTTTTACTTTGAGCGCTTACGTGTTTAAATCTTTTCTGAAGTGTTGTGTTGTGGGTAGGACAGCTTTTATTTCCTCCCTTAATTATTGGATAATAATTTTTTAATTCCTACATATATGATCCATCCTTTTTGGCCTTCACGAGAAAATCCTTTTGTGGAATTAATGCCTTAATTAAATTCGTTAAATTTTTAAAAAAGTGAATTTAAATTTTGAATGAAGGGAAAGAAATCTCTTGGTGGAAAAGTTGTGAATTCTTCTGAATAATATAGTTTTCCCACTTATACAGGCGGATGTAAAGGAAAGTTTGTGCCCTAAAAAAGGAATCTGAAGTAAAAAAACAAAGAGAAAAGAAAACAATTTTTTACAATCTTACGTGGCATTGAGGAAAGGAAGGAAGGAATGATAATGAGTTTTTCGTACTTTCATTGCAATTTCACGAAAGAAGTAAGATAGATAGATGATGAGGGAATGAGGGGAATGAAAATAATGGAAAAAGAGGAATTTATTACGTGAATGAGCAATAAGAATAAAAAAAACTAATTTCGGAACTTTTCGTGTCTTATTTTAGTGAATGCCAGGCTGACTACTTCCATTCAAACTATTTATTAAATAGAGAGGAAGAATTTAATTTAAATAAATTTTATCTTTAGTTTTCAAGAAGATTGCCTTTTTATGCTTGAAAACTTCAACAAAAAATTTTTTAATGACATCCTTTGGAGTGCATATAAAATTGGCACATGGAAAGTTCAAGGATAGAGAATGGCTGTTTTTGGGGACTTGGAATGAAAATGACTTTTACGTTGAATTTTCTTTTGAGAAGCTTAATATTGGGGAACTCTTTAAGATTTTATCCTGAACAAGTTGGCGATATGCCAAGCTTTTGAGCATTTTCGTTGCGAGATGGAATTTTAAAAGCATTTGCTATATGAAAAATATTGTGCCATATTGTGTTGAAATTTTTTAGATGACATATAGGAAATTTAAGATGAACTTGGAAATTCGAGGGCGAAATGGTTTAAAATTGACTTAGAATTTAATTTGATTTTGTGAATTTAAAAAAAAATTAGATGTTTTTAAAAAATTGAAAATTAAGCAACCTTTTTTAAATTTTTTAAAAAAATTTCAAATTATTTTTAAATTTTTTAAAAAAATTCAAGTTAAGAATTTTTTTTAAATTTTTTAAAAAAATCAAAAAAAAATAAGATTTTTTAATTTTAAATTTTTTAAGATTTTTTAAATTTTTAAGATTTTTAAAAAGATTTTTAAAATTTAAAATTTTTAAGATTTTTAAAAAGTTAAAAACTTTTAAGATTTTTTTTTAAAAAATTTAATTTTGTCACTTAATTATCAAAACTAATCGAAGAAAAAATAATTTTCAATTTTTCAAAAGTTGCTCGTTACATTCAATCTTCTTCAATTCCTCGATCCCCCTTGACAAAAATCTTCATCTTTCTTCAGAATCCAGTATCTGCTAACTCTTCAAAAAGGATGAAAAATTGACGATTTAGATTTATTTTTTGTGCAGCGTAAAGCAAAATATTTTTTTTCCTCATCTAGAATTTCTCGCCTGACGAAATGAAGATAATAAAAATTTATCTCGACATGAAAATTTTACAATCTCTAAGGAAATGCTGAGATTAGATTGTCTGGGTAAAAATCTCGAGGCGATATTTTCTACAGCATAAATGCCTAACTTGATTAATTTAAATTAGAAAATTTTGAGAAATTCTTTACGTTAAAAAAAATTTGATTAAGTTTGTTCCTGAGAGACACAAAAATTGTTGAATACGAGCAATGTTTGCATGTATTTCGATGACTCTATTCACATTTTAAAGTATCAATTTCTTAGTAAATATGTTCATTTATTCTAGCAGCGGTAAAAGCACGCGAATCCTGCTATCAATCGTATAATTCAAATGGTTCGAAGCTATATGCAAAATACCTTTTCTTATTATTTCCCATAAATCACTTTAAGCCATAAAAAAATAAATACGTTTTATGACGCGTATCTGTTTAAGGATCATTTTAATTTTAAATTACGTATCATCTATTCATCGTTTTATTTCTCACACAAAAAAATAATGTGAGAGAAAGAGCAGAAATAAAATAATTTTATTAAGTTCAAAAGAAAAAGAGAGCGGAAAAAAGTGAAAAAATTTATTCACCACCATGCTTAGTGCAAGGATAACTCAGAAAAAAAAATTAAATAAATAAATCAATAAAACAAAAGCACTTTGTGTCAGCAGACAATGTTATTACATGGCCAGATCGGATGCATAAAATGATAAATATGATAAAGATATTTAAATAACAATTCTTCCTGTCTCATCCACAAGCTTCTTTTTTTGTGTGTGGAAATATTGTATGGAAAAATGCTCGGTGAACTTCAGGGGGAAAACTACTTGATGGAAAATTATCATTTTCCACCACACCAACAACATTTTGTAAAATAATTTCAGAAAATCTTATATTATGGTTCTGCTCATGATAAGACCAAAAGTTTGAGTCTAGGCGCCCACCAAGTTCGGTAGAAATTTTTTCCACCAAGTAGTTCTCCCCCTGGTAATTTCGAAATTATAATATTTTCTTTCCTTGATTTATTAAACCTATCAAATGAATGAATAATTGAATAACAGGAAAAAACAGCACGTCAATATGGTTAAGTCAATTCCATAAGCAAATCTGAAACTGAAAGTTTGTTAATAGACTTTTAGGGTCGTTCATAAATGATGTTCAATCATAAAATTGGGCTTCGAAACCTTTTCATTCATTTTATATTTTTCTGCGTGTCTGGACCTCCTTCAATAGCGATACACCCAGGCAGATACCCTTGACATACTTCAGTCAAACTAAAGAACTATTTTAATAGCCACAAGGATCTGAATCCTTATCTTTTAATAAGCCTCTTTGTAAACAACCCCAAGACAATCTTGAAGAGCTTTCTCCCTTGAATAACTTGTCATACAAGCAACAAACGTAAAACATATTGACAGCATAAAAGCTTGTTATAATACTCGCTATAAATACAATACATACCTCAACATTGTAACTCATCGTTGGGGTAGAAAAAAATCGATGAAATTTTAAACATTGAACTCTCATGAACTGTTCCAATTTTTTCATGAACATCAACAGAGAAGAAATTTTATTCGTTGTGTTTATTTTTCATTTCTGAATTCCTCGTTCATTTTTCAATCTTAGTTTTTTTGTTTGAGAGAAAAAAAAGTATAGTCTTCTAGTGGATATTAATGTAAACATTTAAGTTTTTCTCGGAAATTTTTTTAGTAAATTTTTCCTCGTCATAATTGGGTAAATAATGGAAGTGCTAGAAATATAATTGTGTGGATAAAGAGTTTTGTTCAATTCTGATTCGGAGTTTGTAATCAATTGTAATGATTGAATATTGTCTGGATGAGTGATGGGTTGAGTTTTCTTTTTGTTGACTTTTGAAGGTCTTTTTATTTCGATTTTCACTGAAATTATCAGATTGTATCGAATTTTAATCAAGATTACTAAGATTAGTAAGTTTATTAGGGGATGAGGTGCAGGTCATACCCAATGGTGACGTGATGTTCTCACTAAGCACACCACTATGGGCCCAAAAAAATTTTTTTGGAAAAAAAACATTATTTTTTGGTGGTTTGTAGTCCTGGGCCTAAGAATAAAGAATCTGCAAACAAAACATTTTTTGGTCCCCCTTTGCACCCCTGGGGGGCCAAAATGTGTTTTTGGTACTTGCCATTTTCAAAAAATTCGTGTGCTTTACTGTGTCAATGGATTTTTTTGAACTTTTTTTTATTTGAAAGGTATATGTAAGAGCTACTATAAAAAATACCAAAAATATTATTAAACCTCTATGCACCAGCTATAGACCCGAAAAAAGTCAAAAAAATGCCATTTTTTGGACATTTTAAGATACTGTGCCTACCACTAGTCCAATGAATTTTTTTAAACTTCTGATTATTATAGCTTATATTAAGACCTAAAAAACGAGTATACATTGTCTGGGTATAGGATGTGATCTAAGTGGTCAAAAATGGATTTGAAGGTGATAAAAAGCAATTTTTTCACGATTTTTCGGCATTTTTGGACCCTAAGGCCCACTAAATGAACTCGGTCGTTTTTCTAATGCACCTATATTTCAAGCCCTTATAATTTACTATAATATTCAAGAAAGAAAAGTAAAATTTTTGTGGTCCCCCGGTCGGCTAGACCCCCCCTAAGGGGGTCTTCTGAGGGAGTCCCAAACACTATTTTTTTCATAACTTGACATAACTTTATCCAAAATGCCTGAAATGTTCACAGATTACTTAAAATGTCATTACGCATCGTTTTTAGTCAATATTTGTTATCATAGACATGATCCACAGTGCATTTTGACATGATGTGGATTTTTGACTAGGGTCAAAATTTTCTTTGCCATTAAACGACTCCTATCGCCCCAGAATAATTTTTTAAATTATTTCTATTGCTTTTTTTATCTAAAGCAATGCAAAACCTTTAAAATGGTATATAATATGTCATACTTTCATCTCTTCTGACTGAGTTATGGCCGAAAAAATCAAAAAATATTCGGCACTCTCACTTAATTTTTGTTTCTAAAATTCATAAAATGCTTTAAAAAATTCTTTTTGGGCAAAAATTGATCAAATTTCATTTATAATTACTGAATAATATGTTTTCTTTAATTTTTGAGAGATTCTTGGCGATTTTCTATCTAGAAAGCTATAATTTGGTCAAAATTGCACGTTTTTAAATCAAAACAATCTCATTTGTTGAGATTTCATCGAATTATCTATATTTATTTATGTTTTTGTAACATTTCCAAACAATTTGAGTAGTTTTTGTCAAAAAACAGTAGAAATGATGATTGAGGAATTTCTTTTTCGCCATAAAATCTAAATAAATCGCAAAAAATGGATTTTTTAGCATTATTTGTAACACTATGTAGCCTTATTGACTTGAAATAACAACAAAATCTCAAAATTTTCAATTTAGATCGTGTTTAAATGACATTTAGTTTGTTTAGGACAGTGGTTCTCAAACTTTTCAGAGCGCGACACACTACAATTGAACCTCCAATGTGGCGACACAGTGATATATTCTTTTGACCCATTTTACACGTTTACGCGTCGTTTTTTTTTTTTTTGGTTCGGAGGCTGAGTCGACGCGACCTGAGATGACGTCGCGACACAGTAGTGTGTCGCGGAGCATAGTTTGAGTACTACTGGTTTAGGATGAAAAAAATAAGAAAATGAAAAATAATCTGTAAGTACCTTTCGATGAAGTTTTCATTTTAACATTCTAAATCTATTTTAAATGCATTAAAATGTCTAGTTTTTGAATAATTATTTTAAAAAAGATTTAAAAGGTTTACAAACAATCTCTATTCAAGATTTTCAGATTATCTTGTCATTTCAAGTCAATAAGGCTACATAGTGCTACAAAAGGTGCTGAGAAACCCATTTTTGCGATTTATTTAGATTTTATGGCTAAATAGAAATTTCTAGGGTTAGGAAACATACAGTTTGGAGGAAATATACAGTTTGCAAACAGTTTGTAAATTTTCAAATTTCCGTTAAAAGCAAAGCATGATTCAGTGAAATTTTGGAACTTTGACCGACTTATATCATGTAATTCGTTATTTTCTTTAACTATACACAGCTTAAACATGACTAAAACACTATAATTAAGCAAAAAATTGTAATTTTTTACAAAAAGCTTCAAAGCAAATCCGCAAAAAAATACAGAATTGTGATTTCAGTTTTTGCTTTAATTGCCTATATTTTAACGAAAATTGACAATGATTATGACATTAATCAGCTAATGAAACATAGCTCAAGTGATTCTAGCATTGTTAAATAGTTAAAGTGCTTAATTTTAGCAAAAAAGAACTTTGCATTTTAACGGTTATATTTGTTTTGAAAATTTACTAACTGTTTGCAAACAGTTTGTAAATTTCCGAACCCTAGAAATTTCTCAATTATCATTTCTACTGTTTTTTGACAAAAACTACTCAAATTGTTTGGAAATGTTACAAAAACATAAATAAATATAGATAATTCGATGAAATCTCAACAAATGAGATTGTTTTGATTTAAAAACGTGCAATTTTGACCAAATTATAGCTTTCTAGATAGAAAATCGCCAAGAATCTCTCAAAAATTAAAGAAAACATATTATTCAGTAATTATAAATGAAATTTGATCAATTTTTGCCCAAAAAGAATTTTTTAAAGCATTTTATGAATTTTAGAAACAAAAATTAAGTGAGAGTGCCGAATATTTTTTGATTTTTTCGGCCATAACTCAGTCAGAAGAGATGAAAGTATGACATATTATATACCATTTTAAAGGTTTTGCATTGCTTTAGATAAAAAAAGCAATAGAAATAATTTAAAAAATTATTCTGGGGCGATAGGAGTCGTTTAATGGCAAAGAAAATTTTGACCCTAGTCAAAAATCCACATCATGTCAAAATGCACTGTGGATCATGTCTATGATAACAAATATTGACTAAAAACGATGCGTAATGACATTTTAAGTAATCTGTGAACATTTCAGGCATTTTGGATAAAGTTATGTCAAGTTATGAAAAAAATAGTGTTTGGGACTCCCTCAGAAGACCCCCTTAGGGGGGGTCTAGCCGACCGGGGGACCACAAAAATTTTACTTTTCTTTCTTGAATATTATAGTAAATTATAAGGACTTGAAATATAGGTGCATTAGAAAAACGACCGAGTTCATTTAGTGGGCCTTAGGGTCCAAAAATGCCGAAAAATCGTGAAAAAATTGCTTTTTATCACCTTCAAATCCATTTTTGACCACTTAGATCACATCCTATACCCAGACAATGTATACTCGTTTTTTAGGTCTTAATACAAGCTATAATAATCAGAAGTTTAAAAAAATTCATTGGACTAGTGGTAGGCACAGTATCTTAAAATGTCCAAAAAATGGCATTTTTTTGACTTTTTTCGGGTCTATAGCTGGTGCATAGAGGTTTAATAATATTTTTGGTATTTTTTATAGTAGCTCTTACATATACCTTTCAAATAAAAAAAAGTTCAAAAAAATCCATTGACACAGTAAAGCACACGAATTTTTTGAAAATGGCAAGTACCAAAAACACATTTTGGCCCCCCAGGGGTGCAAAGGGGGACCAAAAAATGTTTTGTTTGCAGATTCTTTATTCTTAGGCCCAGGACTACAAACCACCAAAAAATAATGTTTTTTTTCCAAAAAAATTTTTTTGGGCCCATAGTGCACACCAGAGTAACACTGAACATGCTCATTGCCTATTAGGAATGTCTCCGTGTCGATCTGGAAAATTTGTAGAGACTGAGACATCAAAAAACTCTAGCTTGGGGGTCAATCCTTGTAAAATCCAAAATAAACTATTATTATTTAAAGCAAATTGAGGATATCCGCAGTAAGAATACTCATCAAACACTGTCTATCTAATTACTCTTCCAACATTTTTTACAATAATCCAAAAAATACTACATTTTCAGTGAAAAATGTACTAAATCCATCAAAGAATCTCTCTCTGCGTAGGATCACGTAAAAATTATTCCCGGATCAATAAATTTCCTCAAATTATTCCACTCCGGAATCTCGATAACGGAACTATCCCATACAATATATACTTGTTTTTATAAAAAAAAAAATAACAGAAAAATGTTTCCATTTCCACGAAAAAAATAATTCCCTCATAACAAAAAACACACCTCGCACACTTTTGTTCAATAAACAAGAGCTTCAATTACCACCTCACTGATGCAAGACTCAAATATCTTGTCAAAAAGGAATTTAAATTTCAGTCCTCCCCCGTTTCTTTTCTCGTTTCGTGAAATATTATATCATTTTACCTAGTCTTCTCGTGCATTCATGTCTGTAGAAATTTAATAATATAAACAAAAGCTCGTTCTTGTGGGTGTGAAGATAATAAATCAATTTAGTAAATTAATGAATTCATCATATGGTTCACACACGTAGCTGCTAAATGAATGGCATAGGAAACTTTTTTTGCTTGGCTAATACATTTATTTTAATTCCAAAAATGTCGATGTCTGAAATGGTAAGCAGTTAATAAAATTTGAAGTGTATTATCGTATTAAGTGCGGATAGTTATCATTGTGGATATCTATTATATTTCATCCGTATCGTATCTATATTTATTTACATGAAAACAGCTGCTATTTGTGTTGTTATCACGTCTACCTTTCTATAAATAAGTAGAAAAATATTTATCACCCAAAAAAACCCACTTACTCAAAAAAATTAAATACTAAAATTAATAAACAAATTATTTTATTTTTAAAAATAGAAAGTTTGTGAGTTCAAAAGTTTATTTTTAATTATTTATGTATATTATTGATCAATGAAGCATAGCTGACATTTGATTAAAATATTTCTTATTTTTCTGATGAAATTTTAATGAATCTGATTTTTAAAGGTCATGTTGTGCTTGAATGAGGCTTTTAGCTAATTTTAGCTTAAATTATATTATTTCGGAGTTGAATTACCAAAAAATAAATAAACTTTAAAAACGTTGTTTCAAAAGTTACTTTAAAAAATATTTTTAATTATTTGAATTTTATTCTTTAACTTTAAAAAATTGATTTAATAAATTTTGTAATTTTTTTTTCATTTATAGTGAAAATTGTTTAATTCGAGTAGTTTTCTTCAAAATATTTTTTATGGTTTTAAAAAATTTCAAAAAAATTAAAATACATTTTTAAAACTTTTTTTCCATACAAATTTGAAAATATTTATTAAATCTTTCCTAAAAGTGCAAAATAAAAATCAATCGAAATATTCAAACACTAATTAAAAATAAATATTTTAAAATTCAATTTGAAAAAAGTCAATTAAATTTTTAACAATTGAAAAAATAAACACACTTGTTCTATCTATAAAATTCTTCATTGAAATGTAAAAAACGTCGATAAATTTAATTATCTTTAGCAATTTAAGGAGTGATAATTCATTCATTCATTTTATACCACAGAAAATAAAAAAAAATTAAATGAACAAAAAATTGGATCAAAGGCATTATTGGAAGCATATGTGGCAAAAGCAAATGAATTTTCGCCAGCATGAAAGGCGTGAAAATCTAATGAGTAATCGAGTTCATTATATTAACGATTTTGTCGATAAAACCATAGAATAAAAACCACAAAAGGAAATTTTGCAACACGAGCAATTCTCATTAATTAAACTTTTTTTTCGACCACTCCTTGTTGGCCCCTAATGGGATTTAGATGCTATATGAACTTCTGTAGAGCTTGAAACTTTACCGTTGGAAAAATATTTTGTAAAATTTCATTCAATTCACTCACGTGTATGTGTTCTTGGGTAAATATGCACGTGATCCTTGTAGAATGAACTTTTCGAGAAGAACAAACATGCTTTTGGGGAGTCAGAATTTTGAAAAGGATATTATTTGTATAATGAAATTGCTAGAACTTCTTGATATCTGTGAGTACCTTGCAAAAAATCATTGCCATTCTACGTTGTTAATAGACAAAATTTTGGCTGATGTTTGCTGACCTTTGCTGATAATTTTACTAACTAGGCAACTGGGATTAATTTCACTTATATACGCTTTTTCAAACCTTTATGAACAAAATACCGAAAAAAAATTCTTGGTTGATTTTCATCCAAACAACAAACACGACATTACAAGCATCTTTGCACTTACAAAAATTAAATGTGAATAATCAACAAGAAGAATAAATGTTTCACATCGCAATTTCAAATGTCTACTAGATTCATTTACTTTTCCATTAAATTTTTTTTGGATTCATTTTGCTGTAAATTGACGATGACGTTTTCCAGAGCTTTCATATTTTTTATCTCAACTTTTTTTTTCTGTGTGTTCATAAGTAATAAAATTCCTTTTTTTCTCGTTTCTTTTTTAAAACGGCTTGACTGCCTCGCTTTATGTCTGTAATTGAATCTCGCAGAGGAAAATCTCTTGAGCACGAGAAATTATATTTGTCCCACCCGAATTCCTTCATGCCTTGTCGCAAGGCCACATCTCCATCATTTACAATATCTTTTTTTTAATGTCTGCTGGCGAATGTCGTCGCGACTCTTCAAATAACCCCTCTTTACAACTTGTGTAATTATGTAATTTAAATTTATATTACAATTGAGTTTAACTTAATCAACCATCCATTAACAATTTGTTAAATTAGTTGTAATAATTTCAATTTACTTTTGGGGGGTCATTTACAAATGATGTTTTAAATAATTTAATTTTGGAGCTACTAGCTATATCAAGGAGTGTCTTTTACCTCTAAAAGATGGACGTCATAGCTGATCGACCCCTTAAATGTTCACCAAAAGTTATTGAGAGTTAGTTTGTTTGTAATAAATCAATGCACAGACACTGTAAACGAGGCGAGTGTTCATTAGAATTGAATTATGATAAGCAGGTATAGGTCACGAGTCTAAGTCGTTTATAAATTGAATGATTAATGTAAATGGTACGGATATTGAATTTATGTGAGTATATACTCAAGTGGAAAATTCTCATTAGATTTATTTACCTTCCTTCTTTTGAAGACATTACGGGTGTATTTTTTGCAGGAAAGAAACTTTTGTTACCAAATGGACTTCACTTAAATTTAAACGTAAAAGATTTTTTTTCTCCATCTTGATAAGCTTTAATGAATTACGGACAGTTTATTTTTTGAAGACTGAAAAATTCACTTACTTGCACATTCTGTTCGCTGTGCTGTATAAAGAAGAGAATTTTTGTTTAACTTCTAAAATTGTACGTAAAAGGCTATTCCTCAAATAACCTCAATTCACCTTTTTAAACTTTTATTCATGGGTGAATGTGTTTGTAGTTTTTTCACATGTCCACTTGCCTGTCTATCTAGCTTCATGTGTAGGAAGTGAAACTATTGAAGAAATAAGTGTGGGACTCCACTAGTGACGTTTAAAAGGATTAAACGATTCATTTCTTGGAAGGAAAATTATGGGACTTGATTTAGATTTAGTGCTCCGAGCTGGGAACTATATACTGCTATATTATTTTGGTGATACAGTTAGAGAAATAATTCAGACTCTATCAAAAAATCAATATTATAGTAAAGTCTAGTTTTTGATAGCTACTCAGTGGTTATGCCACTGATGCCTGAAGTATTAAACCTTGAATATTTTAAAGAAAATGTCTCAATTGGAGTGAATGGTTAGCTATTTGGACTCTGATAAGTCAAAATGCGCCATAAATTAGTTCAAACTTCCCCTCATTTCAGAAATTTATGTACCGTATAAAAGAAATATTTAAGACCAGAAAATTACTGCAACAGCCTCAATTCATCTTCTTTTTCCTTTGATGATGCTATTTCTGTATACATTTTTACATAATCTCAGCTGTATCTTTTGTTATCCCCCGAGTGTCCTGTTTTCTTCCGCCACGTCTCGAAATCTGACGAGAGAGGGAAAAAAAATCAATAAAAACTCATCTTATGCAAGCGTTAGGTTACGAAATGAAGATAGACGAATAAATCCCAGACAACAGGATGTACGCATATAACAAAAAAGTAAACCTTATGTAATATGCTTTATAGCTGTCTTAGAAGGAATAACATATTGTTTAGCAATGAAAATTACATTTAGATATGTTTTCCTCCTCATTTAAGGCATAAAATAAATTTATGCGTTTAAATATATATCATATAGTAATGATGAAAGGGATCAAAAACAAATTTTGGCATGTATGGTAAGAAAATTTACATGAGAATATTTTTGAAAGTAGAACAATAAAATCGCCCACAATACAATCATTTTCTGTTAAACGATATAAGTACGGTATGAGTGAAACATGCAAAACTTTATTTACATATGTTAGGTCATGCATATTTCATGTTTATGATTCCATTCTTACATACGCAAATATTGTACTTGGGGGTCCACGATTTTAATAATTTTGATTTTTTAAAAAAAATTCTAATTCTTAATTTTTTAACGGAATTTTAGAATTTAAAATGTAACAAAATTATGAAATAAATTATTCAAATCGAGGACCCCCAGTGTAGATACTTGCTTTTTACGATCATCGTTTCTATGTGAAAATAAATTTTCATTTTCCAAAGATTAATTCTGGAAATTTGTTGAAAAAGATCGATAAGAAAAGTTTTTTATATCGAGCATTGCTTTTATAGAACGTCAGAAAAGACAGACTAAAGCTAGAAAAGGCGTACATCGTAGGATGATTTTTTCATTAAGCTTATTTTAAAAAAGCTTTTTCTCCAAGAAATCAATGGAAGGAAAGTTCTTTTAAATGCCACTTCTCAAATATCGCGTTTCATAATTGAAATCACAGTTTATATTAGAGTATTTATGGACTGAATGGGCGGCAATTTTTCCGCCTTCGTGGAAGCTTTCCTTTTCATCTAAAAATAATCATATCAATAGAACGAAATTGAGTCAAAATTCTATCTAAAAAATCTTTTTAGATGACTAGGCTTATATTTTAAATAACTGTGATTTGCTTTTTTTGCAAAATATTGTTCTATAACAGGATGTGACTTTTTGAAAAACACAAAAATATTGTAGATTCGTGGTTTACTTTTAGTAGCTTATAATCCACAAGTTTGAAAGAGATTTTAAAGATTCAGTTGAGAATTTTTGAGTGGAAACCTAAAATACGTGACAAAATGTTTTTATGAAAGAATTTAAATTTTAAAATGACTTGAGGATTAAATTGCGAAATTAGATGTGTCTATGCCCTAGAATCTTCTTTTTATTGGGAAATTATTTGATTTTCTGGCTAGTTAAGCCCCTCTAACGCTAAGACCCCTATAAGCAGCCCTCTTTTTGATTCCCCTTCAAAATAACTGTCCAATTTCTCACTGAAATTCTACCCCTCAACACCCTTGGATGCATATCAAATAATATATAAGAAATCATTGAATAAAATTTTATCATAGAAAAAAATGCCAAAACCTTTTTCTGGTGACGAGATGAAAATTGAGAATGAATCGTAAATTGAAAGGAGCGAGCAAAAAGAAGAAAAAATCAATCAATCGACAGTTAAACTTCTTTCATTTCAATTGAAAAGGAAGAAAATATTTGATTGCGATGAGAAAATAAAATTGCGGAAATTGCACAACACATGTATGAAATTGTCATTGTTCCAAAATACAACCTTTTCTATTTCTATGATTTCCTTTTCATACATCAGTCCTATAATTCAATTTTATCAGTATATTTTTGTCATACCATGTAAAGATAAGGTAATTTGAATTATTGTTCGTTTCTGTATCGTGCTCAAGCATGTGGAAGCTTTCAACAATGTGAAAATTTGAAGGTAAAAATATCTTTGACGTGAAATGTGGTATAATTTTCAATTTACTTCATGTGTGGAGTCTATAAAAAGTTTTTTTAATGTATTTCGGAAACTCAGAATCCTTTTTGTAGTTCACTGATTTTTAACAGCGTTTCTTTAGATAATTTTAGAACATTAGGATGTCATTTACATATATTTATTGTGTAGATTGTTATATGAACGGAACGCGTATCAAAAGAGATTGTGTAGATTGCTGCTGATGCAGTGGCAGTGGGGATGGATAGATAACAGTGGATATTTTAAACAGAAATATAATTTAAATTAAAAATTGAAGATTCACTGGATGTTTACTGGATGTTGAAAGTAAAATTGAACTGAGACTTTGGTACTGGCATTGTTAGTCTCAAGCTCAATCCAAAAGCTGTCAAACTTAAAAAGTTATGATTATCTTTCCTCAAATGTAATAAAAAGCACCTCCAAATGTTTACACATAATAAATCATTCTATCTAGTTTCTAGAAGCTAAAATAAATCAAAGTGACTTTTGTAATAAAAAAATTCCCAACAGAGAATCCTCAAAAAAACTTTAGCATCCATAATTGCACGAAAATAGAAGAAAATAGCTTGATTTTTCCCAAAGTTTTTATTTCTTTGATTTAAGCCAAGAATTAAATTTCTTTTTCTAAATCTTGACATCATGTTGTACAGCTGAATAGAAAAAAATTGCAAAACTTTTCCAATGAAGATGTAATTTATCTCCCCTAAGCAATAAGCTTGTTGTACGAAATAAAAGTTTTCAGGAAATCTAGCAAAAAGAATCAAATATTTTTTCTCTTCAAGATAAGTTCGAAACATATTAGATGGAATACGCCTCGTGCTTAATGATCTATGCTATATTGAAAGTTCCTCCATTTATAAGCAAACAATATCTTGAAAATCGATTGAATAAATAAGTAAATATCTATAATAATAATAGAGAACTGCACTCAAAAGATAATGATAGATAGAGACGAGCAGGCACAAAAAAAAATGTGTGGCCATTATCACAATCAATCTTTCAATGGAGGGAGCATAAAAATTGATTTTTGGTAGTTGCTGATTACACAATGCTGAGTCAACTAAACTCTCTGTTGCTTTTGTTTCTGTTTGTCGATGACAAAGAGGCAACAAGAGATGGAATAGAAGTTGAAATTAAGTATTCCTTGCGTGATGTCTCATCATCGATTAAAACATTTCCGTATCATCTTGTATGTATCATCTAGGAAGTTTCTTTTATGTTTGTCATAAATTTTATGTGACATATTCATGAGAAAGATAGGAAATAGGATATGATATACAAAATTTGAAGTAGCCGTATGGGGTCGTTCATTTATGACGTTCGTTGGATTTTAGACATATTCACTCTAGTAAGCTGAAGCTGCTCGGTAGCACAGTTGTAATGACCCAACTGTCCTGTGTTCTCGAGACTTTTCAGAATAACTTACAAGACATAAATGTCTTCAACATAGTAGTTCAGATCCTACGAACAGTAGTGTGGCATGGACCATAGTGACGTGGTATCATAATCATCCTCGCTAAATGTTGGACGTCATAAGTAAATGATCCCATATGTAAACGCGAGTGAAAATGAAACTTTTTTTTGTTTTGCTTGACTTTACTTTCTTTGTAATTTCCAACAATATAAACATCAGCAGTCTATATATCATGAAAAATAATTTTTTGACACCCATATTGAGGTACAAAATATATTCTAAAAAATTGTTTACCATAAAGGTATTCTCTCGTTCCTTTATTTTCACAAATAACAACAAAGTTGGCAACATGAAAAAAATGAAAAGATAAAAATAAATTCAATTCCATTCACAGTACGGCCATTATGGGGAAAATTATTTAAGTTTATGGCTTCTATGCCGATATGCCTGGCGGCACCTTTTTTGCCTTCGTTAATACAACTTTTGATCCCAGTGAAAGAAAATTTCCTTAAAAATGCCTTAAACAATTTCTTTGTGCTTTGATATGAAGCACAAGTTTGCTCCAAAATATGATATTTTTTAAGAAACAATATATGCTCTGTTTGTAGGAAGAGTTGCTACACGTGAAGCCATCGAGTTTGTTAAAAATAAGGAAAAAAGGTATGAAACGCGTGTAGACTTAATGGCTTGATACATTTTTCTATGGTATATATTAATTAATTTTACTGGTCTATTTGTTTCAACAGAAACAATCACCTGGGGTTAACTTTCATGAATGGAAGCTCAATGGTCAGTAAATACATTTGAATATATTTTTCGTGGAACAATGAACTGTGTTAACTCAGGCTGACTTGCCTGAGGATATTCTGGGTTAACAAGATATTATTTTTGCAAGCTTGATTAAATAAATCATGAATGAATGAAAGCATGTGGGATATAAATGGGTTTTGGACAGGGCTCTGATTATATTTTGAATTTTTGAAAACCGTTAAAATTTGAATCTTTGAAAACAGTTAAAATTTGAATCTTTGAAAACCGTTAAAATTTGAATTCTTAAAAATTTTACTGAACCCATAGCACTTTGAAATAGTCAGCTAATTTTCTAACTTATCACATTCTGCTATGGCTCCGAAAGCAAATCCTTCAATTATTGATTTTACACCTGACTTCAGCGTGCAATAAGTGCGCAGTATTTTTTTATATCATAAATTTTCACCGACACTTCAATTTTTCACTATTTCAAGTGATAAAAAGGAAATTTCATTAAAAATTCATGGCGTTTCAGTCGATGTAAATGTCTTGTTAAAATATTTAAATTATTGTAGGGTGTATCACGTATTTAGAGCATGTTTCATTTTAATGGCATTCCAATTTGCGTTCGAGTGAAGGAGCGAAAGTAAATATAATGTAAAAAGTATCATCAATAATGCTTTTACTGCGTGAAGGCATCAATGAATAGACGAAAGACATAAAATAGATGAGAAGGCTTTCCAAAATATATAACGAAATTTTAATCTAAATGCCATCAATTGGGTATTTTATCATGCTGATGAATAGCCATAATGCAAAAAGTCTTAACTTTATGATTTTGAGTATTTATTAATATTTTTTAATTAAATATTTATGTTGTCGTAATATGAAAATAATATGAGAGTTAATGAAGCATAAAAATACTCAGACACATCCTCCCGAAAAAAGTATGAAGACGTAAACTGTCAAATAAATGTTTGGCAGGGATGTACTCGAAAAATTGTCAAGACCCCCTTCGTGGCATCTGTAACAAAATTTTCATGCATAATATATTTTTTAACCAACTACCATACAATCCTAGACACCCTTACATCGATGTAAGTATATCCCCAAACCCCACCCCCTGGATGTCAAGTATCAACTCAAAACATGACTCAAAATGAACATAAATGAGAAGTTGATGCTTATTTTCTCCAACAAAGCTATATTATCTTAATGAAAACGAATATTTATCTTGTTATGTTTTTAATGCGGAGTTATTTTAATTCAAAGCGTAAGGAATATTTCGTTTTCACTTTCTAAATGGAAGGATTTTGATGCTTTTATCATGATTAAAGATATTTTTTCCATTAAATCTATTTTGCTTTTAAATAAATGATTTGAAATAATTCACTGAATTCTATTTAACTTTATGCTGAGTTATTCTTATCGTCTAATCTTCAAGGGATGACTTAGATCGAGGTGTAATGCAGTGTTTTTCAATCTTTGTCTCGCAGCACACTAACCATCATTATGGAGATTTTGTGATACATAAAATCATAAAACATTATGTTTAAGTTCAGATACCGTGGCACACAGCTTGACATTTACTAGTCATGGATTGAAGTTGATTTGAATATTTCTCTTAGAGGTAGAAAATATTTTCATGATTTTTGCCACGCCTTTCACTTGATTTAAATATCTAAGTCGAAGATTTTCTTGCCAATTTTAACAATTTTAAAGGATTTTTCTATTATTTTTTCCAAAAACACAAATAAATCCACTTCATATTATTCACAATAATCGAGGCCGAAGGTCATATATTGTTGCTTTGGGATTAACATAATTCCATTTTCCCATAACAATCTTCAAAATCTGAAAATCTAAACCCTTTTCCATATCTTTTCGTAGAAAATAAATCCATATCTGCCCTCACTTCATAAGAATTTAACCTCAATTTTGTGTGATAATTTCTCTTAAATAAGAAAATATCTCTTGAGTATAAAATGCTTCCTTATTTTCTGTAGGACTGATTTTTTGAACTAAAATTTCATTTACTTTAAACTATGCACTCATACTCATGCTTTTTGTGGTAGTTGAATTGAAATTAAACAATTATGAAACCATAAACTTTATTATGGATGCCTGCCTTTACATGCAAGAAGGATAAAACATACAATAAAAGAATATAATGAGAGAATGAACAATAAATTAAGTTAAATAGCTGCGGGAAGTTGTTGCTGTGCAGTTGAAGGAACAAAGATAAATTTTTCATAGTTTTATTCACGAGTAACTTTCAATCATAAAAGTAATAAGCACGAACAATTCTTGTGTGCTTACTTCTTTTTCTTCTATTCATAAAATATAATTTTCATCTTTTTCTCGTCTCATTCTTCTGCCATTTTCATTATGTTTGACTAAGATGAATAAGAAAAGATAGAAATTATCAATATCTGCAAACTCAGCCATGTCTAATCTACAGCAAAAAGAAAAATATACTTTTTTGTATTCAAAGAGAATTTTTGGGACTGGAAGAAAAAGAACAGATATAAAAAAAATTAAGATAAGAAGTAATTTAATTTATTAATGGATTAGTTTGATGACGAGGAAGGTCAGGGAGTATTGAGAAGGGAAATTGAGAGAAAATGTGTTTTTTGAGAAGGTTTGAACGCATTTGTCTGTGAATTTGGGGAGTGTTAATGAAGATGCTCAGCATGGAATATTAATTCTAGTTAATTAGTGTTGCTGTCTTCAGGCATTTGGGAGTTACATATGGATTGATCAACAGGGACGTATTTCAGGGTTGGGATACTTTGACCTGAACTCCTCCCTCCATTTCCTTTTAGCTATTTTTGAATTTAGGAACCCTTCCTGTTCTCTCTGCCACAATATTATCATAATATGATCATTTCTGCATACTGTCACACAAATTTCTCTTAAATGTTGGAACCATAAGTGAACAACCCCTTAGATCCACTGTTACATAATAATCTCTGATAATAATCAAAAAGACAAGCCAACAGCATTATAATTCCCCATTCCAAAACTCAAGCTACAAAAAAGTGAAAATATAAATAGAAAAAATTTTCATCTCTTCTGTTCCATCCCAAAATGATCACTTACGAATTAGACGTAAAGAAACATGAAAAAGGAAGAAAAACGTTTATAGATAGAATTGGGTTAATTATTATAGTGCAAGTATGGGAGTAAGAAACTTTTATATCCAAAGATATATTTTCATTCCAATTAAAACTTAACTTCTGCGTAATTATATCTTGTATATAAATCAATCGAAATTGCGTAAATTTAAGTGTCTTCAAGATTCATCAACGAATAAAAAGACACTAAAAGTTTATTTTTTTCTTTCTGTGTGTAAATTAGAAATGTAATTATCGGGTAATTTTTATGAAGTGACTTAAACTTTGATTATGTCTATTCGAAATCTTAAAGTGTTTGCGACAGTAGCCCCTTTTCTGTTTGGGATATGGGACTGAAAAGATAAAATTTTATAAGAAAGATTTCTATTAAATTTTTGTATGTTTTTAATTATTTTAATGTCTTTTGGATTAAATTAACAAAAAATAATATGGATAGAATGATATCCTTAGAGAGAAAAATGTTTTTTAATGGATTGACATGGAGTGTGGGGAGCTGTTTTGGTATACATGAGTTTTTGTGATATTTTCCAGAAATCTACATCAAAAAATTTATTCATAATCAAAAAGATATTATAAACATAATTTAGAGGGACTTTTGAAGAATCTTAAATATTTATTAGCACGAAAACATTCCAAGAAATTTCCAAAATATTCTGGGTCGTTCATAAAAGACGTTGATTAAATTTAAGAACTTTTAGACCCTCCTTTTCCTTCATGTTACAACAGACATCTTCACTCAAGAAAATATTTAAATAGGGTGCCTCGTCCAGGTACTCTCCCAAAAATAAAAATATTAGAAGTTATTTATGAATGACCCCTTCCGTGGAATAGCCAAGGGGGGCTGGATCCCCCTCAATATTGAAATTTGTTTATAAATCATTTTTAGACTCCTCCTTAATATTGAACATGAATGAGAAAAAATCTGGATACCCCCTCGAAATATTTCTGGTTGCAAGTCTGTCCCCCTCTTTGTTTCACGAAAAAAACCACAAAAGAGAATCAAATGCCTTTAAACACAAGCATTATCGTTAATTCCACTAAACAGCAAACAATCGATTTAACGTCTTAAAGTCTGCCTTGAAAAGATAAAAAGAACCACTTTGAGGAATTTGACTTTGATAAGGAATTATTTCATGCTTTGTTAAGGAATACCAAAAAATGGATTGTTTGTCGATTATTCTCCCTTTGATGTTCAATAAAGTAATTCATAATAAAATCATATTTTTTTCTAAGGATAATGAGAGGAAAATTTGTGCTTAATTATCTACTCCTTGTCTTTAAAGCCAAAAGTATTATATTTAACAAAGAAGTCGTGATTGTTCTCGCAAACTGGATACCAGTCCTTTCCTGAGTAATTAATCTCGGGCAAAGTTCCACCGTAATTTTTAGGCAAGTGTTCAGGCGGAATAAACTCGTGTAGAGCTTTCATGTTGCTGCCATGGAAGAACATCTTGAAAAAGTAGAAGAAAAATTGAAATTTTATAGCTATAAAGTATTTTTAAGTAGCTCAAATATCAACGTACTCTTTTGTTTAATTTCTCCTTAACGAAAGGCTTCATCAAACTCCATACCATCTTGAAGATGAAAGGTTGCTTGACAAAATGAATCTCCTTCATTCTTAAAGGCATGGCGACTTGAATGAATGTTAATAAACGTTGTACATTGCCGGGGGACATTGCTCTAATTTGTTTCATTCCTAAGCCTTCAAAGTCATAGATACAAACGCAACCGCATATTTGTGTCGACTTTTCGAGTTGGGCCATTATGTGGACTGCAAAAAAATTAATAATTTTTAATGCAACAAAAGGACAGGCAAAAAAAATTCATTCATACTTAAATAAAAAATTCTAAAGAGAGAATCCGCAGAACAGACCGCAGGATCCCAGTCTTTTCCGTTATGAACAATCAATATGCGGCGGTTTTTGTGGTCCTTTGTTGTCAGTACATTCACAACTCCGCCTTCTTGAAATGGAATTTTCTCTTGCTCAGGCATCAAGCCGTTCAATACTTTCCAGTTGTCTCTTCGGAATTCTGCAATTTGTCGTAGCTGTAAAAGTAAATAGTAAATATTTACAATGTGTTGGGAATTGGAATCGAAAAAAATAAAAATGTTGTATATTTTTACAAAATGAGATTACTGATATTGTTGCAATAAATTTATGACATTATAGATTGTGCTTTTAATTGCATTTTTAAACCACGTTTATGGGGAAAAAGGAGAACAATTGTGGATTGAGAACGTAAAGATTTTTATTTGTGGATTTTAAAGCTTTTTTCTGTTGGGGAAAATGAAGAAAATATTTCGGGTTATAGATGAATATTACACCTGTATCTGCTGAATTTTTTACTCTTGTTTCTAATTATTGTTTGTGTACAGGAAACAAAAGGATGGAAAAATTCTGAATTTTCTGAAATGATGGACCGTTTCGAAGGGTAGAGCTGGTTTCAGACATTCCCTACACGTGGCAAAGACCCACATTTCAAAATTATATATTTAAGTTAAAATTCAATTAAAAATGTGAAAATTTTAAAATTTCTTGCCAAAATTCAAGAAAATGCACTCTTAATACTCAACCTTTATCAATGTTCCTACTTATTTTATTGCTTACAATCAATCTTCCCATAATCTCCCATCTTAGGCAAATGAGGTCAAGTACCCCACTAAGAAAATATTTGCAAGGAAATCAATTTTTTCATAAAAGCAAAAATTTCATTTTTTTAAAGTGGAAAACTGAGCATAGGTCATTCCCATCTTCATTTCATAAAAAAATTTGTAATCTTAATCTCTCAGATAACATTCTGAAAGGAAACATTAAGCCTACGCACAAAAAATCTTTATCAACATTCTTCTATTTTTTTCCATAAATAAGCCACCATAAATTAATCAAATTTCGTCAGTCATTCACAATTTTTAAACTTTGGAACGTAATCAAGACGTTAATAATCCAACCCAGATTGGAAGAGATAAGAAATTTCAATTATATTTCTGTAACAAATTATGTGATGTAAAAATTGATTTTTGATAAAATGCCACCAGCTGACTGTCTAAGTGACTAACTGATATGCTTTTTTATGGTGTGATAAAGGCACTCTAGGGTGTAATAGAAATGAAATAATTTAAATTGTTTACCAGTTTGATTGCACTTTCGGGATACCAATGACATGCTCTCAATATAATTATTAGAAAATCATCTTCGTCACTGAATAACAAGTCTGGATTCTGTTTGAGTAATTCACGTAATTCTACCAAGCCTTTTGCCTTAATTTCCGGCGTCTCTCGCAACTCTTTCTCAGCAATCGCCAAAAGTTCAGGTGTTTCTGGACTTGTGTCAATATCAAATGGATTCGACGACATTTTTCTGCTGTACACACACTTTACCGATCAATAGCTAGCCGATCACTAAAATTCTTATCAATCTTAAAAGTGATTTTATACTAATCGTAAGAAAATTTACTTTATTTTTGTTTTTTATTCTATCAGTATTGACTTGTGTGATAGTAAATTATCTCTCTCAATATGACTGTTTCTATTTGTTTCAGCGTGAGTGTAGAGAAACCTTACATACATGCCGTTTTTTTTGATTTCATAGTGCATCAGTCAACACTTATCGATAACAAATTTCTTTATATATTACGTGAAAAAAGACGAATTTCTCATCGTAAAATATCAAAGGTTATTACCGTGCATTAAATGTGATTTTCCATTGTCTATGACTGACTATAATTGGATGTACATGTCGAATAGAAATTTTGATAATTTTTCATAATGAATCAATTATTTTTTGTTTGAACGCAATCGAATTATCAATCATTAGGTCATTGTCATTGCCATTGCCGTTGACAGAAAGTTTATAGACAATTTTATCAGTTCAAAAAAAATTTTTTTGTCGTGATAAGTCTCATGGATTATATTTATTCTCCTCGTGTAATTCTCTCGAAAAAATTTATATGTAAAGTTTAGAAGTTCACGATTGTTATCTTAGAGATGGAAATTTAAATATTCTCTGAGGTATGGGGTCGTTCACTTGTGATGTCTGTGAGGTCGAAGCAGATTATATGTTAGTGAATTTGCTAATGTTAGATTTAGGACTCTGTGGCCGAATGGATAGATAACAGCCCATAAATCTCTAATCCTCTCTTTTGTGGGGACTTGGGAAGAGTTTTATGAGAATCGATACTGATTTTTCAGATTCGAACCTATGGAATCCAAGGGTTCATAAATATGTGATGTTTTACAATCGAAATCAGTTGAAAAAGGTGAATAGCTTCTGACAACTGCTCAAATTCATTCCATTGTTTTGTTCACATTCTGATTTGTTCAATTTCATTCGAAATTTAATCTAAACCTCAATATTTTTGGATCATCTGAAAAATAAATTCTTTTGAAATTCGGTGCTTATCGAATTTTATTTACTTGTTTCAAATTTCTCATAGAAATTTTATTTTTAGTCAGTGTCGGTTAACATTAGAATTTCGTGAAATAATAAACATGTAATAAAAGCGATTGTGAGTGGTTTCAAAAATCGTCGAGTAACTTCTTAGCAGTGGGTTTGAGATAATTTTTTTATTTGATTTTTTTTTTGTCTTTAAGAAATTTGAAGATGCACAACCACATAAAATTTGATGTTAACGATTAAATTTGCTGTTAACGATTAAATTAATGCAAAATTTAAAAAAAAATTCAAAAATTCAAGGGTGGCTATATTTAAACATAAATCAAATGGTACCTACATCATTTACATCATAAAACTTTTAGAATAAATTATAATTTTAAAATGTTTTTAATATTTATTTAATAAAAGTTCAAAACATTTTTGCCCTTCCTACTCACTTTCAAACTTTGATGATTCATCCAAAAAATAACAAAATTGCAACATTTATACATGTTTCATAACATTTGCCTAAAAGCCACATTTGTTCAGAAGACTCTCGCTGTCTTCTTCAGAAATAAACTTTAATTTAATTTCACATTTCTTGTCTCATTTAACCTTGACCTTAAAAAGATGTAGGTATACATATCTAATTATTTCTTAAACAGTTGTAGGCATTATAAATATTGATTTTTTTCTTCATAAATTAAATCTTAAGCTCAGATACAGAACATGAATTATTAAAAAAATTACGTAAATTGTGAAATAATGGAAATTCGTAATCTCGATGAAAAGTATCAAATTAAATAAGTATTTAAGGTATTGAGAGTTTTAAAATTAAAACTTTTTCGTTTATGATGATCAAATAACAGGAAAATATTCAATAATATCGACAAAAAATCATCGAAGATAAGAAGAAAATCTCGAACAATGTTTTTAATCTTTCTGACTTTGTAAGCAACAGTGAGCAATATAAAACTTGATCTGCTACCATGACTCTGTTGGAAATTTGATTATGTTGATGAATTAAAAAGCTCCTTACGAAGATACATAAAAAGAGTAAAGAAGAAATTAAGAGGTTTTATTGTAAACATTTTCACCGATGCTTCATTGTTGAAGAAGCTATTAAAATGTTGAGAAGTAAATTAAATTTTTATCGTCCGCCTTTTTCTGCTAGATTGTCTTTAATGATGACTTACTTTCTTTTGTTGAGGGCAGGGTTGCTGGGTTGGGTGTTTTTGGTAGGATATAGCTGGATTTGTAGGTGAAAAGTAGGATAATGTGACAAGCTTGAATGAACTTATAGACTTAAAACTTACGTAACTTTTTTCCTATACTAAATATTTTCCTACCTTTCTGAGAATATATCAGACCACTCTAGGTCCTTTTGGGCTTCAGGAGTTACTATTTAGAACTAGGTTACCTATAACCTAGACCAATGGGTATCGAATTATATGTTGTAGCACACTAGTGCGAAGGAAAATTTTTATAAATTTAAAATCTTCAAAATGGCAATTAGAATGCATCAAAAAAAGTTAAAAAACGCTGACCTAGATGATAGCAAGAAACAGGTCAGAGAGTGTAATCTGGGACTATATCTGCCATGCCTATCGTACATGAATATTTTTCGAGAGTGAAAATATGACAAAATCATGTCATTTAAGCACATCATGTCCAAAAATCTACAAAAACACCACAAAAACGTGCAAAAATACTTCTTCCTGACCCACTCATCTACCTGCAATAACAACACTGATTATGAATCATTAAAGACCTTCCCCATCCTCAAAAATTCTGTTTGAAAAACCAACAATTGCGTGCTCACTTTATTCTATAATGTGAAATTCTATAGGCAAAATGAAAAATATTCCATACCAGGGACCATTAAATTGATCGTTAACACGAAATGAATGTAATTCCAAAATAAATATCGCACAAGTCTAAAAAGGAACAGCTTTTTTCGTTGTTTTTGCTGTACAATTTAACGCTTCATGGAAAAAAATATTTTCCGACACTCCAAATGAATATTTTATAAGGAAAAAAATGACATTCCTTTTTTTCTGTGCTCTATCCTTCCTTTTTTTCTTCCCTCGTGCCAGACCTCTTTGACAACTTTTATTATTTGTCGTAAGATAGAGTAAAAATATAATTTTATGAAAATAGAGTGAATTACGTAAATGTAAGCTTAAGAAAGCGAAACGATATCCATACAATTTAGATAGACTTATTTGAGTCCCTCATATATTATCTTATTACATTCTGCTTCCTTTTTTCGGGTTTGTTTCATCAATTTTCTAAACTTTGTTGTTCGAATGATGCTCTTTTGTCAGCAATATTATACCACATCTTTCTGAGCAGCATACCTATGTGGCAGGCTGTCGGCTGCCAACTATCTAATATCTAACTAATGTCGCTCTGGCGTGTAACTAAATTTGAGGGAAATCCCAATTAAAGAACCAAAATGCGCTTCATATCCAATCATAGACATTTCATACTTGTTCCTTGTTGTGTCAAGTTCTACTTAAGATAAATGATTCGTCATTTATGTGAAAAATACTCAAACGGAATGGTCAAAAGTTAAATCCATCCAAATAAACATCCATCACGAATATTATAAAATATACATGGATACATGTGACAGATGTGGCACATTACTAAAGGAATCCTCATTTCAAGGAAGAAAACGTAGCAATAAAAATTTTGGTTGACGAAAAAAGAAGGAGGGCAACAAGTATAAAAATCGTGTAATATATGTAAAAGGTTGATAGACACTCTGCTTTTGAAGAGTTGAAGGATGTATAAAAGTTTTTGTCACTTTTCGTCTATCATGTGCTTTAATGTAGCCCAAGCGACACAAGACTCTATTTGGAATTCATTTCGTAGCAACATAGCATTTTTTGGTGGGGGGTGCGATTGGGTCCACGGTCTAGGGAACCCTTACTACGCCACTGCAACACGGAGTCGAATTCCTAATGGAATCAATATCCCTACTGAGTGGGATGAATGGTAAATGATTGCGTGTAAATATTCATTTTATTATGCTTGTGATGCCAATAATTAACGAAAATGTAGAAAAAATTAATAAGCACAAAAAAATTGACATATTTTCAGCACAAGTGTATCGACTTTTCTATGGGAAGAAACCTTTTAGTTTATTCAAACTATTTGCTCATCCCTTAAAGGGTACAATAAAATATACACGCGCTTCCATTCTTCTTTGTAAATACTCCTAAAAGATGTATAAAGGAAGAAAGGAAATGGAATGTGACATGAAAAACGATAAAATTGAATTTTTTATAAACCAATATATTTCCGCTTTTAACGCGGAAGAAAGGTTCAAAAATTTAAGATGCTCATTTTCATTTGCTTCCTACAAACAAATTTAAGTTAGTTCCCATTTGTTTTTACTACGTGCTATGAAAACATATCAGCTCTTATCTAAACGGGAAAAGAGCATGAAAACGAAGCATATTCATGCGTACGCATACAATTATCCACTGGATGGTGAATTTAAATTTACAAGTGTCAGGTCTGATGCTTCTTTCTGACAAGATTCAAATTGATTTTTTCTTCATCTTCTAAACTTGAAAAATCTTTTTTAAATTGAAGATCAATTTTCAAATTTACAATCAAATCATTTGTTGCATTTCGCATGACTAAGAAGACTGCGAATGATGAATGGAGCAAAAAAAATCACAGACATATAGCATTTCCACTGAGGAATATAAATTTTCTTTTGATGATTGTTTAACCAGTTTTAATAATCATTCGTTTCCGCATTTTTATAAACCCCAATGCCATTTTTACATTTCAAGAAGCCACTGTGAAGGAAATAAAATTGCTTTCCTTTATATTTTTTTCCTACATAATTCATGAAGTGAGAAATTCAGTGGAAGATATAAAATAAAAGAATGTAAACATTAGGTGTGTATACAATTCCTGGATGTGTGCTAAAACAAGTCGGCAAGTCATCGAAATTCCAGAGCAGATGATCGCATTTTTAAAAACATACACAAAAAAGTGAAATGAATGAAATCTGCTAAATTTACTAAATTACGGTTGAACAAATGAGACAGCTCAAAAAATCATAAAATTGTATGAGATAGATGAGTGCGAATGATAGGAGCAATTGCTTAATAAACAGAGAAACTTGATAAAATATTTATGGATACGCTGTTCATTAAGAAACGGAATGGATGACCCAATACACGCGAAATTTAATAATTTTTTTCTGTTCTATATTTAAACAAATTTCTAAGGGGTCGTTCGTAAATGATGTTTATCAAAATTTTCGATTTTTAGACTACTTTTTCAATAATCAGCCTCAAAAATAAATCTAGAACTAGACCCACTCCTGCTCTTAATACTGGACGTCATTAACGAATACCCCCCAAAAATATTCAATGGATGTGTTTATTTAAAGAAGCAAAAACATTAACGAGAATCTTATTATCAGATATAAATAGACTGATTATGCTAAACGTTTATGGATTTGTTAATGAGAGCACATTTTTAGCACATTATGTAATTAACCTAATACTTTCATCTCATACGAGATTCGATTGTTATTGTAATGACTGTAATGGAAATTAGAGAAAAGTTAAAAACTTCCTGTTTGAAATTCACGATTTGTAGTCAAAATAAACAAATTCACGTATGCTGATGAGTGCTGCGAATGAGCTCTTACAAGTGTCTTGAAACAATGATGCTTTGTAAAAGTTTGTTTTGAATTTTGTGGCATTGAAACTTGTGAATTGGATTTTTTGGAGTACCTATTTAAATTTGTGAATTTTGAAAATTTAAGAAAATCATTTAAACTTCTTACAAACCGTTAAAATTTAAATAAGAAAAATGTTAAAATTTAAATTTAAAAAAATTCAAGTTTTAAAAATCCGTTAAAACTCAAAATAAAAAAACGGTTAAAATTTAAATTTTAAAAATCCGTTAAAATTCAAATTTAAAAAATCCGTTAAAACTCAAAACATTTTCCTAATTAATGAGCTCAAAACTTTTCAGAAAACGTTGCAGAGAATTATAAAATTTTCTTGTCCTCAAGCACAGCGTAACAACCTCACCTAGATGTAATAATTGTGTTTTACACGAAAAAAACATTCAAAATTACATTTCAGTAAACAAAACACGTACGCCAAAATAAAAACATTCCAGCAGCTAAAAAGCTCATTATCAAATCAAAAAGCGCCTAATCCTAGCCTTAAATATTTGACCCATCAAGTGATAAAAGTGATAATGGGTTGCGAGACTTTGTGTGCCATTTTTTTCTACTCTAAAAAAATTCATCAACATGCGAATGTCTAGAGAGCCTTTTCAGCAGAATTAAAATTACGTTTTTTGCTCATAATATATCATAAAAAATTAAATGATCAAGATAAAGCTCCCGTTTCACGCAAAAAATAATTACACGCTACTAAAAAAAGGTTTAACGATGCTCGACATGCATTTGTTGATATATTCTCAACAAACATTTTGTTACTTAATTAATCATTTAGTGACTGTTTGTTATACTTTAATTATACGATCCAGATATCAGCTTTAATCATGAAGACAATAACTCAACTCGAGTTGGAAAGTTTGAGGTTGTAAAGATTACAACTGTCAGAACTGTGAACTTTTCTTCATTGTTTTCATTTTCTTGATAGATTTCAGTTTGTTGCTATGAAAAAATGTTTTTATTCAGTTCCAAACCATTAGGTAAAGTACATAAACGTTAATTTGTCATACTGGAGAAAATTTTCTCTCTCTTCGTTTTGTGTCGCATTTCCATTACACAATTTTCATTCGTACAATCAACTTCTAATGAAATCATTCATCATATTCATGAGAGGAGCTTGACAGGAAGGAAAATTTAAAATGCGCATATGAATGACATATTTATTGATGATGAAAGTGAAGAATTCTTCTAGCTCTGTTTCCTGGTATGGAGGGGTGTAGGGCTTCAGTTTGTTGAGTTGTTGACTGAATTCTTAAAATTCAACAACTTTTTAGAAACAGCTAGATTTCAAATTTTTAAAACCGTTAAAATTCAAATTTTGAAAAACCGTTAAAATTCAAATTTCAAAAATTCATTAAAACTCAAAATTTAATATTTTCCTAATAAATGCGCTCAAAACATCCCAAAATAACCTTCAAAATCAATTTCATTACCAGCCATCCATCTACGCTACGCCTGCATATGTTGAATAATATTTTTACAACTATAAAGTCGGTTAAAAGATGATTGAAGTTTGAAATTGTAGGTCATTAATTCAAATTGCTTTATAAATAGATGCACAGAATTATTTAGTATCTCGTTTGTGCGGAAATAAAATGCATATTTTTCATTGATTTTCCTACGATACCCACATGCCGTCTAAAATTGTCCGAAATCTTATGTTAAATAAATATTTAAATAGACTTTGTTGTCTGTATTTACGTCATTGGAATCAAATTTTCCTTCTATTTACGGAATCAAAAAAGTTTTTGTTCGTTTAATAGCACTAAAGCGGAAGTGCCAGAAGAAAAATTTGGAAACAACTTCATGCCGTCTTCCGTATTAGTTCTTTAAATTATTTACATATTGTCACCTTCTTTTATTTCCCTTAGCTTAGGGGAGAAAAAGTTTTTTTTTCTCTACAAAACTTATTGAAAATGAACGAAAAAGAAAAATTTAATTTCATGTCCAAAAATATAACATTTGGATGATGAAGAAAAAAATCCATTTTGTTTATTGTGTCTGTATTGATTTTTTTTGTATTCTGAACTTGTAGATAATAGCTTATTCCTTGCAGAAATTAGTGCAAAAACCGTTAAAATTTGAAAAGTCGCTTACATTTTTCTTCAAATTCAAATATTTAAAAACTGTTAAAATTTAAAATTTAAAAGCTGTTAAAATTTGAAATAAATCAAAATTGTCATCTTTTATATTTCTAACTTCTTATCTCCCTTAATTGTTGGACGGCAAGCAATATTAAGTCGAGTGGATCATTCTTTTTATCTCAAAAAAGTTCTGTAACAAAATAAAATTTTGGGGTGCTGTTTGTTATTGCATTTAAATGAGGATGTTGATGATGGGAACCTAATAATATTCATCGCAAAAACATTGTCGCTGTGGATATTAAAAATTATGATTCGTTGGACGACTAGCTGTTTGGAAACAATCATCTGATTAGTTTTGAGAAAATGTCGCGAATTCGAATGAATTAAATCCAATTTAGTCATAATCAACCTCCGAAATTGAAGGTTTTGTGTTTGTTTGTGCAAATAAACATCGAGTAACGATGAGTATATGAAATAAATTCTTTTATTCACCAAGGATATGATTATAGATTCCGTACCTAGTCTATGGCATCTAAATGTTTATCACGATGACTAGCGAAATCTACTTCATATTCGTGTGATGAATAATTCATATTTCTAACAATTCACAAAGAAGTAAACTTTATTTTCAAATAACATGCTGTCCCGAGTGGCACATCATGACAATGACAATCCCCTAGCCCATTTCTGGATATCTGTAATACAGCTGTCGTATTATATTCATAATGTGCCACTCGGGCAAGAACTTTTTTCAAGGTATCCAAAAAAGTAAGGAACGACAATAAGTAATAAAAGTGTAAATATAAAAAAAAATTATTGTACTCAAGGCCACACGCAAGTACATTTCTTAGAGGGAAAATCGATTCCTATTCTATCCCAGATTATGCTTAAAAAGCCTTGAATAAAATCATAACGGAAGCCATTCGATCATATCTCATATCTTACATTGAAACATGTCTAAAGCATTTGCGAAAATATTATGAAAATTTCATTTATCAAATTTTTTTCATCATGTTCATCGTCTGATGAAATCACAATGAAACGATTTTCCTTGTAATAGGAATTGCAAACATCTAAATTTGTGCGTAAATAAATTTCTACATCAATTTCAAAAAAACGACTTTGATTGAATGGATGTATGGGGAATACTTGAGGGAATTATATAGATTTATATTTCTCTTCTTATTTCATCAGTGCTTATGTGTGGGGGTATGAAGAAGATTTTTTTTATATATCAACAGCTTCATAGAAGAATGTACAAGATGATATGACAGATTTATTCACACCCAAGGTTTAAAAAAAATTGTACTTTGAGATTTGTTGGAAATTTCTTCAAGTGTGGCTGATTTTATGAGTGTCATTTATTTTGATTAGGATTAAATTGAAATTTTTTGTGCAGAAAATTATTTTTGGTACATGATTTGGGTCTGAAAAAGAAGCAGAATACTTTCGTTATATTTTAATAAAATGTCTGATTTTTAACGGTTATTAAACGATTTTTAAGATTTGAATTCAAATTGGAGCGAATTCGTAGATATTTCCCTTTGTAAGGCAAATTGATAGTTTTAAGCCCCTTGATCATAAAAAGTATTTTTTGAAGTGTTTATAGTAAATTCTTTTTTTCGTCATTAATCTTTTGTGCAACTTTGAGTTTAGCAGTAATATTAGTTTAAACAAAGTTGCAGTTATTTCAATAAATATCAAGCCACAAAGTTGTAAAATTCAGAAAGCAATGAAAAATTACAAAAAAATTGATATTCAACTCAAAAAGCATACAGATTCCTTCAAATTGCATCAAACAAGATTCGAAAATTGCTACCAAAACAAAATCAGTGTGAATATAATGAAGAATCAATATAGAAGTAATCCCGAATGAAATTCAATTGAATGAAAACGGTTTAGTGACACAAAAGCAAAAAAAGAAGGTTTTCCTAGAAAAAAAAGTCTTCAATACGTGCGTGTGTTTTTTACGATACACAACAAGCATTCTGAGACTAACCATCTACATTATTGTATGGAATTCGACAGGAAAGAAGAATGTTTTATATTGAATGAAATCTGTTTACTTATGTTTTGTTAAAGCGTTCCATAAGGAAAGATATTGTACGTCCTTGTTGATAAGGCAGGGAGATTTCTGTAGTTTCTTATAGACCAAATATCAAATACGACATTACAATAAATAAAGTAAAACAAATTTAGCTTGGTCTTATGTAAAATTTAGAACGTTCTGTTGAATTTAATTTCGAAATCGATTGTAGATACAGCACAGTACATAAACGACATATTGTTCAAAATATTTGACACATACTGTACACACGATCTCGCAATATACATTGTAGGATTGTATATTTTTGTGTGGAATATATCATTCAGTAAAATATGAGCTTTTCATCTCAGTTGTGATTTTTTTCACTGTAATTTTTGCAATGAGGCTTTTTTGTTGCCACAAATTATGCCAAGCAACGTTGATGTTTGGATTGTATTAAAATTTATAGTTGTTTGGCGAATGGAAGGGAATGGTTGACGTATGATGTCAAACTTTTTTATGATGAAAAACTGCTGGCTGTGCAGATTATCGTGGATTCATATTTTTACTAATGCACAGTTCATATTGAGTGACGGTTCGCTAAACATCAGCATTCAAACCTGGAATTAAATTATTCCTGTTGTAGTCCATAGAAAGACGTAATTTATGAACAAATTTTGATACTAATCATTAAAGTTATGTCAATTTAAATCTCATAAAACATTTTCTGTTTTACAGCAGAATTTTTTCAAGCTGAAATTTATTGAAATTAAAACTTTAAATGCAATGACGTAAATATTCAAGTTCAGTTTTAATTAGTCGACTCAGTGTCTATTTTAATTTGAAAATAAACTGATTTATTACGACTGCCTCAAGAAAAGTTGAGAATTTAATCAAAATCGCGCCTGCCTTTAAGGCACAACTGAGCTTTCAAGAAGAAAAAAGTCTGAAAGCATCTTCATTGAATTTCTCCATCAAGAATTTCTTTCAATACAGAAAAGCAAAACTTTGTTATACGGTCAAGGCCAAAAGTTCATTCTAAGGCGCAAGTTGTGCAGAAGTAAATTTTCTTTTCCATATCAAGGATTTTTCCACTGGTTTTACTTTTAAACCCCAAAATGGATAATTTAGAGAAGAATTAGACTTGCACGAAATCATCCTAAGACTAACAAAATTTTCTTCTTTTTTTATCTTTTCTTCCATTTTTGTGTCATTTCAATGAAAATTGAAATCGATAATAGGCTTTTTTTAAGAAGTAGAATCAGCAGCAATACACACAATATTTTTCTTACATAGAATTATCAGTACAAAGACGAAAAAGAAGAAGAAGAAGAAGAAGAGAATTTAAAAGATTTTTAGCTGAAGGAAACAAGAAGAACTTTATTACTTTATCGAGGAACAAAACGAAAGATCTTTATTGATAAGAGATCTTCATTTTACTGTTTCTCTGCATATCTGTTAAGAAAAAAGCATTAATTTCGTCAAATACAAAAGGAAGACCAAACAACAAGAAGAAAAAACAATAATCAAGCAATTTTTCATCCAATCTCTGTTTAAAATTTCATCACTTCAATCTTACGGGTAATCCATATTCTTTCTTTATTTATTTTGTTGCCGAGTTGATGTTGGGCTGACGATGAACAAAATATTTGAGGTTTCTAAAGTAATTTACTGAGATTCTCAGAAGGCTTCGAAATTGTTTTTCTCATTCCTTTTCTTAGAAGTCTAAAAAATAGCCTAAAAAGCTTCAAATTAGTCATTTCATGAGAAAAATGTACAAATGACCGTTATTTTTCAAAATTTTGAATTTTTCCCGCAGTTTTTTTAAAAAAAGTTTGTTTGAATTTTGCAAAATATTGAAATTTTCAACTTTAGATTGATTGAGGTTGAATTGTTATGCAAGTTCAATGCTTTATGCTTTGCTCACATTTAATTAACAATTCAAAATCATTTAAATAACTAGAATACTTTACATTAAGTCATAAATCAATGATAAAGTACTGAAGTGAGAATGAAAACAAATTATTTTTGTATTTGACAGCATAAAACCTTATTTTTGGAAGTTAGTTATTAAATATCTTGCTGGTAGCTAAGTAATGAGTGGCAAATACCACGAAAAAAAAAACTACAAACCTCAAAAAAACACCATCAACTCTGCGTTTTAAGGAAAAAATAATTATATATTTTGTTCTGTTTCATTCTATTACAGTGTAAACATAGAAAAAAGTATAGCTTACCGCAGTGAAAAGTACGTGAAGAATAATCAACAGTGATAGAAAGAACGAAAAAAGGGACGTTGAGAGAATTAAATCTGAAAGAGAAAGAAGAAGAAAATTTAATCACTTAACGAGGAACCAAATCCTTTTTTCCATTGAAAATAGAATAGAAAGAAGAAAGGAAGCTAAATTAAATTACAGCTTGTTTTGTGTCCTAAATCAGAGCTACTGAAAGCCAAACAAAATTTAAAGAACGAAAAATCCTAATTCAATTTTCACATCATTAAGTAGAATAAATAAAAGATAGGAAGCTGGACAAGAAGCGATCCTGATAACTGGATAATGATGTTCCAAAAAAATAATGCGTGAAGCCTTCCCTCCTTGTCTTCCAATTACTAATAATAGTTCTGGAATTGAAAATAATAACAACTATGGTAGGCAAAGAGATATAAAAGTCCGTTAAATTCTAAAAATTTGAATTTGAATTTCTTGCAAATTTTTTGCGGGAAAATTTAAACTCTAAAAATACGTTAATTTAGAAATAACATAATTTGTTATTTCCACTTATTAGATTACTCAAGCCACATAATTTCAAACTTATTTCAATCCTTTTTCATTATATAATGCTTTAACATTAAGAAAACTAGCAATTGATACAGTTTTCCATTGATTTCATTGACTTTTCCAAATAGTTTTTTCACGGAATTTTTGTTTACATTCTGTTACGAAAAATATTTTTTGAAGAAAATTTACAATTGTGACAAAATGACTTGATAAATTAAGTACAGATTCATTCAATACACAATAAACTTATGTTTAATTTCATAAGTTATCAAAAAACAATAGAATTTTCATCAAAAAAGAACAAAATATTTTTTGTTTACAAAAATTTTGTAACGGACAGAGTTCTAAAAATAAGGACTTCTAAAAGTAGTACTAAACGAGATTGTTCTAAAAATAAGATCCGTTTGCCTACCATGGAATAACAATAATCACAAAGAATATAACAATAACCAGCATTCATCCCAAACATCAACACTCGCTAGCAATAATTGTCTTAAAGGAAAAGATTTAAATATTGATCGAAACAATGAAATTACCAGAGATGTATCCATACATGACACAGAGAAAATATGCTTTGATTCTGATGAAGGTAAGGTTGATTTGGATTGATTGTGGCTTGATCCTTAATGTGGGTGGTGTCAGTAACTGTTTGCGGCACAAAAATATAGATTATTGGGATGGGTTTTCGAATATTTCGTCGCAATTTTTGTTTTTATTTGGTCTGATCCAAAAGTTGTGTTCGCTAAGTCAGTCTTAGTTAGTCAAAATATCATAAATGAATTGTCTACACATAGACATACCCCACAACCAGGTCTAAGAAGTTGGGTTCCATGAGATTCAAAAATGTGGTCAGAGATATCTGAAGCTACACATCCGTACTTTGGCTATTTGCTATACACATAATTCTAATACGAGTCACGAGTTCAGTTCATAGTCAATCTAAAAAATGTTGAACTTCTTGTAAAAATGATAATTTCTGACCTCATTTGTATGCAAAAGCTTATGCTAGCTAAAGAACCGCATGCTTAGTTCTTAATGACAATAATGGATCATTTATTCAGTCAAATCTTCAAATTTCTATTTTTAATAGCAATGAATTTAGCATTTTTATGAAATCTAAGTATCATTCGTCCTAAATATTGATTTTCCTAAATTTAGCATTCAAAAGCTGTTGTCTTGGGGAAGAAATTGTTGATTCTGTTTCCAATTTGACTTCAACTTGAGGGTTTTTTTTCTGCATTCAAAATGAAATAATGTTTAATTCTACGTTCATTACTTGATTTACTAAATTGCTAGCTTAATCTTCTGGCTGATTCGAATTTGAGTACGAATTTAGTATTTTATGACATGGAAAATTTATTCTCAGATATGATAAATTTAGAAACATTGCTCGTGCGATATTTTATTCAGACATTTTTACATCTGTCATTTTTGAAATTTCTAAATTTAATATTCAGGATATTAAATTCTCAAATCCCTGAAAAAAAATTATTAAAAAAATTTAATTTTCCATCATCTCAAATATCAAAAGAAAATGAAATTTTTCATGAGAGCAAACTTCCGAAATTAAATTTGCGATACGATATTACATCTGAGGAAGTTTCTTAATACAACATCGTTAATAGAAATTGTATAAATTTATCATATTAAGCATCATCAATCAAAAATTTTTAATCTATTAAAATTATCGGCTTTTTGATCTCATCGATCTCATTATAATCTCTGAAGTTGAAGGCGGAATCTTGTCAGGGTTGGTGTCTTAGCTGTAGATGGTTTTAGGGGTATTATCAGCTAAGAACATATATTTGAAACTGAACCATGGAGTCGGTATACTTTAGAGTATACACTGCCACAAGGATATACCCAAGGACCTACCCTAAATACAAGCTTTTTATACTCAGCATCTGTCTAATTCACACTGTTTGTCTGAACAAGGTCAGGCAGCTTCTGAAATGCGGGCTACAATATGACGGTTTCTTGATAGTCCTTAAGGAACCTACCCTTACGAAGTTCGTCCTAAGAGCATCCTTGGGTATATATCAGACTATATTTTAAGGGATGGTAGAGAAGTCACTACTAAATGCGTCCATCATGCTCATATAATAGATTCTTCAGGCATCCAACAGCTTTCAACTCTGACATTTTTTTGTCATAGAAAAAAATCACGAATTTGTTTTTGTCAGTCTTTTGATGAGATCAATAGAATTTTGTGCTGGCAAATATTAATGACATTACATGTAATTTAATAACTGTGTTATAAAATCGTTAATTAAATCGTTAATAATTTACGTTCTGGTTATTAAATGAGCTAATTAAATATTAATTTATCTCTTTTCTTCTCCATCACAATCACAATGAATTAGCGCAAAGCCTCATAGCATCGTTAGCATCCACCGCCCCCTTCTCCAGCGATTTGGAAGAGTTACAGAACATCCTACACTTCCCAGAGGAGGTGGCGTTACGCTTAACTGATGCCGAATATCAGTTATATTATCAGGTATGTTATTGAATTTTTCATGAAGCAAAAGTCAACGTAAATAAGGTCAATGTGGCTCATTCTCATTCCTCCATGCTCCGCAAAGTTGCCTTACATTTGACACTCGGAATATTTTTACCATAAAAAGCAAATTTTTGTTAATGTAATAAAAAAAAACTTGTAGACATAAAATGTAACTTTCTGCTGCTGCCAAAAAAAGAGGGAAAGAAATAGAACCATTACAGGCTAATGTACTAAATGGCTTGAGATAAAATAAGGTGTTGAACAAGGTAGTTATGCGGAAATGGAGAAGAAAAAGCAGGTTGGAAGTCAATCAAGTGATTGAAGGGCGTCTAAAAATATGCATTGTACTTTCGAGGGCAAAATTCAGCTTTAGATTTCTTTGGAGCTTGTCAGACCATTCAAAAAACTGATTGGTTATTGAAGGAATATTGTTTTATTTTAAGAAGTAGGAAGAAGAATTAGCGTAAAAGAATTTGAGCCTTTAAAATTCAAAGCTGTCTTGAATCTGACAAGACATCAGCTTTAATAAAAGAAACACCAAAAAAAAAATCCTTAAAGAATCAGCGAACTTTTATGTACAGCTTCAATTTTCTTGAGGGTTTTTTTGCTGTACGAATAAACATCCCATACATGTCAAGTTTATGAATCTCCAAATTGTCTACACTTCATACCAGCTATGATGATAATTGAAATTTTGATGATAACGCCGTGTCGCTTTTTATGAAGAGTAAGAAGTCATTATCGTTATTATCATTACATGGAGAAATGGTTGCGGCAATATTGAAAGAAATTCCTTTCTAGAAACGTTTTACGATTAAGTTTGAAAAATGTTTATTAGATTTGCGAGTCTAAGAATTGACTTTTATAGATTGTAGAAATACGTTTTATTAAAAATTCAGCATAGTTATTGGGATTGGATGGAAATAAGGTAAAAATGATACTTTTGCATAATTTAGCATAAATCAACCAATTGAGACAAAATATAAGATTTCAGAGGTTAAAAGGCTTAAATTTGCAAAGAAAATAAATTTTTTTAATTTTTTTAACGTTTTTCGAAGATTAATTTCGAAAATTTCGAACTTCGAAAAAAATCATAATTAGAGTTGTTGACTTCTGACTTTAAGGGGTTCAGAGGGTCTGGAAAAGGAAGAAATAATTCTGAAGTTCGAAATAATATTCGAAAATTCTTTCTCCTTCATTGTAATCATCTCAAAGGAAAAGGAACCATAATAATGATCTCACTATTAGGCTTCTATGTCTCTACTTTTATGTCTCATTACGTACTTCTTGATTTTCATCCATAATATAGCTCACAAAAACAATTTTTACGACAAACTGAATCTCATTTTCATCAATTTCGCCTTCCAAAAGTAATGAGGAAAATTTCCTTCATTACCGGCACCAAAAATGAAAAGAAAAAATTTTATTGATAAGCTGTAAATTAATGACCACATATTTCCTTTCAAATTTCTTTGCCTTCATTGCCATCAATTCGCCTTTTTTTCATTTGAAGATGAATGGCATTTTGTATCGTTAACATTTACTAACCAACAATTTATTTCTTTTATTATTTATATGCTTCTTGTTGCCTGTCATCAAACAACATTGAACTTCATATAGACTTCAGTTGCTGATTTTATTATCGAGTCAATTTATGATTTACAAGGGAAGGTTAATGATGAGCGCGTAAATTCACCAATAAAGAATCTTAGAAAACGCTTTGATGATGTCTGTTCGTGGACATCATATATTGTTATATCACAACTATTGCCTGATGAGAGACGAGCGGCATTTGGGTGCTTACTTCGTGTAGCTATATCATGTTGGAATATTGGAAATTTTATTGGCGCAAAAGAAATTATCACGGGTCTTAGGTAAGTTGAATGAACATATATACAAGTGTGAATAATAGAACTGAAGCGGCAGCAAGAAACGTGAATTTTATTGCCAACCTACATCACTTTCATCACACGACAATATTATTTTCTTAAGGGATGAAAAGAACTACGACGTAGATAAAGCGAAACGACAAAGGAATTGAGGGTAGGGGTTTCAATCAGCCTTCGGTAGATTCATATATGGTTCTTCCGCAATTTTGGAAGATACCGAGTACACACTCTGTAGGCCGATTGGAAACTACTTGCTCTCGGTTTCAAATTATCATCATCAATCATTTCGCTATTGCTCACGTCTTCTTTCACATTTCGAGTGTGTGCATGCTTCGATCCAGTTCAATTTTTATTATTATTATTTTCGTGTATATCGTAGCTATCCTGCATGCACATCAAGAGCATATATAGATAAATATATATTGATATAATTCAATTTATCTAACGACACCTGAGATGCTCCGGAGAGTAATTCAATTTTCTACAATTTTTTTTCTCTATTTTTCTCATTTTTATGTTGCTATTCAATCCACTCGTCCATTATAACTTGCTTCCTCGTGTACATCGGAATAAATAGATTTCTACAGAACAAATCACTTTGGTCGTCAATTACGGAGAACAAGAGAATATCCTGTTACGACTTTTTATGTTCCGCATTTGATTCGACTGTATATGAGAAAAATTTGTCCCGTGCACTCGAAATTCCAACATGCCGTGTAATACCATATTTTAAATTTTATCTCGATAAACTGAGAATCGCCTTATCATCATCAAAAACATTTTCGTTTACATCGGGCTCGATAGAGGAGATTTGTGCAAAGGTATGTGCAACAAAATTTTTTTTTCATTTCCCACGTCATGTCAAGTTTAGTCGTGCTCGAGATCACAATTATCATTATCGTTTCATGGATGTCATAAAAATAAAGTTGTTCATAAAAAAATATTCTCTTTGACTTAAATGTGGATGTGACAGTCGTTTGCAGGAGATATGATACATATTTTGTTTTATCTCACACACTTTAGCTTAAAAAGCGCGAAAAAATCCCCGACATGGAATGCTTGGAACAGATGGAACACATAAAGAGTGAAATTGACTTATTTTTAGAACATCATAATGCATTGTGTCAACAAACATCGCCTAGTTTATACGATTATTTGAGGTGAATATTTATGAAACACCTTCTTCTTTTTGTGCTTAATGAATCGATGGATATCTCGTCCATAATCATAATTTACCAAACTATTTGTAATTAATTAACATATCACTTCTTTATTTTATCGATTATTAATTTAGACAAGCATCGAATACACCACGACAATTAAACAATGAATTGAATCAAATACTACATGAGGTTGAGGAAGATTACGAATTAGAAATTGGAAATTATAACCCAGTACAAACGTTATTTAATGATCATGGCATTAGTTTAGTTTCATTAGCATCTACCGATTACAATAAAATAGATCATCATTTATTACAAGTAAGTCGTTAGTTCATTAATTGATGTGTTAATTGATAATAGTTTGGGTTTCTCGGATGTAATCTGGGATATACTAGAGTATACTTATGGATTATTCAGTCAAGCGACCGGAATAGACAAAATTTTATCTATTCCATACCAATTCAACTGAATAGACACAGCTACAGACCAAAAATGGTCAAAACGGAAGGAACTTAGAATTAGAATCAAATCTCTGAGGTAATCAGTTGAAAGGAAGTCAGACAATACCTGCGTCTGATGCCGTATGAGTTTTCCTTGCCTACCAAGTACAAATATGTATCTATCACAAACATTTCATGTCTAAAATCATATCAAGCTCACACACATAACAACTCTGACTTGAACTCTTCTTTATTGCCTTCATTTTTCATCTAAAATAAAATAAATGCTTTTTTGAGTAAGAAATGTATGTAAATTATAAACAGTTGAAGAAAAACGTTTATTATAGCCATACATAAAGCAATAAATGCCACAATAATAAATTACAATTTGATGAGCAATAAGATGAGCATTAAAAGAGTATTTTTATGGAGAAAAATTTTCAAAATTGAAAAATATGCGAAAATAAGCTTGTAAGGAGGTTTATGACGCGCATTTTTATTCTGTTTGTGTCTGGAGCAATGGAAATGTCCTTAAAATTGTTATAATACATTCCAAAAATCTCTTTATTTAAAACCATAAAAATTCATAATTTTCAAAAATAAGTGGATTTAATAACTACTGAAAAGGTCGACATGCAGACATGACATAAACATTAAATTTAACGTTTCAGAAAAAGAAAACATAAAACGATGTGAAATAGAATAGAAAATTGTAAAAAATTGCTTGAATGCTCTGCAACAACTGAATACATATGTCTGTACTTAGCATCCAATAAATAACATAAAAAAGTAAACTCATAATGTCTTATTTAACTCAGATACTACATCATGGAACGACTGCTGTTTTATGGGAGCCCGATACACAAACAGGTTCATCGTATGTCTACTTTCGGCTAGAAAGATGTTGTTCTATCGTCTCATGGCAACGACCGGCATGGCGTCGAATAAAATCTCAAATGGACTTTAATGTTGCAATCAATCCTGAAGAAAATGTAGTGCCGCGTACTGTCACGAAGCCAGTCTATAATATCAACGATATTGATGGAATATTTCATACGCTTGATGAAGGCATATTGGATTTGGCTACGGTAAAAGATATTTCAATGGGATCACGAAATCAAGGTAAAGAAATTTGATGTCTTGACATTACCTGTGTGTGTATTTTTTTTCATTCCATTAACGTAATCCCCTCCATTCAATCTCCTACCATCGATTTACAAAATAGATTATAATCAAGATATATTGGCAGCTGGAAGACGTTACGGATTAACGCATGTCGAGAGTTGTGTGTCAATTTTATACGGGACATCGCTTAATGAAAATCGAATACTATGCATCCTGTGCCCTCCAATGTTAGCTAGGTAATAAATTATCATATTAATAATGAATGTATAAAACTTTTTTCATTTATTTTTGTTCATTCTTGCTTTATTATTCTTGCTTGGCAAGAAATATGTGTTGTTGTTTAAGAATTCACCTGGGTGTTAGAATGATATGACTTCTAAGTTTTTTGGGGTTAGGGAATGAATATGAAAGATGAGGGTAATTTCATAATAAACTTGTAGTTTTTTGGCTAGAGCTGAGTGCAGGCAAAAGTTTTTGCCTCAAATGTTACTCAAGTGCTCCTTTTTATGTCGTTTTGGAAGTTTTTGCAAATATTGTTCATTTTCAAAATTAATTTTCCACTTGGAGATTTTGACTTGAAATTCTCGTTTAGTTTCACAAGTTTTCTTCATTGGAATGATTGTAAACTACTAAAAAAGTGTGAGCAAATCTTTTTACATTAAATTTGCTCAACATGAGTAAACTAAATATTGCCTTTTTTGGAATTTCAAAATTTTTGGATTCTCGAAAATATTTGTAAACAAACTTATGAAAAAGTGTGGGAAAATTCAAAATTCTAACGACCGTTATTCTTGAAATTCATCTTACATCCAGTCATCATAAGAAAGCAACACTGTCAAGTGCCATAAAAAGAAAAATTTCATTTCTTTCGTGTCAACACATTACAAATTAGCTAATATTTTTCGTCGGCATCTCTCAAGAGCTTTCACTTAGATTAAATAATGTTATTTTCCTCGGCAAATTTATCAATAAAAATAAATTTTTTATTATTCTTATTTTTATTACAGATTATGGTATGTTGGTTTAACGTGTATGCTACGTGGCATCAGAAAACAAATAAGTCTTGTTGATCGTTCAATGCTGTGGCTTAAAGAGCTTTATATTCAACTGTTTTATGAGAACGGTGGATGTGAACCGTTAGCATCTGATGCGATAAGGGTATGTGAATATTTTTTTTGTTTTTTTTTTGAAATTTCATTTGGAGCGGTTCATCAAATGACGACCATAAAATTATGGAATACTCAGATACAACATTCAATTGCTTGTTGTCATTTGTGAACGACCCCATCTCAAATTCTAACAAAATTTCATCACAAAGGATTTACAATTTATTTTTCTCTGATTGTCTTTCCCAAATCTTCTTCTATGAAGGCATTCGGTGGAACAGACTATACATTTTTGTCAACAACAACCTCAACGCCAGACTCAATTCATGGTGTAAAAAAAGATATAACGCAACAATCTTGTCAGCAGACATCACAATCATCAAATCAGCAAGGAACACCCACATCATCCACAACAATCAAGAAGAAGAAATCAATGGTGAATTTATTTACATGCGGACAACCTCAAAGTTCAACATCACCCATAACGACATCATCGTCAAATAATATTGCACAGAATCAGCATCAACAGATGACTCAACAACAATCTCAACAGATGACTCCAACACAACAACAATCAACAATATCTTCATCTATTTGTGATACAAATACATACATCTCATCTAAACGTTATAACGCATTTAATAACATATCATTTGATACTAATTTAGATTTTCTCGCATTTGTTTCACTCTATCGATCATTTAGGTAATTATCGATAATTTTCTATGGATATTTACTTTTCCATCATGTCCATTACAGCCCACATTCATGTCTTCGTTTTTCTAATCTTGTTAATTTCAGTTTAATTGCACGAAAAGATTTACGTGATATATTTGACCAATTATCAGTAACTAGGAAGAGTAAAATTACGTTAAATAGTGATAAAAGCCGAAGTGCGCCTGAACTTTTTCATGAAAAACCTGAGAAGAGAAAAATTGGTAAGGAAAGTTTATTAACTAAAGCTGCATAAATTAACTGCGCAGTTCCATGCTACCTAAAAGATTTATAGAACTTTCGAGGTCGATAATTGTTGGTCATTTGTCTTCTGCCTCGACAGTTCTCAGAAATTTGTTTCTGCTTCGTCGCATTTTCATGTACTAACCTTTAAGTCGTCTATCCCATGAGACATAGAAATTTAATAATTAATTCAAAGATGGCTACGAGATATTTTCTTTTTTTTCGGTACGTTACATGTCAGCTGGCCGTCAATCTTTTATGATCTTTCTTTTTTCCCTCGGTTGGAGCCAATAGACCGTAAAACATTGAAGAGAATTTTTTTTTCCTTTTTGATCTTTTACATGAAGATGAGGAGCTGACTGACAGTCTTAAGAGGATTGAGATGACAAGTTTTGTGGTCCATAAATTGGTTTTCAATGACAATTTAGGTTATGAAGTTGACTGGTGTGTAGGTGGGAATTGGGAGCCATTTATGAGCAGAAGCGTAACGAAGGTCCATTGTGACCCCTTTCTATCTTTTTAGTCAGGATTTATTAAATTTTGCGACCACTAATAAGAGGCTCTCCAGACAAATGCTCCATTTTTCCACTGATACGCCCCTGTTTATGGATACTGGCTATCAGTTTCGTATTTTGGGTATTGCTTTTCATTTTAAGAGAGATAATTCCTAAACTTTGGATGGGGTTCACAACTATGGGTCAATTTATAGGAAAAAATAGGGGGTAGTCAGAAATGAGGAGTGGTATGCTACGGTTGTTTGAATAAAATCCATACAAAAAAAACAGCCCCTCACTTCTCATTGATAACAAAATATTTAAAAAAAATTCCCATCAACCATTCCACATTACTATTTGTTTTACCAGGAAATTCACTTATAAATAGGATTATTGAAAATCACAATTCACGAGTCCAGTTCTCAGCAACACGTGTGTTGGGATCATTAAATAAGCATGTACATATCTTCTCCATTAACTGACTGATAAAATTCATTAAAATTGATAAATTCCTCGCCTGAGAGTTCTATAGATTGTTCATAATAAATAGCAATAACCCCATGACTATACAAAATTAATTTAATTAATTGATTCTCCTCCTTTTCATTATTTTCTTATTAAGGACTACTCACCCGTAATAATTCACTTGACTTTGAATTATCGCAATCGAAATATTCACAGAAGAAACTGTTTCATACACTTATAAGGAATTTTGGTTATTGTGGCAATTACAACAGTCCATTAACAGCCATGCAAATCTCTTCAGGCAATCCATCAATGTCAAATAACACTCAAGTGATTACACTAGACACGTTTAAGAAATTTTTAGAGACACGTCAAATGGAATCGATGAGTGATAGTCAAATTAAAATGATCATTGAGGTAATTCGTCATGAAAGTGACTTCTTATGCTCTCCTAAAACAAAGAAAAAAGGTTCTTGGAAAAAGTTTTTATGGATTGTCGATGTTTTTTTATTTAAAAATTTGTGTTGACAGGATCTCAATCATTCATCTTTAAGTCCATAAAATGCTTGGGTCAATATTTTAATTTTTTTTGTCGTTTGTTGAAATCTGACGAAAATCCCCAAAAGCTTTTTCCACAGCACACATACCCACACTCACAAGTAATTCCGAATCAATCATCTGATAAATCTTTCATGTTCTATCAATCCACAGCGCCATGAGCCAGATCAAAATCTTCGTACGGAAAATCTATTAAGCTTCGAAGGTTTTTCACGCTACTTAATGGATAAAGATAATTATGCGATGACAAAAACAGTTTGTCCAACAAAAATGGTTGAGCAAATGAATATGAATTTACCATTATCGCATTATTTTATTGCCACATCACACAATACGTATTTAACGGGTCATCAATTAAAAGGCGAAAGCTCGGTTGAGTTATACAGTCAAGTATTGTTGACTGGATGCCGTTGTGTTGAGTTGGATTGTTGGGATGGTGATGATGGATATCCAATCATTTATCACGGTCATACGTTTACTTCGAAAATTCCATTTCGTGCTGTTGTCGATGCAATTAATAAGTCGGCATTTGTTGCTAGTCCATATCCTGTTATTTTAAGTATTGAGAATCATTGTTCGATGCAGCAGCAAATTCGTATGGCTCAAATATTTCAGGTATGTTTGGCTTTTGTATTGGGCATTGTTTGGAGGTTACATGACATGGAGCTTCCTGGAAAATGGAAGAAATCATATGGAATGTATACTGAGTCACGTAGCATCCTTACAACCCCACATAAAATTTCTCTCTGGTGACATTTTTGATTGTTAAAGTTATGTTTGCGTAGCTGATTAATGCGTATATGACATACTTCTTCTCATCATAATACCCATTACCGAGAACATGCTTAATTAAGAGATGAATTATTCAAATTTCAATAAAAATTAATGATATATTAAATGAATATGAGCTCTGCTAAGAAAACTTACATGATGAGAAATCAGCACTCGACTTTGGAAGTAGAATAATGAAGAATATTCAGAATAAGTCATGGAAAATCTCATGCGTAGGCTTGGAATTAAGGATTTTTCTTTTCTATTCAACCTTGAATATAATTATGGAATCATGGATGCTAATCTCGTGTTATGTATGAGACTTTTTAGAAGAGTCTTAAGAGATTTTTATGAACAGCACTCCATGATTCTTAGATGAGTGTCAATAAATAGAATATGTGAGAGATTTATGGATTTTCTCTGAAATCAATTACATATGGATATTAGATATTCATGCTAATCCTCAGAAATTGAGAAATAGAAGCTCTTATTCGATAATTATAGTCTGCTCATAAACTTATGCTTGTTAATACAGCTTGAGCGATTCATAACCTCAAAATAATTTTGTTTATTCAGATGTTTGTAAGAGTCTATGTACCTAGATCGATAAAACTCTCTTTCTGCGTAGTTCAAGATATATTTTTCTGCCTTACTTAAATGACATTGACCTAAATTGATCAGACTTTGTTGAAAATAACTTTGAGTTCAGTAAATAAATGCAGAAATTTTCCATTTAATGGTCTTGTAAGATGAAGCAGTGGAAAAGCAGCTGTGGCGTAGTGGTTAGAGTGTCGGACTTCGGCTCTAACGACCCGGGTTCGATCCCAGGGAATGTCTAGTCGGATTTGGGTGCTTTTTCACTGTTCTAGCCATATCAACTCGGTTTGTGTGATGTCAGCACACAAATTGTGGCTAGGTACATTGCATTGATATACCCTGGGTCATGCAATTGTGCAGAGTTGGAAATCAATCGTCTTCAAAGACAAAAAGCAAAAACAAACATAAATCTCATCTGGATGTTCTTCGCATCATAAATAAACAATAAATTTTTCATTTAAAATCCATAATTAAGTTGTAATAGCTGCTGCTAGATCTCTTAAAAATTGTATTGAAATACTGAAAAGCAAAAATAAAATATAACGTTTTTTTTTTAAAAAAAAAAAAAAGGTCTTGTAAGATGGAAGGGGCAGTTTTTAAGATATATCCATTAAATCAATTATTGAGCAGATCTACAATCTGGAAATTTAGTGGAAAACGCTTTATCCTAGAGTATAACCTGGATAGAGTTGCTACAGACAACCAGCTACATGGTTTAGAAATTTTCTTCTCCAATTATTTCAATCATTTCTTAGACATCGATTATTTCTATCAGTAGCTTAGTTCTGTTATAAAAATAAATTCGAAGAACTTCCAAATCATACATCAAAACATCGAATATCCATTTGATGTAAATGATATCACAAGTCTTCCATTTACATCTGCTACTTATTCAATTTACCACAATATTTCATAGATCCGTGAATGAATTGAGAAGAAATAGCCCTCAATTCATCAAAATGATTCACCAAGTTTTCAAAATTTACTGCATAGTCATTTTTTCTGCAACCTTCTTCTTTAATCAACATATTCCTCTCATTTATCAATTCACAGACCGTTTTTGGTGATAAGCTCGTGACGAAGTTTACGTATGATATCGATTTTACGGACGAGCCATATCTCCCAACACCAGAACAATTGCGGCATAGGATAATTGTAAAGAATAAGAAGATATTAGTTGATGTTCCGGTCAGCATAAGTTCGCCAAGGTAAGAATTGATAAATCGAATGTCATTTTCCTTCCATTAAATCTAATTGGTGAAAAATATATTTGTAGAAGTCCATACATGCGTCATCAGAGTAATCTGAGTGGACGTGCAAGCTCAATCATATCAAATAGTTCAGCTGGTTCATTGAATGAGGACTTTGAAGATAGCGATTATGAGGATGATGATGACATCGATAATTTTGATGATAAAACTTACAATATTTGGGGTTCATCTATAGATGATAAATACACACGACATAGTATTACATCGTTTACAACAAATGTGAGAAAATTGGAGATGGAAGAGCGTTCGAAGAAGCGCAGTAACCAGATAGCACGAGAACTTTCAGATCTGGTAACTTACGTTCAGGCAATAAAGTTTCGTGGCTTAAATCCATGGATTCATTATAATTTAAATCAAAGAAATGGTACGAGTACACCACTCTCGACATCATCAACAACGATTGCGCTGACAACAAATCTAACGTCTACAAATAATACATCATCGGTAAGTGTGACTGGTTCGAATATTAAAATCACAACAACAACAGCAGATACGAGTGCTGAGACTGAATCAAATACATCCGGTGAGCAAGAGACATTATCATCAGCATCGACATCGTATCAGATTGGAAGTACTAATAACGTAACTGTTCATAAAAAATATCCTCATGCAAATGTCAACCATCCGTGCTATCAGTGCGCATCGATAAATGAGGCAAATGCAAAGAAAATATGTCGTAAACATCCATTAGCCGTCATTGCACATACCGAGACGCAATTGATAAGAACTTATCCGGCTGGTTTACGTATCGATTCATCGAATTTCAATCCAGTCTTTTTCTGGAGCTTTGGCATGCAAATGGTCGCATTAAATTATCAAACTGAAGACTTACCAATGCACATAAACCGTGCGATGTTTGAGCAATCAAATAATTACGGTTACGTATGTAAGCCGAGTATAATGTGGAATCGATCACATTTAATGTATCGTCGATTCAATCCACTGGATAAAGAATTTGATGGCTTACATACGACGCAAATTGTTATAAATGTTGTCAGTGGACAATATTTGAACCAAAATAATTTGTTATCTAGTCCCTATATTGAAATAGAAATTATTGGAATACCAGGTGATTGTTGTAAACGTAAAACAAAAGCAATAATGCGTAATGCATTCAATCCTATATGGAATGAGACATTTTATTTTCGAGTTAATTTCATCGATTTAGCATTTATACGTTTTGCTGTTTATGATTCTGACGGTGGATTCATGTTAGCGCAACGAGTTATGTCTATCAAATCGTTACGTTCGGGTTATCGTCATGTTTGTTTACGCTCATCGACAAATTTACTATTAAATATGGCATCACTTTTTATTTATTCGCGCATTGAAGAGGAAACTATTGACAGTTGTTACGATGAATCGGTTATGGATCGTGTGAAGACAAACTTATCAGCAATGGAGTCGAAGCTATTAAACAATCAATTGAACAATGATAATGATAAGGGTAAGAGGAAAACATTCTTTCTTACTGTGTACGGTGTGACGCCTGATGAGCCATATACAATATTAAAAGTCATACAGGAAAGTACGACAAAGGATGTCTTACAACAAGCTTTAATTAAAGGTGGAATTCCGTTGGAAAATCTCAATGATTTTGTACTTCTCGAAGAGGTCTTTCCGTCATGGGAGAAGAAAGATCGTTTACAGCCCCCAAAGCAACGGATGCTTGATGCATCTGAGAAGCCATTACAGGCACAAGGAAAGTGGAAAGGTGAGGGACGTTTCATATTGAAGAAAATTGGTGATGATCCAAGTAGTCGTGCATGGTTGAGTACAGTACGAAGAGTTGGCGCAGCCTTAGATCGACAATCAGAATACATGTCAACAGTATATGCCAAAGATAATCTCCATACAACGTTAAACACCGGAACATCACAACAGTCATCATCAAGTGACTTAGCATTGCTTGAGAATGTAGAACATTTTGTCGTGTGTGTATATAATGTATCACCAGATATACCTTATGCAATGTTACGAGTACCATTAAAGGCAACAGCTCAAGACGTATTAGCACAGGCTTTACTAAAAGCTCGCCGTTTTGATAATCCAAATAATTTCGTCTTACTCGAAGAGATTCAACCAAACAATACAAATACGCCTGTACATCAACGCCTCATGCAGCAGGATGAGAATGTGTATAAGACACAAGCAAGTTGGAAGACACTTGGACGTTTTATCATTCAAGAGAGACAATCGACGCCATCAATATTGAGGAAAGTTAAATCAGTCGATAAAGTTAAAGGCATCAGCATATCAACTCGTCCATCAAAATTTCCCATACAATCGATGCTCAGTGATCCAACAACATCACGTATCAAGGCAAAATCAGCCGACTCACATACAGAACGTAAAACAAAGCACAAATATAGCCCCGATCAATTTATGGACTATACATATTCATCAACGCCTCATCATCATCATCGATCGCATTATTCAGAGGGTGAAACTTTATCAGAGGAGGAATCGAAAGATGACTTTTTATCAACAATTACGAGATTAAAGCGAATGTCGATGAAGAAAATAAAATCGTGGAAAAATTGAATTTTTTATCTCATGAGATAAGACATCTCATACAATGAATATAACATTTCATTATATATATTTACACACACACATACACACACACAACTTTTTTGTAAGAAGAGAATATAAAATGAAGAAAAAAAAATCACAAATACACACACATCATTTTTCCCTTCTATCTCTTTACTATCTACCTACCTGTCTCTTTATCCAACGGCCCTCTTGTTTACCACACACAAACTCACACAAGATAAAGAGATTTTTTTTAATTAAAAGAAAATTTTTCGCATTTTACATTGTTGTTGTTGTACTGAATAATTAGAAGGTGAAGATGGAAATCATGATTAAATGAAGAAGAAAAAAAAATTAAGTAATGATAGGTTTATTCTCTAAACATATTTTTTTAATGAATAGTAAAAAAATGAACATTAAAGTTTAAGATGAAAATAAAGTGAAATAAAAGTTCTTTTAATTTTAATAAGAATAATAAAAAAATAATAAGAAAATGATACAAGAGGAAAAAAAACAAAATGATTATTAACAGTTTTGTGATTATGAGAAACATTAAAATGATAAATGAATAAAAAAAAGTTATAAAAATTCCTTTTTCGAACTTTAAAGAAAAATTCTAAAAATTATATTTTTGGTGGTTTTTATTTTTCTTAAAAAAATATATTTTTCAGATTTTTCAGGAACAAAATTTACAGATTTTGCTTTTGTAACGGTTTTTGTAAAATTTAAATTCAAATTGAAGCAAATTCATAGTTTCTTACCCTTTAAGCTTGAAAAATTGGAAAATTATTAACAAAATCCGAAAAATTACTCTTTACTTCAAATTTCGTCATTAAAAAGAGTTTTGGTAAGTATTACCTTATCCGTAGCTAGTTCTTTTGCAGACAAGAGTCAAGATTAACACAGTTTAGTCCTATTTTGATGAATATCCAAAAATATTGCATTTTTAGATTTTCGAAATATTTTCGTTGAATTTCAATTTAATATTTAGATTGTGCGTAAATTTAAAGACCTGACCACAATAAATCCAGCACCATAAAGTACAAAAAATTAATAAACTCTAAAAATAATCTAAATTTTGAAAACCAGATACCAAAAACTGCAAGAAGAAGCAATTTTGAGTTTATAACTTTTTTCGATTTTCTTTTCGGTATTTGGAGTATTTCAGGCAGGCCACTAACAATGCTGTAGCATTCTGCTGTTTTCAAATTGTTTATTATTATGCATTGAAATATCTTAACAAGTTTATTTCAGAAAAACACCTGCAAATACCGATGAAATTGAGCTTCAGATAAATATTTCCTCAATACTAGTGTAAGATGCTACAAAATGCGTAGCAATAAGGTACGTAGCAGTCAAACAAATTTCCTGTTCATTGTCATTGTCATCAAAATGAAGAAAAAGACATCAAAATATTCATTGATCCTAAACACATCACATAATGACAGTAAAATGTCAAAGGGATTCGCATTTTAATACAAATGAGTCTCAGAGCACACATGAAATAATGACGTGTTTATTTGAACGTATTTCCTCCAAAATGATTTTTTTTTGTCACACGTGATAAAGATTCTTTTCCTTAGCAAATAATACGTTTCTACAGATTTTTCATTATTTTTATGTCTAAAGAGATTCTGCATAAAATAAATATCGAGGAAATTAAATTTGATTTTTGTGCATCTTTTTCTTCCTTAATTTTACTAAATCTCAATTCTCACAAGAGATTTTTTCCCCAAAATTGAGCATATGATTGCAAATAAAACGTGCAAAAAGAGAATTTTAAACAAAATTTTCCCTGTATTATCTGCATTAACTAGTCAGAGTTAGTCAGGTAATAAAAATTGAATAAAAATAAGACAGATATCAACAATTTAAGTTCTAAAGTATTAAGTGAAGAATTAAAAAATTAGTTAAATGCCTTCAAATTTATGTGATCACGTCACAATCGTATATGAAGCTACAAGTAAGGCGTGAAAAATGGAAGTTAACAGAACTAAGAATTACTAAAACTGCTTTGGTATTTGGTATTTGGGGTATTTTTAAAATGGTAAATTGAAAATTCAAAAAATTGACGTCATTTCTGAACGACCCCAACCTTTTTACCCCAAAGAAGTGAAGTATTTTCTGCAATGTATGCACAAATTTATGAAAACTTCTCGACGCTTAACAAAAATGCTTCGTACAACAATTTATTTTTTTTTGTCTTCTTTACATTATCATGTTGATGACCACATCGACACATCCACAAACACAGCAACAATTTAATGCATAAAAACAATTGAATTTTCGTGCATTTATGGACAATAAACCACAAAAAACATTCGCAAATTATGCAATAATTTTAAAGCATTTGAGAATGTGTTGAAAAATATGTAACAGATAGTGAGTGCATATGGAAGTAACAATCCAAACATGTAGACACTTTGAATACTTCACAGGTAGTTGCTGTTTATCAATTAATCAGTGTGAATGTGGTTTCTTTATAATTGATAAAAAATTTTGCCCAATATCTGTCCAATTTAATGACTAATTCATAATAAACGTTATTTGAACACAAAGTGAGAGAGATTCTACTGTTTTATTTACACAGATGATCTTATTGAATGCTAACACTTATAGGTGTGAAATAAAGAGTAATTGAGTGGAATGAATGAAGAGTCTCGCTGTGCATCGGAGAAGAGAAAGAAGTGATAAAAAGTATAAATATTCTTAAATAGATAATTTAAAGGCAATATATCTCTTAAAAAAGTAATAGAATTAACTAAAGTGGCTGCTTAGTTCCAGGAATTTTAATCATGACTGTTTTTAAAAGGAAATATTCAGCAAAAGGTAAACGTCTTTCAAGAAAATAAAAATAAAGCTAGGATTATAATAAGTCAGATATAGTTGAGATCAGGGGTGTATCCAGGGGATGCCCACCCCTCCCAAGCGATTAAAATTTAATACAATTTTTTTTAAATCGAAAAATTATTTTTTTGCAAAAAATGTTGAAGAGCAGCCTTCAAAAATTCTAGCTACGCCCCATGTTAAGATCCATATAAAATTTCATGTTGATACTCATTAAATTTAGTCCAAGTATTGCATGTTGGATGAACATTTTTGAATAATCTTTGTATCTTCCATTATTAATTCCATTAGATGACAGCTTCAATAATAGCAATATATAATTGCCAAATTACATCCATTTTACTGTGGGTTCATTCATGTTTGTCACAGATTTAAAAAGATTTCAGAATGACACAAATCTTCTAATATTTTAGACATATGACATCATTGGTGAATGAGCTCTGTGCTTTAATTCCTTGCTATATTCAATAAGTCACTAATAGAAATTTCTATAAATATGTCAGAATTTTTTTACTAGCTGCCAGACATTGGGCTCAATAAAATTGGTGAAGTTTATTTTTTTAAATGGTGATTCAAATCCAAAACCAAATGTCTTTAGCTGATCCAGGTATTACTAAGTGTTTTTATTGTTGACTAATAACGATTGAGTTGGTTATGTTTGACGCAAAGCTAGAGAACATTCATTTTTGTGTAAATTATCTAATTTTTAATCACCAAAATATCAAGGAAGGGTTTGATTCAGTTATCGGAGTCAGAGAGGTATCAACCTCTAGAGTGGAGGAAGGGTCTGATAAATTTTTGACGTAAACAATTTCCCAATACAAATTTTAAATTCGAGATGATCCGGACCCCTTCGAACCCCATCCTGGTGCTTCTGTTTGCAGCTACTGCATGACGAAAATATATGTTTCGAATTATTTATCATTCAAATACACATCTCTAGTATGTGATTAAATTGAGTACTATGAATAATATATAATTACATCATTATAAATGGTAGAAACTGAATCAAATGTGTCAGACTCTCTAGTCCAGTATTTCTCAAACTTTTTTGAGCCACGGCACACTTTGACTGTTGAAAATTTTTCGCGGCACACCATTTCTAGGTAGAAAAATTTTAAGGCACACCAAATAAGGAAATATGCTCGAAATTATGTTGAATTAGAATTGAGGTCAATTCAATTAAGGTATTTTAATCTATAGTTTTCTGGGAAATACACATATTTGTAAAATTATTAAAATATTTTCGTGGCAGACCTGAGCATGTTTTACGGCATACTAATGTGCCGCAGTACACAGTTTGAGAACCACTGCACTAGTCTAATTCACACTGCTTGCAGCATCCTTTGAATGAAAAGGCAGGGGTGTATCCAAAAATTTTTCGAGGGGGAGGGGTTGATTTTTTTTGTGTAATGAAACCGTCTATTTATGTGTGTTTCAATCACAAATGTCTCTATGAGTAAACCGCAGATAATATTCGAAATAGAAATAAAGCGTTTAAATTTTTATCATCATAAATTCAGTTTCATTTAGAATTTTTAAACATTCCGACAACATTAGATTTTCAATCCTTTTGAATTATTTTTATAATGGGTAATTATCCTAAAAAACAGTTAATTAAACGCTTATGTAATGGTTTTTATGGTAATTGAAAATATCTAGTCACTCTAACAACCCCTAACAATAAATCCATTTATTCAATAATTTTCTTTTAAAGCTGTTCCAGTTCCATGGGAGCTGATTGATAATTACTCTAAGGAATCAACAATTCACGGAGTTAAATATTTGGGAGAGAAGAAGCAGCACTGGCTTGAAAGGTAAGACAATTAATTTCTGCTAAGAATATTTTAACGGCTCAAAAATATTCAAATTTTCCAAACCTTAATTGAGTAGTTGTGTGCCCCTTTTCCAATATGTAAATATCCTTCAAATCATTATAATTTCATAATCAGCACTCAATCAAGCACTGTATCCTTTACAGAGTATTCTGGATTTTAGTTTTTATAATTTCTGTAACATTCTGCATAAAAAACATGATGGAAATTTACGAGAAACGTCAAGAGAAGCCAGTAATGATATCCCAGTCAAAGCTCTTGTCACAAACATTTGACATTCCATTTCCTGCCATAACAATCTGTCCAGAAATGAAGGCGAGATGTGATAAACTAAATATGACGGATGTAATGAAAAGAAAAGATCAAATTTTCACATCTGAGGAATCTAAAAGAATCACAGCGATGTCTCATGTCTGCGATAATCTCGCTTACGATGAAAAAGCTGAAAATCGTACAGACAATATTAATATAATGAAATTATTGGATGAGATGAGTTTTTCACAAAATGACATATTCGAAAAGTGTCGCTATGCTTCATGGAAATTCGAAGAATGTGACAAACTTTTTGATAAAATCTTGACAGATGTTGGCATTTGTTACACATTCAATATGCTGAGCTATAAAGATTATATCGACAAGACAACAATGCATCCTGATTTGCATGCTCCAAAGCACGATTATAAATCAAAATGGTTCCTTGACAAGGACTACGACTCCTCAGAGATTAACATTTATCCACGTCGAGTTATGGGCGCGGGACTTCAATCAGGCTTATCAGTACAGTTTAAATTTAATTCCTCAATGCTGTGTTCGTCGTGTGTATCCGGAATTAACGGCTTCCGGGTCTCATTGCATATGCCAGTTGAGTCGTCACAAATCTCAAAACATTTTTACAATGTGCCTTTCCAACGTGAAACAAATCTGATAGTAAAACCAGACATGATTTACTCGTCAAAAGACATAAAGAATTACTTACCTGAGAAGCGTGGCTGTTACTTTGGCAAGGAACGAAAATTGACATATTTTAAAATTTATTCAAAAGCAAATTGTGATTTAGAATGTAAAGCCGATTATGTCATGAAGAAATGTGGATGTGTTAAGTTCTCTATGCCTCATACAAATGACACAGATGTTTGTGACAACACGAAACTTGAGTGTGTACATCAGGCGGAACTAAACTACACGACAGAAGAGTCACAGAAAAAGCTAATGGAACTAAAACTTAAAAGAGATATAAAGCATGGCAAGGCAACTAAAAATGATCCGAGAAAGCAGGTTATTGAGGAAATGGTCTCGTGTAATTGCTTGCCTTCATGCACATCAATCAGTTACAATGTGGAAATCTCACAGACTGACTATGATGCTGTTAAAGATGAGTAAGTGATTCTGAAATTTCATTTTTTGTTCCTTAATTATCTGTAATTTCCTTCCATTAGGTTCTCGTACGCAAATCTCAACATTTACTTTAAGGATCCATACTTTAGTCGATTAAAGAGATACGAAATTTATGGCTGGACTGACTTTCTGTCTAACTCTGGAGGAATTTTAGGGCTTTTTATGGGTTGTTCAGTTCTCTCATTCATAGAAATTCTGTACCACATTGTGCTGTATTTTATTAGGAAGATAAAGAAGCGATGGAATATGAATAAGACAGAATCTCAGAGAATACCTCAAGAAGTGCTCACAATTGAAAGATTTTGAAGATGAATGCGCTTTATCTGAAAATAATAATACCAAGAAGCAATTAAGCAACATCCAACTCAAGAAATGACAATACAAACAGACAATAAGTCCCCAAATAAAGCAATATCCATATTTTTAAAGCTACTCAAAAAAATTTTTATTTACTAAAATTTAATTCGACCTTCATCAAGTTTATCTATTTCAGCCTCAAGATTTGCACTTCCACATTTAAGCTTATGAACAATATTTGCATGCCTTACAAGATGACTTCGTTGTTTAAAGTCTTTGTGGCATAAAGGACAAATGTGACTGTAGCTGTGAGATTTCTCATGGGCTCGTTTTGCTGCTCTGGTTTGGAAGTAATTGTCACAATATTGACATTTGAAATTTTTGGTCTCATTATGTGCATCCATGTGAGAGCTACGATGTGAATTTGTACGGAATGCCTTGTTACAGCCAGCAAATGTGCAAATGTAAGGCTTCTCTTTTGAATGGATTCTCAAATGGACAGTAAGCGATGACTTGTTATTAAATTTTTTCTCACAAAATTCACAGGAATATTTCATGTTTCCATTCACAGCTTCCAGATGTTCCTTTAGTTGTCTTTCTAGTCCAAACTTCTTGCTGCAATGATTACACTCGAACTTTTTACTATCACAGTATTTTTCATGCTCTCGCATTTCATTTTTCGTACCGAATTCCTCAAAGCAGTGTGAACAGCTGAAAGTTATCTCTTCATTTCCAAACTGTTCTGGATGTTTCGTTTTCATGTGATCGATGAGATAAGCCACAGACTTTCCATACGATTGCCTGTCAAATGGACAAAAAAGGTTCGCATGGAAAAGTGTCAAGTGAAAATTTAATTCATTTTTGAGCCCAAATCTCATTCCACAATGTCCACATATCCAACTGTCATCATCCACAAACTCATCTTTATGATTTTGTTTAAATAAATCACATCCTTCAAGTTGCGGTTTACCCTCGAATCTGTATAAATAATTTTCATTCTCAGCATGACATTCTATGTGCTTCTCATAATCCTTGTCATTTCCAAACGATACGCTGCAGTGCAGGCAGTCATAATAGTTGAATATTGATGATATTTTGGACAGTATATGGAAGCTTTTATGTCTTTGGAATAATTTTTGTGAGGCAAAAATGACCGAGCATTCATCACATCTACAAAGTGTACAAAATTGGAACTTTCCGTATTTCATGACATGATCGTTGGCTGCTTTCTCATTTGTAAATATACTGGAGCAGTTTGAACACATAAATGAATTAGTTTCGTCATCTTCCTGGACAACAACGTTGGAATCGACTAGAGATACTTTGAACTTTTTTGCTAATAATCCATTTTCGAGATTATCGATAATCACTTTATGCTTCCTTTTGTTTTTCACCTTAGCTTTTGATTCTTGTGGCTGGTCATTATCAAAAATTGCTGTTAATGCACTGGACTTGTCGCAATCTTCTTCATTCTCCAACGTTTCTGAGTCACTAATTTGAATTTCATATTCTGTATCTTGACTTGCTGCTATTTCAGTACTTTCTTGGACATCAGCTTTAACGTGATACTTTAATTCATCTTCTTCATATAAAATTTCCTGCTGTTCATTCTCATATTGCACTGGATGTACTGCTGTTAATGGATAATGTCGAATTTCACACTTTATTGGAATTTCATCGTCAATATACTCTTCGTTATCATACTGGATGAAGTTTGTTGTCTCTTCCTCTTCTTCTAGTACGGTTTGGATTATGACTTGTTTAGGGATGCACTCTTTTTTGGTATGTTCAAGTAAGTCATCTTCTTGTAGTCTAAAAATTAATAAATAAATTTATTAGAAGTTGAATTTTGAGGATGAATGAGGTACATAGTGGTATTTTGGAGTATCAATAAGTAGAATTGAATACTTTCGAATGTCAATAAGATGATACAAGATTCAAAATCCTATTCTTGTACCTTACAATTTACAAACTAAGATTTCTAGATCTTTTACGAACCTTTCCTCAGCAGACTTCTCTATGACAATCTTATCATTATAATTAAGTACATTTATTGAGTCCTCATCACTTAAATGACTGCAGAACTCCTCAACTATTGTAATTAAATTGTGCAATTTCTGATGTTGATCAATTGTCTGTGATTTTGATGTTAATGTCTTTTCGTTCTCTAAAAACGTTTTCTTCAGCGAGTAGTACTTAATTATTATGTTTTTGCATTCGTTGCATATTAAATTCGGCAGATTTTCACAATATGAAAAGTTTAAAAGCAAAAATTTGAGAATTTCTTTTAAATCAATTAACTTTTTATCAACGCAAACTAATATTTCGTGATTTTTTAGCGAGACAGCTGATTTATCTGAATCGGATAGACAGAATCTACACAAATCACCGTCTAATAACAGATCACGGTACATTTTAATTAACAAAACTCACGAAAACCTCTAAAAATTATTTTTCTGTGATTTTGTTTACGTTTTAGCACATTTTTCCAACTTGATTTAGATTGAGCAAAAAGTTTAATTGTGTCTGACTGTCCATACAATCATAATTGTAGCAATTCACTCTTAAAGAGGTTGATTTACATACTTCTAGTCAGTTTTTTAAACTTTTTAGTGATGAATAGTTGTAATCAGAGCAAGCTTAATTGATAAATGCGTTCTTGTTTTAGTTCTGTTGAAAATTTCTTACTTGATCATACAACTCTCCGATTTTACGACTTTGACGAGATATTCCTTCGTTGAAAGCTTATTTTGTGTTTTAGTACGAACATATTTGCTCATAACAACCAAGTAGCGCATATAAAGCTTATTAAGTGATTAAAAAAATGTTTACTAAAATAACGGTCAAAATATTTTTGAATTTTATGCGTTTGAAAATTTTTTGACCGTTATTTTAGTAAACAATTAAATTGAATTAAATTTCTATTTTTTAAAATCCAGCAGACAAATTGAGGATAAAAGCATCTAGCTACCCATTTAAGGATGTGTAGAAAATAAACATTCGTTAAGTCAGTCATTAATCAGTAATTTCACACAGAAATTTTATTTCCTCCTTTAAAATGAGTTATGTTAAGTATCTGTTCGTGTTAATTATATTTGCATTCATTATTTCATCGGGTATTCACATATTCTCCAAGGGATTTCTGTTGACAAGAGACTCAAGAACCGAGAAAAGACAGTGTGATAAGTTTTACGTTAAATTAGATGAGAATTACTGCATAAGTGATAGCGATAATAAGGTATGTAAACTTATGACATAAATCTTGACGATCTTGACACATTTTATCTATTAAAATCTACAGAAAGCATGTAGCAATCAAAATGTCCTCGAATTCGTTAGCAATATCAGTTCTAGTGCTGAACATTTATGTTTTGAGAGGAAAAGTAAGGTCATTATTGTGCTGATTGATGCTCTGAAGTTTGAGTTTGGTGTCTTCAATGAAAATCTTAAAGATCCACTACCGTATCAAAATAAACTGCCAATAATCCATGAATTGCTCAAAAAACATCCAGACAGAAGTAGATTTATGAAATTTATAGCCGATCCACCGACAACGACCTTACAAAGACTGAAAGGAATCACAACTGGAAGTTTACCGACATTCATTGACATGGGATCAAATTTCGCGACTCCAGAAATTAATGAGGACAACGTAATTGACCAAATGGTAGCCAATAATCTCACAGTTGTCTTTGCTGGTGATAATACATGGACAGAGCTATTTCCAAAGAGATTTAAACGATCATACGCTTATCCTAGCTTTAACATTCACGATTTAGATAGTGTAGATAATGGTAAGTAGATTCTATTCTGGATCTTTTAAAAATTCTCAACTGTATCTTTTGTACTTGCAGCAATTATGAAAATTTTACCAACAGAACTAAAGAAACCCGACTGGGACGTAATTATAACACATTTTCTAGGCGTTGATCATTGTGGACATAAACATGGAGCTCTACATCAAGAGATGGGCAGGAAGTTGACAGAAATGAATGATTTGATAAAAATGTTAGCTGAAAGTATCGACTATGACACAACTTTGCTGGTTTTTGGAGATCACGGAATGACACTTCCATCTGGTGACCACGGAGGAGCTACTTCTGATGAAACTGACGCACTTTTATTTGCTTACTCTAAGAGGAAGTTCGTTGATGGATATTTTGGACATGAGGATGACTTTATGCAGCAGATTGACATGACGCCAACTCTAGCAACTATTTTAGGAATTCCAATTCCGTTTTCAAACCTTGGAACTATTAATTTTAAACTCCTTCCTGATGTCAACTACAAAGGTATTAAAAAGCACGAATTACTGTCAATGCATTTGTGGCATAATGCTAAACAAATTAAGAACTACTTTACAACATATTCGGACGAGCACAAAGAGATCTTCACACATGAAGATATCGACAGAATCAGCACAAAATTTGAGATTTTTGAGTTAAGAATCAGCACAATTTTTAATGATGAAGCATTTAAGAGCATTTCAAGTGACTTGCGAATGACGCTGGATTCAATGTTGGAACTATGTAGAAATATTTGGATTAATTTCAATCCACGACTAATGGTTCAAGGCATGCTGCTTGCCTTCCTTGGAATCTTTGTTCTGTTCATTATTATCTACAACATTCCACTTCCAGAATTCTCGAATATCTTTACGAAAAAAATCCTCGTCTATCAAGCCTGGTCGAGTGTCATAGCTGCAAATATTGGATATGTCATGCACGAGAATTTTGGATGGGACGACAAAATAATTGCTGCTTTATTCCTCGGAAGCATCTGTCATGTTCTATTCTTTGGATATATTATAATCAAAAACTGGACGACAATAGTCGAGTCGATGATGTCAGCAGATAAATTCATCAACTTGATGTCTCGAATTAGTTTTGCATTTTCTATTTCTGTATTCTTCTCGAATAGCTTCATTGTTCAGGAACAATATATTCTGTGCTTTTTACTCATCGTTCAGATCATCCATGCCTTACATGAGTATCGAAAAGCAGCAAGCTTTGTGGACATGAAGAAACTTAAATTAAGTGGAATTTTTCAATCGACGTCATCAAAAGTTGTTATTGTTGCTATTGTCACGATTGGATTGTTGAGAATGTCTCAAATGTTTTTTAAGTGCCGTGAAGAGCAAGGAAATTGCTGGGACTTTTTAGCAAACACAGATAATGTCTCAAAAGCCAAGGACGGCAACATGAAAGTCTTTCCTGTAATTATTTTGGCAATTTTCGTGACAATTGTCCGTGCATTCCTTAAAGCGAATGGCAACCTTACTGGATATTCACCACATGTTATTCTAATGAAATTTGGTCCGACTGTTTCTGTTGTTGCTGCTTGCGGCTACTTAGTTTTATCACAAAAGCAAATGACACGTCCAATTGCATCCTTTGTGCATTTAGATTCGTTAGCATGGATTGTCTATGGCATATTTATTATAGAATTAATTATTTTTGTCATAAGTCCATTATTGGTTTACATCCTTCCACGTAATGACCGTAACTTTAGCCTGTCAGATGCCAGCAATGCTATACCGGAACTTTATAGACATATGAAGCAAGTCATCAATGATCAAACCGCAAACAAAACTCAAATGCCAGTTGTTTATGGACTTGGCACAGTCTATTCATCAGTATTTATAGCATTTGGGACTGTTTTGAGTATTGTTCTTGCCCTTCTGTTGGGAATTGACGTCTGCAATGGATTTGTAATCATTTTATTTGTTGGATCTGGAATTCTGTTCATTTTCTCGATTCTACGTTATGAAAATGCAACAAGCATCGAGGAATGCTTTCAACCAAGCTTTTCACTCATTGTGACATGGTACTTGCTGTATTCGTATGGATTTTATAGCACATCACATCAACCGACCATTTCTCAAATTGACTGGAATGCTGCATTTGTTGGACGAACGTCTAATTTTGATCACTCAAATATTTTATCAGCAATTCTAGTTCTACTCAGCACATTCAACTCGAATGTTGTGTTATTGATCCTGTATCCATTGTTGGTCGTAGCTCCATTTATGATTTATTCACTGTGGCCAAACATGCCAATGAAAAGTGACAAGAAGGCCAAGGAAGACTCGACCTTAAACTACAGAAAAATCTCATTGAATGACGATTCCGAACACAAAGACATGAAAAGTGTGTCGCGTGGTGAAATTAATTTGCATGAAAATGAAAACATCTTCTTGACATCAGTTTTCAAGGTCGGCTGTCAATTTTTGCTACTTCAAGGCACAAAGATATTTGCATCGATGATTGCATGCACAATATTGTGCAGGCATTTAATGGTGTGGAAAATTTTTGCTCCTCGATTCATTTATGAAGGAATTGCCACATACATCTCATTTGTAGCAATTGTTTTGGGATTCGTTCTTGTTTTGAGAATTCATAGATCCGTAAAATCATTAATTAATAAATTGATTTTGTAAGAGACATGAAGTTTAAAGTTTTTTATAGAAAATCTAGTCAAATTAAAATTGAGAAAAAATTTTGAATGAAATAAAATGTTGGTTGAAATAGTAATGAATTGTAATAGTTTTAATTAAATGTATTTTATTGAGTCTTAATTGATTTTTTAGTGACATCATCTCCAAAATAGATCTTACTCGAAAAATAAATAACCGTTTTTAACGGTTAAATTAGATTTGAATTCAAATTACAGCGAATTCACAGTTATTTTCCTGCATGAAGCAAATTCATAGTTTCTGACCCCTTGACATTTTTTCAAAAATTTTTTTTAACGGTTTTAAATATTAAATTACAGTCGAATAATCAAGAGTCAATCTCTTAGTACTGATTGATCTAAAAAAGCAGAAAAGTCTCCAAACTTTTATTTAACATACAAAATGTAAAAATTTATCAACAAAAGTACAATAAAACCCAAATATTCTGTCTATTCTTACATCAGAAATAAAAGTTTATCCTAAACACACATTAAGCAACATTACTTAACTCTAGTTACAACATGATAAAAGCTGAAGTCTAAAAATAGAATCACAGAATTTTATTTCATCTAATTATGAACAATATATAGAGATTTTTCAAGGAACCACATCTATATTCAATCAGATTGATATCCGTCATGGCTACTACGAAGAAGTCCAATTAAGCCGATTTCAAAAGGATAAATTTCCATGGAATCTATCCCTAAATTACATTTCACGTACTTCAATCCTTACGAATTTCATTAATCTTGTCAAAAAGGCTTATTGAATTACGTCCTCTTTTTACTCTATATTCTGGAAGATTTTCTTTTTCTCTGGTTATGTGACAAGACATGTCGTACACACAATTCACGTAAAATTTATTTCCGATTCTGTAACATTTAATTTAATCCATGACAATGATCTCGTACATCAATCGTGTATCTATTTTTAGAAACATGGATTTTCCGTGGGCGTGAATTTCAAACGATTTATTTTGACAAAATATTGCCATAATTCTTGCACATGATGTACAGCATAGTGAAAATTATGCAGTATAAATCAGAATATTTTCACATGATTAAACTGTTACATATCAGCGCAGAAAGTTGTAGGAAAATGTGTCAAATATTAAGATAGATTGGTGACAAAAGCGCCTATCAAGAGTGTGAAGTCTGTTGTCTAAGCATTCGGCTACCTCTGGGGCCTGTTTCTCAAGTATACTCTAGCCAAAGGGTATACTCGAGAAACCGACCCCAGAGAGTACCTACCCTTACGCTAACAGATTCGATTCCTACATTATGACTCGATGTGGTTTGATTGATGGGTAGAGTAAACAGTTCAAAAGTCAGCCCACCCTACGAACCCCACGAAATTTTTTTTAGATACACACCTAATTAGACTCATAACAGTCACAATAATACTTTTACTGCATCATATATTTTAATGTCATTTAAAAAAATTCATTATATTGTTCTAGATTGATACACATGACGTTAATGAAAGCTTATGCTTTGATGAGTTCCTCTTTTATTCATCCCCACATGCATACTGTTTCTTGTTAACAAACTTAATAAATGCACCTAAATAGAACAATTCAGTTCACTTATTAGCAGTGTGTCGATTGAAACTAAAGTGCAATTGAAAGTAAGATGAAAATTACAGCTCAATATATTGTTATCCTGACATTATCACGTGTCGTTATGAGTTTTGAGTGCATTCGAGATGTTAGTTGTTTAAATTACGATGAAATATCTGTGATGAAAGGAATAAAGCTTCGGAAGCATCATGAATCTTTATATAATAATAGTGATACACGATTGGAACTGAATGCAAAAACGTAAGCTCATGGGTGTTTCTGATGGAACTATTATCAATAATAACAATCATTTACAGCATGAAAAGTAAATCAATTCCAAATGAAGTTACATTACATTCGCTGATGAACGACTTTCTGAGCAATCACGTGCTAGAGTTTAATCTCTCGACGCTGTTCCAAGGTAAGCATTTGACGTCAAATATGTGTGTTTGAGAAGGGTTCTTCTAATCGCCAATATATGTCAATAAATGTGTGCGTATCAATTCTTGTTTCTGACATGTCGAGTACACAAGCAACTTTTAGACTCAATTTTCTGTTGTGAAGTAATTCCACATCCAACTGTGCTGTAATTTTCTACTCAAAACTAAACTCAATGGTTTGGCATGCAACAGAAAAGGGTAAAAGTTTTTCCTGGAACTACTTTGCAAGCTTTCGATTTCATATTTATTTTTGCTGAATATTTGAGTTCGTTTTCGAAGCACTTGTAGCTGCCTGTTGAGTCATAAATTTCGAGCATTGTTTTGCTCCTTTCTATAGAGTATTATGATTATGAAATATTCAGTAATCAAGCTGTATTTATGGATAAATTGCTGTTTGTAAAGTCTATGTAAGGAATCCATGGAAAAATTACTCAATGGAATTTTTGGATTCTAAAAGTGAATAATTTGTGATTTTGAGTAAATTCTGTGGCTTTTAACATTTAATTTAAGATTCTAAGCCTTAAGTCTCAACTCACTAGCATTTTAAGCCTTAAAACACAATCACAAAGGTCAATAATCCTCAACAATTTAAACAATAAATAACATAACCCAATTAAACTTCCAGTAACAAGCAAACCATCAATCATATTCACACCAATTTTAATTGTGTGTGAATATATTGTTTTTGGTATTTCAGTGAAACTACTTTTTTGGACTTGCTGCTTCAAGCTTACGGAATCGACCCATAGTGTTCAGTATGGAAAGTCTGTGCCTAAAATTACCAATTTAACAGTGAAAACCGCATCTCGATTGGTGCTTCCAGTGCCGAGAAATCTCAAAAAAACACTTTCTGTCCTTTAGCAAGTTAGTTAATTTCCGCGATAACTCGATTCAAACTCAATATTAAGACTTACGGTTTTTTGCATCTGATAGATATTAGGTATTTCAAGAGCTGTATAGTTTTTGGAGTCATGAGATGCTTCCAGTAAGGCACACGGAACGAAAAGGTGCGATTTTTGGTCACATTATAGCCGATTATTGCAAAACACATTTTATTTTTTTCATAGAAAAGGAATGTTTTGACCAAATGAGCTGAAATTTGGTATGTAGGTTCCTTTGCTGTGCCTGAATATGGAACCGACGCCATTTTGGATTTCGAGGGGCTAGAAGCTACGTCAAACTCATTTTTTCTCTAATTTTGATATTTTTGACTAAATAAGCTAAAACTTTACGATTATGTTGGTAACATAATACTAAGCTATGCATAGCTATGAATGAAAAAACTTGAAACGGTGTGAATATGCCCATGAAGCGTGATCGCTTCATTACTAGTTTGAAGACTGCAATGACCATAAAAACCATTCAATTGTGAGGCAGAGAAATTTATTAGCTCATAAAAATTCAACCAGTTCCATTTTAATGACCTAAACAAAGCAAATCAATTTGCGTGAAAATTTCATTGACATAAAAATAGAATTTTATTTTATATCAACATTAATTCAATCAATAAGCAGCGCTCGATGTCTTAATATTACTTCTTTTCTTTTTTTCATTCACAAATGTACTTACAAACAGAAGAAGCGGAAGTTCCAAGACGCCGAAGGCATAATAATGCTTTTCAGATGGTCCTTATGGGTATTGTAATTTTTTTAATGTTCTTTGTCACATTGGGATTTCAATTTCTCGCGACATTTGGCGGGAAGGCGTTCTTGATGGCAAAATTAGCATTGCTATTGGCAAGCATCAATGGATTGAAGAGGGTGAGTTGAATTCATTGACTTTGAGAAGATTTTCATTGATTTATATTGGATGTCTTTAAAGGTCGCATCCAGCGGAGTTCATTATGGGTAAGAATGACAAGTTATGAAGTTGACTTGATTACTGATGCACGAATGTTTTCATTCATTAGACTATATCATCAATCAGATCCCACACTCTATGCTTATGATCGTTTTGATAGACCGAGAACGTTACTGTAAGTCAATTTGCATTGCAAAAAATTCCAACAGCATTGCTTTTCTTGCAGGTATGCGGAAATATTTAATTTATTTTTGTAGTCTTTTGATTAAATTCTATTTGAGGATGCAAAATTCCTCGTGAGATTTAATTTAAGTTATTTTATTAGAAAAAGAATATTTCTTTTGTAAAAATATTTGTTCAGAATATTTTATGGTTCATTTATTGTAAGGATGTTAAGGATGAGATATTAATAAAATTATGTAAAAGTCGAGAAAAACTTATTTTCATTAATTTTCGGTTTGAATGTAAAATGGAATGTATATTCTGCTTATAGATGATGTAAGATAGTTGACATTGGATGATGATACAAGATGCATCTCTTTAATGCTGTTCCTGAGATTGTAATTGAGTCTAAGGAAATTCCTTTTAAGAATGATTTCTATAAGAATGTCGTCTTAATGCTCAAATTCCTATTTAAAAAATCATCAGAATTTGTTAAAAATATATCAACGGTCATTTTATATTTGAATTGTAAGAGCAACAATTAGTTGACTTCCCCTTTTAAAGTTGTTTTCCCCTCTCTTTGTATTATTCAGTTTTCATTATGACTAGTGAGAGACAACGTCGTCTCCTTATTAAATAAACATTAAGTCACTTTTAGTTACACTTCTAAGAGAGTTTAAACATCAGCAGACTCACTGTCTTGGTTTAACGGTACAAAAAATTCTGGTTCAATTGGATTCGCAGTGCCTTCAGTTAGATTCACTGAGTCGCAGATACACAATTTTTACATTATTATCATTGTCTTTGTTAAAATCAAATTGTTCTAGATATAGTTTAGGTACCCAGGCTAAGGTTGCGGAGCTGATCAACTAACTTTTGATCATTTTTGGTCATTTTGATCAGTTCTGCACTTTTGGTCTAGGCATCTGTGCCCAGAATCTGTATAGAGCTGGTCTAAATCATCCAATTCTTTTAATTAACAAGTCTGGCTCTCCTAATTTCGCCTAACTTAGGTAAATACCCAGATAACAACACTGATAATGCACATGCAACATCTCTTTTATGGTAAAAGTTTGATGCAATTACAATTGAGGACTTTACAACCTCATATCCATAACAAACCACTTCAAACAGATTTTCCAAACCGCAAACTTAGTCATCTGGTATCAAAAACCTCTAATAATCCACAATTTTGTTTATCTTTTGGAAACTTCTCAAGATTAGATACTTGTTGCTGTTTCATACTCAATATTCTTATCAAAATAAGTTAAATAGTAACAATTTACAGTTTATTAATCCACAGTTATTATTTTGCGGTCGTACGATATGCATCGCGTGATGTTGGCGAAAATCTTCTTTTTAACTTTTGTGCATGCCTTTTGTTGCAGGTGAGAGTGATGACAATGGAAATGTCTATGCAAAGATTTACTTGAATAATTATGTCAGTAGTTGGAAGTAACTGGCCGTTAGTGCTGTTGTAGCAGTAAAGTCACTTAGATTTAATTAATTTCCGAGCATTTTCCCTCATAGCTGTCTAATTTTTCATCACCAACTTATGAAGCCGGTGTTGTGGAATTTAATTATGCCAATCGACTGAATTTACCATCTGTAGACCGACTGCGTGAAAATTTAAATGAATATTTAGAATTTATGGAAGCTGCACCAGACACACTTGACATTCTAGTATTTCCTGAGCTTACTCTCAGCAATAGATTAACAGCTGTGGATATTCCAGAGCCAGACGATGAAATATATCCGTGTGACAGTGCAGACTATCCAAATGATAATCTAGTAAAGATATTTTTATGTGCTGCAAGGAAATATAATCGCTACACAGTCATAAATATAATAGAGAAGGAAAAATGTCCTGATAGTGAAATGATAGCAAATGAAGATCCACGAGATTGTGAGAGCACAGACGACTACAGCTACTATACAGCTACACAGGAAGTTCCACTTGTTTGGAGAAAATGTTCATAAACCTCATAAGCCACCGATGATAACTTTTCAAACAGACTTTGGCGTGGTATTTGGCATATTTACGTGCTTTGACGTTCACTTCCGTTATCCAGCAGTTGAGCTCGTGAGAAGCTACAATGTCACTGATGTTATTTTTCCAATGATGTGGTTTTCAGGATTTACGTTTTTGAGTGCTGTTCAAGTTGCACTAAACTGGGCTCTTTCACTTGATGTAAACATGCTGGCTGCTGTAGCGAATTTTCCAGCGAAAGCCTCAACAGGAACTGGAATATTTGGTGGAAGAAAGATTGGTGTTGCGGAAATGCATGGATCAAACAGCTCTAAATTGTATTTAGCAACAGTCTACAAGAAAATTTCTGAAAATGAGGAAGTGAAAATTGAGCATCAGATTTATCATCATACGAAAGAAGAGATGAGCACATTGGATTTATGGCGGGATCAGTTGGATGTTTTTAGCATCCATTTTTTGAGCAGTGTCAATGGCAACAACCGTTTTTTCGGAAAACTATGTAGGAACAAAATATGCTGCAACTATAAAATCAACTACAATATTCAGAACTCAATAACCACTCAGAATTATCAGTATGCTATAGCCTTCCATCATGGCACGAGATCATTTTCAGGAATTCGAGACGCGAAAGTTGTAGTATGTGCTGTCATAGCATGTCCAAAACGAGAAAAGGCTTCCTGCGGATACAGAAATGAAACTTTAGAAAATATACATTTGGAATTCCATCGAAATTTTTGCAGACTTGCCAACTATAGACGGTCAGTATCTTTATATGCAAACATCACTCGATACGTCTATACTTCCACTTCAGCCTGAAGAATTCGCTTATACTGCCATCGAGGATGAAAAGAATGAGAGGATTAATATCACAATGAAATTGAGTCAGCATGCTGGAAATTTATTGTCATTTGGTATTTGGGGTAGGGACTATAATTTGGATGATTGAGGGATTTGATTGGATTTTTATTGGGTTTTGCTAAGGCACGCTGGTATAAATATAGAAAATTTATGCAAAAATAAATTGGGGTCTTATGGTTTTGAGGATATTGTGAATTAGCCGATGTCTTTTTAAATTAAATTAATTCTATTTTTATTTTTCAGTTATTGAGTCTATTTTTTATTAATTTCATTAAAATCTAGAGTTCTAAATTGCAACGGACATGACTTGAATAAAATTAAATCATGGCACACAACAAGTCTTTCGTCTGCATTTTATCACCACCAGTAAGCACTCTCATTTCCTTGAAACTGCCTTCCTGAATTCTTCCAATCATAAAGTGCCGTTTCGTTCATAAAGTCACTGAATGTCCATTGTTGCTCTTTAATTGACTCATTACAATCTGCAAATTTTATGCTTTCTATATCAATTTGTGCCTGCACACATTTATTATTGATCATGTTTTTAATTTGCTTTGTGTCGATTTCGTATTTAAAGTGCTGCATTCCGCCCTGTCCATGACCTGTAAATACATTTTTGATATGGTCCATTACTATCATTAAGTCACATACCAATAAAATTGTCCACATCCATTACATGGACGTTACTTAAGAGATGGGGGTTGTAGGGGAAGAATGAGGGTTGGATCCCAGAAATTTTGAGAAACCTTTGGAAACTTAAAATAATTTCCGTCGAGGGGGGTTTGACTCTCAACCCCCCTTTGGCTATGCCCCTGACCCACACCGAATGTTATCCTTTACTGTCTTTAATACGGCCATGCATCCACACTATCAAAATAGTGACAAAGAGCATTGACCTTCAAAAAAATGAAAGCGTACTTACAAGAATTTGTGCGAAATGCATAACCATCAACACATGTGTTAGTTCCTTTCAAACGAATGTTTCTCCACCAACTCAGCTCAAAATTTTGCGTTGACTTTATTGGACATGAGCATTTTTTCAGAACCACAGCTTCATCTTTCTGATTTTTGGTCTCCCAACAATATTCGTCGTCAAACAATTGGATGCGACCTATTGCGAACGGATCGGCTGATAATGGAAAGTTCTCTATTAGGTCTGGGGCAATGACCTTAAAGAAATATTCAATTGGCTTGCATTTTAATTTTTCTTTAAATTTTATCACTTCGGTAAGATTTCCAGGATCTATTTTACTATATCGTTTCCTGTTCCGTTTATAGACATAATCCTTATAATCTCCAAACCAATTTTCAAGAAGTCGTTTACGATTGAAACCCTCAAAGTCCATTACAGATTCATGCTTTCTGGCTTTTGTGAATGCTCGAAAAACATGACCAATACGACTACATGGAACTTCCAGTAATTGACCTCCGCCACATAAGTGAATCCTAAGGCTCATTTCAATATTTTCTCCACCCCATATGACAAGTTCTCGATCATATGGACCAATTTCGAAGAAATAAGACTTCCGGATCATAAAAATTCCTCCAGTCATGACTGGTGTCAAAAATGGATCAAGTTCATTTTTTTCTGGCACTGGAAATCGTTTAAGCTTAATATATTCTAAATCCCAGTTAAATACACCTCTTGATCCTTTATTGCCTTTGTCATTTTCATAATACTGGAATTCATTGTACTCAATGTTGTCGATTATTGGAACTGTTACAGATTTTGAGTCAACAACCACTGGCTGAAGAAGTGGAGGGAGCCAATTATATGTCATTTCACAATGTGGTTCTGAGACGAATACAAACTCACTTTTTGCTGCTTTTACTCCAACAACACGTGCCTGCATCAAGCCATGACGTTTTTTAAGGTTGATTATATTGAATTCAATTTCTGGGAAATTTTCTTCAATATAAATCCTCAAAGGTTCATAAAGAAAATCTTTTGTGCTATTGTCATTCACAAGTATCACTTCCTTTATCAATTCATGAGGAGTTCTGTTGTACAAACTGTGTAAAGTTCTTTTAAATACACTAAAATATTCATCCACAAAAATAATTACGATGCTGACTTTCGGCAAATTCTTTAAATATTTTCTTTTGAGACATTTCGGATGTCGTAAGTCAGGAATTGATCGATTCACAGATAATTTATCACTAACAACAACACTCGATCCCCAATCTGGCCAGAGTCGTTTGTTTTCAGCAATGTCATTTTCATCTGTCAACTTTTCACCTTTGCCATGCTCACCAAAACCTGTCCGATACGAATCTTTAATAATTAATTCATAGTCATTCCAGTCTTTATATTCTACCGTTGCGGATAGAAAATTCTCTCTTATTCCGGCTAAGTACTCGTTGTGAAGTAGAAATATAAAAGCTATTACTGTGCAGGTAAGTAGCCAAAAAATTAAAAATTTATTTTGCTTATAACCCATTACTGAGATTTATTTAGCACTCGATGTCCATCATCAACGAGAGTTTAAAGGTGACTGAATGAATACTCTCTTATTTTCATAACAGAGAACTTAACAAATTTTGGAACAGATGGAATTAAATGTATGCATATTTTTTTTTGGATATTTGTTGTAGTGAAATTGAAAATTGTGGACTAAGAACCAGTTTTGGAAGCTGAATGCTTGCAAGTGGCAACATAAATCAGAAACTTTGACATGAGTAAAAATTCTGAATTTAAAGTTAGTTCTGCTTAAATCCTTACTAACGCATATACACTTGATATCTAAGTGCTACCTGAAGAGTTCGTTATTTGTGATTGCATCTAAGGGTTATGAAGAGGGAAGGGACTAAAATCTGGGACACTGTCTTACCAGGACAATTGACAATTGATTTATCTTCGAACCTAATATCCTGATCTAGTATTGGACAGAGGCGTAGCTAGATAGAAATTTTTCGAGGGGGGTCCGAAATTTTCCATACAAATTTCAATCTCCAGACCCCATTGAACATTTCCCTGGTTACACCTTTGTATTTGTTGGTCACTATCGAGAGGGTCTGAACCCCCATGTCTACTGCCATTTTAAAGTTATACATAAAATTAACGATTTTTAAAATTTAAATTTTTTATTCTAATAAATCAGCACCTTTTTTACAAAATTCCTTAATTATGCAATCCAGTCAGACAAAATGACACTCAATGTCAAAATTATCATAACATCTTCCAGTTCTTTCACATGCACTTCTGCCTGTACGCGGAGAAGTTATTTTTAATTCCAATATACTCCATCCCCTTGGAATGACCTTCCAAAACGACTCCAATTACTTAATGCTGTTTCATTTACAAACTCGTTGAATATCCACTTCTGTTGCTTCAAACTTTCATCACATTTAGCAAACTTCAAACTTAAATCTTCAAGATTTGCCTCAATGCACTGCTTATTTGCCATGTTCATTATTTGCTTTGACTGTATGTCGTACTTGAAATGTTGATTGCCGCCGGATAGGTGACCTGTGCAGTATAAAAATTATGTTTTATGAGAGTAATTGGAAGTAAAGGCATAAGAAGTAAAAACTTACATGCAGATGATGTAACTTTGTATGCATCCAGACATCCGTCCATTTCACGTAATCTTATGTCTCGATACCAACTCAATTCAAAGTATTGAGTATCAACTAGAGGATTAGAACATTCATTAAGTAAAACTTCATAACTCTTTTCTGGATCTCCTTCAAATAATATATCAAGGCAGATATTTTGATCCAGTAACTGAATTTGTCCATAAGCGAATGGATATTGATCCAATGGGAAATTTGCAAGCAAGTCTGGTGCTATATTTTTAAGGAAGTAGTCGAATGATTTGCATTTTAATTTATTTTTAAATTTCTTAGCTTCCGTAAGATCACCAACGTCAATGTTTTCATAGCGTCTCTTGTGACGATCATAAACATAATGCTTATAGTCATCAAACCACACCTCAACTACACGTTTCCGATTAAAACCCTCAAAGTCAATTCCACTTTCATGTTTTCTGGCTTTTGTGAATGCACGATAGATGTGACCGATGTGGCTGCATGGAACTTCCAGAAGTTGACCTCCACAAAGATTAATTTTTAAACTCATTTCAATATTTTCTCCACCCCAGATGATAAGTTCAGAATCATAAGGACCAATTTCGAAGAAATAAGACTTCCGGATCATAAAAATTCCTCCGGTCATGACTGGTGTCAAAAATGGATCAAGTTCATTTTTTTCTGGCACTGGAAATCGATTTAACTTTTTATACTCTAAATCCCAATCGAAAACTCCACGACATCCTTTGTTACCCTTGTCATTTTCAAAGTACATCAATTCCTTCCATTCAATATTGTCTATTATTGGAACCGTCACGACTTTATTTTCATTTAACAATGGTTCAATAAGTGGAGGAAGCCAATTGTATGTCATTTCACAATGTGGTTCTGTGAGAAATAGAAATTCACTTTTTGCTGCTTTAGCACCAACCACACGTGCTTGCATCAAGCCATGACGTTTTTTAAGGTTGATAATATTGAATTTTATGCCTGGGAAATTCTCTTCGACGTAAATTCTCAAAGGCTCATAAAGAAAATCTTTGGTGCTGTGATCATTCACAAGTATCACTTCCTCTATCAATTCATGAGGAGTTCTATTGTACAAACTGTGTAAAGTTCTTTTAAATACACTAAAATATTCATCCACAAAAATAATTATGATGCTGATTTTTGGTAAGTCTTTTGGATATTTTTTCTGATAGCACTTTTGATGTCTATACTCCGGAATTGATCGATTAACAGAAATTTTATCACTAATCAGAACATTCATTCCAAATTCTGCAAACAACTTCTTATTCTCATCGATCTCATTAGCATCTGTTAACGTTTCACCTTTTCCGTGCTCTCCAAACCCCGTGCGTAAGGAATCTTCTCGAATTATTTCATAGTTGTTCCAATCTTTTAATTCCACTGGTGCAATTGGCAACTTTAATGATGGTGTTGACTCATACAATAAATTTATTATAAGAACTACGACGAGTAATGCACAAATAAATTGCGAAAAGATCCAAAATTTGCGCTTTAATAAAACCATTGTTTTGGTTACACAAGCATCACTAGGAACGACAAAAAGATGACTAAAAACTAAGTTTTAAGTTTTTTTTCTGAGAGTGATGAGTAAACGGAAGATAAAACGTGAGTTTGGAACTGGTTTTTGGCTCTTTTTTATTGCAGTCTCGCATTAACAGCTGATTTTTTGAGAAGAAAAAATGTTAATCGTGTGATGACGACCTTGAAAGAAGTGATGGTGAAATTCTTATTGTGGATTTTTTTGGACATTTTTGTTAAATATTTTTGGAGGTTGTTTGGGTTCATATGTGTGCGTGTTGAGGTGGATTGTTGTTATTAATTAAAGTTCAAGGTTCGAATGACAATTTTTGGAGAATTTCATTTAAAATTTGCTCATTGTTGATGCATATAAAATATAGTCGATAAAAAATCTTCAATTTCCTAAGGTTTTGAAGGAAGAAATTCAAAACTATAGTAAAAATCAACTAGGTCAGGGGACGGATTCTAGTACGGTACCTTATTTCTCCTCTAATTTTAGGCCACACTAGGGTAGTACCCTGAATTTTCACCTACTATATTTTCCACTAGTACAGCTAAATAACTTTTAAAGGGAATTTTCAAATTTTTCGTATGTTGTGATAACTTTAGGATCTGTTTTGGTACACTCATAGAAATGAATATTAGAATTTGTATGGTTTTGAGGAAAATCAAATTTTAAATATTTAATTTTATATGAAAATTAAATTTTCGACTATTTGTTTTTCCTCAAAACCATACAAATGTAATATTCATTTCTATGGGTGAATAATCTTCTTATCTGTCAATATGTATCAACATCTAACGTAAAATTAATAATGAAACTAGATGTCAGTGGCGTAGCCAGGGTGATTATGGGTCAAAATTCATCCCACCCCCTCCAAAATTTCTGGCTACACCGCTGCTAGATGTTGAATTTTTTACCTTTATCTTTATCTATCCTTTTTTCATACCTAATCATCTGCTTACCTGTAAACCTTTTTATTCAATTTATATTCGCTTGAAATTGTTCTTTGAGATATTATTAAAAATATACGCATTCGATGTTCCTGAATATTTAAAATTAATTTTCTAAAAATAAATTTTTAGGATTCCTGTTTTATTATGTTTGATTTTCACCATCGTATAAAAAACGTGGTAAAATCGAAAGTTAATCTGTGTTGACTTATAAACTTTAATATGCAAATATTTTTAAATCCAGCACGAGAAAACAATTTGCGCGCTATTTTTATCATCAAATGTACGAAAATAGCCGTATGATAATTTTTGTAATAAGATAAAGATAAAAATGTTGATAAACTTTAAGGCAGAGTTGGTTTCTGGAGACGGTCTTTTGGGTATATACTTACCATCCAATTGATGACCTGCCAGAGGAACTGGACCTTAGAATATTTTAGGGGTTGAGGAGGATTAAATTTTTTTTGTATGGTTGAAACAATTTATGGGTGGGGCAGGGGTGTAACTAGGGTGTCGCAACGGTCGCATTTTGCGAAGGGCGTACGAATTTGGGGGCTCCAAAGTGTGGGAAAAATGGAGAATTTTTCTGGGATGCCACGGTTCAATTTTTCATTTTTTTAAAATTTTTGCGCAGAACGCTTGGAACCCTAAATACACCCCTGGGGTGGAATTCAAGCATATTGAAGGAATTTTTCCATCCAGTTGACCTCGAAATCCCCTTTCTTTCTTGAATATATCTCTGAATTATTCTTAAAATGTTATCAAACTCATTACACAACTCTGAATTATGAGATAAAAATGTTAAACAATTTGTATCTTGTTATTGAGACTAAACTTGCAGACGTCATAAATATAGAATCATATCAAAAATCAATTACACAAATAGGATTAAATAGATATTACAGGATCTTAATTTTCAAGGATAACTTCTTGTAAACAACACCCATTCTAGGTCAAAGAGTGACTAACTTTGCATCATCCTAATCGTTTCATAATCCATGACATCCCATCTCACACATCCTTCCACCTTATATCCAATTTTTCAAATCAAAATGTAATCTCCACCTACGTGTAAATTTTTCTCATGCCTCAACGTACATAATCATCAAAAATTCTCAATGAATCCTACATTTTATGTGATTAAACTCCCTTTCACTATGCTCATCAATTTCATTATCACGTGAAGCTTCAGCTTTCATTCAACTTTTTTTTTCGTTCCGTTCATTCACAAAAATAAAATTTATTCGAATGAAAAAAGTTTCTCGTGAAAAAAAGCTTTTGGCGTCGTGCAACATCGGCATCGACATTCTCTTCGGCAGAGCATCGTTTCAATTTGCAATATAAAATCGGTTCGAATAGTAAAGAGCTTGTCATTCAACAGTGAAAAGCTGATCGGTAAGGAGCAAAAAAAGGAAGTGAAAAAAGGCGGAAGTTAAAGGAAAATTTTAAGTTTGTGAAGTGAAAATTTTTCATTTTTTTAGTTTTTGAAAGAAATTGTGAAAAAAAATATTTTTAATTTTTGTGAATGAAAAATTGAGTTTTAAGAATTGAAAGGAAATTAAGCTATAAATAAATTTCTTGTGGTGTTAAAAGTTCAAAGAGGACATAAAATATGAGAAAGTTTCTTGTCGCATTACTCTTAACCATCATTTATCACGCAGAGGTAAGTTGGATGAATATTTTGTTGAATCTCATGCTAAGTACACATGTAGCTTTTACAATTCATCTTCTTTAAACTAAATTGAGTGTGTAAATGTAAAAAGGTCTTGAACTGTTGCTAGGAAATTATGATGAATTTTCTCACTTGAAAAATATGAAAAATTTATCAAAAAATATGATTTATGAGGGGTTAAAATATTCATTCTGAGTACTCAGATGGAAACTCTAAAAAAATTCAAGCACACTTCAAAAATTGAAATTAGAATAATAATAAATTTAGCAGCATTAGCATTATTCGAATATTCCCTCGATATTACAACGTAATTTTTTTATTTCCATTTGCTTCGCCAGAAGTTTGTGTGTTCAAATAGCAAGTTTAAATATTATGCATAGACCGGTTGTTTAAACTCGGCAACAGATTTTATTCTGCAAATATGTTTATGTGCTTTTTTTAAACTCCTGATCAGGGGGTGGTGAAATTTAATTGGGATTGAGTTTTATGGTTTATTGATGGATTTTAGAGTAGTGATTTTTTAAATGATTTTAAAATTCTTTTAATTGATTTATAAATTTATGATTTAGGTGCTTTAAATTATTGAACCTCGAAAAGTATTAAAGACAATAGACAAGCAAATCAAACTTCCTTTCTTGAGCTAAAATTCAAAAAATATTTGAGACAAATAATTAAAAATTTAAATTAAAAAAATCATAAATTCATTTTTCGATGCTTTCAGAATTTTTAATTCAAATTTTGTTTTGGAAAAATTTTAAAATATTTCATCGATTTTTACCTGAAAAAATCTATTTTGAAAAGACTCTTAAATTTTCGTAGAAGGTTCTTTATAATAAAATATTTTCTTATGCTCCTGTAAATTACCGAATTAAATAGTATTTTAAATAATTGATGTAAAACCTTCAAAATTCTCAAATATTTTGCAGTGGAAAATTTTTGAAACCCAAAATAAATTCCTATTTAATAAGCAAATTTGCCATTAGATAAATGCTGTGACTTTTCCTGGGTTCATTACACATGATCTAGTTTGAACTAGAAATTGTTCAAATATTTTTCTCACCTTAGATACAACGCATATTATTATCATCTTAGTTCCAAGGTTTTGAACTATTTTCTCCGAATTCATTTCACTTCATTCATAAAATATTAATTACTTTATAGCAGATTCAAAGCCATTAAGTCAGTAAATTCAAAGTCATAAATATTATTAAAACAATATTCGTCACAGCTAATTATTCATGAAGTCAAATTTTCATGCATTAGAATGTCCTATGACAGAAAGTTTAGGATACAAAATTCTTTTAGAACATCTTCAATGAAAATTAGCATTTTAAGGCTTTCATTCATCCTCGTCTTATCATTTTTTACGTAATTTATTCACACATGCATCAAAAAGACAATAGAGTTCATGAATATTAATCTCATCAATCTGCATAAATGTCATTTAGGGGTGCATTAAGGGGGTCCTCCAAAAATTGGAGGTACACTGACCGGATACACCAAGAATTTTTAAAGTGGATATGACCTCTTGAAGGGATCTAGACTATTCTCTATTGCATTTTAAATTAAGTATCAAGGGAGGTCCCTGGCTACAACCCTGCCTAATGTCATTTAATTTCGTCATTCTTGACATGCTTCATTCACACACAATGATATTTGAGGAAAAAGGTGAAAATCTTATCAAAACTCTTATTTGTATGCTAAAATAAATATTTAAACAAGCTACTGAAATAGATTATTTAGTATTGCAAGACTAAAAGACTCTAAAGTCAAATAAAAGTCTTTTATCGTAATACGATACAGATAAAGCCATGTAAACGTCTCCTGAGCATCCAATACATTTTCAAATACAGTTTTGTGTTATTTATAGTGAAATGTTGTTTGCGGAGAGAGAAAAAAAGTTTCACAAGAGGAAATAATCTTATTGAAAGTCAGTGAAGCAATAAAGATTGAAAATTTTCACATCAAAGGGATCTCTTTTGGTGTCAGTTTTACTTCAAAAAGAATTGACATCAGGTTATTAAGATTCACCTTGCAGTTTATTTTCGTTTTAAAAGTTTTTATTGAATTTTTCTTTCATGATTGATCTTGGATGGAGTTATTGGTATGCAGACTTTACAGCTGGGTTGTCATTATTGGTTATTTTAATAAATTTAAATTTTTTAAAGAGGATTCAAAAAAGAGTATTTAAAAAAACTTTAGCAATTTTGAACGGGCGCTGCTCATACGCTTACTGATTATTATTATTTTTATTTATTGAATAATCACATATTTTTTAAAAGAATATTCCAAACTCAATGCATCTTTTCTACGCGTCACATTACAAAAATACTTTAATTCAAAATTGACAAATGAACTCAAATTTCCCAGAACCAATTAAATTATTTTTATCTAGTAATTTTGTACAATTCTATAGAAATTGTCAAAAAATATTCAAATTTCCTCGTTCGACAATAAAAATATCATTAAATTAAAATAGTCAATAACAACTGCATCAAAATATTCGCAGTATTCATAGCAACATGCTTTACAGCCTCTCTTCTTACAATAATTACTTAGCAAAACAATTTGTTTTGACAACCAAAATAAAAAAGCATTAAAAAAAGCTAAAAAATCATCAACTTTTGATGCCAAAATCACACAAAGCTTTACATAATTAATTTTTTCAGTAAAATAAGAAAAATGCAACACGTGTGCTTTTTTCTAATTCCTATAAGACTTTTAATGCTGCGTTGAAGAAAAAATCTCATGGCATTAAACATTCTCGACGAAAACAAACACTCGTAGATGAGGAATTCCTCCTTAATTAATTCACAATACAAACATATTTTTTAATCCTTTTTCTCGTCTCTTTTTAATCAAATTTTAAATACATTAACTGCTTGATTATCATCACAAAGAAGGAAGTTAAAACACGCCTTTACTAAATAGCGGATTCAGACAATTCTTGCGTCACGAAATTTCAACATTGACATTCAAATTTAATTTTCCTCATCCTGTATCTATCTATTGTTCATTTGCCTGCCCTTTTTATGTCAATCACTTCCTTTAATGACAAATATTATTTCATGATGATCCTTTTTGGATAGTAAAATAATGAAATGTTACTCACATTTGATGTTTATACCTTGATGAATGAAAATTGGGAGGAGGGGGGTTCATTAAAGCTTTTGATTTTGTGATGTCCAGGTGGTGTATTCAGGAGCAGGGAAAGAGGTTATGAACTCAAAAATTAAATGACTCAAAGTTGGTAAACTGAAACAGGGAGGGGGGTTAGGATTGGAGAAATTTTCATTTATTAATCCTTTAATTTTGAATACACCCCTTTCGATGCTGGTTGTGTCTCATGTGACATGAAAAAGGTTCTTTAACACAAAACTTAGTCTAATAATTATGAAATTTTATTCTTACATCTCATTAATTACTTGATGTTGTCTGTGGTGACAAATCAGGAAGTTTTAATGGAAGGGTTTGTCGTCCCTTTTTTGGTTGTCAAATATCATCTTACAATGGATTTTAAATTAAGATCGACGATAAAATTCGATTGAAAAGCAATTTAATAAAATTTAAACTTTATTTATAATAATTTAGGTTCTTTTTGGTATCTGTAAATATTTTGGCAGTCGTGGATCTTTTGAGAATTATTTGAGTTCCTAAAATAACCCAAATCTTAATCAGATAAAAGTCAAATAATAATTAATATGAATTATTTCCATTAATGAACATCTATAATGAATAAGAATGAACAACAATAATCTGTAAATGAGATTTATCTGACAAAAGCCTTGACCATAGCCTCACGACAGAACAATACAACTAGATCTAGATAAACATTTTGCATTATAATTATCTTAATGCCTTTTAGTTACAGAGAAAACAAATTATCTGTGATACAAGTGTGTGGGAATAATGAGATTATCATTTGGAAATTCAATTGACCGCATTTTGCCTGCCTCATTTACTTTTCGGATGCTGTCAAACCCACTATGATGTCAATAGATCCCAGTTAATCTGAGACCGAAATTAAATATCAGTCCTTTTCAGAATGAATTTAATTTATATCAATTTGACGAAAATATTTTTGGCTGTAAATTAAGTAATTTATAAACGGTTTTTATGTGGAAATTATTTAAGGATTAAATAAATTGACAGCATGATTGAATTTTTTTTTATTTTCTTAGGAAGTTTGAGTTAGAATGTTCAATTATTTTCGGTCTATAAGGTTTGAATGGGTTAATTCTTTTAAATTTAAGGAATTACAATACTTTAGGTTGTGTTGATTGAAGCTATAGAACGGATAATTTTTTGTATTGGTTCATGTAGTTTAGTGCAACGCAGTTGGGGTGTCGACTCATATGAAGGCAAATCTGTCAGAGCTAAAAGGAGGCCTCTGTGGCTAGACAACAGACTGAAAATTGAGAAGCTACTCTTTTTGAGAAAACGTGTGTTCAATTCCCATCAGAGACTGATCATCTCACATTGCTCAAGATATAATAGTTCTTAGGGGTTGAAGGATCATGCAACTTAACTTACAGCTGTCTCAAACAATAGTTTTTGCCAGTACCACACAAACATGATTTAGATTTCGACGTAAGCATCATCTTACATAATACCTACATTCTAGAAATTGACATTCAATACTAATTTTTATCATCTTGCCTGACATTTCTAAGAAGGTGTTCCATAAGCCTTGCACGAGGGGCTATTTATCTGACAACAATAAAAAATTGACCATTTTCGCGTTAAGACATAGTTTAGCCTTAAAAGGCTTCATGCTGTAATTGAACGACCGCTTGACTGTAAATAAATCTTTGGGTTCAAATTCTTGAACAATGGCATGTAGAATTTAAGAACTTTATCTCATCAATCTTTTACGTATCTTCTCAAACAGCTTGAAAGAAAATCTGTTGGATATCATTTTGGGAGTATGATTACATTTTTGTGTTCTTTAGGATGAATTTTTCTGTGACTTAAAAATAGACATAACTGCGACACAACACTGAAGTTACCGTGGGAGCTACTTAATAAATAAAGACTTTGTCTGCGTTGCTTTTTATTGTGAAAATATTTTTGTAAAAAGAAAATTTCATTTTTTAAAAAATGTTTAAATTACTTTTGATGAAAGATGAAAGAGGTTGATGATTATTACAGCTGCAAGTACAGTTGTTAACCTTTGTAAAAAATTAAAAGAAAATAAAAATTTAAAATTCATTTTTAATGTCATAAGCTTTTATTTTTCAAAAAAATTATTTTTTTTGATATTTTAATTTCCTAAGTAGAATTAAAATAAATGCTACAAGCTTACACTGACAAATTAAATTTTTAATTTCTAAAATTGATTTTTATTTCTTCTTTTTATAAAAAAAAATGAAATTTTTCTAAATTTCAACTCCTACTTTAAATTTGACAAAAAGCATGTACTCAGGCATGAACTTCTTATTGAATTTTTACTGTAAATAAATCAAACCTAACTTATTTTACCTAGGGATTACATTTTTCACAACAACATCCACCCACAGTGATACAACATCACAAATGTACAGCCATTCATAAATAGGATCAATATTGAATATTTCACTTGAATCATCAAGAATTAATAAGATTAAACGCTTATTTGATCAAAATGCTTTAATCTCTGTTTAATAGTATTCTCTAGATTTTTGATTTATTCGCCTTAAGTCACTTGTATTTATTTTTTATTAAAATTATTTTTTTGTGTGAAAAAATGCGAGAGTTTGTTGAAAAATAATTTTGTAAATAACATTGATATAAGTCAGATATAAGAAGATCATTGAAGATTTTATCCATGGCTTATTTCATTATTTTTTGGGACCATTGAACAATATCATGAGACAATATATATTTTTATTAATTTTCAATCCTCTTTTGGCATTGAATTTTCTTTATTGGCTAAAAAGAATTTTTTGTTGGGTTGATGATGAGATATAAGGGTATTGATGCTCATAAGGAGGATATATGAAATTATATATTGATTAATAGTTATTAGCTAAGGTCTGAATACTATATTGATATCCAATCATCCAGGGGCATATTGAGGGGGTTGACCCCCCCCCCCCCCCCCCCCCCTAGGAAATATTTTTTTGTTTGCTAGGGTTTTTCAAGAAAAATTCTCAAAACCCCCCTAAATATCCCGTTCATACAAAACAAATTTCAAAAACCACCCCTCTAAAAATTTCTGAATACGTTCAATCATCCATCTGGCTACACCCTTGACGACTTTAACGATGATTAACTAAAAATAAAAGAGAATGACCCAAAAACAATTATATTTATATAAATAATTCAATACATTTACAAGCCTCAATAAATATTATCAAAAAAGCTTTTGACTAATGCTAGCTTGGGCCTAACATCTCTTATTTTAATTGGAAAATGAAAAGCTACCATTAGAAATTTCCCTTGAGCTTTTTTATCTATTAAAAGATAATAAGTAGTAATGATATTGAAATGTTGCAATGGACTTATTGCCTATGGGAATTTTTAAAATGTATATTGTCATTTTATCTCAAAGAATATTTTTTTAACATTTTACAATTCTTTTTTTCGATTGAGTTAAAAAAGAATTTAAAAAAAATAACTTCAAAGGTTGCTTGTTTTATTGTTTAAGCAAGCAAGTTGTGTGATAAAAAATATTTAATTTTTAACTTCTTTATGTTTTTATCTTCATATGCCTAAAGCTATACAACATTTCATTTAGGTATGCTTATGCAAAGGTAGGGCCTATGGAAGGGAGTCAATACCGGTATTGCATGCTTGATTTATCAGTTTCCTTCAATTTCTACCACAAAAAAATATTTCACTGCTCCCAAAACCAATCAAAATTCTTTCATAAAAATATCCTTTGAAGAAGAAAACCCCATCAAATAAATCGAATAGATGAATGAATCCTTTTCCCACATGTTGAATGTTCCGTTTATCTTTTTCGTAGTCAAGAGACAAATTCAATTCAAATCACATTCTAGCTTATGTTACTCAATGGAAATTTTTTTTGGCATTATATCAATTTCATTCATAAGATTTTTTTTCGTATTGATTTCATCACGACATAAAAGTTTGGAAGCTGTTGATTTCCATGAGAAATAAAATTTGATATTGAATGAATTTATATGAGGAGGAAATCTCATTCCTAGTAGAATTTATGAGTGAAGTTTTACTTGTGTCAGTGGCAGGGGAATGGATTGGAGTTGAAATTTTTGGTCCCCTTGGATACGTTCATTATTAGTAGCATATCCTGACAATCATTATCAATTGTTAACCCATCTGAGATCGAAAAGGGGTTGACTGTTATCGAATCACTCTCATGACTACGAGCCTGACTTCTATAAAATTTGCACAATAAGTCAAAATTAAATTGACAAAAGAAATGAAATTTTCATATTCTACAAAAAGAGTTCAAATTCTATTCACTTAAAAATTAAAATTGTGAAATAATGGAAATAAAATTGAAGCAGTAGCAATATTCAGCTCTCTCTAAAAACAAAGAAAGCTCTCATCATTTATGAAGAGAAAAAACATTACAATTTTATGAATTTTTGTGTGGAATATTAATGCTGATTGAGGCACGCTTTCCATTAAAAGTTTTGAAAAATTCCATTTCTCTTTTATAATTCACTCCAAGCAGCTAGAAGCGTTTGAATGGCAGATGAGGAGCTTTTGTGTAGCTTTGATATTTGATTAATGTGAATAAAATTCATTCATTCTTAAGTCAATTTTCCGAATGAATTGGAAGTATTCAACATGAAATAATAATAATTATGAATTTGTAGAATTTTCATTCATTGATGCTAAAAATATTCACAAAAGGAATTTGTTAGGATTTTAGGCTATACTAATATTATTATCATGGAATGAATGTAGAAAAAAATGAAGAAATTTGATTATATTGGCAATGAAGGCAAAGGAGTCGTTCAGTTATCATGTAAAGTAAATGAAGGAATTTAAATCCTTTTATTAAAGTCGTAACATAACCTCAGACCCCTCTCCTTCCTAAAAAGCAAATGTAATATGTCGAAGACCTCTAAGGATAACATTTGAAATAAAGGTGTTGACAATCATCCAAACATGTGAAAATTAAAGCTTCTCCACCATTTAACGACCAATTGTTGACCTGACAAATAATTTAGCAGAATAAAATGTTTATAACCCCCCGAAGGTGCAATAAAATATTTTATTGTTCTAATTACAATTGACACATAAAAATAGCATATCCTTTGCGTTATATAAAACCTATAATAATGAATCGTAAATTATACAGCACATCAACATATTGTCGCTAGACCACCGGCAACATTCTTGAAAATCCATCAACTAAACGACAATTATGTCAATTATGTTGTTTATTTTCCTCTCGTATACAAGACTGAGTAGAAGATATTGCACTGTGGGGGTATTAAGATAAATTTATAATGTATGAAGCATAGTCCACAGATCACATCACACATTATTCATGCAACAGATGTTGGCAGAAATATAAATTCTAGCTTTAAAGTTGAGGATATGAAAAAACTTTTACTTTTTATAGTAGCAAGTCATTAATGGATCAACTTACGATAGATTCCGAAAACTTGATTTAAAAGCAGAGAGTTAGTGTACTTTGTGAATAATTTAATAAAATCCGTTCATGTTTTTGTTAGAATTATTGAACTTTTTGTGTAGTTTTTGATAGAAAGCAAAGGATTACTAAACTTAAGGATGTCTGGCTTTGCACTAAAGCATTGATTCTTAAACTTTTTGGAGCGTGACATGCTGAATCAGTGAACTAGACTGTTCGAATCCGTATGGATTTTCAAAAAATAGGGAGGGTTTTGATCCTCTGGGTCGGCACTTGAGTCCATCATATAACTTTTCGAGACACACCTGTGTTAGGGGCTCCTTAATGTTATTAAATTTTTCAACAAATAGAAGCAACATTAAGAGGGTATCCTAAAAACCTATACTTTATCTACAAAATATTAAATTTTTCAGCACAACAAAACTTAGAGACTGCTATGCATGCATATTACTCACATTAATTTCATTCATTTATATTCATCAGAAATCCCACTATGAGGATCCTATTTTATGTATGGCATGAAATTTTCTATCATCATTTTTTTGTTGCTGTTCCCACATAATTTCAATTTAAGACCTTTATAATTGAAATTTCTATAAAAATAAGTTGAGATCCTATTATGAGCTAACAACACTACTATTATACATAACAATTAACGTAGTTCTTATATATCAGCAATGAGATTCAAATTTTAATTAATTTTAAAAAGGATAAAATTCATTTTTGCAACAGAAAATAAATAAATATTCTTATGTTTTCTTTTGTTTCATGAAAAAAGGCAAAATCATGGCCCGGAATGGTAGTGAGGAGGAGTTCATTAGAGACACTTATACCAAAAAATGTTCACACACTCACAGGTAAGTTGATATCTAGAAATAATATTTATATTCAATTTCGTTTCCTTTTAAGTTGAAAAATGTTTGCGTAATGCTTGGTGTCCTTTTGTGCCATTTTATTTAATGATATTCAAATCATTATAATGACATGACGTTTGTTGTTATGGGAAATATGGGAAGGAAGAGCTATTTTTGTATTTTACTGAATAATGAGATGCAAATTGTTGTTGCTTCATTTTTGGGGCTCTCAGCCATCATTTTATACATTTTATGAAAAAACTCAAGCTATTTAACTATTTGAATAGAAAAGTTTTTGTTAGATATACAAAAGGAAATTTTCCTGTTTACATAATCGTAAATTCTAGAATTTTATGCAAAATTGCATCTTTATTAAATGCTTGACAATTTTGTGTAAGAAACACTTGCATTGAAATGCAAATTTTATTCATTAGAATGTCACGAAATTAAAATCTTACATTCCAAAAACTGATGAGAACGAACGGAAATGTTGTTTAATTTTTCAATGCATCGAGTTTTCATGGAAATAATTTTCTCAGCGTTCACTTCTTTTTATACTCAAAAAATATTTAAAAAGGATTTTTTGGATAGCAAGCGCCAGCATTCATTAGAGTTTGTTCAGTAGAAGCTTTCAGTAATTAAAAGTGTTTTCTAATTAAAACAGCATCATGAATTATGTTGTAACAAAAGGAAGCGAAAATTTCAAATTAAACTGCAGCTTGAAGAGATAATGAATTTTCTTTTTTATCAGGATGGAAGTTAAAGAAGTAAGGAAATTCCGTTTTACTAGAAATATCTGAATTTATTGAAAGTTCATGGACATCTGGTGATGTTTGGGAATGAAAATATTTCAAATTATTTAAGCTTTGTTTGACTTTACACAGTTTATTTGTAATTTTTGAGAATATTTTAACGGTCATTTTATATTTGAATTGTCTGAGCAGCTCCGATTAGTTGATTTCCCCTTTGTATAGTTGTTGTCCCCTTTCTTTGTATTATTTAGTATTCCTTGAGATTTTGAAGTGTTATATTTACAATGAAATTTTGATTATTATCTTAACAGTAACCTTAGTTACACTTAGTTAATAAAAAGTTTGCTTCAAAACAGATAAATTTTACTATTGCAGTGCTGGGAGATATAAAATTATAGTGTAAAAAACTTTTATCCATCATAACACCAACAATAATTGTTTTTATAATATTGTAGTTTATTAAAATACGATAATTGAGTTTTCGAAAGTAAAATTAGACAAATTTCTAATTAGTAAACAATTCGTTATTATAATTGGGAATTTCAAGAGACAATTACGAATCATTATTAATATCAGCTTCAAAAATTATAATTAAGAGTCTTTTCAACAATAAAAACATTTTTCTACAAGGTAATAAAAAATAAATTAAGTTATCGGATAAAATAACTTAATCGGATGTGAAATCCATTATTTAAAATCATTTTCTATCTGATTACTATGCATTATCCACTAAACTAGCTCTATTTACGTGACTAATGTAAACGCTTTATTATTCTTATCATAGATCAATTTCATTATGATGTCGACAAAGCATTTGAAGTTTACCGACACTAACCAAATAGTGAAATAATGCATTTATTATCACTAGATTGATGCGAATGCTTTAATTTCCATTAAAATTTATCAATAAAGCCAAAGAATTTTAATCTCCAAATATTTGCAAACCTTCTGCTTCTATTGAATAATATCTGAAATACTCTGTGCATGTAGAATATGTAAATGCTATGCAAATGGCAATTTATATCGATGTAGTGTCAAATTTAACCTAGCACATTATAAATCATTCCCATGAGATATGAGGCACCTTTTTGAATTGACAATTTGTGAATATATATTTGAAAATATTCTCGAATTACAATTTTTGCATAATGGATAAGTGATCCATCTTTTTTTATAGGCTAAACACTTGGTGCTTTGTTGACTTATTGAACTAAGGCTTATTGAAATGTCCGTTAAATAACGGAAAGAATTTGAATTGAAAAATTAATTTCAAATATTTTTTCTGAATTTTAAATTTGTATCACGGTTGTCCGAACTTTATCGAATCTTCCTAGTTCATCACCTGAAGCTACAAATAAAGATTTTTTGAAATCCTCATGTCAACATGTGCTTATAGCCCCAAACCTCTCACATTTAATTTTATGATCCTTAATTTATAAGCAACAGAGATTGTAACTTGATATAGTCATTCAGAACTGTGACATTTTCGTGTACGTAAAATTAAGTGCTAGTCAGTGAAAATTATGTTTGACACTTTTGTGAATCATCTCCCAAAAGTTTTATGAAAGCTTTTCTTGCTGAGTCAAACAATTTTGTAAAGTTCATGAGAAGCACATGATTGAATTATGTCATAGAATATCGTCAAATCTTTTGGGTTTATTATGAAGTACGACCTTTTTATGAGCACAGCTGTTGACAGTTTGTTTATTTGTGACAACAGCTATTAAAAGTTGCACGAGTTTGAGCGCAGACCCATCGAGTATAGAAAAAGGGAGGAGGCATTTGCTTACGTCTGGCTTATGAGCTTAAGGCACATGAATAAGTTATTATAAGGACAAAATAATGTGTATAGATAGAGTCGACAAGTAGCTTTGGTTTAAAAAAAAATAAATTTAAATTTTAAAAATAAACCATTTCTGAAAAATAATAAATTTTATTAATTTCAAATGATAATCCACAGATTGTATGCACGTGACATCAGAAGAAGGAATATTCATCTACCGAAAAGTGAGAAAAAATTCATTCCTTCGAGCGCCATCAGAAGGTCTACACATAGTGGAGATGGATCAACCAAATGAACAGCAAGTTTGTGGCGTGTATTTAATGACGGATCCCGATAAAATTGTTGAAGTGGAAGTTGAATTTTCAGACGTCAACTGTGAGTTTGGCGGCTTGTTAGGGGTAACAAAAAATAATTTAATGTTCAAAAATCCGTAAAATAATTTTCAAATTCCATTTAATTTCTTTTTCCGCTTGCTAAAAATAATAAAAGTTTGTCGATGGATGGGAATTGAACGGTGAATACTTTCCAAATATAAATGATCATGAATTACCATTGGAACAGCGAGTTTATGAGTTTTGCGACAAGACAACAGCAAATCCATTCACGAGGAAAGCACTTCGAAAGAGGAAATTTATTTCTAATCAGAACGGCGCTGTCTTTCAATACAAAATTCCGTATCAAGGATCCTTTGCTATTTCTGTTAGATATGCTCACAATCCCAAACGTAAGTTTCTATTCTGAATTGTCTCTTGTCTCTCAAAAATTTTCTATTTCCCTCTTAATTGTCTTTTAATCTAAATCTAGCATGCAACATTATGGTTGAAGGAGTCGCCCCATACTACACTTTACAAAATTATGGATATAATCGAAATTGTACGTTAACAGCTCTCTTTCCGGCAGTCATCTCTGTTCTTGCTGTTGATGTTGGCGGTAGTAAAGGAAATGTCAATTATGATGTAAGTTTGGCTCATTGGAAATTGGATTTGATTTTTGATTTATTTGGGGGGGGAGGGGGGTTGGTAGTTTATGATTTGCATTATTGGGTGTCTGTAACTTAGCATTTATTGATTTTATTCTAGTTTGGGATGGGAAGATTGGTAAAAATTATTAATATTATACACATTTATTTACTACTCTACTTATCCTAAAATCCAGTGCGATCACCCAACCTATTCAGATAAAGTAATTGTCGGCGGTTCAAGTGGACTCGACTCAACACAAATGACAAAATCATCGGGCATATGTGGAAAGACGGAAGTCAAAGGGCCAGAACAAGCGATCTTTTGTGGTGTTACATCAGTGCGATTGGAATCAAGTGGAAAGTACAATAATAAAGTATTTGTAAATTTACGGCAGGCGGATGAGAATGACTTAAATGTGGCCACAGCTGTTTGTGATTTGTAAATTAAGGAACATTTTGAACGAGAGAGAATTTTTTTTTCTGTTGGAGAACAAAAGCAGCCATAAAATGATGAATATAAATACATATATTTTTCTCAAGCATTACACAACAATGGATAATACTAGAAAATAAGAAGTTGATGAAGAAAGGCATGACGATGATGATGATGATGAAAATAAAATATTCATTCTGTTGTGGCAAATTGTGGACATGAAAATACAAATAAAAACACATAAAAAGCTGTTTCTGTTAATTTATTTCTCCTTTATCCACTCTAAATGTTTAAAAATATACTGAAAAAAAAACTTTATCGAATGATGGAATCAGAGAGCAGCTAAGGATGAGGTTAAGCTTTGTTGGAGGAATTTATAAATGATGTAAATAAACAAAAAGTAAATTATATTGAGACATAAATTATATCAAAGAAGAAGAAGAAAAAATTGTGAAGAAGGCGACAAGATTTTAATTTTAATTTTTTTAGTTCCTTTGAATTAATTAAATGACAAATGAATGTATATTAATGATGATGAGAGAAGTAAAAACTCAAAATTTAAAGATGAAAAAAAAAGTTAATAAACTTCGCAATCTGAGTATATGATAAATATATGCAAACATGTGTGTTGTCTATTGAATGAGAATTTTTTTATCATTTCCTTTTACAGCTTTCACGTGCTTGCTGAATTCAATCAAGAAGACGAGTGAGTTTGGTTGGGAGGAATTAAAAATCTCAAGCAAAGTAAAAACATCTTCGACATGCTTCTTTAATTAATATGCGGTTTATGTGAAGAATGTTGGTTTTATGGATGTAACATTGTTTCTGATTGCGGAATTACTTTTTTTTTGCCTTACACGCAATTCTTGTTTTAATCCTACAATCATCTTTATTCTTTTTGAGATAACAACTGTGAATATATGCAAATAAATCAAGTTATGAGCTTTTAAGAAGAAGAATTTTAAAGGAATTGTGGCGAAAAAATGATGTTTGGATTTGTAATAAGTGAACAACTTCCACTGTCACAAAAACTCAGACCCCCCTCCCCCTTAAATGCAAACGTAGTAATTGAATAACCCCAACTTTCTTGGAAGTAAGGATTTTCATCTGCTCAGGCAACAAGCATTTACTGAATCGAGATTTTTGCCTTTCCACAGATAACATCATGCAAACAGCACTGGTTCTAACTTTCCCACCAACCAACTAGTGATTTAAAAAATCTAGTTGAATATGTTTTTTACAAACTACTCTATTTTTCATCCAATCAATCTACGATATAAAATATCATAAACTATATGTTGCATATTTTTTTTATTATATCACCAGTTTATGCTTCTGGAAAAACTTAATATGCAAACATTTTATTTATTTCAGCATTTTTCGTATTCATCTCACTATTTGTTTTTATTGATTATTTTCCAGACTAAAATATAAATTCTGTTAAATTTGATTCATGAAGATAGAATTTGTATTTTATACGCATACTTTCACCATAATAAAGTTTGGAATATGAATGTAATCTCAATATGAGTTCATATATATTTCATATATAGACAAAACTTTCATCAATGTTTGATGATCCAACGCACGGTAACTTCGACATAGTAATGATGTGATTTGACTCTAAATTTAAAACCTGCTATAAAAAGCATTGTTTTTTTTGTAGCAGTCTTCAAATGGTTTCATCCAGATATATCGCCATATAGAGGATGGTTTGAAGGTAAATCTTATAAAAACAAATAAAAAAGAATTTTTTACAAAATATAAATAAAAATAAGTTTGTTGACTTTATTCCCGCAACCACAGCAGCAAATTGAAAGAAAGTTTCCCAGTTCATGTCTAAACATAAAATATTTACAATTTAGAAGGTGATAAATGTAAAGATTAGAAATGCGTGAGAGAATCTACACAACAAATCCAGATAAGTTAAACAAAATTTCAGATTTTTTTGCCATTGGTGGCATGACTATTTGTATTTAAAAGTAGAAGTAAATAATGAAACTTTTAAAATAGTAGAAGGTGAAATTTAATTAAGTTGATAAGATCAAATTAGAATTTGTTTTTATTCGATTACATTTTTAAAAAGAATTCAGGAATTTTTTGATCTGGATGAGTCTTAATCTACTCATTTTAATTTAAAAATTATCACACTCATAAAGTATGGCAATGTTTATGCTAAAAACAACCGCAAACCATATAAAAAACCATGAGCAAAATATTTAAACGAGTATAATTTTTATCTCCGTATTTTTATTTATATATGAAGCTTCACATTGATGCTCTAGATGAACCACTCGTTTAAATATTATTTTTGAACTCGAAACTAACCTTCTGACCGCTAAATAATTTTATTTTCTCTTTTTAAATAGAGAATTCTAGGGTAGCTTATGAAATTATTTTTCCTAATTTGTTTTTAAAAAATTCTAGTCTATGAAATATTTAATGGACATTAAACCATTTTTACTTCATTTAATGTTCAGAAAATGAGGTTTCACATTCAACAAATGTGTTGATGATTTAATTAATTTAAACTGAATTTTATACATAGTCAATGCGTCAAGAGTTGTTGATATTTATGGGTAAGGCAATAATTTAATTGAGCATATGAGTATTATTGAATAATAGGATTATTATGTTCTTATAAATTCATTCCTGAAACGTTTACTGGTGAATGTTAAGTATAATAATGTACTCGAAGACATAATATGTTGACTAAGATAAAAATTAGTTCTGATCTGATAATTATCAATTAATTAAATATATTTTATTGAGTTCCTTCATTTATTTTATTTTTCATAACTGATATACAACTAAGAATTGCTTTAAAAATTAAAATTTCTTTTAGGGATTATTCTTTGCAAAAACATTTCTATATCTATTATGATTCTGCAATAGAATAATAAATTTCAATTTCCTGATACCTAACTACTTTATGTTAGTAAAATAAATATTTTCAAGTTCAGTGCTTGAATTTCTTCCACAATTTCTGACATAATGAATTGTCTGTGTTGTCAGAAATCAATGTTTCGCAGATTATGTCTTTGTAGCAATCATCGTTACATCCTTTTTTGAGTAAATAATCACTATTTTTGATTTGCAGCTTCCAGTACTTTAAAGGAAGGAGTAAACATATAATTTAAATTCTTTTAAATTTATATTTTAATTTACCTCTTGAAAGACTGACGAGTTCCTCATCATTTCCATTGTTAATTCGCTCAATGTTGATGGTGCTAAATCTGGTAAGTTAAAGCTTTCACGCAGTGATGGCTGTTTAAACCAATATGGCTTTAATTTTTCATCTTGTTGATTTGCTTCCGTTAAGTTGTAAGTCCATACTGCATCATCTTTTACTTCCTGTAATGAGAAGGAAATTAGAATATCTGCTTTTACTTATTTCAATTAAATACTCACAAAAGTTTCAGCACTGATATTGTAGACGACATAATTACGATTAACTTTAGCAAATGAAGCAAGCGAGCCGCCTCTGAATGCAACTGAAATAGGATTTGTGGCGTTTGCTGCTTCATAAAAGAGGTGAAAGCCATACGTCTCATGATGACCATTGAATTGTGCCACAATTGTCCTCTTAAATCTTTCAATTATTCGCTGATATTCTCGCGAACATGACTCAACGTATTCATCTAATCCATTCGGTATATGTGCTAAAATATGAACCTTTTCTCCCATTTTTTCCGCTTTTACGAGCGTATCATGAAGCCATTGAAATTGTACGTACATTGATTGCGAATCGTAAAGAGCCCAAAAGTTGAAAATGTAACATGGATTATTATTTAATGCTATTAAACGTAAGCCTGGCTTGATTAAAGTTGTATAGTATCCGCCATTTTTGAAGGTTTCAACTGATTCTTTTGACATTCTATCGCCCCAAATTTCAATTATGTAATTGTAAAGCCATTCTGTTGAGAGAGATGGATCTGTTACATGTAATGGTGCGAATCTGTAAAAATGTAAACAAGTACCATAGTTTTAAATTGATTCCAAAACTAAAGTACTCGAGTAAAAATGTCTAATAGGGTAAGAGAATGGGGCAGGAAGGGGTAAGAGGTAGGATAGGGCAAGGCAACATTATACTGTTAAATAACTTAAAACTTAAATGTTAACGATAGCTTCTGTTAGTCGTTAATTATCAGTTCCTACATAAAAAAGTTTCAACTTACAAGTTCTGAGCTTCATGATTTCCAATAATTGGATAGATAGGAATATCTTTAAATACATTTTTCATTAATCCATAAACTGTGTTCAAAGAATTCTTCATTCCATCGATTGTTGTATCCCACAGAAAGTGATCAACTATATCGCCCGTAAAATAAATGACATCAATTTTCTATGATGCGTATGATTATGAAATATGAGGTTGAAGATACAGACGAATTACGCGACATAAAAGTCGAAGAAGTAAATGGAATAAAAAAGATGTCAATTACAAAGAACAAATTGTAGTTAAAATAAACTCACAGGATGCTGTTCAACAATGTGATGAAAAGCGTCTTCAATGGCATTTAACGGCGTATCGCAAGAACGATAATCACCCCAATATCCAGCTAGATGTGATGAATTTACTGTCGTCATATTTTTATTTATGTCGCGACAGCACGCATATTTCTTACACTTTGCCATTGCTCCGGTTTTGTACTTCAAGTCGACATGAATGTCGGTTAAATGAACGATAATCATGTCATCTATAAATGATGAATTTGTTGACAATACTTCTGGCGTCTCGACTTCGTTCTGTATTTCTTCACGTGGATTATAATCCTTGATTGCTACTGTAAATTCTAAAACATCATCTTCATGTGAATTTACACAGTCACCGTCATTGAGAAGGAATTTGCACACAGTTTCCGCTGATAAATCTTCTCGATTGTCAATAATGTAAAGAATAGTCGGTGTATAAAGTTCAATGATACCACGGCATTCCCTTTCCTTTTGAATTTCCAATGCTGTACATAATTCAACAGCTAAATCAACTAAATTTGTATCGTTGAGTAATTCAACACGTCGAATGAACATTAGTTCCTCAATTGAAGTGAAACAGACATCACACGCATAAAATTCTAACTCACTAACGCCTCTTACGTCTGGCGATGTTGGCAATTTTTCAATAAGCTTTGTGAGTCGTGGCGAATATTCTTTTATTCCTAACTCATCGTGTGCTTTGTATATTTTTTGACGAATGTTTTCTATATAACCCTTCTTAATAAGACGGTTGCATAAACCAACACTCAGAATAGATAGCAGTAACAACACTTTTAAGCACAACATCTTGGTCCACGGTCAATTTCAAACTGAAAGAACTTTTGTATTGAGAAAAATAACTTTTTTGGACATAGTTTTAAAAACCGTTAGATTCGTAGACAGTATGTTGTGTTAAGACTTGTGTGAAGTTAGAAATTAATGTCTTAGGTATTGAGGTAAATTTCTAGGAGCATAGACAGATTATTTTTTTATTTTTTCATAAATGTTCTTTGAAAATTTAACTAACATCATACAAACGTTAAGAATATTAGCATACAACCAGATTATACAGCCAGTTTCTACCTAAAACTCCATTCATCATGCCATTATTACTATTTACTTTTACACATTTCTTTTCTTCTTGTCCTCATCGATTCTCATTATTAATCCGACGTGAAAGAGTTTTTTAAAAATTCTTTGCATTTTCTATCGTCACCGATTTCGTTAATAGATATTTCACAGATATGATCACGTAAGCAGTCATCTTCACAGCCAGTTTTAAGAAATGGATCTCCGTCTTTTATTTTATATTGAAAATATTGTCTTGCCACGCTTCTAATTGTTGTCATGCTTAGAAGAAGATTGTCGAGTGATGATGGCATTAAATCTGGGATTTTAAAGTTTTCTTTGAATGAATATTGCTTGAACCATTGTGGACTTTTTGTTGAGTCTCGATTTGCCTCCGTCAAGTTGTAAATCCATGATTCATAGTCGTTCACTTGCTGAAAGAAAATTGAAATTAATCTGATGGATCAGGGAGGATTTATTTTGAGATTTTCTCGAAAAGTCCACATTTAAATTTGATTCCAAAAATACTCACGAAATTGTCAGCATCAACATAATAAATATTGTAATTGGGATTAACGTCATAATATGTTGTTATACTGCCGCCATTCCATGCAACGTTGATTGGATTATTGATGTTATTCGTCTCGTAAAATACATTAAATTCATTGTAATGCGAATGTCCATTAAATTGCGCACTTATGATTCCATAAAATCTCTCAATAACTCGTCGATATTCTCGTGACCAGTATTTGAAGCAACTTCCCTCACCACTTGGAATATGAGCAAGAATATGAATCTTCTCGTTATTTTTCTCCGCATTAAGTAAAGTATCATGAAGCCATTGAAGTTGTTCCTGAATATCTTCAATACTGTAAAGGACCCACCAGTTAAAAATATAGCAATCATTATTGTTGAGTGCGATCAGCCTTAATCCCGGTTTAATGAGCAATGTGTAGTAGCCTCCTTTTAGAATTGTTTGTTGTGTGCTTTCTGGCAACCATTTACTCCAAATTGATGCTTGAATTTTTGTAAAAATAAAAAAGGATTGAGAAATATTTTAATGATGAGCATCAAGCAATTTTGGAATGACCACATTTTATCTACCTGTATAATTGTAAAGCCATTGACTTGAAAACTCCTTCTGATTGATTGATGATGGCGCAAACCTTAAAAAAAATTAGAACAAGCTATAAATCATAGTCAACGAAAAATGTCACTAGGTAAAAAAAATTTTTCGTGCTTTGAAAGTTCATTGCACGACGGAATACGGGAAATGTAAGTCAACACATATACATTTTTTTGTTTCTATTGTCTTTGTTTTTTGTGACTGGAAAGCTTTCGGTTGGATGTATTGACATTTTTACAGTGACTTTAAGAATGATTTTTTTGACTATTTGGAAGTTATAACGCCCAGATTCCCTGGCTTAATCTAATTTTAGACTAGTCGACTGCGTCTATGGGTGCTTCTAAAACTAGCCTCAGGGTTCAGACAACAATATTTTTTTATATAGAAGCATATATAGACGCATATCTTGAGCGTAACTGCGATATTGTCTTGTTAAGATTAACTGAGATTAACCTCCCATAAAATACTATGACAGCTTCTACTAGGTAGGAACAGACGATATCAGACAACTAAGTTCAAAAATGTTATTGAAATTGACTGTCTGCTAAATTTACAATTTCAAACTGAGCCACTTCCTGCATTCCAATTTATGAATGGAATTTCAATTCTTGGTATCTGTTGCACCAAGCGGCCATAACTGATAGTCCATTTACTTTCCAAAAAATAAAAATGACAATTAAATTCTACTCACACATTCACCGGATGTGCTAAAAAATTACAGAAAATTTAAATATATAGAATTCGTGATTTTAATAAACTATTTACAAAGTGCAACTGTACTTCATACCTTCATGATTTCCCAATATTGGGTAAATAGCTTTTCTGCCAAATGCTTCTATCATAAGTTGATACATTCTATCCATTAATGCAATATTCTTATCTATTGTCGTGTCCCAAACATTATGAGCAACAAAATCACCAGTGTAATAAATGAAGTCAGCATCAGGATGTTGTTCTGCCATATGCTTTATTGCATGTTCAACGAGATGCCATGGCATATCACATTTCCTATAATCACCACAATAACCTGCCTTAACTGTGTCATTTGATATGCTCTCTTTTCGACAACACAATGGATCATTACAGTTTGCATTTCCACCCACGACATACTCTGGATCGAAGTGTAAGTCAGTAAATTGAATAATTTTAATAGTCTGTGATGTTGAAAGTTTAATAGAATTCGGTTTTGTTGATTTTGATAGCAGTGGAGCTACATTGAGATGAAAATTTAGAGATTCATCAAGTTCGCCGCATTCTTGTTGCAAAAATAATGCACAGATTGACTTTTGTGTTATTTTCGGACGAGAATCGATGACAAAAAGAATTGTGTCAATATTAATGTTGACAAGTCCCTCACAAACTTTCTGTGAGAATGATGTAGCTAGGCTGCAAATTTTAATAGCTGACCATGCTAAATTATCTCTTGAATCACCCATTCGACGACGAGTTAAGAGGTATGCAAGAGTTCCTCGACATGCGATGCATCTGAGAGTTGGAAACAAAATACGAGCATCATCCGATATTGATGGCTTACTAAAGCCTTCTTCCTTTACAGTTTCCACAACTTTATTAAATTCATCCGATCGCTTGCCATTCTCAATGTAATTTTTCATGTCAGCTTCGAAAGTCTTCTCTATAAATGGATATCCATTAAAGTATTATGTTAGTGACGTATATGTAAAGAATCCAATTATTATGATATAATAAAAGATATGCATACCATCTGTTTCCTTCATCTGCTCATCATCATGTACATTCAATATCTTTGTTCCCCAACATAAAACGTGAACAATAAATGGAAGTAAAAATAGAAAAACTTTCATATTTTTCCACTCAACAACAATTCTAGTTTAAATTTTGAACTATTATAAATTGCTGTGCTGAATGAATCGGTTCTTTTATACATTCTTTAATTAAAAAAGGCAGTGATAACAAAATAAATGGTAAAGTTTGGTAAATAGAAGTGATAATGACGAGCGCAAGTGCATGTATAAAGTTTTAAAAATTTATTAGTTTTTACTTTAAGGTATAATAAAGTGCTGTTTTGGGTGTTAAAATATATTTTTATTTTAAGGAGGGAATTAAATTTTGGGTACTTTTTCTGAAATGGTTTAAAAATTAAATAGTTGGATAAAAAAATTAAAATTAAATTTTTAAAGAAATTTTTCCTATGTTACTACAGTTTTTTTAAAAAAATTTTCAAATAAAAGTCTACATAATAGTTGCTATTTTTATTACGGGGTCATTCGAATATTAACAAAAAAATTGGAAAATTTTAATATGAAACTTAACAAAACTTTGACCCCCTCTCTAAGCGTTACGTAATATCTTCGTCTCAAAAAGTGTGAGTGAAAGAATGTCATGTAAGGGAGTTAAACTACGACAATTTTGTATTTTAAAGTACATAATTCAAATAATAGAAAACCGTTAAACAATTCTATGTAAATAAAGAAAATTAATTCATTTTAATTAATTGATGTCCAATCAAACTGGCACAGACATCTACGCAAAATATCACACGCGTCCACTACTTGTAAATTTCGTTAAAACACACATAATAGGTGTGTACTGTCTTGTTCTTACTTAACATTAAATTAATGAAGACATGCGAAATTTTCTTTGTCTTCTTTACATGCTGTTGACAGGGAACTGATAAGAAAATTGTGTAGTGTGTATAACTAACATGAAGTTTTTCATAGTGATTGGTGATTAATTGGGTGGCAAATTGTTGATGAAAGCTGATTTGGAAACTTCTTCTCCTTGAGGAAAAATCTGATTAAATCAGAAATTTTGGTGATCACAACAAATGGTTTGGTTTTGTCTTGAAATATGTTGTAATTCCATATTGCCAAGGTTTTAAGACTTTTTGTACAATTAATCAATCAAAATTGTTACCAAGAAATAAATTTCAATAGACACCAAAATATTAATTACAGACAAAATGATAGATTAGGCAAAAAAAATGCTAAAAATGTGGCGTAGTGTGTTGACAAATTTATCTTTACACCCATTTCATGGCAGCCTGTAATCGAATTTTTTCGAGATCTGATACTTTAATCATGTTCTTAAAGTTTAATTCAAAAAAGAAAGGTTGATTGAAGAAACCTATCAAGTACTACTAAAATTCATATCATATCAACCCCCCGCAGTCAATAACTTTTTGAATGAAAATTATTTTATCTGCTATGATTCGATTTAAATCCTTCCTTTCATGATAAAATTTGACGGAAAGGATAAAATTTCAAAAGGAATGCGTCACGAAATCCGATAAGACTTTGATTTAATTTTCACTGATAAAAAAGAAAGCTTATTTTAGTTGATAAAATTTTTGAAAGATCCAGTTCAGAATTAAGAGATTTGTGACGAAAACAATGAAGGCTCGATTAGGCATGCACCTGTTGTATGTAAAATGCGCAGCAATATGTAAAAATAGATTTGTTTTCGAAAGTTAAATTCCAATTTATTTATTTCAAGAAATTAGACCAAATTCAAAGTACAGCAAAAAGTAAGTAATATCATCAAATAATTTATGCGAGTGGAAGTTGTCTCAACTGATCACATTTGCGGTGTTCATTAAACTCATTAATGACAATAGCGCAAAGATGATTTCTCAAGCAATCGTCATCACATGGAGCAGTCATCAGAGGATCTCCCATTGAAATTTTGTATTCGAAGTAGCGTCTCAAAGTTGCACGGTTTCTTGCCAACGTGTTGGTGACCCAGTTGTTCAATGAAGCCGGTGAAAGATCTGGAAGTCCGAAATCAGCTCTCATTGAGAAAAGTTTTCTCCATGTTGGTGGTGTGTTTGGATTAATGTTAGCTTCTGTGATACTGTAATACCAGGAGTCTGCCTCATTTACTTGCTGTATAAAATTAAAATCATTATTATTCCAAATAATTTAAGATTTAAGGTTCAAAACTTACGAAAATTTGGGTATCAACATGATACTTGACGTAGTTAGGATTAACATTGCTGTATGTTGTTGTTGCGCCACCATTCCATGCATAATTGACAGCAAAGTCAGTGTTTCTGGCATAGAAAACGTTGAATTCATCACGATGAGAATGTCCCATAAATTGACCGCTGATAATTCTGTGGAATCTATCAATAATTCTACGATATTCTCTTGACCAAAAACGTAGGCAACTTCCACCACCACTTGGAATGTGCTTCAAAATATGGACGTATTCGTTTGCAGCTTCAGCAGCAAGAAGAGTGTTATGGAGCCATTGGAGTTGTGCAGTGACTTCTGCTCTTGAGTATAAGATCCACCTGTAGATGAAAATGCAAGTTAGGTAAGGAAATAGACGTAAATCATTAAGCAAGTCTTACCAGTTATAGATATAACAATCATTATTATTCATAGCAATAATTCTGAAACCTGGACGATTCAGGACAGTATAGTAACCTCCTGCTCTTACAGTTGTCAAAGCGGCTGCTGGAAGCCATGATGCCCATGCGGTTGCTAACAAAATTTTGAGATTATTATAGTTTTCCGAAAGTTTTTAAATTTAACGTATTTACCTGCGTGTTCATAAAGCCAATGTACTGACAATGCTGGATCAGTGATGTGTGTTGGTGCGAATCTTTAAAATCGTAGGTAATAAGGTCAGTTCTGTTATTCTGATGCCATTATCATTTAATACTTACACATTTGTTGGTTGAGCTATTTTTATAATCAAAGACGAAAGGAAAGAAATTTAATTACAGCTTATGATGTCATAGATAAAAGTATTAAATTGTTTACCTTCGTGATTTCCGAGGACAGGATAAACTGTAACACCAGCAAAGACTTGTCTTACGAGGTTATAGAATCTGTCCATAATGGCGATATTTCCTTCATGTGTGGTTTCCCAAACACCTGTAAATTTAATTTAAATGAATAATAAGGGACATAGTTAGGCTTGATCAGAATTTTTTCAGGAAGAGAAAAACAACTCTTTGGGAGGTGTGTCTGACATTAGTCAATTACCATGATCGACGAAATCTCCTGTAATGTAAACAATTGTTGCGTCTGGATGATCTCTACGTGCACTGCGAATGGCATCTTCAACAACTTCCCATGGAGAGTCACAATCACGATAGTCTCCCCAACGACCGGCTCTGTCAGCAGGATCAGGAGCAATACCACGGTCACGACGGCTATAAATATTAGAATTTTTAAACTCAGCTAGTTTTTATGTTAAAGACTGTAAATACACTTACCAGCAGGTTGGTTCTGGACAGTTTGCGAATCCACCGACGAGATATGCCTAGATTTTGCGAAAACGAATTTTATTCAAAAGAATCTTAAGTAATTTTTTAGCATTTTCACTTACTGGATCATAGTGAGGATCACTGAAGTGCAAAATCTTAATTTCGTTTGAATTTCTTGGGATTGAGCCTGATTTATGTTGTGTAACTGCTGGGCCAGATGAAACGCTGACTGTAAAGTCAAAAACTGGATCTGGATCACCACATTCACCTTGGAGAATTACTGAACACATTTGATTTGCTGTTAAGGATGGACGCTCTCCGACAATGAAGAACATAGAGTCCTTTTGAAATAAAAAAAACAGTTAAGTCCAGTTTCATATTTGTAGATAAAATACTTACAGCATTCAATTCAACAACACCACGGCAGACAACAGCACCATAAGTAGTAGCTTGCATACATGCGTCAAATGCAAAATCCATTAAGTTTTCCTTCGATGCTCCAGCACGGAATCTTTGTAAGATTGCTGCAACAGTTGTACGACAGAAAAGACATGAGACGATTGCAGCTTCTGGTGGGAATTCTTCAATTTCAGCTCGACCGACGATTGGTGGAAGCTTCATCATTTTGAACATGCTTTCAAGCTCTGTGGATCTTACTCCATATTGCGTATAATTGTCATATTGAACTCTGAATTGTTCAGCAAAATTATCAACATTTGCCAACAATGCCTCACGTCTCTTGATGTGCTCTTCAGAACGCAACTGCAATGCTGAGCTGGCAGCAATTAAGCCTAACAGCAAAAGAAAACCCTTAATTTTCACCATATTTTTCACGTTTCACTTCCAATAGCTCCCGTTACTATGAAAGAGGTTCGCAAAATTATTGTTCCTTTTATAGTCATTTATTGGGTTTAATCTTTTTAATTATTTTAAAGCCCCATCTTTAAGATTGTTGATATGATAAGAAACTATTTCGGATACTTTGAAGGCAAGCAAAAATCCATTTGATAAAGCGATAAAAGGATGAAAATTTAACTGATTAGATAAGATTCTGTTTTGTTTACTTATTTTTGGATCGTCATATCATCGATGATGAATATAATTTTTTCAATGCAGAGGAGTGGACTTTGGGTCAGTGGAATTTCTCTTAAATTGTGTAATTAAAGGCAGATTAACCTAAAATAGGTCGTTGTCAGATTTAGGCACTTAGTTACCAACTCTGAGTCAAGAATTCAAAAAATACAACATCTTACAAATCTATTCCATTACTGGATGTCATAACTGATCAACCCTTAGGCATATTAAAATAAATTATTTATCAGAAATCCAAAAATTTCCAATTCAAAATTCTGCCGTAAACACAATAAATTATGATACGTAATATTTAGTTATAAATATTCAAAGATTATCAATTTAAACTTCAGAAATATGAGATACCTGACTTGAAGCATCTGTTTCCATATGAACACAGCATATCAATACTTTTGCTCCACACGCCCACATCACGTTTAACTCACACTTTTGCTCATAATCAATAATTTTTGCTTCTTTTACGACGTAATGTTATCTTGAAATCAAATTAGTTCTTATCAATAAATTTTTGTTTGAGATAAAATTAAGCTTCTTTATCTTTGGGGTTTGTTTTCAATCAAGGAAGCATAACTTTCTGTGAGTAAATAAGTTTTTATGCTGATTTATGAATTTTTTTTGCAAAAATACATTAAAACTTTTATTGAGGATAAATATTTGAGGAATACTAGGATGGATTATTCGAGAATAAAAAATTATATTCATATTTTCCTGAATTTATAGTTAAAAGGTGTGCAGAAGTGACTCAGTGGCCCAGTTGGCTTGGACTTCGGTACTCGAAAACAATAAGACCACGCAAAAAAGCTAGATTCGAATCCCAAAAACTGAACAAATATTTAAATAACAGCTATTTTTCGCAAAAATAACTTATTTTATCGAACATTTAGGCAGCAGAATCATGGTTTTTATTAAAGTTTTACTCAGAGGAGGAACAAATTGGACGGAAGTCATTAATAAACTAACACATTTACAAAATTTTAATTTCTAAAGTATTCTGCAGCAGTTTATTTTACTCATTTTCTTATCTACAAATATCACAGAAGACAGAGCATCTCCAACAAAAATATCATATTCTTATGATCTATCACTATCCTTCATCTCTTGAGACGCATTAAACTTTATTGAAAATCATCCATACTGCGGCTGCAATCAGCGCCAACAGATACTTAGTGGGTGGATGAAATTTCCCAACGGAACTGAAAATAAATTTTTCTTTTGTAATAAATTTCGAAATAAAAATGAAAAATTTCTTCTTACTTTGGTCTTACTGGTGGTCTTGGGATATCCTCATGAGGTAAATTAGAATCAATGCATTCATTAATCCAGATATTGTAGCGTGAAACGTCTGCATAGATACCTGGAAAGTTTCTTCTACCGCACCCGAACCCAAATGATACGACTGAAAAGTATAAATTTAGATAGGAAAAGTTTCTTTTGATGATGGTTTGCGCTTTACCTCCAGCGATTTGATTGCTGCATATCAATCCACCTCCTGAGTCTAAAAATAGAATGTAAACAGAATTAATGAATATAAAAATAAAAGTTCAGAGTAAAAAAAACTTGAAAAAAACGTTAACTTTTTAAATTTTTGTTTTTGATTTTTTCAGAAAATTTAAAAGTTATTTTTTAGTCAAAAATTCACCTCCAAAGCATGCATCACGAGAACCATCCATGGTACCAGCACAAATTGTATTTGCTGGTATAAGTCCATTATATGAGCTGGTTCCGTTACAAAAGTCCATACTAATGACATCAAGTTCAACACGCAGCAGAACTGGATGTGGTCTATTTCTGTCCTCATGTATGACACCCCTAAAATTAAAAAATTTATTCTAAAAATCGTAAAATCTAAATTTTTCATTTTTACCATCCAGCCAACTGACAAATTTCATTTGGATTTGGAGTCATGCGAGCACGTGGCATTGGTTGAAGTGTGGGCGTTTGATGAAACGCAACGGAAACTCTCACGATAGCAATATCATTCTCAAGTGTTATCGCGTGGTAATTTGGATATGCAAAAATATGCGTGGCAAATCTGATTTGTCGAGTACGTGCTCCACGGGATTCTATGGATAAATCATCTCCCATCAACCGCATCTGTAAAAAGTAGTTGCAAATTTTTGTTTTAGTCATTTTTAAATTTTTTTAAATAATTTGCAAAACTTTTTACATCATCTGGATGAATGACTCGTCCATCAAGCTCAGTAATACAATGTGCTGCTGTCAATACATGACGAAGATCTACAAAAATAATTTTTTTTGCGATAAAAAGATAACGAAAATATTCACACAACTAATTAGGGCGTTGACATTCAGGAAAATTTGTCTTTCATTTTCATGTTGGGTGTCAAAGCCTTGAAACTAACCTATAAGTGAGCCACCACAGAAATGATGTCCGCGACGTGTCTGAAGTGAAATTTTTGCTAAAAATTCACCATGGAATGCTGGCGTACCTCCAATAATTCGAGGAAAGAACAGAATTTCATCATCTTCATCATTGTATTTTGGATGTGGGTAGTGTGGTACTCCCGCTTCCCAATTCCATTCAAATTCTACTTCTTCTTCTGCATTTGCATTTTCAATTCCCTGTTGAATGATTGTGGCTGTTTCAATGAAATCACAATTTAATCAGGAATTGATCAAAAAATTGTTTACAAAAACGAACCCAGAACTAATACAATGCACACTAAATTCCTCATGACACTTCCAGCGCTTCACTAATTTAATAAAATAATTTCAAGTCCGTCCACATTTAAAATCAAATCACAACTATGAAATTTATTATCATTTTGTGCATGTTGAAGCTACAGTCAAGTTGATTGGATTTTTTTTATCGCTTGCTATCTTTTCCAAGGGATTAATTTGACTTTGATTTTGTGATAAAGAAAAATTTCTAGTTAAGAAATCAGAAACATTCGACTTTTGCGTCATCAAATGAAGCTACAATTATTATAATTTGGAACTCAAAATGTCATTTTCATAGATAAATTATTTTCTAAAAAATAAGGTAAAATAAATGCATTCACTTATTACGTTACGCAAAACAGAGACTTTTTAAAACACCTCCCTCTGGTTACAAATTTCAAACCAAATTTTTTTTTATTTTAGCCTGTTACAAAATCCTAGGCACCCCTCCTCCTAAAAAGCGAACATAATAAAAGAATGACCCCTTAGCTACCCTGTGAACATAACATTACTTTCAAAAATAATTCTCATAATTATCGATAAGATAGGAAAGACCGGAATCAAGTATAAACAAATGAATCACCCTGTTTTATCTTTGATTCAATATTAAGTAAAGTGAATGATAATGAAATATATAGTAAACAGGAACTGGAACATGCACGTGCAGAGCATCAAGGATGTAGCCAAGTTGAATGATTGAAATTTGTAATTAATCAACTTTTATAGCGATCCTATAAGGCTGATCATCTCTCAAGTGCGCAGTCAAGGTGCCAAAACCCCCATTAAAAATTAAAATTTGTATGAAAAAAAATCTTGACACGTTCGAGAGAAGTATGTACTAAGATAATTTTTGACTATTACCATGTCACTTCCTCCTGCTATAAATTAATGATTTAAATTCCAAAAATTGACAATCTAGTAGTTTATTGAAAGAAACACCTTAATTATGTTTAATACCGCGCACCACGCGAGTACCAAACACGCTGAAATTCTACTTTATTTATAATAATTATGTATATGCTAACTACACATAGTAAGAGATAAATATGAAGACACATTACTAAAAATGAAGTCAACAATACAAAAAGTGTCACTCCAGTTAAGATGATTTCAATGTATGGTAAGACGGTTCCAATAGCCATCACTAAAATCATCAAAAATATTTTATCAGGCTCTTCCTAAAAGTGAAAATAATTATGATTTAGGTTTATTTTGTATACAACTTAAAATCTAATAAAATCCTACATTTTTAACTCCAAAGACCATCATGACAGCTCCAATAGTTCCAAAAATTGAATAAATTACAAAGCACAGTCGTACTGCAATATAAGCTGTAAAATATTTCTTTAGAAATTCATTAAATTAAAATTTCTATCAAAAATATCTTACCCCGTTCTTCATTCCATTCCATACGTTTCTCAACCAAATATGCAAATATAAGTAACAAGCTTATCACGCCAAAAACTGACGCAGCTGCTGCGTAAATCCATCCTAAAATTTGACCAAAATTTTGAATCGTGCAACAGCAAAAAAGTTTTTGTAAAAATGGATATGACGGTGCGCTTGATTGAGTTTGAATGATTACACGATCCACTTTTGAAACTAATGTGTACACGCTTGGAAATACGGATCAAGAATGAACTGAAACGCAACAGAATAAATGCTAACGCATCATTTAATCTGCGTGCAGTATTTGATAAGATATGCAGTATCTTGTTTGATGTTATTAGAGTAAAGGGTGCATGCTTGTATCTGAATTGAATTATTATCAGTTTTTATATCTATGTGCATGATAATAAGCTGCGCCTTTCCGTGAGAATAAGGAGGATACCAAGGTACACAGTGTGAGAACCACTGACTTATTGACAAATTGACACTTCAAAAATCACTTAATTACTAAAAAAACTGATAAGATATGAAAGTCTGGGTTCATTGAGTCATAAATTGTTGTTTTGACTGACTAAACGTGTCCGGATTCACTCTGAAATCCTTTTTTATTTTTTAACAAATTATACGCACTAATAACACATAGAAATAAATAAATATTTAAACACATAAACAGGAAAATTATCACAATTGCAGCCACATTCCATCCAGTTCGAAGAAGTTCTAAATATGGTAGAAAGATTCCTATTGCCGTAATGATTATAATCAAAAACAGGTTCTTTGGCTTCTCCTTAAAAAAATTAAAAATTATAGGACTTTTTTGAAAGTTTCTAAATTCTAAGCTTACCTCTTTAACTCCATAGACTACTAATATTCCAGCAATGGTTCCCATGAATGCATATAGCAAGTAAGTAGCCATGATCATTATGTAAACTTTAAACAATCTCTCATTTATTAAGACATAATACAAAATCTTTCAATCCTCACCATATTTTTTATTCCAGTCTAAATCTGGATTAATTAAATATCCAATAATTGCCAAAAAGCATAGAAATCCAAAAGCAGCCATAGCTCCCGTATATATCCATCCAAATAATTTACCAAATTTTTCCAACGGACAGGAACAACAAAATTTAGTAAATATTGGATATGCCATGAGTGTTTGTTGTTTTTTGAGAAATTTATTAAGCTGGCTTGTTTACTGTTACACGAATAGCTTCAAAGTGATTAAAAAATTGTATAACAACTTTGAGAGAAGTGTATTATCGAATCTCTCTGTAGCTTGATAAGATAGAGAACATTTAAAATGATTTGTAAAAATAAAAGCTTAAAAAATTTGTTAGAGCTTTTTATTTCTAGAATATTGGAACTCCTGTTGATCTGTAACCGAGACTCATAGCGGTCATCCAAACCATATACCTTAAATACCAACTCCCTGAAAATCCAGAAAATATTAAATAAAGATTTAGAAAATAACGGTCGAATAAAATTAAAAAAATGTATATAATATTAAAGTTCTTACTATACTACTCGGTATTGTTTGGTATATTGTTTTGGCTGCATACAATTAAGGCGAAAAATTATATTTAAAAACTTTACAAGTATCAGTTAGTAAAATCCTAAAAGTGTTTTGTTAGATGAAAAATATAGCTCTACAATCATGAATGAATAATCATGAAAATTCAAATATTGAAAATTGTTAGAATTTCCCACCTGTTTAGACCAGATTAATAGTTTAGGTTGGCATTTTGCCAAACTTCTTGAAGGTCCCTGATAGCTTAGTGTTAAAAGCATGTAACTGGAAAATTCGCAAGAACTGATGTTCGATTCTTCGGACAAATTTTTAGAAAGTTTACTTTTTTCTGCAAAATATTCAAATTTAATCTCTTTAAATCCCAAAAATCAAGTTCTCCCTAACAGACAAAGAACATGCTCTCAATGAGTACGCTCACTAATATGTACTAACTGAGTATGCTCACGAGTTAGCTCAGTCAGTACATTTATGTGAGCATACTCTTTGAGAGCATGCTCTTTGTGTGCTAGGGTTCTACATACATTGACACACTATAGTGTCCAAGATCGTATCCAGTATAGGGTTTGGTCATAGGATGACCAGAAATTCTTCAGAGAAGACCTAAAGCAGCCTATTTGAGCATCCTTCTTCTCGGTAGGATGATGAAAATGAAATTTTTCCAGAAGAATTCATCAAAAGCGCGTTCTAAAAAATATTCCCACTAATTCCTATTCATCAACATTGTTTTCTTGAGATTAAGCTCAAGTGCTTTCTGACTAACCAGTCTTTTACCCATTATCAATTGATTTTCGCGCGACTAAATGCAACTAATTGAAAATTTCCTAATTACTTTAATCTATCAGAGGATGAATGATAAACGTAATCGAACATCAGTCAAGTATTTTTCAATAAAGCCTTTTGCAGTTATTCGCCAATTAGCACATTTGTGAAACAGTTGTGTATTGAATAACATCATGAAATTTTTAATTCTTATAATTGCTGGTAAAATTAAAACAAAATAAATTCTCGATTTTTTTCACTTTCAAAAAAAAAATTTTTTTTCCAATTAAATTTAAAAGTTTTTAGTGTAGCAGCAGCTGCATTAGAAGACTATGACATACAAACCGACTATGAGGAAGTTTTTCCATTAATTCTCGGCGGAGTTGAAAGTCAATGGGGTCAATTTCCAAGCGCTGTTCTCGTCGATGGACCGAATGATTTTTGCGGTGGAAGTATTGTCGATGCCTCGCATGTAAGTAACACAAATTGAATTTTCACGTCCGAAAACAAATTATTAATTGAATCAAATCAGATTTTGACATCCGCAAATTGCGTATTGAATTCGAGATTTGAAATTATTAATCCAATCTATTGGAGAATCATTGCTGGAGATATTTTCTTCACGCCACCAAGCAGTCGACGAGTCACAAGAGATGTAACGAGAATTTTTGTCCACGGTCAATACAATCCATTCACTGGTGCCAATAATGTAGCCATAATGAGGGTAAGAATAAGTTTTTTTGTATAATATTTTCTTAAAATTTAATTAAATTTCCCATCCACAGTTGGATCGCCCACTTCCACTTCCACATAATACAATTGAAGTAGCACGAAGACGTACAAGAGTCACACGTAACGGTCTTCAATGCCAACTTGTTGCTTTCGGTAGAAACTCAAACTTAACAACTACCGCATTCCGTCCAAGACAAATAAATCTAGGACAATCAATTATGGACAGAGATTTATGTATTAATGCATTCCCACATTCAAATCGCATTGCAGATACAATGGTATGTACACAAACAAGCGCAACAACTGCTCCGTGTCAAGGAAGTCGTGGAAGTGGACTTTATTGTGATGGATTCTTGACAGGTGTTTTAAGTGGTGGCATTTACTGTAATGCTACTCCTGCTGTTTATCAACAAGTTCGTGCATACAATCAATGGATTGATGAAACAGTTAGAACAGCAAACAATACTGAACAAGTTTTAAGTCCATTTAATTTACGAGGATTCCCACAAGCATTACCTGGAAATTAAAATTGTAAATTTTTTAAATATTGGAATAAATTTAATATTGATTTTGTATTAAACCTTGAATTAATGAGTTTTTAATCTTTACTGACTGCATTAATTAATTATTTGATTAATGTAAGTTTTTAATTGAATTATTTTATTTAATTTGAATTTTAAAAATGTACAATAAAGCTTTTGAGTTTTAATTTTTCAACTCGTATCGTATCAAAGTGGACATTTGAAGCATCAAGCAATAAATAGGCATTTTAATCTGAAACAAGCACCTAGAAGGGAATCTGTCTATAACCAGTGTCTTAAACTGTGTACCTGTAGCACAATCATGCATCGTATCACTTTGATTGGTGGTGTCGTGAAATTTTTAACAAAAAAGTAATTTTCAAATATTTGGTTTGAGTACTGCAAGTCAAAAATATTTAAGGAACTTCCTTTGACAGAGTATATACTGTCTGTTAACATTTAATTTGCAGCAAACAAAAAAACACAAAAAAATGTATTTCCTTCACACAACAAATTTTATTGACTCAAATTATTAAAAATTCATAAAATTTATTTTAAAAAATTTAAGGAAGTCTCTCCAATGGGAAAGTGTTTCCGACAGGAATATCTTGACGTCTTAGTTGATCTTGAATCCAAGCGTTGTGATGTCTTACGGATACATAAATACCAGGATTATTTGCAGCACCGCAACCATATCCAGAGTTTAGGATTCCTTCAATCATTCCATTGCAGTATAAAATGGCACCAATATTGGTGTTGCATACACCTGAACCGGATGTGACTGTACCTGCACAGAATGCTGATTCTCTGATGTTGCCGAAATTAAGTGGAAGTTCATTGCAAACGTCACGGTTGAGGATGGGAAGGACTAAAGTTTGTTGTTGATTATTGTTTCTGTTCCAAGCAGCAATGTTGCAATTTAATGTGTCGTGTGCAATTCTGTTGCTAATGATTCCTGGTGCCAATACTGGATTGAAAATTTCTGGAAAGATGAATGATGTAGTAAGTCTGACGACACCTACGTCATTTTCTAATGTGAATGGATTAAACAGTGGATTAACATAAAGAGCTTGAGCTGTAATTCTCGGACGATTAAAGTCAATTTGGTTATGTCCACTCATGACCGTGACTTGATTAGCGAACAACAATTGAAAGTTGGAACTCAATAAACAGCTTGAAAGTGTCAAGACATGATTTGAGTGTAAAACAGCTCCACCACAAATTGTTGTTCCTGTTGGCACGAAGACTGCCACAAAACTAGGGAATGCACCAAGAGCTGCATTTGTTCCACCTTGAAGGGCTGATGCTTGCCATAAAGCAATTGAAAGAATGAATAATTTTAAGAACATTTTTTCACTGTCCTGTTATGTGCTTATGCTAGGACTTAACTTTATCGACTAAGTTGGCTTCGAGAATATGAAGATATTTTTATTTCCACTTCAATAATCGTCGATAAAGCTATCATAAAAAAGTGTTGTGAATTAAAAAGAAAATTTTTAATTGGAACTTGGATTAAGATAAGGATGTGATATACTGCTTACTAAAAATGACGAATTTTATATTTTAAGGATTTATCGTCGAGTACATGATGCTGCAACTTTCTATTGAGGAAATGATTAATTAACAGGAAATGATAATTATCGACCACGAAGAAGGAAACTGTTGAGTGGAGAATTCCAATGAAAAACAAAATTTATGAGCTGCTTGACGATGTCAGGAGCTCAAGTATTATATTTACTAAGAAATATTGCAAATTTAAAACTCATTAATTACTTCGAAATGTCTCTCAACTTTCTTAGATGATGTCATTAGCATGAAACACAAATATTTACTTTGATAATGTTTTTGCTACATGAACTTTAATTAAATGTGGAACTCTGAACTGAAGATTAAATTCATAATTAAAAGAATTAATTTGAAATGGTTGGGGATGGAAAATATTATTTAGATCATACTGCATTAGTCCTTGCGAATATTTAATGATGTTTATAAAAACTGAACTTGATAAATGTCGCAGATGATCAAAAAAAATTTTTTTGTCGATTGGATTCTGAAATATTTTTTTAGTGGGTATGCTCTGGGGTGTCTGAAACAGAAAACCAACTTGATCAATTATAAACAAGCCTTTGCTCGATCCAGAACCCTGCAAACACACAATCCTTTACAATATACACCAAAAATGACATTCCGACTCAATAAACCATCCAAAAGTTTTCAAGACAACACCTTCAACTCAAAAGATTAAGCCTTATCACTAATCAGATAAACGCTTCTAATTAAGAAGCTTAATCGGTTCCGTTTATTAGTCATCTTATCATTAACGTGAATTCTGAAGTGGACAAAACCGAATTCACTTGTTTTTAATTGGAGACATAATTGGCAACAGAAATTAGTTGCTGTAAGAGTTTCGAGCAGTTCACAAGGAGAGAAAAAGTGTCTCCATAATGAAATTTTTAATTTTTGCTATTTTCATTGCGTCAGCAAGTGCTTATGTAGATATTGATCCATACTTAACAAGTCCAACACAAACAGTTTTCGGTGAATTTCCGTCGGCAGTTTTAATTCAAGCCCCTGGCACACCAAATCAGCCATTATGTGGTGGAACAATTATTGACAGACAACATGTCCTTACCAGTGCACAATGTGTACTAAATGCTCAAAATCAGCTAATTAATCCATTTTGGTATCGAGTAACTGCCGGTGACATTAATATCATTCGAACGACTGCAAGACGTGAAGTTAGAAGAGTTTCGAGAATTTTCGTTCATCAAAATTATCAGCCTGCCACAAGAAATAAGTAAGGAAGGATTTATTTAAAAAATTTAAAGGTTTTTTTAATTAATGAAATTTTTTTCCAGTGATTTGGCTGTTTTGAGGTTAGCTGAACCTTTACCAGAATTCCACAATTCAATTGAGCCTGCAATTCTTAGCACTGCTGTTCCTGTACCCGCTTCTGTTTGTCGATTGGTTGGATGGGGTGAGTTATTTTTAAAATCTCATATTATTTTACTTGTTCTTCTACATACTAAGGTCGGAACACAGGCTTATACTTGTTCTTGTGGTACTCATTATTTGAGAAAAAAAACAAAACCATTTGAAAAAATCTAACAGTCAGCCATCTTCATTAAAAAGTATCTAATCAGTTCTTACGATAAGATTAAAAAAATTTCGAAGAAATTTTCCTCATTTCCCTTTTTAATTTCCTTCCTATCTTAAGTACTTTCATATTTTCATACGCTAACAATTTAATGAAAAATTTATAAAATATTTTAGGTGCTTCAACAAATCTTACAACAGCTGCTATCCAGCCAGAACAACGCACAATGAATTCTCCAATAATTCCCAATGCAAATTGCAATGTTCCAACTGTTCATGCCAATAGAGTGTTAGCAACACACCTCTGTGCAGGTAGCATTGCAGTAACAAATCCAGCAACTGGTGCTTGTCGAGGTGAGATTTATTTTTAATTTGTGGACATAAAATGTGAATTTATTTGACATATAAAAAAATCCCATCCACACACACAGGAAATGTTGGCAGTGGTTTGTATTGCAACGATAGACTTGCGGGTGTTTTGTCATTTGGACTCTCATGCGGTGCTGTAAATATGCCCGGCGTGTACGTTGATGTTCGTCAATATCGTGATTGGATTAATAGTCAATTAACAAGAACTGATAATCCACAACCTGGTTGGATGCCATCATAAATTGATATAATTTACATGAATCATTAACTTTCCATTTCGCACAAAATTTTTTTCTGATTGAATAAAAAAATGTTAAACATTTTATTAATTCCGTATGTCAATTAGCTCTTGTAATTAATTAACATCACGTAATGACCGCGAAACAAACAAACTGTGAAATTCTGAATTTTACACTAGACTTGTTTGTTCATAATCGGAATTGATGAGATCAAGTTCTCGTCTATAATGGAAGTGAATTAAATTTTAAATTCTACCGGAAGCTACTTTTTCGATATTAATTAAAATGTTGTGATTCAAAAAAATTATTTTTAACTTCTGTATTCTTTATTTAGAGGTGTTTAATAGCAAAAATTGCTATTTGAGTTAATCGATCAATGACCTTTTGCGGCAAGCCTCAATCAACTATAAAGAGAAAAAATAATCAAAACAAAGCACACAAAACGTGTAAACAAGTTTGTTTGAGTTAATTTGCATAAACCGTGATTTTTTTTTCGTTAAAAGATAAAGTGTTTTCTAGAATGGTTTGAATTGCACTGCAGGTCTGACTTCAAGGACATAGACAGAACATTTTGAAGAGGATCATATTTAACATACTAAACCTAGTCTACAATCTTATAGGCAATTTTTGATCACCGATATGTCACCTGAAAGGCAAAAAATAGTGTATCAAGGCTGGATTGTTAAATGCGGTCTCACGCCAGCTTCACACAATCAAGTCTTCATTTGCATAAAATTCTGAATTTTACAATAATTTCTTCACTATAAAAAAATTTGTATCAGAAATGAGAAGGAATCTGAATTTCTTCAATGTCTTGAACATCAATGTGCTAAACACATATAACTTAGAAGCAATGATGATAATGATGTTGGTAATTATAAAGTTTTAAACATTTCTCTATAATTATCTGATTAGCAGACTGAAAAAGTCTGAGAATTTTTGGGTACAAATAAGAAAGTGACATGTATTTATTTACATTATGATATTTTTAGAAGCGATGATTATGGAAGGACTTCAGGCAAGAAAAACTAATTGTGTTCAAAAATTGACTTCATTTTATACTTCTGTGCATGAGTAAAAATGAAAATAAAATTACGTACTTTTAAGTCTGGTGCAGTGATGACTAAGTTGTGTGACGTGCAGCAGCAGATGTATAAATGAAATGTAAGTTTCAAAAATTTCACATTTTCAGATCTTAATGCTTTCAGGTTGTCTAAAATACAAAAACAATCTTCAAGTAATTTAAACTTAAGAAAAATACATAAAATCAGACGTAGCCAAACTCAGTAGCTCGGAATTTAATTTCCTGATTATCTTAATGAAATTTTTATATCGTAATAAAAAGAAAATAATTGTAAAAATATTCTGACTCGCGTAATCCCACGCATTTTGTACAGGGAAGCGGTGATTATTTTAAAAATTTGTAGAAGCAATTAGGCTGAATTACAGATTATTTATAAAGTATAAAGAAGGAAAATCGATTTTTATCGAAATATATTGAGGACGATTTCAATTAAATATTGCATGCCCACTTGTTACGTTTATAGCTTGTGCTTAATTTTCAATTAAAATCGAGGATTTGAATTGCATGTTGCTGAGTCATTGATATTCAAAATATAAATCTAAAATAACTCTTATAACTTTTTTTAAACAAGATGATTGAAGCTGAATATGAAAAGACGGTGAGATAGAAGAAGATTCCAAAAATGCTGTCTAAACATTTAAACTTTCTCATTATCGGAGCAGAATTTTAAACACAATTCAGGAATGAAAAGATTTATTTTTAAATAAGGAATTGAAAAGACTTTTGAAGTAAATCTCATTGAAAATTTAGTCAATAGACTTTTATGTTCTTAATGCTGTCAGAAGTGATTAATTATCTGTTTGAAGTTCATTTCTTTGGAGATTTTTGAATTAGTTCAATGAGGTTAATATCTGGGCTAATAGAAGAGAATGGGACTTTTCTTAAAATTTGTCAGGTAAATCTGATAAACTTCTTGGAAGATATTTCTAGTAACACTCCATTGACCCTTAATTGGTACGAACATTTTGTGACGCCAGTATTGTGGAGGCTGAAAATTCAATTTATTGATAGACTCCATTTTTGAACGACCTTAGAAATGAGGTTACTAAAAACTTTTAAGCATCATCAACAAAATGACTTATAGCCTTGATTAATGTGTGTCAGCAATGCTTCACAATGCCTCATTATAAGATGTTACTAATAAAAAATATATGACTTGCATTATCAAACCAAAAATGTCGATAAAACAGATTCTGACTTATCTGAAAAAAATAATCGAATAATCAAATAAAAATCCACAAAATTTTATTTTCATTCATAATCTTATTTTATTTTTATCTTTAATTTGTTAAATATCGTATTTTGTATCACACTTAAGGATTAATGGCTATGACTTATACGTCTTTTCTCGTGTTCTCATGTCTAACAATTCTTGGGTAGCATCAACTGTCATTCCGTTAGCGAATGCCTTGCAAATTGCAATATTTTCGAGAAGTGCAATTAAAGGAATAACAATGAGTCCAGAACCGAGCTCAGAAATCAAATCCATAAAGTTTAAGTCTTCCTCGATAATTTCACCAGTTGTCTCATTGCCTTTGTTATAGAAATATGCAGCAATAGCGCCACCTATCACGACTATGATGGCATTACGAGCAGTTCCGACAAGCCACAGTGTTTTGTTGACTATTTTGTGGAAGACACTCTTTTCGTCGTCATTCTTTGGTCCAATTTTGATGTTTGGAAGAAGCTGTAAAAATAACAGTAATGTTAGATCATTTTTCTTGGCAGGTCAGAAGTCTAACTGTAGGTCAGAAATCCCATGAGTCAAAAAATACTGATAAATCCACTTACTCTCATAAGCAGCAGTACAACAATGCAACTTAATCCCATGACGGTGTCGCCGATTCTAACAGCATGTAAGTTTTTGGCAATTGATCTCCACATTTGGACAAAAGTACCTCCAGAACTCTCAATTCCGAAAATATCTTTGACTTGTGATGTGAAGATGATTAAAGCAACAGCACTTGTGAATCCACTGGATACAGGACCAGACACAAAGTCGATTAGAAATCCAAGGCCGAAAATACCCATAAGTAGCTCAATGCATCCTGTTAAGAAACAGAGAATCACAGCTTTTGGCCAACTTCCTTGAGCTGCTTGGAAGGTCACTATTTTTTGGAGTAGAAAAAATTAGAATAAAATTAATTGATGCCTGAGGTTTCGTATAAGTTCTTATGTTGAAACGTTGCTTGTCATTGAATATAATAACAGTTTTCTGAATTCGCATCAAATTGTACTTTAAAAAATTCATTTTTCAGCTTTTCCCTAATAACGAATTTCCAGAATTTAAATCTAGTTCATTTCAATTCGCCGTGGATACGAATATATTTTGAATTTATTTTCAATAAAGTTTTCCACTCTTTTATATAGTATTATTGTGAGAATTATCATTAAGCTGCATAGGGTTTAACGATATTCAATTTAAACTAAAATTAAATACATTAATGACAGAGAAATACATATTCCATATAAACGGTTTCTTAAAATTCAAATATTCTTAAAGCGTCGCGTTGAATTCGCCTCAATTTGCTTTGATATGTAAATATGCACTAAACGTTCAGTTTTTTTTCTTTCTTGTCGTTTTAATTAACACACATTTGTATCTTTACAGTTCAAAATTTTAATTGTTCAAGTGTTTTGACACATTCTTTGCATATAAAGAACAACATAATTAAAGAATATCGCAATTCGAATATCGTTCGAATTTAAATTGCTATTTTGAGCCTTGAAATCCTAAAAAATATCTTAAAAATTTTTTGGGACTCACTTTCGGACCTTTCAGAAGTATAATATATAGCACGTTCATGACTTTTCAGTCGTAATTTTTTTTAGAAAACTCGAGATATTTTTTGTTTTTGGAAACCTGATTTTTTTTGCAATTTTTTTTAGATTCTCATCTGCAACGACTCTGTTAAATGAGAAATGAACTCAAGAAATTGGCAAGGATGGGAAATTTTATGCAATAAAGATGCAAAAGAAAGAACGAATCATGCAAAATCGATATGCTGCAGATCGTGCAGCAGCAGAAGTATGTATGTATGTATGTTTGTATTTATTGCCTTACTGGCTGTTCATTAATAATAATACAATAATATAATTCTAAAATATGAAATGTAACACGCTCTAGGCTAATTAATTTACCGTTAATTGAGATTTTGAACAGTAGATTTAGTCTCCAAAAAAACCGTTAAAATTTGAAAAAACTCTACGAAAATCACAGACAGGTTCAAAATTTGAACTTCAAAAAATGTAAACAAAAATAAAAATTAAATTATTGTGAAAGTGAGTGAAATTAAGTGAATTAAGTTATAATAAGTGAATAAGTGCAAAGTTAGTGATGAGTGTTAAGTGATAAAGACAAAAAAATTCCAAATTCAGCAATTTTCGATTCTGTGATCCAGCATTAATTTCCTTGATGTTCGATGGTAAGTTATTAAATAATTCAATTCCGATACAACAAATGTCATTTTTCATCACTTGTGAATTAAATTTATGACATTTCAGCAAATAGAGTCGACCGGATCTTATTTTTTCCATTGGAAGTCTGTCAGGTATTGAATAAATTCTTTTTGACCATAATGATGCTGGAGAAAAAAAATTTTCCTTTTACAGTTAGAAGTGAAGGTAGGAATCTAAAATACATATTTCTTAAATTTGAAATTTAAAAAAATAAATTATCCCATTTTTAATGTTATTCCAGATTTTACAGCGTGCAATTGGCAAGTCTTTCCTATCCCAAATCGAGGCATCATTCCTAGACATGGAAAATTTTTATATTGTAATGGAATTGAAAAATGGTGGAGATTTGCACACTTTCATCCATGGAAGTTATTATAAGCCGAATGAGGAGATGTGGAAATTTGTTGCTCTGGATTAAATCAGCTGGAATAAGTAAGTATATGTAAACTGTATTGTCACAAAAAAATCATTCATTTAATCTATTGCAGATTGATGTTATCCATAATGATCTTAAGCCAGAGAACGTTTTAATTGGGAGTAATGGATATTTGCGTATTACAGACTTTGGATTGAGTTCAGTTGGTGCATGATGCACCGTGCATCTGATCATGGCAAGAAAGGCTATTTTATTACTTTTAATACATTTCTGCCGTTTTCAGAGTGTTATAAGCATGGATCGTATAAAAGTTCTGCCGATTGGTTTTCATTTGGTGTCATTTTATATGAAGTAGCTGAAAAGTCGCACCCATTTCAAACTGAGAAACATTTGCTACACTCACAGCCTGCAGCGGCTTTAAAAGTAAGTTTTTTGGAATAGTTATAATCCAGATAAATATAATTAACCCCCATTTCTTCTTTTTTTTCATCTAGCTCGGTAGTTCTGCTTGGAAATTTATTCAAGGCCTTTTGCAAAAGGATCCAGCATTGGGGATGCGCTCACTGGCTCAGGCCAAGTCAGCTTAATGTTTTGAGGATGTCGATTTTGGAGCGATCGAAGCTCAAGCAGTCACGTCTCCACTGTGCCAATATGTGAAGCATCATCCGATAGTGACAAAATTTGAGAGTGTGGCTTTTTTCAAAAGAGGTGCATCCAAGAAGGTCGACAATTTGAAGGACGTAGCATGCCAAGCCGTGGAGAAGTACAATGAAGTTGGATGCCAAGCAGTGGAGAAGTTTGATGACATTGCATGCCAGGTTGTTGCAAGTTGTTGCTCTATAGGCTGCCAAACATCGCCAGTTATCATTATTCAAGTCGGGAATGTAATGGATGTTGAATGTTTAAATGAGGAATTATCTTGAGCAAGTCAAGGTGGAAAAGTGATTGAAGTGGAACAAGTTGGATATGGTGGAGGTCCGGAACTCCCAGAAACTTGTTATCAATATGAAACAGAACGAGTTTTAAAATAATGAACTTCTCTAAGTGGAAATTCTGGCGCCTAAATGATATTTTAAAATTGCAAAATTCTGTTGTTTTGAATTCAAAAAAGGAATTACATTTGTGAGCGTGGCCAGAAAAAAATATGGTGTATTTTTAAAAAAAATGCTTGTAAAATATAGGATAAAATTATAAGCTGTTCGTACTCATGCGTAGTTTTAGTCAAATCAGCATTTAAAACTAGTATGTAAGTCAATCATAAATATTTTGTGACTTAAATAAATTCGACCGCTCGATAACGGTTTTTTGAATTTCAAATTTTCTAAAGGCCAAAAAATATTTGAAATTATAGAGGTAATGCTGAAATTACAGAGGTAAAATAAAATTTTGACAGGTTACACCGTATTAAAATTAAAAAATCATTAATTAATGTACTTAGCAATGGATTTAAATTTTTTTAAAAGGTGGAAGTGATACTGAAGATTATGATTATGAAAGCGAATTTGATCATGAGCCAGAATTGAAAAAAGGTATACATTTGAAATTTTTTTTTAAACAGTTGCATGAAAATAATTTTATTTTTTGCCTAATTTAGTTCGCGTTACCCAGGAAGAAAATATCGACAGTGGGGAATACTCAAGTGCATCGCTTAATCAGCAGTTCAGTCGTAATATTATTGATGGTAAGGAGATGTTTACAATTCTAATTGTTCCATTGAGTTTTCACAATAATATTTTTTTCATATAGATACCGGAGCGAAGCTGACATTATTTGCAGATCATAAGAATATTTTAAAGAAACTTGAGAAAAATTTTCAAGCATACAGATATGTCAGAGCAGTGCCGTTTCAAATGTTTGCTGAATGTACTTCAAAACATCAGAGAAGATGCTGTGTGGCAAATTGTCCTTACTTAGGTGGTAGTAACTCCATTTGTATACTTCATAATTATTTTTACAATGAAATTGTTGCTTTATGCTTGGAAAAGAATCAATTGAAGAAGTTCAGATTGTACGAGATTTAGAGGAAAAAGCAGAAAAACTGATGCACGAGGAAATTCTGATTGAATTGAAGGATAAGCCAAAAAGAGGAGTGTACATTGGCATTTCAACTCAAGTTGACATCAGATTGGCCACACACAAAGCAAAGAAAAAACATTCTAGAACTAAAATTTTGACTGAATGCGAGACCATTGAAGAAGCCGCGCAATTGGAGTACTTATTGATAAAACTTCTATCAAATAAGATTGGCAGCCGTCAAATAGACAACCGTGTCGCAGGTGGTGCATTCGTACATAATCGTCATACAAACAAATGCAAAATTTACATGCTCATATTTGACAACTATGTTAAGGAAAATATGCCGATGAAACGTGCTAACTACAGCGATATAAAATATTTAAAGAAGTCATTAGCAAGAGTTTACAGAAAGGAAGATTATAGCGACTGTATCATACCTAAGATTGTAACGAAATTGAGCATCAAGTCAGTAATGAAGCTGTTAGGTTTGGAAGTTCGGAAAACCCGCTTAGAGAAAGGCAAGGACAAAGAAGAATGTACCACATGCAAGAAGTTAGTTTCCAAATTTGAGATGTTAAGACATGTCAAAAATGTGCACGGAACTGGAGTCAAATGCGAATATTGCAATGTTGAATGTGGTAGTGCAAGCGCCTTACGAACACACATCAACAACTTACACCCTACAGGAACATACATTAGTGAAATGGAGTAAGCCCAAGAAAACGATAAGGAGTTGGACCTAAAAACCTGTCCAATTTGCAAGAACAAATATAGTAAAGCTAGTAAACTAACACATCATCTTCAGCGCTACAGCTTGTGACAGATGCAAAAAAATATTTATTTCTCATGTTGCTCTATATCTGCATAAAACAAAATATTGTAAAACTGATGTTTAATATTGTTCGAATATCAACTTGAATTCATTGATGAAATAAAAACCTAAATTTTCAAACTACTCTAGAAACGAGGTTACTAAAAACTTTTAAGCATCATCAACAAAATAACATAAAGCCTTGATTAATGTATCTTATAAAAAAGTGTCAGCAATGCTTCACAACGCCTCATTATAAGATGTTACTAATAAAGTATATGATTTGCACTATCAACTCAAAAATGTCGATAAAGTAGATTCTGACTTATTTGAAAAAAATAATCGAATACCTAATCAAATAAAAATCGACAAAATTTTATTTTCATTCATAATCTTATTTTATTTTTATTAAAGACACTTTCGTTTTTTTAATTTGTTAAATATTTATAATTTAAGCATGTCAGAATAAAAATATACTCGGAAAGAACAAAAATATCGTATTTTGTATCACACTTAAGGATTAATGGCTATGACTTATACGTCTTTTTTCGTGTTCTCATGTCTAACAATCTAAATAATATTATTAAATTCTTTGTAAAGTCTCTTATGCTCTAAGTAAAATATCATTATGTACAAACAGGATGTCACAATAACAATAATAAGTTAGAGACGAACATTTCACCAAACTAGTCTTATTTCTAATTAAGTCTTCATCACCTCACATATGCTCAACTATTTCTCTTAACTCATTAAATATTAATTATCGTGATGTGTAAGAATTAATCGAAAAGATATTGCTTAAGCAGACTCGGCAGTCGCAATTCTGTGAATCTGTGGATTGAGACTGTTTTGACTTCCAATAATATTTAGATCCTCAATGGCTAATTCAAGGGCTTCGTAGTCATAATATAGCTTGAAATCAAGAGAGACACCTTCAAAGACACCACAAACTGATGGCTTCAAGTTGAAGAAAATTATTGGTTGACGTCTTGTGTTGAAGTCCTTAACGAGAGTTTCAACAACTTTTGCAGCTGTAAAGTCAGCTCCGTAGATGTGCTGGAAGATGTAAAATGAGAAATTATTATTTCATATCTAAAATTCATTAAAATTTAATTAACTTACCGTGCAATCAATAACAACAGGCACTTGAGTCCTCAATCCCTGTTTGTTGATCAAATTTCTTACATAATCAACCGATGGGAAAATGAGACAGCGGTCAGGAGTGAGGAGAAGATATTTGATGCCTTTGTTTGGTGTCTGTAACATTGAAAATAAGATGGATTTTGTAATTAATCTTGTCACCAAAGTTAGGAAGACCTCAAACACTTACAATAGCTTTTTCCATATGAATTTTGGGTCTCGATGCATGATACAAAATGAACAAAATATTGATTCCAATTCCAACAAGAATTCCAATTTCTAATGGTAATACAAGACATGCAATGAAAGCTGCAAGTCCAGGAATAAGATCAGTTTTCTTGCTACGCCACATTGGCTTAACGACACGAACTTCAACCATGAAAATGACAGCGGCAATAATGATTCCAGCCAGACCGGCTTTGGGGATATAGAAGAAGTATGGCGTGAAAAAGAGGAGGGACAGGATGACTAAAATACCTGTGGAATAAATAAAATTTTTGAGTCATTTCTACATGATTAAAGTCGCCGGTCATTTCTACCTGTATACAAGCTACCCATTGGTGTTCTAACTCCGGAAGCATTATTGACTGCACCACGTGAAAGAGCTCCTGTACCTGGATAACCTTGAACGAAGGAATTTGCAATATTAGCTGTACCGATAGCAATCAATTCTTGGGTAGCATCAACTGTCTTTCCGTTAGCAAATGCCTTGCAAATTGCAATGTTTTCAAGAAGTGCAATCAAAGGAATAACAATGAGTCCAGAACCGAGCTCAGAAATCAAATCCATAAAGTTTAAGCCTTCCTCGATAATTTCACCAGTTGTCTCATTGACAACAGCTGGAATTGAGAATGGTGGGATTTGGAAGGCTGGCAAGCCAGCTGGAATTTCTCCAATCATGATGAGTGCGTCTTCATTTCCTTTGTTATAGAAATATGCAGCAATTGCACCACCTATCACGACTATGATGGCATTACGAGCTGTTCCGACAAGCCAGAGTGTTTTGTTGACAATTTTGTGAAAGATACTCTTTTCGTCGTCATTCTTTGGTCCAATTTTGATGTTTGGAAGGAGCTGTAAAAATAAATGTTAGTAAAGTTCAATTTTCTTGGAATTTCCTAATATTAGAAAAACTCTAATTAGGTCAGAAATCCCGTGAATCAAAAAATTACTGGAAAATCCACTTACTCTCATCAGCAGCAGTACAACAATGCAACTTAATCCCATGACGGTGTCGCCGATTCTAACAGCATGCAAGTTTTTGGCAATTGATCTCCACATTTGGACAAAAGTTCCTCCAGAACTCTCAATTCCGAAAATATCTTTGACTTGTGATGTGAAGATGATTAAAGCAACAGCACTTGTGAATCCACTTGATACAGGACCAGACACAAAGTCAATTAGAAATCCAAGGCCGAAAATTCCCATAAGTAGCTCAATGCATCCTGTTAAGAAACAGAGAATCACAGCTTTTTGCCAACTTCCTTTAGCTACTTGTAGGGTTAAAAGTGAGGCAATTGCGGTAGGTCCCATTGGAACATCCTTGCAGGAACCGAGGAAAATATAAATAAAGCAACCGAGGAAAGAACCATAAAGACCATAAGCTGCTGGCAAGTGTGCAATACCCGCATAGGCAAGAGCTTGTGGGATTACAGTAAGACCAACAGTTATTCCAGCTATAGCATCACCAATGGCATCTTCTGTCGTATACTTCGGTAGCCAGTTAAAGATTGGAATACGTTTGTAGATATTTTTCTTCCTGAATGCATTTTGTGCTTTTTTCTTTATCTTTGAAGGAATTTCCTTAATTTGTTCTGTTGTTGATTTTGGTTCCTCATCGTCCACTGATGGAATAAAAGAGAATTGCGATAAGAATTTGTTATTTGTTTTTAGTTTTAGGTGAATGTAGCTTGGATTCAAGTTTTTGATAATTTTATAGATTAAAGATTAAACTCTGAGACCGGTTTTTATTGGGGATATCCAAGAATTTTAATTTCTTTTCAGAGGTAATTCCTAAAATATATTTAAAAATTTTATTTATTGTATCTCAGTATTTCCCATAGTAAAAAAGGGGTCATTCACTTATTACGTTACGGAAAAAAATTAATTTTCAGAATTAATTCTTCCCCCCTTGTTACAAATTTTCCAAGAAAAAATTTCTTTGCTTGACCTGTTGAAAAATCTCAGAAACCAACCCCCCCCCCCCCCCTAAAAAGGAACCCTTAACCTCAATTTGCATATTTTTTTGTGTTAACCGTCATACACACAAATCCATATTTAGACAACTCTACCCAAGATATGCTAAAGCCACATCAACACTCAATAAAAAAAAATATCAGAAAATAAAACTTACACATAAATTCACTAGAGCCTCTATATCCTGGATTGATGATCCCATCTTGTGGAATATTAATTGAATAATTTGATCCTCTAAGACTGTATCCTGACGCGCTTAAATATTTCTTCTTGTCATCCATGACTATTTTACCTTACGATGTGAACTGTCTGAAATGCAAAAGTAAACTGAACTTAATAATGAAGTTTTTTTTAAAAATGTGCGTTAATCAGCATGCTTGTGAATATGAGAGACGATATATGCATACATAAGGAAACGTCAACAAAACAATATTAACAACAACAAAAATCCAATGTTTATTTGTTTTACTTTAAATGTGCTTACTTGCTGCTCTTTTTTCGAAGCTTCAGGTAAGCACGTGTCAGGTAAGCTCACTGACAAATAAGAAAGAGAAAAGTGGAATAAATAATTTATGACACCGACAAAAAATCCCCAAATTATGAGAAAAAGAAATAATTGATGGATACATTAAATAGTCATTTATTGTGCTTGATATTCAGACAGATTCAGAATACTCAAAAAAAATTCTCATTCTCTCAATTTTGAACAAAATAAACGGGATGTTGAAGACGATGCAAAATTTTCGGCATATTTTCAACAGCTGATTTTTTGCGGAGATCCGAAACGAGTTTTGAATTCACAAAAAAGCATTGTGGATGGCTCTTTCCAGTTCTGTCGAGATTATATTGCCTTTGCTTTTGACATTGATCGTAAAATTTCTCAATCTCAATAATGCGACGCTTGATTGCCGGATCGGTAAAATCATCGGCACTGGAAATGTTCATTAAATTATTCATTGACCTGTTTTGATGCTCGAGCAAAGAAAAAAATCCCGTCAACTCTTAATTCCAGCGAATTTTGTTACTCTCCAAAATAAAACTTTTAAATGTGAGTAGAAATTTCAAAGCTATCTATGAGTAAAAAATAGATGAAACCGCATTTTTATTAAAATCCTAATGATTGTGCAATAACACGTGGTTATTGAATGGATGGCTATTGCATGTGCTTGACAATGTGGATATTCCGTTCTTTTAAGAAGTCGTATTTTATTAATGAAAATTGTAACTAGATATTTTTTATCGGTAAATCTGGGATTTACTTAGAAAAGTAATGAAGTTTATGAAGATTTGTGGGATTTACAGCGAATTTCGTCTGATTCAGACATTAAATCAAGGGTACGGAACTGATCAACTAACTTTTGATCATTTCCGTATCCTTATATATAAACACATCAAATGACAGTCGATTCACATGCAATTAACTAGCATTTGGTGTCCTCTGCCTCTAGAAACCTCCAAACTATCCTCAAGGTTCTGTGACTGAAAAATTCTAATTACATCACAGACTAATTAAGTAATTATGAATTCTAATCGTATGTAACTTGAGAAATGACCGTATTTGCGTCATTGAATCTTCGAGTATCCGAAAATAATTCAATTATGGATGTAATAACATCCACAACTGAATCATCACCTCAACAATGTAAGTATCTAAACATTCTACACACTTATTCATTGTCTGACAATTTATATCTCAATAACCACCCAAGTGAGTAATCATACTGCTAATAAAGTTTGATATTATGATTAAAAAATGTGTTAGAAGATTAGAATCAGTCAACCAGACAGCTCATTGTGTTTCTCGATATGACTTAATTGCTAATTAAAAATAGACTAAAAACCTGTATTTTTCAGAAAATTATGGAAATTAAAATCTCAGTTGCAGTAAATCATTTTACCGACTTAAAACCACAGCTTACCCACACGAAATAAGGGATTTTTACAAAAGCTTACATTTCAAGCTTCTCATAATCCTAAATAAATTACAAAAAATCTGAGCGACAGCTCGTGCAATTAATTTATTTACGGTAGAGAAACGTGAAGGCATTTCATTGTTCTTATCACTTTAAACATTCAAATATGTACTTAAAATTTCCTTGTTTAATGATGCGTCCAGCTTTTATTATCTAGTCAACTTTATCTTCTGTCATTTAAACACGTTTGAAGCAACAACAAAAAAAAATTTTAAGAAGCAACTTCGATTGTTTTTCAGAGAAATTACGCGGCAAAAATAAACAGTTAAACACCGAAATGAAGATAGACATGCAGTAGACTGACTACCTAAGCGTCTGGTTGCTGTATTTTTTACAGTGACTTTTTTTTACAGAAAAGTTGCTGATATTGACGTTTTGTCCGTTTGTTTGTCTGTCAACAACAGTAAACAACTGATCCAAATGATCAAAAGTCTGTTGAACAGTTCCGCATCATTGTCTATCAGTCGTCTGTCCGTACTTATGTCTATCTGACTGCCATTAGATGTGAACATATTTTCTAAAGAAACTGGAAACTTTCTCTTGTGAAGTTTAAAGATTTCATACAAAAATCGTCAAAAATTCTATTGTTTTTTTTCGTCAAGGCTATGATTCGAACCTTCATCAATAAATCCAATTTTTCACAGAATAATTCAGAAAAATGCACTTTTAACCCACTTACTAGCAGTCTTTACAACTAGTTTTATCATCTGACAAAACAATGACATAAAATTATTATTGTTCTGTTGACTTACTCACTTACTTATTTGATTATCGCTGTGAAAATTTTCTCAACTTAAAGATACTTTATGTAATGAAGTTATGAGAATTTTTCTATGCACGAAAGGTGGAAGTTGTAAGTGAAAATTGATTCTTTTTTTTGAGTTATGAGAATTAAAACTTCACATGCTTGTGAAATGCAAAAAAAGAAATATTTTAATTGCTGTAAAAATTTCTTTTATCGATTTGTATTTTTGTTACGGAAGTTGCCTGTGGGGCAGCATATAACATGCTCAATTATGGTAGTGATTCATTGATTATCACTTCATGTGAATTATTGTTAATGTTAAAATGGCCATTAAAATTTTTTTTTTACTGTCGCATTAATTAATTTTTTCTGGATGGAAGTGGAATGAAGCAGATTTTTTTAATATTATTGGCTTTATGGGGACTAATTCCTTTGGTAATTGAGGTTTTATTGTAGAAATGACGCCGTGTTATTGAAATATCCGCATATTAATCTACAAAAATGGATCAAGTCATCAATATTTGATAAGATCTTCTAAGATTCTCCTCATATTGATCTCCAAACTTCTTCCTTGTAGTATTCCAGCAACAATGAAGTAAATCGCGTAATTTAATGTAAAAGCTATGGAAGAATGTCACGTAATGTGTGCAATATAGTCTCAAATTTATGGACTTAATTAAGAACTTAATTATAAAGTTACATTTATTGCATTTTACACTTTTAAAGCAGACGTCAGCGTTATTATTATTTAGTAATAAATGTAAAATTACTGTCATTTTATTTGATGGAGAGAAGTTGGCTTATATTGAATTTGAAAAAATTTCCGGTTTTGAAAATTTTTAAACTAAACTGGCATTTTTGAATTTGAATATTAAAATTTTTTACAATATAAAATGTTAACGTTTTTTCAAAATTTAAAAAGTTAACGGTTTTTAAAATTCAAAATTTAAATTTTTTTTGTTTTTTTAAATTTTAACAGTTTTTCAAATTTTAAAATTATAGTTGATAAAAACCATCGAACATAACAATACCGAAAATTCAACAACAAAGAAATAAAATAAAAAAACTGGATATAAAAAAGTGCAAGTCTAATTTACGGTAAATGTTTACATCATAACAATAACGGAAGGAAGAAAGCGACAAAAAGTATGATAAACGATATTAACTCGACATTGAATCGTCTCGTAAAAAATAAATTGTTTAGAGAATAACTTTGTTTGTGTACTTATGGCTTCTGAATGTTACAAGGTCAAGTTTTCCCTTATCAGCAGTGCATACCATAAATATTACATCGTACATAAATATTTATTTAGTACTTTTTTGATTTGTATTTGTTTTCTGCTTAATCCCAATTGAAGGAATGAGCAAAAATGTCTATTCCTTGTTGATAAATGGAATTTTAAGACATGATAAAAGGGAATAATAAGTCTATTGTTTGCAGTCTAGAAAGTTACTTGTGTGCTTAACGATCAGCTGCTTTGTTTCGCTATTGTCATTAAGATTTTTATTGAATTATAATAAATGTAAGCCTTGCATGTGCACTTTTCACTTGATAGTCTCGTCGGCTTTTGTTTTTTTAGCAAATGGGAGTCATTCATAAATGACGTTCATCAAGAATTTGGAAACTTTTCTTCAAATATTGATTAGAATATCACAAATTTAGGTTGACTCAATACATGTCTTAGCCCCTCTCCCCTACCCTGACATCATATAGGACATCATATGCAAACGACCCAATAACCTCCGATAATCTTTCCTACTATAGAAGTTAATGAAAAAGCCATGATAATTTATCATAATTAATTTGAAAAATGGGATACAATAAGGCGCAGAATATTGACTATCAAAAGGTAAGGTTCAGTTGCACGATTTGAGTTTTATAACCACGAAGTTAATAACTCATTTTTTAATACTGTAGGCATTAAGGCACATTAAAATGCAATAAAATTAATTTTTTAAACAACGCAAAAACTTTAAATAATGTTATTTGATTAATAGCGACACGAAGTCTGATTTTTATAGTTTAATTAAATTAAATTTAAGTGTTTTTTAAAATGTAATATTTAATTTAATAGAACAATTGAGGAACTGACTATAAATTAGCAAAAACATATATTAAAATAAATTCTACTTTCTTAAAATGTCTAAATTGGAAGTTACTAATATTTTAATATTTTTTTAAATAGGTAAATATTTTTTTTAAAAAAATTGAAATTTAAAGAAGTTACCACAAGAAGAATTTTTTAAAAAATTATTATTTAAAATTATTTTTTTCAATCTCAATTAATTTGGAATCAAATAAGCTTACAACTGTGACACATGCCTTTCAAAAAAGAATTAAAAGCCATGTGTCACCCTCATTTTTATTAATTCAATTATGATTTATTCCTCAGTTGTTGATAAGTTAGGTACATCAATCAATCAATCAAGACGCAAAAGAGATTTGTGAACACAAGAAACACACTTCAAAGGATCTCGGCCTATGATTTGCAATAAATGTCTTATCAGTTTGTTTATTTTGCACATTAATTAAATGTCATTGATTTTATTTTAATTTAATATTAAGCCGTAACACTTCTTATCTACATCAATGCTATAAACTTTATTTTCATTTCCGATAAGATTAACTGAAAATTCTCGATTGAGTCAATAAAACAATAGAACTTTATTACAACAATACTATCATTAAATGAGATTAAGAAACACATTTGCTGTGTTATTACTAGAAGGTAATTGTGATTTTTTTTGCACAACTTTATTGCTTAAATACTGCGGTTTAGATAACATATCTGAAGCTTATTTCATATTTATTTTCTTACTTTCTATAAGTTTTTCTAGTTTATAATTATTGTTAATTAAAGTAAAATTTCAAATATGATATAAATTTGATTCAATATCTTGACAAGTGGTTAAGCTAATTGAAAAGATCTTAATACTCTTAATCCTTTCATATTCTGGTAATAACTGGAAATAATAGGAATTACCAAGTGCTTCAAAATAATTAATTAACTGATTCAAATGGAAATAAATCATTTGTAAAGTACTTAATAGATTGTACTTAGCTTTCTTTCACAAAAATATATTTTTAATTCTATGATTCATAATTTTTAGGTAGAAAGTCATAAATATTAAAATAAATTACTTGTTATTTTGATAACAAGGAAGTTGATACTGTAGTTAAAGCCAAAAATACACAAAAAAGATTTTACATGAAAATTACTTTAATTTTATTATCGATAAAATTTGACAGTTCCGCATGATGAATTCAAATCATGAATAATAAATTAAATTAAAAACAAAACCGCGAAATTGCTTATTACTATTGTATCATTAATATTTCCAAAATTTCAACTATTTTTGGCTTATAAACATTCAATCATTGTTTAAAGCTTTAAAGTACACAAGCAACAAATTTATATCTCACCATTGAGATTATTTTTAGCAATGTCGCGGTGGACTTTAACAAATTTCTGTGACCATAAAAGAATATTGTAATACATCAATGTCACTGATTTGATTTTTGATGTGAACCTCTGATAATTGTAATAAAAGATAGGAAAAAAACACTTTAAACTTGAAAACATGTTGAAGTAGAAGCTTGTGTAGCCGCAATAGAAGTTTATCAACTCATTAATCTGCAATTTTTTATGAATTTTGATAACAAAATTCAAGTGAACTTTTTTTAGCTCTAAATCTTAATAGCTCATTTAATCAGTTCCTTTCGTGTTAATATCTTGAAAATTTAATACTTTACAACTAAATTTATCGATTAGATTTGTTTAAAAATATCTTTGAGTACATTCATTGGGCATTCAACTGCTTCATTTCTTGAATTGTTGCGTGATACACGAAAATTCTAACTAATCTTCTTACTAAATATTCCAGCTATTGTTTAAGCATTTACGTGATGTTATACATATTTTGTGCAATTTTTTACGCAAAGCACACAAAAAAACCCCGAAAATAAGAAAATTAAGCATGTTATTATCAAGGTTAATAGAATGTTAATCCAATTTTTTTGTCTGTAAATTTCTCAAGAATTTTCTTGGGAATCACAAAAGAATCAAGCTTCTGGAATTCCCATCGAGGTGAAGATGATGTGTAGGCCTAACTATGTTTTTAAAATTGTTTTCAGGTGTTTATGCATCTGTTAATACATATAGATAAATATCATGTGACTTTAAATAACAAAGTAAACAATTAAGGCTTGCTAGGTGGAGGATAATTGAATAAAATTAAAATTGGATTTTTTTTTGAGAAATATCTTTAAATTTACTAGGCTTTTCCTTTAGACATTCGGTACTTTTTGGTGTCAAATTTTTTAGAACCAAATATGTACCTCATACCCTTCACAAATGCGTCTCTGTAACGTTTTGCCATTAACAAAGCGACATGAAGGTGACTAAGCAACTACATTGTGCTGCTCGGTAGAGTATTCCCCATCAAATTTTACTTTAAGCCATATCAATTTTCAATATTGTAGGGATTAAGATAAACTACCAAAAGCTACTTCCACAAAGTTCAATTTCGCTTACATACAGCACAACAAACTGTCTAGCCTTGAAGCAAAGCCGGTATTATCCAATATTTAATAGACTACAAAACACCGGCAATAATTTTAGAAATAAAACCAAATTTTCGCGAAATAATTAACTTTTTTCCACCTAAATCACACGTTTTTGATACGAAATTCCAATTCCTCAATTATTTGATCTCGTTTTGATTCAGAATTTTAAAAAAACTTTCACTGATTATTTAATTTGTTTTTCCCACGTCAGAAGTAGTTCACTCTAGGGAATTATCTCACACAATTATGGGCTATTATGATAATTTTATTTATTTATGGATTGTTTCGAAAGCTGCACCAGATGCTGAGATTTTAAAAGTTCTAAGTATATAAATTACATAATTCAATTTTGTATGAAAATTCTCATTAGAATAGAAATCAAGTGTTTATGTCTATTGATTAAATTTTGATGAAAATCAAACTAGAACATTTAAATTCAAATTTGAATTACCACACCAGATGGGAAAATATTCATTAACAGTAAACAATATTTTGCATGATTGAACAACTAATTCTCGGTGGGAAATTGTTCTGCATCATCATTAATAAGCAGTTGAATGAATTTCGCCATTGAACTTGAATTTTATGAGAATTATTGGGCTTAAAATAAGGTTTGAGCTTCTCCGAGCATTACATCACAAAATTGGCACTCGTTTGGCTTTATTGAGTGATACAATGAATGATTTGGTATTTTTGAGTGACGAAAACTGTCTGTGATTATCATATGACTTGCCCGAGCAGCATATGATGTCAATTTTAATTGTGAGGATTGTCAAAGTGGAATTAAATGGTATAGGCACTTGTATGGAATACCCAAGTATGGAATCTTCTCTTATGGATTCCCCAAATAGCTAATAGTGACAACGTCAGTTAAAAGTATTAAAATTTTACATTCACGAATGACACATGATGAAAAAAGCTGTCATTTGGTTGCCTAAGGCACCCATGTGCTGCTCGGATTGAAGTTTTTTGAACAAAATTCTAGAAAATTCGCAACTTTATTGCTATAAAATCAGTTTGAGTTCCTTGATTAAATAGTAAATAATCAACACTCATAAATCTTCTTGCTTATCATTTCACCTTAACTACATATTTTACTTTTCATAATTTTCTTTGTTTAAACGACTGTATCTATAGACATTTTTCTCGCATCATGAGTAATGCAAATCACATTGAGTCATGCAATGTAAGAGTTTAAAATTGCATTAATTTTTTTGACAATGCACATTTTTTCATTCAACAGGTGGTGACGATGATTGAGGAAGTTAAAGTGCATTTTTTTCGGTTTTACATTTTCTGTGAATATTTTTGTAAATTGAGGAAGAAAAAAGTTTTTTCAGTGAATTTTCTCACTTATTTCTTTATGTCGCGATTGTAGGTTTGAGGTGTAATGAGAGGGGGAGGATATTGAGAGGATTGATGGATATTTAAAGATTTTTTTAATTTTTTTGTTGCAAAAATTCTACAAATGAGATTTAAAGTTTCAGTGAAAATTATTTGGCAACCAACAACATTCTCCCCTGAGTCGTGCACTGCTTTAATTTCATTTTAATTCTGCAATATATTTTTTTCAGACCTTGGACTTCAAAATGTTTGTTTGCGGCTCATTTTGAAATTGTTTATTATTAATTTGATGTAATTTATTTTTTCAAAAGTGACGGAAGCTAGCTTTTGGGTGTCTAATTTAATTGCTGGATTACTTTTTCGGTGCCATACGATTTATAAACTTCAAAATATTAAATTACAGTATCAGAATCTATCCAAAAAAAACTAATAACCCTCCTCAAAATAACACAAAAATTTTCCATCAAGTAACTCATACCTAACAATTTAGTAAACACCTTCAATTAGATTTTGTTTATCATAATCAGCTGACTACCGTCAGAAAATAGATGCAAATATACAGTTAGCAGTATGCAAGTAACAATGAAAATTTAAATTTTATTTTCGCACGTGAATCGGCTGAGTTGCAAGTTTCTAAATCGAGCAAACAAGAGAGAAGCTTGAGATTGAGAGACTGAGAGTTCAAAGTTACAGTGGATTTAGTTAAATATTTTGTAATTTTTTGAAGGAATTGCCATATTGTTTGTGGATATTTTTAGGGTTGTGACGAATTGCTTTAAGAAAAAAATTGGCAACAAGATTGTGATTTTTGGAGATATTTTTAAACGCTAGAGAAAATCTAAAACTTGAACCAGAACAATCATTAACTGCTTGACGATAGATATTGTGCAGGTCATTGGCTACCTGAGTCAGACAAATAAAATGTGTAGGCCAAGCTTACATTGAATACATAAAATTAAAAATAATTATATTGCTCAGCGCATTGGATCTAATTACAAAGCAAGTCTGTGAGCTTCATTTCCATGTGATCTCAAAAAGTATCAAGCAAATAATATCCAGCTCAGTTTAGAACTCAGTGTGCAATAGGTACCAAAGAACTCAATCACTACACCGAGCCACTAATTGAGCCCCTTCAGCTCACAGATACATAAAATTAGATTATTATTATTAGATTAGAATCTAAGAATATGTTAAATGTCAGGTATAGCTCTAATTTTGGACAATTCTTGAGAATTCGTATGACATTTGCATATTTGAAAAATAAAATTAAACATCTACAAAAATTTGACTTTCTCTTTTTAAAAAAATTTTTTTAAAATTTTTTTGTACGAATTAATAATTTAAAAACATCATTCAGGATATTGAATAAATTTGTAAGTTAATAAATTTTAAATGACAAAATTCATAAAATGCTTCCTTAATCAGTTAGAAATTTCTAAAAATAATATTTTAATTTAAATTTAAAAGAATCATTTTCAATGGGGTCGTTCTTAAATGATGTTTAATAAGTAGAGGGTCTTGAGCTATATGAAACTAGATACCTAAAATAATATTAAATGAAAATTATGTGACAGTTGGGGAAGAGTGTCCCAAATTCCCATTTTTACAGACGTCATTTATGATTAACCCCGAATTTGAGTTCCTTAAAATTTCACTCAAATTTCCTCATTCTTGATTTTTCAAATTATCGACAAATTCAGACACAAAGCACAGCGAATTCTAAAATCGTTTCTAATTTTACAATACTTTTCTGACACAGGCAATTTTTGATATGATGCCAACTTCTGTTGCTGAGCTGATCGAACAAGAGTCAAAAAAAACTAAGCAGCAAATTTCTTTCACGAGATAAAATCAGCTTTACCTTGAAATTATTTCAATTCTCAATTCATCTTCCATAATGCATGAATTTAATGTTAATTTTTAATACTCAATGGAATTTTATATCTTACCTGTAGTTTAATTATTGATCGAATAAATGATAACACAATTGAAATTTTATTTTGCAGCACAAAGTTTTCAATTCAACTTCCGATTCTCTTCACTTCCTTAAACAAAATGTCACTACCATTCACTTAATAGTGTGCACTTGCGGTTGAATGTCACTTGCGTCCGTCTCAGATATTTAAACACAAATGGCAAGGAATAGAAGAAGAAGTCTCACTCTCACTGATATTTTTTAATTTATTTCAATAATTTTTTATTTTTTCTTTTCTTTTCTCTTCTCAACCCCGAAACGATGTGTCTGCGACGAATTTTCAACTTAAAATGTTTCAATTTTAGAATGTTACTTATATAGAAAAAGGTACGTTTTTGTCTATCAGCTCAGCCGTGCGAGAAAGATACGTTCATGATACATTTGTGTGTTTACATCGTCATAATTAATAATATAATTGCGGGGCTTATTTGTCGCGTCACAATTAAAATACACAGCAGTGAAAGAATAAAAGAATAAAAAATTTATTATTATTTTTTATGTGAAAGCACACACCTTGGAAGCTTATTTGCCTCCTTTTAAGATTTACAGATCTATTTTGATGTGTGACGCACTAGCGATGAAAAAAAAATTCAAAATCAGACCACTTAAAGTTGACACAAACTTGTCTATTTCACGATTTACTAACTCTGATTTTTTGCTATTTTGTGGCTTAACAGACACGATTCTCGTTCGAAACTAAAATTGTATCTAATTATCATGTTTACGGCTTTATAGTCAATACAGACAGCGAGAAAAATGAAAAATTGAGCAAAATGGTGAAAAAAGAGAAAAAAGCTTCTCAGTTTTACCTTTGTACTACTTAAGGGAAGTGAATTTTGTTGAAAAGTAATCAATTGCTGTCGAAATATTTAGCGCATTTGATGAATTTCAATAATGAAAAAAATGAGCAAGTATATAAGAATTTTAAATTACTGAGAGAATTATAGATAATAATATAAAGTGCAGAGAGAAAATTTATAGAAAAAAATATATTGAGCAGTGATTTCTCTTAGTGGGAATGAACTTAGGCTGTAATGCAACTCTCGATCACTTTTGCACATGTTATCAAGCGTTCAATGGATTTATTTTTTCCTGTTTTGATTTTTTGAACTAGATTGAATCAATGTATTGATTACAACTTGCTAACGTAGAGTTGTTCAACTATGCAATCGGAAGTACTTCAGGGGTATATACATTGATGTTTCTAAAGGGGGTCCTGACCTCTCGAGGGAAGGACTGGAATTCTGTTCTAATATATTTTCGATTTTTTCATAAAAATTTGAATCTCAAGTTGGGGTCCGGAGGCCATTGGACCCCCTGGCTACGCTTCTGACTCAGTTGAATCAAATCTTTGTTTTTAGATCCAAAAGTTCATATTAAGTCAGACAGATTTGCATACTTTAATTAAAAGAAACATTCTATGTCCATATTAAGTATGCTACTTAAAGTGATTATTTAAATGATATAATAAAAAATAAATAAGTAGAGCAAATCAGCATCTCTAACCATAGAAAACCCCAATAGTAATAATAATAATTAAGACTGGAAATCACGTGAATTCTACAGAAACAAATGATCCATAGGAATTCATTGCATTTACAAACTCAAATAACTGTGGATATCCCCAGCTTATCCAACAAATCGTCAATGCCGGAAATACCACAGCTGCAAAATTACTGCAAATTGAGTATAATGGCAATGATTTCTACAATTTCATAAGTGATTGGCTCTTCTATTTAGCACATACTAAATCATTATTTATCTTTTTAGTTATAGGAATCCTCAATGATCAAAGTGCCTTAAATAATCATCTTCATTATCTAGTGTAAATAAGTCTGTGCTAAAAAGTTATTTAACACTCACAGGGTGGTATGATAATGACGTCAGCTGGAGTGGATGGAGGGTTTGGAGCTGTTTGACATTTAATAGCAGATGTAACAAGGTAAGGAGGATGGATCGTCTAAATCAGAGGTATATCCAGTGAGTTGGGACCCCCAAAAACTTCCTAACCCATAAAAAATTAATTTTTTAACAGACATCATTTGTTCACAACTCCATATTGAACTTGAGAAATTTCGTAAGTGAAACGCTTTTTTATGCATACTCATCAATTGTTGTCTAAAACTCTCACACAGTGCAAAAAAAATCATGTACGGTAGGAAATAGAAAACATTTCATTTTTTTCGGAATTTATTAGTTTATTTATATGCAAATAAGAGAATTAAATGTCACATGAGTGAAATGCTTATTTTTTCACAACTTTTTGTCTGTGCAAATTTTTTTTGTGGCATTGCTCATTTGAGTTTATGAACTTTTGGTCATTTTATGATGTCATTTTTCAGGTGAACAATTTTTTTGAGTGCGATAAGCCAAATTTATTTTAAGCTAACGATAATTTTTAATTTTATACATTCGTTGTATGAGTACTCAATTCTTTGATAAGTAGGTTAATCGAGATAAAGAGTTATTAATAGACATTCTTGTTCTTTTAAAAAGGATTATGTAGAGATTTAAAAATTAATTAGCAAACTTTTAATTTTTGAAATAATGGGAGGGCGATAGGAACTATTTAAAATACATTTTTAGCTCACTTTTTTCTCCTTTTTATATCCAAGAATTTTGTATCTAGGATTATTTTAGTTTGATTTTTAATTTATAAGGAGGTTTAATTTGAATTTTTAGTGGAAAAAAAGTGTCTTGACTTGGAAACCCCCCAAAAAAATTTAAAGAAAATTAAAGGGGTGTAATAAACTTCTTAAATAATAATAATAATAATAATGTAATAATAAGTCTTAAATAAACTTGTCTCGAACGGGAATCGAACTCACGCAATTACAATTTCTGATTGCATGCTCTTATCACTAAGTTATCGTGAGTTTCTAAGAAGTTTGACAGATTGTGTACTTAAATTTCTATCTGAACATGCGAATTCACTTGGAAACACCCAAAAAAAATTTATAGAAAATTAAAGGGGGTGTCAAAAATGTCTAAACTTCTACATGTTGAATTTAATTTATTGCCCACTAAATTTAGATCAATAATTCAGTGATAATTTCTACACTCTTAAATCCAAATCAAAGTCATCCCTAGTAAGTAGTCCATAAACCTTCGAGTACTATGCATTGAATGGTCATAAAAAAGCTTTTGAAAATCGCAGAATCATCGAGCGACGTAGAAATATAATCACAATGATTTTGAGTGGCAATAAAAATGTTAAATTAATGGATCACTTAAAGGAAATATTCGAGTGGTGTTAAAAATACTTTATGATTAGATAAATTAATTGGTATCACTTGATTTGGAGCTTTATTAATAGAAAATCAGTAATGTGAATTTCGCATGGTGATTGTGCAGTGGAAATAATTTGCCTTTGACTGCTCATGAGACACTCAAATTACTGTAATTGTGTCAAATAATTGAAAATTTATGTCATTTTAGTCATGATATTGGATTAAACTTGCCTATAAAGTTTTCGTGTAATTTTTCATTGTTCTCATTAGTCATGAAATTACAGGCATAAATAAATGTGTGATGGGTTTTACGGTAGAGTAGATTTATTCTAAAGATTAATTTTAAAGAAAATTTAAGTACTAAAAACTTAAAATCGAGTATAGATTAATCGAAAATAACTGTCAAGTTTTTTTTAAAAATAATGGTCAAGATTTTTTTGAAAAATAACGGTCATTTTTTTGAAAAAAAAGATCAAAAAATGAAAAATAACGGTTTAAAAACTTTACTATGTCCAAAAAAGGAGCCTGAAGCAGTTAATACTATAAAAGCAAAGAAAAATCATCTTTATTTTCACTCTTATCCGACAAACACATCTCTAATCTCATAACAGTACAGATTTGCTGTCATTGAATCTTGTTTTCCTTTATTTCCTGATGCAAAAATAATAATTCATTGAATTTCTATTGAGAATCAGATAACAGGAATATGAAAACCAACAAGATTTTCTCTCAATGTCGCCAATTAAGCTTCCCATCCTTGATATTTAAATTCATACAAAAAATAAGCAACAATAGCAGGTGAGAAAATAACAAAGATAAGCGTCATTTTATGATGTTTTATACAAACTTGCTAAAAAATATTGTCAAAAAAAAGACAAGATAAAATCAATATGTACATTGCACATTTCTAGACCTGAAATTCTAATTGACATAACCTAAAATCGCCATATATTTAAGGTTTGTCATCGTTTATGATGTGTGACCTGTCATAAATCTATCTAATGAAGCGTTGGTAATGTGTGAATTCTTCTGACGAGATTATTTACATAGACATAAAGCAATAAAAATTATTCTTTTTACAGCATTTCACGTGAATGTGATAAGCTATCGCACGTTATACCCCTTTTGTTGCTTACAAATAAGAGACGTAAACAATTCAATGAGAGAAAAAAAGGAAATAAAATGAGATAAAAGGATGGAAGCAAACAGCAACAATGATTTAATTATTTTATTTTTCTGGTCTTCGTAATGCTAACACAACAACTGATAAAAAAATATTAAGATTATGATGGTTTTAATAGTGTCTCTTGACATCATTGGCATTTATTGTCTGTGCATGATAAACCGCACGAAAAAAAAGTTGAAAACAAAATGAGTAATTATGTTTATAGCAAATGAGATGGAGAAAAACAATAAACAGACGTAAAGCAAACTCTTCTTAAATTGGAACTCTGACAAATAAATTTCTATTAAATTAACGGTTTTTTCAAATTCAAATTTTGTAACGGTCATTTTGTTTTTGAAATTTATTTACACTATACACTGATTTACTGAGGACATTTCAGACTATAACCTATAGATGAGAACATTATGTCTCGTCTAGACGATGCGTGGATTTCTTAACCTATTACTTTTTGTAGCTGAGTTAATCCTTGTGTCTAAAAGAGGCGCTTAACATCTTCACTTTTAATTATACCTTGGATGACCATCGTTTTTTTAAATCTTTAAAGTCATGAACATCTGATGACATTATTGGAAACGATAACCATTTAAAATTAAGATTGTTCTGATTGAAATTTAAGAGACATTAGCACTAGAGTGTCTTGATGGCATCACCAATATATCTATTTTACTGGTTATTTCCAATGCAAATGCAATAGTTGTCATTTCTTCATATTTATGGGTTTTTCATAAATTTCTATTGGAATTTCCTGAAATATTATCACTGCATGCATATTTTCTGATATTTTATACATTTAGCCTACCAACTCTCATTAAAAACAGGTTTCTTAACGACTAATTGAAAGTTTTTTTTTGCTAAATTTTTTAATCTTGTCTGCAAACAAAAAATCTCTCTGAAGTATTTATAATCTTGAGTCCAATTCGGATCCCATCAAAACCACTTTCAACCAATTTAATCTGTTACTTCTTCAATATCGTCGAGTAAAGACAGAATTTTCAAGATATTACTGGTTTAATTTTTATTATTTTTACTGGGAATCTCTCAGCTCATGAGCAAAGTCATGTGACTCGATCAGTACAATTATCCAACCTGAGTAAAAATTTATATTGTGCGTTGATGAGGTCGATGAATTTTTAATGGAACATTTACATCTTTAATATTAATGAGGAATGAGTATATATGTGGTCACTAATGACTTTTAAAAGCGCTTTTCTCTTGGTTGTTGCCAAAGGAGTATCCAAGGGGTGGGGTGGGTGTGAAACCTCTAGCAATTTTAAGATTTTTCTGTTAAGGGGGGTGACCAGTACCCCAATATTCCCTAGCTACGCGCCTGTTGCTCTATAATATTTTGCACCCCTAAAATAAGACGTACTGAATAGGTATCTGGTCACTGTCCTTTTACCTGTCTTGGTAGTTTAATGGATGAACGGACAGCCAAAAAAACAGACAAAATAATTAATTCTGAAAAAGCGCTCTAAAAATTCTGAAGAACTAATTAAGATTTTAAATATATTCTGTGACTTTAATGATTCTCGCTTTTTTTTGACTTCTAAAAATTGATTTCGATTCGAGTTCCAAGAATATTTTTTCACATGTTCATAATGATGAGTAGCTGAAAAATTCAGACGCTTACAAATAAGCGATTATTAACTTAGGTAATGATTTCATAACACAATAATATTCAATATCAGAGAAGTCACATGACTTGATGTAATAGGAAGGTACGAAAAAAAAGTTTTTATTTGCATGCCATTAAATTTCTACTAGGAAAGATTTTTACACGTGATTTGAGATTTATAAACAAACAGTATTGCTGATTAATAAAATGAAAGGTGAACCTGTTACTTCATAGAAATGTCATTGGCTTAAGATGGAATACGCAAAAGTGATGAAATCTGCCTTAAACTGGTTAGGATAATTTTCTAGACATTTGAGGAGCTGCATGACGTCAAATTCGTTGTTTTTTTTCTATTGGTTTGTAGGATGTGATGGTTGTTTGAATTTTTCAACAGCAGACAGCACGCCATTCTAACGTTTTACTGCTAACATGGCGACGTTACGTACGTCTGACAACTTTGTGGCACCACTTGGGTTTGGTTATGTCTCAACATGGAACTGGCGCCATATTTGATTTAGCTTAGCTACAAATTTAATTTTCACCAGTTTTCGAGTGAAATTTAAGTCAACTTAATAAATGAATTGATGGGAATTTTTAATAGTTTGAATTAGACACGCTTCATAAACTCATAATTATGGACGTGATTATTTGCATTTAAGACTTCATTGCAGTGTTTACCCAACTACATGACTAATAATCAGCTCAAAATATTTATTTTAAATAATTTCATCATGTCAGTTCAGTTTCCAGACGTATCAAAAGCATTTCCATGAAATATTGATGTAATAGATACAGATCAGATGTAATACATGCGTCATTATCAAATAATTGGGTGATGACACAAAAATAATGAATGCCACACGGAAATAAACATGACATTGATATTGAAATATTTATCATTTAATTTTTTTTATTATTATTTATTAAAAGCGTAAATGTTCTTTAATCATTGGCGGCTGTCGTGATGCTTGGAACACAGAGTCCACTGATATTATAAAATTTCCACTACGTTCATTCAGTTATCAAAAATAAAATTCTTTGATTATTTTGTGCATGCTTAAAATAGAATTAGAAAAGACTTATGCGACTTTTTTGACATCCATTTGATAGCGTGGTTCAGAATTATAGGCAATTCCTCTACACCTCAATCAATAGAATTAAAAAGTCATTTGGTAAATTGCTGTAAACTTTTTTCAATTAAAGTAATTCCGACCATAAAAATTTTTTTTGAAGAATCAAAGGAATTTAGGTTTTTTTGGTTTTTGTTTCTGTCGTTTTGTGATGAATGATAAGATTTCATCGGATATGAGGCCTGGATTGATAATTTTGAAAACTTTTTGCTTCTGTGTTAATTAATACTTTTTAATGTGATTATTTAGAATGGCCAAACTTATACCAATCGATCGTCCTACCCGTCCTACCCCTAAGACGTAGTTCTCAACAAAGTTGCATGATAAAAACAAGGTTGTAGGATCGGGAAAGTCCAACCATATCTAATCTAATTTTAAAGCTGTCAATAGATTTTAAACTATTTTGATTAAGATGCAAATAAATCGGCAATTAATATATCAAATTATCAATTTTATATTGTGTAATACTGCATAGAAATTTATTAAAAGCTAATTTTCCCGTTTATATAATTAAATTGTAATTTTTCATGTCTATTATGCTAAATTTAAGTAATAAATTTCAATTGCCTTATAAATATTCAATCCGCAGACTGAATTATTTATTTGCAGTTTTAAATAGTTCTCTCACGGTTTCCATTTCACGTGCTGGATTTTCATTTTCTCTGAATTTAAAAAAATATTATTATTTGAAGAAAGGGAAAATTGTAGAAAAATTAAGTTAAGACTTAGGTTAAGATAATTTTTCCGCACATATTCAAGTTATTTTAAATATCATACAGACGAACTAACATCAAAGCTAGAATTTATTTTTTAAAAATAACTTTTAAAATATATTTTCAAAAGTAACTGTCAAAAAATATTTAAAAATTAACGGTCACTTAATATTTGAATAAATAACGGTCACTAAATATTTGAATAAATAGCGACCAAAAAATATTTAAAAATTGCTCCAATCATATCTTATTTACGTCATAATATTTCCAGCACATTCAGCTATAATCACCTCATCTTGTTTTCCATAGTACATCCAATAAAACCTTTCCTGAAAAATAAAGCAATAAAAAATAATTTTATTGACAGTTTTTTTATTAAGTTTTAAAATCATCATAATAACAGCACAATATATCCTTTGAAAATCATCGTTAGTTCATATCTGTGTGTTTACTTTTTATTAAGCTTACTCTCACATTATAAAATTTCATTTTTTTAAATTTGGTCATTTTAACTCAAATTTCATTTTCGCTCATAATCCGAAAGATAAAATTATTTCTACATTTACGAGGAAAGGGTGACAAAAAAAGTTATGCATTTTTAAAAACAGAGTGACAAAAAATTAGTTATTCATTGCAGGGACAGGGTGACAAAAAATATACAAATATATTGAGAAAATTTACAGAGAATAAAAGTCTAAAAAGTTTAGATTCACGGAAATCACGGCAAGGCTGTGTGGATGGAAATAAAAGTTACTAGTTTATGGAAATATTCGTTATCAACATTGTAGCATATTAATGTGTGTATCCTCAATGCATGCAGGATTAAATCTATTGACAAATCTTTCTTAATCCTCAAGTGTCACATTCCTGAACAAATGGCTCATCGATTCCTTATTGTGGATTCTACGTATGGCTTCCGATAATAAAATTGAAATATCAACAGTTTTAATTTTGTGGCACTGCATTTTCTGAATTTCATGTGGAATCGTGTTGGTGACGACAACTTCGTCAATTGGCGAATCTTCAATTAAACGTGGAGCATCTGAACTCAATAGACCGTGTGTAGCTAAGACGTAAATTTTGTAAGCACCTCTTTCCTTTAAAACTTCAGCTGCCGATACAAATGATTGTACTTCATCGATTAAGTCGTCTACAATTACAGCAATACGTCCGCCAACGTCACCGACAACATCTGGATTGAGGGAATTATGAATTTAAATTAAGATTTAAGTTAAATTAAGTCAAATTAACTTACTTATCGGAGGCTTTTCCTTGGCGACCATGCTTGGGAATCCAGACGAAATATCACTCATTCTATTTTTTGGAACATTAGGCGGAGAATTACGTCCATCAATTTCATCAGTTTCAGCGTCTTTTTGTTCACCGTGAATAACAGCAATGCCCAATCTTAAACGTTCAGCATAAGACGTAGCCTTTTTAGCGGATCCAGGATTGCGTGCAACAATAACGGCATTTCTATAGTCAGGAATACATTCTTGAATGTATTGAAGCAAAAATGGAGATGCTCTCAAATTATCGACCGGGCAATCGAAGAAACCTTGAATTTCCTTTTGATGTAAATCCATTGTAATCACCTGTAAGCATGAATGTCAGTTACATGCAAGAAATAGTCAAAAAAATTCAACGTACATGAGTCAATCCAGCATTACACATCATTTTAGCAATTAACTTTGTGACAATTGATCCTCGTTTGCGCATCTTGCATTGTTTTGAGTAAGGAAGATAAGGTAAAACAGCAACAATTGATTTTGCACTGGATGTTTTGCTGAAATGAGCATAGAATGTAAGAACTCAATTAATATGATATTATGACGGTCAAGTTACCAAGCATATGCCATGATCAGCAATTCCATAACATTGTTGTTGCAGTCCCTGTAAACATGTGACGAGAATTAGTTAAATTCACTTGAATTTCATATTGCGACTTACTTTGTTCCTGTCTGAATGATGTAGCAATCCTTTCCTCTTACCGAATCTCCAATGTCAACCATTGTCTCACGATTTGATTTATGGAATACAGAACATCCGCCACTTTTGATGTTCAATCGGCTATACGGATCAGTAAATTTCAGGTTATTGATAATGTTACAATATGTTTTTTTATGCTCTTACCTGGCAATTAAATTCGCCAATTCTGGATGTGAGTTCCCGTGAAGGAGAACCATATCCGATGTCGATACACAATCCATGTAGTGATTTGATAGCGACTTGACTGGATGAAATCTAAAAAGTCCAATATTATTTTTTTGTGTTTTTTTTTATCGATCAAACTTTTTTATGCTACAAATTATGCTACAAATGAATTAAAATTCGACGAAATCACAATAGCAATAGTTTTTATGTGGGGAATCTAGTGATCAAGCAAACAGTTAGTGCATTTAGTGTCTAGAATAGGAAGAAATAAGTTTGTAAAGCAGATATAAACAAAAACAAAATTAATGCAAAACATTCAAAAATAATATTTTATCTTTTTTGCCAATTGTCACATTTTTTGCCTATGAAGCTTAGTTACTTGAACATTATGCGATAGTTGATGATGCCTTTGATGATTTAATGTAACTTTAAAACTGGCAAATATCGTAAAACTATTGTAATTTAATTAAATTATGACTTACTTGTTTCTATTTATCATTTCTGCTTTATCGATGCTGATGATTTTAGGATCAATGGACGTATTTTGAGATGGATTTCTAAATTGTTCTAGAATTTTTGTTTAATTTGATGTGAATTTGTTTGGAAACTTAATTTATTTAAAAGTTTCTAATGTTTACGCGTAAGACAAATAACTTTTTATTTAACTGGAATTATTGGAATTAAGTAAAATCCAATTACGTAATACGCTTTACGTACGTTTAAGAGTAACTATATTCATTGTAATCCATTTCTTTGGTTTTTGAGGAACTAAAACGTGTAAAAATACTTATTTTTGCTGTAGAACATGCATAGAGTTAATTAAAAAGATTGCAATCTTTAACGGTTTTAAAGTTTTTGAAAAAAAAATCAAATTTTTTGTGGCCGTTATGATTTGGAGGAAGAATCTGAGAAAATCCATGAATCCTTTATATAGTATGTAATTCTACTAAGTTAAATAAATCTACTGTTATTAGTTGACTTAACGGATTTCTGGCTTTATCAATCTTAAATAACATGGTTCAAAACATTTAGAATGAAATGGAATATATTTTTTGTCGCACGCAGTTTCAATTTAATAAAAACTTTCAATTAATTATATTTTTGAAACATGTTTTTTCATCGGTAGACTTTAATCCAGAGATCGAAGCCGGCTTAAAATCTTCTAATTTTTTTTCTTCGTATAATCTTACTGGCTATATTTATTACATTTTAAACTATTGGAAAAGAACAATAATGAATGTAGGATTACAAATACAAAAAGAAGTTTCCAATAAATTAGTTATTCAAGTCTAAATTTAACTTTCGACCAAAAATATTATACGATTTTAAGCCAAATCTTATACGATTTTAAGCCGGCTTCGATCTCTGCTTTAATCGAATATTTTAGAAAATGTCAGCCCACTGGAGTAGCACGTTTTTTAATTTTAATTTTTTTTAGAAAAAATGACGAACTATGATACCGTCAAAGGATACGAAAATTTTTTTAATCAAGTATATGGAGGACAAGCTTTTACTATTGTTTTGAATGAATATAAAAATACTACAGGTGATTGGGTCTTATACACAAATCCACTTTACAGTGAATTTGTATGGGATACCAAATTGAACTTTCTTCCATTACCTCAGTGTTCAGTTTATAATAAATTAGCAAATGGGGCCTACTATGCTTTTGTTCAACCATGTGGTCAACATGCGGATGTTATTTGTGAATTTATCTAAAAGTTCTCAAAAAGCTTATAATGTCATTTAGAATTCAAATAAAGAATTATGGAATTTTGCTATAAAAAATTTTTTCCACTACATCCATTACACAAAAATCCATAAATAAGACATTAAACATACCTCAAAGACATTTTTTAGATTTTTTCTCTTCTTCCTTAATTTTTATGCAAAGAATTAATTTTTAAAAACATGAAAGTAAATAGCTGCTGGCATAACATATAATAAGAATACAGGAACAAAAGAAAGCCATGATTGAGGTGTGGAAATTAAATGTCATTTTTAATTTCACGCTCCTTCCTTTATTGCTCTGTTTTTGACATTCCAATCTTTACTTCGCGATGTCCCTCATATTTTTTTCATTTCTTAAATTATTACCATCAACATTTCTTTTGAAAAATGTAAAACTTTTATCTCATTATTACCCATTTCATTATGAATCATCTCGGCACTCGACACAGACATGAAATGTACCGGTGTACATATTTTTCATCATCATTTGCAGCACAAGGAAAAAAAATTATTTTTATTTGTGTGATTGAAGGGAGACTGTGTTGTGAGGGTTGATGGCGAGAATTTTCACACTTCACAGGACGAAAGGAGATGACAAAAACAATAAAAAATTAGAATTTTTGTGTATTTGAGGGACATAAACGCATTTTCTGGATTTTTTTAATGATAAAAATTTTGAATCGAAATAACGGTCAAAAATAAATTTGAATCAATTTAACGGTCAAAATTCAAATTTTTAAAATTAACGGTCAAAAATTTTAAAAATAACGATTTTTATCCAGAATCCGTTAAATTGTTTAAAATCTAAATAGACAGACAAAATAAAGACAATCAAGGCTCTCTCCGTGAAAAATATCCACTCAAAAAAATTAAATAAAAGGAAGAAAAGAAGCAGAAAGGAGGACTAAAGTGCCATTTGTTTTTCTTTATCTCTCTTCTAAGGATTCATTTCTAATTAAACAAATTTTTTATCTAATTAAGATAATGATACAGAAAATGAGAATATGCACGCAAAACGGAAGAGAAGACCTGAAAAAAATTCAATTAGTGTCCCCCTTCGTGAAATTAAGTAGGTGAAAATCCAGGGTGGCTAATAATACGGGTTTCATTCTCATTCTTTAAATTTTTTTTCTCGCCTGTGTCTGCTTTTTTTTCGACACCAAATGGAAAGAAATTAAAGATGCTCAGAGATTATGCTGATAAGTTCCTTTTGTCTCTCTTTAATTCATTCTGAGTGACTTTTTTTCAATTGAATTTTAAGACATGAATTTAGATGCTTTTAAAGAAGGAATTTTGATTGATTTTTGATTAAATCAACAGATGTTTTTTTGGAAGTTTAGAGGGCACTGAAGGAATTGCTTTAAATTATTGAAAAGTGAAGATAGGAATTGATTTGAATGAAGTCAATTTCCTCAAAAATTTTATAGAAAAAAATCAAATTTTATTCAAATTTAAATTTTAAAATTTTTTTTAAAACATTTACATCTCCTCGTCCACGCATCCCGCTCATGCAGTTCCACTTTCATTTCTTCCATTCTACAAAAAAATTCGCTCATTTAATTTAATTTCACTTTAGAGAACCTGCCATGCACAGCAAACATTATTTTTCACCTCTCATTTCATCTGCGCTATTTTTCTAATATCCCAACACCCTCGCAGCCAATTTTCCTATTTACTTCCTTCCATACATTGTAGGAAGATGAAGGAAACAACGACGACGTCGACGAAGATGATGATGATGATGTAATTAAATTAAATTACACAATGTGTTAACGGCACGAAAAATTAAGAAAATAAAATGTAAATAAATTGTTGTCATGTTCACCTTATGCTGTAAATACACAAGAACGTGAAGTGAATATTAGCGATGAAAAGCATATGTGGAAGTAAAATTTAATTCCTTACGAATTACGCGGTGGCAATGAAAATTCTTATAAGGATGTGAAGGAATCGAGGAGGAACGGGTTGTGGAAGTAATTTGTGTGAAAATTAAATTTTAATTAGTTCTCACATGCACGAAGGAGGAAGGAAAAGTCAAATTGTGGCTTTTAAATGAGCCATTAATTAAGGCTGTAAGTGAGTCAATTTATTTAAGTCAACGTGATCACTTAAATTTAAACTAATCATTTACGTGACAAAGATGCTGAATAAATTTCTCACCTTTCTTCATCTCCTGGCTGAAAATTTAGGCACACAAATTTCATCATAAAGTCAAATGAATTGTACGTGACGTGAAAAAAAAAATTGGAAGGGATTTTTTTCGTAGCTCATAAATTCCCAATTTCTATTCAAAATGTAATTTGATTGCAGACAATTTTTCTTCTTTTTCGGGAAAGATTTTTTTATGGAGGGGATGCATAGGGGTTTGTTGGTATCATGTTTCAATCAGAGGAACTGCGAGATTTGGTATAGGATACTTGACTAAGGGGATTAGTGCTGGGACATTTTGATATTCGATACTGAATTTATGATTTCTGGAATTTTTATGATTTAATGAGGACAAAGATTATAATCTGTAAATCCACGATATTTCGACGTCATTCATTAATGACGTCACACAAAAAAAGAGATTTTAAGACCTCCTCCCTCCCTCTGTCACAAAATTTTCATATAAAAAATTTTCATTTGTATTGAAGTGCCACATAGCATCAGAGAGGGCTACTCCTTAGATATTGGACGTCATTTATGAACGTATGACCCCTTGACATACGTATTTAAAACATGCAGCAAGATTTATCTAAAATGATCCAAATTAACCAGATACATTACAAACTTACAAATGTCGTTAAACTTTACTTTTGAATATTTTTAAGCCAACTATTCAGTTATTGTACCTTTGAGCCACCATAATGTATAATGCGCTACTCTAAAGACAGACCTAAAGTAATCCTAAAATACGCACTAAACCTCCACCATCCCCTATAACCTCTCCAACTTCCTTACTCTTATCTCACGTGCAATTTTATTTCCCTTTCAGGTTTTTATTTCTATGTCTTCAGAAGGGGTGCGATGATGCGATTCTGATCTGAATATGTAATTGCAACTGACCATCAAAGCCTGCCTGAAAGATGCACACGTAAAAAAATATTCACGTAACACAGAATGAAAAATGTTTGCAATTTACGAAGTTGAATTTTTATTTTATTCTCCGAAAAATTGGAAATAAAATCACTGCAATATTGACTTCATAAATAATCACGGAGCAGTGAAAGTTTATTATGCATGGCTGCTAGCGTCATGAGAAGAAAATAAATGTGAATGTAAATATCTGTTTTCAGCATAAATTACAATTGTTTCTTTTGGCCTCAGCATTCCTTTCGTTCTCCTGTTTATGTTTCGCGTATAAATTCTTATGGGAGGGAGAGATACCACTGTGCAAATGTTTAAGAAACACCTGATCCACCTACCTTTTTAACAATATTTTTTTCTCGCATATTTTTATTTTATTTCATGCATTTATGGTGTGTATTTGATAATAAATTTGAAATTCTTTTTGCCCTCAGCAAACTTTGTTTTCGATTCTCATTTTATTTATTTTACAACGTCATAAACATAAGTTGTTAATAAAAATGTGTTTTTATATTTTATTTACTTTAATATTTATTTTTCAAGTAAATTCTTGAAAGACTTTGAATTGTGTTTGAGAAAATAAGTCTGTAATACTGTTGTAAATTGAATTTTAATAAATTTACTAATTTTTAGGGCTTTTTGGAGAGTTTGCGACATGATATAAGATAAAATTGAATTGCAACGGAAAAAAGAAATTCAAAAATAATGACGCAATAATAAGATGCGAAAATTTTTAGCGCAAAATCACTTTTTTCTTAAAAATTACCAATTATCAAACAATAAAAATCTTCAAATTACTACAGACACAAAGAACTCTTCACTTAAAAAAATCTTATTAAGACAATAAACTTAAGATATATCTCCAAGAAATAAAAAAAAAACACTTGCCAACCATGAAAAAATGTGTTTTTATATTTTATGTATTTAATATTTATTTTTCAAGTAAATTCCTGAAAGACTTTGTATTGTGTTTGAGAAAATAAGTTAGTAATACTGTTGTAAATTGAATTTTAATAAAATTATTAATTTTTGGGATTTTTGTAGAGTTTGAGATTGGATATGATGTAAAATTGAAATCTAATTGCAACGGAAAATAGAAATTCAAAAATAATGACGTAAAAAAGATGCGAAAATTTTTGCCGCAAAATCACAGTTTTCTTGAAAATTATCATTTTAATGTCAATAACCATTAAAATCTTCAGAAATACCACAGCCACAAAGAATCCTACACCTAAAAAATCTCATTAAAATAATAAACCAAAGAAACATTTTCAAGAAACCCAAAAAAACACTAGCCAACCATGACAAAAAAAATCTTGTTGGGAAAATCATTAAAAATTCATTAAACAAATTAAGTAATAAATTTCCATTGGAGGCTGCTAATATCCACACCGCTTCATGATAATTATGTGAAGTACTTTTCAATTTACCTTAATTGAATAAGGTTCGCATACAAAACTTCTCTTGCCTTCTATTCATAAAGCAGGAGCTGATGACCGTCTGTTTTTATGAAAATTACTTCAAATTTGCTCTCCCCAATATTAAAAAAAAGAATGTTAAGGTACAGGGAGAGAATCATTTACAATAAAAACGACTGACTCATTTTCCTTCTATTCATTAAACAGCAACAAAAAAAGTGTCAGCGATAAATAAAGCCATAAAAAGTTATGACGCCATGGAAGAAGGGAAAAAGAGAATCTGACTTGCTACCTTGCTATTCAATTAAGCAGTAGAGAAATATCTCTGGCGTCACTTAAGTGTTTTGATAACAAAAAAATATATCGAGAGAGGGTGAGTAGAAAAATATAAATAACTATTCAGAAGGGAATGACTCTTAGAATTCTTTACTCATTGCTCACCGTAGATGGTTCACGAATTCTGTAAAGTCATTCACCAGAGCAATGTCTTCATTTTTTATTGTTTGAAAGCGAAATGATTTGTTACTAAAAAATATAATTTTAAACTCTTAGTGTTTTCCTGTTATAGAATCCAATTTTGTGAAGGAACTCTGATTGTGGTCTGAATGGTCCTTGAGCGAAAGGTGGATTTCTATTGGTAGAGAAGTGGAAGAATCCTCTCAATAGATTGGCAGAATTAGTTGGTGAATTGAACCTGAAAATTATTGTTAATCATTAAAGTTTGTCATCAATTTAAGTCACATCCAACATACCAAAACCCACCGCCACTTGCGCAATTTTCACGTTGAGCTTGTGCTTCAGTTTGACAACGAATTGAGTGGAATCCATTGATATCGATTGACTCAACATAGAGTTCAACTGAACGGCTATGATCACATCCAGAGAACCAACATCCAGGTTGACTTGAACCACCATTAGGGAAGAAATCAGCATCACAAATTGCAGCACCAATGCCATCTCCGAAAAGACCTCCACCTGTATGAAGACATTCGACGTGTCTGAAAATTCAAAATGTTCATGCTTTTAAAATCAATTAAAGAGGAATGAATCTCTTACCTAGCATCTCCAGCATTTATTCTTCCATTTGGTTGACTAAAATAAATCAAGTATTATATTGAATTTTAATTCATGAGATGGTTAGCATGTCATACTTAACACTGAATGAACGTCCTGCAAAAAAAAATGCATTTTAATTTAAAACAAGGAAAATCAATTTTGAATTCTTAAAACTCACCAGATGGATCAAGTCCAATGATGGTATCAACCAATGCGTCAGTTCTTTTACCAGCAAGACCTGTGTGACAAAAATAATCATTGGAAATTCCCATTAAGCCCCTTATATTTTATACTAAAGCTTAATTAATAATTGAATATCTGCTTGTGATCTAGATAAGCAAGGAATTATCACCGGATTTGAAAAATGAGTGAAAAATTAATAACTTGACTGAATGATAAGGTAAAGACTTAAACAGGGGAAAACCCAAGGATGGCTTAAGCTGTTCTCCATAGCTTAATAGCTGTGAATAACTTCTACAGGTTTCCAGTAAAAAATCCCAAATTTTTTAATATTTTACAAAAGAAGCTCCTGGAAATGCCTAAATTCGACTTACCCGCAATGTGAGCTGTAGAAAAAAATAACAATGGGTAAAATAGCTCTAGAACTTATCAACAACAATCACAAACCTCCCATCGAGAATCCAATCATATGAACTTGATCGAAATTTATAAAGTTCATTGATCTCATCCAATTTAACTGTGATGACACAATAATTGAAACTGGTTCAGCACGAGCGGCTGCAGTTCCATGAGTCAAAGTACTTGAGCCTTCAGACCAGTCGACAAAGATGCTGTTTGATGAAAATTAAGATTCAACTTAATAGACTTTTTTTTGGATTATTATTGAAGCTTACACATTGAAGTCATAATATCTTAAGAGCTCAGCTGCAGTTGCGGTTGAAATGTCTGAACCTTCATAATCTCTCCATCCGTGAATCTAGGTTTAAAGAAATTTGTCAACAATTATTACGAAAAGAAGGAATTAACAGCAATTGGAGTATTTTAGATTAGATATAGTATTTTGTCTGCCATGCTTGATCTGACATTTCACTTGTATTTTAGACAAGACAGCATATTTACTTACCAGAATGCGTGTTGGCTTTGTTCGGTCATATTCACTAGCCAAAAGACTGTTTTCATTGCGGAACAAAATTCTCGTTGGATTATTAATATTTCTTCTTGTTTGTAGCATCAAATGTACATCACGATAAGCATCAAATGCCGTAGCTATTTAAATTTACACTTTTTATGAAATCAGACATAAAATAAAGAATTAAATAATTACCAAATCCACAAAAAGCAAGCAAAACTAAAATAAAGGTCTTCATTCTGAAAAGGTTGAATAAAAATTGAAAGCTAGAAAAATCGTTAATCTACTTTTATAGATCCTTCGGACCCATGATAATATATCGAATATTATTGATAAGATTTGATAACAAATTCCTATTGTTTTAAACGAATAAATAAGTAAAGAAGCTTCCTATGCTGTTAGATAGCTTTATCACATTTCAAAGTCTTAAGTCGCTGTTAATTAAATTTGACATGCTTAATTTGCTAGATAAAACTAGATTTTATTATGTTCTAAAAGGTCCTTGAGCAAATGGCTCATTTCTATTCGTAGCAAAATGGAACATGCCACGAAGTCTGTTGGCTGCATTTCTTGAATCACCAAACCATTGACCACCACCAGATGCACAATTCTCACGACTAGCTTGTAGTTCTGTCGAACATCTTATTGAATGGAATCCATTATTGATGATTGACTCAATATAGTAACTGACAGCACGAAGATGTGAACATGTATTTGTCAAACATCCTCTTTGTGATGAACCACCGTTAGGGAAGAAGTCAGTATCACAAATAGATGTTCCGATACCGAATCCCATCATACCACCATTTGTATGTAAGCACTCAACATATCTAAGGGATTGTTTAAGGATTTTCAAAGTTCTATGTTGATTTCATAATAATAAACCATACCTTGCGTCATTTGCATCAATTCTTCCATCAGGGCGTCTAAAAGATGAATAAAAATCTTGTTCATGAGTTTAAAATTACAAAACATTAAAGATAGGCTTACCTATCACTGAACAATGGTCCTGATGGATCTAACCCTCTAGAAATATGATCAAAAAGTTGATAACTGTGGAATATAATTCAAATATTATCAAACCTACATTATTGTGTTGATTTCACCTCCAGTATTTTTTCCAACAAAACCTTAGTGACAAAATTAAAATTTAAGAAAATATTTAATCAAGTAAGCTTTTAATGCTCACCAGCAATGTGTGCACCAAGTGAAAATCCAATGACGTGAACTTCATCAAAATTTACAAATCTATTGTCTCTCATCCAATTCAACTGAGAAGCGACAAAGACACCAACAGCTTCCACACGATTGGAAGCACCGACATAGTTAATTGTTCGAGAACCTTCACTCCAGTCCACGAAGATTCTGTTTGCAGAAAAATTTAAATTTTGAAATAGATTTAAATAATAGGTGAAAACAAACTCACATATTGAAGTCGTTATAGTTTAATAACTCTTCAGATGTTCCAACTGAAATATCACTGGTGTCATCCTCCCACCATCCGTGAACCTAAGATTTAAGGCAGGGTTTGAGATTAAAGACATCAACAAATGAATTTAAATTCATGAACTTTACCAGAACTCTTGTTGGTCTGAAAGGATCAAGTGGGCTGTTGCGGATATTATCTATGTTTCGAAATGCAAGTTGATATGGATTTCCACGATTTCTTCTGGTACTCAACAATAGACGGACATCACGATAAGCATCAAATGATGGTTCAATAACTTCATCTGCTGGCTTTGCAAGCACTAGAAATTTTTAATAAGTAAGAAATTGAATACTTAGGTCTGCAACACTAATAACTCTTTATTACCGCAGCACAAACAAAATGCGAGAATGATGAAAAGCTTCATTTTCAAAAACTAACTAAAAATTTTCAGGTATGTACGTCTACTTTTATATTTTTTTTTTGCTGTTATCAACTTTTGACCTAGACGTTTTAGAAAGATAACAAAGCTCATGTCATACTTATTTTACACCTGTGTTTTTAATACTATTTTGACAGTCTTATCACAACGAAACGAAAACAATGTGTTTAAGAGGATTAAGAGGGTATATAAGGTTCACACAGGCCAAAGTAATAACTAGTAATGCGTCCACGGGCTGCGGACGGAAGTGCATTTTCTTAAAACTACTGTGCACAGAAATCTAAACGTATAAAAAACTAGTAATGAAAAAGAAAACTAACGCATAAAACACTAACGCCCAGAATAATAAATACAAGTTTTTAAAAAGAATAACGGTCAAAAAATATTTTAAAAATAACGGTCAAAACATATTTGAAAAATAAAGGCCAAAAAATATTTAAAAATTAACGGTCAAAAATTATTTGAAAAATAACGGTCAAAAAATATTTGAAAAAATAACGGTCAAAAAGTATTTGAAAAATAACGGTCAAAAAGTATTTGAAAAAGTAACGGTCAAAAAATATTTGAAAAAATAACGGTCAAAAAGTTTTTGAAAAATAACGGTCAAAAAGTATTTGAAAAAATAACAGTCAAAAAATATTTGAAAAAATAACGGTCAAAAAATATTTGAAAAAATAACGGTAAAAAAATATTTGAAAAATAAAAATAATACCCCCCCTCCTCCCAGTTTTACCCCCCCCCCCCTCGTACCCCCTTGTTCAACTTCCCTTTTTCCCCCTTTAATTCACGCCAAGCAAGGTTTACGTAATGTAAATTTACATGACACGTATTTTTACGTAATGTAAGCTTTAATTAATTTAGCTTCGTGAAAAATTCGGAAAATGTCAGGAAAAATCTGAAAATGGAAAATTTTTTCATAACACATCATGAAATGTCAAAAAAGTGTAAAAAAGTACAAAAAAAAAGTTGCTCGGAGTGGGGCTCGAACCCTGGCCGGAAGATTGTAAGAAAAGTCACGTTTTTAAGGGCTACGTAAAAAATACGTACGTAAAACGTAAGTAATTTTTTCAAAAAAGTTAATTTAATTAACCTTCTACTGCACTGATCAAAAAAATCTCTCGTCATTCTTGCCTCTGACCTAGTCCACACATTTTAAGCAAAAAACCCCATCGAAAAAGCTTAAACTGGAGGCGGTGTGGAGCGGCAGACGGACGGACGGACGGACGGACGGACGGACGGACGGACGGACGGACTGACGGACGGACGGACAAAACGCGGACAATAGTGTCTTTTCCCTTTGGGAAAATGCACTAAAAATGATATCAAACTTGAACATTTTGATAAGATTGTAAAAGGTTAAGGAAGTTGGAATTTGAGCACAGAATCAACTTAATTAAATCATACTTTTAAAATTTTATTTTATTTTTTTTCCAAATATTTACAATTTTAAATTTATTATTGGAATGGACCTTGTGCAAATGGCTCATTTCTGTTGGTGGCAAAGTGGAAAATACCACGAAGATTATTTGCAGCATTTGATGTAGAAGCAAACCTATTTTAGAGTATGACAAATTATTTAATATTTCTTAAAAATAAATCAAGGTAAAATTCTCACCAGAATCCACCACCAGATGCACAATTCTCACGGCTAGCTTGTGTTTCTGACTGACATCTGATCGAGTGGAATCCATTGTTGATGATTGACTCAACATAGTATGTTACAGCCCGAAGATGTGAGCATGTGTTTGTCAAACATCCTCTTTGTGATGAACCACCATTAGGAAAGAAGTCAGCATCACAAATAGCAGCGCCTATACCTGCACCAATAAGTCCACCGTTTGTATGTAAACATTCGACGTATCTGGCATCATTTGCGTCAATTCTTCCATCTGGACGTCTGTTGATAAGCAATTTTAGAAATATCATTTTGGAATTAATTTAAAGTGAGCCTACCTTTCACTGAACAAAGGGCCTGCTGGATCTAATCCACTGGAAATTTTAAAAATTTAGTTTACTATGTTAAATGCTAAACATTTATTAAAAATTACATGATTGTGTCTAATTGACCTCCAGTATTTTTGCCGATAAAACCTAATTTAAAAAAATCGATAATAAATTGTCAAAAATAGCAAGCTTGTTATTGTTTAATCAACAACATTGATTCACTCACCAGCAATGTGTGCACCTGTCAAAATAAAATTTTTTTAATGCCAATTAAAAAAATATTAATTAATTAACTGTAAAATGCGATAAGATTAGATAAAGAGCACTAACCGAGAGAAAATCCAATGACGTGTATGCGATCAAAATTGATAAGGTTGTTTTCTCTCATCCAGTTCAATTGAGAGGCGACAAAGAAGCCTACGGTCTCAACTCGACCTGCAGCACCTGGGTAGTTGATTGTTTGTCCACCTTCGGACCAGTCGACGAAAATGCTGGAATTATTGGATTTTTCACAATTTAAATAAATGTTTGAGCTAGGAGCATTCTAGAAAATTCACTTGAAAAGTGTTTTAGTTTTAGAGAATAAAAAATTCTAGAAATTTTCAAAAAGTTGATTTTTTTTTGAATTTCACTTCCATAGCTTCAATAAACTTTCACTGAACCCTACTTACATATTGAAATCATAATAATTCAACAATTCCTCAGATGTTGCGACTGAAATATCACTGGTATCATCTTCCCACCAGCCGTGAACCTAAATAAATCCTCAGTTAATATTCTCTAAAAATTTCAAATTTTCTGATTTCTTTACCAAAACTCTTGTTGGCTTTGAATTATCAAATGGACTGTTACGAATGCTGTCTAAATTACGGAATGCAATTTGATATGGATTTCCACGATTTCTTCTGGTACTCAATAATAGACGGACATCACGGTAGGCATCAAATGATGGCTCAATTTCAGAAACTTCATTGGCTGGCTTTGCAATAACTAAATATATATTTTTTAAATTTTTTAAATCAGAAATACTTCAATTTAATTTTCAGTTTAAAGTACCGCAAGTCACAGCAAGTGCGAGGATGATCAAAGTTTTCATTTTGAAAAATCGACTAAGTTTTTGGGTTCGAGCAGTTCCGTTTTTATACCTAATCTTTATCAGTTCATTATTAAAAAGCAATTCGTGATAAGATTTTATTGTAATAGTTTACAAACACAATGGAAGTGAATAAGATTATATTTTGATTGATTGAAGCTTTAGTTTCTTTAAGTTTTGCAAATCTTATCTAAAAATTATAAACTTATTGATCTTTGGGTTCAAATTCTAGTTATTGGATTTAATAATGCTAAGCAAAACGTAAAAAAACAGTAGATAAAACACTTTGCGAATATCCAGGATGTCAGAAGCGCACATCATTAAATTAATACATGAAGGGGGTCATGAAGCTGGTGCGACTGGAATATCAACGTAGATTCAACATCATATTTTGTTAGAAATAAAAACTAACAATTTTTATTTCATGTCAATGACAAGATTTATTTCCATTGAAAAATTGTCTCACAAAAGGTTTTGCAAATTTATTACATGAAAGGACCTCGAGCGAATGGTGAATTTCTATTGGTAGAGAAATGGAAGATACCGCTAAGTCTGTTGCCTGCATTCCGTGGGTCAGCAAACCATTGTCCACCACCAGATGCACAATTTTCACGGCTAGCCTGCAATTCTGATTGGCATCTGATTGAATGGAAACCATTATCAATGATTGCTTCAATGTAGAAGTTGACAGCACGAAGATGTGAGCATGTATTTGTTAGACATCCATTTTGTGATGCACCACCGTTAGGGAAGAAATCAGCTTGACAGATGTGTGAGCCAAATCCAAGTCCAATAAGTCCACCATTTGTATGTAAGCACTCGACGTATCTAAATGAGAAATTGGAACATGATTTTGTTAATACAAGATAGAAAGTTATAAAGTACCTTGCATCACCAGCATCGATTCTTCCTCCTGGATTTCTTTAATAATAAATTTTTAAGAATTTATGAACTTTATTAAGATTATTGAAGTCATTAATGTTACCTTTCATTGAACAAAGGACCTGCTGGATCCAACCCACTGCAAAATTTATTATTTTGATTAAACCTGTTAATTTTTTAATATTTTTACTCACATAACTGTGTCCAATTCACTGTTTGTATTCTTTCCAATAAAACCTAAATAATAAAGAAATTTTTAATAATTTTCCCCCCGATATTGTGTGTCACGATATTGTAATTGAAGACTTTCATGGTAAGTATAATTAAATCATTAAACTAAGGCACAAACTCACCAGCAATGTGTGCACCTATCAAGAAAATAATAAATTAAATTGTTAATTAAAAAATCTCTTTTCAATTGGTTACGATAAGATAGGCTAAAAATACTTACCAAGTGAAAATCCAATGACATGTATGCGATCAAAGTTTATAAGGTTGTTTTCTCTCATCCAGTTCAATTGAGAACCAACAAAGAAGCCAACTGTCTCAGTTCTGCCAGCAGCTGCAATGTAGTTGATTGTTTGACCACCTTCGGACCAGTCGACGAAGATGCTGCATGAAAATTAGAATTTTTTTAGGATGTGTTTTAAGTATAAGGAAATTTTCACTTAAACTAACATCAGAGATCAACTTTAAAAATTCACAATGTCACTCACACATTAAAATCGTAATAATTCAATAATTCTTCAGATGTTCCAACTGAAATGTCACTAGTGTCATCTTCCCACCATCCATGAACCTGAATAAATCCTCAATTAAAATTCTCTACAAATTTTAAATTTTCTGATTTCCTTACTAAAATTCTTGTTGGTTTTGCTGCATCGAATGGACTGTTACGGATGCTGTCTAAATTACGGAATGCAATTTGATATGGATTTCCTCGATTTCTTCTGGTACTCAATAATAGACGGACATCACGATAGGCATCGAATGATGGCTCAATCTCAGAAATTTCATTGGCTGGCTTTGCGATAACTAAATAATTACAGAATTAGTTAAATTTGCTGCTTAAATAAAATAAATTCAAGTACCGCAAGCAGCTGCAAGAGCGAGAATGATGAAGAGCTTCATTTTACGAAAATCAACTAAGCTTGGGGTACGAGCAGTTCCTCTTTTATACTTACCTTTATCAGTTCATATTAAAAAGTAACGATAAGATTTGCAAAACTTTACAAATACAATGAAAGTGGATAAGATTATATTTTAATTGGATTAGTTTTAACAGTATCTTTAAGTTTTGCAAATCTTATCTAGAAATGATAAACTTATTGACTTTTGGGTTCAAATTCTATACATTAAATCCAGATATGTCTTGTAAAACGTAAATAACAGTAGATTTTTGACATCTATTGATGTTAGTTGCCTGAATGCGAATTCATTTGTATCGCTTAGACTTAAGCATACCTAGGCAAATGAATTTTTTTGTGCATTTTCACAGGCAATGCCTGTGATAGATTTTTGTGTTTGATAGGAAAATGATAGGCGACAACCATGTTTAGCAACACGGGATAAACTTCAAGCAAAAAAACAATTTTAATTTCTTTATTTGATTTTTTTGTATTTGATCAAAAATGTTTTACAAAAATTCTTGCAAGCTTATTACATGAAAGGACCTCGAGCAAATGGTTCATTTCTGTTGGTAGCGAAATGGAAGATGCCATTGAGTCTATTTGCTGCATTCCTTGGATCAGCAAACCATTGACCACCACCAGATGCACAGTTTTCACGACTAGCTTGCAATTCTGTTTGACATCTGATTGAATGGAAACCATTATCAATGATTGCTTCAATGTAGAAAGCAACAGCACGAAGATGTGAGCATGTATTTGTTAGACATCCATTTTGTGATGCACCACCGTTAGGGAAGAAATCAGCTTGACAGATAGCAGAACCGAAACCTGCACCAACAAGCCCTCCGTTTGTATGTAAGCACTCGACGTATCTAAATGAGAAATTGGATTATTGCGCACAATATAAGAAGTTAAATTGGAAAGTACCTTGCATCACCAGCATCGATTCTTCCTCCTGGATTTCTAATAATAATAAGATTTTTATAAAATTTGTTAGAAATATTTATGCAGCCTTGATTGTTACCTTTCATTGAACAAAGGACCTGCTGGATCTAATCCACTGCAAAATATAATTATCGTAAATTAGAGTCAACATAAATTTAATATTCACACTCACATAACTGTGTCTAATTGGCCATTAGTGTTCTTTCCAATGAATCCTAATTACAAGAACAATTTATTATTTTAATTAATAAAACGGAAATGACATTTACAAAACATTGCAGCAAAAAAAATAGTTTTGAGACCATATCGCAATATTGTGATACCCGCGAAAATTTGAGTACTTTCGTGGGACAAAAATAAAAAAAAAACTCACCAGCAATGTGTGCACCTATCAAGAAAATAATAAATAAAATTGTTAATAAAAAATCTCTTTTCAATTGTTTACGATAAGATAAGCTAAAAATACTTACCGAGTGAAAATCCAATGACGTGTATGCGATCAAAGTTTATAAGATTGTTATCTCTCATCCAGTTCAATTGAGAACCAACAAAGAATCCAACTGCCTCAGTTCTGCCAGCAGCTGCAATGTAGTTGATTGTTTGACCACCTTCGGACCAGTCAACGAAGATGCTGGATTAAAATTAGAATTTTTTTATACTTTTGAAGAAATTATTAATTTTAAACTTGAGTTTTAGATCACTTTAGACTTTGGTCTCATTACAGTCATTTGTGAGGATCTTTTATGGATATTTCAATTTTCTTATTTAAAAATTTGGTTTTTTAAACTATGTTTTTGCAGTAGCACTAAAGTCTTAATCAAGAATTTAAAAATAATTCACTCATGACACCAAAGGTCACTTTTGTGAAATAACTTTAAAAATCTAGTCACAATTGTCTTTTTTAGAGAGCAAAATATTACTAATTTACAAAAGTATCACTTTAAAAATTCACAATGTCACTCACATATTAAAATCATAGTAATTCAACAATTCCTCAGATGTTCCAACTGAAATGTCACTAGTGTCATCTTCCCACCATCCATGAACCTGAATAAATCCTCAATTAATTTTTTATAAGATTCAATTATATTTGTAATTGATTTTTTACCAACACTCTTGTTGGTTTTGATGCATCGAATGGACTGTTACGGATACTGTCTAAATTACGGAATGCAATTTGATATGGATTTCCACGATTTCTTCTTGTACTCAATAATAGACGGACATCACGATAGGCATCAAATGATGGCTCAATTTCAGAAACTTCATTGGCTGGCTTTGCGATAACTAAATAATTACAGAATGAGTTAAATTTGCTGCTTAAATAAAATAAATTCAAGTACCGCAAGCAGCAACAAGAGCGAGAATGATGAAGAGCTTCATTTTACGAAAATCAACTAAACGGTTTGATCTCTGTTATTCTCCTTTTATACTTACAGCTGCTTGTAAATTTATCAGTCTGTAATCAAGAACTTTCAAGTGCAAACTTACGCATGTATTAATGAAGGAGGTGATTATTGGTGAAAGAGTTTGGGCATCATTGAAGCTTCTTTTATATTTTCCTCACATGCATGATTTTATTACCTAAACAATCTTATCAAGAATTTTAAGTGATCAGCGTATATGATAAGAAGTCAAGTATTCTAACAATCGCAAAAGTTAATGATAAAATTCAGGTTAGTTGATTTTGGTATGTTGAAGTTGAATTTTGAGTTTCTATAAATCATTTTTAGAGTTTAATTGGGAAAAAATTTGGTTTTGTTGGGTATAAAAGATCAAAGTTTATTAAATGTGCTAAAAAAAGCTAAAGTCATGCGTCACTATAAATCAAAGGTATATCCATCCCTCATTCCTTCCCGCGTCCAAAAGGCACTTTGTCATTTGTGATGACATGATAAATACCCTTCAAACCTTTTCCTGGATTCTCATTATCAACCATAAAAGCACCAGGCTCATCTTCACAGTTTCCAAGTAAGGCATTCTCTTGAGAACTGCACAGCTTTCCATAAAATGAATTTGGTGTTTTTATTGCTTCTATAGAATACTGCAATGCTCGAAGGTGTGAGCATATAAAGTTATCATGATTGAACATATTTTTGCATCCTGGTTGAGCCATTCCTGTATTCATGAAAAAATCTGCTTGACAGATTGCTGAACGGATTCCTAGTGGAAATCCTGTGTGGATACATTCAACATATGATGCTGAATCTGGACTGATTCTTTTGCTTGGTTCATTGACATCGAATAGTGGACCTGGGAGAAGAAAATCAGTCAAAATAGCTGATTTTTGGGTTAAACTTTGTCATACCTGCTGGATCCAAACCTATAGACAATTTTAAGATTTAAAATGAAAGAAAAATAAAATTAGATTTAATCTCAAGTGAGTGACAGGACCCCCTTGCACTCTGGTTATGTCCCTGACTCAATGCTGACTCAACATACCATAAACTTTGTTCAATTTTCCATTCGTTACATATTTATGAATCAGTCCACATATATGAGCTCCCAAACTAAATCCAACACAGCAGACATTTGATGGACTTACTTCATATTTTGAATTTATGAAGTTAATGAATTCACCGATTGTTTTGGACACTTCATCAACTCTTGAACGTGCAAGACCGTAGTCAAGTGTTTTAGATCCCTTTCCCCAGTCCACAAAGAAGACATTCATGTCTACTTTCTCTAAGATTGTTCTATTTTAATGGAAAATAATGATTAAATTTAAAAATATTTTTAAAAAATTAAAAAAATTTAAAATTAAAAAAAATTTTAAAAAGCTTAAAAAAATTTAAAAATTAAAAAAAAAATATTTTAAAAAGCTTAAAAAAATTTAAAAATTAAAAAAAAATATTTTAAAAAGCTTAAAATTTTTTAAAATTTCAAGAAAATTTTAAAAGTCAATTTTTTTTAAAATTTCTTTCTAAAACATTTTAAAAATTAAAAAATTTCAAAAATTTAAAAATTTCAAAAATTAAAAATTTCAAAAATTAAAAATTTCAAAAATTCAAAAGTTTCAAAAATGTAAAAAAAAATTCAAAAAATAGAAAATAAATAAATTTCATTTCCACAATTTATTTCACAAATACCAAACCTAGTTCCTTACTTATCCAACAGCAAATGAATCGGCTTTTTACGATCCTCATTAAATCCATGAACATGAAAAAGTATTGGCTTAGATGGATCAAATGACGTTTTCTCCAGGCCTTCTTTTTGAGCCAAATTTATACTTTCTTCGTTAACAATTTCACGAAGTTGGTTCCTCAATAGAAAATAAACATCAGTCTCTGGCTCAAATTTTGCAGGCATAAAGCCCACACAAATTTTTGTGAGAAAAATTAGAATTAAAATTTTCTGAACTATTTTCATCATTTCTCATTGACATAAACTGATGAAATGGAACACTATTGCTGCTTGCTGACCTATTTAGATTAATTTTAATTGGAAAATGTCATGTAATATTTATCTTTAAATCAGGTTGTTGTATTTGTATCAGTTACGTTAATTTGCAAAATTTTGCACGTTTTAGAAATTAAATTCTGTATCGTGTGGTGTGCAATCGAAACTTTAATGGAAGTTCAAGGTGTCTTTTGACGTTTAGTTTTCAATTTTGAAAAATTTAAATGAATATTTCCTTAAAATTACTAAAAATTGTAAAAATTTCCTAAAATAACTTTTTAACAAGGTATTCTGAAAAATGGAACGAATTTTTTACTGGATGTCACCCTAGATGTCATTAAAGAATATAAAATAAATTTTTCTTTATCCTTAATTATTTTATTAATTTCTATCCACAAATCATATACAAAATTTACAAATCTTATTCAAATTCTAATTCGTACTGCCTTCAATATTGTCAATAATTTCTACATCCTGATTCAAAGCCTCTGCATTGACTGTATTTATCTGATAAATTCCACTTGGAGATATTTCTTCCAATAAAATCTCAATTGGATCTAAAGAACATCCAGTAGCAATTTCAGCAATATTATTGCATGGAACAACGACGTAATTATTTTGACCAGACAGTAAACGTGAAAATATTATCACTGATCTATAATGTGAACAATTAGCATCTGTGGCTACTGTGCATTCTGGTTGCGTTTTTCCATTATTAAGGTAATAGTCAATGTCACCAATACGGGCATTCATTCCTAATCGACCTCCATTTGAGTGAAAAATTTCAACAAGTTGTGCATCACCTGCACTGATTCGACTACCAGACATGTTTTCATTGAATAATGGAAGCGATGGATCTAAGCCAATAATTCGATTGACTCTTCCTCTGATTGAGTTTTTGCCTGCAAATCCAGCGATGTGAGCACCTGATATATTGAAAAATAATTAATGAAGCTTAAAAAATATGTTATCCACCATACCAAGGTCATATCCAACAATGTGAAGAGTGCTGTATTTAGGATTGAGAAATGTGATGAATTTTGACACAGCAATGCCAAGTGTTCCAACTTTATATCGTGCAAATTGATAATATGAAGTGATAAAATTACTCCAATCAACAATGATGACGTTGAAGTCTCCTCGGGTAAGATAACCATTCTTTAAGTCACGAGCAAATGCTGATCGTCCATTTTGGTTTGATCCGTGAATGACAATTCTGAATGTTTTGAGGAATAAGAAGAAATATTATTAATTTTCCTGCTAGAGGTTTAGAAAGGTTTGGGATTAAAAATTTGACATCCGTTTTATGAGATTTGGTGCTTTGGTTAGGAATGTGGGATGTTCGACCCCATGTCGTGCTACTATCCGTTCCAAAATGTCCAAACTACTTACCTAGTAGGTTTTGTATTGTCAAAGTTACTGCTACTAATTGAATATAAATTTCCATAGACCAACTGTTGACCAATAACCATATTTTTACGAGTATAGACTGTATAAGTTATTCCACCTCCCAAAATTCCCCAAAATAATGAATTCACAGAATTTAAAGTAAGAATTAATAAAAATAATTGAATTTTCTTCATATTTTTCACAAACAATTTTACTTTACAATGTACTCTAAATGGATTTTAAATAAATTATGAAGCATAAAGCATTGCATTGCTGCTATTTTATCCAATTTATTTCATGATATTTTGCTGTAAAATAATATGATGAACTTGAACTATATATTCTTCATTGGACGATGCTAAACTTTTGATAAATAATTTCATGATGCTATGTCACATCATACGAGACAAACAGCAATAAAATATAATTCAATGACAAGTGATCGAAGAGATAAACAAATTTGTTTTGATATAAATTTTTTTTATTTTAAAGATTTACAAAGAAATTAAACTATAACCTTATTATCCGTTAAAACTTGTTGTATTCCAGTATGTTCATTAAACCATTCCGAAGGAATAAATCCACATCCCCTAAAAAAGATTATTTTAATAAAATATTTCTAATATAAATTTTAAATACTTTACTTTCCATCCAATTCTTCCACTGATTGACAATTGTATGTTCGGAAGTTTCTTCCACGAACTTGATCGACATATAACTTCCATGCTAGTTCATGTGAGCATAAATCAGTTGAGCACTGAGTATTTTGTGACTTTCCATCATCTGTTTGAAATGAATTGTGAGGAATAAAGTCAAATTTATGAAAAAATTAGGGATACGTCACAAGTGACGTCGATATTTGCAAACTACCTCAATTACTTACTGATATACTTGTCGTTATCAACAAGATGCTCCATCATGCCGTATTTTCCGCCATTTGAGTGATAAACCTAATGAATATTTGAAAAAATTATTACTACACCTATAAATATTAATACTCATCTTACTTCAACATGTCTTGCATCTCCTTTAGCAAGACGGGTACTTGGATCTTTTGGATCGAAATCTCGCTTTGTGGGATCAAGTCCAGTAATTTTGTCAATTTTGTCTGTTTTCACGTTCTTTCCGGCAAGCCCTAAAATATTAAAGTTGATCCTTAGTTCAATTAAATTAACAAAATCTCCGAACCTGCAATATGAGCTCCCATATCAAATCCAATAACATGAATGTAACCTTCATCAAGCTTCAACCAATCAATAAATTCTGCAATGGATTTTCCAATCTTCGGAGCATTTTTAGCTGCGGAATCGTAATTTGAACCAGCAGCCTTTGACCAATCAACAACAACCACATTGTAGTCGTCGTGAGCTAATAAAGCATTTTTAAGATCTCGATTAAAATTTGATCGACCATCTTGACCGTAACCGTGGATTATCATTCTGTAATAATAATAAATTTAATTTTTTTGTAGGAATATTGTCTAGCTCAAGTACATAGTGTAAGTAATGTCTTGGGCAGGGGTGTAGGCAGAAACTTTTCGAGGGAAATGTTATTATTTTTTTTACAAAGAAGCTAAAATTTAGGGGTGTTTTGGGTTTTTTCTCGAAAAACCCTAGCACATTAAAGAATATTTCCGTCAAGAGGGTGTTTTGACCCCCAAAACATCCTGCTGTCTACACTCTTGATTGTGAGCATTGGATGAATCCTTATCATATCAACAACACTCTGTGTAATGGTTGAGTGTGGTGAGAATTGAACCCACATCCTCACCAAATAGAGGGTTAAAGATTTTTGGACTGTTGCCTAACCACTCAGTCATAGAGGTTACCTTTCGCTTTGACAGATTCATCTTCATATAATCCAATATCACAAATTTGAATTTCAACTCACTTATTTTTCTTAGCAGAATTTAAATTGCTTGCACTGATTGAAGCTGCATTTTTATAAACCAATGGTTGTCCATTAATTTTATTTTGTCTCGTGTATAACTGATAAGACACCATTGCATTTGCTTCATGAAACAAAATTAGAAGCATTAATCCACAGCACCAAAATTTCATTTTAGAATGGATGATGACTTTGAATCAGCCAGAACATTAATTATTTTTAAACTTTTCACTAAATTCAATTCAAAACTAGACAAGGAAGTGAGCGTTTACTGGAAACTTTCTCCCCTAAAATACTGAAATTTCGTCATGATAGGAAAGTAATAAACACAAAAAAGGCAGATTCATGTTGTAAATAAATAATATCAAAAAACTTTTGTTCACTTTTATTCATTGAAAAACCAGGAAATATAAAAAAGTTAATAGAAAAATTGTAACACGAATTAGCGAGACATAGCAAAAGTAAGGCACAAAATGATGAGCATAGTTATGGTGAAGAACCTTTATTATTGTCATTATTACTAGTAGTATTGTTGTTGTTTTCATGATGATTGAAGTTATTCGGATAAATCTGACAGTCGGCAGGTATTGGAACTCCATCTTCAGCTGGTAAATAGTCTTTCCAGCTTCTGAAGAGATATCTCGTGAATTTTTTCAATTGTCTAAATTTACAGTACGTTGCACCCTCGGCTGATTCAAGTTGCTGTGTCTGAATGAGAAATCCTTTTTCCTTAAATGTCTTTTCCAGTTTCGCACGTTGTGTTGTGCGATTTGATGACTTTTTCTTCCTGTGTAGTCTTTCACTTTCAGATTTTTCAATTTCTTGAGGTGGAAAAAAGTTTGGATCATAAATTTTCGGTGACTCAGCAAGTTCTGGACTCTGAAGATTTAGTAGCTTAGCATTTAAGTCACTAGAAATTGGAGTTAAAAGTTCAATAGGAATTTTCTCACTTTCAGCATTAAGAAATGCATTTGTGGTTGATGAGGATAGTAAGCTGCTCTGCATTAAACTCTCACGTGGAAAAAATTCATAACCTCGCATGTTTTTATCTCCCGTTCCTGAATAGTATCGAAAATTTCCACCAGAATCCACTGAGAGAATTTTCTTCTCTTGTAGACTTGGCTTAGCACCGCCAGTAAATTTAAACTTACAAATGCTGACCTCATTTGTGGGACTTGTTGGATTGTCACTTTGTACTGGAGGTATGAAAATAGCTGATCGTTTACGTTTCTGGCTTTGATTGGTTGAATGAGCTTCCTTACTTGAGTCTAGTGTCGTGTTCTTAAGCATTTCTGACAGCACTGGTGGACTACTCATCCCTTCCTCACTTTTTATCTCAAAATCATGAACTTTCATGTCTATTGAACTCGGTGATAAATTTTGATCCCACAATGTCGATGATTCTTGATTCATCATTGATGATAATGACGATGAAGAGGATGATGCTGATGAGTCATGTTTAAGCTTGTTATTCATCATTTTTTGATAATAAAATGCCATCGGATGAATAAAAATGCCTGCATTTGGCCAGTACACATAACCAGGACTGACGGGAGTTGACGTTGAACTTGATGAGGCTGGTGGCGGGGATTTTGTGTTCGGTAAGTCGCTCGATATATCATGTGATGGAATTGCAGATGAAAATTCTAAATCAATGCTGTTATGTTCACATGGATCAAGAACTGGTTTGAAGACACTGGGCCGTGGCATGGCAAAGTCATTGCTCTCATTATCGTCACTAATTAATATCGATAAATCTTCCTTCTTTTCTCTCATGCATAAATTCAGTGGCTCATTCTGTGATGTTTTCGTTTCCTTAACATTTTTTACTACCGTCGATTTTTTTACAGCAACTGAACTTTTCTTCTTAATTGTTGTCTTTTCACTCGATTTCTTCTCATTTGTCGATGTCGTAATTGTTGAGTTGGTCGGATTACTTCCAGGAATCACTGTACCATAATTCTTATAAATCAAATGACAAATGTCAGCTTTCTTTGGTTTACGTCCTCTTCTCGGCTTCATATTTTCCAATGTCATTTCACCCATGTACGGCAAGTCGCTTAGACTTTGTGTCTTTGCCGGTGTCGATGTCAACTCAATTGGAATTGTTCGTGTCTTTGGCACTGACTTTGTTTCCTTTGTTTGCATTTCTAAAACATTTTGTAACCAATTTATGATGCTTTCGTTATTTTTCTTCAAGTCTTCAGTTTTGGCTTTTTCGAATGGCACAGCAACAGGTGGTTTCGGCATTTGCGGCGTCGATGTTTTTGTGTGAGTCTTTTTCATCACACTTTGCGGCTGCTGTTGTTGTTGTTGTGGATGATGAGTCTGCTTTTGTCGTAAATTTTCATTCAGCTGTTGCTGCTGCTGTTGTGACTCATAATGATTTAAATATTCGGGCGGAAGTGCTTGATGATGAAATCTAAGTTTTAGAGGACCTTTTCGTCGTGTTCGTGTCGTTACTCTTTTCACGTGCGTTGTGATTTCTGTACTTTCCATTTTTCTACTCTTCGTTGTATTATTCATGTTATCGAATAAGGTTGACGTTGTCTCGGTGCATGTAGAATCTCTCCGTAGTAGCTCATTATCGACTTGATCACATCCGTTATTTACACTGGAGATCAAGGGATCATCGGAGGTTCTTCTAAAATAAAATGAGAATTTTTTTATTGATTAGTTAAGGTTTTTGAATATTTGAAGAGGAGGGAGGAATATATCTCATATTTAGGACATGCTTGAAGGAATGGAAAGGATGCAGTCCCAAAATAGAATAAAAATTCATCAAAAAAATATTTCCTTACAAAAAATTAGTTCCATAATTAAACGACCACTTGTTGATATCGGGTGAATCTTCTAGTTTAATTTTAGTCGTATTTTTATTGAATATTGATGATGTCGATGACTCTAGGTCAATTGAATCTCGTGAGTTAGATGCTGCCGTCTTTTCTGCATAACAATTATTAACATTTAAAAAACCAAAGTCTTCCTGCATCGTATTTCCAACTAGAAAAAAGGAGAAAAGAAAATGAAACATGAAGCCATTGAGACGAGGAAAAATAATATTTGGATAAAAAAATTATTTTATTTATAAAAATAGAAAAACCCGCTAAAATGTGTAAAAAAACACGCAAAGAGAGCGTAAAAAAATTCTCTCACAAAAGTCAATGATGTAACAGCCACAACCACTGCACAGTCATTCATTCGAGCGAGACATGAGAGGTTGGAATTGTGAGCATTAAGGGAGAATGACATTTTACCTGCAAATAGTTCTGGTAACATTATCCGTTCCCTTTTAAAGAATGATTTTTTTACACGACAGATTTCACGAAGTCAAGTCTGTGTGTGGGAAATTTTTTATAGCTGACACACTTTCTCACTTGTTGCGAATTTCAATCTTATTTATTTCCGCACTTTTCTTCTCTTTACTCTCTATTTTCCTTATTTTCTATTTTTTCATTCCTTTTATGGACATTTTCATTGTTATTAAATTACAAATTTTTTAATTCCTTTTCTTTATTAATTACACGATCACTTCCGATCTCATCTCATTCTCATTCATTTAATTAATTAACTCCTAATTTAAACTATCTTTAATAAATTAATAATATTTTGATAAGACACTTGATCGCTTAAATGCCTCTTTCACGTTCCCCTTCAAATACTAAACTAAGGAAAAATTGTGAAAATCATTTTTTTTTTCTTATTTTCATCAAGAAAAAAAAGTCTGTGAGAGGAAATTTTTTTTATTTTTCAGTAACACAGAAAATTTTGGGAAATTTTACATGCGATTGTGAGGAAGGCGCTGCTGGTCTGCTTTTATAGATAAGAGCTTATTTTATAAATATTATTTATCTACATAAGTTCTATCTTAGTTATCCTAGGAGCCACAGCCTTACACAGGACTTTCTCCAAGAATTAAGGAGATTCATTTGTAAGGACTATGTCGTTGGAATTATTTCTTAAAAATGTATGCTTATCCGCTGAAATAAGCCCCATTGACATAGACTCTTAAATACTTTATTAATTTTCTCGTCATGCTTGAAGAGCGAATGTTCCAGTTTTTAATACTATTTAAGTTGGATCTGAATTTTCCGTACTTTGAATGCTTGCCAGAATTTTTAAGTGATAAAAAAATTGCAAAAAATGTCTTAATCTAAAAAAATGGGTTCATTTAACACAAAATCCACATGATGACGTGCCTAACTCACTTTTTTAATTGTGTTGTTCATAAATATTAAGATATATGACACTAAAAACCTTTTGAGACTATCTAGGTAGATACTCTATATGAATACCTCACAAACAGACAAACTGCCATCCCAACACCCCTGAAACTTCCGTCAATGAAAAGAAAGAAACAAAATTTTTCTTAATAAGATTTTACACTCGCATGTATACATGTTTTATTGGCTAAAAATAACTAGGAAAGAAATCTTCGTCGCTTTACACACATTTCGCTTGAGATCTCTGACCATAGTAGCGAGTTTTTTAGCATTTTGTGGGCATGCCGGGGTTAAGTGAGTAAAGGAAAAATAAGAATAATGAGCGAGAGAGTTATCGAAAGTGAAATAGTAAGAAATGCGCGCGACTAATGCCTATTTGATGAAGAAAAAGTAAATTCCTTGATCATCATCATCATCACGTTGCTCAATACTCAAAAGGTTTTTCGGCTAGACGTTTTACGTGAGGTCAAATTTCTATAATTTTTTGGGGTGGTTCGATACTGTGTATTGATTGAATTAATTTTGTGATTTTTGGTGGCACTAATAGCTGATTATTGTGTTAATCTAAGATATTATTGACAGGTGTAGCTAATGCCTCTAAAAATTAATATCAAATGCCATAATTTTTCTCAAAATATTCGATCTAATTTTGCATCTCATTCCTTACTATAAAATTAATCCAAATTAGCATAAATAATCACTTACTCGTCATACTTTATTGACTTAGACATCCATACACAGCTATCTTTTTTTCAATCACGATCTTTTTTTGGATTATCTTCTAAATTATTACATTTTAAGCTGTCAATTTTGTGCTGAATATAAAATTATCGGATTTAAAAATACTATAATTTTCAACATCTATCTTTATTATCTTTCATAGCCTGATGAAATAGCAGCGAAAACAATGCAATTATACCAACTTAGTAGCTAATAATGTAACTTGAAACCGTCCATATTGATCGAAAAGTAATCAATTTTTATGGCTCATTTTCCCACGCTAAAAAGTGCAAATTACGATAATTATTTAATTTACTGCAATTTTTTCAATATTTTATGGAATAAAAAGTAAGTCAGTAGCATAAAACTGCAAAGGAGGTGGAGATAAATAATAATGAGACTTTCTTTAGGTGGTGAATTAAATTGTAGACATATTGGAATCAAAACAATCTTAATTGAATGATTATTATGTGGGTAATGTAGGAGATAGTTGGGTAAGATGATGGTCATTTGGATAGTGGAAGTCTCTAAGAATGGTTAAAAGTTTTTTTTCTAAGGCAGTCAGTGGTGTAGTAAGGATAATAGTCCCATAAGTGGTGAGAAATAATTAAAAGTAAACTTATTACAGGGGACGTAAATTTGTGTACCATAAGACTCTTGGCCTTGCTCCGCCACTGAAAACAGTCATAAAATTTGGCGTCCTTTAAAATAATTTTGCACACTTTTCACTGAATATTGACTTTTAGTTTGTCTGTAGTCTACGAAGTCAGGTCATCTGGTACGACTCGAAAAAGCAACAACTCATGCTCAGCATGCTGATAGATTTTTGATGCCCGTGATAAAATCTGCACCCCATTATGAGAAATGTTCAAGGCTGTAGCCTTAAATACCCTTTTCCATGCTTCTACACTGATCATGCTGTTGAATTTCGAACCTATGCTTGCTGATATATTGCAATACTCAGTTATCAAGACACTAGACCTGCCACTTAAGCTCAACAAAAATAAATAAAAATTCAACTTAAAAAAGTCAGCCAATTTTCCTTCTGCAGCATTCTCAAAGCTGCAATCAGCCCATGCATCTGCAAGCGTTTCGAGGTACTTGTATAAACATCAAGTGGTCCAATTTTTCTGCCTCAAAAACATTTGTCTCTCAATAGCGCAAAAAAAATGCTCAACGTTATGCCAATATATGTAGATGATGAGTAAAAGTGGCATCTAAAAATACGAACAAAAAAAAACAAGAAACAAGCTCGTATTTTATGAAAATAAAAAAAAATTACTCTAAGATGAAAATTGTGTGTACATGAATGAAAGAAAAGCAAAAGTAAAGAAATATGAAAAATATCTCCTCACATTTCCTTAACTACACAAAAATCATCATGATCGAGTCTCACTCTCGTGAGAAACAGAAATTTTCAATAACTTTTCATCTTCTTTGTTCTCATGGAAAATTGCCAAATATGTTCAACGTCGAGAGCGCCGGAACTATAAATACGTTAAGTGAAAATTTTCCACCATAAATGGTAAAAAGCTGCTCAAAATTTCATTCCCAGTCAAATCGACAGGTCTGAAATTCTTTTTATAGACATTATATGTGTGGCTTGTTTTACTCTAAATTTAAAGCATGTTTGAATTATTGCAGCTGCTTAAGCTGTCGTTTTGGTGATATTTCGAGGAGTTTTCATAATATGAACATGCCACTTGACTACTTTGTAGTGGCTTGTGTCTCTTGGATTATCAGATTGAAAAGGCTTTATGACAGTCATGAAGTGCAATAAAATTACATCCATTCAACAATATTTCTGTAATTTATTATGTCTTTTATTTGCACAATAAGTAATGACCTCTTAAGTCCCATCCCATAGACCACACAATGTGCGAATTAAAAATCAGAGAAAGTGCGATTCCGAAGCCTCTTAATAAGGAAGTTCCACATACATTTCCTCATTAGACATCACTCATCAGTGCGAGATGATTACAGCATGTGAGTGCAATAAACGTGGACATGAAAATTATTTTGCATCTTCTGCAGTCCCACAACAAAGTCCATTCGACTGTATTTCATCGCATATGGAAATCAAATTACTTTGTCTAATATGAAACATGAAGAACACATGTGAATTTTGAAGAATCCAAACACACACAATTACAGACCATCCACAGACATGCGCAGTGTGAAGCAGGGTCAGAAAATGAACAGAATTTATTCATTCACAATCGTACACAAATGATGCCAATCTCTGCATTTTATGTTATCAACATATGGATGGATGTGACTGTATTAGTGACTTCTTCTATTCCTACACGCCTCACATCCACAATCAAAGTTTTTGTTTATTCTGAATAAATTTTTTTGTATTTTATAATGTTTCATAGTCACGTATATATTTGATTCTGTTTCGGGTCGGATTTTAATTCTTATTTGAAAAAATTTCAGTCTTGTGCCATCATTGACAGATTTAAATTAATCTGAGTGAGATAATTAGGTCGTGTACTGTCAAGTGAAGTCAATGTTTAAGTTATAAAAGTGAAATTTTAGTCATGAAGTCAATTGTCGGCAATTGTACATTGTGGTACACTTTTCTGTACCTTTTTAACCATTGTGAGAGTATTAGTGGTGATGGTGAGTTAATTAGTGCACATTTGTGCAGTATTTTGATGGCTTAAGCTATGCCGATGTGTCTAGAATTGAAGAAATATGATCCGGAAAGCTACGTCAGCATTTCAATCAATTTAAATTACTTTCATTGCTTAATGCATGAGTTTAAAGTTTACGAATGGAATTTTCGCGAAACCCAGTCAGATAATCTGTTTCCAACATGATTCTCGAATGTTGTTATCACGCATTGACACTAAAAATCTGTTGTTTTTTGAGTCATTCCTTATCATCTCGAAAAAAGTGCCGCACGATTTAATTTCTCTGCTTCCTCAAAGTAATCTTCTAGTTTTTTTAAAGTCATGAGTAATGAATGAGAGGGAGAGGAAGTTGAGAGATACTGATGCCGCAAAAGTCACGCAGTTCATTTTTAAGTATTAAGTTTATAATTAGAAACTCCATTCCAGCACATGTAGGCACTTTAATGCATTTTGGTTTTCCTTTTCTTGTTCTGTTTATGATTTGTTTGTGTTCAGCATAAAAAAACTTGATGAAAGACATTCAATTTTTTGCAGAAGCTCCGCTCATTTTCACAGTCGCATCCGAAGCGAAAGATGGATATCAAAGATTTTTACGATCAGCAGAGCAATATGAATTAGATGTGAGTTCAATAAACTAATCTGCTTTAATAATCATACTAATTAAGTCTCATATAGGTCGTTACGTTAGGAATGGGTAAGCCATGGCGTGGTGGTGACATGAATTTTCGTGGCGGTGGATATAAAGTTAATTTGCTGAAGGAAGCACTCGTTCCTTATAAGAACGATGAGAATCGTATTATAATGTTTACAGACAGGTAATTGCAAGTTGTTTATTTAACAAATTTATATGAAAATTAATTTTGAGTGTGTGTACTGCGGGGTCTTGGAATGATTTTGTCAGAATTAGAGGCAGTTTATGTACAGTGTCGTATTAAGCGGAGGGGGTTTGTGGTCACCCCTCCCTAAATTTGCCACGGATTTTTGAAATACCCCCTCTTAAAAAATTCTATCTACACCCCTGTTTTGTTAACAATATTGTTAGTTAATCTGAAGGTGCCAATTTTCAAATTAGCAAGCTACAAAATTTTTTGGAGCGTGAAGTTTTCTACATTTTGTTGACACAATGAATTCAATTTAATAAAGATAATCAATATTTGTCTAGTTTAGATTTATTAATCCACTTTCTATGTAATTATTGAGTTTAGACTTAGTGTTCCTGGAGTCTATGCCTTGTTAACAGTTAAAATTTCTTGAAGCTTATTGCACAGTTAAACAGAAAAATTAACAGTGATTACCTTTTTCCAAGGTATTTTCCTGTCTTTAGGAGCATAAAGATGGGTATATAAAGTCATAATCCCCATCAGAAAATCCGAAGAATTCTTGACTATGGCCATGCCTGCCTTTAAAAAAGTAAATAGTCAAAATATCTTTAAATAATAATATATCTTTAAATAATAGTCAAAATAAAAAGATATCCAAATCAGGGTCATTATTTGAAAAGCTATCCAAAAAAGTAATTATTTGAAACCCCCCTCCCCCAAAAAAAATCCTGAATATGCCCCTATTTTAACCGTGATATTCATACTATTCACCCTACCATTACGGAACCACTGAGCATGCTCTTTGTCTGTTAGGGTCATAAACCTCATTCAATTCTTAAAAATCTAGCAAACATTCAAAAAATTAGCAAATAAACATTCAACCTTGCATAAATTTAAGTCAATAATTTCTTTAAAAATTGTCAGACATTTTTCTAAGGAATCGACGCAAAATAAAGAAGTAAAAAATTGAACTTCTCAGACAACTCTTATGGAATGTATTTGACAACCACTAATAGTCAATGAGGTAATATTTGATGAAATGGAATTGTGTAAAAATGATGGCACAATTATTGAGTAAATTGAGAAGATGGATTTATTTTTATTTATTTTCCCATTGAGTTAACATTTCATTTTAATTGACAAATAAATGCAATAATAGGAGTCAATACATTATATGGTGCTATAATTCATCAATAATCCCAATAACAATTTTTTTATATATATTTTGATGAATCAAAAAAAAGAAGAAAAAAATATTATTTTATAGTCACATGTGGGTTGCAGTACGACTGTACCGCTTCACAGTTCTCGGTAAAGAGCGAAACAACTCACACGAAGCGTAGGTGCTGAAACTTTTCGAGTTTCAATGCGACTTTATAACTCTCTCTGCTGAAATAAAAGTCGCTTTAGGTCGTGAATTTATCGAAAAATAAGAAAAAAGTTCACCGCGTGAAATTAAAGTGCGATATTTGTTATGTGATCATAATTGAATTATATTAATTTTTGTATGGCTTATTAATTTAAAATATCTGACTCGCTTACCATTTAACATGAATTGGAATGAAAATTGCTGAATGCTGAAATCAGATTTGAAGATGATTGTATCGATTGACACATTTATAATCATTTCTCGAGTTCTGTTCTATTTTTTTATTGGATATATGAGTTTATAGTTATCACTAATTATTTTTTACACATTAGTCAATTCAAAACATCAACAACTTTTTTTCTAGTTTCAATAATTTTTTATATATGTCACTTATTTGGTACCAAAAAAATAATTATCATAACCATTTAAAAATATTTTTAACAATTCCAAGTTCAGAATTTTTTTAATGGCTAATCCATATCACAGAAAATTGACAGAAAAAAAATATTTAACAATAATAAAGATGCACCACAGATCACAAGAAATCACAAGAAAACGCACCAAATAGCAATCAATTTATGCAAGCGCGCGATAAATTGAAGTATAAGTCTCCGTGCGAGCAAATGAAATTGAATCGCGATGAGGGAAAAAAAGTAAAGTTTAAGCGATGAAAAATGCTGTTTTTCGTCCTACGCTAGTTAGTCTCTTTGCTCTTTGCTTGGTTTTGTCTCATTTCATTCATATATAGTAGAAAAATAAATACAGAAGAGAAAAAAATATATAACTTTTTATAAATCCAGCTCATAAAAATTGTTTTGTGTGAATTTATTTTTTTGCTTTGCTTTGTCGCATTTTGTCTATATTTGAAACAAAAAAAATCATCTTCTGTATGTTTGGCTCTCTGCTGGGATGGTTGATTGTTTTTGATTCTTTTTCTCTCCCCGTCCATTCTTCTTATGGTCTTTTTTTTCTCATAGATAATTCATGGCATGACATTTTTTATGCCTAATAAAAAAATTAAACAAATATGTTGATGATTATTTTTGGCCATTTCTGGATTTCAATTTTGGATGAATTGGATTTTAATTTGAATGATATTGTGATTTTTTATTAAGAATAAGATGATTTCTTGTTCTAACGGATTTTTTGTATTTGAATTTTTGGTGACTTTTTAATCTATCAGAAATTCTGATTTTGTTTTTACATTCAAGTTATTATTTCTCATGCAAGATCTTCATAACTCCATTGGCTGCAAACAGCACCACGAACCGTTATTTTTTTTAAATGCAAAATATTTTCGAAATTTTTTTGAAGATTTTCTGACTGAAATTTTTTTGGAATTTGAAAATACCGTTAAAAAAATTCGACTTATTCTTATTTATAGAATGTTTCGGCAATTCAAAAGCATGAATTAGTAATTTCTTTTAGTTACAGTTATCAATTTTGCAAGCTCTACCCGTATCTAATTAAAATAAGCAAAAAAAATTGTTTTGATTTACAACGGTCATTTGCAATTTAAAAAAAACCAAATTTTCAAAATTTTGTCTTCGAAAAATAAGAACTGTTTAAAGCCAATGGTCTTAACTGATTGAAAAACATTGGCTTAGGGGTGAATATTATCAAACCTTCCTGGATTCTCTTTAGAACAGCATTATTGACACAGTTTAGAGCAGATCTTGAAATCGACTCTTTTAAAAGTTACAATCATGGCACCATGTCGACAGAAGACTTAAAATTGAGTAGTACAGACCTCCTTGGACCCCTCTATATGCCCCTGGCAACCAGCTTTCAAAAAAAAGATTGGTTAAAAATCAAATCGTCTTCGAGCTCTGCTCCATAGATACCAAATATTGTATTAGAGCTAAAATGTTCAGAAAATTCTACAGAATAGTATCATGATCTCATGGTGCTTTAATGATCTCGAAAAAAAACAGAAAAACTTTCCTATAAACTATCAAAAACAGTTTCAAACCTAGTTCCAAAATAATAATTTGTTTCCACATTTATTTCCTTTCCCAGCTATGACGTCATTTTCCTAGCATCATGGACCGATATCCTCGAAAAATTCCAAATGTTCAAAGCAAAAGTTGTTTTTGCTGCTGAAAATTTCTGCTGGCCAGATGAAAAGCTCAAGTCAAAATATCCAGAAGTCGACGGAGATGTTCAAAAATATCTCAATTCAGGCATGTTTATGGGATATGCTGCAAATATTTGGAAGATTCTCGAGTCAGCTAAAATCAAAGACACAGACGATGATCAACTTTTCTACACGAATGCATTTTTGGACAAGAAATTGAGAGATGAGAATCAAATAAAATTGGACCACAAGTCAGTGCTATTCCAAAATTTAAATGGCAATGTCGGTAAGTTATTAACAACCTGATTTATCTAAAATGAATGTCCATTTATGAATTTTCAACCTCTTTTCGTTCCATTTCCAGGCGATGTTTCCGTAACGATCAATAAAGAAGGTGAAACAAAATTGCTTAATAAGAAATATGGATCTAATCCGTCAGTTGTGCATGGAAATGGACCGAGTAAATTAATTTTAAATAATTTTGGAAATTATCTTGCTGGTGCCTACGTTGATGGTGAATGTATAACATGTCTTGAGAATCACGTACCAGAAGATAAAAGGCAGTCATTTGATGTCCTTATTGCCTTATTTGTTGAATATCCAACACCATTTTTGGAAGAGTTCTTCGATAAAATCCTTTCACATAATTACCCGAAGGAAAAAATTCATATTTTCGTCCATAACCGTGTTGAATATCATTCAGACTTGGTCAACACATTCCTCGAACATGCTAGCAATGAGAAATATTTATCAGTGAAAGGATTGAACTACAAGGATGGAATAAGTGAGGCAACAGCACGCGAACTTGCTGTCAATCGATGCCTAACAAAGAAATGTGATTATCTATTCGTTGTCGATTCCGATGTTCATCTCGATAATCTCGATACATTGATTGAACTAATCATGTTCAACAGAACCATTTTGGCACCAATTATAACAAGAATTGGAGGAGTTTGGAGTAATTTCTGGGGAGCATTGAGCGAGAAAGGTTTTTATGCACGATCAAGTGATTACATGTCCATAGTCAATAATGATATTCGTGGTATTTGGAATGTTCCATTCATCTCATCATGTTACTTGATTAAGTCTAAGATTTTAAATCAACTCTCATACACAAAGGCTGATGTCGATGCTGACATGGCATTTGCTGAACATTTGAGAAGTCAAGACATTTTCATGTTTGCATCAAATTTGAATGAGTATGGACACTTGATTAATCCAGACACATTTGATGTTAAAAAGACACGACCAGAATTTTATGAACTTATGTCAAATAAATTTGACTGGGAGAAACGATTCATCCATGAACAATATTGGGCACAATTGCTTGAAGAAACAGTCCCTAAACAGCCATGTCCAGATGTTTACTGGTTCCCAATTGGAAGTGATGTTTTTGCTGACAGCATTGTTGATATTATGGAAGCATTTGGTAAATGGAGTGACGGTACAAATTCGGATTCAAGATTACAGGGTGGCTACGAGGCAGTTCCAACTCGTGATATTCACATGAATCAAGTTGGATTGGAAACATTGTGGCTTAAATTTTTGCAATTGTACATCAAACCATTACAAGAGAAAGTTTTCCTTGGATATTTCCACGATCCACCGCGTTCATTGATGAACTTTGCTGTAAGATATCGACCAGATGAACAACCTCTCTTGCGACCACATCATGACTCGTCGACATATACAATTAATATTGCATTGAATCGCGCTGGAATCGATTATGAAGGCGGTGGAGTTAATTTCTTGAGGTAGGTCATGTCAACTTTATTTATTTTATAAATTTCAACTTTTTCCCACATCTCTTCATGACAGATACAACTGTTCAATACTCAATCCTGAAAAGGGATGGCTGTTCATGCATCCTGGACGTTTGACACATTTCCATGAGGGTCTTCGTGTCACCAAGGGTACACGTTATATAATGGTCTCATTTATTGATCCATAAACTATTTTTTTTTCTTCGAAACTTGCCATATCGTACACAAAATAATAATTTTAAGAAGATACTTAGACATGATGTAAAGATTGATTAGTGATAAATCATGTAAATGCCAAAGTGAAAGATTTGTATTTCCTACGACCTATCAGTTGATATGAGTGAATGAACAGAAGTGCATTTTTCAAGGTTTGGAAAGATTTAAGTTTCAGCACAAGAAAAAGTACCAAACCTTGACATTTTTAATTATAAATCTCCACTAACATTGATAATAATTGAATAAAATTCCTACTTTATTTTTTTTCCACTAACATAAAGGACAATAGGTTGTGTCGTGATTGTCATTAATTTTAAAATGATTTTTGTAATACCTTCTTAAAAAGCTATCAATAAAGATTTTTTTTAGTTTTTTGAAACTTTTTGATATTTCTAAGCTGACAATTTGAATAGGAATGGCTCTAGTCTAGATGGATTTTAGAGGTAGATACACTAATAAGAAGAAAATTCTCAATTTTCTCTTATTTTTCAAGGAAATAACCCAATTTGGATATTTTTTAATTGAAGTGTAGCAAAAATGAGAGGTCAGATCTTACGTCTGTCACAAAATTTTCAAAATCCAAAGACTTAAATAGAGTTTCAATCAAACGATTATCATAAATCGATATCATGTAAATATTTCGTCTCTTGATCAATAATTCAGCAAGAAAACAATTCAACTTAATTATGATTATTTAATACTCCTTAAGTATATGCCACCCGAGTTGAGATTTTCTAATGAAAATTTACTAAATCGTTGAAATAAATTAATTGGTCAGTAAAACTATTTCCGTACTTGATTGAACTGAGTTAATTTAAAATTTTGAGACAAAACTGTTTGTATTATAGTATCAAGGTTGCATTCAGGAGGGCAGTTTTGGGTTAACCTTAGAAACAAAAATCCAAAATTTCTTTAAAATTTTCATTTTATATAAAAATATTGAACCCTATAATCCTTCGAATCACCCCTAGCTACACCTCAACTTTACTCCTATTTTATGAAATAAATGCTACTTAGTAAATTTAAGTAAATCTTAATTTTCAATTAATTTACACTCATTCGTGATTTTACAAGTTATCCATAGTACGCTAGCAAATACAATGAATCATCAATTACATATTCTCCGTCAAAGACACTCAAAACTTTAAGTTACGCATCAAATACCTAATATTTATCAAAATATTTCGTCATTCCTGCAATTTTTCTGCTCAATGAATGAACAAAAATGAGAACAATGACTTCGCTCAACGTAAAAATAAGAAGATATAGTTTTTCATTATCTTATCTTAATGTCAATTGATACATGCATCAGAAACACAGAAGTAATAAAAATGCTCCGAATGGACATCAAACAGTTGAAATAATTTCATCGCGACAAAAGGAAGTGAAAGATGAAATTAGGTGGTTTACTTTTGTTGGTGGTGTCACAAGGTAGGAAAAGTGATTTAATCTTTTTTGTGGATTGAAGACTATTTGGTACTTTTCAGCACTACTGTCTGAGTCGGTTGAATATGAAGGGAAATTCTTTTTCAATTTATTTTTCCGACCTGAAAGAGATGTAAAGTTTTATCTATACACGCGTAGAAATGCCTATGCAGGACAGGAAGTGTCTTTGGGTGATATGAACTCAGTCGTTCGTAGCAATTTCAACCCAAAAAATCCAACAAAGTAAGTTTTGAAGTGGAATATGATAAGTAAAGTTGTAGGTTTTTGGGATGACTGAGACAATTCTTTTTCCTCTCAGATTCCTCATCCATGGATGGCGCGGCGACTACGAGACAACTTTCAACGAAAAAGTTTCAACAGAATTTCTGATAAAAGATGACGTCAACATTTTCCGTGTTGATTGGAGTGTTGCTGCACAAACAATTAATTACTTCATGGCAGCTCGTCGAGTTCCAGCCGTTGGAAAAGTTCTAGGAGAATTTATTGACTTCCTTAATGCTAATAATGCTCTTGATTTGAATAACGTGACAATTATTGGATTTTCTTTAGGCGCACAAGTTGCTGGATTTGGTGGCAAAAATATACAACGTGGGAAGATTCGTGCTATAATTGGATTAGATCCAGCAGGTCCATTATTTAATGGTAAAGATGCAGAAGGTCGATTGGATTATTCTGATGCTACATATGTTGAAGTTATTCATACAAATATGGGAATAACTGGAATGGATAAATTGATTGGCCACACTGATTTTATTGCCAATGGTGGAACCCATCAGCCCGGTTGCTTGTCAGATTCCTGTTCGCATCATCGAGCACCAGAATTTTATATTGAATCAATCAATATGAATAAATTCTGGGCAAGACGATGTGATTCACATGCAAATATAAATCGAGGAGGTTGTAAAGGTGAGCTCATCCTCATGGGAGATCTCAATAATGCCACAAAGAATCTAACTGGAATATTTCATTTCAACACAAATCGCCATTCACCCTTTTCCCAAAGCATACCGGAAATATGAATTCTGAATTTAAGATCAATCAGAATGAAATTGATATGTTCAGGTTGAAAATATAAAAATAAATGAAGAAAAGTTTTTCAGTGATCAAAAAGGAAAGGTTTGTTCCTTTTTTCCTGTTAAAATCATACAGTTGATATTTATGGAAAGGTTTATTATAGTCAATATAAAGGGTGACTCCTTTGGGACATCATTTTATTATTCTGAATATGATTTCAATATTTTTTCTTATGGTGAGTTCTGAGATTGAATCAGTGAAGAGTTTGGGGATGCGGATGATAAGTTTAAAAAAATCTAATTTTCTGGGGTAGCTTTAGTCTGCAAGGATGTTATGAAAGCTATCATTGCAGTTTAGATTACATTCTAGCTACCACCCAACCACCCACTCCCCCAAAATAAATTGATGCTTAGTCATAAATATCTAGCAAGTACTTCATTGCACCCAGTATGAAACATCAGTATGCTACCTTTAGGCTTTGGTTGCCTTTTTGTCTTTGCTGATTTTCAAACCAGAACACTCAAATCTAAGGTCTTTTAAAAATATTTTCTTTAGAAAGCTCCAACGTGAACTTGAACTTGACAGAACCTTCAAATCAAAATCCTTACGAAATTTGAGAAGCCTTCATCCTCACGTAATGTATCTACGTCAAACAAAGCTTCTCATTTAAAGAAGACTTTCAGATTTTTCAAGGTTTCATCTCCTGACGCATCAAATTCCAAGACAATCTATCTACATATCTATCTACAGAAACCTTAAAACTAAAGTGCCAAAAGTGATTTACTTCTTCACCTCCCACTCAAATTTATCAGCAAAGACATTCATTCATACTCATACACATACTGTGAGATAACAATCAACAATATTCGAAGGCTTTACATTGAAGCATGTTGGAGACTTGACTATTCTTATCACGAAGTCATCATGTTTAGGACATTCATATAGTACAAGAGGTAAGGCATCCAGTGTTTACCTTGCAGCAAAAATATCATAATAATCCTCCATGATTCACCTAGATTAAGATTTATGATTTTATGTGCATTGTTGTGGAAAAAGAAGAATAATAGACAAGACCGAAAGGCATTTTTCTACATTCACAATTCATGGCGTAAATAAAAACAGACAGAATTTTCATTTCTCAACATGCTGTATCCTCTCTTATGCTGTACACAATACACAATATGTGTGATAAATAAAAATGGCAAAAGTGAGAAAAAGAAACGAGAAAAAAGGAGGAAAGGAAAAAGTCTAAAAGAGAAACACACCCTTCTGAAAACCGGTGTGTATTCTACGTCCGACTGCCTGGAGCCGAATAATCATTTATATTATTTTCTATTATTATTTTACTCTCTTTACTTTATACACACATATTTGCAATTTGATGATACACGTAGGATATGAAGCATTTAATATTTTTTTCATAAAATTGTGACTTTTTCTTACCTTTTAGTGCTGTTGGTTGGATTGAATGTTGAATATTTCACTTGAAGATGACGGCTGAGATGGAAAACAAGGGACTGAAATTATTTTTGTGAATAAATTGGAATTTTTGGTTGAAAATGAGTCATGGGTTGCTTAGATTGATTGAAAATTTGAACTTACTGTAAATTTGAAAGCAATTTAACTTCCATGATGATTTTGGACTGCTGAATCTTCATTCCGAAGAGTATTTAGTGGTCATGTTATGACTCTAACTCTAACTCTACTACAAAATGAATTGAAAACCTTGCTTGATATATTTGTCAACAAATTTTCAACATCCAGTCAAAAGTATTTAAATTTCTGAACCAAATCAGTCAATCGCTAGTTTTCTCTAACATCCTTCAAAATCTTACACAATAAGTCAATGATAAAGCACAAATAATTGCAATCCTTAGAAATAATTAGCAATGGAAATAGCAAAAAAAGTCATTCAATGTAATCAACAAAAGATTAATTAAATTTTGTTTACTTTCTACTTTTGCATCCTCCTTCCCTGATGTCTTATTTACTTCTGTCTTTCTTATTATAAGGTATGATTGGGGCTTCCTTGCTGTCAATCCTTATTCCATCATCTTATCAGTGATCTTGATGCAAATAACAAATAAACAGTCACTCGTGTAACGTAATTATCTTTGTGAAGAGAAAAGAAAAAAGGCACATGGAATTTTTTTTTCGTTTTTTTTGTCTTGTCTCATTTTGCCTGCTTCAATTTTTGTGATAAAACCTTTTCGGATTAAGAAGAAAAAAAGTAAACAAATTTGATCTTTTTTAAGGAAATTTGGGGGAAATTTTATACAGTTTGTCTGATTTTGATGTCTTAATTGGAACTTAATGGTAAGTTTTCAGTGTTCTGAAACCAGATGTCTAGGTTAGACTCAGGTATATGAGATCATTTGCTCCAAATACTCCAGGATCCCCCTAATGCCTAATATATACCACTAGGGCAGCTTATAACCTATGGTATAGAGATCAACCGGCATATGATCAAGACAGCGTCTACTCAGAGGTTATTAGGGTCCAAACGGTGTCTAAGCCAAGTTAATCTGGGCTCATATGAAGTCTAGGTCTATTGACTGTCTGGACAACATCTTGTTGAAAAAATGATTATTTTTGGCTCAAGTATTAAGTTTACCAGACATACCTTACCTTTACCACACAAATAAGATTGATTTGGATATGACAAATATAAGAACATACGCTTAGTTCCACTAATAATTGCTTCATATCCTCTCTTACTTATCAATTTCCCTCTCAGAATTATTTTAACAAATTAAGATTGTATGATAACAAAACAAATGAAAGAAAATTAGTTACCTTAATAATGAAAGCAAAAATCTAGCAAGGAAAGTAAGTAGCTCAATCCTTCCATCGCACATAGACACGTAATTCCAACAGACAAAAGAATGAGCAAAAAAACTTTCGCCCCTTTCTGATAATCCGATTATTTTTTCCCGTGATTTTTCACCAATTTTTGTTTTCGTCGTCTGTTTATTGTTTATTCTTTCTTTAATTACTTACGCTTCTGTGCTGATTTTTTTTCTGCTGACATAAGACGCTTTTATTGCGATCTTCTCTTGCCTTTATTTAATTGGATTTGTGAGAATTTTAATGTTGAAGTTTTCTTCCTCTATCGCTATGAAAATTACTAGAAGAGTTGTTATCTAGGTATTTAAGGTCTGATAAGTTTTTGGATTGTGGTCCTACTGAACCTACATAAGGTTTGGACCCAAAAATTTCCCAAAATAATCAGTATTATTTGAAAATGCCTAGGACAGGGACTAAGGTGCAATAAGGTTTCACGAAGGAAAGTACAGCAGACCACGGTACTTTTTAAATTTGACGTACAGTTCTTTGTGGGATTTGAACCACTCTTCTGACAGCATTTTTGTTTATGACTTGTAAAGCTATGAGTTTTGTAAAAACAAGTCAAAAAGCAACAACAGACCCTAGCACTTGTTGAAGTCACCATAGTTGTGTCAGTATTAAAATGTCCATGTACTCAACCAGCAGATGACTGCACTAATAAACCACTGCACGACCAAGTCACTTCAATATCCATCCCAGGTAATGACTATGACATTTTCCCAAATCCCATCTCTGACTGTGAGAGAATCGCACAACAAATGGAATGAGGAAACTATCACGCGAGAGGAAGAGGAAGTTGATTTTAAGTACCATTGAAAATTGCAAAACTTTTTACCATTAACCGAAAATCAGGAGAAAAAATCTCTAAATAAAAAAAGTGCTGTAAAATATTTTTCTGTTTACGAATGTCGAATAGTTTTGTTGTTGTTGTCGCATCCACAACTGTATATGTGTTTTTTTGAATAAAACGATATCGAACGCATAAATATACATTCACAACCCTCAACCATACTCACCTATCTACTAAGCGCCACAATTGAGTCGTGACATCGTAAACAATCCATAAATAATTTGAGCAATATCAATAAATTTTTAAGCAGTCAATAAATATCTATAGTTGACATGATTTCATATTGGAACTGGTGGAAGAAAATAACGAGAGACGAAAAAAATGGTTGAAACGTAAAACGTATTTAAAGCAATTTTATTAAAATTTATTGTCAATGTGTCTTTTTTATGGCACACCGTGAACTTTTCCACTTTTTTATCTACCATTTGTGACTTTAATTTTGGGTGTACAGCAAATAAATTTTGATGAAAATGACATGAAAAACCTCAAAGAGTTTTCTATCATCTGGAAGTTGTGGAATTAAGTGACTTCCACGTGGGAAGGCTGATAGTCATTTGCTATCTTCATGGACTTAAATAAGCTAGTGTCCTTTTCTAATTCCAAATGTGTATCCAGAAGTTTTCATATCAGGGTAGACACCCACTCTTCTCACCATATTTCCCCAATCCTAACCTCAAAACTTATTCTCGGAAGTCAAGCCCACATTCCAATCAAACAAACTTCATTTCCACATTTAAATACCGGATGAGATCCCTACATAATTACGTACGTATAGATGGGAACATGATTAACGGTAATTAAAAAACTTTTTCCTCTGGATAATTTTTTTATCGCATCATTTGAGTTATCTGTATAAGCAGAAGCTGAGCTGAGTAAATGGTCGAAATAAAAAAGAATTTCCATTTGAAATGAGCTTGTCGTCAGTCGCATTTTTTGCACAGTTTCAGGATAATGTTTTTTCAACTCTAAATCCGGACCGAAAAGTATGAAAATTATTATTCAGATCTTTTGACCTGCTCATTGTAATTAACCAACTGTTACTGCAAAGTTTCTGACGGGGATGATGAAAAAAAATCCCGTTTAATTAAAAATACTTGCAAACATTTAATCTGATGATTCACGTCTTCATTTACCTCATTTATGAGATTTTTTATAGGAAAGTTAAACATTTGCACAACTTCCGTTTATTTTACATGAAGACTCATCATTTCCGTCAGATACTCGGAACTGAAAACTGAATTAATTAGGAAGGTGAAGTTAAAATTTGAGTTGGAAACTCATGTAATGCAAATTTTTTTGTTTAACTTGGTTTGTTTGAGTTTGTGAGTATTTTTTGGATGAGAATATAAAGGTTGATGATAGCTTGAGGATATAATGAAAGTAATTCGATGGGTTTTAAAGATTTTGCTAAAAATTTGTGATTTTAATCATATTTGGAATATTTTTTGATAAAAAATTCAAAATCCTTTAGAAAATACACCAAATCTAAGCAAGCAAATGATTTTTAGTTCACAATAATCAGTAAATTTAATTAAATATATATTTTAAAGCAATTTTCAATTTATTCCGCAGAAAATGTAAACAAAAGGGGAGTGAAACTAGGTTTGCTAAACTTAAAATGAATTAAGTTTAAATTTCAAAAATCCGTTAATCTAAAAATTGATGTTTAATTCAATAAAAAGCAGAAAAACAATGAAAAATGGGTAAGTAACTTAAAATTTAATCTAATTCTTTTATTAATGGATAATTTTAATATTCCATCAACTAATTCAGTGATTGTTTGGTCTAGGTACGAACTTTAATTCCTTAAATCCTTAGTTTTTGTTCAACTTATTTCTGTTAAAGTTTTTCATCTGCTAGATTAATTCAGAATTTGTTCATTAAAAATCCAATTTCCCACATTCCCAACCCCCACTCTGCCCCATTAAAAAAATTTACTAGAAAACAATTACAACTGGTTTATTTCCATTTCCCATTAGAGACAGGAAAAGTGTGAGGAAAAAAAAGAGTAACAAGTGCAAACATACCTTTCACCTCCTGTTCTGTACGTCGACAGAATTTAAAACTTCCTGAGAGTAAGGTTCATGTTTTATATTAATTAGGATTAATGTAAATATTTGTAGCTGAATTAATTTTCCTTTTCACTTTTTATGTTGTTTTATTTTGTTGTTATTTAAAAGCTTTCCATTATTTTTTCATTCCCCCATGCCGTGCACATATTATTATTATGTTTACTACTGCTACTCTTGCTGCTGCTGGCTGAAAAAAAATAAAGTTGAAGATTTTACGATTTAATTTTTTTCTTCTTCTGCTTCGTCTCACTCCAAAAAGAACTGTTCACGACTGCTGCTGTTACGGGGATGTAAATTTATGACTACCGATAATAATGTTATGTAAAGTAAAGTGAAACATCAAAATTCAAATTATGAAAGCGCGGAAAGAAGTGTAAAATGGTGCGAAAGATGATTTAATTTGAATAAATTTTTGATGGTCATGACAGTAACGTAATCCTCCCCTCATCAGCATCATTTTACACGTTCATCGTTGTCCTCAAGAGGAAATTTATGGATTTACAGGAAAGAATTTGTTACAAATTTTCATACACAAATCACTTCATAATCTCTTCTTCTTATTTTGTTGTTTATGCGATTTATCATTTCACCTCCATAGCAGAAGCATAAGCTCATCATAATTAATCTGATTTAAGGCACTGTTTTGAGGGAAATTAAATAAATTTATTTGAATATTTTTTTGGGTGTGATTTTGGGGATGGAAATGAAGGTTGCAAAGAATTTATTTGTGGGTACATACACTTATGTCATTAAAAAGTGACAACTTGACCTGCAGGGTCTGGAACCCATGCCCCATATATAAGTGTTGATTATCAATATTACTGAAAAGGCACTTCGATCTTGTTGATTGTTGAATTTATCGTAACGTAAAAGATTCAGGTCCAGAGGTAACAGACCTCTGCACCACCAAGCTCCTCTATTTCTAAAATTTAAAATAAAATCAAAATTTTCTTCAAAATTCTCAAATATTTGCCAATCGTGCTCAACTTTCCAAAAAGAAATCACACCATTTAAAAAGCATAAAATTCTATAAATATAAATACACATAATCACTTACAGCTCAATCAAGAATATGCCATTTATTTAATTTATTAGTTCCCTCACACATCCAACAAATTCACGTCATTAATTATTCAATCAAAATACTTTTTTTCCTCCTTTTAAAATTCTTTCACTAAAATAAGACGAAATTTTATGCTTAGTCATGGAATTAATAAGACATTTTAATCAAAACTATGTGTAATGTTATCACAACCGTAGGAAAATGAGGGTAGAGTAAACTGAGTGAGAGGATTAAAGTTTGTTTTTTCTGTAGCCTCATTCGTAAGAAATTGATTAAGGCACCACGGCGTCAACGTCTTTAATTTCAATTAATCATTCAATAAAAAAGTCTCTTTTTGTCTCATCCATTTACGGCTGTTTTATATTCCATAAACGATGGAGGTATCGTGAAGAAAAATATTTTAAAATTTAATTTTGGAATGGTAACTGGAGATGAATGGAGAGACAGAAGTAGTTAATTAATGATTATTTCCCACTACCTTACAACCTGATATATAAGATGGCAATATTGTTGTTGTTGGATGATGACGATGATACCTAAATTTTCTTATTTTGACGTGTTTTTGTTTATTCCCTTTCCCTTCTACTCAGTTCCTTATGTATATGTCGCAAACATTTAGTGACGTTAAAAAAGCTGAGAGTGATTAATGATGCTGAGGTTTTGCAATCTAAGATTTTCCTATTAAGGGGGAATCTAGGAGAATGTATATACCTAATATATCACAAAGAAAATCAATATAATTGCCTAGATTAGACTCATAAGTAAGAAGCACAAAAATTCGAGAAAAAAATTCTTCCATAAATGCAGAGATAAATAAATAAATACCGGAAAGTTGCATACTTCCATAAGTCGTATGTTTTTCACGGACATTTAGCATATTTCACATATAATTTAAATAGTTTTTTTGGAAAGCACATTCACATGCCGGAAAAATAGTTGTGTATCAATGCTCTCTACATGAATGGAAAATACCTCATACAGATATGTAGGAAGAGAAGAATCGAGGAAAACTTTTGGAAACAGCAAAATAGCGCATTTTTATTTATTAGAAGAGTGCATTTCGGTATGGCTGTATGGGTTTTAATCAAAATAGAAGTTAAGTATGTGTAGTTTCGTACCCTTTGAAGCTCAGAATAGAGCTATTTCTGTCCTAATGAACAGCTCTGGATCTCGTATATTGAACTTCTCCATAGTTTTGCACCCTTTGGGGGTCAATCCACTGATGCATTCAATAATGAGTAAAATAAATAATTCTTTTCGTAAAGTTTCAAGCCCTTTAGTGCAAATATCAACATCCAGTAACTTCCATGTGTACAGTAAGAGAACTATTTAAAGGAAACTTCAACTAAATATGTTAGGTTTTGTCTAAATTGGAACTAAAATGAGACTTTTTTCTTAGTTTCACACCCCTTAGTGTAGTACTTCTCAAACTACAGCAGTATCTCAAAGTTGTCGCGAAAAAGGATGAAAAAACACCAAATTTACACCAGATTACATAACTCCAAGTGCTGAACCAAAATAAGTAATGGCTAAAATGTCTCTCTCGATCCAACGAAACTCGCTACAAACAGCATCAGTCGCTGAAATAAAAAATGCATTCTCCGCAAGCTCTATATGATCGAAGAAAAATATGTTTTGAATAAATTCTATAGTTATTTGACCATTATATTGTATGGTGCACAAAAAAAATTTTTTGTGCTGCTTAAAAAAGCAGCAAAATGAAAAGAGATGAGCATGAAAAAAATGTTTTATGGTCAACAGAAGGAAGGAGATGAAATTTTTATTTTATGAGATCTGCATGAGGAAGCAAATATGCTGCTGTTTCTTCTTATTATCCATAAACTCACATTATGCATTGGCACGGTAGCCATAAGAACATTTTTTGAATTCCTTGTCGATAATTGAAAGGAGATCGAGCTCCATATCTCACATTCTCACCTAAATAGCACATGACATTATGCAAATTAAATCCCTTCTCTTTTTTTGCATGCTCACACACAATAAAGTGAAAGGAATCTCCTTCACAATACTCCTCATAAAATAACCATTTAAAGATAGAATTGTTTGTGAGTATCACATGCGCAACCGGTTAGTGCTGATGATGCAGAAAGTGAAAATAAAACAATTTCCATATTCAAATTTATGGCTTTTCTTGTTTCTTCTTTCTCGAGTTCAGTTGGTGAGTTGTTCATGTTTTCCTTTATGCTTTTATCGGTTTTGTTCTCCTTTTTTTCTTCGATGATTCATTTGGTTTTTAAAATTATATTTGTAATGTTAAGAAATTGAGATGTGTTTGATGAAACAGACTGTAAAATGATGATTATGTGAATTTGTTCTTGAAGGCTTAAATTTCTTTTTGATGTTTTGAAACTGACTAGGCTAATAATTTTTTTAAAGAGTTAATTTTTTGGCATCTGGTACTCATGGAGCCCTCTCATGGATATATCATGCGATAACAAAATATTTATCAGTAGCAAATATCCCTTAGGCGTATATTGGGCATATTTTAGGCAGTAAATACCCTAGAAGATCAAGAATAGAGTATATAAAATCTGGTTTAGGTCAAATTTTGTTGAAAATCTATTGATCAACTGACTAAGGACCAACTGACATAGATAGTAAAGTAAAAGTCAATTTAAATGCTAGAAGCACTATAATAGTCCAGAAACTAGTGTCGCCTATGTATAGCACTAACATCTGGATCAGTTCATTACGACATCTTGTCCACAAAAACGGATATATCCCTATAGAGCCTTCTATCGACAGTAAAATCCTATAAATATCATCAAATAGCTCCAACCTCCAAGCAAGCCTTCTCATATCTTCTCAAATAACACCAAATAGCAAAATCTTCTCAACAAAATACCCAAATGAATATGTATGCATTCAGCATATCCCAAAACTGACATTTTCTTTAATCTAAGGCTAATAAAAAAGAATCAAACTTGATTTGGATGTGGCCATGATAGTCATTACTATGCTAAAAGATGGAAACGAAGGGAAATTTTAAAAATCAATAAAAAGGTACCGTAATAAAATTGTTTATGGATTTCACGCTCCCAAGAACCCTTCCACAAATGTGATTAATCAGCAGAAAATATTTTTTCTTCTTGGTAACATAAAAAAATCCTTTTTTCTCACCAGAAGGAAAAGCAGTGAAAAAAGTGGGTGTGTGTAAGATGTTGAATAAAAAAATGTAAATTTAAATACGTCAAATAAATTCAAAGCACAATATTGTTGCACCATAAAACATTCCGAACTGTTGTACCATTTGCTGACATTCCTTTTTTGTGCGATACTTAAGGATAAACATGTAAAAAGAGGAATGAATGGCTAAAAGGTGTATTATTCACATATCTTTTTATATTGTATGACAAAAAAATATATTAGAAAAAATGTTCTGCATCGACAAAAGGCCAACAATAAATAAAGTAATGAAGATGCTTCAATGAAAGACCTTCCCAATTGTCATTTACAATTGAAATTTTGTGATTCACATAAGTTTGATAGTAATAGTGACATTACTTCCTTTTATATACGATTTTATTCTTATTGTGTGGACTATAAGTTTAATAATGAATTGTATGAGAAGTTGTGGATATGTGGTGGTGAGCTGAGGATATTTTGGTACCTAAAAGCTGAAATTTTGATCAAGCTTTAGCCTTGGAGCCATTAGCATTGATGTCATTTCGCTCAGTGCTGAGAATTTCAGCTCACCAGCCTCACTATCTTAAAATACTTACTTCAGCTCCATCTTTCACAAAAAATTCACCTCACAACTCCAGAAAGAATGTTTCACGTCTGTTTTTTCTACTTTAAATTACAAAAATTCCTCTCCTGTCATTTCCCAACTCCCCTAAGTCTCAAAATGTTTTTCATTATACAAAACGTACTCACAGAAATGAGACAAAAGAAAAATTCTTTTTAAATGTCTTCAGAGTACAAAAAATGCAAATTTCTTTTATTGCAGTTTGGTAGAAACAATAAAATTTATATTTCATTTACTTTATATTATATTATTTCCATGTATCTCTCTCTGTGTATCAAGGTAGTATAAATTACATTTCCTCCTCTGCACACAGCAGAGAGAAAGACACAGAAAGCAGAAAAGTTTCTATGTTGTAAGGGTGACCAGATTTAAAAACCACATGAAATACAGACTTCACCCAAGTGAGAGAGATCTTAATGAAATCTGACTATGAATTGCAAATTCAATGTGTACGAAATTCTTTTATTTTTGTGAAATAGATACGAAACAATTTAATTTGAAACGGAAAAGAAATCAGGAATAAAAATAATTACATTTAAAAGTTAAAACATGATGTAAGGATGCATGCAATTGGGAGGTGAGACAGAACGAAAGATGGGAATAAGTTTGAGGTAGAGTTGAGTTGAGTGTGGTTGAGGTGCATTTGATTTTAGATTATGTCAGAGATGCTGAACAAGACCTGGGTTCCAGGGGAATTATGAATTAGGGATTCAAAATTATTTTATCTGATCACGTTCACCAAAAAATGACCTTAATGAGGGATGGTAAGGGGGCTGCCTCGAAAACTTTCCATCAACAAAGAAGGCAACCCATAGCACCTAGGCTACTGCCCGGTATGCCTTATGAAAAAGACAAAGAATTCCATTTAAAGGAGTGTTAAACTTATAATTTAGCTCTGGGTGCTAATGGCTCTTACTACGATCCTACCACTAACCCAATATTAACCTGGCATTACTCTGCAACTACCATGCACCAGCTTCCTTCAGCGACTACCCCAAAAATACGCATTCCACATCACTTCATCCTCAAAATTCCAGCACCAAAGAATATTTTTTGGCTCATGAAAAGTACACAACAAAGCACACAAAACAGACAACTGAATATCTTAATTTCACCTCAAACCCCCTCAACTGCTCCATTCATTGTACTGAAATAAAGCACATTTGTATAGTATACAGGAAGAGAGAAATTCTTCGACATTGTGACACCTATAAAATAACAATTGCAGCTTGGGAAAAATTCAACAGTAAAGTGCGATGACGATAAAGCGATGAGAGGAGAGAAAATTTATTTTAATTTTATACAAAAGGTGGCTTTCTTCGTATTTTTTTGGCATGGCACAGGAGGAGACACAAAAAAGTGAACAAGAATAATGTTCAAAAAAAAGTTTATTTTGTTATTCCCACAAGGATGAAAAATATTTCTTATTTTTTTCTCGTCAGGAATTTTCACTTTAATCCGACAGGAAAGATGATATCATTTTCGTGAAAGCAGAAAGAAATCCACGAGTAAATTATCAATTATCATTATATTTTATTTTATTTTCATGGGGGTGGATGGAAAAGTGACATTCTATAGCCGGATATTTCTCAATATTTCAGTCATTTATCATTTTTAATAAACCTTAACGAGAGAAAGTAAATGATGAATAAAAAGACATTCATTTTAAATTGAGATGAAATTCTTCATTCCCTGAAAATTTTATGTCAAATCGTCTCGAATTGAATTTTGCAATTTTTCTTGGTTTGATTTTAATTTTTCAAATTTCAGAAAAAGGAGATGATTCAGATTCAGAATTCCCTTGAGGTGAATGATTGAGTTCATATTAAGTTTAGATGAATTTCAAATCTACAGATTTTTTTAATTTTGATGCTTCTGTTTCGAGAATGAACTAAATATCTGACTTAATTGCTTAAAAAAAATTGAAATTTTTTAGGATTTTTAAATTTTTTTTTAAATTTTTTTAAATTTGTTTGTAATTATTCAGGATTTTTGAAAAAAAAATTACAGTTTTTTGAAATTTGTTTGAAGTTTTTCAAGATTTTTGAATTTTTTAACAATTTTTTGAAATAATGTAGAAATCAATTAATGTTAACACATTAGGTAAAAAATTAATAATAATAGCAAAAAATAAATTCCAATCAACCAAATACAGTCATCATACCCCACCAGAAAAATGCACAACAAACCAAATGAACCCATAAAAATGAATAAAGTCATAAAAAAATTACTCACAAATTTCCAGAATTAAAAAATAATATCCACAAATAAAAATGTAAATTTCAGCGTTGAAAAATTAATTTTTCATAATCCTCCGCTGTCCACGACTGAACATATTTCCTACATCACTGAAAAAATGATAAATGATTATTTATTTGAGAACGAATGCATAAAAAAATAGCGTTGGGCAAAATCATATTCGAATATATTCGACTATAAATATTCGAATATTTTAGTCGAATATATTCGAATATATAGTCGAATATGCAATATTCAAAAATATTCCGTTATTTTACCAATTGTGCTTTTTAACACTAAATTTAGCAATTAAATATACAGTGTAAGCATAATCAGTGCTTAATTGCCAATGTTATTTCTTTAATACCAACAGAAAGCTTAATTACTTTCAATTTCGTAATTTGAGTAACGGCTTAAAAAAATTCAAATTTTACTCAACTGTTTGTAAACAAACAAAAAATATTTTTTTCAAAAAATATCTTAATTTCATTGAAAACCTTCAGTAAAATCCTTTAAACATAGAAATTTGAGCATAAGAAACATCATTTAATTTATTACGCTTCTAATATCATCAATTTAAAGCATTTTGTTGGAAATTTTCAACGTATTTTTTGTGTTTCGAATTATGCATATTCGACTATATAGTCGAATATATTCGATTATTTTTTTCTTCATAGTCGAATATATTCGAATATATTCGAATATTTGCCCAACCCTATAAAAAAATGAAATAATAAAGATTGTCCTAAAATTACACAGAATATAAATCCCTCTCATTTTTTTCTCCTCCATCTCAGCACACTTTTTTTCTCGTCGTGTTTGTTGGCGCGCGCGATATTTGATGATGGCATTCATTATAAACAGATAATTTGTGTGTGAGAAGGGAAGCAAGAAGAAGAAAGAAAAGAAAGAATTATGGTTATTTTTATTTAATGATATAAATTGACTTAATTGAAATAAATACAAGCTACAAAATATTTATTATGTGTATGTAGTCGTAGGAGCATCAAGATATTGCGTATGTAAATATATGCTCAGTGAATGTCAGATGATATAATTAAGGAAATTAATTCTCACCAAAATGACTTTAAATTTCTTTATGTCTTCTTTTTAAAACGTACAAAACGTTTATGCTTAATAAGATCCAGATGAATTGAATTGAATTTCGAGAAGATACGATTGGCCCCTTGTGGAAAAATTTTAATTTGGAAAAAATAATCAAATTTAAATAATTCTTCTTTTTTAGAGAATTTTTGGGAAAATTATTTAAATTTCGAGCTGAATTCTAAAAAAAGTTCTTAAATCTTTTCTTGAATTTGGGAAAAAAATTCAAATTTGAAGAAATTTTTTAAGAAACTTTTGAAATTTCGAGGGAAATTCTACCATTTTTGAGGAAAATTCCGAAAAATTCTACAATTGGTGTAAATTCAATTTTCCTCCAGATTTCGATTAAATTTTAGTAAAAGACTTTATTCAAATTTATTGAAATTTTGAGAATTTTTTTAAAAAAATTATTCAAATTTTGAGAAATTTTAAGAAAAATTTTGAGAAATTTTAAGAAAAATTTTGAGAAATTTTAAGAAAAATTTATTCAAATTTTGAAAAAATTTAAGAAAAAATTTATTAAAATTTTGAGAAATTTTAAGAAAAATTTATTCAAATTTTGAGAAAGTTCCCGAAAAATTTAAATATGTAAACCTTAAAATCTGACAAAATAACCCCAAAATCACCACAAGAGCATCCATCCATTCCCAAAAAACACTCTCGAGAAACCTCAAATGAGATCCATTTCTAAGCACATGCACATATCACTAGTAGGTGAAATGAAATGAATGTAAAGACATTTTGACAAATATACTCAGATAGAATGGAAATCCCAAAAATACACAAATTACCTTTTCAACCCTCAAATAACAATAAACTCACATTTTCGTTCTTGTAAATGTTCTCATTCTGCTTATTCTAGTCTGAAAATTGGAAAATATTGTGTACATTTTAATATTAAAGAGATTTGGATGAATGCTACACCTGATGCTGGTGTAGCTAGATAGAGATGAAAATTTTGTTGAGGGTTTTTTTTATTTCAGTATAAAAAAACAAACTCAAGTCAATAAAATGTGTAGAAATGGAATTTTGTGGATGTGGAAATGTGAAAAAAAATTAAAGTGATAAAAACATTTCAACTTTTCACATATGTTGCTACATACCTTACAATAGTTTTCCATTTCAATAGTTTTGAAACTCACAAAACAGAGACATTCATTGTGGCTGTAAGCTGGAGTGTGAGATAACGAAAAAAGGGTTTACGTTAGTTCCTTAAAATAATTGAGCTAATATGTCTTCGTGATGGAAAATTCCTTTGAGACATGTTGAACATTTTCTTATGGAATGCTGTTGAAGGATTTTCTGGGATACATGGAGTAGGTGAAAATTCAGTGATTAATGAATTTGAATAAGTTCTTAACATATGCTCTCAAATGTCATGTTGGAATATGGGATTAAGAATTTATTCTGGGTAGTTTTGGTCAATTTTTGAGGAGGAAATAGAAAAAAAATATAAAAATTGTAGATTTTAGTTGAAACTAGTCTACTGTGTTGAATTTGGAAGATAGCTCAAATATGATTTAGAACCCTCGCCAGCTCAATTATAAAAATATAAATCAAATCCTTCAAATCAGTAACAATAAATCAATACAATCAGAAACTGCAACAGCCATAAAAATCCATTCTTCTTCTAAAATTAAATTTCACTTCCCGAGCTTCTTTTAAATCCTTGAAAAATATTTTACAATCTCCGAAAAATAAATAAAGGAAAATTTTATTTCCACCACAAAAACTTATCAAAAAAAAGTTATAAAAGAATTTCGAATCAGCAAATTTTATGAGATTTTCTCCACTATTTGTCGCATCCAAAGAGATTGTCTCAATTTTTTACGGTAGAAGCATGAAGAAAGAAAGAACAAAAAATAAAAGTAAAGTGTTATCGGATCCTTTCATGGATAACAAATCATCATCATTTTCTCCTTTTCTCTACGTTTCTGTCAACCTTGAAATTGGCCCCTCTCGTATGCATTCACATGTTTGTGTTGTTTTGAAATAACAATATTTGTCTTATCATAAAATGTGGATGACTTGGGATACATTCGGTTGTTATTTCTATTCATTTTTTTCGGTTCTGTTTTTCTTATCCTCCCTAAGTCTTCAACTTCTTTTTTATACTTTTTAGCGCATGTTTTCGTTGGAAAAAAGGTGAAAATGTTCACGCTTTATTCGTCTGCTTGACTGTATGATGATTGTTATAATATTAGGTACAGGTGTATTCAGCAAGGGGTTTGAGGAAATTTTATAAGGGGTTCAAGGTGGACGGATGGCAGCAAGTATCACGAAACTCGAGAAATAGGGCCAGACGTGGTTAAGTTGAGGTTAAAGATAAAGATACCAAGCTGGATCTCAAAGCCATAGAAATGCGCCTTGATCATCCATCCTAAATTACCTCAATACTCGTTCCTCCTTTGTGTAATCGACACAACATTCAAGTTAAAGACGAAACTCAGGTTCCATGCAATTTTCCTTCTTTTTCATCATCGTCGTCCATTTATTGATAAGGAACCATTATCATAAACAATGTAAAAGTGTGCAGGATTTTTTTCCATTTACTTTTATTGTCTGTTGTTGTTTTTCTTGACTCATCTACCCCTCATTTCCTTCCCGTTCACTGACTTTTACTGACGAGATTCAACGAATGGGATGGGAAATTGCCATAAATTGTAGCTAACGTCTATAAAAAGGTATATGATAGGTGAAAGAACCTAATAAAAACGAATAAATATAAATAAATGCTTTGCTATGTCTTATATGCATGACGTTCATCCCCCAAGTCCCTCACTCCCTCGATACAACATTCCAGAGAAAAGAAAAAAATCTTAAAAAGGTATCATAAAAAGGGACATCATAAAAATCATATCGTAACATATTATATGATGAAAATTCTTATTTATGATTATAATTCTTGTTATGGGGATACAGAAAACTTGAGGATGGGGTGGGAGAGGGAAAAGTGACTGTTAAGATTGGGTGAGGAAATGTGGAGCAATCTTGTTAGTTATAATAAAGATAAGAAATAAGTCGATAAATAGGTATGGAATGTTGTTTAAGGTAGAGGAATTTTTATTGGCAGAAATTGATAAAATAATGCTTGAGTTAGGAGAAATGTGTGAGGACGGAGGGTAAGAAAATTGCTTGGAAATTATGTGATTTGTGATTATAATTGAAATTTTTCTAGGTGTTCAAGTCTAAAATTTTTAAAAATTGTAATACATTTTGCAATTGAAACCTGTGGGACTCGAACATTCACATTTGTAAATTCTGATGTCCAATCAACTACCTTCATCATTCCTTCCCTGGATTCTTTTCTGGATTGTGGCTATTACCTATTTTAGGCTACAAACTAGGTATGAAATTCCATCAGCAACTAATAACCGCAAAATAATCTACAATTGCTTTTTGAAATTGAATTGAAAATCTAGTTGGTATTTAGGAGAGGAACAAGAACTTATCCACGGAGGGGGTCACTTGGTCCCAAAAACAAAATGTATCCCCAAATTTCATTCCTCATAAAAAATCAAGCACTCCACTCCACACAACATATTGACCAATCTCAAAACAATCTCACTTCCAACATCGAAACTCATTAGCCATAAAAACTTTAAGACGAATATTGATACATTTATTGGGCAATAATTATTTATTGTTATGAGTTATGCAACTTTTTATATTTTATTCCATCATTAATGGACTGCCCACTCACAAAACGTTGAACATCAAAAATCGTTTTTCGTCAAACGACGCTCAAAAAAATATATAATTTTCGTCATGACGTAATAAAAGAATTTTTAATTATCATGAGCATAATAAAGTCAATGGCGAGAAAAAGGCCCGGAAATGTAAATAAATATGAAGTAGAAAAAAGGAAATCTATCGTTGATTACAATTCAGTGTCGTTTCTAATTGACTTTTAGCAATTAATTTGATTATTATTGTACATTCGAGAATTTTTATTGCCATTTGTGATTAATCGCGAAACTCGCGATGGCCATATAATGACTTTTGTGCTATGGATTTCAGTTTTGGGTGAGTGAAAATGACTATTTAGTCATTATTGTGCCATAAAATTAGTGGAGTGTAATAGAAAAATTGAACGTGCCCTCAGGAGGGGTGAGATAAGTTGACTTTTTTATAAATAAATTTATTTTTAATGGAGTTCTCATTACGGAATGATGGGCAATTAGGAACGGAAATTAGATGAATTGGAATGCTTCTAGAGAGATGCGGTATTGCTGAGAATGATTGCTGCAAGATTGTTCTGAAAAGTTGTTATTGGCTAGGTTCTGGGTCAGTTATCTTGATCAAGGGGTCTAAAACTACGAATTTGCTGTTTGCAGGGAAATTCCTATGAATTCGCTCTAATTTAAATTTGAAAAAACTGTTAAAAATATTTTGGAGAAAAACTTTTTAGATTGATTAACGTATGAAAGTTCAGGAAGCATCATAAAACGAGCAACTTATGGCTTTTTATATCAATCTCCACCTCAAAACTCAGCCTAAAGAATTCTTCTATTCTCGCATTCGCAGCAAATCATTTCACTTAATTATGTTAAGCCTGTCATCATCTACAAACTGCTACAAACCAATGCACATGTTTAACATGAATCAATTTCTTTCTCACTTTGTACTTTTTTAGCAAAAGAAATCGACACGTTAGCTAGGAATCATGAAAAACTATTTATTTTTATGTCACACATTTTAGCGACAGAAAAATATCAAAGCAAAGATTTTTTTGCCTGCAGAAATTCTTTCTAATTTGTTATATACACAGAAATATCTTTCACGCTTAGGTATTTTTCACATGAATGACAATAATATTAATATAAGTCGTAGGACGTTAATAAATTTTCAACTTTAAAGAGAGCGACAAAGAAAAAATTAAAAATCAATAGAAATAAAAAAATTTCTTTATTTTTCCTTTTACTCCCACCGTAGATTTTTCTGTGCACTTATAAACATCTGTTTTTGTCTCGCTTACTCTATTTTTTTCTTGTTTTATTTGAAAAAGAAATGAAAACGAATTTTCTTTAACTTTTTTAGCTTGAATTTTGCATAAAATGTCAGCTTAGTAGCTCACTTTGTTGGGGTAGCTGGATAGATGGCGGACTAGCCAAGTCAGCTGACTTCCTTTATGATTTAAAAAATTTCAAAACCGTTTAAAATTTGAATTTCATAAACCGTTAAAATTTTAAATTTCAGAAAACTTAAAAAATTTGAATCTTGAAAAACCGTTAAAATTTAAATATAAAAAAACCGTTAAATTCCAAACTATATAAATTTACAAAAAATCTATGTTTAATTCATTTCTGACGTGATAATTTTTTATTTCAATGCCAAATGCTGCGCTCTAGTCCTTCAATTACCAGCATGTTGTCATTTTTCTAATTTCTTTCCTTAAAGACTTGATGTTGTTGTTTTTGGAATAAATTTTTTTGTTCTGACACACAGAATAAAATCACAAAAGGAATGAGAGCAAGTCGAATAAATAAAAATCGATATTTAATTTTTTTCCTCTTCTTCTGCGATGCTGTTTGTGTGTGTGTCTCTTAAAGGATATCATTTTATTGTTTGTTTTTATTTCTGACGGCTTGAAATGAATGAAAAAAAGCTTTAATTTCACTTTGTCTTATTTTTTTGTGTGGAATTCTTCTCGTTTTACAATTTGTGTGTCTTTCGACTTTAATTCTGTGTCTCATGAACTCTCGAGATTGATTTTGATCTTCATATCGATTTTTCTTTTCTTTTTTCTCTTGCTTTAATGTATCTAGTTGGATCTTTTTTTCTGAGAATTGCTTTAGTAGAAAGTTTGTTAGTTTTTGTTGGCAAATTAGCAAATTTTTGATTTAGACTATTTTTTTTTGTTGCAAGTCTCAGAAAAATTTTGTTGCATTTTTCTGCAAATTTTATTGCAATTTTTAAAGTAAACTCTTTTGAAAAATAATCTTCTGTTTATTGATTTAGTTCAGGAATTTCTTTATTGAATACTTTGTTGGACATTTTTTTTCTCACAATTTACGTCATGACATCACTTTTTTTGCTTAATAAAAAATATAAGATGTATGATGACGTGTATCATCACAGCGGGATGTTCTTATTTTTAGATTTTCATAGACTTTTATAATTGAGGGGGCTGTATCTTCATTTACTTCTTCGAACTCGTACTAATAGGCCCTCAAAAGTGATCTGATGGGATCAAATGCCTATCAAAAATGGAATTTTTAGCACCTTTTCGCCCTCTGTCAAAAAATCTTCATACAATGGGTCGTTCGTAAATTACATCACGCTAAAAAACGACTTTTTTGACCCCCCCTCCCCTCCTTATCACAAATTTTCCAAAGAAAGAAAAACTTTGTGTTTTGACTGTCACAAACTCTTCTACTCCCCTCCCCCTTTTTTGACTACTTACCTCGTTGGCCATACAGATCAATTGTGATTGACCTCCCCCTCAAAAGTCGCTTATAGCTTGGCTACCGTTTTGCAATTTCCAATATATCAAGTCTCTATCAACAGATTCCTTCCGACTGCCGAAGTATCTTAACTTCTATGGGATTTGAACCTGGGAGTTTAACCCCAGAACCTGAATTTGAGACCAATACCTTACTAACTGAGCTATTAAAGCACTTTAACTGTTAATAAATATTTACCTTAAATTTTACTACTTTTAATTCAAATCTTAAATTTATTTCACAGCAATAATAATTCCTGAGGTAAATTAAAGCATTCAACATAATAATAATAATATTCCAAACACACAACCCTTTAAAAATTTCGATTCATGAACCATAAAAAATTTTGTTCCCTCTTCTTCATCCTTCACGATTAAACGACGAGAGATCATAAAAATTAATTGCTGTCTTGTCTACATTTCAAAAACTTGTCTACAATATGATGATATTTTCATATCATACAATGAAAGTGAAACGGTAGAAAGAATTGTGACGACAATGAGTTGAGAAACCACAGGAAGAAGCTGTGTACGATATATCGTGAAGAAAAAACCTTTTTTATCTTGTGTTGAATCCACTTAATTTACATTTTAATCTATTCAACTTTTATCGTCGTCTTACAACATTTAATTTCCATATTTTCCTGCAAGCACTTCCACTCGCACTCCTGAAAAGATAGGTAATTATTACATTCATAGAATAAGAAAAGGTATTCATGAAGATTACTTCCTTTTGTGTCGCAACGGTGCTGTAAATTTCTTCATTTCCCACTCCACCCAACAACCACAAAAATTAAGTGACAAAATAATCATAAAAATAAAGTTTGCATAGAGGAAGTTTCTCACCGAAATAAAACTTTTTACGACTGTGTTTTTGAAAAAAGAAAAAAAAATTAAAAATCCTTCCAAATTCAAAAATTTTACTCTTATTTCTATAAATTATATTTGTGTACCATCAAGATGTTCAAATTATAATCTCAAGATAATACATGAATTTGAATAATGAAGACATTAGATGTATGCTCAATGTCACATTAATTTTGATTGTTGATTTTGGAATATATGAAAAACTTTCGTTTTCCCATATGTATCGTTAACCTCCCACAAAGAATGTAAGATACGTATGTATATATTGTTAAGAACTTTGTCGTAGGTGAGCAAGGGATGGAAACTTTTTGGGAATGATGAAGAGTATAATAAAATAAATTTAATTGGGGGTTAGAAACTATTGGTTTGTTCCTAATCATTTCTTTAATTCATTTCTCTAAGGTCTTGTTTCTAGAGATACCCAGAGAACCCTCCCCCGTATTGGGTAGGTAAATTATGCCAATAATTTCCACCAATCTTATCCTAAGGTATCCTGGGGTAGAGAGTAGGTGGGGATAGTCTAGGATATACCTTAACTACTCGAGGTAGATCAAGACAGTCTAAGTACAATAGCAATAGACTTTAGTGTGCTGTGGCTAAGGAACTAATCAATAAAGACCAAACAAAGAATCCCAAATCCATCTTTGTACACTAAATCCACTCAAAAAATCAAATTATATCAAAAACCAAATTAATCAACCCTTGAAAAATCCTCACATCCATACCATTCCATCATCACATTTCCTATTTATTAACTCATCAAAAGAGAGAAGTAGAGAACAAAAAAGAATTAGAATATAATTTCAAAAAATTCCCTTTGTTCACCACTTCAATATCATTATCTACCTTTTTCGAGTTGTTCCAGCAGGGTGGTTTCTCTGTACTTATATCTCTTACCTTGCGTGATATAATACATGTATGCTGTGTGTAAAAAAGCAGAAACAGAAGAAGCAAAAAAAGAAGACATTAAAACATAATTTCCATCATCATTGTCATTTGAGTGAAGAAGTTAAGGAGGAAGCTAAAATTAAGAGGGTAAAAAATTGAGTTTAAGTACACACTCGTGGGTGTATATGTTCGTGTGCATGTGATGTATGAGAGGTAAGGAATGTGGGTGGAAGAGTAGATATAGAGGGTTAATAAGATGAGAGAAGGGATCATCGCGTTTAAATGTGGCTTTTATTTAGTTAATAATTATATGATGTCTATTGTTATTGTAACGTTTATTCCTTCACTTAATATGAGTATATGTTATAAAGCTGTAATGAAAGTAAAGGAAATGTTATGTGTGAGTATATTATGTACGTAATATGTGGGAGTTTAGGATAAACATTCCACCCATCGCAATTTACCTCCCAAATGTTTTTTTTGCTACTGTTGAACGATTTTCTTGTTATTTCCTTTTCGGTAATGAAGATGTGTGTTTACTTCATGTCGGATTCCATTTAGCTTCAAGTGCTTTCGTGGTAGCTTGTTTAATTTACACTCGAGCTCATTGTTCTACTCAAAATCTACTTACATGCACGAAATTTTATATTTTTTTCTTTCAGTATTTTTTTTCGGGAGTTTTGCACTGAGAATGAAGAAAATATTCAGCCATGTGTAATGAACTTTATGCATTGTTACATGAACAGTTTGTGGTGTGTGTATAATTTTGGTTTGGAGTTTTTTCGGTGTCTGGTTGGATTAGAAAATCAAGTTTGGTGAATTTTTTTGACATAATGATGAAATTTTTTTAAACGGGGAGTCTAGACCCCCTCGGACTCCTCTCTGGCTACACCATTGGTCTCTACAAACAATTATGTACAACAACATGTACCTCAATAAAATTAGTCCCAAACTTAACGAGCACCTCATCCTAGTTTTCTAATAAAAATTTTTAAAATTCATTGAAAATTTCCCGCGAAGAGGCAAAGACGCAGAGTAAAATTTAATTAAACTATTAAAAATTCCCTCCTTGCACAATCATCTCACGTCTCTTCTCACTAGATTCCTAACCACAAGATTACAATATGCCATTTAAAAATTTTTTTGCTTTGAGACAAAAAAGTAATGAAAATTTGCATACCTTCTCAATGATTACGATTATGATCAGCACTAAAGTAAATAAGAAAGTAACTTAAATGTATCTATTGATGGTGTACGTAGGGGAATCAAAAATATCGTCTTTCAATATTCTTCCCTTATTGAAAATGCTAATCGATTTTTGACGTGTACATTCTTGTTTACCATTTGGATATTCCATGAGCATCATCAATGAATGTATATAGTCGTAAAAAATTATGCTTACAGTGGTGCGCACGGATTTCATCACATTTTTTCTTTCTTCTCTGATTGAAGATAAAAAGGTTTTTGTTCTTGTTTTACTTTAAGGATTTTTATGGTGGATGTGGGGGTACTTTATCCTTAGGTGGACTTTTGCTTGATGATATGTGTTTCATCATCATATTTTTGAGAGTAAATGTAGTTTATTATGGTCATAGACTACGATAGTATGAGAAAATTACTAAAGTTAATGTATGAAAAGTTTTTTGTAGGAAAATATGTAAGGTAATGTGTCTGGTGTTTTTTTTTGTGATAACAAATTTTAGTTTTGCCCTAGAAATTACAAAATACAAGAGTATTGAATCATTGCTATTACTATTACTATTAAAAACTAAAAAAAATAATAAAAAAGTTTAATTTTAAAAGACAAGTTAGAAAAACAATTTTTTTAATTTGAAAATTTAAAAATTTGAACACTTAAAATCTTGATAATTTAAAAATTTAAAAATTTGAAAATTTATAATTTTCAAAAAAATTATTAATTTAAAAATTTGGAAATTATTAATTTGAAAATATAAAAATTTGGAAATTTAAAAATTTAAAAATATAAAAATTTGGAAATTTAAAAATTTCAAAATTTATAAATTTGTGAATAAAAAATTAGAATCTTTAAAAATATTGAAATTTCAAGTTAAACAAAAATAATTTAAAACAAAAAGTTTTAAAAATTTTAATTTTTTTAAGAAACATAAAAAATTATAAATTATCAATTTTTTTAAATTTATTTATTAAAACTTAGGATTTAAAAAATTAATATTTTTTTAAATTTCAAATTTTTGAAAAAACTCATACTTAAATTCCAGTCCCACCTATTCAATATTCCATATCATATCAAAAATGGATATAAAATTACCATTCAAGCTCCTCTTCATCTATATATTGAAAACGTACAACGATCTAAAGGAAAGCGAACAAATGTTACTATCCGGTCTTATGTACAATAGATAATTTTAAAAAAGAACAAGAGTAGAAAAAAAGTAGAGAAAAGTTCATTCTCGAGGGCAAACAAACCTTGTGTACTTAATTTGTTTGTCTTCTTATTTGTTTGCCATACATATTTAAGGGATATTCAGAACATGCACATCACATAATGTGAAGAAGTAGAAAATTTTCTTTCATCAAATAGATTTTTTTTCTCATCTTTTTCCTACGCTACTTCATAAAATACTTTGCCTATTCAAATATTCCTTAAAAATATTTTTTATGTATGTATATATAGGCAAACATCACATCAATATTTGCAAAAAATTTGCTTTCAGGAGCTCTAAAACGCATAAAGTTTTATGTATTTAAATGAATTTCTAATCAAATGAATTGATGAGGGTACGGTGTACATTCTTGTGTACGGAACGGTGATGGGATAAGTTTTTCTTTCTTTTTTATACGTTTTTCATTTCATTTTTTTCCTCTCGTCTAAGGCTCATAATTTTTTTAGTGCTTTATGATTACAACAAAAGAATGTGAAAAAGGAAGGAATTGTATACTTATGTATAAATTTTACAGTGAGGGGCGTAACGAGATGAAAATGTTTCAGTATTCTTTTTTATACTCTGCGTATAAGGTCTGTGGTGTGGGGAGACACAACAGGCACCCAAGGACACCTTTATGGATGGAAAATGGAAGTAGAAAGTCATTAAGTTTGGGGAAAATGCTTTTAACAAAAAAATTTGACATCATCATGCCGGAAAATGTAGCTCAAGATCTCAGCATTGAGTTTTTAATTTTTTCTGTAAAATCATCATCATTAAGAGCACGAAGAATGATTTTTTTTTTATTTTGAAAAGCTTCAAATGGAAAATTTCACTTCACTTCTTCTAATGCGTCTTCCATCTTTATTTTGTAATAAATGAAAATTTAATTTATAAGTTGTAGCTTGTTTTTTGAGGAGAGTTATTTGGGTCATTTTCGGTATGGGTGCTTAAGAGTGGCGTAGGAATTTAAATTTTTTTGTATAAAAAATTTTTAGATGAAATTTTGAGTTTTTTTTTCTCTCAAAAACTCTAGCAATTTGATTAAATTCCCCAATCACCCCCTCTGGGTACACGTCTGGTGCTTAACACTGAGATTGAGGCTTAAATTTAAATTTTCCTGAATGACCTTGAGAATCTGAAGATACTGAGGTATCGTAAATAATAATTCTGGGGTATGTTGCTTGGTATACTTTAGTGTGTACATCTGTCATACCCTTAAGGATATCCTGGGGTTTATCCCTAGGCTATAACCTTATGACATACTCCCTGGGAATTGTATACTTTAGGGTATTATTACCATATTTTTGCAGCACACGTGAAGATTTTTGTGATACACTAACTGTGTCACGGAGCATATTTTGAGTGACACTGCCCTAGGGCATACCAAGCAACCGATCCCAAGTCTCCTTAATAAAAATGGATACTGAAAAAAATTGCGGGGTCTTAAAATTAAAATCAATCAAACTTAATTTTTATGTCTTACAATTTGAAGTATACAGCACTGAAGTATCGTCAAAACATCCACTAATATGCGCTATAACTCAAATTTTTTTCCCAATCGACATGACTTTTTTGGAAAACGTGAAAAGAAGAGTGAATGAAAAAAATAATAAATAATTTTTCAATTTTTTAAGTGCTGCTCCGGATGAGAGCAGAAAAATTTTCCACTTCACCAGATCGCCAGTTTGAAATTTTTCTTTTCTAGTTTCCATTCTCTTATATTTTCCACTCGAAAAGATTAATATTCCCTTTAACATGTACAAATTAAGTTCCATCATCAATCATTATCATCGCAAGTATTTTCCTTTCTTACGATATGGCTGCTCATTTTCTTTTTTTAAAGAAAAAAGCTCTTTACAGCTGCCAGTCTTGCCTCACAATTTACTTTACTTTATATCCACTTTTGCTTGTATTTGCACGTTACAACCGTAACGTAGCAATATAAAGCTCGCCTTTATGAGAAAAAAATGGAAGAAAAGAAAACGAAGCAAGGCAAAAAACACGAAAGAGAAGAAAAAAAAATTGAAAAAAGAACCTGAGTTGAGCGCAACTCAATTTACGGTGTGCCGAGGAGAAAGGTGGTCTATGCCCACGTGAAAAAGTAAAAAATTTTCTCTCCTTTTTTTCTGCTGTGTTTCGATTGGCTGAGAATGCCTGAGTACAGGTAGGTGGATGATTTTATAAACGAACTGCAACCCACCTATGAGAAAATGTTTCTCAGGCATTTTCTACGTGCGCGGTGGAGCACAGTACTCATAGTTAGTATATTTACCGGTGTATATAAACGTGTCTCACACATTCTCACATGAGAAAATTTTTTATCATCGCCTGCCTTGGCACAGTTTAGAAAATAATAAAAGGAAGATGAAAAATTCCCACGGAAATTTTTTTCTCTCTCGAAATTCAATTTCACAAAAATTTTGTCAGACATTAAAGCCACACAGAGGAAATTTAAAGAGGGAAAAAAATGTTTTGCGCCAAAAAGAAACGGAAAACAAAGCAATAAAAAAATTTATCGATTTTTTCCTTCTTTCTGCTGCTTCCTGATGTTCTAATTAAAGTCATGTTCACTTGTATGCTACTGCCACTGCTGCTATCTGTTTTCATCTCGAGGAAAAAAAGAAAATTGTAATAAAAAATTTTCCTTCAATGCTCAGCAATTTCAGCTCTCTGAGTCGTCACATGAACAAAAAAAAAGATTTTTTCTTCTCTCAAGATGATGATGACGTTGAGAATTAGAGAGTCTGCTTACTGCGCACATCCACAAAAATTTTTGTACATAGAAAATCATTTTCTTTATGTTCTTCAATCTCTGTGGAGTTGACCGTACCGTAAAAAAAATAAATACACAGCCAAACTTTAATTTCTTTCCGTTTTTCCATAAGATTGAATTTAAGACTTTATAAAAGAGATTCACACATTCTTTCTACATAGTGGTTAAGTTATGGAAATGCAATCGAGTATGAAAGAAAAAGTGTGATGATACAAAACAATTGAGGATCCGGTGCATCGAGACCAAAACTTTCTGCTGCTCTTTTTCCTGTGCTGAAGAAAAATAAAACTTTTCATCACAAAAATTTTTACACAAAAGCACAGAAAAGTTGACTGGACGAGAGCTCACAAAAAAAATTGAGAATAAAAGGAAGGAAATGGTCAAACATCCTTCTAGCTGCAAAACTTTTGCATCATTTCACACATTGAAGAAAAAGGAAAGATGAAAAGTGAAACAAAAAATTTTCTTCTTCTTCTTTTACTGCTGTTGATGCTCTTTTTTTGAAGCCCCAAAGCATGCAGGATATTATGCTCGATTGCAAGTGTAAAACAACTTTTTTAAAATAAATTTTTATGTGTGAGTTTAGTTGTTAAAAGTTGATGATGGTGGGAGGAAGAAAAGGGGGAAATGAAAAGAAAAATTGAAAAGTTCTTTATTAAATTTTCCAACTTGGTGAGCTTTCCTTTTGGGGAAAGAAGGAAAATTTTAGGTGGGTGAGGGTAAAATGTTGGAATTCAGGGGATGGTAAATTTGTGAATTTGAGAAAATTAATTTCTAAGACGATACTTGGGTGTGTACTTTTTGGAATCAAAAAAGGGCTCTTTAAATTTTAGTCATATTGAAGTTTTGTCTTTCAAAATTTTAATTTTTAAGAGGGATTCAAAGAATATTTTAATGTAAAGTTCAATCTTGTGGGATATGAACCCCTCCCTGTCTATGTCCCCGCTGAGGAGCAGAGTCCTAAGAAGGAGGGTCTGGATCTATTTTTACAATTAATACTAATATCTTACATTTCCTTGTATTCTCTTTCATTTGACTTCTAAGAAAAAGTCAACCTTTGACAACTAAGGTCCTTGAGAGAACTACAACTAAATCCAAAAGTACCCATCCCTTGGCCAACCAAAAAAGTCAGAAATGAAAGGATACAAGATAGCTCATCTTCATGCTCTTTAATATTATAAATAAATATATAAAAACAGCAACAATAGAATAAAATGTCCAATGTGAGGGTAATCCGCATCGACATAATAAAATAACTCAGCTGGACGCTTGACTTATCTCGACAGCAGTCGTCAAACATTCACATAAGTATAAATAACTGACCTTTCATGTATTTTTCTTAGCCATTTTTACCATTGTGACTATTCATACTATTTTTATTCTTCTTCTTATTTTTGGAACAATGAATATGAAATAAGTTGAAAAAGAGAAAAGAAATCGATTCGAATTTATGAATCTGTAATGGAATAAATTGTTATAGACGACTTTTTTCTCTCTTTCAATTTCCCTCCTTTTTGAGTTATTTTTATTTCCATTTCGATATTTTCTTTGCATATCAATTCAACGAGGAAATGACAGGAAGAAAAAGGACAACAAAAGAACCTTCATTTCCTGTATGATGCATTGTTGTTATATTATGAATATGAAAAGATGTGAAGACCAGAAAATTCCTTTTAAATCCCAAAAAAGAGTCTTCTTAAAGGAATCATTGCAATCCCCATAAGTAAATATTCAATGGACATACATCAAATCAAATGCTACCCAGGTGGACGGCATTCTGACAAGGATCTTCATCCCTTTCATCTCAGCATTAAATTTTGACATACAATACATTCTTATTGTTACATCAACCATAATGAATTTTTTTCCATTTATGTCTGTGTCCTCTTATCACACTTTCACTTTTATTTCTTTTTTTTTCTGATCGGAGACAATAAAAAAAAGTAAATAGAACAAGACGAAAAAGGTTTTTATTCATTTGATATCATAAACATGTGAATCGAATTGGAGATGAATGGAAAAGATGGATAAAAGGATTGAAAGTGAAGAATGTTGGGGGTTTAGAAGGTGATTTTGCTACCTTATGGGAGGAGGGTAAGTAGTTCTTGGTAATGGGATGATTAAGGTTTTTGTAAAAAATCTAAAGACCTCTTCTTACGAAGATTTGAGTTCGAATCCTGTTTACAACATATTTTGAACAACTGATCCAAAAAGTACAGATGAAAAAAAAAAATCAGCAATATGGCTGACATGAAATTAACCTCAAACTGGGCATCAAGGAGTCTTTTCTATGCAAGAAAACCATCCAAGTGATATCCAAAAAATAGCACCTTACGCCCCCCTCACCTTAATTTTACAAAATTATCGATAGACGCTATTTGTGAACAACTCAAACACCTCATTCCAATACAGGACATTAAATTCCTCAAAAAAGCGTCAAAACGACCGCAGTTCCATCTCAGACATTCGAAAATATTCAATAAAAATACCATTATCTCCCAAACTAGCATTAAAATTTCCACCTTAAGTGAGATATTCGAAAAAAAACCATAGAATAGAATTGGATACACGTAACACAGCTAATGCTACACGAATAAAGGAACCAATGCTCTCGAATTATACACAATACCAGATAAAAGAGAAGAAATCACCCCATAGACTGACTAAACATCGATAAATAAAAATTAAATGAATTGGAAAACATTTTCGCTTTTCATTTTATCTTCATCCCATTTACGGGGAAATGAACACGTGAAAGCCTTATTCGATGTTGTTCCTTTATCCCTTTAATAACACCTTTTCTGTTACGTCTTTCAATCATCTTCTTGTATGAGAAAAATATGATAAATTTCCCAAAACGATTTTATGGATCATGTGCCAGAAAAATTTACATCTTCATCAACCTACGCATACATACACATAGACACAGCTTCAATGTCTACAGATAAACTTTTTTTCACTTCAGTCATCAGGAAAATGAAAAAAAAATCTTCATCGTCATTCTTAGGATTGAAATAGGCTTTAAATAGCAGATGTTGATGAATGAAAAAAATTATTTTTCATCGTTAGCGTCACCTTCACCACCATCATCAACATCATTCATAGGTATCAATTGCAGTGAAAAAAAGGAACTGTGAATGCCATTCCTTCATCTAAATCTAAATTGATTATTCGTGTACTTCAAGATTAAAGTAAAGTTATCGCCCTACGTCTCTCGATACGTATAATTTTTTATTATGAGAATTTTTATTTGGTTAAAGACATGAGGGTGAAGGTTAGTCACTTTGGGTGGATTCGATGTATAAAATTGCTGAATTCTGAGTTGGTTTTCCATGTGTCGCTCAATTTTTTGAAGATTTAGATTGAGGTTCGAGTAATGTTTGGCAGAGTAGGTGCAAGGTATGGGTTAGACTAGAGGCTAAAGTAAGGATTAAGATAAAATGTTAAGCATGGATTTGAGGTGTCCCACCCCATGGGTACCGTCCATTTGGTGAGCGTCTTATCCATAGCACCTTAATCCTCTCCATTACTTACCATCATCTCCAGCCAGGTCCTCTACCGTCGCTCATTTTTTTTTGTACCGTATGGATGGATGTTGATGAAGCAAACACACAAAAAAAAAGTTGTTGTGAACATAACACTTTTCAACTTAGCAGGAGTGGCATTAAAACACATGAAAACAATATTTTTTGCTTGCTACTCGTTTCTATCAATCTATTTAAGTAATAATGCCTTAGTAACAAAAATAAACGGAGTTAAATTTTCTAAAAGTAATGATATTTAATGATATAATTTTGCTCACTCTCCGTGCATATGTAGGAGATGATGAAAAAAAGACGTAGCTGTATGGGATGATGGAAGAGGAAAGAAATGAACAAAAAATTATTGCATGCCAACAACCGAGGGTGATTAATGATATTTCTTCAGTCAGTGTCACACGGCGTTTACGGTATAAATACTATTTAGAAAAGGAAGAAATAAAAATCTGCTGAATCCTGTGTCTCAAAATGACGCGCCAAATGGCTGAGAAGCAAAGGGGTGGAATAAAATTGTTTATGTATAATTTTTGGATGAGTAAATCACTATAGGAGTGAAATGTAGAAATTATTTTAACTTCCACTCATATTTGAGTGTGGAAATTAGACATGTTATGTGTGGTGTTTAGTTGGATTTTTATTATGGGTTGAAATGAATTGTGGTATTTTTTGGGGCCCTGTTTCTTGAGTGTAGCTCTGCACTTTAAGTAGGATTTTTGAGGTAAGACTAGTATTGATAGTCCTAGTAATTCTGGTCCTACTTGATACTAGTTCTAGCAGTCCTAGTATCCATAGTTCAAGTATCTGCTTCGAATTTCTAGAAATAAGAGCATGACTCTTGTAAAAAGTAAGAATCTTAATAGAACATCCAGAGAATTTCTCAAAATAAATATTTATAACCTCAAAAAATCGATAAACATCTCATCCACCAATGCAATCAACTCCTTAATTCGCAAAGTAAATCTTAACCCCTCGATTATTTTTTGACCCTTACTATTTTCCAAAAAAAAATCCCACTCATTGTATTCATAACGGAAGAAAATTTCCATATGATTCATATTTACGATCTCAGGATATTCACATGAGTGACTTAAAGAACAAAACAGACAGCGAGAGGAAAGAGTAAGGAATTGATAAGTTTCACTACATCAAAAAAGGTCTGCTTGATGTTGATGACTCAAAAGCATCATCATCAAAAAAGTACATATCCAAACTAATAAAAGAAAAGTGTAATTAATGACTCTTCATAACACACAAACATGCTCTGACTGAGAAAAAAATGTGAGCAATAATTTTCTCCCCGTAAGGTTAATGCTGAAAAGTTTTTTGATTAAATTTTAATGGCTTTAACCCTTTTTTTCGTACCTAAATTATCTTCTGCCCAGGTTTTTCTAACGTTCCTCTATCAAAAACCAAAGAAAGTTAAATTAAACTATTTTCCTCACATCATGTAACAGTAAAAAGGCAAAAATGATAAGGGCCAAACTATAATCAATTATCTCATGCTTCATTCCTTATAATTTATTCGACATTATATTTTGTACATGGAAATATATAATAGAGAGTGAGCACACAAAAAAGGGGTTCAATTGCTTCTGCTGATGATGTATAAGGTGGAGTTTGCTTGATGTTCAATTTGTTATCGTTTGTCAGAAGCATACCTACACATAAGTACGAGTCTGACCTTTTCTCAACTCCATCCCATCACCCAGTTAACTTTGTCCATTCAATAAAATTATAATTTGAGTATGAGCAGCATAAAAGGATTGGCTGGAGAGAATCAATCTTTAATTACATGAAAAAATATATATTAAAAGGTTTTTGTGGACATTGTAACATCATCATCAACAAGATATGCTCGTTTGAGTGGGAAGTTAATTTGAGGACGATCAATTTACATTTGCCATGACAATTTTTATATTCGAACTGAAATTGCTCGACCAAACGGTGTTTCATGTTGTGCAATTAAAGTCCAATTGTAAATAATCCTTAATCTCTTGACAAGCTGCTTGTGTTTGCTCACAAAAAAGCATGATAAAAATTTTTTTTCATCTCAAAAAATCCCCATGATGATGATTTTATATTAAATTTTCATTTTTTTAACCGTGCACATGTAGAGAGAAAAATCAAAAAGATTTTTTTACTGTTTGTTGTTAACAAGCCACAAAGTGGACAAGCCACATGGTGGAATAAATGAAAAATTGGTGAAAAGTAAATTCCCTAAGGTATAATAATATTTTTTTCGTTTCTTTAGCTGTACTGAGTTGTTCACAAAGGGAAGTTGGTGAGGTTAGAATTGACTTATTGTGAATTTTGGAGCGCATTTTTGGTTTTTTTTGTAAGTACCGAATTTCTGATAGAGTCAGTTAAAGGTGACAACCTAGTGATGTCACCAATTTTGACATTGACAAGTTGATTAAGGATTTTTGAAGATCTGTGACACTCTATAGTCCTTATCCCCTCCGCTTGATGTTCTTCATTGATAACTTAACGTAAATCCCAGACCCTATCACAGACAAGCTGACAGAAAATCAGAAAATTTACCTTTCAAGAATTTTTCTTTCAAACTCTTTCAAACACATTCACAGCCACTCATCGTCGTCCAACTAATCACATTTCACTTCAGTTTTTATCATCATCAGATATGAAAACGGAATCTCGGGAAGCTATAAAAACAAACATTCAAACTGTAATAAAAATTTTTATTTGTACACTTTTTTGCTCTCATTCTGTGTGTATCTATACAATTTCTTTCTATTGCCAATGCTCGCATACCTATTTACTGCTATATAGAATTTTCTACAATGCATAGCGTAGCGTGGATATGAAAAAAAATTTCCTTTCCGCTCTTGATACATGATGCGATTCAATTTGAAGTTGTTCATAGCTTTTTATTAATTTTTCTTGATAGTTTCTCATACCACCGGAAATTTTTTTTCCTTCTCTACGACACAGCACAGCATATACAAATGCGATGTCTTATCAATAAAAGGAGTCAAAAAAACATAACAAAAGGGGGAGATTGAAAGGAAGACGAAAAGAATTGAATTCCCTCTTTTTGACTAAAAAAACGAGAATGAACGGAAGTCAAACTATAACGAAAGGCAAAAAATCACATAAAAGTTTTCCATTAATGCATAAAAATTTCTTTTTTGTACAACAAAATGCGAAACAGTCAACGGCAGCCGTACAGGAAAGAAGAGGAGAAATTTACTCAACCGTAATAAACATCGCGGAATGATATGAAGAAAATGAAAGGCAATAACATCATCGTCGATAAAAATTCATTGAGATTCAGTCAATTGAAACAAATAAGAGGTGCACTGCGTCATGCTTTCGGGATTTTCCTTTTATTCCTTTTGCTGGTGTCTTATGGAAATGCAGCATCGATGATTGGAAATGGAAATATTATTGTTATTATTATTGTCGAGTTTTAATGGGGAAAAGGATTTGAAATGTCATGAGGATGATGCTTGAATTTCATTGATTCTTGTTGTTTGAGATCTTTTTTGATAAAATTTAATTTAATTGACTTTCATTTTGTCTGTGGTGAGGCTTAAAAAATTCTTTAAGTTCCTCACAAAAGACAATTAAATCTCAGCATTTTCATTGACTTTTTACAGCCATTCAATTACTCAGGTCACTGTACTTTACTCGCTGACATTCTCTCTTCTAGACAGACACTTAAATTTGTCCTTACATCCATCAACATTTTTCCGTCTATACAAAAGTCCACGGACCACAACAACAGCACGCAGAAATATAGAAACTGAGTAATAAATACATTCATCAAACTTGTGTTCTCCCCATTCTCATTCATAATGACTTATAAATCTCTTTCTGTAATAACATCAACAACCTTACAAATGTAGAACAGTTTATGAAATAAATAAAAGAACGACGACAATTCAAATATTTGAATAAAGTGAATAAAGTTCAATGGATGGAATTTCTTGGCTCCCTTAGACGGTTTTTGGAAAGAATTTCGTTGGGTTCTGTATTTTGGAGGAAAAAATTTAGTATTTTTTTTAGAAGGTTCTTATTTTTTAATATTTATGACCTACTTTCTGATCTAGTTGGATATAATAAAGATATAGAACGGGTAAGGAGCTCAAGCTTCCCTTCGAGCAAAGAACATAGGATGAGAAATATGAATAGAACTGACTTGAGCACTTTAATTTCAATATTTAGCAAAAAAGAAAAAGAATTCGATGAATATGACTCCAATTGGGACTCGAACCCACGTCCTATGATTTCAACTCGTGTGCTCCTACCAATGAGCTATCGTTAGTTACTCAAAAACTTTGCAGAATGACAACTTAAGCTATTATCTGATCTGATTAATATGGCTTTACTTAGGAACTTCCAACAGCACCATTCTATTTTAAAATTGGTAAAGTGACCCAAAATTTAGTTTATTATCCACAAAAACTTTTAAAAAATCTCAAAATTGCCCCAAAAACCCAATAACAATATCCCTAAGGGACCTCTTTATATCAAAACAACATGAACTCATACTTGAAGGTATTAATAATAATCCAACAATAAAAAATTTTCTTCTTTTCCTCAGAATCATTTCCTCCCACTTTTTTTATTCCTGCGTCTTATTTTCCTCTTTTACAACCTTTACAACATCGAATAAACATGATAGAAAATATGAAAATAGGATAGAAAGAAGAAATAATAATAAAATAAGTAGATGAGGCTGTGTGTGCTGTTTGAAAAGTCACTAAAAGGAGGAAAAAAGACGTGAATGAGAGGAGGAAGAAGCAAAAAAAAGAAAAAATATTAGGGAACGAAAATGCGAAATGATGATGATGGAAATGTTTCTACGTAGGAAAAAAAATTTCCTCACCGTAAGTGGAGGCTCCGGACAGACTGGAGACAAGTTACCGAGTTGTAGTTTCTTTTTTTCTACGTTTCGCATTTTTACTTTTCTTACGGCAGCTGCACTTTCATATCGTATTTTCATCTTGCTCTCTTTAGAGACATTTCAACCCTCCAGTGTTTTTTTTTTTCTCTGCTTTTTCTGTGTGCTGTTTAGGTCTTGCTCCGCATATTTCCATTAGTTATTCACTTTTGTTTGACGACTTTCTTCCTTCTATTTTTTATAGTCCTTTCTTCTCGCTCTCTGTGTGTCTTAATGGATGCTGTTCATAACAACATTCATCGTATCCTGTTATGGCTTTGGCCATTAATGCAGGTATTTTATTCTCCGACATACTCCATTCATCCTTGATAATTTATTGCTGTTGATGTACTTAAAATAATGTAGATTGTGGATAAAGGGTGGATTTGTTTTTAAATTAAGTAAGAATTTCGATAAAAATGATTTTTGGAGGAACTTTATAGGACAAGTAGTCACAAAGGCAAATCAAATCCTATTCAGAATTGTTAATACTATCAAGCTATAGCCTTCTCTATAATTTTGTCTAGACATGCTTCTTTGAGGTAGAACATCAATGATATACATTTTTTGATGTCAAAGTACAGTTAATATCTCCAGCTAGGCTAAGGTATGGTTCATACCCTGGTGACACAAAGCAGTCAGTAATTTGGAATTAAACATAGAGCATTATGTCGAGTGATTCAATTGCCAAAACTAGGACCTTAAATTTCAAATAGCTTTGAGCTTATTTGTTCAAATTTGGTCAAACTAGGACTGGAATCTTCTTGATTCAGGTTCATATTGATGCTCCGCACATTAATCAAAATATTTAACCAAATTTAAATTTAAATACAAAACTCAAAGACATCCAGCCATCCTGAAGACATAAAGAATTAAGCTTCCAAAAATTTAGTCACCAAAGGCAAAGAAAAATGTCTTATGCTCAATTTCCATGTTGATCTAAGGGATGAATATAATTTCCTCTCAAGGACAAGTCCCTTTTTGTTTCTGTTGTTTACTTAAGACACACAGAGTAAAGGAAGTTAAGATCATTCAACAAAAAAGGACATTAAAATTACTTGTAAAAGTATAAAATAGAGTTGAGATTAAAGGTTAAGTCAAGTTGACGGTTTCATGTGAACCTAAAGGATTTAATTTCATTGAGAATATCTTCCCAATTTCATAATGGACGGGTCAAGACTGAAAGATTTTTATCCTTTCAATTTAACAATCGTCCATCCATTTACAGAAGTTCCTTTTCTTTCGTCTAACATAAATTTATCTCTTTTATAAACATCACAAACTGTACACTGTACACATATGGAGCAAACACATAACATCTTGAAAGATAAATGGACGAGAAAATGGATAGGTATCATTTTCTGACTTTATTCCTTTCCATTTTCCTTCCATGTGCAATTCAAACATTCACGTTTACATTTTTACGTGTGAAATTAGTTTACGATAAAGATCCATTTTGTGCCTGTAAGTATAAAAGCTTTGACTTTTCTTAGAATGGGGGTCGTTTTGGATATTACGGAATGCTTTAATGGGGAAATGGATCAAATGCTGTTTCAAGTTTTTTTTTTAATTTTTCAAAAAAAAATCTGTCATAGGTTGGAGAGTAGGATTCAGTAACCTAGATAAAAATGATTAAAAGTCAGTTGATCAGTTCCACACACTTGGCAATGCTATAGCAAGCATGTGAGACTTAGACTGCACCCTTGTTCACTAGTTTTTAGGAGGTCGGTCACCAAAAACTACTAAAACCAGGGGGAAAACCACTTGGTGGAAAAAATTTCTAAAATTATTCAAAATTATTGCACAAAATGTGGTTGGTGGAAAAAATTTTTTTGGTGGAAAATGACTTTTTTCCACCAAGTGGTTTTCCCCCTGACTAAAACTCTTAAAAAGTCACTCATGGGGTACATAAAATGGCTACTTTCAGCATAACGCAACATTCAAACGACCCCAAAGGAGATTCCTCTCTCTTCCGTTTTTATGATAATGGATTTCGTCCAGGCACGCAAAGTAAATAGTAAAGAGAATGAAATTTATGACCGCATTTTCTACTTTTTTTATGATTCACTTTTTTTTTTGGTTACGCGCATTCGACTCAACATCAGAATCACTGTATGCTACTCGTATCCATTGAAATCCATTAATTTGTTCGTGATTTTTATGTTAGTGTTTACATTAAAGCACCTTAACAAAGAACAAAAATTCACTTTATGCTGTTGAATTGCTAATTAAATGGAGAGAAGAAAAAAATCTTGCTGCTCTTCTGACCTGAAATGGAAGATACGAACAAAAAATCACAACGGAAGCAGAAAGCAAATATACTTCATGGTATGAACAACTATTAGTGCAATTATCTTTATCCATAAGCAAGACGAGAGAAAAAATTCATTTTCACCCCTCTTGAGAATAATCAACATTTTTTCGAGATATCCCTTAAGAAATTTTCTTTCTATGCTTCTTGTTGTTGATGTTATTCCTCTTGAAAGGAAAATAAAGTGGAGGAATTCACTGAAAGAATGAGAAATTAAGAGTGGAATGAAATGAGTGTGTGCGAATGACCATCAAATCAATTTATTTTATTTAGCCAACCTTTAACGTAATAGACCTTTGTCTACCTATCTATACAAGACATGTTGGCAGGACTGTATTTTGGAGATGGGGGTCGAGGTGATTTGAGAGCTGAATTTTGGAACGGCGTGCTATTTAGGCTTAATTTTCTGTCTTTTTGGTGAAAATTAGTCCTGGTAAGTTGGCAAATATCGGCATAAATTCCTCTTGGTGGCTGGGTGGTATCTGCATCCAAACCAGGTAATTCGTACCCAAATTGACAAAAATCACGATTTCAAATAGTGTAATATCTTAAATGTCTTAATTGATGCATTACTAGTCATTAGTAAGCTCTGGTGTTGAGAGCATCTGAGAGATCTTTGTCTGGCCTAGGGATGGTATCAGTCGTGTGCACTTTTTGACCTCCTTGATACATCCCTCCTTCTGATCAACTTATATCTCTTCTATGGTTCTAAATTTTTCTTTGAGTACTTTCCTTACTGACACAAGAAAACAGGATTCCAATGACAACAACTCCAATTTACATATTTAAAAAATGACAATTGTAAAACTGCAGTCAAAATTTAACTTCCAAATGAAATTAATTTTTTGGCAATCCCAAAAATTCAATCCTTTTTCCTCAATGATTCACAAAACGACTCTCCAGCTTACATCTCTGCATTATCACATTACATTATAAGCAGTAAGATAGCAAAAAGAAACAAATTAACATTGAACATAAATACCATAACAGTAGTAACAGCAGCGGGTTCATTGGAGAATGAAAGAAAGTAAAGTAAAATACACATATTCTGGCACGATGAAAAATAATCAACCCCCCACATAGCAAAGCATTAAGTTATGTATTAGGAATGAACATACATACGTACACTCAGCATGGACTTCTTTTTTTTTGGAAAACCACACAAAAATACACACATCTCATTTATATTGATAACATTGTTTTAATATCAACAATATAATCTCGTTTCCACTTATGTTTGAATTGTATTTACATTAAGGGGTCGATTGAATGTTACGTAACGCTTAAGGGAGGTGCTACCTTCAAATTTTTCCTAACTATACATTTTTGTAACAGACATAATTAAAGAATCAATTTTCAGCGTCACATTACATCCAAATGACCCCCCATCCCTAAATGAGAGGACGAGGAAGTAAAAATGTGATAATTTAATATCGATTGTAATGTTATGTGAATTGTAATAGGTATTAAGAGAGGGCGGATATGTAATAAAAGATAAGGTGACAGAAAAGGTAAAACTATACATGTTCATTAAGGATTGATTGAGAAGCATTTTAACATGGAAGGGATGAAATGGAATTTGTGGGAGGTTGATTGACACTTGTATCATTAATGGGTCAATAGACAGCTATCCCTGTAGAGATATATAGAGGAGAGAAAGGTTAAATACAGAAGGCAATCACACTTTAATGAATTTGAAATCCCTCAAGTGTCATATGTACGATTATAGTCTTCAATTTAATCAATTGTAATGGCAAGACGAGATGAGAGAAGTCATTATAAATTTTGGATAGAGAATATAAATTTTAGTCTTCTTACTCTTTATGAAATATGGTACCATATGGTGCCTTTACGTTTGGGATGTCAGTCATTTTGAGGTTTTTTGAGAGCTTGCTTTGATTACTTTACTTTAAGGTTATAAATTCTAGTGGGATATGGATTTTATGGACAATATTTAATAAATTTTTGGAATTACTATTAAAATTTAGTTTATTTTCTTTAGAAATTATCTGCAGCTATGATTTCTGTGGAATTGATTTAGTAGCTCAAAGATTAAGTTTCTAGCTATCGTCTGGGGCTGAATCTGTCGTTGTAACTACCGAGACCTGAAGTATGTAGCTAGCAACGAGTCTTGTTGCTATGTTTATCTAATAAATTAGAAATTCTGACTGACAAGCTAGAATTATGACAAAATCTACCTTCAAATCACTAAACTAACTTTATAGCATGAAGTCATAATTTAGCACACAATGTAATAGAAAGTAATAAACTAGCATACAAAAAAAACTAAACTCATCACCTCATAAAGTTAACAACCGACTTGATGCTGTGTCACCGCAAAATGTACTCATAGGAGTCATAAAAGCAGTCACTAAAAACTTTCAACTTTTCTTTTTTCTTTTTGTTCATTTTTGAATAAAAATTTAAATTAAAAATAATTCACTGCCACAGATGTGGATCTTGGTATTACGTGAAATGCTTTGTTGCTCTTTGTGTCCCTGACTTCCTACCTATTTTATGGAAAATACACATCTATTATGCTCCACACATGCTCCACACACTTATTCCCATACTCTACGTTCACAATATTACAATTTCAACACACAGCAATTTCTGCTGCTGTTCTACTGCTTTGCATTTAATTGCGATGGGAAATAAAATTTTCTATTTTTGCTCCTCGAGTTTCGCAAAAATTTATTTTTGTATGTGCTTTTGTTTGAAGGAAGTAAAGAATTATTTTTTAGAAGGAATGGGAAAATGAATAAAATTTGATAGTTTCTACCATTTTCCATTTTCATAAGGGAACATGCTTGAATTACCTTCGTAATAAACCTTTTTCTCTTCATCATTGCATGGAGCAATATATAGAATTAAATACAATTGAGAGATAGAAGTTTTTATACATTTTCGACAAAAACTAAATTTTGATGGTTTGAGGAAAACGAAAAAGTTGTTTTCTGTGTTGATTGTTTTTTGCTTACTGAATTACTTGCTTTAGTATTTAAATTTCCAACAAGCGGCATGAGTTTTTTGTTAGTTTTCTTCTTTTTTCTGTGAGAGGGGCTGCTTTAATATTGTCATATGGTATGAAATAAAATATTTTTTAGATGAACTTACATTAATCCATTATTATTGAGTGAGTTTGATGTCATATTTTTGTACCATGTTTGCAGAAGTTAATGAAAATTTTTAATTATCTTACTCTTATTGTTTTGATAATTTTGTGAGGAGGATGATTGGGGGTTTTAATTGTAGTGTGATGGATGGAGAAATGGATTATGTAATTTTTGGAGAATTTTTTTAAAAAAAATCTTAGAGGATTTTGATTCATAATTTAGGTGTATTTGCAGTTTTTAGTGGATTTTCCAAAAGCGTTAGTTTTCTGAAAAATCATTTTTAAAATATTTTAAAATTGAAATTGAAAAAAAAGTCGACAGAATTGATTAAAAACTTACGGTATTTTCAAATATATTGAGAACGTTATTTTTTAAATACTTCTTGACCGTTATTTTTCAAATATTTTCTGACGGTTAATTTTGAATTTCACTTTTCATTGATTTGATTTCTTAGCCCCCTTCTACGCTACGAATATGCTACAACTTAAAATGGAGTTCAAATTAGTATCCAAAGTCGACTTTAACAGGGTCGCCTTCGAATTATGGCTCAAAAGCATCCAAAATAATGCTTAGCATCTAATCAACTTTACTCTGAATCTTGCAAATATTTTGTTTTTGGTGAACTTTACCGTGAAAATTTCAACCAAACTTTTCCAACATCACAAAACTGCACAAGAAAACTATTCCAAGTCAACTTATTTCATTATGATAAAATCAATGTAGTAAGTGTCATTTCCTTCACAGAGAGAGCAGATACCCATCATCATAATCATCTTTCTTTTCATTCATCCTTAACCAGAGCTAAGAAAACTGGATATGAGTGAAAGAAAAGTTTCTTAAGGAAAAAAAACATTTCCATTTCTGCTTCTTTAAGCAATTTTAATCAAGATAAATAAGTCTTCATTTCATATGGAATTAGAATAGAGACAAGTTTTTCAGTGTCTTAAGAAGATTGTGTTTGTCTCTTCCTTTTTCCATTTTAATATTCTAATTCCGAAAAATATATTTTCTTTTGTTTTTCATGTCGTACAACCTCAAGAAAATTCACCTTGAAGGGCGTCTTCATTCACAGAAGATGATACATTTCCTGCCAAACTCACAATTGTGGTTTCAACATCAGTGTGAGAGACAAATTTTGGGAATTAGAAAACAGCGCACATGAGTATATTTTGCATTATAATGACGATACTCATACCTAGCATGCGAATCAACATAAGTAAATGAGAAAAACTTGCATATACAGTAACAGCAAGCAGAGCGTAAAAATGGCAAACATGTAATCTATTCCTGAGATTTTTTTATGGCACTCTTGGCGCACTCATACTTGCACAAGTTGGATCTCCCTACTTTTTTTCAAGACGACACAAAAACATTTGCAGAAAATGTTTAATCTGTCTCTGTTGCCTCTGTAGCAGGTGTAAAAGATAATTGACTCAATTTCCATAATCAAATCTGTGAAGATCTAAAACAGGAGGCAACAAAATGTACAGTTACCGTCGAATTGGCAAAATTTATGGCAATTTTTTTTTTTATTTCAAACTCTCGTTGCCTCTTTTTGAGATGTGTCGCGTCTGCTGTGCTGAATGTACATACCGAAAATAGACGAACGCAGATAATTTTTTTACTGTTGTGTGTTCTATGCTTAGTTGATTTTGTGGAGTGGCATTTCATCTGTTTGCCCTCATCAGCTGATTGTTACGATGATACTTTTTATTTTTTGCTCTCTGTCTATGTCGACTGACTGTTGTTGATGTCCTTTATCGATTTTTGATACAACTTTAATGCTGTTTTATTTCAATGGACGAAAAAAACTTGAAAAATCGATTCTCTAGACTACTGTAGCAAAGAATTGTTGCAGTAATGAGGTGTCTGTAGAGTAAATTTTAGATTTACAACTTACTGCAATGGAAAAATGCAATAAATTTTGAAAATAAATGTAAGTGAGAGACATTAAAGTCATGGGAAACCTAAAGTTATTATTACAAACATATTTCTTGAAGGAGATGGTTAAATTGACGCTTTGAGCTGCTTGGGGATGAAGGCGCATGTTTTAGGAAGAGCTTTTTGTTTAAAAATATTTTTTAAATTGAATTTGATTCTAGTTTTTATGGTTGCCAGATCAATGAAAACATGGATTGATTATATAAAGAGGATCTAACCCAGAACCTATAAACAGAGCATTCAGAAGTTTACTCGGCTTTATACAAAATTCGTTGAACGGTTTGACAAACTTATTTTAATTTAGAATGTTTGAAAATTCGACATTTTTGTAATTTTTTGAAAAATTCAAGCTAAGCCGTTTTTATAAAGGTTTAAATAAGCATTATGTCAAATTCTTATCATATCAAAAGAGCCCATAATAGCTTATTGGTCAGAAAACATGATCTGAAATTGTAAGTCCTGAGTTCGATTCTCATTCATATTAAATTAGTAATTCCTGACAGGTTAATATTATTTTTTTAAAAAAATTTTGAGGCAAAAAAGTAATAAAAACTTGTAAAAAGTAACATTAATTCGAAATATTAACTAAATTATAACAAACCACATCCAAAATGCCCCAATAAAACTCAATCTTACACCATCCAACTCAAAAATTACTTTATGATCCATAAACCTTCGCCAAAACACTATACGCTTGTCACACGGGTAATATTTCTGACACCGTGCACATTCACAGTGATGCATCTTCATTTACTCGATAAATCGCGAAAGAAGCAATTGAAAAGAAATCATAAAAAATAATAAGTGTCGGTACTGAGAGGATAGCTGCTTGCTGTGTGCTAATTAAAATTTATTTCATGTCACATCATTCATATTTGCACCATTTGAAAAGCTGTTAAGTGTGACCCCCGTGCAATCTATAGCATAAATCATGACGGCAATTAAAACATATATTATTTTTTAATGTCTACGACTGCCTCACGTTTTGCTTACTTTTATACTTTAATTGAATTACCTCCGTATTAATTTAATATTCGGTTGGGTGGAATGAATTTAAAAAAATTGTGAGCGTAGGAACAATATTTACTTAAGAATTGTAAAAAACTTTTTCCATTGCCGAAGGAAAACAAAAAAAATTTTTAATGTACAAAATCAGCAGAAAGAGAAGAAAAGTTTTCGTCTTCAAAAACTCCATCCAATTGGTTTTTGCTCGGTTGCTAAAATCGCTGAAAATTAATTAGCATAAATTATTGTATAAAGCCGCAAAGATGAACTCAACTACACACTCCCATTCATGTACATGAAGTCTATCGTCGAAGACTTTCTTCTTTTTTTCTACAATCGATATGCAAATGTTCACAAGTTATCGGAGCAATTTCGAGCAGAGATGTTGAGAAGAAAAGATGAAAACTTTTGATGTTTCTTTGAAGAGTTTTTTTCACATTTTATTTTATTTTCATAAATGAGGAAAATAGAAAGAGTGAAGAAGATGAAAATTTTCACCTATAAAATGTCATTAAAGTACTTTACGACTCTTAGAGAGAAAAAATATGTGTGCATGTATTTTCTTTTCAAAATTAATAGCTTGCTTTGTATACATTAAAGAGTTTAATGACATAATTAAATCATATAATATAAAATTTTATTCATGTGCCTTGTTAGAAAATTTTGTGGATTCGTTTACTAGAATTTTTGAAAGTCTATCACGTTACATAGGAAAAAGTTGTATTTTAAGTGATTTGATGATTTAATGAGCATTATACGAATCTTTGACATTATTAGGCTCTGATGGGAATTGAACACAGGATCTTAATAAATAAAATCGCTCACATTTCATTCTCTAATAGATTCACCAACATATGGTTCGAAATATTCCATTCAGACACGAATCAAGAGTAGGTTTTTCAATCTCGAGATAAGCTCAGCATGAGTAACGCTCAGCTGGAATGACGTTCAGCTTGAGTGACACTTAGTCTGAGGAATTCTCAATTTGAGTGACGCTCAGCTTGAATAAAATTTATTTTGGATGAAGCTCAGCTTTGATGAGTCTCAGCGTGTGTGGTTTTTAATTTGAGTGAATTTTAGCTTAAATAACGCTCAGCTTGAGTAATGCTTCAATAAGGCTTAACGTCATTCAAGTTGAGCTTCACTTAAACTAATCTTCACTTCTCCTATAAACCCCTAATCAAGAGTTTAAGCTATCGAAATTAAATCAGAAATATGAACCTCGAGTCCATCTTCCAAAATTAGATTAAATTTTGAAGTGGAAACCATGAAACATTCTAACTGGGATACCAAAGTCATTCTCTTTTCAAAAACAATAACAAAAACACGAAAAAAAAGAAAAGATCAACCTTCCTGCAAACGAAAATGAAAAAATTCCTGAACGGTGAAAAAAGAGTAGAAAAAAAAGTTGTAAAAATTCATTTTTTTTCTTTGCTGCTGCTCGACTTTTAGTATAATTTATGACTCGTGAATGGGTTTTTAGCTTTGAGCTATTACAACAGTAGCAGATAAATAGATGGATAGAAAGATAGAGATGAAAAAAAATTGTTCATTTTTTCACATCTCGTCTCGCGTTTGAAGCTGAATGAGGAGCTGCGTTCATCATCTATTAGCACGTTGTTGTCGAAAATTGACATTTTGAAAGACTATTTGAAAGGGAATGAATTCAATGTTTGACTGAAAAATTGAGAAAAATGCCAAAAGTATTAACTTTAACCGTAACTCAATGTCAGGAAGGAGTTGGAGCAGAGGGAACTTCCGCCCGAAAAATACACGAAAAATTCATTCATGTTCATCATTTTGTTATTTTTCTATGGACACTCACAGGGTAATAAATTTTCTGTCATTTAGTGGTGGGCTGGCGAGTAAGCGTATGACCAGGAGCTCTTTATGATGTGACATGGTCGAAGTCAAGCAACAACAACAACAAAAAAAAGTACGAAAGAACATAATTTATTTTTAACGTTACACATTTCACGTTTTTCGTAATTTACGCAGGCTTTTTGTATATTTTATTGGAAAAACTTGCTGCTTTTTTGTATGCTGTTGAATCTCTCAGGTGCGGCAGCATCAATTTACATCTGTAAAATATTATACACTGCCGTAATTCCCTCAACAAAATAACTGTATACATATTTTAAAATATAACACAATTTATCTCAACTTTAGTTATAATTCTCTTCTCGACGACTCGCTATTGTCCATGCACACAAACAATGAGAATAAATCAGTTTGAAACGCGACGTGTAAAAAATTTATTTATTTGCAGACTGAAATTGTAGAAAAAAAATTAAAATTAACCTGGCGAAGAATTTTTTGGGGTAAAATTAAGTTTTGTTGGGGAAGTTACTTTTAAGGGGTGTATAATTTTGAATTTTACAAAACCGTTAAAATTTGAATTTTTAAAAAACCGTTAAAATTTAAATTTTACAAAACCGTTAAAATTTAAACTTTGAATTTCTTTTCTTCATCATTATATCTTTCGAGTGTCTTACCAAGACGTAAGACGTAGGTTGTATATACCTGTAAATCGAGGACTTAGCGGCTGTAGCAATAAAAAGTTATCACAATTTAACTATTTCCAGTACTAGCCAGACCAAGAATTTAAAAACAATCTCAAGGATCTTCCTGCAATTTAAAATATTAATGATAAACTTATATTCAAGTCAATTTGCCAACCTCAGAAGCACTTGCTGAGAAAAACTATCCCCAAACCCCATAAATAAATAAAATACAATCTCCTTACTTACTACTAAAGTTGACATTCAAAAAGCAGAAATATCAACAAAACAAAAAAAGCCACGTTAAACAAACAAAACAAAGAGACGAAAATTAAATACACTAAAAGTACGTGGTGAAAAAAGTAAACAACATGTATGAGGGACCCTTAATTGTGAGGCTGCTCTTCATGTTTTTCCTTATTGACATTCATCCCCAACACCCTTGTCATGACTCATGACCATTAAAAAGCTCAAATACAAACAGAACAGAAAAGTCTACACAATGAATGAGAATGAGACAAAAAAAATATTCTCATTTCTGCTGATAAATGAACACAGCAGTAATTTTTAATTATTTCATATATTTTTAACTCGTCTGTAAATCAGTTCTGATCATAATTGTAAATACCATGAGACAGATACAACGACTATCAAGATCCATTGCGTGACATGTTTACATGAACGATTTTAATATTTTTTTCAGAATTACCTACACAGCAATTTGCGTGCTTGATTTTTTCGAGGAAATCAGCTAGTGGAAATGTTGATGGTTATGCTAATTTGGCTGGCTGGATTTGCCAGTTTGTGAAACTTAATTTTAACTTTACAAAACCGTTAAATTTTAAATTTTACAAAGCCATTGAAATTTGATGTTTAAAAAACCGTTAAAATTTGAATTTTTTAAAGCCGTTGGAATTTGAATTTTACAAAACCGTTAAAATTTGAATTTTGAAAAACCGTTACAATTTGAATTTTACAAAACCGTTAAAATTTGAATTTTACAAAACCGTTAAATTTTAAATTTTACAAAGCCATTGAAATTTAAAATTTAAGAAACCGTCAAATTTAAATTTTTCAAAAACGTCCTGAAAATGCGCTCAGATTTTCCTTCATAATCCTAATAATGACATCAATACCACTCGTTTTTCATCTACTGTATTTAATTCAATTTCTAGCTGAGCTCAGCCCATATTGTTCCTGTCTCTTGATGTCTTTATGACACACACCATGGATGGCTTGTTTGTTAATCCGCGATGGGAATTATGATTTACACACATGCAGACTATTTTGTTGGCTTTTATTTTCAACACAACAGTGAATTAAAATGTATAAAAAATGTGCTCAAAACATATGAAAAAAAAATCCGTAGTGAGATGGATGAATAAAAAAAATCGCACACGAAAGCAAAAGTGCCAATCGTAAATCAATATTTGAGAGAAGAAAATTTTTATTATTCGATATATCTATCTATTGGAGGTATGAGCGTGAAAATGTTGAAAAATGGAATGAAAGGAAATAAAAACCGCATCACATTTTTCTGCTATAATTTTTATGGCAATGTAAATAGAATTTTTGAGGAAGTATTTGACGGTGGTTAAAATTTGATTTGAATGTGTGGATGGAGGGAAATTGTCTTTTGGATGAGAAAGGAATACGAAAATATCAAGCAAAATAGTGCATGTCAAAAAATTGTATTTTAATTTTAACAATGTCATTTTAAGTTAATAAAATCGAAAAAGTTATCCAAGGTGTTCGTTTCTATCATTTGAAAGCTAATCAGTTGAAATTGGTTGGATATAATAAGCCATAACTCACAAAAATCGTCTCAAAGTTTTGTATCACAAAAAGTTTCTGATAACCCCCAAAAGGGATAACCATTGTTATGCCAAAAACTTCTTGTGGCGACATCAAGGACTCAGCTAAGCACAGCATACATCAAACGCCAAAAGCAAACACCAGAAGACACTCAGAACTATCACCTGATCAAGAAGACATTACTGCCAAAAAGCACTGCCAAATAATGTCTGAAATGAATGATGAACTTAAAACATTTATGAAGGAAGTGAAATCAGGAATGTCATTGATAAACCAGAAAATAGACCAGGAAATGACAATGATGAATCAGAAGCTTGAAGAATTGACTCAAAAAATTGAGAATAATATTGGCATCCTGACAGCTGAAGTTAAGCAAGTTAAGGAACAAATCATTGAGATCAGAGCTGAAGTAATTACATTGGAGGAAAATAACATAGAAATCAAGAACAAGGTTTCTGATCATGATATTCAGCTCAACATCATAAATCAACGTCTACTCGAAAATCAACTTACGATGGTAAACATAGCGCCAACATTAAATGAAGAATCGTTTCTGGATGATCTGGATAAATGGTCTGGCAATATACTAAAACAGTCACTCTTGAGTCACAATTTCTCATCAAACAAAAAGTTCAAATCCAAATCAGCCTTTCTCAATTTCAACACATTAAGCGACAAAAAGAAATTCATGAACTTCCTCAAGACAAAGCAGAAAGATGCCAACAAGAAATTCATTCCTATCCTTAATGAAAATATATTTACATTAAAGGACTCTGATATCAACAGAGCCAATGTCATTGAATTTCGCACTCCAATGACAAAAATGAATCGTGATATATTTGATAAAGCAAGAGACGCTAAGAAGAAGAATGCGGTGATCGAAGGAGTCTGGATCTCTAATGGGAGTGTGAGAATTCGCATCAAAAACATGAAGCCGATACAAATCAACAGTGTGCAGCAGCTCGACGAATTGTTTAGCTCGATGTCCATTCAAATACCGATGAATTAGTCCGTGAGTCTGCAATACAAATAATAAAAGGTCCCAAACATACATAAAAAAAAGAAAATAGCCTTAAGTCATAAATTTTTAACTGAAATTAATTCCAAAAGCGCTTGCAAGCATGAAACTAAATCAGCAAAATGATCATTCGTAGATCAACTTGTCTAATAATCAAAATAGCATCAAATAAATTCACCATCACAAATAAATAAATTTATCACAAACGTAAACAAACATTTAGAACATGTACTAAATCTTAAATGCATGAATATCTACATAATTTGAATTTTAAAGAGACGTTACAAGACGTTTTGACGTTCTTTTGTCTCAGAATGATATAATTGATATGCATTTTACATGATCTACTTAATTAAACTCACTTTACTGTAATGATAACCATTAAAATATTCAGATATTAGCTATATTTGAATTCATCGACCAATTACTCGAAACGGATGAAAATTAATCACTTATAGAATTAGAATCTCGTACGTTGAAATTTCATCATTTCTTTTACTGTTTCATTCACACATTCGACTTTAAACTATCAATTTTGGATACAATTACATGTAATCAATACATTTTCAAAATGTACGGTATTTATCTCGGCTCAAAGCACGCCCTTAGATTTCATTTGGTCATTGACGATAACGTGGAATTTAACGGTTTTATATAATTGTTCTTACAAAAAGATTCTTTATAGAAACGAGTCAGTTGCCTTGAAACCATGCACGTTTACTCTTATAGAATCTAGTTCACATTGTGGGCACGCTAAGAACACGTAATGTGCAAACGTTACTAGTGCTAAAGCTTTAAATTAATTACCCTCAGTCGGTGTCCACTTAATTTTCGCGGTGGATGTTCTGCGACATTAGATTTCATCAGGTCTTATGACGCAATCATGTAATTTAATGGGAAGCATTTGAAAGGTGGAAAGGTAATGCATTTCTTGAGATTGATCAATTAAGCTGTCTTTAAGCCACGATTGAATCCAACACTTGAGTTTGAAATACCGTCACACTAATTTCAAAAACGTGAAAACGTTAATTGCTTTACATCCATTTAACTTCGTTCTAAATCGTATATTAACATTGAATTCTTTAAACATAATTGGTCGAAGAATTCTAATCGGATAATGTCTTTTATAACTGGAAAGCAGAGAAAATCTTTTAACTTAAATATATTTAATTATTTGTGAATTGCATCGCTTTTGCTGAATTGATTAATTAAATTAGCAATTAAATTTAATCAGCCTCCTTGGATAATGTTTCGATAACTAAACTTGAATGAACCAAGAAAATAACTTTGAATTAAAGCCTACTGTAACACACCACAATGACTTTCCTAGAAGTATACACTCACGAAATAATATTAACTGTCTGTATTTAAACGCCCAGTCGTTAAGAAACTCACTTACTGACCTTCAAAATTTCATAAACAGCTTAAATTTTAAAATTCATATCGTACTTGTTGTCGAAACATGGATTAAGCCAGTAGAGAAACAATTTTTCAATCTCCTTAACTATCAGTCATTCCATTCCACCAGACCAAACTCTTTAGGTGGAGGAGCTTCCATTTTTGTTCTTGAAGAATTTGACACAGGAAATGTCGAATATGAGGAATCAAGTAATAATAATAACTTCATTATAGTTTCTTTAACGAAAATGAATATGAATTTAGGTCTTTGCTATCGCCAACCAAATAACTCTCTTGATCAAGATGGTAGAGCTTTTATAAGTAAACTCGATGTGTTATTAAACACATACAATAAAATTTACTTTTTTGGAGACTTTAATGTCAATCTGTTTGATCAAACCTCATCTCTTGTAAATAATTATATGGATACTGTCAACTCTAACGGTCTAAAGTTCCTTAATTCGATTTCACAAGAATATCCAACTCGAATTAATTATAGATTCAACACCAACTCTTGTATAGACCACATATTCACCGATTTTCACTTCTACAAAGAAAATCTTTTACATCAGATGTATTTCTTTGATAACATAGGCGATCATAAAAATATTATTCTGAGTATTTCTTTTCAAACCGAAAGAAAAGAAAAAACAAAGCATCATTTTAAACGCGTAAATAATTTTAGAATCTCAAATAATAAGCTGTTTGAAAATTTACACTGTGAATCCTTTGATGATCTCACTTCAAGCATTACAAATATAATCTCAAATAATACGATCTCCACTAAAACTCATTTAAAATGCATCAAACCGTTCATGGACATAAAAACTAGACAATTCATCGAAATTAGAAACAAGTTTATTGTTTTGAAAGCCAAATATCCGTACTGTAATCAGATCAAAGAAAAATTTCGGTACTACAGAAATTTAGTGAACCACTTAATAAAAAAAGCCAAAAAAGTATACTACGATAAGAAATTTACTCAGAACCTACATGACCCCAGGAAAACATGGCAAAATATCAATGCAATTTTATTCAACAAATCACATTCACATGAGTCAGCCTGCACATTCTTATCAGAAAATGGCATCCCTGTGTCTAATCCCAATGCAATCGCTGACCATTTCAATAATTTCTTCGTAAACATAGCAGTAAACAACACTGGAATTAACAATGCTTCATCAGCAATTAATGACTATAATATATCATATCAAATCGAACACAATTTTATATGTCCATCCGTAACAGAAGATGAAATCAGCACGGTTATCAACAACTTGAAAGCCTCAAATGCGGTTGATATTTACGGGATGTCGAACAATTTTATTAAAATTCACATAAAACCTTTATTAACTAATATCACTAAGCTGATTAATGAATGTTTGTTCGCGGGAATTTTTCCAGACGTACTTAAGAATGGAATTGTCACTCCGATATTCAAAAGCGGAGACAGGAAGATGAAAAATAACTACAGGCCAATAACAGTAAATCCAATATTAGGCAAGATCTTTGAATATGTCATACAGCGTCGATTCCAGGATCATCTTGATTTAAATCACATAATCCACTGCAAACAATTTGGCTTCGTTAAGAATTCAAATACGGAGATAGCGGCTGTTGAAATACTTCACGATGTATACACCAATATTGATAACCAAAAGGCCGTCTCATTGACCTGCATTGATTTATCGAAAGCCTTCGACTCCATTAATCATGATATCCTCATTCATAAACTCAAACAACTACAGCTAGACAAATTCTTCCTTAACTTGCTTATATCTTATCTTGAAAATCGAAAACAAGCTGTTAAAATATCTGATACACTCAGCTCATTCAGAACTGTAATAGCGGGTACACCGCAAGGTGGAATACTGTCCAGTCCATTCTTCAATTTATATATCAATGACATTTTTAAACTCGATTTAGTAGGACAGCTAACCCTTTATTGCGATGATATCACACTTGTAAATGTTGGTAATAATCCTGCCGACCTAAAGAACATCGTTGAACGCGATTTACGAATGATTGAAGAATGGCTTACTCTTAACAGATTAACTCCAAATGCAGACAAAACAAAATATATTTTATTTCACAGTAAAAAGAAATTTGAAAATTTCACCGATGTTGCATTAAATATTCAATTTAACGGCAAAATTATCGAACGTGTCGAGAGTGTACGTCTTCTTGGTTTAATTATTGACGAATCACTATCATTTAAAGAACACATTAAAATGATAAAAGATCAAGTTATTTCTTTCTCGTTTGCAATAAAAAGAGTACGGCACTTTTTTTCTGATACCACAGCCAAAGCTCTATATTATGCTCATGTTCAATCGCGTATTATGTATATGAATTCTATTTGGTCTGCTGCAGCAAATTATAATATAACTTCTCTTGAAATTGCACAGAGAAAATCGCTGAGAATATTACTAAAAAAGAGTTGGTTTTGTAGTAAATCTGAGTTGTACAACATTCGAATCCTCCCAGTCAGTACTTTATGTCAAGTAAGCTTATGCATTCAGGTCTTTAAAATATCGAGAAATATGCTAATTAATAATGTAATTATCCGTACGGCTGACCAGAGACATGATCACCGCACAAGAGCAAGATCAGATTTTATCATTCCCATATCACGAACACAATTAGGTAGTCAGACCTTCTATATAAGAGGTCTATCTTTATATAACTCATTAAATCAGACAATCAAGAATACTTTTTCAATTAGTTTATTCAAATCTCGAATTAAAGAACACTTCTATGAAAGTTATTGTGAGGCAAATTATTAAATAATCAATTTTATATATACCACTATAATGCTAACTAGATTTAAGAAATCTGTAATACAACCTTACGGTTACTTACAAATAAATGAATTCAAAAAATAAAAAAAAAAAAAAAAAAAAAAAAAATAAATTCATTTTCACATTTTATTGCTTTAGTTTTTGCCAAAATCTAAATCATTTATTTTTTATGAATTAACGGATTTTTTAAATTCAAATATAATGAATTTAATTTCAGTCTTTCGTGTTGAACCAAGTTTGGAACCAGACTTCATTTTTTGGTTCAGACAAGTTAAATCTTTTTTATCGACAGGTCTGACTCAGATTCCTATGAAATTGTCAGCATTTTTCCATCACATTCCATCTCGAAACCAAAGCAATTTTCATCTCAAATTCTCAAGTTTTCCACTTCCTTGCCAGAAAACCCATAAAACAAAAAAATATTAACCATAATTTTTTTATAAAAAAAATATTTCAAGCACGTAATAAAAAGTAATAATATTTACTGCACTTCGTGCCCACACCTCAAGAGAGACAAATTCCAGAAGCCACTTGAAAAATGCGTCATATAAAAAGCAGGCGTGAGTGAATAAGAGGAACTTCAGGGCCCTCACTGAAAATAAATGTTTGTGCATGGCTGGTGTAAAATACACACATCATACGATTTATATGAATGCTGATAATAATAAAATATTGCCATTCGCAACAAATACACGCAGTTTTTTTTCTTTCTCGGAACTCTCGTCACACATGTGTCCTCCACGTTTATCGTGAACACCTTTTTATTCCGTAATTTACGAGCCAATAAAAAAAGGAATCGCAATGTCTTCCCTTTCAATAGAATGTGTCCTTTAAAGACACTAAAAAGTATTTTTTATACTACCGTTGTCGCTTATGTCATGAGTAGGGTTGCTACTAGTTTAGAATTTTAATGTGATTTACTGATCATACATTGAATGGGCTCGATAAAAAGGCATAAAAATTCAACAATTTATTTGCATTACGTTTAGTGATTTTTTACAATGAAAATTATGATTATTGAAAATTGTTTTTCCGTTTTGTCAATAATTTTTGAGTTTGCATATGAAAAGAGATACTTCGTGTAGTGTTTGAGGTAAGTACACACAGATTTTTGACAGGGCTGGGTTGATTTTAGGTTTAAATTGTGATTATTAGAAAAATTTAAATTAATTTTGAAATAAACCGTTTTTTTTAAATATTTCTTGACCGTTATTTTTCAAATATTTTTTGACAGTTTTTTTTTTCAAATACTTTTTGACCGTTATTTTTTCAAATATTTTATAACCGTTATTCATAAGCCTCCAACTCTTTAGTACTACACTTCAAAATAAAATATTCCTATTAGCAATTTCAAAAACTAATCTGTGTGGAAAATCTGCGTTTTATATTTCTCCATCCAATTCAATAAAATTCTGCAACAAAACGATGACTATAGATGAGAGTTTGTTGAATAAATATTGAAATAAATTTAATGAAAATATAAATTTGTTGTGTGCATGTAGAGATGAGTGAGCCGCACACACAAATAGCTATGGCAATATAAAAGGCAAACAATAGGTGCAACAAAGTACAAAATCGCATTAATTATCAGCAAGTGAACATTTATGGTTTTCATACAAAAAATAAATAAATAATAAAATATTTTTTTAAACCGAAAATTCCACAAGCAATAGTGGCAATTTTGTGTTTTGAAATGCTCATTTTCTCGTTCTATTTTTGTGTAACAATAAGGCAGGGAGATTTTCAGGAAATTTCTTACGGTCAACTTGACGTGAAACATCAGTCGAGATGAAATAATAAAGATGTGAAAAGGGAAAAAAGGATTTTCTTTTTCTGAAAAGCAGGAAATTTGATCTGGCCACATTGGAAGTACAAGAAAGAGAGATAAAACATGAGCGAATGTTAAATTGGGAAATGAAACATATGGACGAGGTATCAAATTTATACCATCCACACACAAATATCCTTTACCCCATTTGATTGGATGCAATGAAATCAATTTTTATTGCAAATTTATCGACAAACCACAACACGGAGGCGAAAGGAGTGAGAAATTTTTTTCTGACGTCATTTTTTTTGTAAAAAATGAGTAATATTTATGGATTTAAATGTCATCAGTTTGTCCTGTTGAGGTTAATAAAAAATAAATCAAAAGTGTTCTGTTACGTATTTTTTAATAAATTCAAAATTTAATTTTTTTAAAAAAAATTACGAAGTTTAAAAAGAATTATAAAATTTTAAAAAATGAAAATTTAAAAACTTTTGAAGTTTTAAAAATTCAAAAAAAATTGAAAAATTTAAAACAATTTAAAATAAAACAATAAAAATTTTGGAATGAATTTTAAAAAATGTAAAATATTTAGATACTTTCAAAATTATATAATTTGGAATTTGAAATAATAAACATGTCAAAAAACTGCATAAAAATGAATTTTATAAAAAAAGTTAATTTTATCATAACCTTTTAAATTATTTTTTATTTTAATTTTAACTTTATTTGAAATTTATAAATAAATTAAAATTCAAAAACTATATTTGAAATTTATTTTAAAATTCAAAAACTATATTTGAAATTTATTTTAAAATTCAAAAACTATATTTGAAATTTATTTTAAAATTCAAAAAAATTTAAATTTAGATTTTAAAAAATAAAGAAAATTCAAAAAAGTTAAAATACATAAATTTGAATATTTCTTATTATTTGGTTATTAAAATGGGTTCAATAATAAAGCCTTAAGGAAACAACTGCGCTCTATATTGTCCACGGTCACTAAATCAAACCATTTTTGTCCTCCTTTTTCTGCGTTCATCCACAATTTATCATTTTTAAAAAGTACATTTCCATACGTACATATCCACAAGAAGAATAAGAAACTGCAACGAACGAAAAGGAAGAAAAAATCCAATTTAAATGTGATCTGAGACTCAAACACACATAAGGATAAGAAGAGGAATTGCAAGGAAAGTCTTGCGAGATCCAATTGGGGATTTTCGCTTCGAATATCAAAAATTATGATACATTTTTATGGCATTGCATGCATGGATGAGAAAGAGTAGCAAAAGCAGAGTCTTATATTATGAAAATGAATAAATTTTATTGCCGCTTTTCCTTTCGGTTAAAGGAGGGCAAAAAAAGTGAGAAAAAATTTATGTTAAAAAATCTTGCAATGAATATATTGGAACGAAAGAAAGGACGGGCATACACTTTTTTATTATATTCCTTAAGAGACACTCTTCTCCTCTGTTCAGTGTTCAATTTCAGATCCATGCAGCAGCAGAAGCATGAAAAAAAGTCGCATTCATTACAATGTAATTGAATACGCTTGCATATTCAATAAATCAGAAATGCGAACACATATAAAATGAAATATTCGCTTTATGCATCGTATATTTAATAAAATTTATAAGACACCTTTTTCTTTCGTTCCTTCCTATCTTGCACATACACATTTTACATTGCCGCTATTGCTTCCTTCTTTTTTTATATTGATGCAATAAATTTCTATCTCACATTTAATATTCGAGTATATTATAATCATAACATCGAAGAAATGGTGAAAAAATTGAGATCAATGTTCTTTTGTGTGCTGCAAACTAACGTTGCACACTTGTCGATGGCTTTTTTTGCAAGTACACGATTAATGGATCTGGGAGATTAAAGTTTATTGGTGGATTTTAAAGTCAAGTGATGATTTGCTTTAAGTTTGTTGAGTTTACTAAAGTGTCAGGGATGTATCTATAATTTTTTAGAAATGGAAAGGGGGAGGTCCAAAATAAATAAATTTGTAGCTTCAGAGGCTGTTTTTTAAAGTTACAATGGATACCTCTCTGAAAGTTACTCTTTCTCTTCACCTATAGGTACCGAAGGGTAGGATAGGTGGGGTATCCTAGAGTAGGGTAGGTGAAGTACCCCAAGATAGGTGGGGTATCCTAGGATAGGATAGGTAGGATATAAAAAATTTAAATGATGCTGAGACATGCTTTATCCAAAAAAAAGTTTCTTTAAAAAATATCTAACCTAAAAATTCCTTCAAAATCACAAAAAATAAAGTAAAAATCTTATGAAATTCATAATGAAAATTTTCATAAAATTTTTTCCACTTCAACACTTCTTCCTGCTTATTTTCCTGAACATTCTGTTACCTTAATCTCATAAATATCAAGTAGGGACCGATGCAGAAACATTTAATAATTTATTTATCACTCCTGAATTATCAATAAGCTACTCAATAACATTTTCACCTTAGAAACTGCTTCTCATATTTTATTCCATGTCTTAAATAAATTTTTTTTCGCACTTTCATGATTCTTTTTTATTTTCATTCTGTCCGCTCGTAGATAACAGACGGTGAAAAATCTCCCTAAATTTATTTAGAAATGAGAAACGGTAAGGAAAAAGAGCAGGCAAAAAAATGATAATAAAATCATTGGTTCGGAAATGAAATGTTAAATATTGATAAAAACTTTTTCTACTTCTTCTTCTTCTTCCGTGCTGATGATGGTGGGGATCAGTTTATTGATTGTGGGAAAGGAAATTGAGAAAATGAAATCTTTTTTCCTTTCTATGACCTTTCCTCTTTCCTGTATTTCCATCTTTCAATATATATCGTTATATAAAATGAATTTAATGTACCACAAATGGCAATCAAACCCTGAATAAGAAATGATAAAAGATACTTTTGGGGTCATTCCTCCTATGACGTCCAGCATTTAGGAGGGGGTGAGGATGGTCAAAGCTATTTGTCACTTGACCTCGAGCTTAGCTAAGGTAGGAGGTAGTTCAGGGGTCTGAATAAAATAGAGTAGGGTGGGTAGAAAAACCTATTTTTGATAGACATAATTTATGAACAACCCCCTCTCATTTTTCGATCAGTGAAAATAGGCAAGCAAGAAAGGTGAAATCTGACATTTCCTTTTAATAGAAAATTCTTCTTTCTCAACTAAGCCTGATGATGTCGGTGAAATAAAATAGAAAAAGAAAATTAATGAGTTTTTAAATGCTTCTCTGTGTTTTCTCATTCACCTTGAAATTGATAACGTTTAATGGAAATAAATATCGCAAAGAAATCTTCATGAAAAATGGGGAAAATGAAGTAACAAGATGTTTACCTTCTATTCAGGATTGGGAAGTATTTAGGAAGATTTTGTCAGAATTTGAATGTCATTACTTGAAAAGGTGGTTCAAAAAAGCAACAAGTTGTCTTACGTAGGAACAACCCAATTTTGAAGACTGACCAATTTAAGCTCATCAAATCATAAGCAATAGATAATACAAAATTAACCCCCCCCCCCCATAAAATGGGGATCCAATAGGGACCCCATTCCTTAATGAACCTTGGATTTCAAATCTGTCGAAATCTAAGCCCACCATCTTTAAGTATGAACAAAATTCACTCCAAATCCCAAACTTACTAAACTATAAACTCAAGGGCATGATAGATGATAGATAATGTTGCATTAAGGTAGTTTTTCTTTCTCTTTTCTCTTCATCAATGTATAAAAAGAATTTTTTCCTGAAAATCATCGTGATAATGAAAAGCGATGAGTCAGAATAAAACGACATCAAGTTAAGTTGAAGAATCTTCAGGACAATAAATCTCTGTCGTGAGGTAACATGAGCCACCTTAAGCGAATTTTTTCCACCTCGTCACAATCAATGACATGTAACATGATGATTACCTCAGTATAGATACACATAAAATAAGATAAAAATGAGAGAGACGATCATGAGGGTGAAGAATAAACGAAGCAAAACTGAAAATATCGATTTTCATTCAATTTCCAGTTGATTTAACAAGAAATTTCCTTTTTCTTTGCTATATTTAGCAAGTAAGAACAGTTGCTCTTTTATTCTCTGCCACATCTTTTATGTACGAAGGGCATATATTGAATGCATTAAAATTCCCATCACATCGTCGAATACTAAGCCATTCTTGTTCACTTTATAAAGCCGTTCCCTTTAACCTGTTGTCGTATTGTAAGTAGTTTAGGATGAGCAAGTGTGAGGTATTATAATTTTTTTGGTGTAAATTTGGGAATGTAAAGTTGTTGAACAAGTTGGAATCGATGGTGTGGATGTGTGTGATTGTGGAATTGAATTATTAATCAGTGATGGGATTTAAAAAAATATTGAACTTACAAAAGTTCGATAAAATAGTACAAGAATATACTAAATAGTAAACCAATTAATCTTTCCCTTTCTCATATGCCTTTGCAGAAATGTTTAGAAAAACATTAATTTGAGCATAAAAACTGCTTTATTATTTTTAAAAAATTCCACCATTTTTGTTTTTACACCTGAAGCTTTAATTTTGAATTTTTGCAGTCAATTCGTACAAAAACATCATTCAAAACATTGAAATCGATAGAAAAACATGACAAGAGCTGACAAATATCTTCTAATCTTGAAAAGTTTGAGTTTTAAACAGTTAATTTTGACAGAACTGAATTCAATTTCATTGTTTACATTATTTTCGAAAATATTCTTAAATATTCGAACATTGAAAAAATTGAATTTCGAAAACATTCGAACTAACTGAAGATAAACCCCAAAATAATTGCAAAAGTAAATTAAGCTTCTTAGAATAGCTCTCAAGCCACATCAACTAAATCTCAACAATTACTCATAACTTCCACCATTACCACATTCAACTTGTCATTGCTTAAGCAAGGATTATGTAATAACAAGTGTAACTTAAAGTGACAGCAAATTTAAATCCCTGAACATTCACATGCTTCCTTTTTTGTTATCAAGCAATTTACCCCTGAATTATCATCCTATTCACCTTCGTATTCACATGCTGCTTACCCTTTCTACATCCACTGAATGCACATATACAGGATGAAGTGAAGTGGAAACATCATAATAATAGAATTTATTACATTTTTCATATTTTTTGTCAGCCAATATTTTTCTTTTACACTTGATGCCGCATATTTATCGTGTATGTATGAATCGTCATCATTCCACTCCATAAACCTTGAATTTTTCATTCCTCTTCCTTGTTTTTTCCTGTGATTCTTTCCTCACGCGAATTTTTTTTTCTTTCCTTTTGCCACACCGCGCTTGAATAAATTTTTGAAATATATATTCTTTTCATAATACCGGAAGCTCTTACATATCGTTTCCCATTTATTTTCTTTTCTCTGTGTTTCTTTTTTCAACAATTTTTCTGTGGGGATTTGAAAATTGCAGCACATTGCCAGGCAAGTAAATAGAAAAATTTGACACTCAGGAAGGGGAAACGAAAATATGGGAAATGTTTTTAAAAAAACAACAACCTGTTCGCTTATCATAGGTGTAATGTTCAAACAATCATGTTACCTCCATCCAATTCCTCAAACATTTTTCTTACTGCCTGGGAAGTTGAAACTGTTAACAAAGCAATAACGCTGTGTGTTCATGAGCATGTTTGTGTATGTTCTATTTTATTCACTTGCTTGCGTTTACATTATGTGGAATTGAAATTGTTTAGATAGTCAAAAGAAAATAAGGAGGATGGAAGTAAGAAGTATTGAGTTTATGTTTGCGGAATAAGAAATTTGAAAAATAAATAATATCATTTTAAGTTGATTTAAACGGGATGTTGATTGAAGAGAATTTATAAAGCGATTAATTTTGGATGATGTGGTGTCATGCTTTAGTGGATTTTTGGGGTGTCTAGTCATTATGTACGTGATTTTGCCAATTTTAAATAAAACATTTCTGTGGTACAAATGATTAGATTAAAGACCAGTCATGTAATTGTGCTATCTTCATATAGACTTATGAGTTCGAATCCCACCAAGGATTGATTAAGAAAATTTAATATTACTGTTCCTTCATTTGAAATTTTTTTGGAAAAAAATGGAACAACTCTCAAAAATTCTTTCAAAATCTCGTTCTTCAAAAAATACAATACCGAAGTACAGCTATTATTTTTTTAACGATATTAGTACCTAAATTTATACGTCGCAACTCAATTTTTCCAATTAAAAATTTCAAATTTTTCCTTAACGGAAATTTTACATTCCAACTGTAAATTTTTAATTTAATTTATGCAAATTAAGGACCCTAAAGAAGGATCGATCAAACTATTTTGATCAGTTATATTAATCACTTCTCAATCACTAACAAATCGCACGAATTTTTACATCATCAATAAATTTATACACTCAATTTCTATTAAATTCCTATCAATTTCAGTTCCTATAAAAATTTCATTTTCATCGCCCTATTTGTATGTTAAATAAAATACATTTAAATAGCGGTAATTGAGTAGCAAATCAAAAACTAATCAATCATTTAAAGGCAGGAGCGAGAGGATTTTATGTCATTAATGCTCACCGTATTTTTCATCCTGTACAGCACTTAACGTCAATTAAGAAGAAATTTTCATTTTCAATATTTTTTAATGCAACAGAATGTACAAACCGTGTACAGTGTCGCTGGATGTTTTTAAATCAACATTGACTGTATCATGATGTCTCTCATGAATCTTCAACTTTTTTTGTGAGTCCTCAAAAATTAATGAAAATGTGTGAAGAGTACAAAAAATAAGTAGGATAGTTCGATAGGGTGATTGGAAAGCGCATTTACAAGTAACAAGTAAGGCATTTTTGAGTTACAATTTAATAAATTTAGAAAGTTAACGATCAAAAAATATTTGAAAAATAACTGTAAAAAATAATTTGAAAAATAACAGTCAATAAATATTTGAAAAGTTAACAGTCAAAAAAGTATTTCAAAAATAACGGTCAGTTAGACAAACTGTCAAAATCCAGTCATTAATATGATTTTCCCTTCAAAAATATGCGTGATAAAAATCGTTGGCCACTCATGGTGCCTCAAAAAAAAAGTATAAATGTGTATGCGGTTTATTTAATATTAAATAAACCACCCTTAATATTCGTATTTTTTTCTCACACAGAACCGCACATCATCAGGTTGGTATAACGCACATTGATGGTCTCTCCCTACACCACGCAATTAAAAAAAAGACTCGAAATTCATTTTTAAAAATATATCCATCATTTTGTCATTTTCATTAAAATTAAATTTTCCCTGTCGAATGTGTTCTTTGCTGTTATTCGTTTTGTCATCGCATCAAAGTCATCAACAATCGACTGAGGAGCGTGAATGAAAAAAGTTTTTTTTTCGTAGATGAGCAGCAGCACAAAAAAATTATTTTCCTCTCACATTCAAAAACGAAACGGAATGAAGAGCTGTCAAGTGTGCAAATATTTAGCAATTAGCGAGCATTGGTGTCAGGTGCGCTATGTGAAGCAAAAACACTTTTTCAATGGCGTGTAAATTGAATGACAAATGCTTCGTTGTAAAATTTTTCGCTCTTTCAGTTGTCGGAGTTATTAAATGGAATTTTGTGGATGTCCAGTGTAGAAAATTCAATTAATTACAGTTCCTAAATTTCATCATATGATGCTGATGCTGCTGCTGTGCCGGTGATTTTACAACTATTGTTTTCGTCTTTTAACTGGCGAGTGAGATGGAAGCAGAAAAAAATAGATTTTTTGTAGTCGCTACGGTCAGCAGTTCTTTTGTTGAGAACAAATTTGCAAGGTTATAGTGAAGAGCAAGTTGGAAAGGCACTTGATAGTAATTTAAGTAATTTTGAAATTTTAGATTTATTTTAATTTAATCAAGTGGAAAGAACTTGATCATTGCACCCTCTTGGTAAGGGGTCGTTCGCAAATTACGTCACACAAAAATGACTTTTTTGACCCCCCCTCCCCCCTTGTCAACAAAATTTGTATGAAAAAAAAATATTTTTGTTTGAACTGTCACAAAATCTTCAACTCCCCCCTCCCCCCCTAAAGTGTGACGTAATTTGCGAACGACCCCTAATAAGTCATACTTCGTGATTACTTTCTTAATTGGAAGCTGGCGCGCAGCCACAAAAGGTAATTGAATGAGCAGTACCAGAGGCATAACCAAGAACCCCCTTGGCCCTTGGACCCCCTTGATATTTCTTTTTAAATTTTTCTGGATACACCCCTCTGTGTCCTTGGATAATGCATCATCCAGAACCAAAATACCATTTTCTGGATTCTTCAAAACATAAAAATTCCCAAAAAGACAAAGTGCCTTGAAAACTCTAAAAAACTATCAAACTGAAAATTCATGTTGCACCGGATATTCACATAGGAAATTCACTATAGGTGATTTTAGTCGAGGACGACAAAAAATCATGCTTAATTGAATTTCCATGCATATCCACCTACCCACCAAACAACAACAGCAACAAAAATACATCCCACAAACAAGCATTGAATGTCAACTGACGATAAAAATTTGCATGACATTCAATATGGTTCAACATCGTGCCACTGCCAAATATAACTTTATTATCATGTCACCAGCACTATATTGTCAATGATTACGTGCAAAAATTTATTCAGACACCTTTTATGTCCGCTTGAAACCTGCAAAATTGATGAATTATTGATGACGCGAATGGCGAAGCAACAATTATTAGTGACTTTTATTCGACACTCGGTGTGCATGACAAATATATTCTATGGGCACTATATGCTGATTGTTCCATTTTTCCCACACGAATATTAAGTTTGAAAAATAAAAAAAAGAGTCGCAAAGCATGTGGAAAATTGATTTACAAATTTTGTTAATTGTCAACTGTATCCGTTCGCAATTTGTCACAAAATTTGTTCATTTAACATTCGACAGCAATGAAAAATGAGTTGAAAATCGTGAAACAAAAAAAAACTGTTGAGGAAAAAAATACTCAAAATTTAATCATGAGCATCAATATCCAAAAAAATGGGGAGATTTCGGATGAAATAAAAAGCAATTCGTATTGAAAAAATATATATATTTTTATCCTAGTGAATCATAAGAGGAAATTGATTTTTTTTTCACATTCAATAATAAAATTTTTTTCGCATATTTTTTGAAGCTTCATTTGTTATCAGTGCATTCGAAATGGAAAAAAGATGCACTTGTATGCGTGTGTAATTCAGGAAAAAAGCAATAAATCGCTTTTCAATTGCATTTGGCTTTGTTGTTGCTGAAAAAAAATCAGAATGCAACCGGGGAAAAAATTTCCATCGAAAATATGTGGGAGAAATTTTTTTATGCGAGTAAATATTATTATTGAGGATTTCTGATAATCGAGTGTTTTATATCGTGAAATAAATGTTGTTAAAATTCATGAGATTCGAGTGATAATGGGTGAAAAAAATTGGAATGATTTCATATTGAAGGTATTAACGAGAATTATGAGAATTGGGATGTTGAGGTAAAAGTCATAATCATATTACGGTTTTAATTGGTGGATATAAAAAATTTGTTTTACATTATTTTATATCAAATTGTCATGAATTATTGCTTTTGGAACTGTTTTGGATTCGATTGATTGATATATTAACCCTGAGTACTTAACTTTTCCCACTTAATCTTCAATCGCTTATTACGTTACACAAAGAAGAAACAAGAATTCTTAGACCCCCTTCCTCCATGTTAAAAATTTTTAATGAAAAATGTTCTTTTGTTTGATCTTTTACAAAATCTAAGACCCCATCCCAAGGGGCGTATCAAGAATGGTTTTTTTTGGGGAGGGGGTTCAAATCATAGCCGGTTATTTCGAAATCTCATCTGGATATATCACCTTTTTGTTTTAAACTTGTTCCAAAAAATGGATCTTGAATCCCCCCCCCTATACATCTCTCTTAAAAATCGATCGTAATAAGTGAAGGACCCTTAGTACCAGTCACGTAGCCAGAGAGGGATATTGTGGGAGGTGTCCTCTGGTTACCGAAAAATTCTTCTAATTTACTAGGGTTTTTAAGAATTAACCTAAAAATCTATACAAAAAAATCTATACAAAAAAAATCAAATTCTCTCTTGAAAAATTTCTAGCAATGCCACTGCTTAGTACGCTGATTACTTTCTTTTAAAATAATTAAGTCTGAAAAAATGTAGTTTATTATTAAATTTCTATTTTGAATTTAAAAAATATTCAATATTTATTTGTATAAAAATTGATATTTAAAGCAAAATTTGATTGTTTAATTAAAATTCAAAGCTGAACACAAACCTTTTTCACTTTTATTCTTCACAATTCACTTCCACGGCTACTTTTTCCCTCCAATAATCCTTCCCATCAAAAACACAAAATTTGCCACAAAATGCATCTCAATTCATCTATCAAAATCATAATCGCACACCATCAACCTATACGGGAATCGAGTAGATAGGATGCAGAACTGCATAGACTGCAATTTCATTAATACAATAGGAGAAATAGAGCAAAATTTCACTTGCAATGCATTGCTTAATATAATGGATATCTTTTACTGATAAATCACCGCACACATCATGTCTGCTGCAACATGAAGAATAGCTAGGAAAAAATGCAATTTTTATTCACTTCATTTTTTTGAGATGAGGCAGAGAAATAAGAGAGAATTATCATATCCTGCCGTGAAATTGCATTCTTCCTCTTCAATATGCACTGTTATTGTTGTAACGTGCGCATTTTTTGCACCGAAAAAAAGACGGAATTTCAAATGCATTCGTTGGATATTTTTTTTGTGCAAAAATGCAATCCATTGTTTCGGCGATGAGCTGGAAAAATATAAATATTGTAAAAATATATATTTTTTAGAATTTTTTTCCTCCTTTCTCTGCCTGCAATTGCTCCTTTTATTTATTTTAATAGCATTTTTTTATTTGTTTTAACGCATATATTTTCCAGTAAAATGCACTTTTTTTGTATTTCTATGTGTGCATTCGACGCTTTTATGTATGTGCATATACCTACACGTGATTGAGAGGAATGGAATGCATTTGATATCAGGGGCCATTTATTTTTGGTGGAAAGTTTTGAGGAAGGCATTTGATGGGACAGTCACTTTGGCTGTTGATATTTTTCTTTCAATCTTTAAATCAAATTTTATTAGAACCGTTAAAATTTGAATTTTAGAAAACCGTTAAATTTTGAATTTTAGAAAACTGATAAAATTTGAATTTTAGAAAACCGATAAAATTTGAATTTTAGAAAACCGTTAAAATTTAAATTTTAGATGACCGTTAGTTCAGATTCAATCTGATTAATGATTCCTAAGATTGATTTTTTGTGGGTAAATCCAAGGGTATTATCAGAAGTAAAATGAGTAAATGACCCTTAAAAAGACGTCCTACATCCACCAACCATCTCAAATGTCTCCCTTACTCTTTATTCCTTTTTTAAAATATTTATTTCGTTCATATGCATTTTTTTACAGAAATAAATACTCTCCCCTGGATATGCAGTTGTTTGTTTAATGGTTTTATGAAACTTTCCATTCTTGATGATAGGCACGCAGAAAGAGGCAAAAAAACGTGAATGAATGAACAGAATTTATATAAATTGTGCAGTAAAACTCAATACAATAAAAATAAATCAATGCGATTTAATTGAACGTAAAAAAATTTGTCTGATAGAGAGAAAGTAATAACAATAATAAATATCTAGTAAATTTAACAATCACAAACATATTGCAGGTATTGCGTTCTAGGGATTATCTGAATTGCTGGAGGACATGTATGTGATACATTGTGAGTTTTTTAATGGAGAAATTTTTTGTTGCTAAGCTGTAAAAATGATATCTCATCATTTTTGATTGGATTATTAAGCTAAATTGGGATAATAAAAGTTATTATTGTTATTTCTGTTTACGGAATTTTTGACGATACTTTAGAATTTTCAGATTTTTGTTATTATTCAAAAATTCTTGATTTAAAATCTAATTTCCAAGTTTGCTAAAATTTGAATTTTTCAAAACCGTTAAAATTCAAATCTTTCAAAACCGTTAAAATTCAAATTTTACAAAACCGTTAAAATTCAAATCTAACAAAATCATTTAATTATTTTCTATAATACAAAATTTTCTTTAAAAAATTCAAAAGGTAATCTTGAAAATATTCCACCCTCAATTTTTATTGACATTTGTTTAATGTCTTCAATCCATCCCACCCTTCAACCATCACCATCATCTCCTATTGTGTCCTTTTTGAAACATCTGCTGTTTCTTAGTTTCATGAAAACTTTTTTTTGTTTCTTGAACTTCTTTTTTCTTCATTTTTATTGATTCTTGTTATGCTATTTTAGTATTCAATATGATGTACCTTTTACGTGTTTCCCTCAACCCTCTTTCGAGGAAAATAAAAATGAAAAATAAAATGAACCTGGCGAGTGTTCGAAAGAAGAAAGAAGAAATTCTTATAAAAATTGAATTATAAAAACTTTTACGTGTTTGGACTTTTTGGGAGCCCTTTTGGTTGATACAACATAATAATAGATGCATTACTAGTATCATCTGCAGTGATAATATTTAATATGAATGGAGTTAATAAATTTTGGAATTATCGAGAGTGTAAGTAAATTTTTGAGGTTAGTATTTCATGTTGGATTGTTCTGTTTATGTAGATTTTGATTAATTGAGGATTTTTTTAAAAAAAATGTTACAAGTTTTATCAAATTTTGACTATTATAAAACCGTTAAAATTTGAATTCTACATAACAGTTAAAATTGAAAGCTAATTTAACGAACCTCTAAAATTCAAAATTTTTCATGCGCCATTTTGAAATTTTCTCTCACTTCAAAAAGTTTTTTGCAAATAAAACTGTAACAAACCATTTTCTGGTAACTAAAATTAACTTAATTGATAGAAAAAAGTGGCAAAAGAACTACAATAAACTTCCCAACCAGATTAGTAGCTTAAAAATCAGCCAAAAGGATAAAATTCAATCAGAAGCACATTTCTCAACCAAATTTGCCCTTAAAATTTTAAAATTCCAATAAAATGAGTCAATTTAAGACAAATGCAATTCACAAAACCTCAAAAGAAGATAAAAAGATTTCTTTTTCACCTCAATGTTGAACGTACACCCCACAAATTTTTCTATTTCATCTAAGACAAAAAAGGAAAACCGATTTTGCACATATGTTCCTCACCAAAGGAAACAAAATAAAGAACGGAGAGGAATTCAAAAAAAAGATATAGGAAACGTATTAAGACGCTCGGTGTTTAGTTGAAGACAGTATGTTGAAGTTCAAGCTATTCCCTGACTAAAAAAGAAATTGTCGGCAGAAAGGAGAGTGAATAAAACTTTCACGTTTCAATGCTGTTATCCGTGTTGTGAATATTTAAGGATGTTATTGAAAAAAAGTGAATATATGTTCATAAGGTTATTCCGTATTGTTTCAATGCATACCTTCACGATTCTCAATTTTGCATGCTGTTAGTTTTCATTCCTAGATAAAACCTCGCACTTTATCTCTTAATCATACATTGTATAGTGTGAGTACATTCCACCAGCATGTTCAATCTCAATCGACAATAAATCACACAAAATTCTGCTTTTTCTTCCTATTTCTGTAGAATCTTAAAAAAAAAAATTTTGCACAAAATCTTTGGCTTAAGAAAATTTATCACGTAAAATCAAAAGGTCGATGAACAAAATGTTTCATCGTCGTTTCCTTGGATGTTATTTTGTCATTTTAATTGGTGAACATGGGGGTCGTCCTCAAATAACGTCTGTCACCAAACTTAGACCCTCATTGCCATTGACATCAAATTTTCAAACAAAACTATTTTTGTAAGGATTATAACACCTCCTTAGACCCCTTAGTGGACGTCATTTATGAACTAAAAAATCCCTCATCGGACAAGGGAAGTAAAAAAGAATGAAAAATATGACATGGATGTCAAGAATGTGTCGAGGAATTTTCCTCTCTGATAGATTGATTCTCATTCTCCCTTCAAAAAAATGATCAGCAATGATAAAGAAAAGTGAAAAGTTTTTAATAAAAAAATAAATTTGTGAACAAGAAGAAGTGTGGGTAAGGTAGCATAAATATTGATACGAAGATGAATGAATGGCCAAAAGGGATTTTTCAATTTCCTTTTTTTTGCCTTGAGATGTAAGAAGCATAAAAATTTATCTCTGATTGATTGAATGTGAAAAAATATTTGTTGCGAGGGATGAACACTTTTGATAATAACTAATTTTAACGTTGAAATGTATTTTGAATTTTTAACGGTTATCATAAATTCAAAATTTGAGGCGAATTGAATGACTACTAACAGTTAATTCAAATTATTTTTAACCGTTATTCCTGATTCAAATTTTGAGGCGAATTGAAAAAATTGATCATCTTGGTCAGTTTTGAATATTTAACTGACATTTTGGATTCAAAAACATTCAAATTATTATTTTAAATTCCCACCTCTTGTTCAACAAGGAACAAGATTATTCCAAGCTAATTTATTCCTTAATCTTATGAATAGAATCATCAAACGTAGAAAAGGAAGGAAAGTAAAATAATTTTCCCCACGAATAAGAAAATAATTAAACTTTTCTTCTGTAATTAAACTTTTCCATTTAAATGTCACCCAACCTCCTCCTTCGTTGCTAATAATGTAATTATTTTCCGATTTTTCAATTGAATCTCCATACCTTTCGGATGTCATCTGGAATTGTTGGATATAGAAAAACCAAAGTCATGATTCTTATGGAGGAAATTTATGGCTATTTAAAAAAATATTTCACCTAAAAAATATCTCGTGGGTGGGCAAAGCAAGACGGAATGAACAGTGAAAGCAGAAGTAGCACAAGCAAGAAAAAACCATTAAAAATTTTTTCCTGTGTTTCCTCCCACTTTCGACCTTCCTTTCTCTCTCACTCTCTCCCTTCAATACATAACGCTCATAGCGGAAAGTGATTTCAATAGAAATGGCCAAAAGCGAAGCACAACGTGAAAAAACTTTTTAATTTCTTTTTCATGTTTTTAATTGATATTAAACAGATTTTTTCAATTAATAATTAAACTTATTACGGTTTTTTCGTTGTTGTGCCTTGCACGGCCCTTGAATTAATATTCACCATTCCTTCTTACTTCCATCTTTTGTGCCAAAAGGTGCGTTTGACAATTAAAAATATTACGAACATAAATTTCCTTTTCTTTCTCTTTTAATTTTCTTATTATTTTAATTTCGTTTTGTGCTGCTTGAGGAATATTTGATTTTATTTTTGTGGTAATTCTAATTTATAACTGTCATTTCAAATTCAAATTTTTAACGGTCATTTATAATTCAAATTTGGTTAAACTTCCTCAACAATTAACTGAACGTATCCAAATTAACTGAACGCGTTCATAAAAGTCAAAATTTAATTAGTGTGCTTCAAAAATGGGTTTCTTTAATCTAAGAATTAAGAGTGGTGATTTGTTCACTGCAAATTGTTCATTAGCTCATTGTGTTGGTGCTGATTTTCGCATGGGAATGGGCATTGCTGTGAAATTTAGAGATTTATTTGGTCAAGTTGATTATCTGAAGCAGCAAAATGTAAGTTAATTCTATTTTATACGTAAATTAAGCTTATTTTCGATTAATCTATAGGTTGGCAAAGGTGGATGTGCTGTTTTGAAGGCATCAAATCCAGATAGATTCATCTATTACTTAGTAACAAAGGATAGAACCGGTTCTGGATGTTATCCTACTTATGAGACATTACAAAGCTCATTATTGGCAATGAGAAAGCATATGATAGCCAATAAAGTTAAATTCTTAGCTGTGAGTATTGTATTTTACGCTTAATTGAAGATCCAGTTAAACATTTTAATATTTTTCAGATGCCTCAAATTGGATGTGGATTAGACAAGCTGGAATGGAATCGCGTGACAGTTCTGCTTCACAGTGTGTTTGAAAATGATGATATTGATGTCACAATCTATAAATACTCACCACAATAAGTCCTACATCCATTCATATTGAAAATTTTATTAAAACATCCAGTAGAAATAATTGTAATAATCCAACGAATTTTAATGTCTGTCTCGATTGGAAAGAAAGTAAAGTGAAATAAATATTAAGAAGATATGTATCAAATTGTCTAGAAAAAAGTGTATGAAAGGAAAGAAATCAACTTTCTAGATATAGCGTAAATGCACTTTGCTTGTACTCTATGCTCTTCATTTTGGAATGATTTCAGAACGTAGTCATCGTAGATATGTGTGACTACTTTGCAGTGTCACCGCAATAAAAAATGAGTCGTCTTAGGAATAAAGTCTATTTCAAGATTTCAAAAGGAATCGAGGTGGAAAGAGAGCAAGAAAGTCGAAAAGACAAAAGGAATTTCTTTCTTTCGCTTCGTTGCCATCGTTAAAACCATCGAGTATAGAACACTACATAAAGAAATAAAGTGCAAGTCTAGTGACACCGACATACTTTACGTAAATGGAATGTCTTGCTGTAAGAACAAAAAAAAAAGTCGCTCCACACAATTGAACTGCATCAGAGTGCATTAACGCGACGTGATTTTCATTTTCTCTTCGCTCTTTTTTCCACGTTCAATTTTTCTTTCTTTCCTCGACTTTGTACGGTACAAGAAGAAGGAAATGAAAAAGATTTCAGCACTCTATATGCAATAATATTCATCATCTGATTCTCAAGACATGAAAAAAAATTATGTACATGAATGTGCTCGAAATTTTTAATATGCACCTAGCCAGGAGCGTATTTAGGATGTTGTTGGAAGGGAATCGAGGTGAAAGGGGAAGTGATGACCCTTCTGGATGTACCTTTTTATCCCCCTGCTCCTTAAAATACACACCAGATCCTCCTCTGGATGCTCCTAGCAGTATGTGCATAAAAACGAATGTGTGAGGTAATGAAAATTAATTCAATAATCTCATCCATATTTAATCATCACCTCAGACCGTGTTGCTGCTTCAACTTTGGTCGGTATGATGAAAAGGTCAAAATATATAATTTCTGTAACAATATTTATCGCTTCGTCTAAAAGGATTTTTATTATTCCGTCTGCTAATAAATTTTTGGATTATAATGAATTTATTTCATGGGAATTGTTTCCACTTTTTCTCCTTCCGTAACACGTTCCACGCTTCTGAGACGATAATAATCGTTTGGGGCACAATGGAAGTAAAGTATGTGAAAGTTTTTTCTTTATTTTATTCAACAGTTCTTAAATTGACCTCCCCTCTGGAGCGATTAAATAGAGAATTACTGGTGCAGTGCTGTATGATTCTATGAGATTTCGAGGTCAGTTGGGTTTCTAAAGGCACTAATTTTTTGAAATTTTAGTAAAAATAAATTGGAAACTAACCACATTCAGGCTGGACTTAAATATGATGTTAAGACGTACAAAACAATTGATTCTTACATGGAATCGATCAATAGACAATTAAACCTATTATTCTACATCTACAGGATTCTTTGTAATGAAGGAATTGAACCTTAGTACTCACGAAATAAAGGATTGTAGATTTCCGGTCTGTGGATGGTTAGGCACTCGACTATAAAGTGCAGGATTGGTAGATTCGACTACATTTGGCTTGATCGACACCACACATGTAAGGTGTTGATATACTCCGGTTCCAACAGTCTCTAGAAGCCCTACTCCATTGTGTACACGACACACATATTTGTTTCTACGACAAGAAAGGTTTACCCATCAATTTTTCGCTCGAGCAAAAATTCCTAATGAAAATTAATGATTGATTGTCAAACAGAGAATATGAAGGAAGCTGTATGTACCTTTTTACAAGCCTGTCTGCGCACACATTTAATTTTGACAAATGATTTTTGAAAGTTTGATTTTTCTCGACTTTCTGTTGTTGTGCTGTGTATTTCTTACCGCTTTTATATGGCACATCATTTCTCAATCTTCAATCATCATTAATAAAAGTTTTCTCACTCTGCTTTCATCAATATAACTGCTTCGTCTGCCGCTGCTTCATTTTTTCCTCTCTCCTTCACCGTAAGCTGGAAAATGAAAATACATGTCAACAATATAAGCGACTTTTGCTTGCTTTTCCTCTTCCATCCCATTATTTTAATCTCACCTTTTTCATCTCCCTCATCTCTTTATGGCAATAGCACACAAACACACACAGTATGATGTGTCATAGATACCCACTAGGGAATTTTATTCCATCACACAAATTTATCTCTCACATATGTGTCAGATCCGAAGGAAGTAAATTAATCTTAAAACGTGTGCATGTGAGTATGGCTTAATGAATAATCCACCTTCAAGTGATGTGCACCTTTGGAATTAATTTTTCCTTCTCATTTTTCTCAGGTCATGATATATATGAATCACGTTAAGATGTTTATTGTTGATGAAACATGTTGAGAATGATGTATGAGTCGCCAAATGTTTTTGTCAGGTTGATTAAAATGAGAGAAAATAAATGGGATTGTACTCTTATGACGTCTTATAATAATTGGTGCTTCAAGGCTCAATTCAGGAATGTATTAAAGATGTGGTATTTAGCAGGCTTACATCACTGGTTTGGGTGCCAATTACTAGCTGCGTCCCTACTTCTCCTCCTGTCATTTGAATTCTACTAATTCAATGGGAATCTTTTGAAAGTTTTTGACTTTTGACGTCACATTCAGGTTTACTGAAATCGAGACCAAGGTAGGCTGACCATCAGAATGGGTTATTGGAGGTCTGTCCTCTATTTTTAGGTCTAAAATAGTCAAAACTAGCTACTTTTTGATTAAAAATATCCAAAATTTGTATAAAATTGGAAATGTCCTCTATTTTTCTGAATAATATCTAGTAAGCCTAGACCGAGGTTGACTTGCCAGAAACACCAAGTTTCAACTAAAACTGTTGGGTACAAACGACCTCAAAAATCCCATTTTGTGATGGACGTCATAAATAAATGACCCCCAATTGCTTTTTCTTCCTAACATCTCCTCCATCCATGTCAATGATATATTTCCAAGAAAGAAATGAAATTGAAGTTGTTCACCTATGGACATTCGAGAATTATTTCGTGACTTTTATAGCTCCCTTGTTGTAAATGACTAACATTCACGTTTGTAAATGTCAAATGAATCATCGATAACATCATCCATCAAACTTCTGTTGACATTTTAGACGTAAAGTTTTCTTTGTCGTGGGGTTGGAGTTGGTTTCAATTGATTGGTTGTCAGTTTTCGTTGTTAGAGATGCTGTTGATGAGCTTGAAATTGCTGATTTATTTTTATTGAAAAATTTGTTTAAAAATTAGTTTAAATTCTGTGTAAAAATTTTAATAGGGTTACTACGATTGCTTTGATTTCTGATCTTAAAGATTGCTTTGATCCTGCTACGTCAGTTCGAATCTCAGTTTGAGAATCACTTAGAAACTATAAAATTAATCAACTCATGAGAAAAAAGTACAAAAATATTCCCAAACAACCCCAAACTTCCTAAAATCCTACACAATTCCATAAACGTGTGCGTGTGATGGACACATAATTTTATAATCTGATCATTTTATGGTGAAAAATTGTTACGACACATTTACGCCTGAATAAAATTCAAAAATGTTTCTCCATCTTTTAGTTTTTAATTAAAAACCCTCATTCCTCACAATTAAAAGATTCCACCAACTAGAAATGTGGATGGAGTGAAGCACATTCTGAAAACCCTTTCAACTAGAAAAATGAAAAAGTAATTTTTTGACCGAACAAACTTGAAAAAGATCTGTTATCAACTAATTGTCGGTGTTTTGTATGTTTTCATCCATATTTCAGTAGTTTCTCAGTTCATGTGTGAGAAAAATTTTCATTTTCATGTGTACGAGAAACGGACATGCAAAAATAAGGGGGAGTAAGGGATTGAGATGAGAGTCAGCATCATAAATGAGCACAAAAATTGTTTTCGTTCTGAGCTTCTTTAAATTTAATAATACAATATGATATTTTTTCATGCATACACAATCTTTATGGATATGAACCCGAGCAGGACATGATGATTGTTGACAGTTTATAGGAGATACAGTGCTTTAGTAGGGGCTTTTGACAATGGAGGCAAAATCGTACTAACTGCCATAAAACCTCTTTGCCATTGGATTTATTATGGTCAGCGACCCTAGTCATCCTTGCTACGCAACTTGAGAAGTTAATTGGCAATAACCAGAGGCTAATCTACGAACCCACTGCTACGTTTACCGTAGGGTGTCATAGGGGTATACCCTTGGTCCTAGGGTTACTCTAGTGGAACTGCTAAGGTTACCTTACGTGTATAGCTTAAGAATCAAGCTTAGGGAATGATTTAGAAAATTTTTTGACACTGATACCATATAAACTTCTGGTTCTTTTAGTAAAATTCTGGAACTGACCTCGAAAGTTCCTAAAAAGGTGGGTGGTGGGGTTGAGAACAACACAAACCCTTTCTAGTCATGAAACCTACTAACCAGATCATGAGACCTAACTAGTCCGACCTTCACAATTTTACTACTGAAAATATCATTTACTGCTAAGATGCAATAAACGGTCCACAAGTCCAAAAGTTACAACGGAGTAGACAAATGTATGTAGATGTAGTGGTCTTGGTCACCTCTCCATTGCTACTCGGGACATGTGTCTGTATTTCAAGATATGTCCAACTGTGCGATGGGTCATACATATCCGAGAGAGTGAGTGAGTGAGAATGAGAAGAAAAAGAGATAAAATTTAATTTCCTGTAAAATCCTTAAATTCCTGCACATGCTTTTCATATTTAATTTATAGATTTTTCACTTAAAAGAATGTCCATAAAAGGATTTGAAGTGTGAGATCCGGTAGAATAAGACGAAGAAGAATCCTTGTCATTTAATGCAACATTAAAATTCACCACATCAACTCCATGAACGATTTTCACTCTCGTCCCAAACCAAGCCTTTTCAAACTTAATCATTTGTGACATTATTTAAATAAATAGTTTTATAATTTACGGGACATCAGACAACCTGTATAGCATGGCACCAACAAACTTAATTTATTCCAACATAAAAAATTTTTAAACCCTTTTCATCCGTACATTGTAATTCAGTGGAAGTAAATAAGATGCTCACGACTGCTCCATTTATGGATTTATTTTTCACAAATGAGATAGCAGACGGTATGAATAAAAAAAATTATGGTAAAATCCTGCATTATTTTACATCCTTTTTTTGGTCATCTCTTCTTGTTTACCCTCTCTTTCGTGTCCTGCGACCAGATGACTCTATGAATAAAATTTGCACACGTTTAATATGAATTTAGAATGAGAAGAGTGATTTTCGGCAAATTGAATTTTCAATTTTTCATAACGATGGCTTAATTTTATGTGGCATTTAATATGCTGCTTATTTCTTGTGATTGAGGATAATGTGATTTATTTAGGGAATAGTAATAGGTCAATGTTTACTTAATATAAGCAAAGTTACTAGTCGATTGATCGACAGTGTCACTTAACTGATTAGTAATGACTGTATATAAGGCAATAATCAGCAGTCTGTTAGCGTAACCAGAAATTTTTCGAAGAGGGATTTTTAAATTTTTTATGGAAAAATTTGGAGGAGGATGCTCAGGTCTTTCTCTCAAAAACCCTAGCAATTTGAAGAATTTTCTGTTGAAAAAGGAAGGACAAATATCCCAATATATCCCCTGGCTACGTGCCTTATGCTTGATATTGTTTCAGCTTAGATATAGCCTAGGGTAATCTTGGAGGTATACACTAGGGTATCTCCTAGGGTAACCCCAGGGATATTGCCTAGGATAACCCTAGTATATACCCTAGTACATACACCTAGGGTAACTCCTGGGGTAGTGTATACCCTAGGGATCCTGCGGGCTGGTTGCAGTAGTGGACAATCTTTTTTCTACTGCGTCACACTTACTAAGTCAAAAAATACGTTGTTCAGCCATTGTCAGCTGCTTTTAATCAAAAATGTGCTGAAAATTACATAACAGAAGGCTGGAAAACCCCAAAATATTAAAAAATTCTCAATTCTAAATATATTTTAATCTAACATTTTCTAAAATTCGCTCAATTCTTCTCTCGATTTACAAATAACTCTTTACAAAATTATTTCTGATTCTTGATTTTAAATTAAAAATAAAGTCAATATTGAGAGGAACAGTCTCGTATATAAAAGTAAATGTCCAAAACAAAAAATGAGACATTTGTTATTGATAACTCACAGTACTCAGTAGTAATAAAATTTTGATAAGCAGTGCCAAAGTTGTCAAAAAAATCTAATCTCAAGATGAAATGCTTGACTTCATTTCTTTTGATTGTTTTGTGCGTAAATTTGATAAATTGCGTTCCATACACTGATGAAGATTATATGGAAGCGGTAAAAGATGTTAAATATCTTTTTGGAGAAGGTAGTGGACAAGTTGAGGCTGAGGATAAAGTTAGTTCCAGTACCACAATTAGAGAATTGATAACTAGATTAGGATCGCTAGATGGAATAATAACAGTAGAAGGACCTGATTCAAATGATGATCTGGTACCAATTACTACTACGACTCCTGAGGATCTATCAATCTACACAAAAGAGGCTCTACAAAAGAAAATTGCAGCTCGATTTAATGATCTTCGTGATCAGTTTTTCAAAAGTGAGCAAGAAATTTTAGATAAAAGCAAAAGTTCCAGAAATGAGCATGAAATGTCAAGTTTCACGTTCATAAACTTATTTCAAAATAAATATGATAAGGAAGTGACCCAAATGGACGAAAATATCAAACGATTGGAGTCAAAAAGAACAGAATTAGAAAATGCAATCAAAGGAATCCAAGAATATTCAATGAATGATGCTGAAAATGCAGAGAAATTGAGAAAATTTAAAGAAAGTAAAAAAGTTTTGCAAAATTTCAAAGATCAAGGCTGTGATGAGTGTCACGGATTCCTCGATGATAATACAGTCGATGACGAGCTTAAAATTATTGATAAGGAAATAACTAAACATGAAAATAACGCAGAACACGATGGAGATCGTAAACAATATTTTGATTCAAAACAAACGCAGATAATAAATACAAAATATTTGGAACTGATTCATATTTACGAAAAGGAAGTTGAGGAACGAAAAAGAAAGGAACATTTTGAATTGATTACTAAAATGATACAAGAAAAGTTGACGAATCATACAGAATTTATTGAAAATAATCTTGACGAGGAATTAAAGTCGATGCAAAATTTAGCTGAAAATTTGCTTGTCATCCAAAAATTAAAATCGAGTGATCAAAGTGATACTAAAGAAGACACAGAGTCATGTTCATTTAAACCTTATGAATGGAGAGATTTCAAAGATAAAGCAGATACAATACAAAATGGAGTTTTAGCTGGAATTGACCTGGATGGGTCGGAACTCTACGTTATTCGTAAAAAATTTTCAAATCAGTATTTATATGGAAAACTTGCATTAAGGTCTAGTAGAAATGATGCTTATGTTAGTGATGAATCATCAGAACTAGCTGTTGAAAATTTTGAAGTGAGTAAATTCAATATTGGAACAAAAATATAATTTATATCTGAATAATTTTTGTAGATTTTGATATCCAAAAACTTCAGTTGGCGAAATCCTGACTCATATACAATTCCTGATAGTATGCCTCCAATTTGTAGAGCGAAAAAAGGAGATTTATTTACACCTGGAACATGGCTAAAAGATGGAGAATGCAGAATTGGCTTTGGATATAGGGTCATTAAGTATACTGAAAATGTCGAACTTCTCGGTTTTCATTCTTGTAGTGTGAAAAAAGTTAAGAACTGGTTTTAAATATTCATGAACGTTTGATAAACTATGAGATTTTAAAATTTTCGTAAATTTTCTCCATTTTTAATGAATTTTAATATTTTGAATTTTAAAGCATTTTAACGGTTTGGCAAATTCAAAACTTAACGGATTTCAAAAATTCAAATTTTAACGGTTTTCAAAAATTCAAATTAAAATGGTTTTCAAAAATTCAAATTTAAACGGTTTTCAAAAATTCAAATTTTAGCGGGTTTCAAAAATTCAAATTTAAACGGTTTTCAAAAATTCAAATTTAAACGGTTTTTAAAAATTCAAATTTAAACGGTTTTCAAAAATTCAAATTTTTATGGTTTTCAAAAATTAAAATTAAAATAATTTTCAAAAAATTCATATTTTAATGGTCTTTGAAAAAGCTCAAATTAAATTACTTTCTTTAAATATCACTCATTAAAATAAATAACTGTAAATGACTTCCATTAAATAGTAAAAATTGTCCTTCATACTTTTTCTAATTGAATGCCTTCCTCTAGCTCATAATTTAGGATATTTTTCCTTTCCACCTTTCTATTTAATCTTCCCAAACCATCCGTAAAATGTTGAATAACAGCTTATGTCCCCCAAATGACAGCAAAAAAGGAAAAGATAGAGAAACTTCCACTTGTTCAAACACATCACAAACACTCAACATTTATTAATTTTCCATGCTTGTCTTTATTCCCCTAATTATCTGTGAAGTGACCTTTTTTAATGCCCTTTAATATGGTAAAGTATGGGTGAGTGAGGAGCACAATGAAGTAGGAAAAAGAGAGCAATGAAGATGCTGACTTTTCATATTCCATTAAATACATATTCTATTCACCTTACATTCCATTGTTGCTGCCACAATGTATAATGATTTAAAGGTATTTAAGAATAAAAGAAGTGCCATTTATTGTCTACGAGAAAAATATTCATTTCACTTTAATATCCATTTTCAAAAAAAATTTCAACAAGTTCATTGATGTACATAATATTCAAGACACAGATCCACAAAAGAGGGAAAATTTATTCTTTTTATTCTGTGTCCACAGAAACCACTGAGTGGAGGATAGCTTTATGTATGTGAGAGTCTGAATTGCAATATAAATGGGCTTATTCAATTCATTATATAGCACATTACCTCAATCATATAAAGTACCGAAAATGAAGCCGAAAAGACGTTAAGCAATGCTTGTCATATAATAGAATCGGTAAAGATTTATAATGTCAGCAGAAAAAGAGAAAGAAAAGAGCAAGAAAATGTCCCTTTCTGGTTGTTTTATTTTCAACCATCAGCAGCCACTTATCTCTATAGAGCTTGATACAATATTCTCTTTCTTATGTGCTGTAAGATGAGGGGAACGAGCATTATCCGTGTACTGAGCTCTGTGTAAACCTTCTTTGTGTATGATTGAGGTATGATGTTGAATATTATACACGTTATTGGTAAATGGGATATTTTTAAATGTGATTCAAGAATCTTGAGTTAGTGGGAGGTAAGTGGGAATTGCAGTGATGAAATTTTGTGCTAAACATAACAAACAGTTTTTAAAAACCGTTAAGTTTTGAATTTTTGAAAACCGTTAAATTTTGAATTTTTGAAAACCGTTATCATTTAATTCTTTCAAATTTTACATTACTCAGCATAATCGTTAGTGATCTTAAAAACATCTCTATTCACTAAAGAAAGTAACTTCTGATGCACTGAATCGCAAATCTATATTTTTGACCAATAATTCCTCATAGACCATCCACTACGTGACATCCAAAAATTGTCACATTATTACATTTTAAAAGGAGAGAATGTAACACAAAATTGTATATTCCAAGTTATAAAACACTTTCTTTCTTCCGCTTTTTATTCTATTAAACCTGAATATTGCTGTACATTTTTTTGTCGTCCTACATGTCTCCATGTCATATCATGCTGAGGTAGTAAGTAGTAAAGTGATTGAAACAAGTTATTCACACTCACACAAACATTATCGACATCGAAAAGTGTATTTGCTTAGGATGATGGAAATTATTGAAGGACATAATATTAAATAAGTATCTTCGAACATAATATTTGTGTGAGTCAACCCTCGATTATATGCAGCAGGGAGTAGAAAAAAAAGTTCAATAGTATAGAATTGAGTTATGGAAGTAACAAAGAACACGTATAAGACTCTATTTTTTGCTTTATTAGCAGAAATTTCCACATCATCCTACATATCGCCCCATTCATTACATTTTGAAAGGCATGATATACCTTATAACATGATGTAGGTACTTACAATAGAGAGAACAAAAAAGCAATAAAGTCAGTACGGAAAAGGTGAAATTTATGTAATTTTATGTTTAACATGAGTCTTTTATTCCATTTTCCTGTAAGGATATTGCCATAAACAGATTTTTGCATCGATGGCATAAATGTTATGTATCAAAAAAAGAACTTGGAACTGAGTGCTGGATGGAGAGGAAATCAGTTTGAGGAAATTCATACCAAACGTGTTTTTAATCAGTTATTTTTTACTTTATGGAAAAAAACTTTATCTATTCAACTCACAGGGCTTTGTGGTAAACGTGCGACTTGTTCCATTCATACAACAAGTTGCAAAAAAGTCCATAAATTTTATCTCTCCTGTGTAGAAACATTGAAAACTTTCTTTTAAAAGGTGCTGAATTTTTTGGAAAGGGTTTTGATGGTGTTGTCATTATTTCTGGCAATTGCTGAAGCTGTGCTTATGTCTATTTTATTGATTAAAGAATTTTAAAATTTAAATTTCTGAAAACCGTTGAGGTTTGAGATTTGAAATCCGTTAAGATTTAAATTTTTGAAAACAGTTAAGATTTAAATTTTTTGAAAACCTTTGAAATTTGAATTTTTGAAAACCGTTAAGATTTGAATTTTAGAAAACCGTTAAAATTTGAATTCTTGAAAACCGTTAAGATTTGACATTTAGAAATTCGTTAAGATTTGAAATATCAGTCTTGGTAATGCGCTCGTTTACTCGTATATAAAATAGCACCATCATTTAAAACACTTACTCCCAACTTTTCAATATGAAAATTCAATTTTCAGGTCGGATCATAAAATCTTTTCTTCACAGCGGTTTCATTCATTTCCTCACACTTTTCAATTTTCAAAGACGAAAAGAGAAAGAAAAAATTGTGAGTATGTGCAAAAAGCATAAAAGCTTTTGATTCCTTGCCAAATATAATTTACATAAACTCTATATCCACTCAACATGCTTGTACAAAAAAAATGAAACCATAAGTCTGACAATTTTTCACCTTTTTATCTTAATGGATACATACATAATGTTGATGTAGCAACAACAAGAACAAAGGAATAACAACAATTGCATTAGATTTTTATCTTAATTATTCCATTTCACTTTTATACTTACTTATTTGCTTTTACCACACTTTCCTATCCATTCTACCTATCTACACTTTTATGTATACACAGGAAACATCTCCGTGTACTCTATACACACAAAATTGGATAATTGAATTACATTTGGCCAAGCATGAGATTCCCATTGTGAAACAGAAAGCTATGGTAGCAGTTTCAATTTCACTAAGATGAAAATGAAGAAAATTGCTTTATGTTTTCTATACTTTTTCTGCCACTAAAGAATGCGAAGGAGCCACCATATAAATTCATTAATGGGGAGGATAGGAAAGTGGATTAAATGATCATGTGTGTATGTGTTTTGTTGGAAATGCTCACGGTTGCTAAATAGTTTTCCGAGGATTCTTGCTGATTAAGCATTAAATTAGTTTGGGGTGGGTAGGATGGTAGGCGCATACTGGATACTTGGTCATACTGCTTTATTGAGTGAAAAGCTATTACTAACTTGGTTCTAGTGTAAACGTGGTTTAGTTGCACGAGAAAGCTCTGACCTTGATTGCATGGTCTTTGTCTGTTAGGGATAAGACTTCAAAGTCAGCTTATTCAACTGGCTGCTTGTCTGGGTTCATGGACACAATCGAGTCACTCGCGAATGATACCATGAGCAAGGGTTTCTGTCGCCTGGGGACAAACCAACAATTTGAGCCACCGCCCTCATTGCACCGAATTCATTCAATTCCTTTAGAACAGAAAAACTACCAAAAAAATCCACAATCATCCTGAAAATGTATGCTCAAAAAACTTTTACACTTTTCTATAATCATATATCAATTCTTAATGTTAGTTCTCCACATTCACTTGAATAGTTTCTCTTTCTATTTTTTTTGTATGTCTTACCAAATCTTCTAAGAAAGAAGCTCTTAATTTAATAAATTTTTACGAAAAAGGAGAATTAATTTGCTACTTTCTTCTATCTTGCTGAAGTGAACTAAAGAAGCAAACAGTCGTAAAAGAAGTAGGAAAGTGAACTTCTTAAATAAAGGTCAATTTCCATGATGATGATGTTTTTTCGACTAAAGTCAATGAGGATGGATACAAAGACCATCACCTCAAAAGTAATTGAATTAAGTTAGTCCACATGTAAATGGCACAAAGTTTTCTGTGGTTTTGCTTTTTCAAGAAGAAAGCATAAAGATTCTTCACTGCAGTCAATGCATTGCTTTAGTTCCGTCATCTTAATGTAAATATATTCTGATTGCTCTATTCTGCATCGATTGATTTGATTCATCTGCAAATACTTTTGAGATATTTATTCTGAGTCTGTATTTTGGATTCAGTTGGTGCTGTGATGCTTTAAGATATTTCAATTTTATATTATGCGAATATATTATTCTTATAATCTTGCAACAGCATGGAATAGCTAGCAACTGATTAAGGGTGATATGAGCAGCAGTGTTGATGATTTGACTAAATTTTACAATTTTGTAAAATTTCAATTTTTTTAAAAAAAATTTCAATTTTTTTGAACTTTCAATTTTATAAAAAAAATTCAATTTTTTAATTTTATTAAAAATTGAAAAACTAAATTGTTTTAAATTTTTAGTTGTATTTTATTTATTTTCAAATTTCTTTTTGATTTTCTACACCTAAAACTTTTTAAAAAATTTATTAGGTTCATTCTAAATTTGTATTTTTTTATAAAATTTTGAATTTTTAAAAATAAATAATGATTTTTTTTTTAAAAAAAATTACTACGCTTTTAATAATTTCCTTACTTAATTTACACAATGATGAATGAAGTAAGTAAAAAATGCTTCGAAATCAGAGATGAAAAGTGATAAATCTTACACCATTAAAATCGTCTCTCAAGCTTAAGAAACATAAAGAATCGCAACCAAAAACTGCATTTTTTCCCTCAACAAAACACTAATTAGCAATAAATTCAACAAAAGATTTCAAATAGTATCCACTTGTATACACTTTTTTGTGCTGTTTAATATTATTATAATTCTTTATCTCCTTTCACTTAATTAATGTTCCTTTTCTAATTAGATGCCCGTCGTCGACAATGATACATTGTCGTAACTGAGAAGATGAGGAGAGGAGGAAAAAAAAACACTGGGCAGTCAAAAAAATATCTTCGTATAAGTAATGAGATGAGGAACGGATGGATGATGGCGGTGAATAATGGGATGTAAATTTTTCTTACAAGGAGCTTTTTAATAACACTTTTTTAACTGTAACAAATTATACCTTGTTAATTTGATTAATATCTTTTTCAGTCCTCCTTTTCCTACCATCTCGTTGTGTGTTTCTCGCGTACTCTAATGAGCCCCAGTGCGAAAGAACCTCGAAGGTTTTATTCTTCTTCTTGAAATTAGTATGAATTATGGCTGACGAATGCAGTGTTGTATGATGAATGGTGATTTAGACGCATTTATTGATTACATCAGAAGAGTTGGATTCAATTTTCGATTAATGCACAGTTCTTTAAGATTTAATTAATTTTCAACTGAAGTCTCAACGATTTTGCAAAATTTGAATGTTAACTGTTGAATAAAATTCAAATTTTAACGGCTTTTTAAAATTTGAATTTTAACGGTTTTGTAATAATTTAAATTTAAAAGTTTTTGTAAGCTTTGAATTTCAACTGTTTTTTAAGAATGCAAATTTTATCGACTCAAAATTCAAATTCTTAAAATTTTTGAACATTCTAAATCATGCAGACACTATCTATCAGGCAAGAGGATAGTAATAAATCCCACAGCCAGATGACTAGTCAACCAGACATCCCAAACTCCTCAAAATTATTTTTTTATAAGAACAATCCACGAAAAAAGAAGAAAAATAATTTCATATTGGGATTTTATTTTCCTCAACGGCCTCTTCTACTCCTTTCGTCTAGGTCATTAAGAAAACATTTCTCGTACAAAAATATTCATGTTTACGACGACAGAAAGGCAAAGAGGAAGGAGAGAAATGAGAAGTGTAAGCGCAAAAAACCGCATTTTAAATCTATGAATTATTGTTATGTAAATTTATATTTCATTTTCAAACGAGCACACACACACAGCACAGGGAAAAGAATTATAACGAGCTGATGAAAAAAGAGAAATTCTCGAAAGCGCCGCGTGTGTGCAAAAAAGAAAGAAAAGAAAAAATTGATGAAATCGTCATAGATGAGGAACAAGAATATTTTTCATCAGCATTTTAATGTCACGATTGCGAAATGTACAGCATGTAGAATAAAACGAAAAAAAATTCTCTACACGCATCGTGAACGAGAAAAATTGAAATTTTATTTGTTGTAAATTGTAATTGCTCATTTCTGTGTACATAGACATTAAAAAGTGTATTTGATAGCATAATGCTAATGCTCGTAAACATAATAGAGGAATAGAAGCAAAAAAATCAGTGAATTATGACTTTTTGACATCCCTGATGTAACTCGAATATCATTTACAAAAGAATAGAACTCAGTGCCGAGTTTTTTCCAGTTACATGAAAAGGAGGAAGAAAAAAATGTAATTTTTCTTCAGCGACGTAAGGAAGAAAAAAAAAATTAAAAGGAAATGTGGCATGAAAATTGCTAAAATACCATCATATTTCAAGTGAATTTTTCTCTCTCAGTTCTTTCTCTTTCCATCAACAGAACCATCAAGGAGTTGCAGAGTAAATTGTGAAAGATGTTATTTGAAAAAGGTAGGGCTTGTTAAGAGTCATGAAGTGTACTTATTTATTTTCATTTAACCCAGTTTGGAAGAGTTTGATGAGTGACATTTTGGATACTCATACCTTTTATGACCTCTCTGACTCATCATTCAATTCTCCCTCATACCCCTCAATTCACACCGAGTAAGTTGTACATAAAAAAACTTTTTAAAAAAATAACGGTCAAAAAATATTTAAAAAAATAACGGTCAAAAAATATTTAAAAAATAACGGTCAAAAAATATTTAAAAAATAACGGTCAAAAAATATTTAAAAAATAACGGTCAAAAAATATTTAAAAAATAACTGTTACGAAAAGTCAAGCAAATTTCAGTTGCAAGAACTCACTGGGAAAACAAGCAAACCTTCATAAAACTACAATAGAACTTAAAAGTCTCACTAATAGACATTTAAAGAGTGATTTTCCATTTCACTTTTCACCATCAAGTAGCATTCTTTCTCCCTTTGAAAACGGTAACTTCCAATTGACATCCGAAGATTGCAAAAAGGAAATTATTTCTACCAACAAAAATTCCTTCTCAAGACGATGAAGAAGTTTTGTCGAAAAAAGAGAAGAAAAACTTTTCTGCTTGAGTTGAGAAATGATATTATTTATTTTTGAGGCAGAGAAAATGCCCAAGCACAATACCTCACAATCCCTTTTACTTTCCCATACCCCCTTCATCGTCTATCTGTCCTTTTAAATGATTCCAACGACATTTTTTCTTCCTGCTGACTTTCAGTCGTGAGCAGAATTTGAGAGTCAATTAAATGAATGTAAAAGTGAACTTTTGTCGGTGTTTGATGCTTCAGTGACTCTCGTCTCTTGTGTTTCTGCTCATTTGCATTTGTACAAATTAGTTTCCTTAGAAATAATAGTCAAGAACTTATTCTCTCTTACTTAAGACCACCTGCCGTTTTATGAGCATCACTCGCACATTTCCCATAGACAAATTAAAGTAAATTGCAAGACATTTTTCTTATAAGCATTTGAACGTGAAATTACTAAATGGAATCACTTCTCGTCTTACTTTTTTCACTCTCTTTTTTGGGGATTGTTTATTAATGACGTCACAATATTTTTTGTCATGGTCTTGAGCTAACTATTGAAAATTCATTATTGGTGTGGATCTCAAAAAGTCCCATTTTAAATAGTCATCACTTACGGACGACCCCCCAAACAGTACAATAAATGTGGAAAATTAACTGACATTACAAAGGAATTAACTTAAGTATCGAGGAAGATTCTATTTAAAAGAATTTTTCTAGCAATTTTTCCACATCAGTTAAAGGCATTCTCCTACAACTCAGTCAGGTGAAATGAGAAAAATAATAAAAAATAATTTTTTTCTGACTTTATTTTTGACAAATAAATGGCATGAACATCTGTAGCGAACAGATACAAAACCATATGTCAAAAAGGACCGCTATTAACAAGGAAAAATTTTCACTTCTACATTTATCGCCTGTATTATTCCTATTCTTTCGTTTTACGGTGAGAAATTTGATGGAAAAATTGGAGTTCTGTTGGTATTTTGACGGGTTGGCTGGAATTTAAATAGCTCAGGTTTGAATGATTTTAAAACTTTTGATTTTGATTTCTCAGTGCAAATTGGATTCGAGAATACGAATATTTAATCGAGTCTTTATCCTAACTCTTTTTTACGAATTATCAAATTATAAAGTAATAAGGGGTCGTCTGCAAATTACGTCACGCTTTAGGGGGGGAGGGGAGGGGGTAGAAGAATTTGTGACAGTCCGAACAAAAAATTTTTATTTTTTTGGAAAATTTGTGACAAGGGGGGGTCGGAAAAGTTGTTTTTTTGCATGACGTAATTTGCAAGCGACCCCTAAGTTCACTTGTTCAAATAAAAAATGTGTTTTAAAAATTGGGTTCGAAACCATAAATCTGTTGCATTAAAAAATCAAAAAAAGTTGCCAAAAAATTTGGTTGAATATACCGCTGGCTGATGTGAAGTTAATGAATGCTAATTATTAATCTTTAGGTTTCGAACCTAGTTTTCCAAACAAAATTTTCAATTTAATAAATGAGATTATAATCCTGTAATAAGATATTTTGCAAAAAGTCAATTTAAAGGAAAAGTGTTTTTTACATTCAATTTTCTCAAGTTTAGAAAAACATATTAAATTTAAATTTCCATAAAATGCAGTTAAACATTTAAATTTTATTGCACCTTTTATAAAAATCAGAAATCATCTTTATTGTTCCAAAGGCATTTCCAACTTGTCCCATACTCGTTGTTGAGGTGTGAAAATTATCTACGAAAAAACACAAAAAAGCAGAAGTAACAACAGCTGAAAAGAAGATTTTTCATCTCGAATCGGTTTCATAGATGACAGAAAAAAGTAGCAATTTTCACAGTTGTCAGCAAACTCACCTTATTGTCCTGACACATGTTTTTTCATCGTCTTCTCCACTTTATATTTTTTTGTCTATGCTTAACTTCTATGCAGGTGTTGGCACACGATAACATGCGATTAGATTGAAGTTTTATTTTTTCATGTTTTTAATAATAAAAAAAATATTTCTTGACTCGAAAATGTCGAAGTTGTGTCTTGTCTATCTTTAAATAGAAAGAGGGTTCCTTTTTTACATCAATATATGAACGAAAGCATCTGAAACATATGTTGACGTGCTTGTTTCCAAAAAACGAGAGGAGGATTCTGCAATCTCTGTCTTAGACACGATTAATACTGACAATGATAAAATTTTATGTGTCAAGTCGATAGATAAATGCATGTAGAAGACTCCTTTACTTTGTGACTATAAATTTTACATGAAAATTGCAGTGACAGGTATTTATAATCAAGTGAGTGGATTTTCATTCTCAGATAAAACACAAATTGCAGCTGGGGGTGATTCATGTATGATGTCTATTAAAAATTGGTATTTCGGACCCCCTAACCTTTCCATGACATTTATGGAATGGCATGTAGCTTCAGATCAGAATTCTAGCTAAAGTTTTAAAGAATCACGAATTCAGACCAAAACCAGCTCTCATGACTTTAAAGTTAGACATCATTTACGAACGACCCCCCACAATGAGTACGACAAAAATATTCCTTTAACTCCATCCACTTTGCAGATGTAGAAAAATAAGGAACGGATGAAAAAAATGCATTCATCTTTGTAATCTCCCTTCCGCAACAATTTATTTTTGCGCTACGTTCTGACACTGTGATTGTTGTGCACTGCATGTATAAAAAATATATTTTTGTTAAAAGAATTTTTTATGCTGTTCATTTTCTTTGCTCCGTTGATTATATCCTTTTCCGATTCAAATTTTCTTACTTTTGTCTTTAAAAAAATGTTTTTGATTTCCCACGGAGGAAATTTGGTAAAACATTTTATTTATATTAGAAGAAGAAAAAAACAAATGGACTATAGCGAAAAATGCTTTTCTTAATCAAAGCTATAAAATAACTTAGGATTCGAACCCTTTGACATATTTCTGTTTTACTTAATTTTTCTATCTCTTCAATAAAAGCTTTAAATAAATTTTAACTAAATTCTTTAATAACTTAAATTTAAGGTAGTTTCCAAGTAACTTCTTATTTTAATGATGTATCCTGAAATTGTAAAAGTTCAAAAAAGTGCAAACAAAATGAATAGGTAGAGAGCAAAAAAAATCATTAGTGCTGCTATTTACAATAAAATTAATCTTTATTTTTAGGATTTAAACCTCGTTGGCTATGAATATAGTTACTTTTGATGAGAATATAATAATTTCTATTGTATTCTTTGACTGGCAAAAAATAGTAATGAATGATGAAATGAAGTTTCTTTTGAAAATTTCATGTAACTTTTATGTCACTCTTAATTACTTAAAGTCTTGTGAATTACAAAAATATTTCTCATTGGGACACAAAATCACCATCATCACCGTCATCATCTCCTCAACAGTGTGCTATCCGCAAAAAACTGACTTTTTCCATTTGAACAACAAAGAAGCAACTTTGGATGGTCAAGCAATGAAGGAAGGTAAGATTTATTTCTTACGTTTTTTGCTCTCAAAGATAATCTGTTGCAATTTTTTCAACAAAAAAAAGTAAAAATCATCACAAAAACTTTGTCTTTTAGTGATGCTTACACAAAAGAATGAAAAAGTTTTTTAATATCCCGTTGTGGTTACTTTTTTACTTTCAGGATAAATTCTTAAGGCATTTTAAAATTAAAAATCATATCGAAAGGAAAGTTTTTGATTTTAAAATGAATTTTTTGCCCGCAAGCAATTAAGAATGTGTTTATGGCATTATAATGGATTTTAATTCTCATCATTCACACCTTAAAGTGTAGTTATCTAACCTTTTTTGCTACATCCTTAGTTGGGGGATAGAACTTTTCATCCCTTAATATTTCTTTCAATCTACTTACATAAATATATTAACTGAAAATGAAAATCCTTTGGGTTTTACACTTAAGGAATCTTCCCTTCCTTTCACTTCTGGTCATTTTTACTCCATCAATTCTGAAAGGATAGATTGGATGTGATAAAAGTGATAGAAAATTGATACAGGAAACCTTTAGGTGAAAAACAAAGAAATCGAGAAGAAAAAGTTTTTCCTTCGTCCTGAAAATCAAACTGAAGAAAGTTCTTTTTGTAGTTTGAGTTAGGCAGGATGGATAACTTTGTATTTGTAAAATGCTTGGAGCGCATTTATGATTGATTATTTTAAAATAACGTGAGAAATCATAAAAACTAGTTTAAGTAGGCGTGTAAATTATGAAAAAATATTGTGAAAAAATCAATTTTGTGTCAAGCTTTCTAGGATTGTCGTGAGTATAGAAAGGATACTTGCCCTCTAATCAGTATCATACCATTCTTTTTGACTTATGCCTCACTAATCGTTATATTGAAGATTTGGTGACATTTTTGATCCAATTTTATTTGAAAAATTCTAGATTGAAAGAATTTTATGGCACAATTTTTAAGATTCAAAGGCACAATAGTGTACCATGACATGCAATATGCAGTTTACAATCCACTATCCTACATGAATAGGATTGAGTATAAGGATCACGAATAAACTGGCTTCTCCAAGAAGTACACCAAGAAGGCTAAAAAAACCTTGATGTCAACTTTAGTCCTTATCCCTTCTTAAAAATTAAAATCCTTTCACCAGAACAAACGGTTGACAATATTTTTCCAATTCTTCCAGATTAATGCATTCCCCAAAAAAAGAACACATCCCTCCAACTCACTCATAACTCACGTTCTTAAAATTGTTATTGCTTTCAATTTGCAGCAATTTCATTTCATTTTTGTTTCGTTAAAGAGGAAAAAGTTTTTAATGGGAAAATTGTTACGTACAATAAACGGATATGAGGGAAATCGGATGTAGGGGGGATGATAGACACAAGCAAAAGCAAACGATTGTTGTTGGGAAGGTAAAGATATTTTCATAATTGATTAAACCTTAATTTATCATGTTTGCAGTCATGAAAATATTGAATACGTGTTTATTCCTTTTCATAATATAACTTTTTCGCTTATTTTCCTTCTTCCACATCAGCATCTCACTAGCTTTTTTGAGGGGCCATGTAGATGTGTATCATATTTGACCAGAATAGATACTTGTCCGTCGAACGTGCTACAGTATGTTGTGATATTATTGTTGTTGATAGTTATGGGACAACATTTTGGTATATCAGAAACAATAATATACGATAAATCTAATCTCAAATCATTAGTAACATGTTTCAATCTTCAAGCTACACTTTTGCATCATCATCATCACCATCATCATCGTCATCGTCTATATTCACAATACATTTTTGTCTTCATATTGTCTTATATGTATACATAATACAATTTTATATGCCAACATGCTAGATAGAGATTGAAATGAGAGAAATGAAAACGAAAAGTCATCACTTTTTATGTGTGTGCAATGAAAATTAAATATTGGAAAAGGAGCTGAAAGGTACGTTCTCACAGATGCGACTGTTTGGATGGAAGTTTGATCCTTAGTTGGGGGAAATTTGGAAATTAAGATGAATTTGTAGTTAGAGCGCATTTTACTGAATTTAAATGCTAAATAACCATGAAATAATTTTCGGAAGTCTCTAGTAGGCAAAGGGCATGCTCTGTGGTACCGTAACATATCCAGTAAGCACATTAGCATTAAGCATCTTTTTTGCCAGCTATAGTCATTTGTCGTCGAACTATAAGCACTCTCCAGTACCCTACAAGAAACAAACTCCCAATAACCAACTACAAACGTACAACAAACAATAGACACAACGCCAAACAGCCACCAACAACACAACAACCCCCCAAAAACAAGTCAACACAAATAAAAGTCATGTGTCAGTTGATTTTCATCGACACATCAAAAAATGAAAGTTATTCGGTGATGTACCGAAAAAGCCACAACGAACATTAAATTCAATTATGATCCAAAATGGATATAACAGATTCCGATGTCGTAAAATATGGAAAATGTCATAAATGAATGTGGAATGTATCAAAAAATATAAATTCGCATTAGATATTGGCCTAAAATCCATCCACCCACACTTCAAAAAAGCTAAACATGAAAAACAGGTGTTTGATATTATATTTTTGATAATGCGTCCTCCTGCTCCATAGATCCATGGATGGATGGGAATAAACATTGTGGAAATATGTTGACCAAAAACATGAAAATTTTCTGCCGCATCAACAATAACATGAAGCTTCTGTTGTCTCCTAAATGAATTTACTCTTTGTATTTTGGTGTGCATGTATGCAATTCCAATTCTATGTACCGATGTAAAAACAACTGAAAATTAATTTGAAACATTTTACATAGAAATAGAAGAGAAAAAAAGTGTAAAAAACTCAATCGGAAACTGAGTCTTTACTGCACAGCACAGATTTTATTAATGGCCCATCGTCCAGTTGACTTCATTTCTAGGATATCCCTTTTTTATATTGTTGCGTGAATGATATTTGCATAATTAAATTATATTATGTACATATCCATGGACATGAATTCTGATACTGTAACTCCACTTATTTCCATTCCATCGCACAATCAGACGTGGAAACCTTTTTTCCATGGCGTGTCCGTGGAAAATGAAATTAAATATCTGCTAAATCAATTTAAATTATTTGTAACGTTGATCTGTCTGTAAACGTGGATATTTGTAATCGCCATGTATCCCTATTATATTGTTCAATGGAGGAAAAGTCAAAATTTGCATAATGTGCATTTTCTATCAGAAAATACAAATTTTCTGCTGCTGCATCTACTTTATCCATCCATAATCCACAAAACACACGAACGATTTAGTTTACAGAATGTTAAATTGAATTTTGCGAATCACTTTTTCGGGGTAATGCACATTTTGTGTGTATGTAATTTGTGTAATTGCAATTTTCCGTGTAATTAAACTCAATTACCTAGATTTCAACAATGTTCGATGCATGGTCAATCAATTTTACTGTATATGTATGGAATATCGAAGGTTTATGTGGTTCCTTGTGAAGAGTTCTTGCTGAATTTTGAGATTGATAGAGGAATGACTTGAATTAGGCTCTAAATGACGTGAAGCTAGTTTTGAGTGACATTTAGTTAACTCTGAATTACCTGAAGTTAGATCCAAAAAACTTGAAGTTAGCTGCAAATGACATGAAGTTAGCTCTAAATGAGTCTCTCTGAAGTTAACCCTGAATGAAGTGAAGTTGGCTCTAAATGACTTGAAGTTAGCTCCAAAAGACGTGAATTTGACTCTGAATGAAGTTAAGTTGGCTGCAAATGACATGAAGTTAGCTCTGAACTACGTGACATTAGCTTTAAATGACATGAGTTAGCTCTAAATGGAGTGAAATTAGCTCTAAATGACCTTAAATCAGCATCAAATCCTAAACTAATTCAAGCTTCATATTCCTGAATTTTCCTACCAATTTCTGACAAATTTTCTATACGATAACAAGAAGATTATTGAAAATTATTGCTATCTGTGGCTAAGAAAATTAAATTTCTATCCTATATGCAGTCCACATGTATCCACATCTACAACGATGATGGTAAATTGCTGAAAAAGAAAATTGAATTTTCACTAGAATAAAGGTATAATGCATTTAATGCTAATGCTGATCTAAATCTGTAAAAAGCAATTAATTTTAATGATTCGTCGTGTTGACAGGTCAATTAATTTCACACACAAGCTGCACATGCATTTATTTTGTGAATAATTTTGTTTTCATTTTTTTTCTCCTTTATTTATAATTTTTTTCTCATTTTATGATAGATTTTTTTCACAATTATTTCACCTTAAAATTATTGTATTATGTCGTTGTTTCTGCTGATGTTGTGCAAGGGTCCGTTGATGAATTAATTGAATAATTAATATCTTTCCATTTACAATAAAATTATTTTTCATGTTTTTAAATTTTTTTAACTATAAATAATCAATTTAACTTTTTTCGTAATATTTCTTGTTTCTTTTTAAATTACAATTAATTTATAATATTGAGGCAGAATGTTTTATTTTTTTCTTTCATTTCTGTTGATTTTTCGATGGGTATAGGTTTGAGAAGTTGAGAGGCTTTTATGGTTTTGTTAAAGATTTGAGACATTTTTTAATTTTTTTTATACTTCCAGTTATTTCCTAGGTTTAGTTTTTTGCATCCCTAGTTGGCTGTCCACAAGTTCCTGCTCTAAAGTTTAGAGACTCAAAACTTCCTAAGAAAAACAAGTTTTGAAAATGGCAGGATTCGAACCGACGACCTTTGAGCTACCATGCCAAATTTGAGTCAAGTGCCTAATACTAACATAACCCTTAAGTGACCCTAGTCACGAATCACATTAAAATCTCAAACCTCAAACGAGCCAATCATCATCTCAATCCTGCCCCATCTAAAATTAATCGCTCATCTCATTCACTGACAATACACATTAATAAAGATTTTTTGTATTTTTGAAAATTCATCTCCCATTATTCCCGGGTGTGTTTAGTAAATAGTGGAAAATTGCAAAAATTAAGTGGCCATAGAATAAACTTAATAAATTAATTCAATTAAATGTGATTTATGAAATTAACGATGCGTTAAAACTTTGCGTAAATAATTCATAAATAAAAGCACTTAGATTTGAAATAATATGACTAGTTACTATCTTATTCACATTTATGGCTTATAGACTGAAACACACCCGTTAATAATTATTTATGTTCCACATAATAAATCATCATACAGTTTTCCTTTCCTTTCCCATCACACGTTCTTCAAGAAAAAAGAAAAACAACAACAACAAAAGATAGAAAAATTAAAAGAAATTTCCTTTACATCTCTCATTTGTGCAGAAATGCATTTAATACATATGTCATGTGTGAAGAAAACGAAGCAATCTTGGCAAAATATGAGAAACGACATATCCGATATTAACTCATTAGCATTTAGTGTCCATTTAATTTTACTAATAGGATGAAATAGATTATTCACAATTATATCGTTTATGTCATTCGTATTGTTATTTTATTCATTCATTTTCTTTTGATACTTTTTTTTCTCGAGAATTCAGGATGGCTTGTTGGTTTTTGTTGAAGTTGGTCTTTGATCAAGGGATGGAATTTTTTTATCATAATTTGAATTTGAATACTCAAATTTGTCACTGTGTTAACAGAAAACCGCAGTGTCTCAGTGGTCTAAACATTCAGAACCTAAAAAGTGTATTGCCGAATCAGCGCAAGCGACTAGGTTCGAAATTTCACAGTGCATTTATGATTTTTTTAATCATTTTAGCTGGAAATAAGGCTTAAATTTTCTAATTGTAGACTAAAAAGACAAGTATTTTTTAAACTATGATCCAGAACATACCAGTGTGTCACAAAATCTACTCCGGTGGTTTGGTTTTTAGTGAGTTTTTTAGTCAACTGACTGACTTCGAGCTATGCTTTAAGGTATGATAAATTCATGATAATGTAGATCTTTCTACCTAGCCAAAGAGCACATTCTAAAGAAAAGCATTTTTTTTTTCTTTAAAATGGAATTCAAAATCATCCTCCATAAAATTATTCAACATATATTACCCCAAATTCTCAAGAAAATCGTCAAATAATGAACCTAAAAAAATTCAGAAATCTCCATCCCTTGACCATCACATTAAAACATCTTCAAATTTATTTATTCTCATCACATATGAAAAGATCGTTATGTTTATTTAATAGAAAATGAATTGTGTATGAAGATTTTGGCAATGAAAATGTTCATCATATGTATCTGGGTGGAGGTAATTTAAGATGGCCTTATTGCCATTTTCCTTATCTTCTGTGTGTGCTTCTTTTTTGTTCTCCTTAATATTCCATTAAATTATTTATTCATTCTATGTACAAATTATTGTCCTTATAAACATGAATGAATGAATGAGATTTGATGAATGTATAATTTTTGTATTTTTTTAGTATCTACGTATCTGTGTGACTTGTATAATATTTTATGTATAAGAAATACTATTTGCAAGGTCGTTGTTCGCATCCTCCATTGCGCACATTCGCATAAATTTTTATTTATATAAATTTTTTTATCATTTCTCACATCAACATCGTTTCTTGTATGCTTATGTCTATAAATAACTTTACATATATATTGGGGTCATTCACAAATGACGTACATCATCGAGGATGGGTTTTGACCTTCCGAGTTGTGTAAAATTCCATTTTTGTTTAAAATTTTGATTTTATGGAAGTCATTTGTGAATAAAACCCATTAATTTTTCACATATTATTCTTAATATCGTCCCTTTAGCACATCAACATTAACATTATTATTATCCTTAAACTGACTAAAGTAATTTTGATAGTTATTAAACGAGAACTGCATGAGCATATTCCAAAACATAGTCATGTCATTCGATGTATATAATGGCTTATTGAAACCACTGAGTAATGACTGTAATGGATGCGGCAGTTCATGACTACTTGAGTTCTTAATTTTTACGTCATCATCGCTCATGCTCCTCGTCTCAACGTCATCATTTGTATTTTTCTTATTCTTCAAACTTAAATCTAATACATACATTTGATCTGTCTCGTGTGATGGTGTCTGTTGCTGTTGTTTTTGCTGTTGCTGCTGTGACTGTTCCATTAGACGATAGTGATGATGATTTTGATGATGATGAGTCTCATGTTCGGCTGATGTTTTTATTGTAAATGGCTGATGACGATGATTAATGGGTAAATGTAAGTTTGACTGTTGTCCTTCTTGTTCCACTTGTCCTCGAATGTTACGTCGTGTTCGTGATTTGATTGGCATATTTGGATTCATTGATCTACATTTTTTACTTGACATGTGTGATGAAAATGTGCCTGAATGTGAGAATCTTTTGCCGCAACTTGGACAACCTTTTTGGATTGAATTTTGAGAAAGTTTCATAATTTAGTATGCGGATATTTTATTTCATTTAATATAAATACTTACAGAATGGCTTTTCACCGCTGTGGATGCGCTATAATAAAATAAAAAAGACATTGAGTTAGAAATGTTTTGCATCAATCATCAAATTTCACATCAACCTACCAAATGCTCCTTCAAATGATGCTTAAATTTAAATGCCTTTCCACATTCCTCGCATTTGAAACGCCTTAAATCTGTCGATTGATCGTGTGAAATCATGTGACGCTGTAAGCGATAAACATTTGCAAATAATTTATTGCAAATTTTACACTGTAAAGGAAAGGAAGAAGAAGAAATAATCATAAATGACATGATGAATACTTTTTCGCATACAAAATGAGTTGCAAGGAGAAAAGAATCTTCAATGTAATTTTTTATGTATGGATTTTTAAGTTTGAGTGACTTTTGTGGGTTTTATGGGTACACGTTTGAGTTAAATGAAGATTTATGAGCTAAAATGGCTAAGTAGAGTAATGGTTAAGTGATCTGGACCTATAGAGTCTAAGTCAATAATAATGCGGTCTTGGGTTCGAATCTCGTAGAGCAAATGTGCAAATTTTTGACTTTTAAGCACTAAATTGTACCTACAAATACTAGTTCCAGGTAATTGGTCCTATTGCTACGTCTCTGACTTCAATGTTATGCTTTTGGATCCTTTTATATACCAAAGACCCCAAAAAAATTCAATCTCACATGAAAATCATGTCCAGAAATAGACAAAACATCTTTAAATCTGCGTCTAAACGACTCCCTCACCTCCAATTCTTCCCATACTTCTATCCATTTATTTATTTTCAAAGCTATGAAAACATAAAAAAATAAAACGGCACATCATCTTGACGTGCAAAGCCAGAGGCAATGATCAGAGGTGGTCATTGGAAATATATTGAGATGTAAAAAAGAAATGAATTTGAGGGCCTTTTTTCCATCTTCATTTTATGCGTACTGCCTCATACATATGTTAAGAAAACATTTCCTCCTTTTGTGGAAGGGACAGCAGTCGATACAGTCGGTGTGTCATCGGAACATAAAATGAAAATTTCAAATATGAGGAAAAAAATATGTGGAACATTAAAGTTTATGGCCCAACAATATTATTTCATATGCATGTGTCTCATTCCTTTACATATTATGTATATCTGTGTGCTGTTATCATGGATGGACATGGCAGAAGGGATGACAGAAGTAAAAAAGTAATATTGAGTGGACCGTCTTTCTTTTCATATTCAAGAACCCAAAGTTGTCTTCTTTCTTACGTTTTTATCGATTTTCCTTCAGAAAAAGGCAAAACATTGAGGAATGGAACGAGTGAGGTGGGACATGGGAGAAAGAAAAAAAGTTTTTCACTCCACTTGACCCCCTCGAGCAACATCTACACACTTTTTTGCACACTGTATTATATATAAAATTGAAATATACAGCGATTCATTTTCCCATGAATTTATATTTTTTCCATTATTTACTTTTATTAAATTTTCTGTTGAATGCAAAACATGGTTCAAGGTTCTCTTTCTTATTCTTCTTCTTACTTATCCTATACAAAATAAAAAAGTTTCTTATGAGACAGAAAAAGGGATAAAATCAACGCAATATTGTTTACATACGAACAGCAGACAAAAAGTTCATTAGCTTCTTTTTCAAATCGAATTTTTTTTTGTTTTTCGCTGAGTCTTTCAGTTGTTTCTGTATTATTTTAAAGTTTTAAATTGGATTAAATTGAAAATGGGGAGAATCATGGTTTGGAAGTATTGCACCTTGATGAGCAATTGTGAAATTGGATTATGGATGGAAAAGGGTTGTGGTGCATAGGAAGGGTAATTGTCGATTTTCTGACAAAAAATGGTGTATGCCGCATTAATTTGGGGGGTTTGGGTTAGAAAACATCACATTTTTAGACAGTTTTAGGAGATTAGGTGCGACTCTAATGACTGTATGACTGTACAGCTGCCTTGATTTTGAGATTTGAACCTAAATAAAGCAGTGACTCTAAAAATGTGTGCCGTGGTGCACTATTAACCGTTACATATTCTCAGGTGTACCTGAGGTAAAGGGGTATAGCCAGAAATTTAGACAAACATTCTACAACTTTAATACTCCATGTCCAAGACTTGCATCCATGAAAAAGTAACACAAAGAATGAGTTTAATTGCAGAGAATTTGCAGAGGATGTAAAAAAAAGTTGTGGAATTTTTTTCCACCATTTTTACTACTTTTAATTCCCATATTTTCAAACAGCATAACACATAAAGAAAAGAGAACTTTTTTCATGAATATTCAACGAAGTGGTAAAAGATGCACGGCAAGATAAAAAATAGAATTTAATTCATTCACCACTTTGAGATTTAATTGAAAAAAAATTTCTCCATTGCATTTCAAAAAAAAATTAATTTAATTTCCGCTATAAGGAACTCGAAACTAGCGGACTTTAAAGTGCAGTAAAAAAATGAACAAGAAAAGAAGGCAAACTCACCATCGTTGCATTTGAAATGTGCATAAGTTCATGCTTCTCCAGCAAATCTCGTGTAAGAAATGACGAGGTACAATGAGAGCATGCGTGACCATAACCACTATACATGTTGTTATTTAAATTGTTTGGAGAGCTACTTGAAGAACGCCCATCACCGCTGTCGTGTGATATACCTGATGCCGGTGAAGATGACGATGCTAACGACGCTGTGTATGACGATAGGTTGAGAATCGACTGTGGATGAGTTATGTGTTCATCGTGATGGAATGATAGTAACTTTGATGGTGACATCCCTCTTCACTGACGTCAATGTCCTCTCAGCTTTGATGATTATTATGATGACGTATGCTAAATACTCTTTTTTATACCTTATCAAGTGTAGGCAGTAAAAATATCGATTTTGTATCCTGACTTGTTCTTCTTCTTCTTCTGCTCGTTCACCGTTCAATTCAATAAAGACGGCAGCAGCAGCAACAATGATATTGTGTAATAGAAAAATTTGATGAGACGAAAATTGAGTTCTTTTTCACTTGTCTGGAAAGGAAGAAAAATAAGAAGCAACAATCAGTATAAAAATTAATGGTGATGTATTTGATGTAATTTAATTATTTTTCATTTCAATGCAGTGAATTTAAATGGAAGTTCTTTATTCAATGTGATGAATGCAAATAAAAAGGGAGGGATGTAAATTATAAAACATGTGAGATGATGTGCAAGTGACTGCCAGATGCATTTGATTACAGGTTCTTAATTCTCACTCTTGACGATGATCATTGAGAAGGAAAAGAGGAAAAGAAAATTAATTTTAGATTTTTTTTATTTGGTGCATGGACTTTTTTGAAGCTGGTTATTTGGATATTTTAGCACGTTTTATTGAAATTTGAAAGGGATTGTGAAATTGAAATTGAAATTTTCAGATTTTTTGTCAAAACCCCTTAGAAAATTAAAGAATTTACCCCCCCCCCCCCTTAGTTACCTTCGGTTATCCGAAAAACCAGCTCCTGCATTTTTGAACATAAAAAAGAATTTCCAACAAAAATAAATAAAATATCAACAAAATCTACAATTCGAAGTATCAGTAGAATAAATGTTAATGAGCATCCGACAAATAACTCATCAACACCAAGACTAATTAGCTACAAATAATTTTTATTTTTCATTAATCATCTCAACCTTCCACGAATCAACTCTCTAAGTAGAAAATCGCGTCAAAATATGGAAATATCAAATTAAAATATTTTTAGAGAATGAAAACCGAAACTGTTTCTAAAAATATTTTAAAAATTTTAATTTTCTTCGCGTGATTTATTACCATGAACTTGATTACGAATGAATTTAGCATATTTTCTACTTTTTTCTTCAATATTTCGAGAATTCAACTATGGAAATTCAACAGAGCTCTGGCAGCTTTAGTAGTTCCATGAATCATTTTTTGAGAAAACACATACACAGAAAAATCTTGAAAAATTAATAATTTTGGAGAAATAAAAAAGAATCTCAATGAAAAATCTCTTGAAATAATTTTCATATCAGCACATTAATCTTTAGCATTTTAATCATTGCCAGTTAATATTTTGTTCTCGACATTGCACACGGAAAAGATTAATTTTTTAAATGGCAGCAAAAAATACACATCGTTACCGCTGTGTATGGTTTTTAAAATTAGTTTTACGATTGTTTTTATAAATAAATTTCTTTTTCCGCCGTGCGCTAAATGGATGCTGTCATCAGGTAACATTCACGAGAAATCATTTTTTCCATCTCCCTTTCTCATTTTCATTTCACGTTTTTTAATTCATTTCTCATTTTATATTGTGTATACATTTAATTTTGACTCACACACAACATTTTGGCTGATGTTTTTAAAACAAGAAGTTGTTAATGTCTACTATTTATCGGCCTGTCCACCTGTCCATTTGTCTCACTGACTATTTGTCTGTCTGTGTGTCTTTAACTGAGAGTTCTCGTCGTAGCAACAACAAATTGACTCTGTTTTAATGTCAGCATAAAGATGCTAATTCAAAGTTCAGGAGATACTAAAATTACTGGAATTAGATTAAAAACCTTCTCTTGTGAAGTATAAGATTTCATACAAAAATCCTCAAAAATTTCTAATTCGAGGTAAAAGTTCGAATCTCAATTTTTTTAAAAAAAAAACCTAAAAAATGCGCTTTTAAACCACACACTCCCAAATTTCCAAACTTTTGCTGTCTCTCGTGCTGTATATACATATATTGTATTTGATATTTTGGTAAAATAGAAATAATATATGGGTTGGAGGTAAAAATGCACATTTAAACGATATGTATTAAAATCACAAATGTTTACATTACAATGATGCTCTATTTACACAGAAAATTTAAATGAGGAGAAAATTTTCACTCCACACATCTCGATTTTATTGTAATCGCAAATCGCAATATCGAATCAATTTCAATTTTTTATGAAATAAAATAAAATAAAAATTCCATTCAATTTGTTTGGAATTTTCTCATTTGACTTGATTGTTAAGGTGTCGAAAAAAGGGGGAGAGAGAATTTTATTTAAATTGAGGAGTGAGGAATATTTAAAGTGAATTTTTGTCTACACAGTGCATATGTCAGATCTGATTTGGAAGATAAATTTTACAAAATTTATTGACTTGAATAAAAAAGTTTTTTATGGGTATTTAGATGTGGGAAGAAAGGTGAACGAGCTTAGAGTAAGTCAATCATATGTCAAATTTTGATAATGTTTATAATTTTAAGATTTTGATCTAGATTGTTGATTACGTTTTTGAATGTTTATATGTTTAGTGAAAATATTATTGATAGACCAAGTGTCTGATGGTGGTTTTTATTCGGATGTGAACCTATCAATAGTATTTATTTTTACTAAATTTTCATATACATTTAAAGTAGATTTGATATTCTGAAGCTAGTTTTTCATTATATAGATTCAGTTGAGCACCTGTTGGGTGCATAAAATGAAAGATTTCATAGACCGGGTCCCCTTCAAAATATAAGCCCTCAATCCATATTTCATTAAATATTAGACATCATAAGTAAACGACCACCTATTATATACCCCAAAAAATAGTATCTCCTATACTTTATCACATTCACCTGCCAGTTAACCCCATTTCGTGACAAAATTCCCAAACATTGAATATTTTTATTTAAAAAATACACATTAGTGTCACAAATTTCATCCTCACAACTGCAAATATTTCAAATTTATTGACATCCTTAATCAAGTTTTGTAATGACAACTTAAAAACCCAACAAAAATTTACCTCAAAAATTAAAAAAAAGTCTCTATCACATTTTTTATCAACCTGCTTTATTTTGACATCAGAAATTACTCCCGTAAAATTTAATATTATTTACGGCTAAGGTGGGATTAATTTTATTAAAAAAATATATATGAAATTCGCCGGTAAGAGTGAAAGAAATATTTGACTTGAGTGAAATATGAATACTATTCCGTAAATATTTGTATTGAGAATCTCCTTCATGAGTCGCAGTAATTAATGTATAATGCACAGCATGAATATTATGGTTTATTATACGGATTTGAAATTATAGGACTGTTTATTAAAGGATTGTGATGAAATATTTGGACTAATTATATATAATTAATTTTAATGAACTCATTTGACATCAAATATTTTTGATACATTAGGATTGAATTATTTTGGCTTTTGAGGATCTTAAAGGAAATTTTTTAATTTTTTAAGGATTCATTTACAAATGACGTCCAATTTTTAAGAGGGTTTAAAGTTATGTGACATTAAAGTGACTAGTTTTGATTAGAAATTAAATGACAAGGGGGTAAAGAGGATCTAAAAAATTCCAATTAAAATGGACGTCATTTATGAACAACCCCAATTATAGATTTTAATAATATATCATGTAACATCAACATATAATTATTAAAATTTTCAATTTAAAATCATTCCTCAATTCACTAGCTTTTCATCAATTTTCTCTACAGATATGCCTAACATCCAGCTCAAAAAATATTACTGACTTCCTTATCATCCATTGTCACACACCCCAAAAGCCACCGAACGAATAAAATCCATTCAAAAACCTAATAATCATTAAATTTTCATTACGCCATCTAAAATAACTTATCACCTATCCTCATACATAAGCATAAAGCTCAATTTCGCAATCTACATGACAATAGAAGCATTAAACAGGCTCGCATAAATTCGATAATGAATTTATTAGTTTATTGAATTAATAGCGAGAAATTACGTACAATAGACAGAAGCAATAATTCTTTATATATACAATCATGTAGTGATTTTTTTTCTTCATCCATTGTTTGTGCTTTTGTATGTTTAAGTGATATAAACAAATCGCGCACATTCTCCTTTCACACTTCGGGGTTAATGTAAATTTCAATAAACCCATAATTTCTCATCACTCTCTAAATTATCGTTTCTTCTTTCTTTTTTTGTTGCTGCTGCTCTTTCATTCATTCAAATTTTGTTTTTTCTTCTCATTCTTGTGGCGCTTATGTGCTGAGGAATTAAAATAATTTTTTTGGTGTGGAAGTAGATGAGATGGTATTGGGGGTGTTGCTAAGTCGCATCGTGGGATTATTTTTAGTGCTGAGGAACATGTCTAGAAATTTGGTTAAGTTTTAATGATAAACTATGAGACCCCCAACCCCCTAAGTTGCAAACACTACCTAAAAAATCATCGACACTTCCTCCAAAAAAAGACAATATGAACCACAAACCCCCCACTCTCTTAGCTAACAAATCAAGCTAAAAATAATAATAATTTTAATGAAAAATTGTAATAACACTCGACAAGATTGTTCTTCGTGAAGAGAAATATAAGAAGTAATTTAGTTTTGAGTTCAATGATTCTTTTCAAATGATCAGCACGCATAGAAAAGGGAGAGAAGAAAAGTTATTGACAATATCATCATGATTATTATTGTTATTCATCTTCACTCCCTAAAGTGTTGAGATTTGGTTAATGTAATTAATCCACATGCACATAACAATTTCAATTAGCTCATGAAACCCTCCATCCTCAAAATTTCAGTCAATAAAACCCTAAAAAAATATATTTTATCGCTTACGCTTGGTGAAACCACACGGAATAAGAGAAAGAATCCCCAACGCGAAATTAAAACGAATTAAAAATGAAATTCCTCAACAATTTTTTCTTCTTTTTCCTTTTATTTCCGCCATAAAAAGGTTTAACGAAGTATGCACTCGAAAGCCGCTTAGTTCCATTCAGAAAAGGTGTTTTAAATGCCATAATTGGATTAGCCGCACTGTCTCTCCATCCACCAAGTGAAACCCTAACACATTTTATGTATGCCATACATATCTACTGTTACAACACAACCAGTGAGGAACGGCAGCTCTTTTTTATATGATTGCAAACACAAATTATCAATGCTTCTGTGAATTTCAATGGAAGTTCTAGCAACCATGGATATTAAAAAAGCAACAGAAAAAGAATGCGAAAATTGGCTGTGAAGTGAAATTGTGTGGCATGCAAAATGCGCGAACTGGAAATATCTCATTCCTTAAAACTCTTTTTTTTATTTGTTTGAAAGAGAATTCTGTAACTTTTCTCTGTACTGTAATAACTGAGTAGGCATAGCACGAAAGGAAGACAATTTTTATTTGTAGATATACAAGGAATTTGCTGAAGTTTATTTATTTAAAATTTTTAAGACAGAAAAGTTTTGAGGAAAAAAAGAGAGTTTGTGGATGTGAATTGAGATGAGGAAGCACTTTGGGTGTGTGATGAAATTAAAATTTATAAATTTTTGTTTTCAATGAAAAAGACCATTAATATGCAATATTCATTAGTCCTTGAAGACTTCCGCCTTGAAATGATATTCGAACCATGTCCAGTGACAATATTCATCTATAGTGCTGAGGTAAGTAGATGCTGTAAATTTGATTTTTGTCACTTCTGTTTGGAAGAAGTATAAATCTATTGATACCGAGTCTCGAACCCAAGTTGCTGTGTCGTCATCCTAATTTCCAACTGCTAAGTCACCTGAAGACTGCTCCACTACGACTATCCAGCTCATAAACTAAAAGTTGGATTTAGGACAACAAAATCTTAACTACACAATTCAAAATAAGAAATGCGCTTGAGATCAAGTCCTTAAAAACTCAATAACTCATTCTGCCTCCACTCTAGCAACTTCAGAAGAATTCGAGTTTAAAAAAATACACATCATTTTCCAGCAAATTTTAAAAATGCTTATTGTCTTCCATGTTCAGCAGTAATAAAACAAAATTCCTGTTAGACATGAATATTTGCATACATCCTAACAGCATCAAGGTACTTGTTCTCTGTTTACTTCTTTAACTTTCAAGCGACTTCTAAAAGATCAAACACGAATGGCACACAAAAAAGAAGTAAGTAAGTAAGAAGAAAAGAAATGAGAGGATAATGAAGTTCGTTTTTATGTCTAGATGATGCTTGTTTTGTTACATTAAACAAATGAACTTTCGTGCCAGGAAAAAAACTCGTATACAAATCTCTTTCGCTATTTTACTTTGATGTGAATGGATGGAAAAAGGAAGGGAAGAGAAGATGCGATGTGAAATAATATTTGTACATCTTTTTTGCAATAATTTTTTTATGACTTCCACTCCTTATTTAATATTTCAATGTTAACATCAAATGGAAAAATTAAGCGTATTGTGGGAGTCAAAGTAAGAAAATGGCATTTATGGGATGCTGAGATTTTTCAATTTAAGTAATTGACAATATCCTTTAATTAATCACACACACTTAACGTTAAAACCTCAGATCGCAACCCCTACTAGGTTGCTGCTGCTTCTATATTCTCTCATTTAAATGAATGTACAATCATTGACTATACTGCATTCATCCCTTCAATATAATTTCATCATAAATTCACCTCCCTCGCACATGTCATACTTTTTTTTGTGTGTGTGCTGCTTCCTTTCAATTTATTATAGAGAGAAGTCAGTATCATACTGAATAATAACAACAACAATCAATTTAATAAATTTTACTACTAAGATGTGTCATAATGCTTCACAATTGCTAAAAGTTATGGATTGTACTTCGAGAAATGTGGTAAACAAGAACATTCTTAATATACAATATGACAGTATTAGTTTTTTTTGCTACAAGAAGTACTTCTTATTGAAGGGATTATGAACTTACATTTGCATTCAATTTTTCGTTTCTAGTTTGTTTGTATTAAAATTTTTCGAAGTTTATTCAATTTTGTGAGGGAAAATTAATTCTGAGGATTTAATGGAAACAGTTTTGGGTATAGCAAGAAATGGTGATTGAAATTGGATTGGAACTCCTCAAAGTGAATTTAATTTGAATAGTTGAGCATAATATTATCGACAATTTTTGCAGGACATTCGCAAAAACTCGTGGATTAAAAGCATAGAAAATGGAGTTAAAACCCCTGTTTCAACAGAAAATTGCTACAATTTGCAAGATATTTTTTTTTTCTTTTTTGAGAAAGAAACCTCAACCAAAATTTTAAAAATTTCTGACTAGTTGGTGCTGTGGATTCAAACCAACTCACTAGTTCAGTAAATTCCAAATTGTGAGGTCTTTTCTAAAATGATAGTTTAACCATGCTTGTTCCAAAAAAAAGTTCTTAAGTCGCAAAATTTTAGATGTTAAAGTTGGGATTAGAAACATTTTTGGTATGTCGAAAAAAAATTAAACCAAAAAGTGTTTCGCCAAACAAAAAAGTTTGTAAAGTTAGATTTGAAGCTAGAAGTAGTTTTATGGGAATTGAACCCAGTTTTTAGTAAATTTTTGACAACTTGCTCAAAGATTCTTATCATTGAGCCATTGTGGTATCTTAAATAATTCGGCTAAAAAACATACCAATACATCTAGTTTTATCGTAAAACTCTTGTTCAATCACCAAATCTAATATTATTTTAAAAGCAATCAGTTTTGAATTCTGAAGGAAATAATTTTTCCAAATTAGAATAAGGGATCGTTCACTTTTTACGTTCGCTTTTTAGGGGGGAGGGGGGGTCTAAGATTTTGTAACAGGTCAAACAAAGAAAACAATTTTTCTTGGATAATTTGTAACAAAGGGGGGTTCTAAAATTTCGTTTTTTTGCGTAACGTAATAAGTGAACGACCCCTAATATCTTTTATTAAGCATAGTAAATACAATAAATTCAACTTATAACGATTTCCATAACATAAATCTGATTCTACACCTCAAAATCCTCCTTATTCACATCCATAAATGTCAGTCACATCAATTTTCTCATAAATTCTAACAAAAAATTGCTCGACTAGACAGTAAATTAATTTAACTAATAGATTTATTCAACATGTTTCATTTGACTGAATATTCTGTGCCTGAGAAGTGATCAACAGCCATATGTTCAACTTGATAGTAATTTATAAAAAAAAACCTCATGATTACAGATCATTCAAAATTTATAAAAATTTAAATATTTAACTTAATTTAAAGCAAAAAAAGTGACATCACAATTTTGTACAGATAAATTTTTCTAAATTTGATTTTTTTGTATACAAATTTGTATACACAGTAGCAATATCCATTCATACATCTGTACACCGCATCCATCTCTCTAAATACAAAAAATCATAAATCTCGTTCCTGTTTGCAATATAAAAATTTTTCCTTTTCATCTTTTGCCGAAAAAAAAAGTGTATAAAAAGTAATATTTTTCTGATGTGTTTTTATATTTTTCCTGTACCGGTCTCTTTTCTCTTTTGAAAAGAGCTCGAAAAGCAGCAGAAATGAGCATGTGAAAAATAAAAAATAACATACATAGAATTTTTATCTGAGTCGGGGTATTGAAAGAAGAAAGAGTTGTGAATAAAAAGATGAGAAACGACACAGGAACACGTCATAAAAAATATTTATTCATGAAAAACTGATGAAAAATAATAAAAATGAGTCGTCATCAGGATGTATGTGATGTTTGATTATTAAATAACATCCAGAAAAATGAAGGGAGAAAACGTAATTACAAATTTATGAATGAAAATTCTCTGTCTTGTTGCAGTGTCTGAAATAGGGCAGTGATGTAGTAAGGGGGAATGTGGTGGGTAGCAGGTAAGTGTGGTGCAGCTAAAAGTGATATTGAAGATCCCTGGGTGCTAAACTCAAGGGTACAGAACTAATCAAAAGGACTAAAAATTATCAAAAATGCCTAAAAGTGATCAAAAGTCATTGATTAGTTTCACATCCTTATATAAACAACTACTCCAGGCAACAAAACCCCTTGAGATGCCATAAATCAAGGTTTTTGTTAGGTTGAGTATGAGGGGTGTTCAGTGGGTTTTTGGTGATAAAAACACTCTTCTTCAAAGGAAAATTCTGCAAACTCTTACTAAATTCTAGCTCCTGAGTCCGTATCACAAAATCGAAAATTAGTAAAAAATATTGACAAAATAAAAACGTTCAGTTAAAATTCCTAAAAACTTAATGAAAACAAATTAATCTTCTACAATAATTCCCAGCTACCCCCCTGGTCAAGTGTAATAAGAGTCTTATCTTCCCATCGTTATGTTGTACAGGAGCCAAGGATGAAAAATTTCGACACAATAAAAAGGGACTTTTGCACATTAAAAATATGAAAATGTCCATCTAATTAGTGTTAATAAAGTAAAAGGATAGAAATCCTCAATTTTAGATTCAATTTCACAATTTTTTTGAGGGTTGAAAAAATGTATTTTAATTTAAAAAGATTCACATCCCATTTTTGCGAATCATCAAATCACTTTCACCCTCCCTTGAGTCGTCATAATCTAGTCATTTTAACCCCATCAAATGGCTTTTCGGCAAAACCACAATCACATTCACTTAAAAAGCAATTTTTCTCTCCTCACCATCCAAAAAAAATCATAAATTTATGACAGGCATCAATAAACATGCGGAATTTCCTCACGACGAAAAAAAGAGTAAGGTACACAAAAAAAATTTATTTTATTTTCCAAAAATAAGCCGCGACTCTCACACAACCGTAATAAAATAAAAAAATATTTTTATCTCAGGAAAACACATGATCCAGTTAACACGAGTAAAAACGCACTTCCCTCAAAAAAATGTATTATGCACCGCATGTTGAAATTACTACGTGTGACTTTTATAGTGAATGAATGAATCTCCGTGTAAATACAGCATCAATAGCACAACGACAGTCATAAAAATAAATAAAATTGAATATTTGTTCCCCCGGTGTGTTAAAAATTATGTGTATATGCAAAAGGGAAAGTTGAATGAATCATCAATTTTGGACGAGATTACTCATTTTGTTGTCGATGACGAAATTTTATTTTTAAGGCACAAAAATTGCGTAAACAAAAAGAAAAATTGATTTTCGGAGGTGTGCAATTTATCAAGCAAGACAAATGTGAGGAGAAAAAAATTATTGACATAGATGAAAATTTATTGAGACGCCTGAAACTGAACACCTCAAATGAAATGATGTGAATCGCGGTCGAGGGAGAAGATGAAATAAAAGAATCAATCGAAAAAGTAAGAAGAAAACATTTTTTTTTTCTTTACACATAAATTATACAACACAGGAATATTTATAAGATAGTGAAGTAAATCCACTTCAAACGCGTTTGCTGCAAGCCAACATCAATTCATCACACAAGTTGTACAATATACTTACATTGTATGTCTTTCGTATGAAATTCTTTCTCGCCGATTGTCACCAAAATACACAATAAATTTTTTATCTTTTTCTTAATTGTTTTTTTTATTTCATGTCACTCGACTCGGCTTTTAAAATTTTTTCAAATTTTCTTTAATTTCTGATTTATTTAAAACAAAATCTTTCTTATCAATCAAAAACTTGTTCCTTCTCTGTTTATATTTATTTTTTAACTTTTCATGCTCGGCTTAGTGTCTGTTCCTTTTTCATTTAATATCAAATTATTTATCTCGATCACACTTTTTTCTGCCTTGATATCTTCAAGAATTTCTCTTATGATTTTTAAATTTTTTTTTGTGACGAAAATTTCTTCAGCACATTTCTGCTGTCAAACGGCACAAAATACACTGAAACACATCAAACAAAAATAGATCCGCTGCTGAAGAAAAAAAAATCTGTAGAACGATGAGTTAAAAAGAAAGCAGGAAAAATCATTTTTTTGAGTGAGAAAATCGAGAAAATGAGAAAAACTCACGAGAGGAAAAGTGTTCGGAAAACGGAAAGATCAGCATCTCATGACGAGAGAGAAATTGTAGTGGGGAGGAAATTTTCCTTTATTTTCTACATTTTCTACATCCTCCCACTCCTCACGTAAGATTCAACTGCGCACTGTATTGTGGATAATGTCGCGCATGGTAGGGATGAAATCCATACTAATCGCTCTCAAATAAATTAAAGAGTTTCCATGGGCTTTCTACCCTTCCTTTTGCCTGCCAAAATTCGATCGCACCAAGATTTTCCACCTACCCAAACGCACATAGAAAAAAATACACAAAAGAAGAATATCAAAAGGTGGAGTTTAGGAAAAAAGAAGATATACACGCTGTTGTGCTCCTCTCCCTGCACATGGACTTGAAGATGTCTTTTGTAAAATTTTGTTTTTTGCTCTTGGGCTCCACAAGACAAACATCATCATCACCATCATCATGTATTGTTGTGTATCGTCCTCAACAATACAATGAGGTGCCCAAAATAAGAAACTTTTTCCTTTCTTTCCTTTCTTTTGTTAGAAAAAGGAAATAAAATTTGAAAATAAAAAATATTGTGGTAAAATGAGCAAATAGAAAATAAATGTGGATGGTATTGTGATGAAGGTACTAGCTAAAGCCACTTTTGTGCTGGTCAATATATGAGTTTTCACAATTTCTAATGTCAATCTTTTGTGTTTTCCAGTTTGTAGGAGTTGGATTTTTTGTTTTGATGTCTGTGATCATCTTCGTTTGTCGGAAATGCTTTATTTCTTTGAATGATGTTGTTGATTTCCACTTGAATTGATTTGATTTTGATCGTAGACAGTGTTTGGGTTTGTGGTTCCATAAAATATTATAAAAATTTCTGGAACATTTAAAAAAACTTATTTTAGGTAAACAGAATTTCGGTTTTTGGACATTTTACCTCTAACTATATTGAATGTTAAGTTTAACGGGTTTAAATGAGAATTTTACAACTAAAAATTTGAGCTTCAAGCTTCAATTTGAATTTCCAAAAATAGACTCTTTTTAAAATTTGAACATGACAGTTCCTAAGATCTGAAATTGTATCAGAAATAAGCAACGAAATACCCAAGCCTCCAACAAAGACAATCTTAAAAAAAAATATCTTGTTTTCTGAAAAATCAACCAAATAACTAGCCTACTTAAAATAATCTATTCAAAAATGTTTCCAGAAACTAAAGAATTTCACCTTTATGCAGTACACAAGACTCCAAACATTCCAAAGAAAAATATTAAATTCACCACGATCAATATATCATATCCATTGACAAGAAATTTCAATACAAAAATTTCTATTATCATTTCTCGACTTCCTCGGATCTATATCGTTGCCTTAATGTATGTCAAATATTCTTACTTACGAAATTCATGTATAAAATTATACTTATGTAGATATCTAGTACATAAAGCATATTACATGGAAAAATATGTATCATAGAGAATAAGAAATTTTCTCAAGACAGTTATTGATATCAAATGCTTACATTGTGGTCATTTTAAAGCCCTTTTTCATCCTTATTCTTTGCCATCTATTCCATCTTAAAATAGATGACCAAGATTTTCAGTCTTGAATTCGATTCGCCTCAAGGAGGTCACATGGAAAACAATTTTCTTCTTTCAAAATTATTCCTTGTTTGCTTGTGCTGTACGATGAAGACTAAAGAAAAGACTTTTTCATTCATTCCATCACAACGGAAAATCCGTCAATCAATCAAAGTCTCCTTTCTGCGGCTGTTTTCATTTAGCCCAGGAAGAGATTTGCAGAAAAATGTGGTTTATGTGGATGAATGAAAGGAGTGGATCAAAGTAGGTCTTTGAAAAAATTAAATAAATAAGAAAAATATTTTCTTGTGTACAGAAAAATAATTTTTTAAATTCAAGAAATAAAGAATTTACAGTCATCGTCATCCTGGGTATCAAACTTTTTAAAACATCCGCAAAAGCTGAGAGAAAAAGAAGCCTAAGAATAAAAAAAAGTTAATTCATCAAGGAAGGCAAAAGAGAACCTTTTGATAGCTTTGGGTATTTATTTCCATTTTTATGCTCCAACAGATTTATTTTATATTTTAACTCATCAGGAAAGAAAAAGGCAAGAAGCAGCAGAAGGAAAAAAATTACGAGAGAAGGGAAAATTAAATAATGGGGGATTTACTTTGCCTCCTCACACCCGAGCGAGAAGTTTTTCGTGTAAGTCGTCCAAGCCATTAAACATTAGAAGCAAGTTGTAAGAAGTTGGAAAACTCCAACCACAGCCACAACTACACACATATATAGAAGCAAATATAAACAAAGAGAAATGACGGAAGGAGAAGTAAAGGACAAAGAATCCCGAAAAAGAATCAAGATGTCTTTGAAATCGTCGTGTTCTAGCTTAAGGTTAATTAAATGTTTTTTATTCTTGCTGGTTTGGGGTCGTTCATAAATGAGGTTAATTGAAAAATTAGATTTTCAGATTGCTGTCCCTTTCTCGTGAGCTTAACTGGCTCAGTGGTGAAATGGTTTACTTCCTCGGTACATAATTACTATTTAGTGAAATTTTGATCCTGGGTTCGAGATCCAGGATGATAACTTGTCTTTTTTCAAATCAAAGGTGTTGCAAATGAAGCTCCTCAGCCTTTATATTGGTATAAATGGACCATAGATAGTATACTCAAGACACCTAGCTAGGTGACGTAGTCTGAGGTCATCTTCGATAGTCCTCTCCTTTGCAACCCCAATGCTCCCTCATACCATAATAAGAACCCCCTCACCTCTAAATGTAGAACATCAGCTTAAGACATCCAATTCCCGCCTAAATTTAAAACATCACAAATGAACGAACCCCCCGTGCTTAAGACAATGGAAAATGGGTATTTTACTTAATGATTTTGGACATTTTTCTTCCTATCTCTCTTTTCTCTCCACAATACATAACAACATAATATATAAAATAAAATAAAGCAAGACACGAATGCCTGATAAGGACTCTCTCCACCGAAGCTTTAATCAATTACTCGGATCGTTGGACCTGCCAAATGATAAAATCAAGGAAATGAATTCATACGACAACCATAAGAAATGGGAAATTTTATGTTCTCGAAGTCTAATGAAAGTCTATCAATCACCGAGTGCTTATCTCAAACGACTTAAAATATCACCAACGAGAGAGACTTTACGTGGTTTGGAAGTATCATTAAGAACATATTCCATTGAATGGTTACATGACTTTTTGAATCAACGCAATTGCCTTGATTTATTTGTAAATATCATCAATACTGGTAATTTGTCATCGGAGAAATTTGAAATTGCATTGCTGTGCTTACGAGCGATACTTCACTCGACTCCGGGCTTTTCAATTGTAATTAATCATCCAAAGCTTCTCGAGAGCCTCGTGAATAATCTTCGAAATGTATCGACAAAAAATCAAACATTAATTTTGCAACTGTTGGCCTTTGCATGTAAAAAGTCAGTCGATGGATGGTCGAAAATTTCAGATATGCTGAAAAATGATGATGCAAAGAGACAATTAATGGATTTTCTCACAATAAAATGCATCGACAATGGACTCATTTGGGAAACTTTAAATCTCATTAGAACCATTCTCGAATCCACGACTGACATGAACTATCGAATTTATCTTCAATACGCTTTTCGTGAAATTGGATTAGATGATCGCATTGAGCGTTTGATGTTGAATGAATCGAATTTGATTTCTGAAGTTATCGACGAGATTACCGCATACAAGTCGACGATAATTAATGTTAATCAATTAATTAAGGATCGCGATTGTATCAAAGCAAGAAATGAGAAGCAGGATGAGAAGATACGAACAATGGAGATGAGAATTGGGGAAATGGAAAAGCAATTAATTAATTACGTAAGTAATGTAAGGAGGAGATAGAATAATAATAATTTTTAGGTTCCTTTGTAGAATTTTCATTATTATAATTTTACTGGTGTGAAGATTTGTTGATTTTTTGGCATTGACAAGTCTACAGGAATTTTTGAAAATATCCATGGGTGAACTAGGACCTCTGTAGGTTCTAACTATGCTCCACAATACACAAGTGCTTCATAAAGGCTAGCCAGAATTTTTTAAGAGCAATAGAATTAAATTTCATAAATTTAACCAAGTTAAGTTAGTTAAAGCATCTACCCTAGTGGCACAACATAGTCGATAGGGTACCGCTACGTTGACGTTATAACAAAAGAATGTAAAAAATAAGTGAGGGCACCCTGAAGGTGTCGTGACGATGGTTTTTGCTGATTTACATTTTTTCAAGTTCAGAGGACCAAAAAAGCACCAAAAAAATCTAGATTCCCAAAAAAGCAACTTTCTCTAAATTCTTCTAATTTTTCCAACAAATCTTCACCCAAGTACCTACCCAAAAAGCATCTCAAATTCCTTTACATATTACAAATTATTAAGAAAAAAGAAAAAAAGAGAAGAGAGAAAAAAATTATTCATCGAATTACTTGCATTGAAGTCTATAAAAATCACTTCCATTCATTCATCCAATGGATTTAGTATGAAAGCGAAAGAAATGTTTTAATCAAATTAATTCACCAAAAAAATTTATGTCCTTTTGCCGCGCTCGTTTCACTGAGCAGCAGAAGAATGGGAATGAAGAAATGAGAATAATGAAAATAATCTTTTTCCTCTTTTTTCCTTTCTTTCTTTTTCTTTTTTTCTCATTTTATCAAAACGCTTTTTATATTCTCATACATATGCCGCTTAATAATGCAATAGAAAAGAAATCAGGAAGTGGAAAAGAAAGATGGTCTAGCAGAAATGTCGGAAGAATCCAAAGTGGATAAAATTCCGGATGTGAGCAGTAAGACGGAAATATCAGGAAAGTCCATATCTTCACCATTGATGAAGGGTGATACAGTCATGTTGCCTCCTTCATGTGCTCAATTCTGTAGTCCACCGCCGCCCCCACCACCTATAATACTTGGACCATTATTATTGCCTATTAAGAAGAAGTTTGATCCAAAATCAAAAATGCCAACATTACATTGGTCAATATTACGACCACATCGAATTCGTGGAACAATATTTAGCGATATTGATGATGAGAAAGTCCGCATGGCTATAAACTTCACTCATTTTGAAGATAAATTTCATATTGTTGACACACAACAGAAACAGCAACGAGGGAAACAAATTGCTATGCCAAAAAGTCACAATCGTATGCCAAATTACGTTACGCTCCTTGAATCCAATCGCTTACGCAATGTATCAATATTATTAAGAAAATTAAATTTGAATGCTGACGTGGCCGTACAAATCATCAATGACTACGATTTTAATCAGCTGAAACACGAGAATGTTGAGTTACTAACAAAATTGGCGCCAAGGGATGAAGAAATTTCCTTATATCGGCAATATATCGATGAACAGAAGGACATTGTTCAACTCAGTGACGAGGATAAATTTCTTTTGAAACTTTCACTTGTCGAGCGATTACCAGTGAAGTTGAATGTTATGGAATTTATGGGAAATTTCAATGATCGAGTCGATTCGTTGCTTGTACAAATATCTGCCATTTCATCCGCATCATTATCTCTCAAGAGTTCAGAAAAGTTTAAAGGCATAATCGAGATAATTTTGACATTCGGCAACTACATGAATGAGAATAAATCAAGTGGCAGTGCGTATGGATTTCATATGAGGGGAACATTAGAGAAACTAAATGACACAAGATCAAATGATAAGAAGCAATCACTCTTGCAATATATTGTAACTGATGTCATTGCTCAGCAATTTCCACAATTTTTATCATTCAACACGGAACTTTTATGCATGAAAACAGCAACGCGTGTATCAATGAAAAATGTCGCCAATGAAGTTTCCAACATCCAATGTAGTTGGAGAGAAATGAGCGATGAATGTGATTTGTCATTGAATATAGCATTGGAAGCATTCAAAGAGTCTTCGTACGGTACGTTCAACAAGTTGATAAATGAATTTGAGCAAGCACAAAACAATTACAATGACTGTATGGCATATTTTGGTGAATGTGATGCAACAATCGATTCCGATGAGTTCTTTACAATTGTTGAGAAATTTGTTGCTCAATTTATGGCCATTGTTGGCAAGGTCAAGTGCTCATGAAAATGAAAACTTTGGATGCGGGGGAGAAAATGTCAAACCCTTTTCTTCATTATTGTTATTATTTTCTAACTAAATTTACAGTAAATCCGACTTTTGAAAATGTCATAAAATTTTCTCACTCTATTGTCAGTCGTCTTTGTGTTTGTGTCCTTCCACAAATAAACATAACCTCAAAAATACTTTAAAATTTTATCCTTAACATCAAATTCCAATTTCATAATGAATTTAATTGCTTTTTTGCTTCTTCTTCATCGTCGTATTTAGTTCAGCTTAAAATATTATAATTTTGAAATTTTCGGTTCCATAGAAGGACATGGGGATTGTTGTCTGAGTTCGTTGTATATGATGTAACGTCAATTTAGCCATCATATGTTTTGTGAGCTAACGTGACTCAGTGGTGCAGTGGTCTATTGGTTCGATATCTGAAAATTGTAATTATGACCCAAAGATCGTGGGTTCGAGACCCAAAGAGTATAAATTCATTTTTTGAATAATAAGTAACTAGAAATGAAGCCTGCAGCATTGATGACCTCCGAGCAACAATACTTGAATAAAATTTTTTTAAAAAAATAAGACTCTCCCCCAAATATGTCACGTAACATCCAAATGAACAAAATAAACTCATATAAGCATAACATTTTGTGGGTGGATGAATGAATTTAATACTTTTTAGAGACTCACTAAAAACTCTAATTCGTGTGGATGAGTAAGAGATGTTTGAACTTAGAAAATGAAAATTCTTTCACGAGTTAAAATACACAACTTTTAGCATTGTAAAATTGAATGTCTTGTAATCTTCATGATGATAAAATTGAAAATTTTCTAGTTTTTCGGGTTGAGCTTAATACTTTTTATTGCCAACTGCCTCATAAAACGTTATTATAGTCATTTAATTTTCGGGTTTTTTTCTTTTGATTCGGATAAATCCTCTCTCTCCTTCATTTGACACTACCACTGTCTTACAGCACCACACAAAAAAGAATTGTCACTGAAATTTTCAACCACGATTGCAACCCTTTCCTTTTTGTTTGTGTTCAATTCACGAATTTGAAGTTAAGACAATTTTTTTAAATGCTGATTTATTGTGAATTGAGGGTTTTGTGGGTTGCTTTGGCTAGCTGACTGGATGAACTCGATTCTAGCTTTTGATTTGACTTCCAATGTGAATTTTTTCAAATTAAAAAATTCCTTAAATTTTAAAAAAATCAATTTTAGTTTTAGCTTTATTTTAAAATTTAAATTAGAATTTTTAACTTTTAATTGAATCTTAAATTTTTTTAAATTTTTATTTTATTTTTCTATTTTTTAATTTAAAACTCTTGAATCTAGAGTATCTAATTTAAATTCTTAACATTTTTTAAACATTTTAAAAAAAATTAGAATTTTTAAATTAAAAAACAGCGCCTAGTACACCATTTAACAACAATAATTCCAAAAAACTCAGCAAAATTACAACATTTTAACTCATCCAATTCATGAAAAGGTAGAATCTGTGGATGTTACATTATATGATGAATAATGAACATAAATTATTCACCCTCATTTATTTTTATTCGACCATGCATACAGCATGCACATCTACATCAACTATAAATAAATTTTTGTATCCTTAGAAGATTGTCGAATCAATAGACACGCACACTTACGTAGTCGATTTTTTGGAAATAAAGGATTTTCATCTTCCTATTAAATTTGCAATAAATTTTCATGAATAATCACCCTCGACTGTTTTTTGTATGTGCAAAAAAAATATAATTTTTAGTCGGCAGACGGCTGTGTGTATGTCTTTTGTCAGGTAGAAGTTTTTTTTTGTTCCTCAATCTTCTTTTAACTGTTTTCATATTACAATGCTAAACCTATTAAACTCTCAGCCTCACGTCTTCATCCTACTATTCTATAAATTCTTTTTTAAAAGTCTCATCCATGAACAACAATATAATCATTCCTGTGTGTCGAATAATAAGATTAAGTATAATAAATTTTATATCGAATAAATTCGTGCTTCATTCAACATTGTAAAAAGGGCGCATGGTGCTCATAAATCCTGATGAGAGGTGTATTCATCGAATGTAATAATTTTGAATATGAATTTTCATCTCCACCCACTAACATTTTGTTCCCTTTATATCCATATTCTTACCGTATAGATGCTTATTATATTGTGTACAAAATACTATCCGTCGATCCCTCATCACCGAAAGAATTTTTCATTGTTTTTTTTTATCGATGCAACAAGGATGTTTATCCGTTTATGGATATTTATTAAAATATTGTGTTGCAAGGTGGGATTGTTCATAAATGACGTCCATCTATAAATTAATTTTTTGACCCCCCTCCCTCTCTAGTTTGCATCCAGGTGACTCGACTCGACTAGAAGTTGAGTTGACTAATGTTTCACACAGCTCCAACCCCCCTGAATTTTATACGTCATTTATGAACGATCCCCAAGAAGGAGAATGAAGAAATAAGCGTTTGTTAATGCCTTTAAGGGCCTACATACCTCAATCTTTTTACGTTTATTTTCATACTCGATATTTTCCTCTCATTTTTGATTAAAAACCAAAAAACTTACTCTGAGGCGCCTTCTTCCAATTCATAAAAAAGTAGAAATAATAATAACAGAAGAAAATTTCATTTCTTTCGATATTATATTCTCGATACATTTATATATTTATATCCAATCTGTACAAAAATGTAGCTTACCGTGCTTATTCAACATTCTTGTGATGGCATCAAAATAAATATTCCTTGAGCTTCCAATATAATAATGATGATGATCTCAGGGTAGAAGGACGGATACCTCATCGCTTATGCAATTGCTTACCAGACGAAAAAAAAAATCGACATAGAGAGATGAACATGAACAAACTATAAAAATACATTAACCGAATAATGCTTTATGAAAATAATAATAAATTCCATATTTAACCTTAAGGCAAATAAATTGGAAAATGTAGCAAAAAGAAAATGCGGAGCACAGTGCTGAATGAAATGAGACGTAGAATTGTGTGAAGAAAAAGGCGGACACACTGACTTCAAATCATTCTCATCATATTTATTTCATAAAAGTAAACGACACACACATATTGTTATCGCTATTGTTGCAATTTAGCCTCTAGTCACATTGATTCTCTCTTACTTTTTTTATGTTAAGCGCTACAAACAGAAAATTGCATTTAGCACACACGTCTCTTGTTATTTTCCTTTCGATCTTTAGTTTTTCATCTTTGGTGGCATGATTTGTGAGGGTATGGATTTCTATGAGTAACGATTTGACTGAATGTCTTGAGAATTTGGAATGTAGAAGCTAGAATTGGGAAAATTCTTAATTTCTGGTAAGCACTAGAGGTAATAACCGGCATCAAGTCGGATTCAGTATGAATCTAGCATCAAGCAGGCGAGACGCTGGCACCACGCTAATATAAGTGAACTAGATGCTGGTTGAATTAACAGAAATACACCAAAAATTCAAAGTCGTAACCTCCTTCTTACAATTCCTTACTTGTTCCCAATTGATCCGATAAGACATACATAATATCCAAAAAAATCTGTGGAATGAATATTTCTCTCATGATGAATCTCAATATTTGACTGTTGACTGAATATTGTAAATCGATATCATACCTCCCCCTACTAATATTTATGTACGTACAAATATTACATAAAAAATCTTTATGCTTACAAGAGGAATGGGAAAATCAAAAATTCCAGGTCTTGACTTTTTTGCTCATCAATAAGATGAGGGAGGGAAATAAGGAATTGAAATTTAATCAAACATCTAATTGAGTTAGATTGAGGAATTTTGATTTTGAATACAGAAGAAGAAGGCAATTAATTAAATGAAAACTTACTCAAGGGATGATTTACCGTGAGATTAGAATTTCCTCCTCCACCTCTATCCACTTCCTCAACTCCTATTTATTTAAGACTTTTTAAACTCAGCAGATTGTGTTGTTTGTCAAAATGAAATAAACAAAAATAAATTTATTCAAGGAATGAATTGTAAAATTGTTCTTAGTAAAAGGGTGAATTGATTACGCTACGTCCAAAAAAGGCTAACCACAAAATTTTCATCTTATGCATAAGAAAATGAAAAATCTTTTGTTGTCCGAGAGGAAAAAATCCTTTCCTTTTCAACTCATAAATTTAATTTTCAAATTCTTAAAGGATATCGCATCGTTCCCTGTTGTTATTCAAGCTTCTCTTCATTATCACGATTATTAGAATAATATTTATTTTTTATTAAATTTTCTTTGGCGAAAGTAACGCAAGTTCCTTTATTTTTGAAATATTTTGTGAAAATTAAATTTATCTCGGAAGTAAATATACAGAGGTGGATTATGAGAATTTTAATAATTCTTAAGAATTCTTAATTTTTTTTGGAATTTGTAATTTAAGAAAGTAAAAAATTTATATTTTTTTTAATTTTTCAAAATTAAGAAAATAAAAATTTTAAAATTTTTTGAATTGAGTAGGTCAAATGTTTTAAAAATTTCAAAATATTTTAATAATTTTAAAAGATTTTAATAATTTTAAAATATTTTAATAATTTTAAAATATGTTAATAATTTTAAAATATTTTAATAATTTCAAAATATTTTAAAAATTTCAAAATATTTTAATAATTTTAAAAGATTTTAATAATTTTAAAATATTTTAATAATTTTAAAATATGTTAATAATTTTAAAATATTTTAATAATTTCAAAATATTTTAAAAATTTCAAAATATTTTAATAATTTCAAAATATTTTAAAAATTTCAAAATATTTTAATAATTTCAAAATATTTTGAAACATTCAAATACCCAAACATTTTAAATTTTAAGAATTTTAGTTTTATATATTCATATTTTTCAAACATCTCCGTTCAATTTCCAACCCTGAACCATAAAAAATTAAAAGAAAATAAAAGGAACAAAAAAAACTTTCCTTCCTTTCTTGGGGTTAGCACGCATTGTACAAACAACAAATTGCTTACTCCTTTCCAACGTGCGATCTTAATCAACGGTTTTAAAAATAAGTAGGAATAATAAAAAGTCTTTTTGGATTCACATCAGGCGAATTATGGAGTTCGAAAAAAAGGCAAGAAAAATTTAATTACAAAAAAATACCCCTTTTTGTGCCGTTTTTCGAGGATATTCATTTTAATTGATTTAAGGTATTATTTTGCCTTTTCCACATTCTATTCGAGGCAGAATTTAAATTCCTCTGCCATTTCTCTAATTCTTAAGGAAAGGCAATAAAGAAATCACGAGTGCACAAAATTTACTTAAGTTGTTGGTTGATAAAAATCATTGAATGGGAATGAAAAAAAAGAGAAAGGAGGAAAAAGAATGGAAAAAATTTACTGAATGGAATGTTAAGAAGCCAATTGTACACCCTGAGCATCATCCGAGATACATACATACAGTCAGCAGTCGAGGAAAGAGAATATAAAATTTACTTAATTTTTTGTAATAATCTGAGATGTGTGTGTTCTTAGCTGAGAGGATTATTGATACTTTATGGCAGCACTTTAATTTCATCCTCTTATTTCTTTTTTGTTCTTTTTTATTTGCCAGCAATTCGTTTTCTCCTCGACATTTTTTTCCTTCTTGATGCTTCTTTTGTTTTAATGAGATGATATCGTAAAAGAAATGATATTTTTTTTAAATTTGTTTGTATGAAAATTGAAATAAATTTTCCAAGTGAATATTTTTATGTCTTTTTGTATGAAAATAAAAGTTCTTAACTTTTGAAGTTTACTTTTGACTAAAAAATTTATGTTCCTTGTGGATTTTTTGCTGTCATGTGAGAGGATTGCTTTTATTTTAATTTATTTTTTGTGTAGATGATTTTTGAATTATTTTAGGTGTTGGAGGAATGATTTAAATGAGGCAAGAAGGATATGTCCTGATCCGAAAGATTTAGAATAATTCATTCATTGCGGAATTTAAGGTTTTTAATTTTTTATAAAAAAATGGGTTGTTCCTAACTGTAACATCCATTGGCGCAACAAGGGTAGGCATCGTGAGACATTTGCCTGGGGGTGCAAAATTCAATAAATTCAAACAAAAGCTAGGAAGTAATACAAAATACAACTTATTTTTAATATTTTTTGCTTCAAATTCTAAATAACTTGACTCCAAATTGCCAACATTTATATTAAAAACTCAAAATAAAATTGGTCTAAAAGGCGCATTTCTAGCATTTTTCACGGGGCGCTGAGGACCCTAGTTACGCCACTGTTAACATCAGAATGAAAAAAATTTATAATCAGCTGAATCAAGGACTGCTACATGACGTAGAACAGTGTTTAAAGTCTCTAAGCACAAATCATACATTGTTGTCTAATGTCATTGCCTTCTAATGTCGAATAACCTTCTCAGAACTTAAAATCTATTCATCAATCTCTTCAAATCCTCATATTTTGTATGATCATCATTTTAGTGAACATAAAGTTTAGCGACTAAGCTAATTAGTGCTGTAAACGTCTTTATTACCTTAATTTATTCGGGACATTAAAAACACAAGTAATTTAATGTGTTGTAAATAAGCAATTTAAAAGAGAAAATGAAAGTTTTATGTAAGAATTGTGATCATTTATCCCCGATAAAGACATAAAGTCAGCGAAAATTTTTACCTCAACGACAAAGATTTTCTTTCATCATCCTCAGCAACGATTCACGTTTGTTTATTTTTACAGCAAGACGAATAAAAAAATCTTTTGTTTGAAAAACATAAAAAATATAAATTTTAACTTTAATTAACGAAGTGAATAAAAAAGAATTTCATGAGTTATAAAAAAATGTTTCTCAACTCGCACTTATAACTCATTTAAATGTTCTTCTTGTGCAGCTATAATAAAAACCACTTTCAGTTTTCTATTGAGGAAAATTAACTCTGTCACAGGCAATTCTTACTTCTGTTTTTGCTCCTCTTATTTTTTGACAGTAAAAATGGGAAAAATTTTCATTTTCTTTTGCATGCAAGAATTTCTCACTGTAAACTTTGGCGGCATCATCATTTCGTTAAGTCTTGTGATGCTTGCGTAAAAAAAATTAAGAAAATTTTGTCTCTAGTGAAATCGTAAATTGATTTTTACTGCTGGCGTCTATTGTCTTGTAATTTGAATTATGTGACATAAGTGATTAATCAGATTTGCTGCAATTGAAAAGCGCGCCACTTAAATTTTTTTTCGTTGAAATTTTCTCTACGTTTTTCTTTAAATCACGGTTTTATTTATGTGTATTTAACGAAAATAAAACAACAGGTAGAGAGAAACTGGGTTTAGAGTTGGTTAGAGCGCATTTCGATCAAATTATACAATATAATTACCAACCTCAAGAACATCTATTTTAAATTTTTTTGTACATACTTAACATGCAGAAATAAAATATTATTATTTAAAAAAAAATATACAATATAATTTATTTTGAAATTTTTTAGTAAATTTAATTTTTAAAAACTAATTTAATTTTGAAATTTAAATTTAAAAAAATAATTCAAACTATTTCGAAATTAATTTGTGTTTTTCAGAAAATAACATGAACTTTTAGAAAAAAAAGTTTAAGTTTTTTCAAAATTTGCTAAAAAAAATTTGAAAATAATTCTATTTTAGAAATTAATTCAAATTTTTCGAAATTATTTCAAATTTATTGGAATTTTTTTGAAGTTTTTCGATATTTTTCTAAAATTCATCTGAAATTTTTCAAAAAATAATTCAAAATTGATTTAAAAAAATTTAAATTAAAAATAAAACTGAATAAAAAATTACACATCGCAGCCAGCAAACATTGCATCAAAAATTTCATCAACATGAATTTAATGCTACAGCGTCGCTCAATTTAAACAATTTCACTAATTGCATTGCTAATTATACGGCAATTACAAAGTAACAGCATCAAATTAAATTAAATCTACATTCCCTTACCTTTCAGGTAGATTTTATTTCATGTGTAATTTTATTTATAGAATCTCATTCTTCTCACCTAAAAATCACCCAATTTAAATTCATCTATCGAACGACAGTTGACTGAGAGACTGAGTCTTAATGGTGCAGCTATAAAAGGAAAATTGAAAAAACACGTTGCGTAACTGATAAAGTCTAATTTAATAATTCAATTTCCTAGCCTGTCATTTGATGGCTGTCGATTTTTCATCGTGTGAAGATTTACAATAACAACAACAATAAGACGATGAAGGAAGATGATTTTCCACTTATGCTCTTCTATTTCCTCTCTCACTCAATTTCCTTCCCTTCAATTTAAAAAAAAAAGTTGATGCTGAGACGAGAAAAAATTGGCAAACAAGAGAAAGGTGATTTTTTCTGCTTTCCTCTTGATGCTCTTCGCATTATTCTTCATCACGTCACACATCTTCTGCTTCCCGCAAACACCCACACCTTTCAAAAATATAAAATAAAAAATATCATCCCAACGGCATACAAAAAGTTTCAACAACAATTTTTATACACCCAATTTCATTTCTCAATTTAACATCGTTAATATTATTTGTCAATAAAGAACACCATTTGTATCATCACCCTCCACTTTTGCTCTATCCATCCATCCATTCATTCATATCGTCATCATGGCATGAATTGTTGTCGCACGAAAAGAGCTGTGACGGAGGAACGTATAAAAAAAGTACACGATGGAAATTGACAGGTCTTCTGAGCTCTGTGCCTACACTCAACTAACTTTCTATTCGCTTTTCGGGAGATGTCTTTTCAGTTGATGAATAAATATGTGAAGACGCACGAATGGGAGCTTTAACAACGTGGAAAATTAAAAAGGCAAACGATGAGAAGAATAAAACATGGGTCAGGGGTTGTGTTCAATCTGTTTGGAAGGATTTGTGGTTGGGTAGAAAATTTTTGTGCTTTATTGTTTTAGTTGGAAGGGTAATTTGTGTTTTTCCAGACATTTTTCGAGGAAAGATGGCATTTTTTTAGTTTGAAGGGAAAAATTTTGGGGGCATTTTTGGGTTATACCCCTTTAGATACCCTAAAGGCCTCAATGTACCCCTTATTCCAAAAAAAAATTCCAAATTTTTTAACAGGTTTAAAACCCAAGTTTGACTAGTCCTTGTTGTTTTAGAAATTTCAAATTTCTATTAGGTTTCGAACACAAGTTTGATAAGTCTTTCCGTCTTAAAGCACTTGACCAATCTACAACTATTGATCAATCTATTTGACAACTTCTTTATAAAATCCACGAAAACAAATTTACAAAAATAAATAATAATGTCCACATCCCTTGCCACACAAATTTAAACAATTCATTCTATTGATTGAATAATGTAGAAAGAAAGTAGACGAGGAAAAAAATCGGTAAATTGAATTTTCATTGAATTAATTTAAAAAGTGAGAGAAAAAATTTCTTATTTAAACGAAAGAAAAATTTTTCGTGTCATTTTGTCGATTCCCTCGAGATAAATTATAAGAACAACAACGAAGTATTGAGCAGCCATAACTCAGAATAATAGAGAAGAAGAAAATGTATGAAATATAGTGAGTGAGCCATGATGATGATGTTTACAGTATATTAACTATTAATGAAAATTATCATCATATTTCAATTCAGAACACATAACACGTTTTCGTGTTTATATCATTAGTCGGTTAATTGAGTTGGCGGTGAAAAATCTTCAATTAGCATTTGAGACCGCCACGAAATGAGAACATCTCATTCATCGGGTGAAATTTATTAATTTGAGGCTTAATTTACGACAATTTTCTGTTCTTACATGTAAAGTCGAGGAAAGGAAAATTTTCTCTATTTATTCCGTGCATTATTATGACGATTATGAGATGATGTAGAGAATTTAAATGAAAAATCTCCCAAGTGTAAATATCTTTTTAATTCAAGTAGACATTACTGTTGGTTATAGACACTTAAATTCTTAGTTCATGTGCGGCAATGTAAAATGCAGTTGGGAATTTCTATCAATTTACAAATTTGCAGCCAACTTGAAAGGTAAGGCGGCTGTGAATTATTTTAGAATTTTTTTTTAATTTATCAGGGCTCGCAATAATTCACAATAACGAGGCGTAATACAAAATTTTAAGCAGCCAGGAATGCTTTTTTATTTAATTCTACAAATCATTAGGTTTTGAGATTTTTATTGTGCTACACTTTTTTACGGATGATGAATTTTGAACACCATGATGATTTATTGTTGAATAAACACTTATTTTAATCTGTCTAGACTGTTAAGCATCTAATTTATAAATTAAGAAAATACTTTTATTTAAATTGCTCTTATTTTAAATGAAAATTAAGAAAAAATCAACAAAAAAATTAATTTCATTCCATACCTGAGTCTCTCATCCTTTGACATCAAGATAATTCCCGTTCAACTGCACTGTTGCAACAAAGTTGTGAAAATCTCGAAACGTAATTCAAATAAACTTATAGGATAATTCTAAAAGCAGTAACTCAATGATCAGTTTACATGATGATATTCAACCTATGTTTATAAAACTGTTGTTCGAATCATTGATGAAATTATATTAGTTGGTGAATAAGGCGCATTTTTGTCATGTTAATTAAAAAGATATGAAGTTGCTTGGGGTACTCTATCCCTATAGCCTAGGTAGCCTTTCATGTGTTTCTAGACTATGTAGATTAGATAGCTTAGCTAGATTAGGGGACCTTCAGAAGTATGCCAGATGTATACCCTAAAGCTACTATTGGGTATGGCCTAGAATATGTCCTGGTAGCCTAGCCTATATCAAGCAAACGCCCTCGAAATGCCAATCACTGTTTTTTTAATCAACTTTTATTCTTAACCCAATTTTATAGACCACCCAAAAAGCACAGCCAAAGAATTCACTTTTCATGCAAAATAATAGCTAAAAAAATAATTCAATTTTACATTTACTCGTTCCTATTCGTTTTTTGACTCCGTGCCAGAAACTCTGATTTCTAAAGTATGACTACTTGAAAATAGTAAAAGAAAGAGGAATGAAAAGGTATTTTATTATAGAGCATATAAATGCATTTTCACAGGCATTCATGTGTGATGATGTTGTCATATATGTCATGCGATTAGATTTAATATGGTAGATGAGACAAATGTTAATTTTCCATCTCATATCCAGGGGTTGGGACTCCAAAAATCGTGCACTAATGAGCAGTAAAAAAACTTTAAAAAGTAACAAAAAACTAGTAAAGAGTAGCATAAAGCAGTCAAATAATAGTAAAGAGTATTAAAAAACCAGCAAAAAACAGTAAAGAGCAGTAAAAAAATTGTAAAGAGCAGTAAAGAGCAGTAAAAAAATTGTAAAGAGCAGTAAAGAGCAGTAAAAAAATTGTAAAGAGCAGTAAAGAGCAGTAAAAAAATTGTAAAGAGCAGCAAAGAGCAGTAAAAAAATTGTAAAGAGCAGCAAAGAGCAGTAAAAAAATTGTAAAGAGCAGTAAAGAGCAGTAAAAAAATTGTAAAGAGCAGTAAAGAGCAGTAAAAAATTGTAAAGAGCAGCAAAGAGCAGTAAAAAAATTGTAAAGAGCAGTAAAGAGCAGTAAAAAATTGTAAAAAGCAGTAAAAATTTTTTAAAGAGCAGCAAAGAGCAGTGAACAAATAAATAAAATAACAAAAAGCAGTATGGGAGCAGTTAATTAATAATTATGTTTAAGAATTGTAGAAACTAAAATAATTTATTTAAAATACCTACTATTCAAATATTAATCTTTTTCACATTATTAATTTTTTGGTAGCTGAAAATATATTATATATTCACCAATTTGTTAAATAATGTACAGAATTTTTTGAAACCCTCCTTGCACCAAATGTTGTTTTAAGCAGTTTTAAGAACAAATATTTTGTTTCAATTGAAAAACTTTTTTATAAATTACAATAATTTTTTACGTTCATAACTTATTAATTTCAAATAAGCTCATAGTTTAGCTTAAATATATTGATAATAAGATTAACGGTATTTTTGAATTCTTACTAACTTCTTACTGGATATAGCTATCGTACTAAATTAAAAACCATATGGACCAAATTATGCATAGATAGTTCTTGGAAAGCTTCATTTTCCGAAAGTCACAGAAAGTTTACTTTACAAGCCACGGAATAAAGTACAGAAAAGTAAAAATTCTATGTAAAATTTTCAATTTCTGTTTTTGAATGATTTCTCCATGAAACTATGACCTAGTGACCTAATGACTTTTCTCGTATTGGTAATTAATGATTTTTTTATTTCAATACAATAGAGCCAACTTCAAGTGGGATAATTTCAAATCTATTTTAACCGTTGGAAAATTTGAAATTCAAAATACCGTTAAAATTCAAACTATTTAAAATATGAAAATTCACCGCAAAATTGTTAATTATGGGCGATTCCACAGATGTGATTTTTCAAAAATTTCGTCTTTAAATCAATTTTTTTCTTAATTCAGCTATCTAGACGTTTCAATGACTACATATACTTATGTAAAACGCCGAAATCTATATTTCTAGAGTTATTTCTTGCATCTATATGCTTTAATTAATGAAATATTTGGATTTTTGTAAGCGTTGCTTCCGTACAAAAAATGGAATTCTAAATTTTAAAACCAAAAATTTTCACTTTATAAACATCTAGACAACCTTTTATGGTTGATTTACTGTACATTGTACTTTGTTTTATGATTCTGCATAATTAAATTAACTTATAAAGCAGTTATTAAGCAGAAAAATTAATAGTTTTGAACCAACTATTGTACGGAAGCAACGCAAAAGCTTTTTTATTCCTAATCCGCAATAACATACAGAATATCAGTCCTGATTTTTGCTTAATTACTTTAGATTTAATTAAAATTAAAATTGATTAAGCAGATAAACAGTTAAAGAAACATAATCACAATGTTTCTTACATCATTTGATTAGTTAAAATGATAAAATTTGAGAATTTTTTTTGACAAGTCGAAGAAGAATTACAACTGAATTTTTCGGAATTCCATCCATCCGTGGAATCGCCCTTATACTATAATTAATGATTTTCAAGTGCATTTACGCGAGAAATTTTCAAATATATTTTAATCGTTAGAAAATTTGAATGTCAAAAAACCGTTATCGAGCCGTCGAATTTATTTAAGTCACAAAATATTCATGATTGACTTATAATACGCAGTACTTTGCTAATCAAATACTGATCGCTAACACAAAAATGCGCTGAAGTCACTCGATCTATAACACGAGGACTTTCATTAAATTTTTTCAACTTTATTCCGCGGATTGTAAAGTAAACTTCCAGTGACTTTCGGAAAATGAACCTCTTCCAAAAGTATATATGCACATTTATAGCGTTGGGCAAAATCATATTCGAATATATTCGACTATAAATATTCGAATATTTTTGTTTGTTTACAAATAGTCGAGTTAAAATAACGGAATATTTTTGAATTTTGCATATTCGACTATATATTCGAATATATTCGACTAAAATATTCGAATATTTATAGTCGAATATATTCGAATATATAGTCGAATATGCAAAATTCAAAAATATTCCGTTATTTTAACTCGACTATTTGTAAACAAACAAAAAAATTATTTTTTTCAAAAATTCTCTTAATTTCATTGAAAAACTTTATTAAAATCCTTTAAACATAGAAATTTGAGCATAAGAAACATCATTTAACTTATTATGCTTCTAATATCAGTAATTTAAAGCATTTTGTTGGAAATTTTCAACGTATTTTTTTGGTTTTGAATTATATATTCGAATATATTCGATTATTTTTTCTTCATAGTCGAATATATTCGAATATTTTCCCAACCCTACATTTATTCAGTAAAAAATTATTAAGAATAAAAAATACCGGGTGACTTTATGAAATCTTTTTTTTCGGCTTTTTTTCCTGAAATTTTGAATTTTAAAGATTAAATCCATTAATACTGCAAGCTTTTAAAGGTAACTAATTAATTAATTAATTGCATCTAAAATATAATCAAATTATTAAGAGATTAAAGTAAACGTAGTAAAAAATAGAAAAAAGTAATAAAGAGTACAAAAGAGTAATAAAGAGTAGAAAAGAGTAATAAAGAGTAGAAAAGAGTAATAAAGAGTAGAAAAGAGCAGTTAAAGAGTAATAAAGAGTAGAAAAGAGCAGTTAAAGAGTAGTAAAGAGTAGCAAAGAGTAGAAAAGAGCAGTTAAAGAGTAGTAAAGAGTAGCAAAGAGTAGAAAAGAGCAGTTAAAGAGTAGCAAAGAGTAGTAAAGAGTAGTAAAAAAACTGTAAAGAGCAGTAAAGAGTAAATGAAATTGCGAGAGAAAAGAAAAGAGTGTAAAGAGCAATAGGGAGTAGTAAAGAGTAGTAAAGAGGTAGTTAAGATGTAGTAAAGATGTAGTGAAAGAGTGGTCAGAGTGATGAGTCCCCAACCCTGGTCTCATATAGTAAAGATGCTCACTTGTTTTATGCTAAATTTTATTATTTATGACCTGCATGGAAAAATATTCAGCTATTATTCAGCTCATATGTGTTTTTAAGTTGTGGAAATATGAAGATAAATGGGAAAGGTGGGAATTTTATGTTCCGTTTCATCTTTAGTCTTGTTTTTTTGCTCCTTATACACAGCCATGTAGTTATCTATGACTATTTTAATGGCGCACATGCATGGAGAATTCATTCGACTAAATTACTTTACTGTCTCTTACATATATGTTGGATGAGCAAGGACGGAACATGAAAAAGCAGGAAGAAATTGATTTTCGTGGTCTAGCGGCGTAGTTAGGAAGGTTTGGGTGAGGAGGACTTGGTGACTGGGGTTGTGGGACAGGAACAGATATCTAATATGAATTTTTTTCTTAATAGTCCAAAATTATTTGAACAAAAAATATTTTAGACCCCCCTTCCAAAATACAGCCCTGTCTCCATCATCTATTAAATTTCAAAAGTAAATACCACCAATTGCTCGCTGTTTGTATTCTTTTCAGCTCCGTGAACAATAAATATTTTTTTATCATTTCTGAATGAGGCAAACGACCAGGGAAATGACTGGGTTGTACATGTCGAAAAACGCAAAAAGAAAAAGTCGAAAATTTATGGCAAACCTGAAATAATTCACTTTCTAAATTACTTAAAGAGAATTAATGATGATAATAAGGAATTCCACACATATCGACGACGACAAAAAACCCTTTTCATCTTTAATGCCTCCTTTGTTACCTCAAGATATACAATCCTTAAGGGTGACTTTTAGAGAATCAACATCAAAACTTTTGTGTGAGTGCGGCTTTCAATAAAAATTTTTTTGTGTTATATGTTCAACCCTCGCAGCAATAATAATATTAAAATATAATATATTTCATTTCAAATAGAAAATAATTTTCGTAATAATGTCATTGAAAATATGAAAAAGTGAACCCTCGAGAGATGCCATTCTTACCAACTGTTGACTGACTCTACCTTTTCAAGTTTTATGCCCTTTTCCTTTTGCCATTCCATGAATACTTTTGATGGGGGTCGTTGATGAGTGACGTTTGTGACAAAATTGTTTTTTTTGATACCATAACCCCCTTTGTCACAAAATTTTGAAACTGTTATACAACTTTATGATCCCCTCTCAGGGGTGCCTCCTTATAAGAGATATTGTACCCTTTTAAATTAGATTTTCTTACCTTTATACGGGATTTTAGATAAGATGCCCCAGTCACCATCTTCCCCTCTAATTGCTTTGCCGTAGCCCTCTCCCTTCAAAAATTAAACGTCATTTTTAAACAACCCCCAAAACTCATTTATCGGAGTTTGCAGAAAGAAAATTTTTAATTAACCACCGAAATAGAAGATGGAGTGAAACACATTAAAAGCCGTAGCACATAACGTATGAGTATTTAAGTACACATTAACTGAAGAGAGTGAGTTAATTAAAAATGTTAACCACATATACAAGCAAGCATACATGTTGATGTATAATTTCCCCACTAATTTTTTCGTTTAATTGCTTGTCGTTTTCTTTTCACATTTGAAACCACACAAAAGGAATTTTTTTCGTACATTTTCTTATTATTTTTCCATTAAATCAATTTTCAACTTTTGTTGATTTTTAAAATTTTCTTTTTTCCATAAAATAAATGTTACTTACTTGCCTAATGTTAAAGGTGATGAAGCACAAATTGAAGTAAATAGAACAAGAAAAGAATAACAAAAAATGTAGAGCTTGCTGTGGAGGAAGGAAAATGGATTCGTAGACAATTTCTTGTTCACTTTATTGGCTTGAATTGAGTGAATGAAGGTCTGAAGAATTTTTATTTTTAAGAATTTTGATTCTTGACTTTAAAGAAATGAATTTTTATAGGGAAAAAGTCGATTTTAGATGAAATCAAATTGTCATAGTAAACACAGAAATGAAGCAGTAAGCAGTTCAGTGTTTATACTTCTCTTGCTAGGTGACTGGTTTTCTTAAAAGATCCAAATTACCTTACTTGAGTCATTCGGTAAATGATCGAATTATTCAATAATCTAAGTTAAGTTTGTTGGTACCTAATGATGATCTAAACTAACCTATATTAGGACAATATTCAATCCAAGTGTCAAGTCGATTGTTATTCATGATCCATGCAGCTAGACTTCAATTATTGTCACAGAATTGTAACATTCCATAAAAAATATAGAAATTTGTGAATCTAAAGTTCCAGAAAATCCAACCAATAATGCTCATGTCTCCTACTCCCAAAATAATTTCAAGGTGCAATTTAACTACTTCCATCTCAACAGCCACTCTCCAACAAGACTATCCACTTGAAATAATTTGCTAACAAAAAAATTTCTCCCCACAAAACATTTTCAATATTTTTATTCGTATATTAAGCAAATATTCTCATCACTTTAATTCAATTTTCCATCTTCATGCTTGGAGAGTATCAAGAAACGTTTTTTATGCCTTTTTATATGTGTATAATTTTACTTTTTTTTCTTGTACATATTTTTCCTTTCTTTTCCTCCTTTGTTTGTCATTTCTTCAAACATTCTGTCGAAAATTGAAACATAGAAGGAGCCAAAAAAAGCATGTAAATGGGCAAAAATGTATGGCATTAAAATGCGTAGTTTGTTGGAAGGAGAAGAAACCGAGAAAAAAAATACGTCAAGAATGTAATTGAGAGCAAAGCATGAAAGGACTTTATGGAATGATTGTTATCATTTCAAACGACATTTTCGTACGTACGTTCGCATATCTACGATTGCAATGTAATTTCGCTATTTGAATTGTTAATCAGCAGTATTTGCTCCGTTACTCTCTACTTAGATATATCTTAACTTTATCGTGCTCGTTTCTCTGTATCATTTTTTTTTCGTCTGTTAAAAAAAAGTGGATGATGACGAGTCCTTAAGACGACGCCAAGATGTTCGCTGTTATAAAGAAAGCACATACTACATTGAATCAATGTGAAGAAATCATCAGAAAATGTTTGCTGAATTAAAGCACTTTTATTCATGTTTTTCAGTTCAGTGTTGGTATCAGGGCTGATTTTTTGGGTATGTCCTGCATGTCTCTAAAAAAATTAAGGTCAAACATTATTTATTATTATTGAACAAGTATTTTAAATTATTATTATACAATTTCCTTAATTTGGAACTAGTATTTTAATTTATTGCTAGGCTAAGGCATGTCTTGGATGTCTTAGCTTGCTCCCAGTCTGAATGCCCTGTTCTAAGCATCTAGAATGCCAACACTGCTTCCACATCTTTATTAACATATTGTAGAAATAAAAACGAATGAAGGAGAGAGAAAAATGGAATATTTTTTTATGCAAATCACTTTTCGCTAAACACTTTACCGACAAAAAAATATTCAATCTTTCTTAAATCACAGAGGATGGAAACACCTTAAAGAAGAGAAAAAAATTCAAATTTCATTCAATAAAAAATCTATCAAGGAATAATAAAAAAAAACGAGAAAATTCTTTCTCAATTCATCAAATTGAAAAGGCAAGTCAAAGTAGTTGGGTGAATAAGGAAGTCGAAAGAGAGGAAAAAATCCCTTGCAATCCTTAACAATCAGGCGACACAAATTGATGGAGACAATGGGTGGATGTGGATGGCAATAGACATACACATACGATAAAATAAAAGTGATTTCACCATCAACAATATATATAAGATGATATCCATTAATCATCATGAGTGGTGTGACTGATGAAGGATTGAGCGTATGGAGGAATTTTCGGGGATGTTTTTTTTTCTTCTATGCTTCTCTATACACATTTATATCCTGGATGATTGCAAACAAAAAGAGAAATGATGATGGAATATTGATTATTTTTATTCTTTCCTTTCAAATCCACTAACTCTCGCCTGTTTTTCATTTGCTGATGCCTTAACCACAAAATTTTGTGTATATGTGTTTAAAAATTACTTTTAAAATAAATTGATTCGACTATTAGTCACATTGCATATGTTTAGATAACTTGATTGAATATGTATAGATCAAGGGGATATTTTGTCCTTTAAAGACATTTTCGGAATTGATTATTTAAAGTCATATTAAAATTGTGGACGATTTGATGCAAAAATATCTTTAGACAGGTTGAGTGATTGACTATTAAGTAGTTGTTTCTCAAGAATGATGCATTGGGCTTTGTATTTGGCATATTAAATGCTAAGATTGTACTAACTATATAGATCTTGCTCTAGATAATATTTTTAGTAGATAAAGATAATGTATGATTGAGGTGTGATGGATAACCAAAGTAGGGCTAGTGCATAGAGAACATAATTTCGCGAATTTCGAATTTCTATCGAATCTGACTTTCGTCTTTTGGACTTGAAAATTGTTACCTCCTCAATCAACTTCCCCCTTTCTAAAGTTACTAATATCAGAATGAAAACTCTTTAAAATCAAAAATTGATCAATAAAGTCGGAAATTTTAACCAGAATCCATCATATTGGCAAAAATTGACACTAAGCTACCACAAAACAAAACATATTCTTAAACACATCCGAGTAATAAATGAAATTCAACACAGCAATAATAATCAGAACAAGAATGTGTGCCACATTACCTATTACAATCGGACCTATCGATACTATTCTTAATAATATCATCATCATCAACATTCTCATTTTCATCTTTTCCTATTTTTTTCTCACAGCACAGCACATAATAGCAATCAAAACGAATAAGAACCATCGAAAAAAAATTTTAGTTACAAGCAAATAAGCATCACAACAATAAATTTCTCTGTCATTTGATATTGATTCGCTTTTAATGAGTGTATATTGCGATTGTTATTTTTAACGGTAGCTCATTCGTAACAAAAACGATTTCTGTTGTTTGCCTTCTCTTTTTTGCCATTCATTCCTTATTTTTATTGCAAAATGATTTTTCCCCAATGAATTGCTTTTTTTCTTCCTAAACAAGACAATTGAAATGAAAAGAAAAGAAGAAAATGAAAATCGTCGATTGACTTCGACACGTCCCAAGTGCATTGTTTGGTGGAAATATACTACAGAGAGAGAACTGTTGTTGCTTGTTACCAATTCTATTTGTGTAGCGTGCCAATAAGGCAATAAAAATCGAATGAATTTGTTCAGGTAGAAATTTATTGCAAAAAGAATTGCTCATTTTAACTTCCGTTCCCCTCTTGTTGTGTACAAGTTGTGTATGAAGCTGTGTGAATTTTGTTGTATAGTTTTCAATTTTTGTCTGTAATCAGGCCTATTCTAGTAGAAACAGGGGCATATTCAGTAAAGTTTGGACGTAGAAAATACAGCATAGCCAAAAAATTGGACATTCTCATCCTAAAAACCCATCAAACTTAACGATTCCCATCTCTAGTACCCACAACAATATAGCACAACTGAGATTCCAACTGTAATTGATGTTTTATTTATGATAGTTGCCTTTTCATGAAGGACAATCGAGAAAAAAATGTGGAAAAATGTTAATGCACCCACAAGAAATGTTTCATTAAACGTTAGCACGTGGATACTTACAGCTTAATTGATTGACTAAATAAATAGGATCATTCAGAATGATAATTTATTGTAGTTGCTATGTAGGGCAATTTGTAGATGTTTTAACTTTTCTCCCTTTTGACGTCCATCAAGAAATAAATTTGTGAGTACAATGCCAATTTGAAGGGAGAAATGATTTCTAATGAGTAGAAATTATTATTAATTATTTTGTTCTTAACATTTTTTCCTTATTTTTCTCTACAGGAGAAAAGGGACAAATGTCTTCCATTGTCCATTGTAAAAATGATTTTTATCAAAACAAATTACTTACATTAATTTAAGATTTGTCATTGTCATGATTTTTCTACTTTTTTGTCCTTCTTCTTTTTTTTGAAATATTTCACTCAAAGTACTTTTATTGTTGAATTAAAACATGCAATTATCAATCCATTTGTAATTTGTCAGTGATTTCAATGAGCAGTTGCTTCTTACTTGGTGATTATGGTTATGAGAGGCAAGTTAGGAATTTGAGAGTAGATTTATGCTGTATTTTTAGCGCAACTTTATAGTTCGGTTTTTTTGTGGACCATCTGTGTGTCTGCCACCTTACTCCTTAATTTTCTGCTTTATGTGCTAGGGGGGGGGGGGGATTTTGAGTTTTTTTGTATTAACTAAACGGAGGGGGTTCAGGTTTTTTGTCAAAAACTATAGCAAATTGAAGAATTTTCCAGTGAAGGGGGGATGACTCACCTAATCCCCCTTCTAGCTACGCACGTGGTGTAATTCACACATAATCTTAAGTAATTAGTTGTACGTAAGAATCAAAATACAGCTGTAAATTACAGCAAATTCGAATACAGAAAAATAATCTATAAATCCCCATATTAAGTTAGTACGTTGATCAGTTTGCTCTTTGACATCAAGCTGTTAAAACATTAAATAAATAAAATTTATTCAATTTTTTATGAATTAAGAAAATATAAAGATGAACAAATTAATTTTGTTTTGTGCATTTTTGACATTGATTGCTGGAGTTCAAGCAATTTGTATATTTGAACAGCAAAATCCACATTTATATGTTTGAAATATGTATGGATGTAATTGCCAAATTATAAGTGCATCTCAAATAGCATCAGGGAAATACGAACAGAATTGCAGTTTCAGAGGATATGATTCTAATGGAAACAAACTACAGCATTGATTTTACATTAGGAAGCAAAACTAAACTCCTTTACAACTTCAAAAATATGAAAAAAAAATATATTTTCAAAAAAATTTAGAATTAATTATTTTTAGCATGTGATTTTTAGCACCTGACTATGTCATGAAATTGATGGATTTCTATTTATTTTCTAGTGCCTGAATTTGATAGTATCCTAGTCATTAAAGTTTGACAAAAAGTAACATTAAGGTACATAAGATAAAGCTATCAAACCTTAATTTCAGAAACTATCGCGTAAGATCCCAAAAAATTTCATAAACATAAACCTATTCTTGTACCTGTCACTTAAAAAATAGCAGAACTGCAAAACAAGATTAGTTTTGATTACGCACAAGTCAGCATAAGACATATTTTGAATGTCTCAAAATTCGCAAACACCTCCCAGTTGAGTCACGAATCACGTGATAACACAAAGAAGAAAAAAATCGACAGTAGAAATCACAATAAAAATAAAAATAAGAAAACAGAATTTTTTTCGGGTTGACCTTTCAAGTCAGCACCAAACAGCTGATAAGATTTACGCTCGTTCTATATTAAATTATTATTGTACGTCTCAATCAGTTTGATTTCTACTGTGCTGCAATTTACATCAGAGAATATAAAAATTAAATAAAAAATGGGCTTGACTAAGTTCTTGTCATCTCGTCTCGTCGGCAAAAGACTCCAAATTAAAAATTTCGCATGCTTCTCGACATCACCATTACCAGCACAGGAAGAACGTGGAAAGAAAACGTCATTGTATGATTTTCATGTTTCACAAGGAGGAAAAATTGTCAATTTTGCTGGATACTTGTTGCCTGTTCAATATTCTGATCAAGGAATTGCCGCTTCACATGTGCACACTCGAACACCTGGATGTGCTTCGATTTTTGATGTGAGTAAATTGTGACTATTGAATAAAAATTCCGTTGACATCATTTTTTGGCACTTTTAGGTATCTCATATGCTGCAAACTCACATAACAGGCAAGCATGCAATCGAATGTTTTGAAACTTTGACAACAGCTGACATTCATGGATTACAAAAAGGATCTGGTTCCCTGACAGTTTTTACAAATCAGACTGGTGGAATACTTGATGACTTGATTGTTAGTCGAGTTGATTCCGATTTCCTTTACATCGTCTCTAATGCAGCACGTAAGGAACATGATAGTCAATTGATACAAGAAACTGTTGAGCATTTTCGTACGAAAAAGAATAAGGATGTGAATGTTAAATTCTTTGATCCATCTGAGCGAGCATTACTTGCTTTACAAGGTCCGGGATCACAGCTTGCTCTCCAAAGTTTGACAAAAATGAATTTGAGTAAATTGTATTTCATGACCACAACAGAAGCAGAGGTTGCTGGTGTTAATGATTGTCGCATAACAAGATGTGGATATACTGGTGAAGATGGATTTGAAATTTCAATTCCAGCAGATAGTGGAAGTGCTGTAGCTGCAGCATTGCTTGATTCAAAGACAGCAAATATAAAAATGGCAGGACTCGGTGCAAGAGATTCATTGAGACTTGAAGCTGGCATGTGTTTGTATGGAAGTGACATTGACACAACAACTACGCCAATTGAGGCTGCACTTGCATGGCTGGTAGCAAAAAGACGTAGAAATGAACGTGACTTTCCAGGTGCCAATGTAATTCTTGATCAGCTTAAAAATGGAGTGACTAGAAGACGCGTTGGAATTAGAATGGTTTCAGGACCACCAGCTCGTCACGGTGTTTCAATTTACGTAAATAATGAATTGATTGGTGAAATTACAAGTGGCTGTCCAAGTCCTTCAATTGCTGGAAATGTGGCAATGGGTTATGTTAAGGAAGAATTCAAAAAACCTGGCACAATTGTGGATTTAAAAATTCGTGATAAATTCTTCAGTGCAGAAATTTCAAAAATGCCATTTGTTAAGCCAAATTATTACCAAAAACCAAAGGAATGAGAATTCCATAAATATATCGAGAAACTTTATAGGATAAGAATTTTTTCAATAACGATTTTATGCTCATTAAACTTCATCAACTTACTTTTTATTCGGTTTCTCCCCTTTAATACTTCTATTGCCACTCTATTACACTTTTCTTTTAATTAAAATAAATTAGTTTGTAGAAAATTTTTACTCTCAAATGGATACTTATTTAGTAAGAATATGGAATGAAATGGAAAAGAACTGAAAATCTGTCAAGAGGAATTTAAACTGGAAATATCTTGAAAATAAAGAAAATAGTTTAAAAGAATAGTTTTTCATCAACTTCTCTACGTTTTTTGTCCCATAAGACACATGATTATCAGTATACAAATGAATGTAAGCTTATTTGAAGAATTGGGAGAACAAGGATGAACAAGGAAGTAGGTGGCGCATCTTCTTGAATGTTCAGTAAGTAAAGGAATGCGTGTGATAAACCAGAGACCTAAGTAAATTCATATTTAGCTATATTTTCACAATAAATGCTCATCAAACCCTCAAAATCTAGTTAAACCTAACCTTACCTTACTTAAACCACCCTGTGTTATAATCAGATGGCAGCTAGATGCTGAATACTGAAAGAATCTTAAAAAACCAATTTAGACCAACCTTACTATCAGTAACCTTTAAATAATTTTAGACAATTTGCTGTAAATTTCACAATTTTTCCAAATTGAAAGTTCAAAAATATTAAATTTCAGGAGAATGAACTTAGTAGAACAACAATATGTATGTCCGATCGAGAAGCACACAAGCAAAAAAAATATTTCATGAGATAATTTCTTCTCTCTTGTTTTATTTTTTTTTAAATTCATTAAAAATCTTTACAAACTTTTTCTTGCAAAAGAATGTTTTGCTCAATTGTGCGGCCTCAACATTTCTTCATTCTCTCATACTTTATGTATACACAATGGGTCTATGCACACCAATGAGTGAGGGTTTCAATCTTCGACTCATTTAACCAAAATTGGTTTTTCCATCCCAACTAATAGAAAAAATTATCTTGGAATTCCTTGATTTAGAAGAAGAAGGAATGTTTCGTTCGCATCAGCTATGGTTCATTCTAAACATAATAAAAATTCTCTTCCTAAGATAATTGCAAGGAACAAAAAGAAATATTCAATATAATGAAACTTGGTAATGAAAATTAAAAGAAAGAACAAAAAAAATTGAAATTCTCAATTTATTATTACTTTTTTAAGGAATGGATATTCTAAGACAGATTTCTTATTTTTCGTATTTATTAAGGTTAAGTAATGAATGTTTTAATGGTTTGTGAATTAGAGCGCATTTTTATTTTGTCTTTAGAATTTATTTTTTATTTTGAATATCTCTTCATGCCGTTCATAAATGGCATTTATTAAAAATGGATTTTTCATCCTTTTTTAAGATATGCGTCAAAATTCTGAAAATGTTCTAGGACCCCCCCCCCTCCCCTCAAGTTGACCTCACTTGAGTAATAATCAAAATCTTCATCAGGGTCTGAACCCTTAAACCCCACCTACTCCTCCATGGATACACCCCTAATCTTGTGATTAGCATTTGGATTAGCTGACAACATTACACTTCAAATAATAGCTAAAGTTCGACACCCCTGAGTCCATAACTCTACAATTTACTCAAAAATCTAAATGAGATTCATTAATCTTTGAGTAAATTTTCACTCTTGCTCTGTTTATAGACATGAATAGATTCTTAATATTGTCTCACAAATGAGTAAAATCAATTCAAAATGGAAAACCTTACTGTCTACTTTACGACATTTGCATATTTTCCCTCCAAAGCTGCTTCTAAAAACATGAAGACATGATGATGATGATGACGATATCCAAAAGATAATGAACAAATTCCTTGATTGTATCATATTTAAACATTTATTAAAAATCTAAAAGATTTTCATTGCCTACGGCACTCTATTGATGAGTTTTTCAATATTTTATTAGAAAAAAATTTCTACATTTATATTTGGGGACGTCGCATGGATTTCTCAATTCATTGGAATGCAGCAAATGAGGCTGAAATTTCTTTCATTTTTTCTGAAAAAAATAATCTTCAGCACAGCCGGAGGGAAATCTCATTTAATAATTTAATTTAATTTACACCTGTCATCATGAATAAAAAATTAATTAACAGTAATTTCATCATCCGGATCCGGTCAGTGTAAAAAATGACTTTACTTACATCTATCCTTCCGTTCATTGCTATTGTTTGCTGAGTTATTAAAATCCCTAGAATGTAATTATCATTTTTCACTTCCTCCTTGCCTAATTTTTTATTTTTATTTTTGTGACTTCTCTTCCTCACCACGGAATGTTTATCATTTCACCAGTCTGACCATATCGCCATTACCACTTTTTTCATTCTACTATGCTCCCAAATGTATTAAAAATAATTTAATTTGTCGCACGACAATGTCGGATGAGGATTTCTTTTATGTAGGATGTAGCAAAAAAATTGTATATAAATTGGCCGGACGTTGAGTGAATTCTTTTATGGTAAATTTTGTGCAGATTACAGAAACAACTTTTTTTTATATTCCTGCCCTAGCTTCTTTTAATGACATCGAAATGAATGAAAATGTATGAAAAAATAACCTTCGGGAAAGAAAACATTTTTTGAAACTTTTAATGATGGATTTTCGGAATGGATGTAATGATGTCAAAGGTCAGATGTTGTTTGATTTTGAATATCTTAAAAATAATTTTGTAATGAAATTATTATTAACTTTAGTATTAATATAACATATAAAAAAGGAATTCACAAGTAATGCTTACGTGCCAGAAAATTGAATTGATTAAATTGCCAAATCTTTGTGTTTGCTTTACGCATTTACTTTCATTCGTTTTATAACTGATAACAGAATGTTCGCTAAATCTACATATTAATATTTATGTATGTATTATTTATTTTTATATATAGTACTTCAACCTTACTTATCTCTTTATAGTTTAATGAAGAGAAACTCAAATGTTTCAATTGATTCTAAACTAAGGATCTACAAATCGATCATACGCCCAATATTCACGTATGCTAGCCCAGTTGGTATAAATAACTGTGCTAAGTCATACTTGAAAAAGCTTCAAATATTCCAAAATTAAATTTTAAGATAGATATTTGATGTCAGATGGGATGATTTCAAAAGCAATGACCCTTCATCTACAAACGCACATTTCTACAGTCAATAAAAAGATTTTAAAATTAACCAGACAATTTTATTTGAGAAGTTATAATTTAGACAACAATCTTGTGTCTAATTTAGGTCAATATAATTACGATGATTTAGAATTCAGAGTGGAACACAGACTTCCGAAACCGACTTCCTTATGAATGTTGTTTACATATTTTACTTTTTTAATAATTATCAAGTTTCAAATTAAATCTAAATTAAAACCTAAATAGGTTGGTGTTAGAAATACAAATACTCTAATGATAAACGTAATTCACAACAATAAAGGCTACATTATACTCAAAAACCCAAATAACTCTCGACGAAATTTCTTATCTTAATATGCGTAAGTAAAAGTATGATTTTCAAAAGTAATCATTTAATATAAGTAGCAGCGTTGTTAAGAGCACAGATCAGTTTACAATCAGTTTTTAAACAATTTTGTCACAAGAAGAACTTTGCAAGTCAAGCATTTTAAAAATGATATTAAAGGTTTTAATTTTTGTTACTGCCATTGTGTTAGTATCATCAGAGGATCATTTTGGAATTTCATCAGCCTTCCTACACATTTCGACTCCTCCCAAACAAGTTGCATTTATGGATTTAGGAGAATATAGTAACATTAAAATTTGAATTTATTATTTATAAGTGTTGAATAATATTTTTCTCAACTAGGTGGACAAACTGAAAAAGGTGTTGGCTATAAGAAGAATTACTATTTTTCGAAATTCTTCAAATCAACTTGGGTTGAAGCCAAGGCTATTTGCAAAACATTCGATTTGGAACTAGCAACATTCGAGACCCGCGATGAAGCTCAAAATTTTTTCAATAAAATTGTTAAAATTTATTATTTTGCTAACGCTGATAATAATTATGTTCTTGTTGATGGGATTACATTGACACCTAAATCGCCTACAGACTGGTATTGGACAAATTCAGGCGAAAAAATTCCATACACGATTCAATGGGCTAAAGGAGAACCAAATGATGGTTCTAATGACGAAAAGTGCTTATCAATAGGAAGAGGGAGTAGAAATGATACTCTTGGCTTCAATGATCATAATTGTTACTCGGTTTCAACAAATTTTGTATGCCAGAAAACTGTAATGATATAAAAAATTATTTTTCATGATTTTATTAAACTACAAAGTAATAAAATGAATGAAAGATTAGAAACAATGCGTATAAACCTTTCTAAATAGCTAACATCATAAATTAAAGGAAAAGAATTCTCGAAATAATATAAAAACAGTGTTTATTACTCAAACGCAAGTATGAAATAAATATTTTTTAATACTGACTTAATTGACAATTCATATAATTTTATGTAACTATAACTTTTTAAACTATAGATAAAAATGATTGGTTCAAAGCTTTTGATTTTTGTTGGTGCATTCTTAGTATTTTCTTTAAAAGTTGACCATGAGCGAAACAAGTTGCATTTATAAACTTTTAGTATGGATTTATTAATTTTTTTTATAACCATACATATTTTTAAAAATATTTTGTGTTCGCATCGGCTTTGTTTTGCTTAAACCTATCTCTTTAGTACTTTTTTTGTGTTACTAAGGATAACTTGAGACTCTCAATTCGGTGAGAACAATAACCCCAAAAACTCTCGACGAAATTTCTTATCTTAATATGCGTAAGTAAAAGTATGATTTTCAAAAGTAATCATTTAATATAAATAGCAGCGTTATTAAGAGGACAGATCAGTTTACAATCAGTTTTTAAACAATTTTGTCACAAGAAGAACTTTGCAAGTCAAGCATTTTAAAAATGATATTTAAGGTTTTAATCGTTGTTACTGCTTTTGTATTGGTATCATCAGAGGATCATTTTGGAATTTCATCTGCTTTCCTACACATTTCGACTCCTCCAAAACAAGTTGCATTTAACAATTTGGGCGAATACAGTAAGCATTTATTGTGCATTTTCGGCTGAATATAATTTAACATTTTCATTTACTCCAGGTGGACGAACTTATAAAAATATTGGCTACAAGAAAACATATTATGTCTCTAAATTTTTCCGAGCTAGTTGGGTCGATGCTAAAACTATTTGCAAGGCATTTGACCTAGAATTGGCAACGTTTGAAACCAGCGATGAAGCTTCACATTTCATAAATAGACAATCTGTTACTAACTTTTTCGATGGTTTTGATAATTTTCACTTTGTTCTTGTTGATGGATTTGGATTGACACCTAAGTCACCTACAGATTGGTATTGGACTAATTCGGGAGAAAAAATTCCATATAACATGCAATGGATTGCAGGAGAACCAAATTACCAAGGAAATTCTGAATATTGTTTGTCAATTGGAAAAAACTCTAAAACTGGAAAAATTGGATTCAACGACGACAGATGCTGGAATTATCCAACAAATTTTATATGCCAAAAAACTGAAATGACAGCTTAAAAAATTCCTTACTTTAAATATTGCTTTTGGCAGGACTTTTGGTATTTGATGCTTGAGAAAAGTCCAAAAAATAAATTTTAAAGAAAATGATAACCAATAAAAATACGGGCTCTTAAAATTTTATCTTGTTTCATTAATTTCAGAAAAGGTAGCTTAATAATGCACTTTGTTCGTTCGTTTGCATGATTTTGACCAAATAAGCTGAAATTTAGCAAGTAGGTTCCTTGAATGAGCCCGTGTTGCGCCATTTCGTAAAATGATTAGAAAAAAATTCAAATAATTCAAAAATTATGTATCCAAATTAAATCGAATTTCGCTTAATTAAGCTTTTTAGGGCCTTTTAGAACATTAAACTACTATAATTCATGTAGAAGATTCGATATTGTAAATCATTAATACTTTTAAAACTAGTGTTAAATGGTTTTCACGAATTATAAAATTTTACAAAATGTCAACAAAGAGATTAAAGGTTTTATTCAAAAACCCTAGCAAATTGAAGAATTTTTGAGTGAAAGGGGGGGGGACAAATCCCCCAATCCGCCTGACTAGGGATGTCAAACCCAAATAGTGTCTGCAGACCCAAATAGTGGAAAATTTTCTTACTAAAACCCATTTAAAATTAATTCTAATGATACAAAAATATTCTTTAGTATCAAATGGTTCTAAAAAATACTAACTTTTATTTTTAAATTTTTTTTGAAATGAGTTAGAACAATAAAATGTGTACTTATTGGGGTATTATTTGAGTACCCAAATAGTTGACAACTATTTGTTTTAGTTAACCAAAAAAGTTAATTTAAAAATAAAAGTTAATGTTTTTAGAATCATTTGATACTAAGGAATTTTTCTGTATCATTAAAATAAATTTTAAGTTGGTTTTAGTAAGAAAATTTTTCATTATTTGGGTCTGTAGACACTATTTGGGTTTGACATCTCTACGCCTGACCGACGCCATATTGAATTCCGAGGGGCATACAACTACGCAAAACTTTTTGTGGTTATTAAATTGCTGATTTCAACGTAAGATATGAATATTTGAATGATATGAATATATGATCCGCTTCATTACTAGTCTTGATTGATTTATTTTATATGCAGTACTTTATTAATCAAATACTGATCACTTAAAATAGCTGAAAATGCGCGTAACTCGATCTATAACACGAGGAGTTTCTATAATTTTTTAAACTATTTATAATATTTCAACTATTTTGATTTTTTTTGGTGCATTCTTAGTAGTTACTTCTTTTTTCAAAAGTTGACCATGCGATTTCCTCTGCCTTACAGTATATTAATCCTTTTCCGAAACAAGTTGCTTTTATACATCTAAGAAATTATAGTATGAATTTATTAATTTTTCGTATTAATATTACACAATTTTAAAAATATTTTGTATTCGAATCGGCTTTGTTTCGCTTAAACCTATCTCTTAAGTACTTTTATGTGTTACTAAGGATCACTGGAGACTCTCAATGCTATGAGAACAAAAACCCAAAAACTCTCGACACAATTTCTTATCTTAATATGCGTAAGTAAAAGTATGATTTTCAAAAGTAATCATTTAATATAAATAGCAGCGTTGTTAAGAGCACAGATCAGTTTACAATCAGTTTTTAAACTATTTTGTCACAAGAAGAACTTTTCAAGTCAACAAGCATTTTAAAAATGATATTAAAGGTTTTAATCGTTGTTACTGCTTTTGTGTTGGTATCATCAGAGGATCATTTTGGAATTTCAGCTGCTTTCCTACACATTTCGACTCCTCCCAAACAAGTTGCATTTATGGACTTAGGAGAATATAGTAAAAATAAATTTGAATTTATTATTTATAAGTGTCGAATAATATTTTTCTCAACTAGGTGGTCAAATTGAAAAAGGTATTGGCTATAAGAAGAATTACTATTTCTCGAAATTCGTTAAATCAACTTGGGTTGAAGCCAAAGCTATTTGCAAGTCATTCGATTTAGAATTAGCAACATTCGAGACCCACGATGAAGCTCAGAATTTTTTCAATAAAATTGTTAAAATTTATTATTTTGCTAACGCTGATAATAATTATGTTCTTGTTGATGGGATTACATTGACACCTAAATCGCCTACAGACTGGTATTGGACAAATTCAGGCGAAAAAATTCCATACACGATTCAATGGGCTAAAGGAGAACCAAATGATGGTTCTAATGACGAAAAGTGCTTATCAATAGGAAGAGGGAGTAGAAATGATACTCTTGGCTTCAATGATCATAATTGTTACTCGGTTTCAACAAATTTTGTATGCCAGAAAACTGTAATGATATAAAAAATTATTTTTCATGATTTTATTAAACTACAAAGTAATAAAATGAATGAAAGATTAGAAACAATGCGTATAAACCTTTCTAAATAGTTAACATCATAAATTAAAGGAAAAGAATTCTCGAAATAATATAAAAACAGTGTTTATTACTCAAACACAAGTATGAAATAAATATTTTTTATACTGACTTAATTGACAATTCATATAATTTTATGTAACTATAATTTTTTAAACTATAGATAAAAATGATTGATTCAAAGCTTTTGATTTTTGTTGGTACATTCTTAGTATTTTCTTCAAAAGTTGACCATGAGCGAAACAAGTTGCATTTATAAACTTTTAGTATGGATTTATTAATTTTTTTTATAACCATACATATTTTTAAAAATATTTTGTGTCCGCATCGGCTTTGTTTTGCTTAAACCTATCTCTTTAGTACTATTTTTGTGTTACTAAGGATCACTTGAAACTCTCAATTCGGTGAGAACAAAAACCCAAAAACTCTCGACACAATTTCTTATCTTAATATGCTTAAGTAAAAGTATGATTTTCGAAAGTAATCATTTAATATAAATAGCAGCGTTATTAAGAGCACAGATCAGTTTACAATCAGTTTTTAAACAATTTTGTCACAAGAAGAACTTTTCAAGTCAACAAGCATTTTAAAAATGATATTAAAGGTTTTAATTTTTGTTACTGCTTTTGTGTTGGTATCATCAGAGGATCATTTTGGAATTTCATCTGCTTTCCTACACATTTCGACTCCTCCCAAACAAGTTGCATTTATGGATTTAGGAGAATATAGTAACAATAAATTTGAATTTATTAATTATAAGTGTCGAATAATATTTTTCTCTACTAGGTGGACAAACTGAAAAAGGTGTTGGCTATAAGAAGAATTATTTTTTTTCGAAATTCGTTAAATCAACTTGGGTTAAAGCCAAAGCTATTTGCAAGTCATTCGATTTAGAATTAGCAACATTCGAGACCCGCGATGAAGCTCAAAATTTTTTGAATAAAATTGTTAGAATTGATCATTTTGCTAACGCTGATTTTAAATACGTTCTTGTTGATGGGATTACATTGACACCTAAATCGCCTACAGACTGGTATTGGACAAATTCAGGCGAAAAAATTCCATACACTATTCAGTGGAATAAAGGAGAACCGAATAATTATTCTAATAATGAAAATTGCTTATCAATAGGAAGAAGAATTAGAACTGATACTCTTGGTTTTAGTGATCATTTTTGTAACGCAAGTCCAACAAATTTTGTATGCCAGAAAACTGTAATGATATAAAAAATTATTTTTTATGATTTTATTTAAACTACAAAGTCCTTCATAGATGTGCATACTCATCTGCATATAGTGGCTAACAGTTTCCCTTCTACAGGTCTTTCTTAATATTGGACATCATAATGAAATAGAGATAGTTTGAATTATACTAAATATGTTTTTACTAAAGTTTAAGAAAAAAATCAATAAATTATTAAAAACTTAAAAGATTTCTTTTTTAATAATTAGAAGTTAAAATAAATGTTTTTGTTTTAAAATTTTTTACATTTTTAATAAGTTGTATTATTTTTTTAAATTTTTTAAGCAGAAAGAATTCTCTAAAAATATAAAAACAGTTGTTATTACTCATACACATGTACGAAATAAATATTTTTTACTGACGTAATTGATATTTCATATAATTTTATGTAAACCTAATTGATAAAAAAAATAAACTTTAGCTGTTCAGTTCTTAAGAACCATAGCTGCACATTTAATATGCGTTTCATGTCTGTTGGTAGTTTTATTATTGGTAGTTCGCCAAACCTCTGCAATCCCAAACCGGATTAAACCTAGACATACAGTTTATAGTGGGATCCGAACCACTCCTTTGATGAAATTTCTACCTGTAGCCTACAAAGAAAGGCTGTGAGCTTTAATGAAGCTGCTTCATTTCTAGTACATAAGGTTCGAAAAAGGACAAGAAAAAAATTCCCGGCCGAGTCTCGAAATGTTTTTAAATAAATGGTAGTGTTTTTGACAAAACTGATCAGTTAAGGCATCAACCTTCAACAATAATTGATAGACAATTGTATAGCTTGAAATATTTTTTTAAATTGAAATTCTAAAATAAATATTAATTTTTGTCAGTGCTTTCATATTGGTATCATCAGAAGATCAATTTATCTCATCAGCTGTTCTCCATCCAAAAAAGTCACCAAAAAATGTTGCATTTGAAGTTTTGGGAAATTATAGTGAGAAATAAAATAATAATTTAATGATGTGACCTTGACTATTGTGAAGATCAATTTTTGTAAAGCTCATAGTACTTGGCATGTATTAAACCATTCGCTTTTTACGTTTGTGTTGAGATTATATAACAAATTAAACAAAATAAATATTTTGCGTAACGTAATAAGTGAATGGCCCCTAACGTATTGAAACTATTTAACTAAACATTTTTCTTTATTTTTATCTGAACTAAACTAGCTGGACAGAGCAGCACAGGTGCAAATTACACGAAATTATATTTTATCTCAAGATATTTTAAAACCTTTTGGGTAGAAGCCAAAGTATTTTGCACAGCATTCAATATGGAATTAGCAACATTTGAAACTTGGGATGAAGCATTAAATTTCATTAATATTTTAGAAGAACATCAATACTTTAAAGCTAGTTTACGGTTAATTCATGTTGATGGTGTAACAGACTCACAAGGATCACATACTGAATGGTACTGGACAAATTCAGGAGATAAAATACCTTACAGCATTCCATGGGCAGCACCACAACCTGACAAGGGTTCGCCAAAATTACATGCACATGCATGCGCATGTAAAAATATGCGCATATATTTTCAAAAAAAAATTATTTATTTTTTTAATATAAATTTATCAAATTTTAACCAAAATTTAATGAAAACCATCATTTAAACATATTAAACTATTTTAATCAAAATATTAAGAATAAAAATCAAATTTGAGTGATTTTCGTGAAAAAATGTGTGCTTTTAAGCACTTTTTACAAATTTTTGGCCTTTTTTAATTCTAAGATTAAGAAAATTTTCATTAAAATTGCGTAAAAAATGATAAAAGAAATAAAATATGCAAAAAGTAAATTTTTTTTAAAAGATGTAGAAAGTCCTCGTGTCATACATCGAGGGAATTAAGCGCATTTTCCCGCACAGATCAGTAAATAAATCCATAATTCAGAATGTAAAAATAAGTACCCACTTAATTTATTTCCCCAAATGAATTGAAAACATAGCATAAATGCTTGAAATATATAGTTGTAGCTGAAAAAAATTCCGGAAGCTATTTCAAAACATTTGTATGGTTTTAGTACAAATTAAATCTGTCACTTATACTTCACAAGTAATGACAGCAACATTTGTATGGTTCTACATACATTTACATTTCGAGAAAATAAAATTTATGAAAAAATGTACTTTTTTGCTGTTTTATGACTCAAAAAAATTTAATTATGCATTAATAAATCATAAAATATCATAAAACATCAAAAAAGTGTAAAAAAGAATCAAAAAAGTGTAAAAAAAAAGTTGCCCGCGGAGAGGATCGAACCCACGACTTGAAGGGTTTTTTAATATAAGTATTCTTTTTAAGCGTCACGTTAAACTTTGACTAATCCAACGTCAGTGATTTTTTACACCAAAAACAGAAAAGTTAATTTAATTAAGTTTTGGTAGGGAATTTTAAAAAACTAAATACGTTGCGCACCCCTACGAAATAGCAGCTATTTAATGCAAAAAACCCGAAGTCTCTACGTGCTTCCCCTGCCGAGTTTTTGAGGGAGCCAGCGGGCCAGCGGACCAGCGGGCCAGCGGGCCAGCCAGCCAAAGTGGACCTTTAAGCGCATTACTTTCTAAGGAAAATGCGCTAAAAAATTTCCATGCAGTACATGCGCATGCATGCGCATGTGAAATTTGCATATATGCAGGTATTTTTGCTTGCATGCGCATGTATGTGCATGTGGGTGAACCCTATTTATAACTGAAAATAAAATATTTGAATAAAATTAATAATACTTTTTAAAAAGTTTCCTTGTTTGATAGACACAACTAGTTTCAAATAGTTCTCAATCAATAGTAATAAATATTATAGAAAAAATGAAAGTATTTTCTATGAGTGCTTTCTTATAAAAAAGGGCCAATTTTAATTCTCTAAATCAGTTTCAATAATATCATTAAATAGTGAACATCAATTTTAAAAACTGTTAATAAAAATGATCGCAAAACTTTTGATTTTTGTTAGTGCATTTTTAATTGTTTCTTCTGAAGATCACCATGGGATTTTCTCTGCCTTACTACACATAAATTCTTCTCCAAAACAAGTTGCTTTTATAAATTTAGGAAATTATAGTATTAATTAGTTAATTCTGTCATTTACAAAAATTTTAAAAATATATTTCCCATTAGGTGGACGAACCGAAAAAGGAGTTAGCTATAAAAAAAATTATTTTTCAAAATCTCTCAAATCAACTTCAAAAGCTATTTGAAAGTCATTCAATTTGGAACTGGCAACATTCGAGACAATCGATGAAGCTCAAAGTTTGTTGAGTGGTGTTGTCAAAATTGATTATTTTGCTAAACACACCCTTGTTGATGGGATAGCAACAAAACTTAAATCACTTACATATTGATATTGGACAAACTCAGACGTGAAAATTCAATATACTATTCCATGGAATATAGGGGAACCAAATAATAATGCTAAGGACGATAAGTATGAAGAAATGTGCTTATCTATAGGAAGTCGAAGTAGAAATGATGCACTTGGCTTCAACGATCACAGTTATGAACTCAGATCCAACAAATTTTGTATGTCAGAAAGCTTTCCAGACATAAAAAATATTTTTAATAGTTTTATTAAAATATTTAGGAACAAAATAATAAAAGTTTTTAAACAAAATAAACATAAAATCTGATATTTCAAGCTTCTCACCGGCTATGCCTTACTTAAAACTATCTACATGTTGTTATAGTTGATCATCCATTTTGACTTTTAAAATAATATTTCTGACCCTATAAAGTTTGAGTCGAATCGTTTGATCAAACATAGTTTTCAAAACCAATCTAGTTTCTTGTAGAATTATGTGGATACTAAAAGTTTTGGAAGACGAAATTATATTTGGGCTTTGTGAAGAAGAAATAAAAGCTGCAAAGTTTTATATTTTGTCTATTTTTTCAAAACCTTTTAAATAACTTTTTGAGTCACTGTTGATAAGTCTCATGATTTATGACTAAGAAAAACCCAAAAACACTTGATGAAATTGCTAGCACGTATGCAAAATTCGTGTTATCATTTTCGAAAGTTATTTGTTAATATAAATAGCAGCGTTATTAAGAGCACAGATCAGTTTGCAAGCAATTTTTAAACAAATTTGTCACACAAAGAACTAAGTCAACAATGATATTAAAGGTTTTAATTTTTGTTACTGCCATTGTGTTGGCATCATCAGAGGATCAGTTTGGAATTTCATCATCTTTCCTACACATTGTAACTCCTCCAAAACCAGTTGCATTTATGGATTTAGGAGAATATAGTAAAAATAAATTTCAATTTAAGAATTATAAATATTGAATAATATTTTTTCTATTAGGTGGACAAACTGAAAAAGGTATTGGCTATAAGAAAACTTACTATTTTTCGAAATTCTTTAGATCAACTTGGGTTGAAGCCAAAGCTATTTGCAAGTCATTCGATTTAGAATTAGCAACATTCGAGACTCACGATGAAGCTCAGAATTTTTTGAATAAAATTGGTACAATTTATTATTTTGCTAACGCTGATAATAATTACGTTTTTGTTGATGGGATTACATTGACACCTAAATCGCCTACAGACTGGTATTGGACAAATTCAGGCGAAAAAATTCCATACACGATTCAATGGGCTAAAGGAGAACCAACTTACCAAGGAAATTATGAATATTGTTTGTCAATTGGAAGAAGAATTAGAACTGATACTCTTGGCTTCAATGACCATAAATGTGACTCAGTTTCAGAAAATTTTGTATGCCAGAAAACTGTAATGATATAAAAAATTATTTTCATGATTTTATTAAACTACAAAGTAATAAAATGAATGAAAGATTAGAAACAATGCGTATAAACCTTTCTAAATATTTAACATCATAAATTAAAGGAAAAAAATTCTCGAAATAAATTCTCGAAACAGTGTTTATTACTCAAACACAAATAAGAAATTAATTTTTTATACTGACGTAATTGACAATTCATATAATTTTATGAAACTATAATTTTTTTTTTTTTGATTTTTGTTGGTGCATTCTTAGTATTTTCTTCAAAAGTTGACCATGGGATTTCCTCTGCCTCTGTATATTAATCCTTCTCCGAAACAAGTTGCTTTTATAAATTTAGGAGATTATAGTATGAATTTATTAATTTATCATATTAACATTACATAATTTTAAAAATATTTTGTGTCTGAATCGGCTCCTTTTTTGTGTTACTAAGGATCACTTGAGGCTCTAAATGATGTGAGAACAAATAACCAAAATAAATAGCTCTCGACTAAATTTCTTATCTTAACATGCGTAAGTAAAGGTATGATTATCAAAAGTAATCTGTTAATATAAATAGTAGCATTATTAAGAGCACAGATCAGTTTGAAAGCAGTGTTTAAACAAATTTGTCACAAAAAGAACTAACCCGAGTATACAAAGAGCGTGCTCACGAAATTGAGCACGTTACTGAGCATGCTCAAAATTGCAGTTTAACGTGCTCACCTGAGCATGCTCAGCTGAGCACGCTCATGAGCATACTCTCGATGTGCTCTCGAAAAATAATTTTTTTTATTTAATGTGCTCACGTGAGCACGCTAATCTGAGCATGCTCATGAGCACATTCTGAGCACAACAAAAAGATGTGACAAATAAAATTAGAACATGCTCAGCTGAGCACATTCTTGAGCATGCTCTTGAGCACATCCTGAGCATACTCAGAAAATGTGACAGATAAAATTCGAACATGCTCAGCTGAGCACATTCTTGAGCATGCTCTCGAGCACATCCTGAGCACAACAAAAAAAGTAACAAATAAAAATCTAACATGCTCAATTGAGTACATTCCTGCTTCTCGTGAGCACATACTTGGCATACTCGGATATTTTACAAATTAAATTAGAACGTGCTCACCTGAGCACATAACTGAGCATGCTCTTGAGCACATTCTGAGCACACCATACTGAGCATGCTCAGATATTTTTAAGGAAAAAAAGTTAATTAAGTTAACTAATGAATTGTCAGTTGTGTCCTAAATGTTGTAGAACCTGTGTAGAACCGTTATTCCTTGAAATTAGCATGTTTGAAAATATAATAACTTAAATATGTCTTTTGCCATATTTATATTATTATATATTTACAGATGGTGACTTCAAGGAAAAATACGAGATCTCGAAAGTTAAGCAACGCAAGGACGAATTCAAACAAAGATGGGTGACCGGAAAAATTTCTAAGTATCAAATTTTCATTAAATAAAATAATTAATTCTACTAACACACAACTTTGAAAAATACTCAAAAAATTCCGGTCAACTCGAAAAAAAAATTGGTTAACTTAATTAATTTTTTTTTAATTTTGTGTTATTTGAGCATGCTCAGTGAGCACGTTGTTGAGCATGCTCAGTGAGTGTGCTCTAGAGCATGCTCAGAGTGTGCTCATTTATGTGCGCATGCGTATTATACGCGCATTTTATAATGTGCTCACGATGTGCTCACAATGTGCTCAGTGAGCATGCTCATCATGGTAAAGTAGTGGCATCAATTTTGAATGAGAGAGCATGCTCTCGTGAGCATGCTCAGCAAAAATCTGAGCATGCTCTTAACGTGCTCTTTGTCTATTCGGGTAAGTCAACAATGATATTAAATCAGAGGATCATTTTGGAATTTCATCAGCCTTCTTACACATTGTAACTCCTCCCAAACCAGTTGCATTTATGGATTTAGGAGAATATAGTAAAAATAGATTTCAATATTATAAATATTGAATAATATTTTTCCTATTAGGTAGACAAACGGAAAAAGGAGTGGGCTACAAGAAAACTTACTATTTTTCAAAAAAATTTGTATGTCATTCGATTTAGAATTAGCAACATTCGAGATAATCAATGAAGCTCAAAGTTTTTTGAGTAATGTTGCACTATTGCATGGTGAATTTTATGATTTGGACTTCATGATGAAGAGATAAAAGCTGCAAAATTTTATATTTTGTCGATTATTTCAATTTTTGAGTCACTGCTGATAAGTCTCATGATTTATGACTAAGAAAAACCCAAAAAAAGTATGGTGAAATTCATTGCACGTATGCAAAATTCGTGTTATCATTTTCGAAAGTAATCTGTTAATATAAATAGCAGCATTATTTAGAGGACAGATCAGTTTACAATCAGGTTTTAAACAAATTTGTCACACAAAGAACTGAGTCAACAATCATTTTAAAAATGATATTAAAGGTTTTAATCGTTGTTACTGCTTTTGTATTGGTATCATCAGAGGATCATTTTGGAATTTCATCTGCTTTCCTACACATTTCGACTCCTCCCAAACAAGTTGCATTTAACAATTTGGGCGAATACAGTAAGCATTTATTGTGCATTTTCCGCTGAATATAATTTAACATTTTCATTTACTCCAGGTGGACGAACTTATAAAAATATTGGCTACAAGAAAACATATTATCTCTCTAAATTTTTCAAAGCTACTTGGGTCGATGCTAAAACTATTTGCAAGACATTTGACTTAGAATTGGCAACGTTTGAAACCAGCGATGAAGCTTCACATTTCATAAATAGACAATCTGTTAAAAACTTTTTCGATGGTTTTGACGATCACTTTGTTGTTGTTGATGGAGTTGGATTGACACCTAAATCACCTACAGATTGGTATTGGACAAATTCAGGTGAAAAAATTCCATATAACATGCAATGGATTGCGGGAGAACCAAATTACCATCAAAATTATGAATATTGTTTGTCAATTGGAAAAAACTATAAAACTGAAAAAATTGGATTCAACGACTACAGGTGCTGGAATTATCCAACAAATTTTATATGCCAAAAAACTGAAATGACAGCTTAAAAGTTTCTTAATTTGAATTTGTAGAATTTATCAACTTTTGTAATGATTGAAAAAATTCTAAATAAATATAATTTAAAAAAAATCCAGTCGTAAATAGAGAGAACATATACTATTTCAGGGGCGTAGACAGAAATTTATCCAGGAGGTAATCGAAGGGATCCGTTTTTTTAAACTAAGTGGTTGTTCGCAAATTATGTCACGCAAAAAAGGACTTTTTTTACCCCCTCCCCTCTTGTCATAAATTTTTTTTGTATTTGGACTGTCACAAATTCTTCAACCCCCACTCCCCCTAAAGTGTGACGTAATTTGCAAATGACCCCTAAAATATTGTTTAAACTTTTAGAAGGGGTTCAATTTTTTACACACAAATTTTTATCTCAAGGGTTCAGAATCACTTGAACCCCGTTGTTCTTTTTGGTGAGTCAGTCAAAATTCTACGCAGTCTGCTTCGGTCACAAAGGTCTCTCTATGAATTAAATTAGAAATTATCATCACTGATAAAGGTATAAAAATATTTTGTTATTCGCATTTTCAGTCTCATTCTCAAATTTACTCCTCCATCCACATTATCAGTTTTATACGACACAGCAAATAGAATAAAAATTCACATAACCATTACATTGAATACACAATAAAAAGTAGCGGCGGAAAGAAAATCAAGGAAGGAAAACATTCCTATCAAATTTAACGATGTTTTCTCAAATATTTGAATTGATTTGCTTCTTTATGCATGAGACGCTCACAACACAGTAAATACCTGTCAGTGAAAATGTTCTTCCTACCCTACTGATACAAACACATCCCCTTCCCAGACAAATAATGCAAAGAATCTCATAACATTTCGATTCCTAATCTAACTTCCGTTTCTTTTTATTGAAAAAAATTATCCCATTTGAAAAGGGGAGAAGAAGAATTTGAGGAGGAAGAAACAGCACACACATCGATTTGAATTTTATTTTTATTGCATGTGAAATTGATATTTGCTACCGTATCGATAACGATTTTGTTGGGCTGCCGTTTCGGTGTGTTGTATGTGAATCGCAATAAAAATCAAACTATAACACAATAACGATGCTGCATGATACTGTGAGAAAAGCCAGGGAAAATCATTTAAATTGTTATTGGAAAATTCCTTTTGTGTCAAATAAAAGGTTCCATAAATTTTCCAATTGACTTCTTCGTGTGCTTACTATTGTTCCTTGATTTTTATACTTAAATATCAATATAAATGCGATGATGCTGGCGGGGAATTGTTGATGCTGGGTTTTTTGAGGTATTACTACTTACTACTTTTTTTAACTCAGCATATGCAGCTTGATTGTTCAAAGTAGAGTCCCAGCATCGTATTGAGGCTTTTTCCTCGATTATAATGTCGATTATGGCAGAAGCCTTTGTTGAATGCAGAAGTAAAATTCAGTCGCGTTGACATCAATTCACTAACTTTGAGATCTTATTGAGCCTCATCCCCTCATTCCCTCCTCCCTAATTTATTACAAAATTGAATTGATTAAAACATTAATTTTCAAAAATCTACTGGATATCGTCAGCATATGATTGACTTGGGTCATCAATTACAGACGATATTAATGGTATTATTTGGGTTTATGGTGTAGACAGGAAAAGGTCTTTGGGAGTTACGACCCATTCTCCTGAAAATTCTTGGCTATACCTCTAGACTGTGCAACAGCTAAGACACTCAAAGTCGACAAAAATTCAAAAAAAATTATCCATTTCCGAATTATATATACCCACTGGACATACAACATTGAAATTGTTCCTCCAACTTAATAATTTTTCCTTTCACATAAAGCAAGCATTCTTATGCTAATTTTACTGCTTCTGATGTCGTGCTGTGTAAATTTTATTGTTGAAAATTTTCACCATCTTGACTAGTAAAGGTTGAAAAATAGAAAACAAAACATCGGAAACAGAAATGTCTAAAGATTTATCGGAAATACCTAACTCGAACCATTTCCAATATTTATTGACCTTCTCACGTCCTTCTTTTTTTCCTTCTCGCAACTGAATTGAAAATTTCTTTAGAAATTAATTTGTATCAGAAGAGATTAAAAGTAGTTCGATGAGGAAGAATGTTCCATCATGTCCATCGTTCCGCTCTTTCTCAATCGATTAATTTCCATATTTTAATTAGTTTTTCGATTTCTTGACTTTGTCACTTTGTCTTGTTGAGGAGCAGGACCCAGAAAGTGTAAAGATAAAAAAGGAAGAAAATTTTTTTCAATTAAAACTTTTTCACTCTTTTTAATTAAAGGCAAAAAATACAGTGAGAAAAAAATTCACATCGCGTTCAACTTTTGTCAGAAAGGATTTTTCATGCTATCAGCATCGATCGGGTGTCAAAGTAATTAATATTCCGAAAAATAATTCCAATTTTCCATGATTTCTCACGTTTTCCAATTAATTCTTATGTTGATGATTTATTAGCATTTTTCCCAGCTTCCTTTTTTCTTTCTTTGATTTTTATTTTCTTTATAAACAAAATATGAATATTCTATTGATACATAAAAGGACGATATTTGCATAGTTTGTGAGATTGTTAATTAAGGAAGTTGAAGGAGGGAAGAATTGGATAAATCAATGTAGGAGTTCCCTGCTTTGACATTTTGATTGCTGTTGGTTGTTGGTGCTGAAAAATATTCAACTTTTCATTGAAATCAATTGTGATAAACAATATCTGCAGTTTTCTTAGAGCTGGAAGTCGACTCGGATTTTGAATACAAAAATTGATCCGATGCAGGGTTGTGGTCAGGAATTTTGGGGGAGGGGGACTTTTTTGGGGGGACAAGAAGATTGATTCTGTGAGTAATTTTCAAATTTTTTTGTAAAAAAAAATAAGTTTTTGGTTTTAAAAATAAAAATGTGTATGAACTTTTTATTTCAAAGGCCCAGGCACCTATGGATCATCCCTGACTATACCTCTGATTCGAGTCAACTCAATTCAATACAAAATCAGAGTCAACTTCGTACAGACAATCCAATTTTATACAACACAAAAATCCAGAATAGCAGAGTAATTTTATTATAATTGAAGGCTAATTATCTGCATCAATTATGTCCTTTTGACCACTTTCCATTTCCTATTTTTTTCATTCATTCATTTCTGAATTGAAAAATGATTTTTAAAAATTTTTGAAAAAAAAATGGTTGACATTTGTTATGACTTGAATTAATGCTATTTTAAAAATATTCACCCTATTAAAAAATTTTTTTTTTTCAAAAATACCGAAAATTTAAGCCTCAATTGATTCACATTTCCAAAAAAGAAAAATAATTTTCATCCTTTTACTGAAAAAGAAAAAAGAAAAGTCAGAAAAACTTTTAATTTTGTGAGATTATCCTAAACGATTCGGAAGAATAAAAAAAGCAAAAGACACAAAAGTCAAGGAAGCATGATGAAAAAAATTTATTTTAATTTCCCAACTCCCCTCAAACAAGAAATGGCAAAAAAGATAGGAACGAAAATTTTCTTGAGGTCTTGTTGATAAAAATCACTTCGATAAATCTTTAAATTAGGTTTAATTATTAATTAACCATAATACGCCGTAATACCTTAATTATTTAAATTATCCTCCTTTCTCCCATTTTCCATGAGGAATAAAAAAATTTCTTCCGAGTATTTTTTGCTATGTCTTTTGATAATGATTTGAGCAAACAGAATAAATCGTGAATTCTTAATGCGTGGCTTTTTTTCTTCAAGGATTTAAAATAGAGAAATACTTTGAATTTTTATGATGATAGGGATGAGCATTTGAAGGGGGAAAATAAGAGAAAGTTCAAGGGTTTTTGGTATCTAATTTCAGGATGTCGTATGTTTAAGGACAATCCTTTGAAATTATTGATTGAGGATGTTAAGATTTGATGGATTATGATTTATCGAGTTGGCTAATGAGTGTTAATAGTTTTCTACGGAATCACTTAACTCTTTGATATAGTCTGAATTTTGTTGTTCATTATTATCTGAATTATGTTAAAAATCAGGCAAAAAACTACTGAAATTGACATGCATTTGTGCAGGGGTGTATTTGATTTTTGTATGAACAGCAAAAACTAGGATAGTTTTTTTAATAAAACCCTAGCAAATTGAAAAACTTTTCCTAAAAGAGGGGAGACCCCCTCAAAACCCCCATGAATACGCCCCTGCATTTGCATATTAACTCAACTTTATAAGCAGGGGCGTATCCAGAATTTTTTCGAAGGGGATTTTGGGATTTATTTCTTTAAAAACCCTAGCAATTTAAAAAAAATTTCAAATAGGGGGGGGAGGGGGTTCCAATCAATAATCCCCACCTCCCTAGCCTCACTTTTTAATGTCATTGATTGTCTACTTACTATTAAAAGTACTGGAATGATTCCTCTTGGATTCCTCTACAAAAACATACAACAAAGAAGAAATCAAAATGAAATTGATATTCAATCTCAAGAGATTCATTTGAAATAAAAAGTCATTAAAAAGTTGGTCGCTACCTAAAATCATTTACTTCCTTTTTATTTCCATTAAATCATCCTCCCTCAGAAAAAAAATATCCATACAAAAAATTCACGAGTAAAACTTTTTTATGTCTAATTTCCCATTCCATTTGTCATGTTCAAGATTGCTTTAATCAAAAGTCGACAAATCGCAGCTCATTTGAATTTTTATCAACTTCTCGAAATTTTTTAGCGATTAATTTAATTAAGAAACTTTTTAATTCTATGTTTACCTTTTTTCCTTTCCCGTGTACATCCTCCTTCGTTAGACGCACTCAAGAAAATCTTTTAATGTAAATTTTTTTCTCGTTCCCTTTCCATTTCGTTATCGTTCGTATTTACACGAGTCTACCGGAACGTGGAAAAGTAGAAAGAAGAACAAAGTAGAAAGTAAATAAAGAAAAGTAACGTTGCGAAGGATTTCAATGAAGGAGCGTGATGGAAATTTTGGAAATGAATTTTTTCTGCTGATAAATTTTTTGAGGAATTGAGAATTTTTAATTTGATTTAAATTCTGTTTTTGGAGTTGAAATTTAAATAGTGTTGTGGATTGATTTTTGATGTGTAGATCAAATATTAAAGTATTTTTCAAGTTTGACACAAAATAAACAATTTATTTATCAAAAACTTGATGTTATTAAGCAAACTATGAGATTTGTAACTGTTTTTTTAACCGCTTGCTCAGATTTGAATTTAAATCTAGGCGAATTCATAGTTTCATCCCCGTTTAAGGCAAATTCGTATAGTTTAATTTCCTGAATTCAAAAATACAGTTTGTGAAGGTTGTTCACTATTGACGTTCATCTCAAATGAGTTTTCTTCCAAAAATCACAGCACTGATTGCAACATGAAGGTAAACTAACTATAAATCAATTGATTTTCTATTAGTTCAGCTTCAAAGATTTTGGCGCCAAAAAAACTCTAACTACCCAAAAAAATTTGGAAGAACCCCCCTTCCACCCCTTTTCATCCTATTCTCATCAATAATTGCTCATAATGAATTCGGTTCCTTTCGATTAGGAATATGAACAGCAAAAATAAAGACATTATCATCAATAAAGAAATCCAAAGAGTTTTTCATATCCATCATAATAAATATCATTCATCTATTGTTCCAGTAGTGTGAGAAATAGAGCACATACCATGTAGAACTTTTAGATGCAAGGATTGGGAGGTGTTTATTATTCTCGATATAAGTAAGAGGTACATAATACATTAAATGTGTGTTTCTAGTACATACACATGAACTTTTGTCCCTTCCAAAAGAGAGAGAAACTTATGATAGAGCTGGCATATCATTCTTAATGTACCAATATTTGTTCAGACGATATTTGAACTGCAAATAGCTTTTAATGGGATAAAATTTCACATTTTTTTCCCTTCTCCGGTGCTCCGGTTATGATATAAATCCATCATAAAGGGATGTGATGCGATGACACATCAGGAATGGGTTAAATTACTTAAGACAATTTTTTTCGGTCCTCAAAGATTTTTTTAAAGGTTGAATCTGATGTCTTTGGATGCGGTAAAATAAAGAGACAAGGCAATTTCCCATTTTACATGAATCAAAGCATAAAAACAATCAGAAAAACACTTCAGGGTACTTTTGAATATTAATTACCTCTCACTCTCTCTCTCCATCTAACGACAACCCTCGAGTTTACGTCTTGCAAGGAAGCAGCTCTCGCCTCACTTTCACCCATGGTCCGTCAAAAACAAATAATAAAGTCATATTTTTTCAATTACTTCTCGCTCATTCATTGTTTTCAAAACGCAATTTTCATGCAAAAGTAATGAAAAAATAATTTTTTTACTGTGGCAGCTTCTTCACAGCATCTGTCACATCGTGGCATTATTGGATGGTAGTGTAATAGAAGTGATTTCCTTGAACGACGTAATTTACATTCAGCGCCAAAAATGCCACATTTCAAGAGATTTCGTATTTTTATGAACACCTCATTAAGTCCCCAACCCCTCAGTCGTTCCAATTTCCAGCATAGCAGTTGAAAATACCCCTCAGCGAATTTTTCTTTCCTACGATTCTATTCTGTATTTTTTGAGTTTTACAAAAAAAAAACTGTGTAATTTATATTTACACTCGGAAAGATGGATCAACGGGAATGAATGAATGAAGTAGAAAGAATAATGGAGAATTTCAATCTCACACGTCAGTGGCGCTTTGAATAACAAATTGCAATTTCCGCAAGGCCTTATCACTGTCACTGACATTTTACACGCTACTTACTTTTACCTTATTAAATTGAGAATATCACCACATCTCTGATTTTTCTATTAAATCTCTTGTTTCTCAGTGGATATATATTGTTCGTCGTAATGAAATTTTTATTGAGACAGATTTCATGATGCTGATAAATTTTTTGAACAAATATCATTTTAATGCAAATGAATTGAGGATAACATTTCAGCTAGGGAGAGAGTCGTATGGATGTGCAATTGGTAAGAGGTAATTGATGCTGCAATAAATTCAATCATTTTCATCGTTCGGAGGTCTTTTCTTGTGTATTATTATTATTTTCTTACAAGATACTTGAGAAATGAGTTGAGAATGTAAAGGATGGTTGAAGGTAAATGAAGCTCTTTGGCTGATTTGAGGAATTAAGAGTTATCAACTTATTTTTTTGCGAATTCAAATCAAAAAATTTGTCACAAAAATTAACGTCTTTTTAAATTTTGAAAACTGTTAAATAAAAATCAAAATGGCGGCAAAATTTTACCTTCACATCAAAAATTATTTTGCAATTTATTCATTCAATTATCGTTCAAATTAGATTGTTTCTGTTGATTCTTGAAGAAAAAGATGGCAAAAATCAACCAAACGTGATTCAAGCTCCAAGTTTTCCTTAAATGACATTACAAATTTATTTATTTATTGGCGCGCGTACATAACGCGAAAGGGCTGTGCTGAATTAAAAATTGGGATTTATGCCAAAGCAATTTTTAATGGTTTATGATTTTATTGTTCGACATTGTTATTCATTTGCTCACGCTATCAACAAATTGGCTCGTCTTCTTACTCAATTTCTATCATTCTTATATTTTATTTGACTTTATATCTTATGTCTTTCCGGAATGGAAAAAGGAAATTTTAATGGAATGAAAAATATGTCTAAGGACTTTTTACAATGGAAAAAGTGGTTTTGTTGGATAGGATAAGTGCTGTGGTTGGTCTTGGATGATGTTTGCAGACTTTTGGGGTCTAAATTTTTGGGAAAAATTGAGTTGATACTCCCCTGATGCATCTGGTGGATGATTGAACTAGTTTTAGGTAAGATACATCTAAGATGCACATAATGAGATTCCTAGGGTCAACCTCCCCACCCCATAGTAGCAGCGATTTTCACAGTTTGAAGAAAATCACAGAAAATTACTCTAAACCTTAAAATCTCAAATTTTATGGACCGTAAATAGTATTCAGGGACCCATTAAGCACATCATGATTTTTGATTTGTAAAAAACCGCGGCTGAATTCCTTTCCACCATCCATTCACCCTTTCAGCTCCTTGAATACTTCCTTCAGATTGTTGAATCTCAACAGCAATAAAACTAGAAAAATATGACTATAAGATTACAATAAATTTAATTGTTTCACTATAAATTCAAATTTTATTCAACAACCCATTCGTTTTTATCGCTTTTATCGCTCTCATCGCCCTCCTTTAATGTCTCGAGAGATGAAAAAAAATTGACGATAATTGTTAATTTAATTTTTCCTCATCATTTTTATAATTTTTATGATCGTAAAAATATTTCAGAAAAAAAAATCGTCTTTCACTATTGTGTCGTGTAAATTGTGTTGCGATTAAATGAAGCGATTTTCCTTCTTTTAGGATGAAATAACAATTTGACGATGGATAATAATTATCAAGTATACAAATGACAAAAATGAATTTTTTTTCTCAAGTCACAAGCAATTGTGTGATAAAATGAAACTGTTGTTCGAGTCACAATTGTCATAATTTTTATGATGATGAGACTTTTAATAAGAATTCAGATACAAAATCCATGATGCATCATCATCATCATCATCATCTCACTGAATTTTCATTATTTTACGGTAATAATCACATCAGAGAAATTTACAAATTCTTTTATTCCTCTTTTGTTGAAGTTGAAGACGAGGAATGAGAGTTCAAGTGGTCAGGATGCTGGATTATGAAGCGCATTTTGATGGAAACTGCAGCAATGTATAATTTAGAGCCCACACAGCAGCCATACATGAAAATCTGAGAAAAATAACCAACGCATGGGGGTCTAATGGGTCCGGACCTTCCCCCCTCGAAAATTTTTTCTAAAAAATATTTTTTTAAATAAAAAGTTGGAAGCTCTAATTTGATAGCTAGCACGTGCTGTCAAAATTAACTGCATGCACAAAACCATGCGAATAACAAAGATAGAAAAATTTTCACACCCCCCAAAAAAAATTCTGGGTACGCCCCTGAACCAGCGATCCCTCTTTTCCTTTGACTTTGTCTCTAATCTGAATGACGGCGGACTTGGAACTCTGCCGATGCTTTTTCATACTCTGATATGTTACCAGAGTTCTCCATCCTTATTTTAAAATATTTTAATAAGAATTTCTGGAAATTACCATAAAAATCACTTCAAGACAGCCAGTCAAAATAAGTACTAAGCCTTACCCATCATACCAAACCTAACAACATCAAAAAAAAAAAGAAAATCGCGAAAAATATGTTTTGATGACGAAAAGTTACATTGGAGGGTAACAATAACACAGCAAAAGAAGAGAAATGATATCTCCGGATGGCAACATAGTAACATCACAGCATACGGATCAATTCACACAAGCGTCAAGGATCGTATCATCATCATTATTATAATAACGAATGATGGGTTCAAAGGACACACACAGAAACAGCGAGTGGAAAAGTATGACAGATTTTCTTTATGATTTTATGATTTTTATGTTTTCATATCCTTCACTCACTTATTGCTCTCTCTCTCTCCTCTCGTCCAAAAAGCACCGCTGAAAAAAAGCCATTTTTTAATATTAAAAAATATAAAATACATTTTCATAGGATGTTGATGATGATTATCCATTTAAGCATCCAGGATTGCTCTCCTTTACACACAACGATAATTCATTTTTTATTATTTTATGTTCGTTGAATGCTGTAATTAAGGGGTTCCCGGAGAGTTTTGAATGATTCTTCAAAAAAAAGTTATTGTGGATAAAAAAAATAGATTGAAGGCTTTCACTGCTCACTGAAAAGGATGCAATAAAAAGATGAACAAATTGAGGAAAGTACTTATTCTGGGTGATTATGGTAAGGAATATTATTTTTATTGTTTTAGCGCATTTCTGTGTTAAATTAAAAGGGGTTTGTTCATAAAAAATGGGATTTTAGAGCTAAACTACACTCTCCTTGGATTGTGGAAGTCATTATTGCTGTAGGTTCATGAATGAAAAGGAAAGGAACTGATCATTGACTGAATTTTCTAGTCAAGGGGCTGAAAACTACGAATTTTCCTAACACAGGGAAAAACTATGAATTTGCTCCAATTTTTAATTCAAATTTCAAAAAACCGTTACAAAATTATTTCACGAATTTTAAGATATAAAAAGCTAAGACATGTCTATAAAGATTGAGTAGATAAAATGGACATACAGCTGAAAGTTTATCAATTTAGCTCAAAAATCAACAAAGCATACCGCAACAACTGGCAATCTACATCTCCTTGTAAAATTGGAATGACTTTTAAAAAATCGACCTAAAACCAAAACCAATAACTTACACGCTATGCGTGGAAGTTAAAATGATTGTTTCACTTTGAAGATTCATCAACAACAAAAACAATATCTGTGCATAAAAATTGAAACAATTTTTTTTTCTATGACTTCTTATTTTCCCATGGGATGGATATGCGGTTCATGTTTCTCATCTACAGTTTCAATTATTCCGTATAACAATAAAAAATACTCACTCATCTCGTTAAGACGAAAACAATTGAGAAGATTTCCCTCCTTCAATTGTAAATATGCAAATTAATTTCCTATCTATCCCTCCGATAAATCGACAGGAGCTTAAAAACGTTCAATTTAATTTTGCACCAATTTTATCTTGCGAAGGCCATCAATCGCAAAATTTTGATTGCATTTAAATACACTACAGTTAAGGAAAGATTTAGTGGATTCTTTGGATGTTGTCATTATGGAGCGACGATGCGACAGGGATAACAATTTGCTCTAAATTGAAAACAAATTGTCGTTTGCCTTTAAAACCAAAACGAAATGATTCACAATAAAATTAGCATTTCAAAATTGAATTTTTGATTAGCTGGTTTTTTGAAGATTCTTTAGAAGTAGTGATTTTGGCTGGCTGAATTTTGAAAATTTTGGTTTTTTAAATTCACCACAAATTAACTAAAATTCACCTAAATTCACCACAAATGAACATAAACTCACCACAAATAAACATAAACTCACCAAAAATTAATTGAAATTCCCCACAAATGACTCAAAATTCACCAAAAGTAATCAAAAGTTCACCATGAATAAACTAGAATTCTCTGAAAACAAACTAAACTCACCACAAATAAATTAAAATTCACCCCAAATGAACCAAAATTCACCAAAAGTAATCAAACTTAACACATATTAGCCAAAAGAAACAAAAAATCACCACAAATGAACCAAAAACTCACCAAAAATGAACCAAAAACTCACCACAAATCAAGCAAAACTCAACAAAAATGAATAAAAAATAAAATGCGTTTTAAAACTAACCAAACCTTTATTTCCAGTTCATCTCTCATTCAACGATAATTTCCTTTCGATATTGAAATCTGCTTTTAACTTCTACTCAATTTACTTTCCTCTCATTTGCTGGATTTACTTAAAACTTCACAGAAATTGCGATTGAAGATAAGAAAGTGATAATAAATTTCCGTTTGATGTTCCAAAGAGCTTTATCGAATCGAATAGAATAAGAAATGAAAATAAGAAAATAATATTGCTTTGTAATATCATTTTATATTGTTAATTATGTGCGACATTAACGCATGGCATAATTTTTTTACGGTCCACTCTTGATATTCGTTTCTCCAATATTTTGCGAGCCAGAAAGAGATCAAAATTAATTATCTTTTATAGATTCATCATGGCCCCCCTCATAACATCATCGAAATGGACGGATAATTAAATTAGACATAAGCGTGCACTTTTTTAACAGATCAGTTTTATTGAAATTTATGGCAATTAGGAATTATTGCTTTTTATTGCACACAGCGAAATACAGACAAAATAAGTTTTTATTGCTGACGAGAATGAAAAAGAAATTCACTCATGTGACACAAAACATCCGCCGTTACGTCCACCACTGGACGGGAAGAAGAACATCCTATAAATTTCTATATCTATTTCTTATCAATATGACAGACGATGAAGAAGTTAGCTGGGAGTTGGTGCTAATGGTTGAATATGACGCATTTTCTAGACTTGGATCTTAGGATCTGAAGAATTCGTAAAAAATTGATCTAACAAGGTATAAAGATGACTGGATGTTCATGAGGAGTTTAATAACGTCAAATTTCGATGAATTATGGAACATTTCAGCCGTGAATTCAGCCAAAATTTCACCAAATCTGGATCATTCAGATCTTTGTAAATTCCCACATTAAGTACCATAATCCATGATTTTCAGGCTGCAATATTAGTTCAGCATCCCACAAAACAATACCGACCTAATCCTACAACCACATCACACAAGAAACACAGCTCGAAAAAGCAATCATAATTTAATATTTTTAATGTCCATCTCCATTTAATGTCCTCTCACATTTCGCTGGTGCGCGATTAATGAAATGTTCATTAATAAATTCTTCTTTCTAACTCCAACATTTACGGCAATGACCAAAAGTTTTCAATAAAATTTTATTTTTATTGCAAGTGTTGTCGTTTATTCATTGTCTCGCAGCGAATATGGTGGGGTGAGTTGACTGCACATCAAAATGTCTCTCTTAATTTGGACGCATAAAGTGATATGAACCAAAAGTTGATACACACACGCACATATAAATCTTAAGAGGAGATCAACAGTAAAATGACTCTAATTAAAGAATTTTTATTGGGCACTTTTGGATGCTTGATGGCCTCATTAAAAGTTATGTTTAGGCGATACGTTTTTGTATATGATGACAATTTATTGGATGTGATAGAAGAAATTATCAATAAAATTTTTATTTTATGCTGCTTTGTTGCTATATTTATAGATTTACAGAGTTTATTAAAATTATGTATTGAAATTGTCATTAATGAAATAACGGTCAAAATTTGAAATTCCAAATGAAGTTGGCTTCAAAATTTCAAAATTATGAAAACCGTTAAAATATTTAAATCCAAAATAGACCGTTACAAAGAAATCCTCATGCAAAACTAATTGAATTAACTCATCAACACAGCACATGAATTCAGCAACAAAATTCCAAATCACAACAAGTGATCCGACAGCTCGAGAATTTTCTTGAATTGTAAACCATCATGCATTCAGAAGTTAAATAGCATTATTAAGTTAAATAAATTCGGAGCAAAAAAGAAGAAGTAGCATGAAGGAATCTCCAGTCACGCGAATAAAAGTCATAAATTATAAAGTGGCTTTAAACTTTTTCCTCTCTTTCTTTTCAACTGACAGTAGCTTTTATTCATTTCGTGTTTTTCGATGTAAGTCTTACGACAACACCGATTATTCTCTTCATGTCCGCCAAGTTGAGGATTTTGCATGGAGGAAAACAAATTTTCCCAGATTATGTTTCTCGTACAATTGAGAATTATGAAGACGGTAGTGATATATCATCATTGCCATCCCATCTCACGTTCCTATTTTTCCATATTCCTAATCTTCGGTTTTACGTCCTCTTCTTCCTTTCAACTCAAAACTCAAACTCGATGAGAGAAGAATAAAAATAATTCTTTCATATATTTGGTTTGTTTAGGCAATTTTTGGTTTGAAAAGTGCAATATGAATGTCACTTTGGGCTGTTGGATGATTATTTAGCTGTTCTTGAACAAATATGCTGAACTCATGGTAAAAAATCGTTAATTTCAAATTTTGAATTTTTAAAACCGTTAAAAATTTGAATTTTTGAAAGACGTTAAAATTTGAATTTTTGAAAGTCGTTAAAAATTTGAATTTTAGAAAAACCTTAAAAAACGGAAATTTTATAAAAATGCGCCAGTATTATTTCCTCAGACTACACCCAACTAACCAAAAACACTAGTTTTGAAAATAAAACAGTCGGATAAAATATTTTTTTTATTTCCCTCACCCATGCTTTCATTCTGCAACATACAGATTTCCACATTTTTGAACATGCACACAAAATTTTCGGTGCTGAAACATTAGAAAATTGCCAAAAATTGCCAACGGTAAAGGATGAAGAAGAAGAGGATATTCTATGTGAAACAATATATGCATGAATAACAAAGAGCATGATGCGGTTTGGTACAAAAATGCCATCAAAACACTTAATAACAGAACAAATGCAGAAAAATGATAAAATGAAGGAAAAATTTATTTCCGAGAAAAACTTTTCTTATTATAAAATTTTCATGTGTGTGTACTCAGATATGATACATGAAAATTAATTTCTATATTATGCATTCATGCAGGCTTTATGAAATAGAAAAGAAATAATAATAACATAATGATTCTACGTTCATTTCTATTTTCTGAGCTGTAGAAATGAATTTAATGGATTTTTTGAAAAAAAAAAAAGTTTTTTGGTTTATTTTATTTTCTAATCAAAACAGGCTTTGCGTTTTTAATATTTTGGATTTAAATGTTCAATTAAAACTTCTTGACTTGTCTGATATTATTTTTTGCAGAATTTTAACATTAAGTCGTGATAAAATTAGCAAGAGGTAGAAATTGACATGCAGTCAGTCAGGTAAATTTGGATAGCATTCAATGACTTTACTTCCAACGGTTATTAAAAATTTAAATTTCTAGTTCCAAGAATTGCCATTTAAATGGTTCTTGTCTCAAAAGATGGCGTAGTTTCATGAAAAGGGAAAGGCCTATAATTGAGTCTTGGCTAAAAATGTGTATTCGCTAAGGATTAAATGTCTCTGCTAGCATGTCATTGCTAGATTTATTCTACCAAATGTGTACTGTCTAGATGACTGGCTCAGAAACGTGTCTTAGAATTAAGTAGATTAGTTTTTTTCATTCCTCAATCAATCCACAAACAGTTATCATTTAGCGTATTTTGAAAATTTTAATTTTATTAACTTATTAGTTAGACACAGTTTAAAATATTAAATCATGCTCATCGTTTATTTTTGCCGAGAGTTGTTTGTGCTGACTTATTTCCACTGAGAACGACAAATGCACTCTGCGTTTCTTTCTGTTTCTGTTGCAGCATATTTAATGTGTTCAATGGAGTGTCTGATGATGACATTTTCTTCATGAGCTGAAATAATTTGAAGGATTAATTATTAAATTTTTTTGAAAACCGTTAGAATTTTGAATTTTTTAAAAGTCGTTAAAATTCAAAATTTTGAAAGTCAATAAAATTCAAATTTTTGAAAACCGTTAAAATTTAAATTTTTGAAAGCCGTTAAAATTCAAAATTTTTGAAAGCCGTTAAAGGTATATAATATTCTAAACTTACGCCTTCTTGTTCCTGTTTCTTTAATCTCTTCTCAATCTTATTCTTTCCTGGTCCTTTTCCATGGAATTTGTGTGACAAATATCTGAAAGCCTCTTTTGGAGTCAATTTTAAATTATTATCATCAATATATTCCAATTTGACATTCGGTTTATATCCAGGTTTTTCACGGAACTCAGATAGTGGACCATTTTGGAATCCACCGCCGCCATGTCCACGTCTGCTGTACTTATCATCTTCTCCGTATGCCTTATCTTCAATTGAATAATGCTTAGCTTGCAAATGTGCAAATCTTGTGTTACTCGGTCGATTTGAATCATCTTTTTCAAGATATCCTTTAGACATGGCAAGTTTGAGGGCATTTGCCATACCGATTGCAATATCTGGTTCCTCGTCTAATACTACAACATCGTCTGGCTCAACAGCTTGTGGAATTCCTTCAACTAATTTTGGTTCCTCATTTGGATCAACTTGATTCCATTTTCCACGCTTTTCTGGCATTTCTTCATCTCCTGAATGCTCTTCAAGGTCCATCATGTCTGTAGCTTCATCTCGATTTCCTGCCATTCCATAGGTCGGTATGTCACCTAAAGTTCTGCAAAATTCAGCAGTCTGATCAAGAGTTATATTATTTTGTGGATTTTCCTCGTCGGAATCTTCCGTTTCCATTTTTATTTCAGTTTTAATGAAGTCAGCAGGCTTCTTAATTATTTCCTTCTGTCTAATACGTCTGGCTTTTGACAAAATGTACTCGAGGTCCTCATCTTCTGGCTCAACTTTAAGTGTTGACTGATCTTCAGTTGGAGTTGGTGGCGGTAACATTTCAGCATTTAATTTAACTGATTTAGGCTTTTCTTCACGTCTCTTCCGACTTCCTAAATCTTTATTTTGATCAGTTTTGTCGCCAGCTATTTCAAGCAACTCGTCTGCCTTCAATTTTTGTCTTAATTTCTTAACTTTCCTTTTGGGTTTTTTGAATTTTGTCAATTCCTCTTCTGTGTAATGATCTGATGCTAATTTTAGTGGATCCGTATTTAAACTTTCGAGAGTTTTGCCTTGCAATTTTGCCTTAACTTCCATTGCCTTTCTTTGCTGCTCTCTAATCAGTTCCTTACTTTCACCAATAACAAATGATGACTTTTTAGCACTTGCATCAATATCATCATCATATTTAGCCAGAACTCCACGATCAATGAAATTACCAAACTCATCATATTGATCCTCATAGACATCATATCCATAATGCTGTGGATTTAATTTTCTATTGTCGACATTTTTCTTATAACGTTCATCATCCTTCATATTGACATTCATAAGAACATCGCCGTCCTCTGCTAAGACGTCTTTATCCTCTAATGTCAAAATTACTTGCCGTTCCTCTCTAAAAGTGTCAATATCGTGTGCTACTGTCAATCCAGAAAGATCTTTTTCACCATATTTTTCCTTTTTGGACTTTTGGGGACGCTTTCGAACAACTGTGACTTCATCCAAATTTTTATCCAGTTCCTCAAACTGTTTTGCTCTATTTTTTGCTTTTTTCTTCTCCTCGTCAATTTTTCGGCTTTTATCAACCCAGGAAGTGACATCATCTTCTGAATCAGACTCACCTAACGTCTTAATTCTTGCTAATTTATGCTCAATCTTCCTTTTGTCACGTTTCGACTGGATCTTTTCACGGAGTAATTCTACTTCCGTTTTTTCATTAAACTGTCCTGCAGGTTTATGATAGAATTCACCCCAATCATCCTTAAGCTTCCTCAAGTCAGCAACACTTTCGTCCCTCTCCTCCTTCTCATCATTTTTATTGTTACTGCTGCTTGATTGAGTTACATCTGATGGACCAACTTCCAGTGGCTTTAATCCAAGTTTTGCTCGAAGTTTATTTGTTTCTGTAATTGACAAACAGTCACCAGCACCGTCTGCAGGAATTGGAGATAATGATTTGGACTTCCTCTGCTGTCTAGATGATGGTTTTGATGACTCGGAAATAGCTGGTGGTGCTGGAACATCCAATGGAACCTCAACAACATCTGAACCTGTAAATTTAGCATTTTTTAGTACTGGATTATATTTTATTGATTTAATTAACTTACTATCACTGTGATATGAGCGTTCACGTTCTGAACTTTTCCTCTTATGCCTTTTTTCACGATTTTTTTTGCTCTTTTTCTTATCCCTATATTCCTCACTTCTTGACCGTGATCGACTTCTTCTGCGTGTGCTAACATCACGATCTCTCTTATGCTTTTTAGATGAGCCCATAGTGTATTTAATTACGTTAAATTAGCGTGAAATTTATGTTTCTTATATTTGTTTTCGTTTTTAAACGTCCGACAATTTCTCCTTCGACACCGACGTATTGATGTTCCCCTTGATTATTTGATTTTAGGAAAACCGTTAATTCTCATCGGAATGCTAAATACAAATTTTGGTTGATTCCAACGAAATTAAGGATGTCTGCTGACATTTAATCAATATTCTGAAAGAAAAAGAGTAATTATACAAGAACAAGAAGATCCAGTGGATGATTTTCTTAAATAAATATGACTTAATGTTTCATTCCTTTTTAATAGTCTGTACAATTTATAAATCAGCTTTTTGTGATAATGGAATATAAAGAGGTATCTCCTTCATTTCTTCGCGCATACATAAATATTCAGATGTAACACACATGATGACTAAACACGTAGAATTTAACAGCCAGAACGATAATGATGGAAGTTCAAGCTCATAAAAATAACATACTATAAAATGAACAAAGTGATATGTGCAACTGGAAGTGATTAATCGTGATTAGTTAATTATGATTATTGCAAAATGGATAGACATACCTGAAATCTAGGCACATCTTTCTCCGTTTAACGAAATACCAAAGAAATAATGCTCCAAAAAGTGAATTTGTTATAAAACACGATATAATTAAAATTCCTTCTGTATCTGTGACATTTATTTGCTGTAATATGTACTTAATTAGTTCCACTGCACGATTATTACATTAAAATACTCACTCTAAAGTCAAATATTGCTGATAATGATAAATTAATTTCTAGTAAATTTAAGCCAATAACTAATAGTGACGTTAATGTGAAATACATGAAGCTCTGTTGAGCCACAATCTGTGATATTAGTAGAATAGGGTCGAATTTCGACGTCTGAAAGCTTCCCGTCTTTGCCATTTTGATAGATTCTTTGTTATACGCTTATTAGTTAATTTTCATTTTGTAAACAGAAACTGGGGTTTGTAACTAGAAATTTTTGTCGAGGGGCCTTCACTTTGTGCAAATTTTTGAATTCTAAAAATACGTTAACTTTAAGCTGATTCTTATAAACATTTTTTGAAGAATTTAACAGGTATAATCGTGATTGAGGCATTATTAAATACTGGGAAATCCATAAAATAAATCAAGAGAATTTTAATCTTTTTCTACAAAAATCACTCGTTTTAATTAAACTAACTTACTTAATACTATACATGAACATTTTGTCCTATACATTAAATTAAAATTATTTACAATCTATACATAAATTCAAAGATATTAAATTACATGTTTACAACTTCTCATTTCATTAAAAAGATTCTTAAAATATATGTGTTCTTAATGCTTTATCAAATGCAGAGGTACAAGTGATCTTTGCTCCAAGGCGTGGTCAATAGATTGGATTAGTGGTTATTGCGATATTTCATGGAAATAAATTAATGCAGAGAAAAATTGAATTTCAACGGGTTTTTGAGTTTTGAAATTTTTGATGCAAAAATCTTTTTCGGGATTTGAATTTGAAATGTTCGTTAGAAATGCATTAATGATAAATTGTACTTTTTGGTAAGAATAGCTTAATTCTGAAGAATAATTTAATTCATAAATTCCTTATGAATGCTGTATTGGAATTTCCACGCCTTGGTTTGTTCAATATGTTTAATTTGTACTTAAATCTCTTGCTATGTTATGTTATGTAGAGTAGAAATAGCACCAATCCCTAGAAATCGGAATATGTAGAGTTCTGGGAGAAATAACCAGACGATGCCTGTGATAATATCTGGATACTATTGTCTGTATTGTCCATAATACTTTGACTTGATTTTGGGGTGTTAAAGTTCAGTGATTCCTGTGATATAAAGGAACGTTTTGCAGGTGTTGATGTATGAATTTTCAAATTTCCTTTTCTTTTCGCCGTGGCTTTCTTGAGCTCTTCAGCCTCGAATTGCTGACCCATTTCATCGAACTTCTCTTTATGCACTGTCTTCGATTTTAATGTTAATTTTATATTCTCTAAGGCTGTTGGCTCACAAATTGTTTTGTCGGTAAAACTTAGGTCTATGTTGCGGTTATTCGTCTACAATTAAGTCATAAATTTAGAAATAATCAAACACAAATAGATTTAATAACTCACCAATTGCAACATCGTAAAGAAAAAGGCAGGCATCTGTTCAGGTTCAGCAATTTCTCTTAAAGTCTTCGAATCATTCACATCTCCAATTTTGTGAATTACTCGAAGTCCATATTCGTGCATGTCTATCTTACTTCTTTTCTCTGAGTTGGCAAGAATGGGCTTTAAAAATTCCTTCCATTTTGCTACCTAAAATTCGAGGATAAATTGAATTAATTGGTTTTGAAAGATTTAACGATTTTTAAAAATTCAAAATTTAACGGCTTTATGAAATTCAAAAGTTATGGAGAGCGTCAAATTCAAAATTTTGAAAACCGTTGAAATTGTCAGTTAATAAAAAGCTAGCCAACTCACATTAATCGCCGATTGTCTCATCTGCTGTATCCGCTCTTCTGATTCTAACGATGTTAATTCCTGTTCCTTCTCATTACTTAATTCTAATTCTGAATTTTCTGTATTATTTCCAACTTTAAATTCGTCAATAAATGACGAAACATTCTTATTTGTAGAACATTCGTCACTTCCAGATTGACCTGACGCAAGTGACTGATAACACGAATCTGTTCCACTTATATTTAAATTTTTCTGTACGCTATCTTCTTCATCGATACTATTAAGTCTACTTGATATTTCATCGTCATTATTAAAACTCGAATCCTCATTAGATGAATTGATGCACTCGCTAGTGTATCCTGAATCATTTGAAACTTTTCTGAGAAGTGTTTGTGGATTTTCATTAATTAAGCTATTATCTATTGTGGTTTGGTGGGAATTAATTGTTGCGTTTGTGTTTTTGCTATTGTACATTGGTATTAGGAATTGAGATTCATTTTGTTCATCTTTAGTAAAGCCTAGGAATGGCATATCCTCATCTTCATTTTCTAATTGATTTGAGCTATTTAATGATTCTAAATTGCAATTTTTTAATAAATCTAAAATCTTAAATATACGACACTGTCGATTCTGTGGTTGTTGATCACCAACTGTTGATTTATACTGATCCAGTTTCCGTCTCTTTAGCTCTCTAAATTCACTGTCAGGCAGATCGAAGAGGCATTTATGCTTGAGTCTTTTAATTGGAACCATAAAAATATTTTTCATCCTACTTTCCCCAACTTCCGTTTTGATTTTATCCGGTAATGTAAAGTCACTGGCACTGTCTTTAATCTTATCAATCACTGTTAATATGGATCTTGTAAAATTCATGACTACGTAATCATTTATATTCATATTTGAGAATAAACTTGGACTTTGTCTGATTATGTCATTAACCTTGATAATTGGCTGCGTTGGTAGCAGAAGACTTGACTGATCGATGTCCATTTCAATTCCTTCATCTAAATTTAAATTAATTGGGGTAACTTTTCCTGAAAGTGGGGTATTTGGGGTTTGGGGGGTCGCAGGGGGTTTAAAGTCGTTATCGTCATGAATTAAATCATCTGTTGTGTTAATTATAGTGTCATTGCTGGTAATTAAAGCGTCATCATTGCTATGATTAATTATTGCATTATCGTTAACTGGACTAGCCACAACATCCAGTTGTGCTTGATGCTCGTGATCAATGACGAGATAATCGTCAGTTTTTGTTTGTTTTGAGAAATTCAAGTCATTTTGAAGCTCTCCCGTACAGCTGTTGATGTAGAATGAAAATGATGTGAAATCTCGACGACTTCCAACAATGTCTTTATAGTCATCATAATCGTGGATCTGTGTACTGCCGAAATTTGTTACAGCTACCTCAGTGAGGAGCATACTTTTTGGAATTGCAATTTTTCCTGATTTCTCCTTGTTTCTGGCGAAAAAATCCTTCATTTTTTGTAGCCTGGATATTTTACATGGTACTGGTAGTTCCTTATTGATATCATCCTTAACTGCTATTATTATATCCTTCTCTTCAAATAATATTTTATCGATATTAACTCCATCCTTAATTGTATACTTTTTAGTACGTGTCTTTTTTGCTGCCTCCTTCTGTTCCTTGTTGTCTTTTCCATTGCTGGTTTCAGCCTCTACGCGCTCAAAATTTTTAGCCACGCCAAGTATCTCCTGTTCAAGGCAATCGACCTTTCTGCCAAATATCTTCGCAGCTGCATAGATTAGAACTCCCGAAAGGACGAAATTTTGACAATTCTGGTCATCTTGTTGCCTGTAAATTAGACACGAATTGATTGAATATAAACATCCAAGAAGAAAATTAAAAATGGCACCGTTTATTATTGTTTACTTATGAAATGTGCGCTCAAAATACTTTAATTTACCTCATAAATGCCGAAAGTTTATCTCCAATAGAATAATTAATGCATTTTTCAGCATCATCCGAGATCCTCTGGATCTCATCGGATAAAGAATTCATTATCTTATAAGAACTTATTATTCTTTCCTTATTTTTGTTTGTTGTGAAAAATGGAACTAAAGATTAAAAAAACTTATGCTGTATTTAATTAAAGCATAATTTTAACACTAAATACATTAAACTTTTTATTTTCTTCTATTTAATTCACTTATTAACACATTTAACTTCACTTTTATCGTCTTATCCATTAGTTTTATGCTATTTATGCTTGTTTTCATTGAAGTTTAATATTTCTTGCTGATTGGGATTATTTAAAGCGTCAGTCACGCAATTCTAATGGACAAGACCAGAGTTGGCAATGCTTTCTTCCATGATTTTTTTTTTCCAATAAATTTCCACATTACAATATCTCAATACTCCTTCTTGCTTGATGTCACTTCAACATAATACAGGATATAATACATAATTCCTGTATTAAATACATTAATTAATTGATCAGCAACTCTGGAAAAATTTCCCCTCAAATCCTAACGGCTGAAAAGAATTCAAATTTTTCCAACAGTATTTTCGTAGTTTCTTATCCTGTTTGTTGACATTTTTTCTATCCACAATATTTAACAGTTTTAATGACTTAATACGAACATTTAAAAGTTTAAAACCATACATTTATAATAATTACAAACTAGTTCATCAGTTGACATCAAAATATCCATCAATATATGAGTAAAACAGTGAAAAAGTAAGAATATGGAAAATTCAGATATTCGAGTAGCATTGTCAAGTGAAGTACAGAAGGCTATTGAGCAAGTTCTAGAGAGTGATGATCCACTTATTAAGCCTGATTTCAATCCAGCAGACTACATTAATAGTCTATTTCCTACAGAACAATCGCTAAATTCGAATTGTTCAATTGATGACGTCATTTTGAAAATGGAAGTTGAGATTCAAGTTATTGACGATAATATAAGGGATGTAGTAAGAGGTGTATCGACATCTAGTAATGAAGGCAAGCAGGCACTCGATGAAGCCAAAAAGACAATTCAACAGCTGTTCTCACAAATTGGAGACATAAAAACGAGAGCTGAAATCACTGAAGAAGTCGTACAGTCGATAACAAGCAACATTAAACAGCTGGATTGTGCAAAGAAGAACCTGACAGCAGCTATAACTTCATTAAATCATCTCCACATGCTTGTTGGTGGTGTTGAGAAGCTTAAAGTGCTGACAGAGAAAAGACTTTATGGTGAAATTAGTAATCCATTGCAGGCAATAACAGAAGTAAATCAGCACTTTACTCAATACAATGAGATTCCACAAATTAAGGAACTGTCAAATAATGTCGCAGAAATTCATAAAATATTAGCTACTCAAATTACTGAAGAATTTAAAAATACATTCAGTCTCACGCCAAATAATAGCAACAAAATGTCACTGTCTAAGTTGAAAGATGCCTGCCTAGTCATATCTGTTCTTGACAGTAAAGTGAGGAAGGAACTGATAAAATGGTTTATAAGTAAGTTTTATCTAAATAACGGTCAAAAAATATTTGAAAAATAACGGCCCAAAAAAATTTAAAATAGTGGTCAAAATTTAATCCTTGGATTAAAAATTTAATCTTTGGATTAAAAAATAAATCTTCTGGATTAAAAATAAATCCCAAGATTAAACCATATATTATCTTTTCACAGACATCCAGTTACAAGAATACATCCAGCTATTCAGTGAAGATCAGGACATCTCATGGCTTGATAAAATAGACAAAAGATATGCATGGATTAAGCGTCGACTACTGGATTTTGAGAATCAATATGGAACTGTATTTCCTGAAAATTGGGAAGTTTCTGAGAGAATAGCTGTGGAGTTTTGTAGCATCACGAAAACTGAATTGAGTAAAATTATGTTACGTAGACGTACTGAAATTGATGTTAAGCTATTGCTGTTTGCAATAAATAAGACATCACAATTTGAGGATTTACTTGGCAAGAGATTTACAGGATGTACGCTAGGTGAAAGCGTAAAGCAAACGAGTCAAGTCGACAGAAGAGTTTTTTTGGAAGCATCTGATAAGGAACAGTCATCAGATGAAAAGTCACAAGCTGGCGAGGAATACAGCTCAACATCGCCATTTAGAAATCTCATTAGTGATTGCTTCAAACCTTATTTGGACATTTATACTGAAAGTATCGACAGAAATTTGAGTGAATTAATTGACAAGTTCCTTCAAGTCTCAAAACAACAGTCTATTCATGCCTCACTCGAAAGCTGTGCAGAACTTTTTATTTTCTACAAGAAGAGTTTAGTTCAATGTACACAATTAAGCAACGGAAAGACACTTTTTGATCTCGTTTTGGTCTTTAAAAAATATTTACGTGAATATGCAATAAAAGTTCTCGAAAGTCAAATCCCAAAAGTAGCAGTTCCATCAAGCACATCATCATCAATATCATCCGGCATGTCACTTTTAAAGCAAAAAGATTTCCAAAATCTTCAATCAGCTGCTAATCAAGTCATTCACAGTTTCTTAAAGGAAGGCGAAATTCCACGATACACAAAAGAGGAACGAATTCTTGTCTGTAAAATTTTAACAACAGCTGAATATTGTCTTGAAACTGTACAGCAACTTGAAGAGAAATTAAAGGAAAAGATTGACATCTCATATGCTGAGAATGTAGACTTGTCAGAAGAAAAGGATGTCTTTCATCGTGTCATATCTCATTGTATTCAGCTTCTCGTTCAAGACATTGAAAATCTTTGTGAATCATCGCTAACAGTCATGACAAAGATGCAATGGCAAACTATAAGTAATGTTGGCGATCAAAGTCCGTACGTTAATTCCATTATAACACATTTCAAACAGACCATTCCAGTCATTCGTGATAATTTGGCAACATCCAGAAAATATTACACTCAGTTTTGTCATAAATTCATCAGTTCCTTTATCCCAAAATTCATTAATAATTTATACAAGTGTCGACCGACGAATAGTGAAGGTGTTGGCAATATTATGGGATGTGAGCAGTTACTGCTCGATACACACAGTCTAAAGACAGTTCTTTTAGAACTTCCAACAATTGAATCTCAAGTTAATCGAAAAGCACCGGCAAGCTACTCAAAGACTGTCATTAAAGGCATGACAAAAGCTGAAATGATTATTAAGATTGTTATGGCCAACATTAATCCACATGCACTGTTCATAGAACAATATTTGAAGCTTCTGCCTGAAAATACACTTGCCGAGTTCCACAAAATTTGTGAAATGAAAGGAATTAAGCGAGCTGATCAGGCACAATTGATTGACGTCTATAAGAGAATGATTCCTGAAAACTCCAATAATGGAAGTGCTGATGTTGACTTGAATGAACCGGACTTGAATGACAAGGGAAGAATTAAGAAATTAGAAAATATGATTAAAAAACGTTTACCTAACTAAATTGGATGTAGCACATGATTTTAATGACTTAATAAAATTTAATTGACTATTTAATAAATTAATCTAAAACCATACAAATGTTAGTTTTTCAGAACCATACAATTCCATAGCTTATCAAAATAAAACATTTGTATGGTTTTGTTAACTTTCATTAAACTTTTATACGGTTTTAGAGCACACCACTGCACGATCTGGATAGAGACATCATCACGTGCTCTCCAAAACAACTTGAGAGAAACAGAAACTTTAATGTGAACATCACTCAAACATTCAATAATGACGAATTAGTTCTGAAACCAGCTATTTATCTTAATGGAAACGCCAAAGCTCTGTAGCAGTAACTCTTCTGAACGATAAGTTCAGATATAATCTATGTAGTTTAAACGTTTTATAATTTTCCAATTTGCCTGTATTTTACATCATTTCTCATAAAGTTGATAGTAATTAATACAAATGTAGCTGGATATTAGAATCAAATCTTCAGAATGTAAATAAATTGAATTTATGTAAATTGGAAAGAGCAGCTTTCGCTTCAATTTTTCAAGTAGATCACAACTAAATTAGGTACCTTTTAATAACATTCCTTAATGCATACTCTTACTGCATCTAGATATGACTTGAAATGCAATCCACAACATCCTTCTTTGATAGCTGACTGCTGTGCTGGATATTTTTAGCCCAGGCAGATCACTTCTTGGTAAATACATTTTACTTCTGAAACCGTTGACCTAAATTGATCTGTACCTTGTAGATTAATACCAAACCTATCATGTAACTTCTAAATAATCTTAATTAACTTTATTCATCGTCCTCTTCATCATCATTTAAATGCGACAATCGAAGCTGTTTTGCGGATCCTGAATTTTTGTCTCTAGGCACTTCCTTCTTATGCTTTTGTCTTTTTTCGCCTATGACATATTCCTTCATGACAAATTTATTTCCTTGGATCTTTTCCTTCTTTTCTGTATCTTCTTCTCTGGGCTTCAATTTTGTTGAATTTTTAAATACAATTTTTGATGAGCCAGAATCATTATTTTCCTCTTCTTGTTGCTTCCTCTGTTCAATTTCCCTTAAAAATGAGAAAGCGGCTGATGCATTCATGCGGTCTGATGTATCAGAAACATCCGATAATGTGTAGTGCTCATATTTTTGTGGATTTTGCTGGAAGTTAATTTTATGATTTAAAATGTCTTAATTTATTAACTGTATTATTACCTCATAATCTGGCCGTTGTCTAACACTCAAACACTTGTTAATAGGCAGTGCAGGTCGCTTGAAAATGCTCTCCTTCTTCTTATATCTTTCAATACTTTCGTCTCTGTCCCTTTTTGAATTAAATTGCCTTTTTCTTGAATTTTCTTCATTTCTTTGTGCAAGACATGATCCTTCTAACTTCTTTTCTTCAGCATCGAGTATGTCAAACAGTGCCTTCTTCTTATTTTCGTACTCCATGACTGATAAACCTTAATTCTATTAAATTTTCAAGGAATTATTTCTTTGTTTTGGTTTATTGTTGTAGGGCGCTAATAACTTGAGTGAAAATCATGAAATTAATAAAGTCTTACCAAAAGCTGTTTAATTACAGTATTTTCTAATTATTAAACGTTTTTATTACAGAAATACTGATTTTTACACAATTTTATCTGAAATTTAAAGATGATTGCTATGTCGAGATTAAACGGCCGAAAAAAATTTGAATTTTTGACATTCGGTCAAATTTGTGAAAGGTAGCATGCATATTTTTTGAGCTAACAGTCTCACATTGGAAATAATAAATTTTAAAGCTCACAGAAAGTGAATTTAATTAAATAATGTCGAAAGGAGCGAAGAATAACCATTTAAAGTCCAATGTGAACGAATTTCTTAGTAATAAGAGGAACATAGAGGCACTAACGAATGTTATAGACAGCTTTAAGGTATGAAAAATCAAAAATTGCGATAAGACGAAATTTATTGAACAAAAAAAATTTTTTTTTCAGAATGCACTTGAGAGACAAATTCCTTTAACTACAGTTCTTTTATCATGTGAGACAATTTTTGTGGATCTTCTGCGATGCCGTGATATGACTATTCATATTAAATCACTTCAGGGAGTTGGTAAGTGAATTATTTGGACAATATAAAGTTACAGACAATTTTCAATTCAGACATTTTATTTTCGTACAGAAAACTCGCCCGAAAATAATTACAAGCAGTTCCTTCAAGAACGATACATTGAAACGTTTAATTTAATTGTCGAGTGTCTTGGCAGTGACAAACAGTCTGATGCACATCAGGCACTCAGTACATGCATGAAGTTTATAGCCATAGAAGGAACATTTCCTTTGGAAAGTCATGAGAATAATCAAAATCAATTTCCAATCGTACATTTGAACAAAGTAATTAGTAAATTACTTCTCTCGCAACGCATTATGAAAAATGTCATCGTTAAGCTATCAGAATATACTATGTTTGATGATTTTTGCTACTTTGTATGGAAATTGCTGCTTAAAAACTTGATTCCAACAACTAAGAATGACTTGAACAATGAATTTATTCAGAATTATTTGGAACTATTAAATGTTTTGATTCCGGCATCGCCCAATAATACCCAAAAGTATGCAGAACAAGACGATGACGACGAAAGGAGATTTTTATGTAGAGAAGTAAAGTTTGATCAGCAATTATTGAGGAAGAATGTCAATAAAATCTGGAATTTCATTGTTCAATGGCCACACAATGACGTAACACAACGTCAATTGCTAGTTTTGCTGTTGGAAAAAGTTCTAGTCTATCTGGAAAAACCAGCCCTTCTTACTGACTATTTAATGGACACACTTGATGTCGGCGGACAAGTCTCGCTGCTCGCATTACAAGGAATTTTCATATTAATCCACAAGTACAATATGTCGTATCCAAATATTTATGAGAAACTTTATGCCATGTTTGAGCCAGAAATATTTCATATGAAATTTAAGCCACGACTCTTTCATCTTGCTGACATTTTTCTGTCATCAACTTACTTACCCGAAACACTTGTTGCTGCATTTGCAAAACGCTTAGCACGGCTCTCGCTAGTTGCTCCACCACAAGATATCATTATTATCTTATTCTTCATTGGGAATTTAATTATTCGACATCCTGGATTAAAACGTCTAATTTGTGATGCAAATGGAGGACATGAAATCTCAAATGATCCATTTTTGATGGACGAAAGTGATCCGAACAAGTCACATGCCTTGCAAAGCTCACTTTGGGAAATTCAGTTACTTAAAAGTCATATGTTACCATATATTTCACAAACAGCTAAAAATATCACATCACAGCCGCTACCAAATCGTGAATGGGATCTCGGAGAGTACTTGGAAGTTAAGGAAAACGATGTGAGTAGATTTTGAAATTCTAACGTATTTTGAAAATTTGAATTTTTGAAAAGAGATAAATTTTGAATTTTAAAAAACCGTTAAATTGAACATTTTTCTATTCCAGCTTTTCGATCAAGAAATATCAAAGAAGGCAAAGGAATATGCGCTGACATTTGAACGACCATTGACGGAAACAAAGAATCAACATACAGCTATGTCAAAATATTGGAAATTTTAAACAAAAACAATTTCTTGCTACCCTATTTCCAGTTTTCCCATACACATATTTTTCTGTTCTTTAATAAGTGATATGAAATAATAGATAATACTGTTAAGAATGTTTTATGTGGCTTCTATATAATTTAAACATTATGGCTAAGTCATAATTCTATCATTAGATTTTCCAATAAAAGTTTAATTTTAGAAAATAATCATTTGCAATTTTTTTATTAATTAAAATGTTTCTTTATGTTTTCAACAATTTGTTTGAGTGCTGTTACTGCCGTACTATCTTCATATTCAGTCACAAAATTCTTTCCCTCATCACAGCAGCGTGTAAGACGTGGATCAAGTGGAACACTTCCTAGAAATTCAACATCCATTTCCTTGCACATTATTTGCGTCGAGTTTTGAACGTCAGAATTACTTGGAAAGATTTTCGATTCCGTTGAGCATTTTGGACATACAAAAGACGACATATTCTCAATAACTCCAATAATTGGAATGTTCATCTTCTTACAGAATGAAATTTGTTTTCGTACGTCTAAAAGAGATACTTCTTGTGGAGTAGATATCAAAACAGCACCCCAATTTCCACCGGAACTAGACAAGTATGTCGATACACTCAAATGCTCATCACTTGTTCCCGGTGGACTATCTATAATTAAATAATCTAAAGTTCCCCAATCCACTTCACTTAGAAATTGTCTAATCATTCCATTTTTCTTTGGTCCACGCCAAATTATGGCATCGTCTGGCGTATCCAATAAAAATCCAATTGACATAAGTGACAAATTATCTTCAACAAAAACAGGCGACCAGCCAGATCCAGATTGATGAACTTGCTCGCCAATCACTCCAAACATTCTAGGCTGTGATGGACCACAGATGTCGATATCAAGCACTCCAAAATTCTCATTATTGTTCATGTGTGCGAATGTACGAGAGATAAGATTAGTTAAACTGGATTTTCCAACACCTCCTTTTCCTGACAATATCATCAGCTTATTCTTAACGTCAACAAGTCTATTCTTTACTAACTCAATTCCTGGATCAACACCTTTCGTCTCTCCTGTTTAATTAATTAAATTTCATGATTTGCTGTATGTTTTTCAAGGAGATTTTTAAATTAGCTCACCTGACGAACAGATTTGTTGATTTGGACATCCTGCACATGCAGACGCTTTACCAGCATCCTCGCTTTGAGTTCCAGGACAATGCTCTGGTGCATTCTCAGGATTTTCTGACATTTTAAATTAATTAATTTACAGATGATTATTTTAAAACAAAAGTCGTGTTCTATACATGGAAATTCAAATTTTTGACGACCGTTGCGATTTTTTTGAAAATTTAAATTTCAAATGACGGTTAAAAACTGTTCAATATTTTATGTAGATTAATTATCCCCATTTTATCCTTAATAGTTTTAGCTGATAACTTTATTGTTGTGTAAAATGATTAAACATGTATAAAAAAATATGACAAAAAGCTTATTAAACATTATTAAATCGATTATTGTTTAATTTGAGTAATCTTTGAGTTTCCGATTATTAAGGCAACATTAATGAGATTTTTAATTAAATATCCTTAAATATGATTATTATTATGAGGTTTAGATATTCATATTGAGATTCGTAATATTAAATTAACTCCCAGTGAAGTTTTGTGCATTAATTTTTAAGAGATTTAAGCCGTATATTATTTTTGATGTCAATACTTATTAATTAATGTATTTTAAGCATGGACTCCACTCATTGGGCCAAAATTGAACTGTCCACCAGCTGTTTCCTTCATTTCAGTCATAATCTTCATTAAACTTTCGGACATGTAATAAGGCTTTGTAACTCCATCATTTTCCTCACAATCCTCACAGAAGCAAATGAAAATTGTATCGACAGTCATTTCGAAGACACTTACGAAGCAGTGGGCAATGAGGAAGGCAAAGATGATTGCAATTAACATTGGAATGAAAAGCACTTTAACTTCTGGCTTATTCTGTAAATGGATAAAGGTCACATTAATATCGAAAAGCTTATAAAAATTAAATTCATCATTACCATCAATTCATATCCAATGAATCCTGCAATACCGACAATGAAGAGTCGACCAATAACAAGGACGATATCTCCAAAATTATTTAATGCAATAACATCCATGAGATTTCTAAACAGCAATCCGAATGCCTTCTTTCCAGACTCGAAGAATGGTGTTCCATCTTTGGCAACGATAATGTAAGCATTTCTCATGAGATATTGCAACAGTTGTTCAAGTTGTTCGATTAACCATTCACAGCAACATGCAAGGACTTGACCGACAACGTTATTAGATTCTCTGGCTTGTTGCTGAAAATTTTAAATTGAGAAAACCAATTGTTAGATTATAACGGTCATCAATATTTTGAATTTTAACGGATTTTTGAAGTTTGAATTTTTAATCTTAGGATTTAATTTTTAATCCAGGGATTTATCTTTTAATCCAACGTTCAATCCATCAAGCCTACTCACCTTTATAGCACCCATGATCATTTTAATAATCTTAACAATTGTAATGATCAACGATCCCAAACAGACACTTCCCAAATGGAAGAATACTAAATGATGGAATGACTTCATGATTGGAGAATCGAGCTTAGTTTTATCTCTGGCAAAGTACCACTTGCTGATAGTTCCAGCAATGACAAAGTGCTGACATCCAAAAATGAATTGTGTGAACCAAATAAATGCAATGATGTTCAAATATCGAGCAGCATAGACGCCAAATGTATGCTGGTATGTTGCTTGGAACTTGCCGTCGAGTGCCTTGCCTGATTCGAGTTTTCCGGATGTTTCAATAATGATTGCAAAGTAAACGAATGGTGCAAATGCAAGCATGAGAGCTAAGAATGTCAAAACTGGTTCAAAAAGAATTGTTGGAACGTCAATTAAAGCTTTGGATGCTTCCTTAAAAAGTTGAGCAACAAGACGAATTCTTTTTCTGAACCAAATGAGCAAAATGATTGCGATTACTGCCATAATTGAGAACACAATTGCTGGAACTAAAAATCCACCCTTAGTTTCTGGTTTTCCAACAAAGAATCCAACCCAACATCCAATGGCTGCAGCAGCAATCAGGACAATAAATCCAATATAAATGATCCAAATGATGTACTTGATGGCATAACGGAAGAGGATCAAAAGAATGTATGAAAAGATAAATGCAACAACGCAGACAAGAGCAATTGATGGCCAAGTTAGGATCAAGTCTTGTGAAATCTCTTGGAAAATTGTCGACAGTTCATTTGTGTTGATTCCGTCAGAGCTATTTGATTCCGTCTTCCAGCAACGATTGAAGACCAGGACATAGCCTTCTTTGCACTTGTCGACGCAAGTGAAATGCAAAATTGTGTCGTTTCCTTTTTGTGTCATGTAAACCTGCAAATTCGGTTGATTCCGCTTGTCGTGGATCTAAAAAATGGCAAATTAATTAATATTAATTGACCTGATTAGAAAATATTGAGTAAAACTTACACCGCAGTTATCGAAAGGATTTCCATCATTGATCTTTCCGCAAATATTGCCACAATCATCATATCCCTTAATCAGACGATCCAAATTTGCATTTCCAATGCTATAGAACACGAATACAAACTGCAAAATAGATACAGTTATGTAATTAATACTCTTTCATTGTCACAACAAACAGCTGATAACAATAAACAGTTACTCACCATTACAACAACGAATCCAATGCAAAAATATAGCGATGATAAGTTTGTGCATTTTCGTCCACTTTCTTCGCTGCGTACAGCCCACTAAAAATAGATTGAGCGTTTACTTTTGGTTTTTATAAATAATTGCTATTAAATAAAACATTGTAAGGAAGAAGTAAGCACAATTGACCTAAAATGCCATTCGTATGTTAGGTCTGGTTAATAATTAATTATAGATCAATCAAATGTATGATACCATTATATAAATAGATACCATTTCAATAAAGTTAATTAAATTATAGTAATTAGCAACAGTAGAAATGAGAAAATTATCAAGCTGTCATCTACTCATAACATCCAATCAACAAATTAAATTTAAATAAATTAACTAATCAAGTATCCATTGAAAAATTCAGTTAAACTGTAAATTCAAAAATTAAATTAGCGTGATTTATACAAAGAAGGTTTGACGCATCATTTAATTTAATTTAATTTTAAATTCGGCCAGTCACTTCTAGTTGATAAGATTATTGAGAAACATAATACTCAAATAATGAAATCATTTCTATTTTAATCTGAGAAAAATAAATTTGTTTATTCAAAAAAGTGTAAATCATTAATTAATGCTTAAAAATATTTTTAAAAATACTCAGGAAATCTTGGATGTAGGTTAAGAAATGTCAAAAATATTATTTTTGGTGATTCCCGGTTTTAGATGACAATTTAAACATTTGAAAAGAGTTTGTTGCTTCTTTGTTTTTATTCTGTTCTGTGTTTATTTACGCTAGAAGATTTTTTATGACCGGCATGTGTGTTATGTAGTGTTAGTTCTGTAAGACTGGAATCATCTACATTCATGCATTTTACAGAAGATTTATTGATTTATTCATAAATCCAGTCACTATTTACTTTTTTCTATAAATGATCAGAAATTGATATCAAAATGTTCTTTTAATTACAGTTACTGACTATCTATACTCTTTATATGTCTATACATTGCATAATTCAATAAGAATAATAAGAAAACAACCACTTACCATTGTTATGATTTGGTTATGTTACGACTTTTGAGGCGCAAAAGATTTTTTCTTCGATTTCTACTTTAATTCACAAAACAGCTGATGAACCTTTTATCACAAATAATTACCGCTTATTTATTGTTCCGATACGAGTACTTTACTTACTTAAACTTAATATGCAACTGCGAGAAAACTCAAATACAAAAATTTGTGTTCTGAGTTGCAGACACTAAAAATATTTTCACTAATACATTCAAATTTAAATCCCGAGTTACAGCATGTAAGTGCAACAGTAAATAAGAAGCGTTCTACAAAGAACTAGAATTGTTGAGAATACACAGCTCGGGATAATTAGTTAGTATAGTAAATATTTAACACAAGATTGATGTATAGAAACATCTTGAATATTTTCCTAAGCTATACACAGGCATTCGGCACTTTTCTATTCATTTTTTCTGATCTTCTTTGTTGCATGATTCACAATAATATTTATTTTCATATCAACACTGTGAATAAGGCACAAAAAAGTATTGTACGTAATGCTTTTTATAATTAGCGCTAAAAATCCATTAAAATTTTTGTTTTTCCTCTTCCAACTTCATTTTTACGTGATTTATTTAACTAATTTATGCGATGATAATAAAAATATGCTGCTGATGTCATCTTAATCATGTTTTTTCACTCTTTTATTATGTTTTTAATCCGCGTTGAAGGAAATGGGAGAAATTAGGAAGACGAATTAGGTTGGGAAAGTCCATGGAGAGTATGTAGGAATAAAAAAATTAATAAAATGGATTAAACAGACAAAGAACATGCTGTTTTAAGTGAACTAACTGAGCGTGCTCACAAGTAAGCTCTAATCTAGGTTAGTTTTTGTGAGAATGATCTATATCTGTAGGAAATATTGTAATTTGAAAGATGGTCTTGCAAAGAATAGGTTCTTGTAGTTACCACCACTCCTAATGATCACTAGTAGGTATTAGGTACTTACTATAATTCTAATAACTTCTGTATGATTTTACACTTGTTTTTACATAATGAGTACTCAAATTTTCAATATTTAAGTAGTCCAAAATCAATCGCTAGGGTGGGAGTTAGTATATTTTGTTGAGGGTGACCCTGACTGGCTATGTCCCTGTTGATTTTTTTTTTGTGCTACTCGGGTTTCATATTACAGTATATTACTTACATATGAGTGATATGACTAATCAATTTACGTACATTAATGATTCATGAACTACACTAGGCTAGTGAGTTACAATGTTAACATATCCATTACAATGTCAACTTTCGTGTTTGGAATTTCATGTAGTTTTTAAAATTGATGGAAATAAAAAATGTATTTTGATGTACATCGAACTTTATTTGTGCTAAATTTTAACAGAGTGTCACAATTGACCCCTAACATTTAGGGTGATAAGAATATAATTTTTTAATGAGTGCCATTTGTGTTATCTCCAGTTATCCCGTAGACTTTCCCAAAATACATTAAAGCCTGTTAATAAACATTTATGACTTATTCGTGAATCTTAAACAAGGTGTTATTTTATGAAGTGATACTGGTAACATTACTTTGCAATACCACCCATCCCCCCTCAAAAAAAGAAGATTCTGTAACTGTATCTGTAAAGAGTTTTATGTTTGCTGTTGATTAATGCTCATAAAAATATTAAAAGTATATGCCTGTGAAACAAAAGACTTATTGTATTCCCATTCACGGGTGACTGAAGGTGGAAACCTCGAATCTCATCCTCATGTTCCTTACATGCCAAAATAATGAACATAAGAAAAATTCATATGAGATTTCAGACATAAATTAGGCTCAATTAGCTTCACGGAAACTTCATATTTTTTCGTGATTTATGGCTGAGAGATGAAGTGAAATTGGACAAAGTAAAGGAATTATCTTAACCAGCATAATAAATTTATGTATACATATACGTGTTACTTACATATTCATTTGATACAAGGCGGCAAAAAATCTTCCATATTTTTTTAATGCGAATTAAAGTAAAAATTTCTTAATCGCATATGAAGGGGTTGCGTTAAAATTATTCATTTATTCCAACATCTTCCACCTAGCCCTCACCGCTGCTATATCTTTATATTTTAATCCCACGAAAAGAAAAAGAAAATTGTGAAAAGTGTTTTTTCTTGTTACCGTGAAAAATATGAAAATTCTTGTGCTTAAAAAAATAAGAAAAATAACAGTTAAAAATGATGATATGTGTAAGGCGCGGTAAAATGTACAAAGGCATAAATGAAATGAAAATCGGTAGTACCTGATGCAAGTCATGTATGATTATTATTAATTTAAATTTTGGTAACGTAAAAATTGTGAAAAATTAAGCATATATGATACGATTGAATGAGACTAAGACTTTACTTAACCCTTCTTTTTTTAAATCCGCTGTTTTTTCTTCTTTAAAATTCTTTGCCTTCTTAATATTCATATTTAAACGTTTTTAAGGAAGAATGGATGTTGGAAGGTGCAGATTGTCTTGTGGGATTTAAAATTGAATTTAAGAATAGGTTTTTTTTGCTTTAAACCACTTTAAACTAGCTTTAGTTTAAGATTCAATTAGTAAAATTAACAAATGAAAATGATCAAATCTCAATGTTAAATTCCTGAAAGCTAACATCTAAATTGTTGAGATGAATTAATCAGTGCTCACAATATCATTTTAAATAAGTTAATGTTTATTTATCTCAGAGACGATGTTATCTATTACGAGTTAAAATGAATACTAAATAATACACAGAAAGGGGATTACAACTATGACAAGGGGAAATCAACTTATTGTAGTTTCTAAGTCAATTCAAATAGAAAATGATCGTTGATATATTCTCAACAAAAATTTCCAAGCAAAATTCAATTTTTAACTCAATTTCCTTTCATAATCACTTAACACTGACTCCATTACTTGATCATCCTTTTTCCTCAAAAATTCAGGAATTTTATGCTTTGAAAAATCACATGTAAAAAAATTCATCTAATTCCATTTTTTATGCTGACAGCAACTTTTTTCTAACGGTGGAAATTTTTTTCTACTTCATCGTGAATTTTTGTACCATTCAGAGAAATTTTTTTTCCTTCAAAGAATTCATTAGCATTCATTCGAAATAAATATGCACAGAGGAATTTCTTTGTATCATAATAATTTTTTATATACGATATTTTTTTGCTGTTTGTATCTTTTTTAAAAGCGTGGTTCACATACATGATTTTCTGTTTGCCTTTTTTTCGAATGTAGAAACAAAAAGTTCCTTAAAATGCCTCATGATAATAACACGCAATCGGAAAAATATCCAAAAAATTGTGATGGAGTTGAGTGAAAAACTTGTTTGTAAGGTATTGGAGGTGAGGGGCTAGAGCGAATTTCGGATACTTACAGTAATCGGTACTTCTTAAATATTTTTGAACTGCAGCAGAGTAGAATTTTGAAGGTTAGGCAGCACACTCGGAACTCAGCTAGTTTAACAAGTTTGAGAATCCTAGAACAGAGTTAGTCATTATTTTTGTACGGTTGCACACACCAAATTTTACAAAATTGGTCAGAATTAAGGATTTTTGTAAGTTTTTAACATCTAATTGATAAAAAAAAATTGTGACACATCAAATTTTGATTACAGCACACCTGGTACAAATTACTACCCTAAAACAAATTCTAATGTACATTTTGGAGGACAACCTAAGGTGTAGACTTAAAAATTCTGGATATTGAACTTAATTTTGTTCATATTTCATTATTCTAAAAATGTTTTGGTCAATATTTGCATTATTTTTGAATTTAGAACCCTCAAAACTATGTGAAACCTAGGCTAATATGTTGCTTGACCTTACATCATGGTCCACATAACAAATATTCTCTGTAGTCAGTCGAAGAAATTTTTATAAATCCAAGCCAAAGTGAGCAAAAAAACATGCAACAACAGGCTAAAACTTTTTCAACAAAAAAAAATCACATTAAAAAGTGTGATGCGTTATCAACAGTGACAGCAAGCTATCAATGATGATGCCATGGGTAAATGGTTGAGAAAAAAGGGTTGAAAATGAGAAGAAATATGAAAATATTATGAATAATTTTATGATAATGCGTTTAATATGTTGATTTTAGCTTCCCTCATCCATTCGCCTCTTCTCCGGAACGTGTTTTGAGCTTTGAATTCATTTCAGAGGCATAAAAATAATGCCATAATGCTCAGCTACTATTTTTTTTAAAAAAAACATCCGAAATCATAATAATTTTTGCTGCGTACTGGAAATTTTCAAAAAAGTCATTTAATTTTGCTTCCCATTGGTTGATTCCTGTGTGTATATCTCGACTCGAAGATTTCAAATCGCTCGAGTATAATTCTTGAGTTTTAATAACTTTAATTAACATTCTAAGTGTCGCTTCTTGTGAGGAGAAGTGCGCGCAAAAAAAATCGGAAATTACCTCTTATTTCATCCGACAATGATTCTCATCAAAGATTTCACAACAGTTTGATACGACAACGCAGGTTGAAGATGAAAAATTTGCATAAAATAACTTTTTTTAATCCTTGTGAGCAATAAAAATGTATTAGCAAGAAAAAGCAAGCCAATTTATATTATAATCACAAGATTATTTACAGTCTCACAGCGAACAGTGAGTTGGTAGTCCAATCTAGAGAATTTTCGATTTGCCAGCATCAACTACTTATCCTTTTAGATATTATATACACACTAATTACATTTTCATTGCCTTTCTACTATCTCACCAGCCACCAACCCAAAGACCATGGCATAGTGAAAGTTTTCAAATATTTTTCGCGCTTTGAATAATAATTTTATCGTTCATCTTTTGCTGATTATGTTGATTACTTTAGTTTAGATATATTTTTTATGTTAGTTAGTTATTTTTTTGAGTCGCTGTCTCTTTTTTTGGAATGAAATTTTTCATCTATGATTATGATGATGATGGCCTTTTGAGATGACGCTCATTATTATTTTGTGCGTCTTTTAATGGCAATAATTTTTAATCTGCAGTAATTTATTATTTTTTTGTTGAAAAATTGGAATTTTTGGAGGTAAGGTACTGAAAGGAAACAGCCATAAAAACTGTTTTTAAAACTATAAATTATTTTGAATTTAAATTTTTGAATTTTTTTAAATTTACTTTTTTAAATTTTTTAAATTTAAATTAGATTTTTTATAGATTTTTTACATTTAAATTTTTTTAAATTTAATTTTTTTTAATTTAAATTTTTTTAAATTTAAAATTTTGTTATTAAACTTCAAAAGGGTACTTCAGGGTTAATTATTAAAATTATATTACTAAAAAATTCATATATAACAAAAAAAATCATCTAAGAGAATTCGGTGACAATTTAAAAAATATATTTTTTATTTTTAAAATAAAAAAAAGTATTTAAGAGTCCAGTTTAAACTTTTTTTTAAAAAATATATATTTTTTAAATATTCTTTTATTGTGTCTAATAATTAGGTTTTCTACCAGTTCGAAAGTTGGAAAATTTTACATAATAATTATAATTAAGCTACAAAAAATGCTTCAATTAATAAAATTGCTCTTCAAAATTCCCCAACATCGAAAAAAAATGTATGCAGCACAAAACAGTGGAAAATAATTATGTAATGCAATTAAATTCTTGAAATTTTACAACATTCGTTTGACGTTGACAGCAAATAATTAAAAATAATTCCAGTTACATTTCACAGGATGTGAAAAGAGTGCGAGAAGTATTGAAATTATGCAATCGAATGAAGTAAAAATTGTTTTAAAAAATTCTGTTCGCTAAAAATGAAACAATAAGGGCATGAAAGGAAGTGAAAAGCAATGTTGAGTAATATTTTTAATTGTTGAACTTATTTTTGAATAGATGAAAATTACATCAAAGTTGCCACGTTTTGAGTCAAATATTTATAACTTTTTGACATTTAAAAATTCAGGATTGTATCATAAAGTAAGGTTTAAAAATTTATATAACAGAAATTAATTTAGAATTTCATAATTTTGAAGAAAATAAGATTTTTGAGTGATTAAATAATGCGCTTCATTGACAAAGCTTTTAAACTCTCTCAATGACTTCCTTGAACTGTGAAATCTCCAACATCAGCAACAGCACTTGACATGTTTGAAAAAAGAATTTAATTTGTGCGTGATTATAGAATATAAAACATAATCATCAGAAATAATAATAAATAAGAGCAAAATAATGGGAGAAAAAACTCAGGAAACAAAAATGAGACTATTTTGTGTCATTATTGTGAGGAGTAATTCATGGTAAACAATGTCGACGATTGCTTGCGATTGAAATCACGAGAACATAATGACAATATGTTCAAAGGGCAATAAATCTCTCAGGGCATTCATTTTTTTCATCATCATCTCAGCCACAACAATAATGGAACAAAACTGACTGTATTAGATTGAATTTTCCTTCCTTTATTTCCATCCTCCATTCACTTTGGATGTAACCTTCAAGTGGATTTATAAATCATATGACAATAGCATAAACTCATAAATCTGTTGGATTCTACACAAGAGTTTCCATCTATGTGTTTTGTCGTGGCTTTTCTTTCACGAAGAAATAAAATATTTTATATGAAAAAAGAAGAAGAAAAAGAGATAAGTCTTTTGATTCAATGTCCTTTTGTCCACAACTCATATCATATGATGAACTTAAATGACAGTTAATTAAAGTTGTGTCTTTTCTGGACAATTTTGTTTAGGTTATGGACTGAGATTCTCGTGTTTAGGAGGAAATTGAATTGAATGAGCCCAAATGATGATTGATGGTGGTTTGTGGAACATGTGATAATGGCAATTGATTGTGCTGTACTCTGAGTCAGGGGTGTAACCAAAAATTTTTGTTTTTTTGGGGGGTGGGGGGTGGTTGTTTCCAATTTTTGTCATGATCTTTTTTGGATATATTTTCCAATTATGACTATATTGGTTTTCAAAAAAGAGGGGGGTTTACCTCCTTGGATACGTCCCTACTCTGAGTACACCAACAGAGACAGAAGTATGAAAATTTGAATACTTACTTACTTACTTCGCTGGTCGTACAGATCAATTGTGATCCATGACCTCCCACAGTTGGCGCCTATAACTAGCTCTATCGCTGGCTACCGTCTGCCAATTTCCAAAAACCAAGTGCAATACTGTCTCTATCAACAGCTTCTCTCCATGATTTCTTTGGTCGCCCACCAATAAATTTGAATATAAGATTAAAAAAACCTAAAAGTTATTAACAATTTCTATATTTTTATTTCACATTTTAATGGACAAATATTAAAATTAATATCCAACATCGCCGTAAAACAATTTAATCCATTTTAAGTGCCGTGAAATGTGCGTTCAGACAATTGATACTTTATTAACCAATTTGTATATTTCTTTACTACTTAAACAGCAACAACAGCTCACTCATTATTCAAACTTTTTATCTTTGTACGATGATAAATTTGAAATAATCACAAAAATATTTTTATAGTGTTCGCATTTAAAAACCAGGTTTTTGTTCGGTAATATTTCATATCTTTTCATAGTTCCATCATCAGCATCGCGAATAAAAAGGAGAGAAATTGATGATTTTTAACGCACATTAAAAAAATTAATTTATCAAATGGATGTCTTTTTATGAGATGACAAATTTTAATACATTTTCTTATTTTAAATTTTCTCCCATTAACCTGTAAATGGATCATGCTTAATGTCTGTTCACTCGAAGACACGAAAAATTCCTTCTGTTTGCTGATGACTAAAATTCATCAAATTAATTGCTTTACATCATGTATTGTGTTTGTGTTGACTATGGAAAATCATTAAGGAATCATAATTAATATTTTTTTTTATTCGTTCTCTTTTTTCAGAAAGCAACGTGAAGTAAAAATTAATAATATTTTTCGATATGGGTGTGTATTTGGAGTGACATAAATGACATATCGGAAAATCATGTACGCAGTTTTTGGTAGCTTCGGACAAAGGTGTGGTTTTAGATACAATAGATAATGGTCTTCTGATTCAAAGTAATTAATCATCAAATACGTATAAATGTGTGATAAATGGGAAAATTTTGGATAAAGAAAGGAGCTATGCGATGTGTCTGGTAAGTCATTTATGAAAATTTATATAATTGATGTTGGTTTTTTTAACGGAATCTTAAAATGGGGTTAATTTGCTTACTTTAGTTTGTTTCATGGCTAAAATAGCAAATTTAAATAGAATATAAATTGAAAAAATTGAAATTCTTAGTAAAATTCAAATTTTTTAAAACTTATAAAAAGATAAATTTAAAAATTTCAAAATTTCAATTTTAATAAATTTAAAATTTCAATTTTAAAAAAATTAAAATTTCAATTTTAAAAAATTTAAGATTTTAATTTTAAAAAGTTTAAAAATTTCAATTTTAAAAAATTTAAGATTTTAATTTTTAAAAAATTTAAGATTTTAATTTTTAAAAAATTTAAAATTTCAATTTTAAAAAGTTTCAAAATTTCAATTTAAAAAAAAATTAAAGAAAATTGAAAAACAAAATTTCTTCATTATTAAATCTAAGTCTTTAGTTCCATATTCCTCATCTGAGAGTCCTTTAGATTCTCATATCAACCCAATTCATGATGAAAACCATTCGCTAGTAACTCATAGCAATAAAAGAATCCTTAATTTCACAAGATTCTTTGATATTTTTCAAACAACAATAAAAAAACTTTTTTCCTCATTTTTCTTTAATTTTCTTCTCTCTCACGTTATAATTCATTTCCGGAGAAAATTGTAAGTTTCTTTTTTCCCATTCATTTATAATATTTTTATTGCAATTTCACATAAGGATTTTATTGCCAGAGAGATTGGGTCGTTGATAAGATGTTACCCTTGGTTGGATTCAACTCTGCACCATCCGACCATTTTCTTTTCTTATTTGCTTCTCCATCTAAGTTCTCTCGTTTTTCGTTTCTCACAAATAAAAAGCTATTAAAAATTTCTTTTCCTCTCAAACACATAATTTTCCAACTTGCAAAAAATGGTCCCTTGTGGTGGGTTTACCTGGTTTTTTTAGGGATTTTTGGCAATTTAATCAGAAACTACATTTAAATCTAGTTAAATTTGAAAAGTCTAGGATTGATTTTTTGAACAGTTTGAATTATATTTTCAAATTTTATCCTTTTGTGGATCAAACTTCAAAATTTAAATGTAAATCGATTGAATTTGGAAAATTTAATGATATTTTTTTTTAAAATTTTCCAAATTTTATAAAATTAAGTCTCAAATCTGTCAAAAATGGCTACATCTTTCCAAATGGACTTCTATTAATTCAAAAACTCATAAATCTACTAAGCAGATCTGCTAAAAAGACACTTTCCATCCAAAAGTCCCCCTAAGGGAATAACAAAAGGAAGAAAAAATTTGTGAAATAAAATATGAAAATTGGAATGAGAAGCGAAGAAGTACTTAAGGATGATAATATTATAAATATAAAAGCCTTCATTTGTCTTTCTGTCATTCCGCTCTAAGCCACGCCCACTTTTTTCAAAAAATTTTGTTATTGAGAATTTCAAAACACTTTATGTTCTTTTTCCTACCTGAGATTTTTTTTCTTCATTAACTGAGATTCTTATTTACTGTTTTGAGTTTGACTGTGCTGGATGTTCATATTTCCTATTATTACCTACTGGATGTTACTGTATCTTAATATTTTGGTATTTTAACTTTCCCGCCATTTTTGAAAATCCATGAAAAAAATACTTAACATAATTGACAAAAATTATACGTGAGTGATGCTTACTTAAAGTGATTTTTTGAAGTAACTGTTAAGGTTGAGAAAACAAGTTATATATCAAAAGATGGGGAATTTTTTTCTGGATAAGAAAAAATAACTTGCATTGCTGTCACTTTTAAGGGTAAAGAGAAAATCAAGAGAAACAAAGTGTCACTCACGTATAATTTCTTTGTGACGGGGCCCTATACTAAACCAATAAATCAATCAGCTTTATGTTGCTATATCAAAATCAAGAAATCGCAATAACATTAAAATATTCATTGCTCAAGGTGTACATCAAGGAAAGCTTCTTAAAAATGATAAAATTTTCACACAAAATGTTGTTTATAAAAAAATTTTAATATCTAAACTGCTTAAAGTTTGAAATTAAAATTGAAATTTATCGTTTATGAATAAAAATTTTACTGTTTTAAAAGAAAAAAAAAATGCCCGTCATGCTTGACGGGGTACTACACTAGTGAAAAAATATTTTTTAATCACAACAATTTTTACAATAATAATGACTTATCACTATAATTATGGCAGTTAATGTTAATATAATCTTGAAATATGGCAAACAGTTGGTCTTTTAAGGAAGCAAAAAATAAAGGAACAATTTTTTTGTGTTCTTCTTTTTTATGTCGCGAGCATAAAAAAAAGTTAGAAGATGAGAAAAAATAGCTGGGAGAAGCGAAAAGAAATTCATTCGAGTAGATAAATATGGATGATTGCTTGCTAATTAATCTCATGGTTGCTCAAAAGTGCACTTTTATTTATGGCCTGGGGGTTGATTTAAGAATTCTTCATTTTTATTACTTTTTATAGTGAATTATGGATGGTGTTTGAAGAGTTCTGGACTTGTGGAAGTAGATGGAAATAATGAATAAATTCGAGATTGAAATGGTAGAAATCTATGTTGAAATAAAACAGAGTGAAATCTAAGGTATTGAGCCTTATGTAAGGAAATCTGTTAAAGTGATGGCAGGTCTTATATTGCCAAGGTGTGAAACAACATGCCAGAAATCGACAACCGTCTCTTTATTAAGACTGAGGGTTCGAATCCTAAAAAAAACGGAAATTTTTCAAATATTTCTAACATTTTATATTTAAAATTAAACTTTATATTTCAAAATTATATCATCAGAAGTCATCAAAGCAACTTCCAACTATTTTCAACCTGCAGAATACCAAATTAACTTTGCCATTCTGTCATGGAAATAAAAATGAAAGAAAAAGAAAAAATTTCATTCGTAAGTCAATTTAATTTGAAGCAACTTTTTTTTATTTTTTATGTATTTTTCTGTCTTTGTGAAACTTCATTTAACTTTGTGACATTTCAATTTCACCTTTTTCTGTTCTTTTGTGCATGTTGCACTTTTGCATCAACATATACGTGCATACTCTTCATGTGTTATATTTTCTAGAATTCATATGTCAGAAATTCTGTAATTTATAAGCGTAAAAAATATTGCAACTGACATGAAAAAAATTTCGCGATATGACTTTTGTTAAAAACAGGAGAATAGAACTGGAAATTTACGTCAATTTGTAGCAATAGATTATGTAGAAAATTGCATATCATTCATTTTAATGCTACAATTTTCTTTGTGCAACTTTTCTTCATTTTTTCTTTTCGAGATGTGACAATGAAAAGCTAGAAATAATTTCATGAAGAAATTGCATTAAATTTATTTCTGTGTCATAAATTTTCGTCTCCTTTTGCACTCACGACTTTCAATTTATTTCTTTTTTCTTTTGCCATTTTCTTTTTCTTTCTATTTCATTATTAAAACGTTGTTGAATTGTGAAGAAGTAAAGTTTAAAAAAATTATAAATTTGATGATGAAGTTTCATCTACCTTCATTGAAATGGCAATATGTAATTTAAAATGTGAATTTATTCAGTTTGGGTGAGGTGGGTTGTGAATAACTGCTGATGGGGTTAACAGGTTGACTGAGGATGTTGAAATTAGACGGAGAATTTATTTAAGATGCAGTTTTTTTGGATTTAACCTTGATATTATCCTAGTAAGGAACTAGTATGAGCTGAAAGCATTTTGGTCAACCCCTACACCTGGGGTATATGCCTGTGGTATACAGCTATTTTACCTCTGGTCATGTAACAAGGTTCATAACCTAGGGGTAGGTGTAGGCTAGGGTAGGTGTATGGCTAGACCTAGAAACACAACCCAGAGGTTGAAATCTCAAATATTTAATTAAATTTTGTTAGGTCGTGCAATGATCTTCGCTATTATATTCACTACAATCAATAGCTACTTCAAACACCATCTTAACACAGCTCAACCAAACTAAAATACCCAAAAACCCATACATTGCCTCAAAATCCACCCTCGACAATACACTCACAATTGTAAAACGAACAAAAAAGAAAGGTATTTAAGTCACTAAACATATTTAAAAACTTTTACAAAATTTTATTGCCATAATTTTTGATCCTTGCTTGTTTCGATATTTTAATTGCTTTTGTTTCTCATTCCTTCTTTGAGTCCAATTGTTGCAAGTTCTTTTTGGCTTCTTTATTAATGTGTAAATAAAACATTAGTGAACATAAAATGCTTAATAGACTTGTGAAATGAATAAATATACATTCTGTTCCTTTTTTTCATGTTGCTCTTAAAAATAGTTGCGGCAGCAGCTTGAGAAATTATTTGCCATTAAAAAGATTAAAATTGAATAAAAAGGTATTTAAATAATTTACCAAACAAAGGAAGACATTCAGTATGAAAAGTATGTAGACATGCTCACATATAGAGTCACAGTCTATGAGCAGTTAGCATCGGGGACGTTTATGGAATTCATTACAATGAATTATTTCTAGTGATTTCAAAAGTTATTTAGAAATGTTTGCAATTATTTTGGTGGAGAAGAAACGTCTTTAGCTTGATATTTAGAAAATGTGTAAGATTCTAAGCAGTTGTCGCTCAAGAAAAGTTGAATTGGTGTTTACCACGTGGTTTAATTTTAAAAGTGGAAATTATGAAGAATTTCAAATTATTTAAATATTTTATTGATTCTATCCAATTCTTGCCATATCAAAGAGTAATTAGAATCAAAAATTCATTGTAAAATACGAATTTAAAGCTGATTAACTAAAGAAAAACTTTTTGAGGTGAGAAAATTTTTTTCGAAAAACAAAATGGCGGAATGTGTCTATGGTAAATGTGTCCTGGATAAACTTGAAGCTTAAAACATTTTTAATCCATAAACTACACAAACTAAAAGAAATTGCTTAAACTTTTATTTAATATCAACAAATGCGCTATAGCTTTAACTTCAAAATATTTTCCATTTCCTTACAATTTGAAAATTTCCTCACCAAACTAAGACTTGGAAAAATCTCTGAGCAATTAACTTCAAACTACATATTTAACATTTTTTTTAATGAGAAACGGAAATAAATTTCATGACTCAAAATCTTTATAACAATAATTAATTGTACTAATTAGCCAATCACATTTTAATAATCTCATAAGTTGTGTGGCTTTTAAAAATAAATTTCCAAAAAAAGTCATCCACTTAGTTTTCTTTTCCATCCAACCTTATGACTCAATTAATAATGTGAAAAATATGATAAAACTTTGTGAACTCTAATGTCTTTTCAAGTACCTTTTTGTGTTATCATATTTTATAATATTATGTCTTAAATTATAATTTAAAATCAGCAATCTGGTGTTTCTTTGGAAGTTTTGCGAGATGTTAACTCAAATGGTCACAAGTTTTTCTAATTTTTATCAGCTTGTGCCGTGGAAATCTTTTAATGATGAAGGAAGCGAAAAAATTCATAAATTTATTTTAAAAACAGCAGCAATTCCCTTAAAACTATCCAAACTATGAAATATTTATCCAAAATTTATTTTTTCCTCTCAATAAAATAAAGCGTAATAAATTATTGCCGAAAAAAGGAGAAAACAAAATCTACATAATGAATAAACCAGGATGGAGATGTTGAAATATAAAAAATTTGAGGTTAAATATTTAATGATTATTAAACACATTTCATAAATAAATCCCATTTGCAGAAAAAAAATGTGTGTATGTGTAAATATAGTTTGTTTAACCCTTTTCTGATATGACCGAGAAAAAAGAATAATTTTTTTTGAACTTTTTTGCTTAATAGAGGTCGAAAAATCGACATACACGAAAAAAAATTTTTTAATATCCTATACACACAATTTTCTTTCTTTTTTATTAGAAATGTGGAAAAGAGGAAAGTGAAAGACCATGGAAATATTTATTTAATTATTACAAATTTCCCTCCTATGTAAAAATCCTTCTCATTCCAAAAATGGAAATTTTTATTCATTCAAATTTTTGTGTATTTTGTATTATTATTTTTTCTGTTCGGTATCGCTGCCTTCTAAATATTGATGCAGTAAAAAGGAAAAGGAGGCTCCTAATGTTAAGTAAAATAAATTCTCTCCGAGTAAAGTTAATTTTCAACCTCATTTTTATCCACATGAATGGTGAACGAATACCCTTTTTTCGAACACATATCTTTCAGTAATTGTTAATATGGCAAATATTTTTTCTTAACCATTTTTTAGCATCATTTTTTTGAGATGGGGAATTTTTTTCGGGTGATTTTGTATTGGCTTTTGACTGTAAATTAGGTAAATTTTTATTTAAGTTATGTGATTTCTAGTAGGAACAATTTAAATATTAGAAATTTGTCATAAATGACGTCCAACATTTAATGAATGGGGGATGAGAGTAGCTGGATCTTTATGCCAGCGACGCAGCCAGACATTTTTCGAGGAGGGGATTTACAAATTTTTTAGTGGGGATTTTCAGGCTTTTTTCTCAAAAGCTCTAAAAAATTGAAGAATTTTTGGGTGAAAGGGGGATTTACAAATCTCCTAATCCCCCCTTGTGCTACGCGCCTGCCTCAAACCAGAGCTCGAAGTCGACTCAACTTTATACAGAATTTGAATCGACTTTTAACATTGTATCAAACAAAGGAGGTGAAAAATGATAGATTGGTTCTAAATGGATATGATGAACACTTTACTGTAAGGGGTCATTCACTTATGACGTCCAACATTTAGGAGGGAGTGAGATTTTGTGACACCTTTATACAAAAGGATTTTTTTTTCTATGCAAATTTTGTGACAAGGGGGGGTCTAAAGATCCCATTTTTTGATGGACGTCATAAGTGGGTCATTCACTAAGTAAAATTCTAAATTCTATATTGTTGCAAATAATTGACATATTTATTACAATGAGAATATAAAGATTAGATCTTATTTTAAAACCTGCGTGTCATTATATTATAAAATAATAAATAACAATTCATTCTAAAATTATCCATAATTCTGAATTAATGCCAAAAATAAGAAATGCTTAGTCACTGTCCACTCGAATGAAGAAAATTTCTAACTTATTCATTTCCACATTGAGAAATTCGTTCAAATTTACAAATATACTTAAATAAAGGCATATCATCATGGCTGGCATTTTTCAAAAAATTATCGAATCCTTTTTTCTCCTTCTTCGAATGTTAAATATGAAAAAGGAGATCTGTGGGCCTCAAACGTATGTACACAAATATGCTCCCATGAGATCATACCTTGTTTTTATTAGCCGAACAAAAATCTCTTCTTTTTTGGTATGAAATGCATGCATATATTTGAAAAAGGAAATTTTTGAGAAAAATCCTCATTATTTTCAACCCACAATCTCTCTCATATATTTATAAACCACCCCGTGTGTTATTTTTTCTGGCCAAAGAGACGAAAAAAAATTGAAACAAATGAAAGGCAATTTTATTATTATGAATAAAAAGAAATTTAATTTTCTGCGTCCGGTAGAAATTTTTTTTATATAATAAATAAATTTTACGTCTCGTTTTCACTCTCAATCCTTTCCTTCCTGCTGCCGTTTGCTGCTTAGTTTTTTTTCGGTAATAATTTTGAAATCATCATGAAATATTCAAATTTATATATTACAACATTTACTTATATCCTTTTGTATTTTTTGCTGCTTTTTTCGCATTTCTAAGGGTTGACGGGGTAATAAAAAATTATTTTATTTTATTTTTCTGTTTTGAGGCTTTGAGGTGAAAATTAATAATATATGGAACATGCATACGAATGAGATTTCGTTTTTGCTGATGATGATTATTCATTTATAGAAATTCCTTTTGGTTCTGTTTAAAATAAAGGATGAACTTTTTGGGGTATTTTGTTGGTGGGGTGTATGGAGCGCATCTTAGAGAATCTTATCTAACTTTAAGCCTTATTCAGATGAAAATTTAATTTTCAATAGATTTGGTAGAAAATTGACATACCCAGGAATTTGTAGTTTGGTCAAACCTAGAAATTAAAATTCAAACCCATCAAAATGTCAAATTTCATTTTCATAAACACCTCAAAATCTAGCTAACAATCCATAGACTCCCACACTCCATTTCTTTTCTCTCTTTTTGTGTATATAATCTAATTATAATTTTTTATACATCAAAAATATCCTCTGTAATGACCAAATATAAGGAACGGATGAAACAATGAATTTCTCGAAATATAATGTAGCAAAAATATCAATTAATTTTTTATAAATTGCAGACGTGGCGTGGCATTATTTTAATTTGTACAGAAAAAATTTTTCTACTTCGGTTGGCCATTATTAAAATGTTAAAATTATCGCGTGGATTTTTCTTTTGTGTTAAACCTTTGAGGGAATTTTGGGAGATTTTTCAAAAATTAAATATTAAAAATATTTTTATTTTTTGTTGAGAATTTCAAATATTTTCTAAAATTATTTTAACATTTTATTTAATTTTTATATATTCTAATTTAGTTTTAATTCTAACCTTGAAATTTTAACATTTGATTATTTAAAAACATTCTCTTATTCTTGAAACCTCAAAAAAAACTGATTTAAAATTAAAATTTCTAAAAAAATGATTTTTTGAAAATAAATTCTAAAAATTCTAATTTCAAATTTAAATATTTCAAGATTAATTCTATTGAATTTCAAATAAAATTCCACCACAAGGACATTTCCAAAAATAAATTATTTAAAATCTGAAACCCTTTTGCGCATTCATTTATGTCATTTGAAGTCAACGAATATTTTCTACATTATCTCCAAGTAATTATCAATATGCATAGAACCTTAGTCCAGAGATGAATTAAAAATAAGCATCTACAAAAAGAAATAAATAAATAAATGGAAGCAAAGCAGAAACCATCGAATGAGATCCGCTGTGTCGCTCAAAAAGAAAACCTTTTTTTATCTCATAGAGATTTTTTTAAAAGCTGCAGTTAGTACATTGGAAATGGACATCCTCAAATACATTAATATGCAAAAATAAAAAAGAGAAGTAAATGGATAGAGATTGTGGCACTGCTTCAGAATCCTTTCCTTCATATGTTACAGGATCGCGTCTTTATGTTTGTCTATAAAAACATGATGAAAAAAAATAAAATGTACGAAGTGGAGTTAGAAAATGAGCGACTAGCGCTGGATTAAAATAAAAAACGATTAATGGGTTTTTCATACACAAGGACAGCAAACACAAATGACTAAGTCGGTTCCTTTCACGAGACTTTTAAGAGACGTGGACTAATGGGGGAATGAGAAGCTCACAAGAGACAACAAAAAGAATGAGAAAAAGGTTCATGAAAAGCGGATTGAGTGTACGACAGCGAAATGTTTCATCTCCTCCGCCAAATGTGTGGTTTCTCTGTGTATAAAAAATACAATCGACAGGAAGGATTCGAACAGATTAAAATCTTTCGCCAAAAAGGAAAAGAAAGGACACAAAAAAATTTAAATATTTTTTTTCCTCTTTGGCTATTCATATGTGGAAACTTATGGCTGTATATTTCATGCATAAACAATGATGTTTTACTTCTTGTGTGGTTTGAGAAGTTTTTTTTTTGTGTTTCTATATTTAGGACTTATGGCTTCGGGTTATGGAGTAGTAAAAAAACTATAGTTGAGGATTTGAATGAAAACTTTAAGAGATGAAGGATAAAGTAAGTATGTCAGAAGGAAAGGATATGGACATCGACATGAGTAAAGTTGTGGCGGAAGTGCAATATTTAAAGTATTTGCATCTTATGCTGTCAATGACTCAAAATTCTTCAATTCGTTTGTGTTTTTGATTGAATCTTAGATTTACACACTTAGTATCCAAAATTGAGCACCAATCCAGACGTGGCTTGAACGCAGTATAGCAAATGATTCATATTACCAATAATTTCACCATAAAAACAGCATAAGAAATCTCACAACTAATTATTTCCTTTAAATTACAAAAGAAATTATTAAAAATGACAAAAGAAATTTTCATAAATGAACTTCAATTGCAATGCAATTTTCCTTCCGTTTTTCTTTTCATTTTCCATCTGAGAATGCGCCAAAAAATCCATTTTAATTTAACTTTTTTTAAAATAAAAAAAAAATACACATAAATGAGAAAAATGAACAAGTAAGATAGAAATAAGAAATGAAATTGAATCATGCAATTGATGAAACTTTTCTTTAATTAAAAAGTATAATTGAATAAAGTTAAACAAATTATGATAGGAACGTGAACGCGATTTGTCGTTCTGCCAATTGGAATGGAATTTGAAATGAGTTTCATCTAATTTCATTTTATATCGCATCTTACTTACTGTGAAGTAGTGTCAAAGTTGATGGTAGTTTGCTGAAATTTGAGGATTGTGGCGCAAACTACATAAAGAATAGTTTCATAAATATTTTCAAAAGCTTTGTAAAGATTTGAAAATTAAAAATAATTTTAACGGTTATAAAAAATTCAAAAATTTAACGGTCTAAAAATATTTGAAATTTTAAAAACTGTTTTTTAATTTAATTTTTTTTGCCGTAACTGTCCAGTCCAACTGCCTTAACTCTTACTTCCTGAAAATCGCTTCCAAAGTATATTTAACATGAAATGAAGACAAGTTCAGAATTTTCTTATTTCTCGTTATAATTTCATGAAATAGAGTGAGTTCAAGGATGGGAACGAAAAGAAAGAAAGAAAGGCAAAAATGGAAAACGGAAATTAAATTGAAAAATTGGTGCTTCTCATTCGGAATGAAGGGAATGAGAAATGAAGTAGAGCTATTTGTAAATATCTCAACTCGATAAATACTTACTTATTTTCGTGCAAATTGACTTCATTTACTTCCTTCTTATTTTTTTCATCAAACACTTCTTATCTGAATGAACGTGCTCATTGTTAATTGGCATTTTAATGACATTTTTTGCTGATGTTGTGTCTTAACTTACTAAAAAATGTTTGAAGATTTTCTTCTTCCTTGAATTTGACATTTGACTGAGTGTTGTGGCATGAGGTTAATTAGAGGGTAAAGTTGGGGAATTTTTTGAGTGAAGCAGGAGCGTTTTTGGATCAGTCATCAGTTGGAGCTATTGATGGGCTTAGTAGAAATATTTTTGTAAATTTTCCATATTCCTTGAGTTTTAATCCAAGATACAAAACATCAACTCAGTAAATTATCCACCAAAACCACTACAAGATAATCACCCTAGTTTCAAGATAGATAAAATGTCTTCAAAGAAATTTACATAAAAATTAACCTTTAACATCTCCAAGAAAAATTTCCTTCCTGCCAATTTTCAAAAAAAAAATCCATCCAATGCTTAAAAAATTCAAATTTTACTATTCACGAAGTTTATTTTCAAAAAAATAATAATTTTTTCATTTCATTTAATTGCCAGTACAGTCAGTAACAGCATAAATAAGAAGCGAAATTAGAAGCAGTCAGGAAAGCAGGAGAAGTTTGCAATAAAAATATTCTTAATTGATACTTTATAAGCAAATGAAAATAATTTCATTCCACTTTTAATACGTGCGGCCTGTTATCATCTGCTGTAAAAAAATATTTCCTTGTCTTGTTCGTTGCGATGCCTGTGAAAATTTAATTACATACTTTTGCATTGAACGTTATAGGCAAGAGGTTTGGGGGGATTATCTAAAAAGACAAAAAAAAGTTACGAGTCGTTCCACCCCTTTTATTAACATTCTCATTCACACTCAAAATGAGTTAGTCATTGGGGGCTGTTCACAAATGACGTCACGCAAAACATGAGATTTTTAGACCCCCTCCCGCCTCTGTACAAAATTTTTATACAAAAATTTTTATTTTTGTATGGAAGTGTCACACAGCGTCAGGACACCCTTCCTCCCAAAAATTGGACGTCATCGATGAACGACCCCTTGAGGAAAATCGAAAAAAATTCTTTATCTGGAAAAATTCAAGAGGATAAAAAAGCAGCTTATGTAAATTTTTCTGAGAGGCAATAAAGTTTATTATGGAAAGAGTCGGCATCGAGTCGATATTGTCGATGAGAGGAGAACCTCAACATTGAGTTTGGTACTGCTTAGCAATTCGTTATCAATATCAACCCCTTTTATTACACATTAAAATGATACTTTAATGTTTATTTACATTTGAAATTAAATTTTTTTCTTCTTTCATCCTACTTCGAATTGAAAATGATATCTGGTTAACGTATTTTTGCCTAATAAGTAGGCATAATGATTATAGGAATGAAAATTAATGAGCACTTTGAGATCCAATTTTATAATTACATAAAGCCAATTGTTTTTCTTTTCTGTTTCTTTTGCTTATTTTATTGTGTGGAAAATATTTTGCTTTTGGGTAAAGATCAATGGCAATAATAAGAACTAGACGTGAAAAAGTAAGGAAATATATTTTGAGGTGATAATTTTGGCGTTGCTTGAATGCTTTGGGTGTTAATTTGAGAAATATTTAATTGATTAGAATGAAAATGGTGGGAATGCTCGCAATTTACTTTAAAATGCCCTGAATTGGATCAAAAGTTTTCGTTTTTGAGCTTTTCAATGAGAATAGATAAGGATTGTCGGATAGGTGCCTTTAAAAAGGTGTCTAACTGTGTTCATAGCTTATGCCTTTATTATTTTGCATTTATTATACCAAGGCATGTCTTAACTAAAGCAAAAATACCTACCTAGGCTTAGACATCACCTATGTCAACTCACTGCTTACCATACAACTACATATGTCTAGACATAACTAGCGATAGGTTGTGTACCCAGACTAGATTTTTTTAAATTTTTTTGAATAAATTATGAAAGACATGATATTTAAACGAAGATATTGTCTGTGGTAGGCAATGCTTAGGGCAGAACAGTGTTTCTAAAATCAGGTTAACCTAGTCGTATACCGAAAACTGCGCACTCAAATCTACAACTCATAAAATTCTACTCCCAATATTCTATTGAATCACTAATTGCGTGTTAGAAACTTTCTTGTGTCTTTTTCTTTTCCTTTTCGCGATATATTTTCCTTAAAAGCATAATTTTCAAACATTCACAAACAATGAAACAACACCAAAAGTCGTCTATTAACTAACGAGAAGACATGAAGAAAGGAGAGAGAAAAAAATTCCCATCGGCAACATATATTTTCAAATGAGCTGATGAAAAAGAACAGCAACAACAGAAACCCAACCAGCAAAAATGCCGCGTATTTTCATCTCAACGGCACAAATGTTAGAGGCATAAATTTTATGTTCTACGATAATATTCCTTATTTCTCCTTCAACTTAATAGCTGCTGATGATTATTGAGTGTAATGTTATTTTATTTACATGAAAAATAATTAAAACAAATTACTCATCGCGTATTATTATTGCAGAAGAGTCGAGTGTTGGAAATTATGCGATGATGCCTCAAATAAATGGGAGGCGGAAAAAAATGTTAAAAGGAATTAAAAAAATACTGGGCGAGATGAAAATTGAAATTATAAATTTTGTGGAAAATTATTATGAGAACTCTAATGTTTGGAATGTGGAAAATATGGAAATGCACAGAAGTTTATCTTAGCTTGCGATTAAATTGTGGCAATTTTCTTGAGATCTAATTATGTTTGTTGTTCTAACATGGATCTGTAATTGATCGTTAATGTTGTGCCCTACGCATTATGATGTTTGAATTTGTACAGTTGAATATTGTTGAATAATTTCTGGTAGGTGAAATTAAAGCCAAATTTATAGTAAAGAAAAAGTTGGAAAAAATTCTCCTTTTCCCCTCAAGAGAAAATTTTTCTTCAATTTGCAAGGGTTTTTCGAGAGAAAAAATCCAAAAAAGCCTACATTTTTGCATTAAAGCAAAAAAAAAAGTTCAAACGCCCCTCGAGAAATTTCTTGCTAGACCCCTGATATGTGTCAAAAATATTAGCTTGATGAGCACAGTAGTCATCCTGGCCTGAATTAAAAAATAGGCACCCATTTATATGGTTAATTTATGTTTATTTTTAAAGGGCTCTCGGAGCTATGGCCTGTTCGCTTCTCCCAGCTATGACGCTAGGCGTGATTTTTTTTTCAAAATTCATTTGATGACACTAATATGTCATAATGTTAAAATCTGAATTTAACATGTAGAATTGAAAATGTATTTAATATAATTCTTTAGTCAATTCTTAGGTTCGATTCCTACCATTAAAATAAATTTTATTTGAAGTTTTTCATCATTTATTTTTTTAAATTTTAAACATTTTTTTTAATTTTTGAAAATAAAAAAAAATTTAAAAAACTTTTTGAAATAAGAAAGTTTTAAAACTCTCCTCATGCCTTTTACAACTTCTTTCATGAGTCAAAAAAGAATGAAAATTTTCCTGCCATTAGTTCTTTCATTCTTCGCTAATCATAAGTAGAGAAAAATATGAAAAGAACGAAAGATATGACTTATGTTGATTACATCTCTAGATACACATTAATTCTGTATAACATAAATAAATGTGCGTACATCTATGTTCCTTAACATGCATGTTCTTCATGCTATATCACCCCAACTCTCACTTTCTAACGAAAAAAAAATTTTTTTAAACATCACTTCAATGACTTTTTCCATCATTATCATCGTCATCGTAGTCATAACCCTTTCTTCCTCGAATAATTCCATTTTAACCGAATATATGCGCGAAATAAAAATGAGGAACAGAAAAGAAATGTGAGATGATGTGAAGCATTTCAGTGTCGAAATTATTATGATTAAAAATTTTTTTGTATAAAATTAATAATTTTTTCGTGTTCTACATTAGCTATATATGAGCTACATATGAGTAGAATGAGGGAGGAACAAAAATAATTTTTTTTGATGGTTTTGAAAGTTTTTCATTTACAATTTTTTCCTCTGTAACCAGCATAATTTAGAATAAACCAAAAATGACATTTGCTTATTTTAATTTTTTGTTAAACATAAAAAAAATTCCATTCACGTTTTCTTTCCAGCATTCATAGGGCAAAATTATACAATTGATGCTTTTAATGAAAGAAATTTTCTTCTGTGCCTTAATGTTGTTAATGTGTTAAAATATACATATGCATACATGCGAGAGATACACGAAAATAACCAAATTGTGAACGAATGGAAAAATTTTAGTAATAAAAATTTTTTTTTGTTTGTTTGCTTTTACTTTTTTTTAACAAATATAATTTTTTTTTGTTGTGAGGAAATAAGGATGTGGTATTAGGAAATGTTATGGGAATCAGGATTGTGACGAATGACGAATAAAATTGAGGCTTTTAAGCTTGAAATTTTGGATTTATTTTAAATAGTGTCTAAATTTAAAGGACATGGACTTGAAAAAACTACATTCGGTAGTTTTAGGGTCAATTTAAATCCAGCCGTTGACACGATTTCATCTGGATGAAATTTTTCGAATGAAGGTTTGAAATTTTTTTGTTAGGGGAGGTTTTGGGATTTTTTTCTTAAAAAGCCCTAGCAAATTGAAAAAAATTCCCTAAAAAGAGGGGTTGACCCCTAAACCCACCCCCCTATCTCTCTGAATACGCCTCTGGGAAGGTTGAGACGGATGAAATCGTGTCCATGCCTTGACTTAGCTTAAATTTTACAAAAAAAAAACAAATTCAGTGCAAAATATCACATCCAGTACCCCAAAACTGCACATTCACTCCATCCAAAAAACCAAAGACCAAAAATTAATAAAACCAAACAATTAATTTACCATAAAATTACCGCAAAACTTTCACATTAAGTCAAATTATTCGAACAAAACTTCATTCCAAATTCGCTCATGATCTTTTGTGCTCATTTTCAACGACAATGAAAGTTCACGATGAGTTTTTCCGACAACCGGCACAAATCCAAATCCACAATCATGCATTACATAAATACTCACACATGAGAGAGAGAAAAGGATTCTTTATGCTTAGTCTTATTGTATCATCATGTCTGTATACGATATGTTGTAGTTTTTTTTGTGAGTTTATAATGCCGCTGTTTATGTTTTTGTCAAACAAGAATTGCAATAAATTATAATAATAAAAATACTTTTTTCCTACATACATGCTTTTTAATGTATTCTTTTTTTTTTGTTTCTTCTGCTGCCTCGCATACTCATCTGATGTTTGGCTGATAAACGCTATCGTATGTAAATGAGTTTTCCTCACAATCAACCCCTTTCATCGTCTTCATCTTCCTCTTAATATTGTTTTATTTTCATATTATTTTTGGTGGGTTTTGGAAAAAGTGATCATTTGAGTGGAATTTTTCTATCTTGGCTGACTACTCTCTGGGCTTGTCAGTGGATTTGTCCTTTCATTTGCTGTTTCTTGGTTTAAATCCTTCAATTTTCAATTGATAATCAAACTTCCTGATGGAATCGAACCCACGTCTTCACAAAGGATAGTGATATTAATGGTATGTTGCTTAACCCTTCAACCACGAAGGTTCTTCTCTTGCCTTGGCAGATTGACCTAATTGTCCTCGACATCTATCAACACACCGAGTTTCAAACTCAATGAACATGAAAATATGTCACAATTCCTGCTAATCCTGACTCAAGTTACCTGTGTTCTTCCTAATATTAGTAGAAACCACTAAAACTGCGTTCTGACTCCAAAATCACTAACAATCACCAACTTATCCAACTAATATCCTCTTTTTTCATAAGTCATAAGACATTAACATGCAACTTTTTCTCCTTTTCTTTATGTTATGATGATATTAATAATCTCCATACGCTAAGGATTAATAATACCTACAAGAAAAGCATAATATATGTGAATATATAAAATAAAACACATTTTTGTAGAACGAAGCGGAGGGCAACAAAAATATTTCAACTTCTCAGCCATTTTTAATTGCCTTTCTTTCTTTTCACTGTGTATTTTATGAGATTTTATTCTTCTCATTTCATCCACATCCAAGACAATAAAGCAATGACGATGAAGAATAAAAAAAATTCATTTCCGTTTTGTTCTCTCGAAAATCACGCGGATATTCGCAATAATTTTTTCCTTCTGTATTTACAAATTGTATAAAAAGCAGTCATTTGTAAGCAATGTGACCAAAAAACATAAACCATTACATGGCTATTGCAATGTAAATACAAAGTGGAGAAAGAGAACGAACAAAAATATTATACAAAAAAAAGAGAATTTAGTCAGATAGGAGAATGAAGAGGCAGAAAAAAAAATATTTTTCACGGTGAAAAAGCAAATACGAATGTAATAGGACACAAAAATTTGCTGGCCAAAAAGTGGCAGGCACTCATTGTTTGAACAATGTTCATTTGGCAATATTCGTATTTTTTTGGTGTTAGACTACCAGTGGGATAGGAAGTGATGAGGAACTTAGTGACAAGTTTGAAGAATTGATGGAAATTTTGGCTGATGAAGTCAATAGTGTTGAAAAAAGAGTCTCAATTTTGACTATTAGGACCTTCTTGAGCTTAAATTATGATTTTTCACTTATTGGACTAGAAGGAATTTCCTGTCCAAATGTTTATGAAGCTAACATGTCACATTCTATTCAACAATTTCAATTCTTCAACAAACTCAGAATTGACTAAAAATACTCAAAATTCGATCAAAACGCCAAAACTCTTTCAGTTTTCCATCACAAACTCCCCCAAGCAACACCAAAAAATTCCCATCTAATTAAATCTACAAAACCAGCACAGCTAATCACCATAATCATCCTCATCACTTCCTTGCAACATGGGAATCTATTTCATTATTTGTGTGGTTATAGAATATAACCCGAATGTATACACACCATCACCTACTAATGCATGCAGAAGCACGATCGCCACATTTTTATTCTTCCAAACCATTTGATGCTGTTTGTCTTGTAATTCTTGTCGTTTTTTTCGCTTATTTTTCTCTCTTTCTCGTTCACCCATGTGGTTGATCCTATTGCGGACAAACATTCATTTTTTTTCATCAGTTTTAACATGATATATAAGAGTGATTAAAAAGGTTTATTAAAATTTTTTTTATCTTTACTTTTATTTTTATTTGAAATGTAAAAACGAACCCCTTTTTCCATCTTACCATTTCATTCATTTAATATAGCACGCGCAATATCGTGATTGCAATGAGCGCAAAATTTATTGAAAACCCGTGGACGTAACGATATATTTCAAGTCATTATCGTGTGAAACGTTTGTTGGAGTTTGACTTTTATGATCTAAAACATTAAACAAGAAAACGGATAATAATATGAGGGAGGGAGGATCAGGGATGGGAAATTGTGAATGGATATAAGGAAAATATCTTACAAAATGTCATTGAGGTTAGAAAAAGGAGCTTAGCTGTGTCCTTAGCTAACAAGAATAGTAAACAACTAGTAAGAAGGGGTCTACAAAAGATCAGAAAGACTAAAAGGGGTACACAATTTTTTAAAGGGGTAAGTAGCTTCACACAGGTTTAGGGGGGTGTAGGACATTCAAATTTGAACTAAAATCTTCCAAAAATTTAGAAAATTCTTCAAAACTCACAAAAAATAATTCCAGATTCCAATCCTTGGATACCTTCAGATTTGGTTACACATTTTTTTCTCGTACCATTATTCTTTGTTAAACACAGAAAGGGTTAAAAGAAAATTTTCTCAATTTTTTTGTGTATTCGTGGTAAGAAGGAGATTACTAACGTTCAAATACTGATAAGAGATGCACAGAAAAAAAATTATTTAAAGAGAGAGGGTTATGGACGGTGAAAATATAAAAATTATTCTGATTTTTAATCAGTCAGTTATTGAATGGGTCGTAAGATGCTTGTTCGACATCACAGAAAGATGTTAATGCTTCACGTTATTCACGTTATCACGATTGAATGTAAAAATATATATTTTTTCTCCCTTTTATTCAAAATAAAAAAAATGTTCTCATTTCGACTTTGTTTAAAAAATATTAAAAGATTGAGCCGATAAGGAGAGAGACGAGAGAAGAAAAGAATTAAGCTTAATGTAATTAATTACAGTTGAATATAAAAATTTTCCATTCACTTTGAATTTAATACTTTTTTTCTTGTTCATGGGCAAATCGTGTTCTTCGGTTTCATTGGCTGATAATTTTTTTAAGAATGTAAGTTGTGGAGTTTGATGCAGTTTGTCCAGTTTTTGGCTGTATTGACAATTTTTAGAACTGTCCAGTGACACTTTTCTGTTACAAAATTGACCATAGACCCTCTTTTTAGTATCATAGGCAAACCAGACCCTCAATTGGACTCATCAAATTATTAAAGTGAAAACTTCATTAGAACATCTTGAATCTGATGAGAATCGAACTTATGGCCTCAAAATAGATGAAATTTAACTGCTTAATTCAAGTTTTTTTGACACTAGATCCGGCAGAACTCTTTTAAATGCAGATTCAGCTAAGAAAGAACCCAATTCAGACAGTCAATCTCAAAAGATAATTCCGCATTCAAAGACATTTCTAACTTTCCATCCATTATTTTTATTCTGTTCCTTTTTTATGATGCAATTGAAAATTATTTAAAGAAATACGCTGAATTATTTTTATGTATTTGCGTGTGCTATAAGTATTTAGGCATCCCTCCTTATTGTTGTTAATCTTGCTATTCAAGGAATATTAATTTATCTTATCTATCATTACGAATATATAATTTTTTCACAAACAAAAAATGAAATAAAATAAAAATGAGGAGGAAAGAAAAGAGTTAAGACAAGGAAGGCAAAAAAACAGCGAGGATAATGAACGAGCAGTAATGGCAATGGGAGAAGAATTATGGAACATTTATTGCCTGTTTTTCTTTCTCATTATTGCATAAATTTTTCTAGATTATTATTCAAAATAAAAATTGAGCTGCAGTTGTCCATAATCATCTTCTCCTGATTTTTTCATTATCCTTTCCTTCCTTTTTTATCTTAAGAAAAGGAAAAAAAAAATTGGATATAAATTGCAAAAGTTTGTAATTGTTTGGGGAATCGAGCGCTTTTGTGTGGTATTTAGTCATGATAACTTGAAAGCTGATCTTAGTTGAAATAATTCACAAGAAATTTGGTCTAAGTGTCTAGGTATCCGAGTAATTAGATCCTTAGATTTTCCTAGATTGGTCTAGTTTGGAGTATCTAAACTGGACCCCATCACCCAATCTGCTCAACTAAAACCTCATACACGAATAATGCATTCTAAAAAAAACTTTCCAACTCAGAAAATTTTGGTTGTCATAAAAATTAATAAAGATCAGTTAAACAGCAGCAATGGCTTAACAAAACAAAATTTATAATAATTTTTTTCTGTGGATTGTCTTCCTTTTTCTTTTTTATTTACTTGTAGAATAAAAATAAAAATTCAAGGATGAAAGGAAACACAAAAAAATCTCTTTTCTCAATAAAATCCCTTCACTGGCCACATGGGACACTCTTGACTCTTTATTTTATTTTTTCTCGAGCTGGATTTTCTTTTTTTATGAATGATAAATAAGAAAAAATTGCAATTAGTAAGAATAAATTATTGGGACATTTTTTAAATTTAAAATCTGAGCTGTTGGGTTTGAATTTTTATGGATGAGAAAATTTTGTGCTGCTTAAGTGCTTCTGGAAGATTTTGTTCCTTGGGATATTTATAAAGTGGGATTTTTTCATTCAAAATGTGCTAAAGGTTGTTTATTTTTTTTTCAAATGATAGGCAATCAGAGCAATTAATAGATTTCTAGGTATCTCGAAAATATAGAATTTATTTTTCAAATTATCAATACTTAAATTTTATAATCACTAAAAATTAGCAACGTCCGCTCCTTTTTGCAGACTTTTATGACAAAATTACCACAATAATCTGCAATTCCTGTATCCTGAAGACTCGAATTCTAAAAAATCCTCCCATTTTTTGAGTTTAAAGTAATTTTCAGGCAAGGGTCAGACACTCCCAAAGGATTGTGAGGATTGTACAATTCTTCACAATTCGTATGGAAGGATTGTGTGGATTGTACAATCCATACAATCCTTACAATTTTTATATGAAAAGGATTGTAGGATTGTACAATCCACACAATCCTTACAATCCTTGTATGGAAAGGATTGTAAGAATTGTAATTCTTACAATCCAGATTTAATTCTTTTAGATTTTATAAGTATTAATCTTAATTAGTTTTTAACAAATTTTGAAACAATTTTTGCTTTTATCTCTTATATTTTTGATTCTAAAAAATATTTTGAGTAAAAAAATCAAAAATTCGACTAAAGTAAACTTAAAATTTGTTTCAAATTTGCTAAAAATTTCACTAAAAATATTTTTGATAAAAACTTAATTCCTTAATCTGTTTCAATATATTGAGAAAATGTTTTTGTTGACATTTTTTATTGCTTTAAAGTTTTAGTGATTTTTTTATCTCTTTAATTATGAATAATATTGCATTATCTCACAAATAAACGGATTTTATCCAATTATAGGTACTTTTTTTAGAAATTTATGGCTTTGTTGAATTTCTGATTCTAGGAATTAAAAATTTCCTTGAATTTAATTCAGATTTTTTAAAGTCTCAACATATAATTCAGAAAAAAAACTTCTACTAACATACCCAAAATATGACTTTTAATGGATCTATCAGTCTGTGCATTCATTTTAGCGTTAGAATTATTTTGATAATTCGGACAAATTAACTTTCAAAACGAGCATGGTTCGTAATGGTTTATAAGCTTTAAAACTCAAAAAATTTAACGACACATTAGCTTCAAAACCTCGAGTTTTATTAAAACAACATTTTAATAAGAAAATATCCTGTATTTATTATGAATCATTTGATATTATCAGTGTTTCTCAAACTTTTTAATTTGAAAAGTAGTCCAGATGATTATTAATAGCAATTAATAGCTCTAAAGCTTCACAATATTATCGCATTATTATTAAAGCAGCTTTTAATTGAAAACCCGTAAAAAATAATCAAATCACGTTGTTTTATTTCAAAAAAGTCCAGTAAAAGAATCAAAAGTTCAAAAATATTTAATCTCCAGAATCGAACCAATATCCTCAAAAGGAAAATTTTTTATATGTCATTGTGTGACACCTTCATACAAAATACTTTTTTGTATGAACATTTTGTGGCAAAACTATCTAAAAATATCATTTTTGACGAACGTCATAACTTATGACTCATAATTGAACCGATACTACAAAACCTCGTTTATAAAACTTGCAAATTTTAAGCTTTTTTATATAAATATAATTGCATTTTGGACTTTTTAGCAAAAGACGATTGAAACTTTTTCATTTGTTTTGGTTTTTCATCTTAAAATATCGTAAATTGTTCAAAGAGTTCAGATATGTCCCATTAAATGACAACCCAACAATAATTTTGGAAAATTTCATTCCAAAATTGATTAAATAATATAGAAATTGTTAAAGAAACCCAAATTTTTGTTAATTTCATTAAAAAAATTTGAATTTTAAACAATAACTACTCAAAAATAATTTTAAATTAAGTATAAATTCATAAAAAAGTAAAACTTTATCAAAAATTATATTGTTTTCGTTCAAAAATTGGAAAAATTACAAAAGTTTCACTTCATTTACCAAAAAAAATCTTTACATTTACAAAACTTCTGGATTGTGAGGATTGTAAATTTATATGAAAAGGATTGTAAGGATTGTACAATCCTTACAATTCGTATGAAAAGGATTGTAGGGATTGTAAGGATTGTACAATCCTTACAATCCGTATGGAAAAGATTGTAAGGATTGTAGGATTGTACAATCCTTGGGAGTGTCTGACCCTTGTTTTCAGGTTTGTTTTTCTTCTCTGAAAAGGATATCCCATAAATAAGTTCTAATCATAAAATTTTAGGAACTAATTTCCTGATTTACTACCTCTAAGATCACATTCATTTTGTCTTTTCTTTCATCCTTTTCCTTCCTAATTCTTATTGATAATCTCAATGCTTGTCCACATATAAACACATGCAAAAACAAAAGGGACTTAATACTTATAATCTTTATACTTCTGTAGTTTTTATTTTTGTTTTTATTTCAATTCATTTTATTCCCCTGCTCCTCCTCTTTATTATCTTCCTACCTACACTTCGCTCATATTTTTTTTCCTCACACAAAACCATTAAGTAAAGCGAGTGAAGAAAAAAAAGGAATTCAAAAGAAAAATTAATCCGATATAAAAATACACATCTACAGCTATTATAATTTAATGTTACAGAAGCTGAAGGAATAAAAAAATTACATAATGTGCTACCCGACCACATTTAACATCCACTACCTCAGAAAAAAATGCACACACATATATAAAAAATATAAAGTAAAAGGGTGGAAGAAAAAAATTAAAAGTTTGGGTTGCGATCAACCCATTTGTACACTTCTGTCTTTAACTCCTTCCTCATTTATAATCATGGCCTTTTAGCCCACGTTTATTAATTCCTGGTCATGAAAAAGAGATTTTTTTGTGCGATGCTACTTACATCCATAAAAACATTCATTCAATTTATAATTTTTTCAAATATAAAAAAAATTATCTTATTTTTTAAATATTGTGAAAAGGGTTGTGATGGTCTCGCAAAGAAGACTCTTGTGTGATGTGACGTGATGGAGATTATTCGTGTAGCAATAAAGCGATTAATGGGGAAAAAAGTTTTTAAATTTATCCTTTTAAATAACTTTCTTATTTTTTTCTTAAATTCATAATGAAGGAAATTTTTGATATTTTTCAAAATAAATAAATACCTATACTAAGCTTAGCCAAAATAACCAAAAACGTTTACAGAGAGATTTTATGTAAAAAATAAAGCTGAAAATTTTCAATTTTCATGCATGCTTGAGTTCAATTCTCAACTTATCGAAGTCAGACCGAACTGAATCATTAATGTGTCATGTAATATATATTTTTTTAAAATTTATTTTTTTCTTCTATTTTTTAGTGCATTTAAGTGCTTGAACTACATGAGATTATACGGTATTATTGAAATCATTATTATTAAATTTCTCAAACAACTTTTCTTTTGCTAACATTAAAATCGAGATTTCCGCAGCAACAATCAAGAAACAAAGGAAAATCTTCAATCCCATTGCGTCATTTCAACTCATCCGGCATGCACATATCCACACATGAATTACAATGACGTACAATCAGCTCAAAGTTGAAAAAGCGTTCTTCTACTGCAGAGATTTCCCTCAAAGTGGAGATTTGTATATTATGCAGTAGAGCTTAGTCTTATAACCTATAGTTAAGCCTTTTTAATTTACCATTACATAAAAAACTCCTCCTTTTTGCCGCTATGAAATTTATGAGCGTACGTATAATGCAATTGTATAACAATAGTAATAGTTTTCTTCTTCTTACATCACATTGCCACGGTATTATTTCATAATTAATTACTTTTAATTGTTTCTTTTCCCCCCATCCTCATTGTACCCTCCACTACTCTTTAGTACTGGCACTAGCTCAGTTATATACACGAAAAAAAAACTTTATCACAAAATACTAACTTTTTTTCGAAAAAAATTTAAAATTATAATTTAAAAGTGAATAAATAACACTAGTTGACATTTTGGATCCGGTTCCGTTATGCTTTTCTGAGAACAGAAAAAAATTTCTCCATTATAGTCCTGAAGATGAAGAAAATGAGCAACAAAAGTAAGAAGAAAGGATTAAGATGAAATTTACTCACTCCATTCGCACCATCCCGAAGATTTTTTTTAGGTTTTTGTATCCATTTTTGCAGTAGTTTTGTAAAAATTGCACACAGAACTAAAAGGAAGTGTGCGGATGGATCAGTACGATGATTTTAATCTTGAGAATTAATTAATGCTAATTAGCTTTAATGAAATCTTACTTCCGTCACCACGACTGCAGTTTTATTCAGCTACTCTTTTTTGTGACTCTAGGATAGCTTGTCTTTTTTATATCAGAAGTTGCAACTTGTTGCAAAAAAAATGTGAATAAACAATAAATTTGTTGCATTTTTTTGGGGAATATCAACTATTATTTAATGTCAACTTCCATACAATTTTGGTGCTTGTTATGAAATGAGGATTAATTTGATGGTTTAATAAGAGGATGATGAGTTTTACATGTTTGATTTTTAGAGAAAGTAATGCAATGAGTTCAACTGACCCCAAACTTTTCCCTCTAGATACAAATCCTTAAAAAATCTGAATATTTTTTTAATTGCCATTCCAAGTAGATAAAAGAATATTAAATCCATAACACAATAGCTCCTCCAGAAGAGTAAGTAAAGTAAAGTATCTCGTCTTATTCTTATTCATAAGATTTTTGTCGGATATCCGTATCTCATCATACAACCCGGATACTATCAAAAATAATCCATTTTATTCTTCATTCCTTCACAAACTATCAAGTCTATTATAAAGTTAGCAAATTTGTAAATCTATTAAGGTTGTGTTGAATGAATGAAATTGGATAACGGAGGGTGAGATATAGTTCCTGTTGCCACGTGATTCTAATTAGATTGCCAATTTTCATTGACTTTTCATTCTCCCCAACTTAGTATGAAATTATTTTTATTTTTTGCGATAATTTGAAAAATAAAACGTACGAAAATTTTATTGTGCACGAAAATTGAGAATTTTTTTTCTTTCTGTTCTACACGGAAGGGTGAAAAAAGGCAGACTTGTGGAAATTGCGTAATTTCCACTCATCTACTTCATAAAATTCGGTCTATTTGTTTTTATATTCACATTCAATTTCGATTTACTTCAATTATGTTCAATTTTTTGTTTCATTTTTTGATGAACAAATTACATTTTTTGAGGGTTCCATAAACTATTTTGATGTCTGTGAACGGCTCATTTCATGCAATATCAAATTTCATTTGCAAATAAAATTTTATGGATTCATGAAAAATTTTCTGATGTAATGATGATAATTTGCAAATTTTTTATTACCGTTCTCAATTATTGGATAATTCAATAAATTTTTTTGGTGTGAGTTGTGCTGCATAAATTGAAGTTTATTTTGCGGAACTTATGAGAATGATTATTTTAATTTGTTTGGTTTTAAAACTTTTTTTTGGGTATTTTTAAAGTCATTCTGGAGTTTTATTTTTGATGGCAAGTTGATGGAGTTTAATTAAGGAATGACTTTTTAGGGACTACACCAGATATGCTGCAGCTACTTATTAACAGATTGTTCAATAGTGAAAGAGGTCTAAAATTATGTGACAAAACTGAAGGAGGATCTGAAAGTCCCCCAACTTCTATCCTCCTTTCTTACTTATATCGTTGGTCATGTAGATCAAGTGTGATCAATGATCCTCATTAGTTCTTAATTATAACTAGCTCTATCGACGGCACCTATATGTTATTACCATTCACAAAGTCAGACCTAAAACTAGGGTGACAAGATAGAGGGTTTTATTTCCAAGTTTGTGAATAAATTAAGTTTTTAAAAAAATATTTAGAAAAATATACTTTTTTGAATTTTTATATTTTATTTTTAATGACAAATTAATAACTTGAAAAAATTACAATTATTACCTAAAAGCCATTTTTACCTTAAAAACAAAAATTTAATTCTAGTTTAATACAAAGCGAAGATTTTTTAATAGAAAAAATAAGTAATAGTAGAGATCAAAAGATTATCAATAAAAGAAATAAAAAAGATTTTGTATTGTTAGGTGCTCATAATTAATATTTTACATGTGCTTTTTCCTTCGCTTAATAATATTATCACTGTTTTTGTGATGACGCGATTTTTAGAAATTTTAATTAATTCATCTAGGTAACCGCTTTTTAAAAAACGAATTATTGTCAAATTTACAAAAATTTCTGTTCCACTTGTTTAATCGAAGTAACCATTGAAAAATAATTTTTTAAGTATTTTTTGGATTATTTTCATTGAAAATTCTTTAAAACTTTCCTCAAGCCATCCTGCTCAAAAATCAAATCTCCATCGCCCGCAACTTAACATTCAGTCAATTATTTTCAAATTCCTAACTATCTCAATTTGTACCAAAAGATTTTACACATCAATAGTGTAAATAATTTGCTTTGGATCAACTTTAATTACTTCAACGTCCTTCTCAATCAGCCGACTGTGTACATCTCTTTGATATGTTGAATTGACAACATGAATGATGATTTTAAGAACACCGAAGAACAAAAGGACAGAAATGAACAGAAGGATGACAATTTTGAGTAAATCATCCTGTCTCTCAAGTTCCTTAATTGTCACATCACGTTCACGAAGTTGCTCAGTGAGATCAGCAATAATGTCAGCCTCAATATCTTCACGAACGATTTCAGCCTTACTGAGCAAGTCATTGAGATCTGTTGACTCTGGATCAGCCATGTCGAGGAAGTTTTGATAGCATTTGTCAAGTGCATCTTCATCTTCAATGTTTTGGTCTTTACTGTCGGCAATTTTAACTAATGGAACTGTTTCAAGTTCTGTATCATTTGTACATGGATTATTCATGATGTTGAGGACCTTAATGTGTGGCAAAATGTCCAAAAATCCATTTGTAATTGACATGATTTGATTATCAGCCATGTTGATGCCATTTAAATTTTGATTGTTGATAAAAAGTCGAGCATCAAGGAACTCGATCGTATTTCCAGAAATGTCCAAATTCACAAGATCAGCCAATGGTGAGAACGTGGCTTGTGTAAAGAATGCAATTTGATTTCTGCTCAAATTCAGACTTTCAAGATGCTCAAGTCCATCAAAAGCATCCTCACTGATCACTTCAATCTCATTGTCACTTAAGTTGATGTCATTCAAATTTGAGGCACCAGCAAAAGTCTTTCCAAGAAGTCTCTTTATCCTATTTCCAGGTAAGTACAGGAACTGTAAATTTGATGCTTCCAAAAATGATCCATGCTCAATAATACTCAATCCTGGTGATGTAACCATCAAGCAAAGTAGCGATGGAAGTTTGTCGAATGTTGAGTTAGGAATTCGGTCGATTTGACACGATGAGAATTTCAAGGCTAAAATTCCACTTTGCTCCTCCGTGATCATCCCTTCAAACGTTTGGTCGTCCATGTTTGCAAAGGAAATGATGCAATTTTGCGTTGAACATTCTATTGATGGTCTAGGTGTTGTTATATCAACAGAAATAGCTGAACATAGTGATGCAAATGCAAAGATTAGTAGCCTAAAGTAAGAAAATTGTGTTAATTCACATTCAATTTTGAGATAATTGCTCTAGAACTTACTTCATTTTGAAAAATATTTTCTTAAGAATTTCTTTTAATACTTAGAACTGCACTATTTGGACTCAAGCACAAAACTAACTTATTTCCTATTTCTATGATCGTAAAATTCACTTGATTTTTTTTGTATTTATGTGAATGTGCGTAGGAATGAAAGTGTAAAGAAAGAATCCAGAAGAAGAATGTGCGTATGAGTTGGTAAAATAGAAGCAGAAGTAACAAAATAGATGAACAAATTTCTTTACCTGCTCATTGTATTCTTTGCCTTTTTTTCTTATTGCCATAAACTTTTTTTTCTAGCTTAACACAAATACATAAAAATAAAAAGATTTAGTTTTTAAAGTTTATTGATGATGATGATTGAGCAGGTGAATAAGGCGTATTTTTGTCTCTGATGGAAATTGGGGTTTAATTTTTTTTGGAAAAGTTAATCAAAAATTAAAATATTAATTAAAAAAGCGTGTAAATACATTTACTTTTTGTAAAAAAAAATAGTTAAAATTGCAAAAAAATTATTGATTCTCCACTGTACAATTTGATAAATTTTACTGAGACTCGAACTCAATTCTTTTTGAACATTTTTATATTTATTGTATCTTAAACAGTAATTAATATTTGTATATATTAGATTTTGGCAAAAGCTTCATATGAACAAAAATAAATTTACCAAAAAAATTATTAAAATAAATGGTAATTAAAGTATCGATCACAAATGACGTCCAACATTTAAGGATGAGGGAAACTTAGAGCTGTTTGACATTCCATATAAAATTTATAAAAACTATTTTCTGAAAGTATTTAAATTTTCAAACGTCATTTGTGAACGGCCCCCATAATAAAATAAAATAAGTACAAAATTAAAACTTTTAAAATTAAAAAAAAATCTAAAACAAAAAGTAACAAAAAATAAAAAACAAATCAAGAGAAACTATTTTAAGATTGGAACTTGAGATTTGTATTGTAAATTTATTACATTCAATTATTTCTATACCTAATATCTTGCAGTTAATGCATCTCATATTTAAGTAATTCAATTAATATAAAATAAATGTTAAAATTTAATCAATTTTCTACCCAAAATGTCTCACAAAACTGCTCACAATTCTCATTTTTATACACTTCCAAAAAAATCAATGTGTGGCATCAACAACAACAATAATAATAATGATCTTCATCTGTAAAGGACGTAAATGCGTGTACGAACATAAAATTTTTAAAGGTGGAGAAGTTCTCAGACAAAAAATGCACTTTCAAGTGGAGTCTGGGACATAATATTTGTAATTATATTTCTATGTTCCGAAGATCAATAAAAATATTAATTAGGATTTTGTTAATTACGACGAGGAACTAGGCGTCTAATTGCTTTTGGCACTTGTTGAATTCATGCTACTGATGCTAGCTGTCTGCATCCTTGCTACTCATTTAGGGGATATTTTTAACCGAATAGGAAAATTGTTTTGAGTAGCGAAGGATATTTTATGGATAGCGGCAATAGCAGCTACTCGGAAGGATTTAGACAGAAAAAAAAATATTACAAAAGGGAAGGGAAACAACAACAACTGTTATTGTAGGGAAGAGAAAAGAATCAAAATTCCATGAACATTATTGTTATAATATTTTGATTCTTGACTCAGGTAGTAACTTGAGATAGATCCGTTAATATCCACAACAAGATTTTTTTGGCCATTCAGTAGTTTTTTTATTGCAAATTTTTAATTCATTCGAATAACTTTTTCTAATTCTTAATTATTGAAATCTCATTAAATTATATTGAATTATAATCTCAAATATGAAATTTGATTTTTATCGCTGGAGCATGTGTAGCAATTATAAATGGCTTTATCATATTTCATCGGATTTTAGTCAATTAATTTTTATTTGACTTAATATTTAATATTTATTTGATGATCAAAAGAAAGTTTCCGTATGGGTTAATAAAAAAATCAATATTTGGCTTGAATAATTCTTTAGTTTATGGGCAAATCGGCACGTACCGCATGATATTTATGGGATCTTTGGCACTAGAGTGACCATATGGATATTTTTTAGGTTTTGCAGACTGGGATATCCTGTTTTTTGAGAATAAATTAGAAATAAACAGTTTATGGAATTTCTGAGGCTAAAAAATGTAAAATTTTTAAATTATTGAAGAAATTGTTGTTTTTTAGCTTAGTGGAATCTGAGATATTAAGCCATATATGTAGAGTATCCTGCTAGTTCTCAAGAAAGGCGTCTGTGGTGGAGTCACTAGCAAAGATGTTCTATAAGAGGCTATTTTATCAGTAGGTTGGGTTCAAATCCCACTAAATTCTCCGAATCATTAAAACAATGATGTCGTAATGATAGTGCTAAAAATAATCTAGTCAACCATAAAAAATTCAAAAAAATGTTAGCCAGACTCTAAAAAATTATTAATTATGAATACCGGGTTTTTGTATTTTTTATTGGATGCTTCGTGCCAAGTAGCTGTTATTAGATATTATGAATGTCTCGGAAAATTTTTATTAAGTCTCGCTTATTAAACGATAAAAAAATTAGATAAAAACAATCAAACATTTTATTAATATTCAAATTTTAGTGACATATTAATGCAAAACCCACTTATTCTAATGTCTGTCGCTATGTGTCTCGACACACGTATATGTCGTTTTTACGACTGTGCTAATCAACATCCTCCTGTTCTACACACTTCTATCGTTTGGGTTGTTGTACTTACAATATTGATCCATAACTTAAGCTACCATAAAATCCAGCAACAACATGAGCATCCTCCTTCAACAAGCAAATCAACTTCATTCAGACTCAACATTAACTTTTTTTACTCCAATGTTATTAAATTTTCACGCGACATTGATGCTTCTTTGTTGCCAACCATCCATACCTTCATTCATTCATTCACATTTTATCCATATCCTCGTTTAAAGTACTCTGATAATATTAAATATGGATTGTCACAAGCAATAACTTTTAATATGTCACAAATATATTTGTAAACATCAAACTCCCCCGCGAGCTATGCTGGCTGCTGGAATTACACGGGAGGATGAGTAGATGAGAAAATGAAATTTCAATTTCTTTCGCCTTTCCTTCTCATCCATTTCATGCCACGCGGAGGTGTGGAACGACTTATTTCTTGAGATCAACGACGTATTTCCGTGTTGTAAATTTATATCTCGCGGAAATTTAATAGACAATATTATTTGATACATATTACATACCTCACCTTGATACTCCCCCTCTTAACAGCATCATCATTCTCCGTTCCGATTGAATGAGTAAGGAATTAAATTAAAAAATGAAAAAAATCGACTCACACCATCCAGATTTTTATAAATTTATTTTTTGGTGCTCTTATATACATCATGAAATGGAAAAGGTGAACGTTTGATGGATTAGATGGAAGATCAAAGATGAAAAATCATTTTTTCATAAGCTGAGATTTTAAAATTTTCATGCATTTGTATTAATTTTTAATTCGATGTAAAATTGATTAAAAAAGTTTTATTTTGGCGTTATTGATTTTTTAGGTCTGTATTGTGAAGTTTTAGTTTTAAATATTTTATATTCTTATAATTTATATTGAGCACTGATATATGGCAACCACTGAGTAACACAGTACCTCGAAAATCACTGATATACCAAAACTCAGCTTAATATCAACAACATCCTCCAACCTTTCACCAAATAATCATCAGAATTGACCATGAAAAGCAATCAATTTTCCATTCAAAACTCATCATTTAAACATCTATAAAAGTCAACAGCAGATTTTTCCTTTCATGATTTTCTATGAATTTTTTATTAATTCCACAAAGAAGAAATGACGAATAATTGAAATATTTTTTTATTAGTCTGAAAGGAAATATTGAAAAAAATCTCATTTACTTAGCTATAAATTTTTTATTACGCAATTTATTTGACAATAATCGATTTTTATTTTCATCCCTTTTTCGTTTTCTTCAAAAGGAGACATAGCAAAAAAAATATTTCAAGTACTTCACATAAAAATCATAATGAAAATTCTTTCACATTCAATTCCTTTATGTTCTTATTACATATTGATGTTTTTTAAATATTTTATTAATATATTGAAGGAAGATAAATGGTGTGTGGAGGATAAAATGTAGGTTGATTGAGATATCAAAGGAAGACATAAAACGATGATGGGAATATCAACTGTTTTAATAAATTTTTCAATATTCCAATTTAAAATTTTAAATTTAAACCCCTCGAGTAAAACAAAGAAGAAGAAAAGTCATCAACCTTCAATGTAGGGATGGAGATCAATAATCCAACACGTTAAAGTCGTCAAAACTGCAAAATTATTACAAGAAAACTTCTTTTTTATTCATATACCTTAAATCCACCCTTCCAAATTCGCTGCATGCAAGTTGGTATTCAAACATTTCGCGTGAATACATTTTACGCTGAATAATGAGCATCTCCTTTTCGTGAATATGTCGAATAAATAGATGAATACCACATGAAATAAAAAAGGAAGAAAAAGATAGAAAATCTCTTTTTTTTCTTCGTTACGTTTGAGTTGATCCATAATATAGCATTAAAAATTTATGATAAAAGGATACGATGAATATCAGAAGTCGCACATTGTTCGAGACACTTTATGTCGTGATGTTTTATGATTATAGAGGTTATTTTCGGTCGGAGAGAGTTTTTGGATTTAAATTTTTGGTAGTAAATATGGAGATTTGATGAATATTGAAGAAACTTAATGCTCTTGTTTTAAATTTAGAATTTTATCTGACAGGAGCAGATTTTATCAATTTTATGTGCGTTTTTTAGATACTTTAATGTTCCAATCTACTTAATTATGTTAAAATTCTTTAAAATTTCATTTTTTGATCACAAAATCATACAATTCAGTTAACGGTTAAAATAAATTCAAATTTTATAGAAGCAAGCTTTTGCATCATTTGAAGCAAAAAATTGAAAAATTGCAAATTCACAAATTTTAATTATTTAAAGTGGAATAGTTGAATTTTCTCTGTAAATTTGTAGTTTGTCAGGTAAATAAGCAGCCTTTTAATTTATTAACAATGAGTCTAGGCCAATATATTCAACATGATTAACGTAATTTAAGTTTTAAAAAATATTCCATACAAATTTAGCTGTAAAAGATAAAAATATATTATAAAACGTTGAATTATTACTTCTAGAATCTGAAAACTGTTACTTAATACCAATTTCAAACATCCAGAACCCCTAAGATATTAAAATTCATGCAAAAAATTGAAAAGCGGAATTTTTTTCAAAAATATTTTAAATATCTATAAATGATGTTTCTCTGCGTTATTATTTGCTGTATAAAAATATATCATAAGATAGTCATAAAATCATATCGACGGAACATTGTCGGAAGTAATAAAATATTTGAATTTAAAGGATTTATTTCTTTTCTTTATTGTATAGACATCAACAATATCATCTCAAATTCTTTGTATTTATATCCAAAACTTCTTTCTCAGTCTTCGAGAGGGGTCATTGAAGACAACAATTTATTAAAATTTTATGCATGAGAAATTTATTGATTCTCATGGCGCCAGGAATCTTATTATGCGAATATAGCTTATTGAAAAATATTTTTTCTCGTCTTTTGCGGCGCTTCACGCCTTTTTTTCTTTTTAGAAAAATCAGCATAGAACAGAGTCACAAAAATCCCACAAGAGGAGGAGCATGAGAGTAAAAATTTTATCAATTTATTTAATGACTTGTGTGTTTATTGGAGCATGACTGATCAACCCGAAAATCTTAATACAAAATAAACAAAGTTTTTGTCAACTCCATCCACCCCCCGAGAATTATTCACTTTCGGTATCGAAACCCTTTTTCTCTCGCTCGATTGCTTGAGAATACCTCAATCTACACAAACAGCAACAAATAACAACATCGACTCATGTTCTGTTTAACTTTGATTAATTGCCATCAAAGCCATCATTTCTTTTGGTGAAGGAATTGGGGACGGGTGATGTGGATTGGAGGGATTTAGGATATTTTTAGTGATAGTAATGTTTTAGAGGAATAGCTGAATAAACTATTTAGCAATTTATGAGTAAACTTGATACTCGTCTAATTGAAAAGGATGCAAAAGTCTTTTATATCGCAAACTAGTAGAGGGTTTTGAAGGCTAGATCTGACTTAGATATTCCTTACGTGTGCTTCAGTCTAATAAGTAAGTAATTATGGTATCTAATTGACAAATATTGATTCAACTTCCTTTGTGGTGACAAGCTTAACCAGTATGATAGTGCGTTAGAGGCTACACCCCACCATAATATTCCCCTACTTTATAGTTTTAAATTTTAGGTTGTAGGTGACTTTAGATTTAAAACAGTCATAACCGTTAATCCAGACGCCCTGTAAAATTCCACATTTCTGTATACCCAATTTATCCGTAAGATTGAATATCAAATGAATTCCCCATTTGAGTATAAAATGTTAATACTAATAAGTAGTGTAAGTTTTAATCGTGGGTGGGTGTTTAGATTTTATTATCTAAATACCCGGAAAAAATCTCTCATCTCAATTCATTTTCATTCGTTCACAACGTTTAGAGTATGAGACATCCTCACGATTAAGTCAAATAATAAGAAAAATCAATGAATATGCGAAATATTCATGCGTAGATTTTTAACCCATTTATTCATTCGCTCACATCACTTCCTTTCTCCGCCACACCAGAGTTAAATGCCATTTATAAAATTTGATCCTGACACATGCACGAAAACCCATTGAGAAGTAAAACGTTTAAGAAAAAGAAGCACAGAAAAAAATATTTTTCCGCTCTTTTGTTTCCACTTCTTCCATCAAAAATGATGAAGAAAAAAAAAGTTGAACTTGTAAACGTCACGATGATATGTGAATCGGTTTGAAAGGAAATTTTCTGTTTTTTCTTTCTTACATTCTGTTGATGCTGAAGGATGAGAATGAAAAATTCTTAATTTCACATATATTTATTCACAAACTCATACATCAAATTTAATTAATTATAAAATCTGCGTTTTTCTTCTTGATTCAGATTCCCTCGCTTCGCATGTGCTTCATATCTTGTTACTGTGTTGAACGGAACGATGGAATGTGCATGGAAGGGTTGAGATGGGGTGCTGAATGGAGTACTTCTAGGGCTCTGGAACAGGGTTTAGATGGGGATTGATAAATGAACTGTTTAATGTGCCAAATTTCACTCAACTTGGGGTAGTGGTCACCAATTTGGAGCGTCGATGTAAAATATTAAAAACAATGATTAGGAAAATAATAATTTTGACATCATCCATGCTTCTCATGGTCCTCAACCCCTTACATCCTCCAACCCCATTAAAAAAGTCAAATTTTTTTAGGAATTTCTAAAAATTCGTGTGTATTTGTACGAAAGCGATTGACGTGACATAAAGTATCGTTTCTTCTTTTGAATTTGATGCTTTGTTTGATTTTAAACTCATTCCAGTTCCACTTTGACTACTGATGATGTCAAAAAAATTTATTTCTCCCTCCTCACACACACACACACACACACACTCATTTTAAGGATAAGAATAAATCTTTACTCAAGAGGATGCGAGCAATTATTTTAAATCATCTTAAGGAATGGATTGAAGTGTGAGGTAGCTACTCGATCCCGTCATTTATCCGCCACCCCCTATCCACGAAGGATTGTCTTAACATATTCTGATAGATATGAAGAATATAAATTCGAACGAAGTGATTTCTTTGTTTGGAGTGTTTAGAATTATTGAGTTTGGGGTTGAATGCTTGTTGTTTTGGGTGGCTGACTGCTGGTTGGGTAATATTTGGGATTGAAGCTGAAATTAACAGATTTGACACTTAGATTTAGAATTTATAAGTTTAAAAATAGTGAAAATTCGTGAATGTTCCTAGCCATCCCTGACAGTTTAGTGGTATGAGCTTGTGATCTGATATCCATACACCTTGGTTCAAGTCTTTCTCGGCTAAAAATGAAGCTAAAGACCATAAAGACGAAATTATGCTAAAGACCATAATTATCAAAACTGATTTTTAAACTGAATCTTTCGTCTTAATTCCAATGCGTCTCCATGAATAAAAATCCCCAAACTTGTCACATCCTCCACTACTCGCACTGTTGAAGATGGCAATTTTATAAATTTACGATTTTCTGCTTATTTATTACTTTGAATGCGGATGACATTCCAACATTAATTTCTATTTAATATGATGATAATATTACTCGATGTGTATTTCCATTTTCATTTCTTTTCCCATTCTTGTGTGACGGATGATTGTGTTTTCTTGAATACATCTTACGTATGTTTAGATTCCTTACAATAGATATAATATGTAGAATATACGATTCGATATTTATTTGTTAATTTGATTAATGATATATCCTTGAAAAATATTGTATGAGAAAGAGGAAATCTCTTATTCTCTTATGTCACATGCCATTACAGAGCTATTTATTCAAGAGATAATGTTTGATTGAAGATTCCATGCGTGTATGTATGTCGTATGGGGAAAATTTAATTTTATACAAAGCAATTAAATAATTGATTTTGAAGTAAAAAAAATCTTTTTTTGAAGATTCTCGAGAGATTTCTTAAGAATGAATAATGAGTTTGCAGATGTAATAGGATTTAACTTTTTTGACAGATTGATTTGAGATTTTGTACACATTTTAAATGTCAATTGTGGAATTTTGTAATTAATTTTGTTTTATTTGAGATTTTGATTGAATTTTATTTGTTTTTCGGTGTTATTTTGATTGATTTGATAACTAAAGTTGATTAGATTGTAAATTGTCAAAAATTCAGATTTAGAAAAATTTCGCATCAGTTGATGCAAAAGTTTAAATTTCAAATTTCCGTTAAAATTATTTTAAACTTTTTTTAATCAAAATTTAAACATTTTTTGTTAAACTTCATAAAACTCATTTTATTAATAGAAAAACAGCAAAATTTAAACTTATTTCCAAGTCAAAAATAGCAAATAATCATAATGTTAGAAATATTTTAATACCATACGACAATAATAGCTCACATGAAACAAGAGACAAGAAAAGAAAATGAAGACAACAAGCTACGACAACAATTTATGTTCATCTCTGTGTTAGCAACCATATTCACAGCTAAATTATTAATGAATTTAATTTTTCCACCTTATTCAATCAGCACCAGCACTATAAATAATATTATTGTTGATGTTTCATGAAAAAATATTCATAATTCTGAATATAGCGAGAATGAAACTATTTCTGTAGATTGTTTAATTCATCTACAACGCACTGATGTGAATAATAAAGAAATTTGATAAAACGACATCATCAACACCATCGTTGTTGTTGTGTTGTGATAGTTTTCATTTTTTGGGTGATCGTTGATTGGGGAGTGTGAATTCTTTGGGGGTGGTTGGAATGATGCAAGCTAGTTTCAGAGAAATATTTAAAAATTTTGAGGTTATATTTTCAAAATTTCAATATTTATTTCTTTTTTGAAAAATTCATCAAAATCTGCTAGTTTTAATCTAATTTTCCTCCCTTTTACATTTCCTTTAAAACTATAAAAATAAAAGATTTCAATAATAAGAATGTGAATATATCTGTAATGAAATTTATGTACATACATATCCATGTAGAATGAAAAATATATATATTTTTTCTAAAACAATATTTATTCAAGTGATGATTTATTTCACTCTCATTATCAAGTCTTCCTACTCATCATTCTCATTTTCTTCTTTTTACTTTCTTTCATGTCATTTTCCTTCATACTTTACATGCCAACGATGAAGAAAAAAACCCTTTTCGTAGTCATCAAATTGCCACCCTCGTGAGCACATACTTCGATGATATAAGCTTATATTACACACGGTTGAAATTATGTATATATGCTTATGACTTGGCTGATGGCGGAATGAGATGATGGAAGGAGAAAAAAGATTAATTTAGAAAAATGTCGGTTTGAAGGAGAACAAAAAATTAAAGAAAATCGTTAGAAAAATGTCTTGAGATGAATGAGAACAATAAGTAGAGTTATGTTGATTATTTGTGATGGTAAAGCGCTTGATTTGAAAGAAAATTCGACTAAAAATCATCTTATTTTTAAGAAATTTGAAGATAATTTCAAATTTTGAGTTTCAACGGTTTTTTAAAATTCAAAATAAGGGGCTGTCAACTAAAAATTATAAAACACTTGATTTTCTTACTTCGAAAAGTAATTCTCATTTATTTTAATGAAATCTTGTTTTAAAACTGATAATTTAAGTAAATTACTATTTAGAACCATAACAAAAAGTAGTATTGATACATTTTAATTAAGAGGGGTAAGAAACTATGTCAATCTTGGTCAACACTGCTTTTTCTAAGATTGAATCTAATAAATAACTGGATTTCTAATAAAATGCATGCAAAATCCATTTTAAAATAAAAACTTAAAATTTTATTCAATAAAATTCAAAATCCAGCAACAAAAAAAACCCCAAAATGATCAAAGCAGTTCTAAAACAACTCACAAATTAAATTGCTAAAAATTATGATGGAAAAAAAGAGTTGAGAAAGTCTACATTAATATGAAAATTAAAATATTTCAATAACAAGATAAGAAGACGTGATTGATGGTTTTAATTTCTGTACACACACACATTCCATATCTCATTTTCATAAGACATTAACATCACATATGCTGCATACATGGAAATTTGAAGCAAGTAATCGAAATGACTAATGAACAACCCACATATTTTCAGATATTTGTTAAAATTTTCATCGAATAGAATTTTTTTTAAAAAAAAGGCACGCTAAAGCGCTTATCATTATTCAACATATCTGATTACGTTGATTGTGTGCACATTTTCATTAGCTTATTGAAGATAAACATTTTTTTCTGGTGAGGATGTGATGGAAATATTTAATTATAATGAATGTATGCGAGATGATATGAGATTTTCTTAGAAACAAAATGCAAGTTTAAATTTAATTAAAGTTGAAAAAATAACTACAAAGGCAAGTTTGAAGGTGACATTTGAAGATTTTGTATTCAAATTGTGAATTTTTCTTTGCAGTTTTGTGAAGATTTAAATTTTTGGCTAGAAGAAATTATGGAAATTAGAGGCATGAATTCAGTTTTGGGTAATAAGATGGGAAGAGTTGTCATTAGCTTTGACAATATTGTTAATTAAGTAAATCTAGTAGTTTGGTGTAATTTCGAGAGCATTGTCATATTAAGAGATCGGCTTCTGGTAGGAATCGAACCCATGTCCTCACAAAAGAGAAGTTTACGGATTTCTGGTTTGTTACCTAACCACTAGGTCATGAAAGCCTTACTTTACCGCAGGCCCTTTTAGGGGGAGGAGGGTCTGAGATTTTGTGACAATTCAAATAAAGAAAATTTTTCTTCACGGAAATTTTGTGTCAAAGGGGGGAGGGGGGTCTAAAAATTCGTTTTTTGTGCGATACATAATAAGTGAACGGCCTCCTAGTATATTTAGAATTTGTGAAAAGATAGCATCCGATATTTGATTAGATTCCCTTAAATAGTTAAGTCTTACCACACAAATTAAGCCAATTTAAATATTTTTTGTAAGCACCTCTTGATTAGTTCCAAAAAACTAATCAAAATTTCTCCCAAACCTAAAAAACATTCTCATCATCACCATCAAATCATTCACAATATTTTCCATGCAAAAAAGGAATAAGAAATATAATTTCCTGGTATAGATCCCATAGAAAAACAGAAGAAAAGCATCAGAATGGGAATAGAAAAAATATTAAGAAAGAGATGTTCCAAAACCATTCTACAATCCATTTGGAAAAACCTCGGAAATCCATTTTAAACATTTTCTATAACGGCAAAACCGCAATACATTAATTAGTTTAAGGTATTTTTGTAAGAAAAAGGAGGGAAAAGCAAACAAAAAAACATCTTGGAGAGTATGCAAACATATCTACACATTGTAGTCATGCGGAGATGTATGGAAGAAGTTTTTCCATGTCTTAAGACATCCTTGTTTTTTTTATTCCAACTTTCATTTGTCTATGGTGGAGAATTTATGGCAATCATAGACATTCAGAAGGGATCATCTATTTTTACATCAGAGAACAAATTTATTTGCATTTGCTTTTTGGTCGCTCTCTTTGTTAATTAATTGAACACTGTTCTAAATTGCTTTCTGTTGTTTCTATGGTTTGATATGCTTTTTGTGGCTGCTGTTTGCTCTCTCCTGTGAGAGACCTTTGTGCTTTAGTTTTGGATGCTCTTTTGTTTTTTTTGCGGTTGGTTTTTGTAAGTTTGTAAGGAATTCTTATTATTTTGTTCATTATTTTTGGGAATATTATTCATTGTTTTAGAATTTTCAATAATCTAACGGTTTTCTAAAATTCAAATAATTGAAAATCATCTTTTCTACAAAAACACGTGTTTTATCTCACTTCGAAAAGTTTTTGTGCATTATTTCTGATTTAACATTGAAAATAGCAACAATATCAATGAATATTAAAAACTAAACGTGGCAAAAGATGTTTGGATTCAAATTCTATACAATTTGAATACTGAAAAGCCAAAATTTTACGTTTTAAATTTTTAAAAATCCAAAAAATATTCTCAAATTATTTAGTAACCGAAAATCTATTTTAATTCTTGAAAACTCTCATTTAAAAACCAAAAAAATAAATTTCAATACTGCCTTCTCACTCCAATTCTTTAAAAATATTTATTTACATTCATCTATCAACTATTCACTCTAATTTCTAATTTATTTTACTTCTTCATCTCATACATATTAAAATAACTAAAACACAACACAAAAAGACAATGGAATCAGGGAGAAGAAAATGGGAAAAAAATAATTCCTATCTAAGGAAAATAAGAAACATATTCGAGTATGTAATTCGCACATATATATCATTTTGATTGAATTTAATTATATTGATTGGATGTGTCAACAGTTGGGTAAACATCTGCAAATTTACAGGCACAGAACTTTCTAATTAATATTCATGAATTGAATGGAAATGGAAATGAAAATGATGAAAATTTTACTATTTATATAAGAACAATCTTTTCTTTCTTGGCTGGAGCTGCTGCTACTTGGTGCTGGATTTTGAATACGAAAATCTGATGGATAATGTCAGATTGTCTTAAAAGTTAAATTTTAAATTTTACCGTTTTTTAAAAATTCAAAATTTTAACGGTTTTTGAAATTCAAGTATCTTAACGGTTATTATTTCAAATTTTTAACGGCTTTTTAAAATTCAAATTTTTAAAGGTTATAAATTTTAAATTTTATAACGGTTGTTGAAAGTTTGAATTTTTGACAGTTACTCAAAACAGTTGACAGTTAGAAGTTTGAATTTGAAAATTAAAATGCGCACTTTAAGCTTAAAACAGAAGTTACTTTTATGCTGTTATAAAAATATTTGAATTGAAATCTTCCATGACTCTCACCCTCCAATCCACAAATTAAAACTTTATGAAAATAGTGATGAAAATTGTTTCACACGAAAATTATTAATAAAATCAGAATAAGAAGAAGGAGATGAGTAAGAATATACAGCAAGAATTTTCAAACTATCTACTTAGCTCCATCCAGCATTCCTCGCACACATCACATCACATTCACAACTTTCAATTCATCGCCTAAATAAATATTGTTTTTGAATTAATGCGCGCACATACTCGCACATCATGTGAATAACGACGGTGGCACAAAACTAATCAGTTGGCAAATGACAAACCCTTTTCCTCAATCGAATTTATGATATTTTCATTCTTTATGCAAATCAACAGACAAGCTTCTTGCTAATTTTTGGTTTTGAAAGTTTTTCTTGGAGTGAAAAGTTGTGTTTTAAGATGTGATTTATTTATCTTCGCTAACCCGCTCCACTTTGTTGTGATGTTTATAGTTTTTGTTGATGTGAGTGTTGCATAAATTCAATTTTTGAATAAATTTTTAAGTGGATTCTGTTTTCCTTTTCAATTTTGATTTATTTAATATTGTTTTATTTTGGGATGTGGAGTTTGGTTTTGTTTTGAATTTTAAGTTGAAACTTTAATTTTTAAATATTCAAATACTTAAAGTAATACAAACAATTTAAAATAAAATAAAAACCGTTAAAATTTTGAATTTTAAAAATCTTTAAAATTTTGAATTCCCAAAATCCGTTAAAACTTTGAATTTTAGAAAACCGTTAAATTTTGGAATTCTTAAACGTAAATCAAATCGAATATTTCTAATATCTCAAAAAATAGTTATTAATAATAGTCTATCGATTTTTTCAAGATGTAATGAAAATTATTTTCATCACGTTTCAAGTTCCATTACCGCATACTCCATTCAATCAAAACAAGGAAAGACTCAAGAAAAAGTAGAAATATCAATTTTCATCAAACTAATATCCAGTTGTGATGTAATAAGATGATAACAAATCCATGAAGGATAAACAAAAAAAAATGATAATAAAAAATGATTCCACAGTAAGGATCTTTACCCGGTAACGTAATTCTACATTTATAGAAATCATTTATTTTATTGCTTTCAACTGAATGCTAAGTAAGGTAAGAAAATCATCCTCATCTCTGTGGTCTTGTGGACCCGAGCAATGCATAATGTTACATCCTTGAAAATGATTAAGGGTTTAAATTCATGGATATCATCAAACATGGTATGCTAGTTGCGTTCCTTTTGCATCAATATGTCCGGACCAATTCATATGCAGCCCAGACACCTACACACATATGATGCTATATATTTCATTACTGATAATACAATAATTTATCAAAATTAAATTATTTTCATTGCTCTGTGTATATTTCCTTCCACGTCCATATGTCTATATTATTAATATCATCATTCCATACTAAACTATATGTTGGTCATCATCATCAGCATTGGAATCATTATTGAGTTAGATATTGCGAAATTCCACTGAGATTATTCGACTTATAAGAAGAAAGATGATTCGAATTCGTGTAGGACGTTTGTAAATGGTTGGGGGAATCAGTCTTGCATGGAATTTCATTTGTGAGTTGTGAATTGGACTTATGTTTCAACTTTATTCAATCGACATGGATTTATGGGCATAAATAATCAATGGTTAATCATTAATCATCTTAATTTTATTTCTTGAGTTTTCTGTTTGGGTTTGCTGTTTTTATCTTATGAATAGATGAGAGATGAACAGCTTAATTTCATTTTAAATTTCAAGTGATTTTAAGAGTTTAGGCTTTTTAGATTTTCAAAAATTTAAATTAAATTTCAACGGTTTTCAAAAATTCAAATTTTTGACGATTTTTAAAAATTCAAATTTTTAACGGTTTTCAAAAGTTTAAAATTTAACGGCTTCTAAAAATTTAAATTTTAACGGTTTTTAAAAAAATTAAATTAGAATTAAAAATCCAAATTCTAACGAATCTTAAACAATTCTGATAAAATTATCGAAAATAACATATTTTTTCCCCTCAAAAAAAGAAAAACTAAGTGAAAGTCTAAAATAAATAAATTATTATGACAAGCTGCAGAAGGCTAAAGGCATTAAGAGATGGAAACAATAGTATTAGCAACAATCTCGAGGTAATTAAATTCCTTACACCTCCAACTCCTCACTCACTTTATTCACTGTTCATTAAGCTACTTTTGTTTCTATGGCACCAACCCTTCGCACTATTATTTCTCATGCCCTCAATAAATACTATCGTAAGATATAATAACATAAAAGAAAAGAGAAAAATGGCAATAAATTTTGATTATAATTCAAAGATGGTTCAATAATAATAATAAAAATAGGAGATGGAATGAATTTCTTATGCTTCTCATGCCCCCTTCTCATATTACAATGTTATATCTCTACATCATGTAATGAGTTTATTATTTATGATGATGATAACTTCTTTATTTCCTTTCTTTTGTTCTCATATCAATAAATTTTTTTTTGCAACTGTTCATTAATGATCTATGTAAGCACTTTTCTTTCAACTATTGCAGCTATTAACGTCGGCAATTATCAGTTCCATTTGGGAAAATTTTTATTTTATTGTTTTTATGAAGCAATGTGATGATAAAATTTTAGATAATTATGATGATTACTCATAATGTGATGATAGATAAATTATTTGTAATGAAGATGTTAATGGAAGTTCTTGTATGGTCAATTGGGAGTTGATAATTTATTGGTAAAATCTAAAGTAAGGTCTTATTTTGAATAAGAAAAACCTCATTACAAATTAAATTTAAATTGAATCTGCATTTTTTGCCTGAAGTAAAGCGTTGCTTCATTTTAAATCTTAAGTAAAGCGTTACTTCATTTTAAATCAAAAATAAAGCGTTGCATACATCAAAAGTAAATCGTAGCTTCATTCCAAAATAAAAGTAAAGCGTAGCTTTATTCTAAATCTGAATTAAAGCGTTGCTCCATGCAATTAATCAAGTAAAGCATTACAATGCATCTAATCATCCAAAATACTGGACCAAAACCCAAAGACAACAGAATTTACAATAATAACGATGACAACTCATGAGAACATTCAAATTTAAACAACATCCTGCTTCTATTCACCAAAACTACACACTTGAACAGAAGAGTTAAACTGCAGTTATATCCAATATACAATTTAATTCATCGCCAATAACAAAGCCAAGTCCACATAATTTAACCTCCCATCAATAAGACAGAAAACAAAGAAATTAAATGCACATGATACAGAATCCGAAAATGACTAAAATCTATTTACAATATCCATTCATTTATGCTGATTTATGGCTCATTTCTGATAAAAATTTATCTCTATCCAATTCTCAAAATTGATTTCTCCTTATTCATTTCAATATGTTATGTACATATCATCATCATATTTTATGTCTTTTATTCATTTGGGACACTTTCTGAACTGTCTGTTCTCTCAACTGACTCAAAATTTGTGTGTGCATTGCATATAAAAAGATGAATGTGAATTTGACTTTTGCAAAGCACACATTTGTTGAATGGAAAAAGTCAGTTAGACGTTTGACATGTTCATAAATCTATCTTTCATACCGAATGCATGAATATGGACATGGATGGGCGGATTTAGAGTTGTATGGGAGGTGGATGGACGAAAAATTGAGATTCGATTCGTGCCACAATCAATTTGACCTTTCACTATTACTTATAATGCTTGTTGAATTTATGCGGATAGCACATGGAAGTATCCATTATGGGATAGTAAAATCTCTCTTGAGGAAGATGCTCAGAATAATGTGATATTGGGATTGGAATAGGAGAATTATTTTTATATTAGTTGGCACAATTTTTTATGCATAAGAGCATGTTTTGGTGGGTCGAGAGATTATAGCTCAATTCTGTCTTTATATCTTTAATAAAAATTGTGGTTGAATTCTAATTCTTGTTAAAACTAGAGGTACAGCATGTGATAAAGTCAAATTGAGCAGAATACGACGAGTTAAAGTTAAATTGTCAAGGATATGATTAGTTTGAGTCAATTTGAAGAGAACGCGATTAGTTTGAGTCAAGTTGTATAGGATATGACTAGCTAGAGTTAATATAAAAAGGATATTACTAGTTTGAATCAAGTAAAACATGGATACGACTATTTTGAGTCAAGCAAAGACTAATTTGAGTCAAGTTGAAGAGGACACGACTAGTTTGAGTCAAAATGAGCATTAATTTTAGTCAAATTGAGTAGGATACGACTAGTTTGAGTAAAAATAAGTAAATAGTAAGAATTTAAATTAAAAAAATGCGTTAAAAAACCTCATAGGATTAAGATTCCTAATTCAATTTACTCTACCCACCCACATATCACACACGCAACTCAAAACACACATATATCAGTAGATAAAAAAGGGGCAATAGAGCATAGCTATAGAAAACAAAGATGTATCTCGTGAGTAGTAATTTTTCAACTACCAACTGTATGGATACTAATGTTTGTCTACTTTCAATCGTGTATTGAATTTATAATAGCATAACAAGCAACATATCTAGCGAACCCTCACACTTCCCCCTCATCCCAACATCACATTCTTTTATTTTCCCATTTTCCATCCTTCTTTACTTTTTTCCCATATTTCAACATTACTCAAATGGACATGTCATACGAAATAACATACAAAAAAATACGAAAACGGCAACAGAAGCAGTAGAAAACGAAAGAAATATTATGATTCGATGAATGATTGTTCTTTGTACCTCATCGCATGAGTTGAATTCATACAAATGACATGCTTCAATCCTCATACCTTCCCCTCATACCCATAATGCCTTCGACTCACATTTTTTTTCCTTCCTTCACGATTCTTCTTGCTCTCTATAATGTGTATTTGAATAATATGTGATATGAGGAAAAATGAATGGAAATGGAAATGTGTGTATATCAATGTTCATATTATATTTTTTAGAGATATATATATTTTTTGTGTGTGTACCGAGAAGGCTTTTATTAATTTTGATGTATAACTTTCAATTTTTATTCATCGAGGTGAAACCGACAGAGGAAAAGAATGAGGAATGGAGAAAATTATGGAAATAAGCAAAATGTATGTGTGTATGCTGATATGTACACGCTTATGTATAAATGAATTTTGAGGATTTTTTTTGGAGAAATGTTGTAATTAGAACGCATTTTAGTGAATTGGTGGAATGATGAAGCTGTAGAGCAGGGGTCAAATGGACTTAAGACCTAAAAATTTGATGCTGATACGGAGATCCTTGGTTCAAAACCCAGTTGGGGGTATTTTTGTATAACCCAGCTTGAAGCTGAGGGATCCCATGTATCACAATTGAGTCTTGTGTCCATTTATTTCAATCAGGACAAACCGCATTAAATTTCATTATTTTATAACTTCTGTTAAAAAAAAGAAAAAGTCAAAAAATGTCATGATAGAATGGATTAGAGAATCACATCTTAATATTCATAAATATCCATTCAAATGTGTACAGCAAAAAAAAACTGAGTATGAACATGAAAATATCATTCATTTGAGAATGTGAAAATAAATATAATAAATGATGATGCTATTCATCATAGGTTTTTGAGATATCAACTATTATTTTCATTTTTCTTTGAGGATTTTTATGATGTGACAAATAATGACTTTTGGTTGAGATGTTTAGGAATTTTTGAAATTGTTGTTGAAAATATTGAGGTTATGAATCTTTTATTTTTGAGGAGATTTTATTAAATGTTAAACACTCGGTTTTAATTTTTAACAATTTTTCAGTTAAAAAGTCTCAAGATTTTAATCTTTAATTTCAAAATTTTTGCATATTACTTAAAGAATTATAAAATTTCAAAATAGTAATCCATTAAAAAGATAAAATTTTCAAAATAATATTTTTTTTGAAAATTTAAAAAAAAAATTAAAATCTTTTAATTTTTTTAGAATGTTTGAAAATAATAATATTCTAAACTACAAACTAAAATTTTTCAAAATTGTATTTTTAAATTTTTAATATAATAAAATTTTCAAAATGACAATTTTTTAAAAATATTGAAATATTCAAGATAATAAATTTTAAAAAAATAAGTTTTTTTGGAAAATTTTAAGTTTTTAAAATTAAATTTCAGTCAATTTATGAATTCGATAGCACCATACATACGATAGATGATTTCTCTATAACCCTTTGACTTCCATCACCCTTCTAAAAAAATCAAGTTTCCTCTCCAAAATATATCAAAAGAAACTCGAAAAATAATTTTTGTCGTTCATCAAACACGAAAAAATAAGAATTTTTTTTCCAAAAAACAAATGATAAAACTTTTTTATTACATTTTTTTGCCTGTCTTTAAAGTCAAGTCAAAGAGAACTGCTGGAAAAGAAAGAAAAAAAGAAAAATTTATTTGAACATATTTGATTAAGAACAAGCTCATCATACATGAGACGATTCGAGCATGTGATTATGAAGATGAAAATTTTTAATTTTAATTTTTCGTACACAGAAAAAAAAACACAACATGAGAAATTATAAAGGAACAGAAAAGTTGGAGAAACTTAGTATTTATCTTTCATTTTTTGTATTCTTTCAAAACAGATTTTCATCAAATTAATTTATTATAGTATGGCAAATATTATGTCTCATGTATAAAAAGAACAAAATCATCATCATCATCTTGTTCTTATTTCAGCGGTCTTTACTCATGTAAGACATTTCAATTTTCTTCATATTTTCTTTATTTTCGTTGTTGATGTGGCAATTTTCATTATTAAATTTTTACTAGAAGATATTTTTCTTATCAACTCTTTCATTCTGATATGGATGAGAGTGGATCTTCTTTTCGAGTGTTTGTGTATGTTTTTGTGTACATATGTTTACAAAGAAAAATCAAATTTTCATTATTTTTTTAGCTGAGATTTTGTTGATGTCATGGAATCACTTTGGGAGTTTATGAAAAATTTTATTTTAATTTTTTGTTGCTTTTACAAGATTTAAAGGCTAGACGTCTTGAGCTAAAGCACTAGGGGGACTACACCACAGTTAAATCGGATTAAGATTTAAAACTAGATTGTGCTAGGCAGGGGCGTAGCCAGAAATTTTCTATATCTTATATGAAAAAATTATACTAAAAATTTATTTTCAATTTTTTCACATCAGAAAGGATTTGTCCCCCCAATGCCCTACTGATGCAAGTTCTAAATGAGAATCAACTTATTTTTTTATTCAAGTTTTTATTGAAAAATTTCGATAGTTTCAAATTTTAAGCAGATTGGCATACAAAACAGTTTCTGATCCTCATAGAAAAAAAATTTCTTTTATGACTATATATTGGCAAGTAGGCGCGTTGTTAGTAAGGATTGGGGGTTTTTGATATTATTTATTTTACTAGGGTTTTTGAGAAAAAAATCCAGAAAATTCCATTTAGGGGTCATTCACTTATGACGTCCATCAAAAAATTGGATTTTTAGAACCCCCCCTCCCCCCTGGTCACAAAATTTTAATTAAAAAAAAATTTATTTAATTTAAAGTGTCACAAAATCTCAGACCCCTCCTCCCCCCTAAATCATGGACGTCATAAGTGAATGACCCCTTAAGGGAATATTACATAAAAATGCACCATAACCACCATTTATACCCAGAAAGAAATTGACACAATCCTACTTACACCTCAAAGCTATTAGATGATGTGAAACTTTTTTACTCACTTTTATGTGCCATATCATATCTCCATATGTATGTTGAATGTTAATTTGTTCGTTTTTTATTAATTTTTAATATTAATTTGAATCTTTATAATGTACGAATGTTAAAATCTTTTATAAGTTTTGTTTGCACAATTAAATTTCATATTTTCTAATAAAACATCCAACTTTACACGGGGGGGGGGGGCTGCAAAATAAAATATCTCACTCCATTTTTTAAAAAAATATGTATAATAAAGCAAAATGTATACAGAATGAAATAATAAAGTAAAGGGGGTTTGAAATAAGATGGAGGAGTAAAATGATTGCCTCAAAGGTATAACTCATAATTCTTTATATTTTCGAACAAAATTTCTTCGCTTGCGATGTCATTTAACTGATAAAATTTTAATCATGTTGAATATTCGTGATAATTAGTTTTTGCTGTTTTTTTTGTGCTAAAATATCAACAAGTTGTAAAAGGTAAAAGAATTAATTTTTGAAATTTATCATTACAATGGAGCTGTTTATGCTTAATGTATGCATACATATATTAAATTATATTATGATAATATTAATATATTACGAACATTTGAAATTTTAATGATGAACTAGCTGAATGTAAGTTTTTGGATGCTTCTTCGTGGAATTTCTTGGAATTTTTGATTACGTCAAAAAATTGTCAAATCTCTTTAAGATTATTTACAGATGAGGTCCATTTAAAAATTGAATTTTTGTATCTCGTTTCCAAAGTCAGGTCCTGAAATCCATCAAATTATAAAAAACGACAAACTTTCACAAAATTGTGCTGGCAAGGCAACAACAAGGCAGCAAGATTTTCACATTTCTCAAAAAAATTCGAAGCTGAATGGCAGTTGAAGTTGCTTATTAGTAAGGATTAATCGTGAATAGTTGAACCATCATGATGAAGAAATTGAAAATTTCTGACAGCATCTAGAAATGAAAAATTTAAAAAAAATTTAAATAATTAGGGATAGGGATTACAACATGAAATCTTCTTCCATCTTCAGGATATACTATGTAATAAATTTTGCCATACTCACATCTGTCAATGTCTCAATTTTCACATGAATCATTCCACAAATGATAAATTTGGACTCGATTGAGTTTAAAAGGATGAAAATTGACATCGACTTCTTAAATTTCAATGACTTCATGTAAAGGTTCAGTTCGACCTCCTTGATCTGAAAAAATTGATTTTTTTTATTGCTAAATCATTAAAATTGGAAGAAGTGAAAAAGCAGCAATAGCTTAACTCAATAGAGCCTACTCAAAATTTAAGTACTTTTTAACCGTTCTAGTCATCCAACTTAGTATGCGCATACATTATGGACACAAGTTATAGCTAGTTTCATTGTATGATCCAACCTGCATCATGCAATTCTTTGACTTTTACTTACCTTTCTGTAGAATTGTTCACACTTCGAAAACAGTGTCCAATATATGAAAATTGGTACAGGAAAATGAAGAAAGGTTCCAAAATGATAAAAGTTTTTCAAATAATTGAAGATTAGCCTCATGATGACCCAATAGAATGAAATAATCGTGAGTAAAAAGTGAAAGAAAATTGTAATAAAAATGTCAATCGAGTAACGTTCAAGAATCTTCCTTTTAAGCACAAAAACATCAAAAAGTTCTCTTTTAATGATTTTTAAGTCATTCTTTGTCCTCATCATTTGAATTTTATGATTGATGTGATCCAAATATTCAATCAGCAATTCTACATAATACACGAACATGAGGTCATTCGATGAGTAAATAAGTTCAGGAAATGTAGTTTGTGAGTGAAAAATTCTATTGCCTTTATTGGATGACATGCCATATTTAACACTTCTGACCAAAATTATGAACGACATTCGAAGAAGAAATCTTTTCTCACATTTTCCAATTTTTTGAGTAAATTTAGGCTTCAACTTTTGTGACAAATATTTTTGTCGATTCCTCATTAAAAATGCTTTAAGTATCAACAAGTTCTGGATGAAAAACGGGAAAATGCTTTGATAAATTTGAGTAACACTGTAGATTCCATTTCCACTATACCATTTGGTCGGCGATAAATAAATTGGAAAATAAAAAGTCGAATAAAATGTCACGGACTGAACAATAAACTGGAACACAATAAAAATTAAAATTGGTGTCTCAAACTTGAAAAAGTTAAGTCCCAGGCAGTTGGTTACGATTAGAAATATTTTCTGAACTTTCATTTTGGAATTGTTTTGGTAAACTAAATTGAATTAATGCTACTAAGTCACAATTTATTGTTTAACTGCTTCAATAATTTTATCAAGCAATTAATCACTCATTGCTTCAAATGTTTGATTTATTTGATTTTAATTGCTTGACGACGAGTTTTGAGAATTTTTTGAACTTTCATTGAAAACAATATTTTTTAGATTTATTCAGAAAAGTTTATTTACACTCATTAAAACGTTTTTAGAAGCCACTTTAGAGTAGTCACTTTTTAAAGGTATAAAAAAATTAAATAAATTTAAATATTTTAAAAAAATTAAAATTAAAAAAATAAAAAATTCAAAAATTTAAAAATTTTCAAAAATTTAAAAAATTTCCAAAAATTAAACTTTTTCAAAATTCAAAAAAAAAATTGAAAAAATTCAAAAATTTAAGTTTTATAAAATTTAGAAAAGTTTTTAAGAATCCAATTTATCTTTATTTTGAATGCTACTTTAACCAAATATAATGTTCAAATTAATTTATTTGAAGGGATCCACCATAAAGAGTTGCACCATCATAACAAAAAAGTCAATAATTGCAGCCAACATCTGAAAAGTTTAATAATTATTTTTTTTATTCAAGTAAGATTTTACTTCTTACATCAGTCAATGTCTGAATTTTCATAGAAATCATTCCACAAATGATGAATTTCGACTCGACTGAGTTTAAAAGAATGAAAAATGAATCAGACTTCTTCAACTTTACTGCATGTGTGTGGAGATTTAATTCGATTTCCTTAAGCTAAAATGAAACAAACAAAATTAGTCGTCATCTCATTCCAATCTAAGCCCACCTTTAAATTCTAAGACCCACCTTTAAATAAAATTTCTCACATCTCGAGAATAAAAGCCAATAGACAAAAATTGGTATTGGAAAGTGCATAAATGTCCCAAAGGAATGAAACCTCCTCAAATGATTAAAAAACAGTCTCATAACAACCCAATAAAATGAAATTATTGCGAGAATGAAATTATATGTAATTGTTATGAAAATGTCAATCGAGTATCGGTCAAGAATCTTCCTTTTAAGTTTGAAAATTTCAAATATTTCTTGTTTGATGATTTTCAAGTCATTCTGTGTCTTCATTAATTTAACTTTGTGATTTATAAAGTCTAAATACTCAATCATCAATTCCACATAGTACACGAACATAAGGTCATTAGAAGAGTAAATCAATTCAGCGAACGTAGTTTGAAAGTAAAATATTCCACTGCTCCAATTGACACTAAAGCAATATTTTGAGACTCTAACGAAAATAATCAAAAACATTCGATAAATAAATTTTTTTTCGCATGTTCCATTTTCTTGAGTAAATCTTGGTCTTAATTTCATTGCGATGAATTTTTGTTGATTCCTCATTAAATGTGCCCTTACTATTAGAAAATTTTGAATTAAAAGTGGAAATATACTTTGATAAGTTTGAGTGACACTGTAGATTCCATTTCCCCAATACCATGGTTTGGATGCCAAAATTATCGGATAATATAAAATGACATAAAAACCGACAAGCTGAATAAACAATTGAAATAAAAGAAACACTGAAAATGGTACACGAAAATCATAAAAATTAAGTCCCAAACAATTTGTGATGAAACAAAAAATATATCTAATATTCATTTTCGAATTATGAACTTATGTTGAGCTTTATTAGTTGCACACTGAAAGCTATTTTTGTTTTGAAGATTCGAGAATAATAAAAATGTTAATTTATTTTTTGGAGGTGGCTTTGAAAAATGAAATGATAAGGTTTTAATGTGTGATTTATAGCAGATGTATATTTAAGAAGAATTGAAGGTTAAAATGGCTCAGGGGTTAGCAAGCCTCGTGTACTGGTCAGGTGCGTAGACAGGGGGACAAATTTTCTTTCATTTGCTAGCGTTTTTAAGAATAATTCAATCTCCGTTCAACTTTTTCAATAACAAGTAATTGAGCCCTTTTCGAAAAACTTCTGGCTGCGCCCCTGTAGATTTATACAGCAGCATATAAAGTTAATTTTGTGATAATCGATCATATTATTCTGAACCATTACTCATCATTCATGACATTTTTGAGAACTGGGCATTTATAGACATAAATTAGCCATCTTCAACAATTCATAGAGGTTGTGATATAAATTTCCAGGATATATGATTCCAAAATGCTTAATGATGCTCTGACGAACAATTTCTTAAATTTTCTAAAGAAAAAAAAGATTTAAAATTTTAAAAATTTGATAATTTAAGCTTTTATTTATTTTTAGTAAAGATCATTTGAGTTAAATGTTATCCTCAAAATGAGATATTTATTAGATAGGATCCACAGTAAAAAGCTGAACCATTATGACAAAAAAATTTAAAATTTCTGACAACATCTGAAAAATAATTCAAAATATGTAGTAAAAATGTAAACAGAATTTAGACAAACTTACATAAGTCAATGTCTCGACTTTAATAAGAATCATTCCACAAATTAAAAATTTAGATTCTATTGAGTTCAAAAGGATGAAAGTTGACTCAGACTTTTTGAAATTCAGGATCTTCGAATGAAGCGCCAATTCGATTTCTTTGAGCTGTAAAATTTTATAATAAATAATTATTGCTAAATCTTCAAAAAATCATTCAAAATACTTTTGAATAAAACTTTTCGCAACTTGAAAATAAAATCCAGAAGACAAAAACAGGCACAATGAAATGAAGAAAGGTTGCATAGTGAGAAACGGATTTTAATTGTCCAAATATGAGTCGCATGATGACCCAGTATAATGAAATTATTAAAAGTACGAAATGATATGAAATTGTGACAAAAATGTCAATCGAGTATCGGTCCAGAATCTTCCTTTTAAGCACGAAAACCTCAAAAATTTCTTTTTTGATGATCTTTAAGTCATTTTTTGTCCTCATCATTTGAATCTTGTGATTGATGTAGTCCAAATATTCAATCAGCAGTTCCACATAATACACGAACATGAGGTCATTCGATGAATAAATCAATTCAGGAAATGCTGTTTGCAAATTAAAAACATAATGTTTCGGCGGCATTCCAATCTTTGCAATCCTTACTAATACAATACACAGCACTCGAATAATAAAACTTTTTTCACATTTTCCAATTTTTTGAGTAAACTTTGGTTTTAATTTTTGTGACAAATACTTTTGTTGATTTTTATTTAAAAATGCTTTAACAATTAAAATATTCTGAATAAAAAATGGCATAACACATTGATACCACGAGATTACACTGTAAATTCCTTTTCCAAAGTACCAATTTTGTGAATGTGAGAAAAGTGGATAGTAAAAAACACTATAAATGCACACGGATTGAACAAAAAGTTGAAAAATTAGAAATATTGATATTTTCGTTCTAAATTTGTGAAAATTTAATCCTAATAAATTTGTTGTGATTATGAAAATATTTTGAAAATTCATTTTAAGTTAAATACAAGTTATGTCAATGACGTCTAGCTATAGATTGAAAGATTAACGTGAATTCTATGAAAATTGTTATTTTTTGGTTTCGAAAAATTTCTACTTATTTTGGGCTGTATTTAAAATTAATATTAAAAAAAAAATGAGATTGTCCTACGAAATACGAGCAGATGGACGTGATATATAGACTAGTTTGACAGCTAAAAACGTTAATTTCGTTATAATTAATCACAAGCTGTACTCATCATTCCTGACATTTTTGATTTCCGAACCTTTATGAACAAAAATTAATATTCTTTTCAATAAATCATTAAGTTAGCAACTTGACATTGTTTTAAATAAATTCAGTTAATCGAAAAGCTTAGAAATGGAACACAATAAATTGTTTTGCATCGTCTCCAATTTGCTCGGAGTTAATTTTTATGATTTTAAAATTTCAATTTTTTTATTTTTTGGAATTCAAATTTTTGCTCAATGTTTTAGTATTTTTGCGATTATTGTGTTTCCATTTTTCTTACAAGATTATTTTCGAGAAGGCTATTCTTGGTACAGTGGAAATGGAGTTTTTGATATAATTCAAATTTTTCAAAGTTTTGTGCCTTACATTCTCCAAAATTTTGTGATCATCAGAGCATTTTTCATGAAAAGTCGTCAAAAAGATTTAGAATTAAAATTTAAGCATGCATTTAGGAATTACGAGAAAAATTTTCTCTTTCGGATCCTCCTTTTTGTTTTTGTAAGGATTGTACGATATTTGTGGAACATGCATCATGTCAGCTTAGTTTTTAATTCACAGTCAACATTTCCTGAGTTAATTTACTGCTCAAATGACCTCATGTTCGTTTATTATGTGGAATTACTGATTGAATATTTGGACTACATCAATCATAAAGTTAAAATTATGAAGACACAAAATGACTTGAAGATCATTAAGAGAGAAATTGTGGAAGTATTCGTGCTGAAAAGGAAGATTCTTGAACGTTACTCGATCGACATTTTCATCACAATTTTCTTTCACTTTTTACAATCAATAATTTCATTATATTGGACAATTATGAGGCTAATCTTCAATCACTTCCAACACTTCTTTGAATTTGCTAATTTTCTTTACTACTTTGAATTTATGTTTATTTTCTGGATGGTGTTTTCAAAATGTGAGAGATTTTATTCAAAAGTAAGTATAAAAATTTGATGATTTTTTTAATTTATTAAAATTTAAAAATTTCAGCTCAAAGAAATCGAACTGAATCTCCACATGAAAAACCTAAAATTCAAAAAATCGGAATCAATTTTCATCCTTTTAAATTCAGAAGAGTCCAAATTCATCATTTGTGGGATGATTTTTGTTAAAATAGAGACACTGACTGACGTAAGCTACAAATTTTACATTCAGTTGATTTTAAAATTCAAAAAAAATTTTTGCAGATGTTTTCATCGACTATGAATTTTTTTGTCATGATGGTACAGCTCTTTGTTAAAGATCCTTATCATTAAACTTTTAAAATTGAATCACCTGTAATAATTTCACAACATTTCTGAAGTGGCGTGGCACACAGTTTGAGAATCATTGCAAGAGACACCATCCATTAATGTATGAAAAAATTAAATAAAGAAATATTTTAAACATTTTTTAAATCAAAATGTAATTTTAAAAATAATATAAATTGAAAATTTAATTCCGTTCTAACTAAATTTTTTGACCCCCTCCCTCTTCTGTAACACAATTTTCATACAAAAAATTTTCTTTTCATCACAAAGCATCAGGGGCCGATTGTTCGGTATACGCTAGGGTATAGCCCAACCCAGGGGTTATCCTAGGGGTATTGCCTAGGGCAGTGTTGTCCGAACTTTTTTGAGCCACAGTACACCATTTTTAAACAAAAGTGGTGCCGCGGCACTCAGTTGGGACAACACTGGCCTAGGGTATACCGAGCAACCGAAACCAGACCCCCTCTTCCCCTTAAAATTGGATTCATAGTTCAGTTACATATGTGTCCCAGAAACTAGGCACTAATCCAGCACTAACATAACTAAGTCTTGTAATTATTCAAAGTTTCCATATTTTGGATCAGTGGCATGACTCGAAGGTATGATTTATTACCTTTAGATTGATTTAAAATCAATTATTTTCATTATATCTGCATTGTAATTAATCACAAATTTATTGACACAAACTTTTGCCATTGACGTCATGAAATTAGATTAGATCAAGAAGAGTTTCATCCAACTAGGCATAAAATGATCCAAATTCATCAGTCACTACACAAGCTTCACTATGAAAGTTAAAAATATTTTCTTAATAGTCACAAATTGTTTGGGATTAAATTTTTATGATATTAAAACTCCAATTTTTATAATCATTGGATTTCAAATTTTTGTGCAGATTTTTAATATTTTAGCTATTTTTTACGTTCCATATTTTCACTCAAAATATTCTTGGTACAGTGGACATGGAGTTTATAGTGTATTGCAGATTTATCAAAGCATTTTACCTTTTATTATTCAGAATTTTGTTATTTTTAATTCCATCATAAAAAGGAATCAACAGAAAAACTTGTCGTTAAAGTTGAAACCGAAATTTACGCAAAAAGTCGGAAAATGCGAGAAAAATTTTCTCATTCAAGTCACTTTTATTATTTTGATAAGAACTGCTAAGTTTTCATGGGGAAAGGATAAAAATAACTTGATTTTTAATTCTCATACTGCATTTCCTGAATTGATCTACTCGTCGAATGACCTGATGTTCGTGTATTATTTGGAACTGCTGATTGAATATTTGGACTACATCAATCACAAAATTCAAATGATGAGGACAAAGAATGACTTGAAGATCATAAAAGGGAAAATTTTTGAAGCTTTTGTGCTAAAAAGGAAGATTCTGGATCGATACTCGATTGACATTTTCATGACAGTTGTCTTTCACTTCTTGCTCATGATTATTGCTTTCTATTGGATGATCATGAGAGCCATTTTTGGACGGCTAAGGAAGTTCTTTGAATTTGCAACATTTTTGCATTTTATTGAGCCCATTTTCATCTATTGGATTGTATTTTCGAGATGTGAAAAGTTCAATCAGAAAGTATGAGTTGGAGAGTTGATTTTTTGGGGGTTGTGGTGGTACTAGAAATAATCCGAATAATTTTAATATTTTTTGTAGCTCAAGAAGCTTGAACTGAGTCTTCACATGAAGCGAGTTGATTTTAAAAAATCGGAATCAATTTTCATCCTTTTAAATTCATTTGAGTCAAAATTCATCATTTGCGGAATGATTTTCTTGAAGATTGAAACCTTAACTGATGTAATGTGCTTAAAATTATCAAAAATGTGAACAAAATCATGAAAATTTTAAAATTTGAATTTCAGATGTTTTCATCAGTAATGGACTTTTTCGTCATGATGGTTCAGTTATTTGTTATTGATCCTTATAAATAATTGCAAAAAAAATTAAAAAAAGATGGGACTGAGATGAGACAAGGGTGTGGATATTTATGCTGCAATTGTTAATTTTAGAAAAAAAATTGTTAAGAATTGTTACTAAACTAATAAAAATATATAAAATTATTAATCAATAAAATCATAAATTTTATAATAAATTACAAATTACAATTTCTTTCAGATGTTCTCGGCAGTGAGGAGGGGGGGATGAGTGGATTTCCATCCCAACTTTCAAAAAAAATTGGCCTAAACCAAAATATCATGGACTTTTTTTTGTCATGATGGTTCAACTATTTGTAGTAGATTCACACCAAATAAAACAATCAAACGAAAATAATGATTAATTACTTGTAGTTTAAAAACTATTTCCTGATATTAATAAATTCATTCCTTAATGATTTCCTGATTGGAAATAAAATTATCAATTTTATCAAATCTATGCTTTTTACTGAGAATTTTTATTAAATTTGATTTTTTGACTTATATTAACCTAGTTTAACATCAATACAATTTTTCAGTCCATAAATAAACTTCAAAATGATAGTTAGGAAATTATTTTGTGTGGTCACAAATTGTTTAGGGTTGAATTTCTATGACTTTAGAGTTCCAACAGTTTTGTTCTTCATTGTTCAAATTTTAATAAATATTTTCAATATTTTGGCGATTTTTTATGTTCCATTTTATAAATCAAGGCGTTCATGGTACAGAGGACATGGGATATACAGCATAATTGAAATTTATCAGAGTATTTTTCCATATTTAATTCAAAATTTCTTAATTATTAGAGCTTATAAAATGAGAAATCAACAAAAGTTCTTATCACAAAAATTAAAACCAAAATTTACTCAAAAAGTTGGAAAATGTGAGAAGAGTTTTCTCATTCGTGTGCTAGTCATCATTTTATTGAGAATCACAAAATTCGCTTGGGCATACAAAGATAAAACAAACATAATTTTCAATTCCCATACTACATTTCCTGAATTGATTTACTCATCTAATGACCTCATGTTCGTGTACTATGTGGAACTGCTGATTGAATATTTGAACTACATCAATCACAAGATTCAAATGATGAGGACAAAAAATGACTTCAAGATCATCAAAAGAGAACTTTTTGATGTTTTTGTGCTTAAAAGGAAGATTCTGGACCGATACTCGATTGACATTTTCATCACAATTGTCTTTCACTTTTTAGTTTTGATAATTTCATTTTATTGGGTCATAATGAGACTATATTTCAGTCTTCTAAAACGATTCGTTGATTATACGACATTTCTGCATTTTATCGAGCCAATTTTCATTTATTGGATTCTATTTTCGAAATGTGAAAAATTTTGCTCCAAGGTATTTTTCTAATTTGAATTAAACTTTTAACAAAATTAATTAATTTTCAAATTTAACTTTAATTTTAGCTTAAACAATTAGAATTGAATATCCACATGAAAAAAGTGGAATTTAAAAAATCAGAGTCGATTTTCATAATTTTAAATTCTATCGAGTCCAAATTCATCGTTTGCGGAATGATTTCTATGAAAATTGAGACTTTGACTGATGTGAGTTTTGAAGCCGGAGCTGCACAAAGAAAATCCAAATTTAATTGAAATTTAAATTTTTTTTAGATGTTTTCAGAAATTGTGAATTTTTTCGTCATGATGGTACAAACATTCACAGTAGATCCTAGAAAGTAAAGCCTCCTTTTATATTCAAAACTAATTTTCTCCCTACCTAACCAACACTCTTCCAACATCGAGTAATTAATAAATTATTCAGAAATTACAAATTCATTCAAAACGTTTTCGTCATTAAGAAAGTTGTAAGAGTGCAAGATTGTCAGCTGAATTTGTGATGATGATGTGTTAAGAGTAAAGCCACAAGAAGTTTTGAGATTGCAAAATTTTTGAGCAGGGTTGGAGTAAATAAAGAAATTTTGATGTAAATTAAGTTTTAATTTCTGAACTTGGAATACAAATTAAGCCATAAATGACGTTCATTCAGCATAGGACCTTTCCTTACAGAATATCCCTCTTCCTAGGGTCCAAACTCATACGCCAATTTCGAAAAATCTCTTCTTATACTCACGAACCTATTGAGGTACAACCATGCATGTTACAATCTCCTATTCAATATTCACTCCATCCTTCAAGGTGATATTAATTTCAGATTTTAACAATAAGAGCAGCAAACATGAATTTTCTTCACCTCACATGAGATCTTGGTGGGTATGTAAATATTTCGTGTGGTTACCTTCCATGAGGTTTTAGTCGAGAAATTATCTCAAACAATCAATTTCATTCTCATCTAAAGAAATTTCTACTGAAGAATTATTTTCCTGCTCAATGTATGGTGTTGTAAGTTCCTTTGTGGTGATTTTTTCAGATTTTAAGTTAAGTATAAATTTTATGAAGTTGCCCTGGATGTTGATTACTTGCACTGCTCTAGGGACTGGTTGCTCAGTAAAATCTAGTTTATATACTAGCTTAGGCAGTGTACTACCCCTAAAGTAGTGTATAACCTAGAGTAAAACGAGGAACAGGCCCCAGACAATCAATTGTAAAGAACAGCAACATAAATCTATAAAGCCATACTCAGTTTTCTAGGAGTAAACTTGGAGTAGAATTATCAAGTAGACGACTTTATGTCAGTTTTCAAGTCTAAGTGCTACGTTGTCTACATTAACAGAAATTATTCCTAGAAACCCACCAAGAATCTTCACAAGGAATCATGTTTACAATTTTTTTTGCCTCAAGATGCATTCGCAAAAAGTATCTCATGTGAATTGCTCAGCTCTAAGACAAAAAGTTTCTGTCATCTCCGTCCTTTTTTTGCTAACCCCATCCACATGAGTATCTTTCCGTTCTTCCACATACACAAAATTCATGGAATGAATTCACATGTGTGTATATCAACTGCAGTCGTCCCTCTTCTACAAAAAAAAGTATAAGCAAGGAATAAGGAGATGTAATGTAATATCATGAACCAATTATTTACGGTATAACGAGAGAGATATGCTTCTTTGGTGAAGGAGAAAATTCAAAATATAAATATTTTTTTAAAATTTATTATTACGGAATATATGTTGAATATGTTTGCAATTTATAGAAAAGAATGAGAATTTCCAAAGAGACCACTATGGGGCAAAATGAAAAAAAATCGGACATTTACTTGGTTTTTGGCAATGTTTCAAATATCCATTCCAAAGTAATTTTTTCTTGTTGAAGACATAAAAATAGACTTATATAGCAAATTTCAGGTCATTTGGTGCTACTTCCGCGATTTTAGGGCTGTTTGAAGCTGAAAAGGGGTCAAAATTTTGATTTTTTCATGCCATATTTGAACTGGAAAATCTCTACAATGATAAAAGATATCAAAAAATGGTTTTCAGTTCCTAATAGTGGTATATAGAAGCTTTATTTTGACCCCCTACAAAGCTTATAAATTTATAGTTTTGGTACCGGTGTACTAGGAAATGTATGAAAATCATAGAAAAAATACCTTTGAACATGCCGCAACTACCTTTGATGGTCGAGTTGTACCCAAATAAACATATTAGCATATAGCCATTGGCTTCTAGTTTTCAAAACTGTGTAAACATTGGGCAAAATACCCCTGCACTAAAAAGTTATGACGGTTTTAGTGAGTCGATCTATATTTGGCAAAAAATGATTTTTCTTAGAAAAAAATGAGAATCATAAAAATAAATATTGTTTTTGATGTTATTTGGTCAATAATGCCATTTTAAGACAAACTGTGAAAAATTTTTTACAAAAAGTTTAAAAGTTACCGATATATGGGGTACATGTTCTCTCTGACGACTTGACCCTTTTTCACCATACTCAAACTGCTGTAACTCTTACAGGATGTAATATTTTTTAATTTTGTTTTTTGTTTATTATAGCTTAGATTAGTATCTTTCTAACAATATATAATACTTGATGGCTGAGTATGGTCTTAGTGATGAATATGGTCCTTGTTTTTGACCGACCCCAAACTAGTGAAAATCTCAAAAACACCATTTCTTGATATAGCATTTACGAACATAATTAAATATGGTATTTAAGTTTTTTATGTTTACTTATGATAGTTATGATCATATAAATTCAAAATTTGTGTTTTCGAATTTTTTTACAGACTGTGGATACTGTCTTGGTAGTCTTCTAGGAAGTACCCTAGTAGTCTCTATTTGGTCAAGAAATCTTGCAATAGAACTTATATTACAGCTTTTTATCTATTGAAATATGATATCTATGCATATTTAAAACAAAATTTATCTGTTTAGAATACAATACACTGAAAAATTTCGATTTTTGGCTATTTCGTTCGAGATAGGCAAGAGTCGGCCACATTCAATACACTACCATGGAAGCAAGGACTAAGATATATTCAAGTATTATACATTTTAAGAAAGGTATTAAAAGCAGCTACCAAATACAGAAAACAGAGACCAAAAATATTGCTCCTGTAAAAAGTTATGAGCCTTTAAGTAGTCCCACAAAGCACCTAATCGACAACCAACATAGGTAAAAATACAAAAAAGCAAATTTTGATGAAATTTTGAATGCGTTTGGTCAAAAAAACAATTTAAAGTCATTAAGAAACTCAAAAAAGACAAAACAAATCTAAAATCTCATCAAAATTTGCTTTTTTGTATTTTTACCTATGTTGGTTGTCGATTAGGTGCTTTGTGGGACTACTTAAAGGCTCATAACTTTTTACAGGAGCAATATTTTTGGTCTCTGTTTTCTGTGTTTGGTAGCTGCTTTTAATACCTTTCCAAAAATGTATAATACTTGAATATATCTTAGTCCTTGCTTCCATGGTAGTGTATTGAATGTGACCGACTCTTGCCTATCTCGAACGAAATAGCCAAAAATCGAAATTTTTCAGTGTATTGTATTCTAAACAGATAAATTTTGTTTTAAATATGCATAGATATCATATTTCAATAGATAAAAAGCTGTAATATAAGTTCTATTGCAAGATTTCTTGACCAAATAGAGACTACTAGGGTACTTCCTAGAAGACTACCAAGACAGTATCCACAGTCTGTAAAAAAATTCAAAAACACAAATTTTGAATTTATATGATCATAACTATCATAAGTAAACATAAAAAACTTAAATACCATATTTAATTATGTTCGTAAATGCTATATCAAGAAATGGTGTTTTTGAGATTTTCACTAGTTTGGGGTCGGTCAAAAACAAGGACCATATTCATCACTAAGACCATACTCAACCATCAAGTATTATATATTGTTAGAAAGATACTAATCTAAGCTATAATAAACAAAAAACAAAATTAAAAAATATTACATCCTGTAAGAGTTACAGCAGTTTGAGTATGGTGAAAAAGGGTCAAGTCGTCAGAGAGAACATGTACCCCATATATCGGTAACTTTTAAACTTTTTGTAAAAAATTTTTCACAGTTTGTCTTAAAATGGCATTATTGACCAAATAACATCAAAAACAATATTTATTTTTATGATTCTCATTTTTTTCTAAGAAAAATCATTTTTTGCCAAATATAGATCGACTCACTAAAACCGTCATAACTTTTTAGTGCAGGGGTATTTTGCCCAATGTTTACACAGTTTTGAAAACTAGAAGCCAATGGCTATATGCTAATATGTTTATTTGGGTACAACTCGACCATCAAAGGTAGTTGCGGCATGTCCAAAGGTATTTTTTCTATGATTTTCATACATTTCCTAGTACACCGGTACCAAAACTATAAATTTATAAGCTTTGTAGGGGGTCAAAATAAAGCTTCTATATACCACTATTAGGAACTGAAAACCATTTTTTGATATCTTTTATCATTGTAGAGATTTTCTAGTTCAAATATGGCATGAAAAAATCAAAATTTTGACCCCTTTTCAACTTCAAACAGCCCTAAAATCGCGGAAGTAGCACCAAATGACCTGAAATTTGCTATATAAGTCTATTTTTGTGTCTTCAACAAGAAAAAATTACTTTGGAATGGATATTTGAAACATTGCCAAAAACCAAGTGAATGTCCGATTTTTTTTCATTTTGCCCCATAGTGGAGACCTCATCCTTATGCCTTTTCCTTCCTCGATTCTTTTTTCTTTCTTCACAATACATTTACTTCATTATCATGCTTCACTAACTATATTCGGATATAGCAAATGAGATATTCATGAAGGAGAATTGGAATTGATGATGCTTTATTGGGAATTGTTAAATTATTGCTTATTGTAAATATTTTCATTTTTTTTGGCTGGGATTTTTAAATTTGTTATTTTTCCGCTTCTTCTGTTTTAAATTTTCTTGGTATTAGAATAATAAGGTGGAATATGGTGTGGAAGGAAAGTGTTCAGGGATTTTAATGGTTTATTGGAAGTTGGGTGTTTTTTGAGTTGAGGAATGCTATTTAAGGCCACCTACTCTAGGGTATACCCCCTACCCTAGGATATACCGAGGGTTACCCGCACCAGGGTTACTATCGAAGGTTGTATTTAAAGACACCTCGCTTACCTCGCTGGCCATACTTATCAATTCTTATCCATGACATTCCTTGGATTGTGTTTGAAGTTGGCTTTTGACCTGTTGTTTTCGAGATTTAAAAATATTTTGTGGGACCCTTGAATAGATCAGCAGTCAATGACCTCAAAAGTCATAGTTTGCTTCCATCGCCATCCAAAACTCAAACTAAACCCCTGAAAAACAGCAAAAATCATTGAAATGCATTAAAATCCATTCCTTCATCAAATTCTCCCAACAATATCAAAGACTGCAGACCATAAAATTCCCAAATCCTCCAAAAACCATAAACCAAACCAAAAAGTATTAACTAATGGAATAAATGGCTCATAAAAAGACATTCAAGCCAAATCTTTCCGTATTTTAAAAATTGAAATAAAAGAAAATCTTCAAAACAAAATCGATTTCATTTCCATCCTCGTTTTTTGCATATCTCATTGGGAATTTGAAAAATGATCACATTGTATGTGCGGTAATGTCTCAATTATAACTCAATCTTCCTTCCACCCTCCATGAATGTCTTAAAATATCTCCATCAACCGCGAATATGTTTGTTATTGCATTATTTTTTGCGATAAAAAGAAACTCACGACGATAAACACACGATTTTTTTTCCTGTCGCTCTTTTTGTTCGATAATCCTCACGTTACTCACGACATGCGATATTAAGGCATTGAATTTTTCATGAATTGATTTTTGTTATGTGAAAGAACCCCTCTTACTACATTCGCAAAAAGAAAATTCATTGCGATTTTTTATTTCATTTTAAATTGTTGAATTTTTGTTTTGTCTGTAATAAGGGTGGTGGTTGGATGTTTGATGTGAGTATGTCACCTTTAATGAAACATATTTTACTCCTCGATACTAATATTAAAGACTTTATGTTTATGTCTTGATAATACAATTTTGTGATGTATAGGAATTACTTTTTTTTTGCAATAATTAGAGGGGTGGAAAATGAATGAAGGTTGAAATTGGATTGTCTGATGTGGTGTTGGATTTTTGTGAGGAGAAGATTGGAAATAATGTAGTTTCATTGACTAAATGAATGATAAACTCTTTGGAAAATTGTCATTTAGGTGTCTAGTCTAGGCTACTTCTTGAATTTTGAGCTTAACTCTCTAAACTAGTTTGTTTTTAAACTAAGGACAGGTTTTCAGTTACCAGGGTATCGCCACTTTACTAAGGATATCCTGACGGTGTCGTGTCCGTTGTCTGATGTCAAAAAATGAGATTTGTCGCAGTGTGCTGCTCGGGTTTATCCTTAACTAAACCATCTAGTGGCACCATAACCAAATACATTAATCTAGATACCTAACCTAGCTTTTATATTCTTTTGTTAGAAGAAAAAGAAGAAGGAACTAAGTTTTTAGAATCGTATCCGAGATTTTTGGGTTATTTCAAATTGTAGCTCAATTCCAATAAAAATGTTGCTCAATTCACCTATACCTTGAACCAAGTAATTTTTCTCATCAGACAATCCCAAACCAGCATGAAATTAAAAATAAGAAACACCAAAGAAATGAGCAACTGAAATATCAATCGCAGTCGCAAAATTCCTTTCCTTCTCATTCAATTTAAGGATATTAAATTTACACGATGTTATTGGCATTAACTTGGGGTGCAAAAAAAATACGAACAAATAAAAAGAGGAAGGTGGAGGTGACAAAATAAAAAGAGCAGCAAAAATGAGGAGGGAATAAATGTGTTTGCAAAATAAACCGCAAATTACACATGAGAAAACATAAATACACAAATATTTTATTTTATTTTGATTCATGCCTGAGTTTAATTTAATTTTTGACTTTTTTACACATCACTTTGATGTCTTTTATTCAATCCACATTTAAAATGATAAGAGTATTGAAGAAGGGAAAGCATTAACAATGATGGATTGTTCCTTTGATATATCAAAATATTAAGCACGAGTAGCATAGAAAAAAAGAATTTTGAATGGAAATCTTTAAGTAGATGTGCCGAACGTGATGTGAATTCTGTGCATCAGACTATTTCCTCTTCAAAATGTCAATTGACTAAGTTTTATTGCATGTGTCGCCAAAATCGAATGGCATGCAACTCGAAGAGGTATAGAAAATTACTGATATGCATAAATAACTAATACGTGTGGCAAATATTGCATTTTTCACAGTTTACATTTTATCCCTGCGGACTATGCTTATTACTATATTTCCTTCAGACACATTAGGAAAAATCAATTGTGCTAATGATATTGAAGTATGTTTGAATTTACCCAGTTTGAAAGGTTTTGAGGTTAGGTTTTGCTGCAAACTAGCACGTCTAGGTCTTGTATCTTTCTCATTCTAACTACTTATTTAGTGAATTGTACTCACATCTTGTGACTCGCTACACTTGAGAAGCCGAAATGGCTAAGAGTCCATGACGACGAGACCCCCTAGAACCATGACCCGTACCTTACTAACTGAACCAGCAACCTTAAATTTTACAACTTGGGATTCTCAATTGCTTTATAATAAAGATAAACATTTCTTTTCTCTGTATATATTCGCTCATTCTAATGTCACTACAATTTTCCAAATAGATTTCAATCAAGTGATAAGAGCACGCGAATTAATGGAATATTCAGATGGATAAAAATGCACATTGTAAGCATATCGTGCACATATTCACAAATATTTATTAATTTCTCCTTCTTTTTTTCCTCTTCGATTGACATGAAAAATTCAATGTTTCTTATCAGGCGATTTAAATCAACAAGAATGAATGTACTTTAAATGTAAATTGCAGTTTTTTTATGTACGGCGTGTGACAAATGTAGTGAGCAATTTTAATAAATCGATTGAATATAGGAAATGTAGAAGGAAAGCATATTTAAGGAAAAATATTCTTATTACTATTTGCAACCCTTTTGATTTTAGCTATTTGGAAATTAATTTTCGTAAAATGTCAATGACTTTTGTTTTTGGTAGAAAATAGAGTGGGTTACAGTCGTATTAAGTGTCTGGATTGGCAAGCTAGAGAGAGTTTACGGATTGTCATTTAACTTTGAGGTTAGGATGTCTAAAAGCCTATTTTTAGGTACTGGTCTGCTTGTTACAACCCAAAACTTTCTTAAAACATTTTAAAATGGCCATTTGGCATTCTTACTTGCTCATAGCCCTGAACAACCAGAAAAAAATCGTTCACATTACAATATAAAATGAGATGATAATCAAAAATATTCAAATCGACAAGCGAGAGCAATTTTTGTGATGGAAAAATTTTCAATATTTTTAATAATCTCAATTGTTCAAGAAGAAAGAAAGGGGCAATCAAAATATATAAGCGAGAACTGGAACAAAATAATATCATGCGACATATCCAAGGAAATAAAAATGAATAAAAGAGATATGACAAATCATAAAAATGGTAAAAAGCATTCTTTATAGACCGAGAAGGAGAAAATATTTTTGGCATTTAACATACAAATTCAATATTTTTTTCCATGTACAATATTAGAGAATGGAATTGAGCTGTATATCGCTTTAAAAAAATTTCTATAATAATCCTGACTACATTCCACTTTAGTCTATTATATACATATTTTTGATGTATTTTGTTTTAGCATAAATTGTGTAGAATGCAGCAAGTTTGTCTTGCTGTATTAAATACTCGATTGTGAGCTTCAATGCTTGATATTTCAAGTAAATACTAGAGAAATTCGTCTTATAAAAATTTTAACTACCACCTTCCTTACTCGCCATGCTTGTTGTTCTATAACTTGATAAAGAAAATGACAATAAATATTTTTCTTGCTTCTCATCTCCATAGGCATCGCCGTCGTTTCTGTTTTTGCATAAATATGCTGTCTCATCCGAAATCAAATAAAAAATATGAATGAATAATCTTCAACGTCGATGTATAATACAAGGAAGAAGCCAATATGTAAAATAAGTAGAGTTGATATGGTGAGTATGTACATATGGGCTATAAATACGCAAATATATAGATATGTGTATTATTATTTGCATACATAGCTTGAGGCAAAAACAATAAAAAGAAAATAATCCAAATAATGTGACATGGGAGGCATTTAGGAATGTATATTTATGTAAAGTAAGACATAAATTTTTGATTCTTTTGCTTGATTTGATAGCTTTTTGGAAAATTTTGTTTAATATTTTTTATTTGCTTCAATTTATTTTTATTTTGTAAATTTTTCCTCGGCAGTATAGTGGTGAGCATCTTTATGAACTCAATGTTCAAAATAAGTAGGCTCTTACCTTAAATACTTACCATTTTTAGGCTTGCTCTTAATAATAATGCAATTTAAACAAATTTCTAAAAATAATCCCCCAAAAAGATTACAGCTGATATTTTAAATGTCATTAAACTCCAAAATTTGATAACACTCGTTCAGCATTGAGCAACTATGACATTGACATTGCGTTGAAGCATTGAATTCACACCCAGACATGTTAATTGATAACACTGAATGTCCGAGACATATAGCTGCCATTAAAATTGATAAAATGCTTTTAAAAAACAATTTTAATTGTAACATTTATCAGTATTTTTTGCTTTATGTATATTAAAATTATCAACTTATTCACTGGATTATAAAAACTCTTATAAATAAAATTTTAATAGAGAAAACAATTTTTTTTTCTAATTTATCACAACACATGATTAAAAACTATTTTAAAACTTATAAAATTCCCTTCCATCCTTTCATTTTTGCCAATCCCTCATGAAGTTTAAGATCCTCCTCATCACTGCTTTGTATACCATACAAATTAAAATTCTTTATCAGCTTCTTCCTCCTTATTGACTCATTAATAAATGCACTTAATTCAGCCAGCTGATAGTTTGTCGGCATTTTTGCCGTAAAATCTCCCATAAATCCCACAACAATACTTTCGTTTTTATTGTAAACAGCTGGAAACTCGCTTGCGTAATTCCATCCTCGTATTTCATACGAATCACCAGAGTCGCTAATTAAAAAGTTGAAAGGAATGTCAGCAAGGCCATTTTGCTACAAAATAAACAAATTGAATCATCACTAGTGAGAGCTTATGTGTTATGACAAGTAAATTAATTGTAAATATGGAATTCTGCAGAATTAGCAAATTCTATAGCTATGAAGGCATGCTCAACTGAAAGATTCTTTCTGATTCAAGTACATCCTTGAAACTAAAGGTCTTAATGTCAAATAGTTTTAGAACATAATAATCATTACAGCGTGAAGACTGATAATACTTACAATCATATTATTAATTAGCGATGAGCACATCTTTATTGTATAACAGTGATCTCCTCGTGTATGCGAGACAATAACATTCTTGACAGGCAGTATAAGCTTAGTCTCGTTAGAAAATATTTTACTGTCTATATTTTCACCGTACCAAGCATTTAATTCGATTAATTTGTATCGAAAATTTGCATCTAGTTCATGATCTACAAATATGCAATTAAATCAAGTTAATTTTGGATTTTGCTGAGATAGGTCTGTGCTTTATACTCTCTATTACAAGCAAATAAATTCCTATTGATAATCCCAGTGTGAGAATGAGCAGCAGACTCAGGACTTTCCAATTAATTAAGGCTTCATGATCTGGGACGTTTCTCCGTCGACGGAAAAATAGTGGAGTTCCTTCATGGATCATCACAATGTCTTGGCCTGAAAGATCCTTATTTAAAGACTCTTTTGATGAGTATAATTGAATAATGGAATATGTTTTTGAAACTGTGCCTACATGAATGATAAAATGAAGTGATAAAAGATCCAGTGAGAAGCAAAACATCCAGTGCAATACAAATTAAGCGAAAATACACTAAATACATACCATAATTCATCGTGATGAGTGTATTTAAACTTCCGGGTCATAAATAATTAAGATTTGATTACAAATTAAGTTAATAAAATTAATAAAACACTAGAAACGACACTCAAAAAATTCGCTAGTCAATATTTTTCATCATATTTAGTCATAAAAACTGAGGAATTTCACTGAGTAAGCACAAATCAACAGAATATAGTATAATTAATCACACTACACAGCAAATAAAATTATTTATCTAGTTTTGATCCAGATTTATTTGACTAATTTCTTGAAAGATCCCAAAGCGACTGACACATTATTTCACTGTGATAAAGAGTATAGAATTGATGCTCTCGTTCTCTTTATACGCTTTTATTAAACATCACTTGTTTGTTTAAGTCTAATTATAGATTATTTTCTTAAAATATTTGATTAAAAAATTGTTTCTGATGTAAACAAAAATAAATTGTGAGCGCGATTTGCTCTTTTCGATAAAAATGCCACTTTTGATGACTATGCAGCTTATTCACATAGTTAGTCATGACTTATTGATTTCACATGCTGCTTATTATAGCTGATGACAGCAGAGATAGCTATTAAATTACCAAAATTAATATCAATAGGAATAACGGTCATTTTAAATTTGAATTTTATGCTAAAATGTCGAATCCAAGTCAATGATGAATCAAAATCCACAAAAACTATCAAAAAGTTAATTACACTAAAAATTATCATAAGCACTCGAATAATCGATAAACCACACCTGCTATGATAAAACTACACCAAAAACCTTATCTCAATCATAAAAATTAAATCAAATTGCTTAATGAAATTGCGGAATGCTCACATTCTCGACGTTTTCCCTCAATATATATGCACACCTACCTATAACATGTTGATGTGGTTTGCAGAAATCATTTAACTATTAATTACAATTCCTCCACATAAATGATAATCGAATTTTCTCTATAAATAGCCCAACCAACAAAATTTTCATATCCCAACAGTTTCATTATCTGCATCAACATTCCAAATTCCCTCGTCAATGATGATATGACTGCAATGTGGTATCACGTATATGTGGATCATGTTTATCTCAATGTATAATCTGAAAGAGGATTCAATGTGTAAATTTTTAATTTACCAATTAAACAATTTAACATAAATCAAGTGAAATAATCAACTTGAAATTTAATTATTAATCTGCCTTCAAATACAGTCACCGGTAATTTTTTGGGGGAGCGATACAGTCATTTCACTGCATTGGCATTGGCGTTAACAGCATGTTGGATATGTATGAATGTATTTATATGGTGCAATGTATCACACTTCAAACTCAATTTCAATCGAATTTTCGAGTTTTCTGCTGATGTTCATGATATGTTATGGGGTGCATGTATGGTTTGGCAGGGTTTAAAATTCAGGATGTGATTATTATTGATGGATATTTGTATGATTTTGGGACGAATTTAGGATTTTACTTTAATTTTCTCACATGTGACTTAAATTGAGCTACATAACCTCAAAAAGTGAATTGGCGCCAATAAATCAGTGGATACCAATATCTTGAGAATCCTCACCCATAAGTTAATGAGTCATTAGCTAGTTTCTCTCAATTTTGAGAGTATCTTCTTTAAATCAAAAAATATCACTGATTAGATTCCAAAACAACAAACCCTGACCCGAAGACCTGCAAAAAATAATATTTAAAATTCAATTTTTTTCACTTTACGTCATTTACCGCTGCCTAACCCATTCATCCTTGTATCTATTTGCAATGTTTCGAAATTCCATTTAATTTTTTTTGTTTCTCACTCAAAATGAAATGAAAACCAATCTATTGCACATTTCACATATGCCATTTGTTGATATTATTGCAGTACAACAGCGGAGAAAATTTCTTTTATTTATTTTTGTATCTGCAATGTATTGAAGGCAATTTGACGGGGTTAAAAAAAGGGTTGAAAATTACACTTATTCACACACCGCCATAAATTATGGCCTCTCCATTTCACGCATCATCAACCACCGGCAAGTGCTGTCTGATATGTTTGTTGACGCTTCTCCGCCCACTTAATTTTGGTGCTTCATTTCCTATCGAGATATTTTAAGTTTCTAATATTTTATATTTGTGAAGATTCTTAAGTCAAGTTAACTTTTGAGACTCCTTCCTTAATAATTTGTATTTCTTCTTAAACTGAAATAAAACATTTCCGTTTCTTTAGACTATTTTCACTATCTGAATCATCTTTTGTAGGAATTATTGTTTAGAAATTATAGTCATTTCTGTAAAAGTGTAAAGTTGTTGAAAGAGATTAAATGTCAAGGGATTGGAATTTTCAATTTTAGAAATTTTCCAGGAAATTTTCATAAATAATGTAACGTATTTTAAAAATTTGAATTTTTTCGATGGAAAATTTTGCATCTTTTGATGCGAAAAAGTATTTTTTGAAAAGTTATAGAAACCATTGAATTTTAATTACAAAGTAATTTTCTATTGATTAGAACAAAATAAAACACAGTGAAGGACCATAACCTGATTAAAAAGTGGCACTAAATTGTAAGTAACATATTTTTTAAACAAATATGATTAGAAAAAGACCAAATTTTACTTGAAAGTTCATCATTCTCCACAAATATTACTCAACATCCTTCCACTTCCATAAAACAGATTCCTAAAGAGCGAATTTCTCCAAAAACGAATATCCAACAATCTCCCAGACTTATTAAGGAAGGAAACTATCTATTTTTATCATCATCCAATACCATCCACCTATTCCCATCTTTTCCATTCGATTGTATGTTTATTTGCTTTAATTAAACTTTATTATCGTTGTTTTGTTCGGGAACAAGTGAGTAAGCAAAACTTCTACAGCCACAACAACACAGCAAATAAACAATTCCGTTCAACTCTCACCCACAGTTGATGTAAATTTTGTTTTCACAATTTATAATCTTAATTTCATTCCAATTAATTGAACCTAAATAAAGTTAGTTAGTTAGTTATGCTGAAAAAGAATTTTACGTTCTTTGTTCCTTGATACCGCAGATGAATAAAATACACTTAATATTAAATTTCGGTGTAAATTGCAGCATGTTTCAGGCGAACGTTTTCAGCGTTTACACTTGAATGAATAAAAGTTTTTTCTAGAAGTTAAATAAATAAGAATTTACTGATAGTTTTGTATTCATTGAATTTTTGAAGTAAAATCTAATCTAAATGAATGTGAAAGTTTTGTCTTATTCGTGTGTTCGCTGCTCTGTTAGGGGTTCTATTGCGATTGTTAATTATTGTAGTCTCAGGAATTTTTCAAAATTTGAGTTAATTTTCTTGATAAACTGTGTCAAACGCAAAAAAAAACTTAGTAAATGATAAATATGAATTTGTAACGACAATTTTAAATTTGAATTTTTTAATCTTGAACATTTAACGGTTCTATTTGAAATTTTTAGCTAAGACACAAACCATTTCTTTGTTTTTATTATTTTTCAAAAACTTCCATTGAAATTATCGAGAATCTCCCACTAGAATCCCTAATTTAGCTCCACATACATATTTTAGTTATAAATCCTCGTATCTCTATCTCTCTATTTATTCATTAAAGATTTATGTGTAGTAAAATAATGAAAATAAGCCTGAAAATAGAAAATGAAACTTCTAATTGGAAAACAAAAGAATATTTTATTCAAGTAACTTTATTTCCCTTTTCATTCGATTTTAAAATAGCAAATATCTTTCTATCTCAAGAAATCAAAATGTAATCTTTAAAATTGAATTTGCGGAAAATCTCATTTCATCCCGAAGGAATGTTTCTTTTACCCTTAAAAAATAAAATTTATAAGTTCACATGAATCAAATAAGAATATAATCTTACCCATAACTTGGTCATTTTACAGTCAAATTCAGGCAAATCAATTGAATAAATTGTTTGATTTAATAAATTTTGCTCCTTTTATCTTCCTTTTCCTGTTAACCCATGCGAGTATGTATATGTGTTTTTCATTTTACATTGATTCAATAAAAAAAATTTGTTTTGAGGGAAAATATGTGAGTTAGGGTTGATCGAAGGATAGATTGCTATGCGCATTTGAAGTGAAACTTTAATTTTGAAGCGAGACTTCATTTTTGAAGCAAAATTTTAATTTTAAAGCGAGTCTTTAGTTTTGAAATGAATCTAGTTTTGAAGCGAGGCTTCAATTTAGAAGCAAAAACTTTAATATTAATGTGAGACTTCAATTTTAAAGCAAGATTTCAATTTTAAAGCGAGTCTTCAAATTTGAAGTAAAACTTCAGTTAAAGTCATAAAGTAAGTCAAACAGCAGACAATTAGTCAGCTCAATACCATGCAAAATTCAACACAATCATCTATAAAGTAACAAAAAAATTTGATCCTTGAGAATTTCCTTACACATCCCTCCGTCCAAAAAGATTTTCTTCCGTACATTTGTCTCTCTCATCCTCCGCCCTTCATTGCTACTGCTTACTGGCTTGTTAACTTGACTGAGGGTGAATTTGTAATGAAGAAGATTTTTCTTGATATGAATAAAAGGCTACTTTATGTTTATTGAAAAAAGTCAAATAATGTTCTTGGATATTTCTCGAGAGTCAGAACAGGCAATAACAAGACCAAATTTGAATAAATTGAATTGAAATTTATTTCACAAGAGAGATTTTTCTTCTTTATAACTTGCTTAAAATGATGAATTGACAGAAGGCCGACTCATCATTCATCAGCATTCATGATTTGTTACAATTTATTTCTTATTTTATTCTTTTTTATGCCTTATTTAACATGGAAATGAATTAAGAGCAAATTTTCATCTTCAAATGATGGAAAAAAATGTAATAAAAAATTATTGTGAAGGAAATGAGCAGTTGGAGATGCTCAAGATTATTGAATTAAATTTATTTGCTTTTTATTGTAAAAAATCGTATTGCTTGAATCATTAATTGGATTTTTGGATCCTCAAATTTTACAGATTATAATTTGAAATAAGTTATGACTTTATGTTCTCAAGTTAGGTATAATCTAAAATCTAGAATGTTAAAATGCTCACCTAACCTAAATCCTCCATATTAATTAACTCTTGATTACGGAATTAATATAAATACCATCTCAAATCACCACAAATTACAAATTAAAACTTATGACACCATAAAATGGGTGAAATAAGCAGAAGAAAAAACTGCAACAGCACAAAATCATAGAACAGCACAAAAAAACTGTTGGAAGAGCAAAGCGCGAAAAGTAAATAAATATTAATTAATTAACACTTTTAATTGGAAAGGATCATAAATTTAATTTGAAAAATATTAAAATATAAAATATTAATTTACCGCGGCTTTTTCTCTTGATTCATTTTGACTGTTGGCAATTTTAAGTGTCTTTCTCGAGATCCTTTTCCTCGTTTTTATTACAGTGCTCTGTATTTGTACCCATTATTTTATTTTTTGTTCCTTTTGCTGTGTGGGCGCGCGAGAGAAAAGAACAATAATTTACAATTTATTTGCTGTTACTGCTTACTTCGTTTTCTTCCTTTGTAGTGACGGGGTGTTAGGGGGTTTCATTGGATTAAAGGAAGATGAATTAACAGATTATAAAGGTGGGCTTGGAAAATTCAAAATTTTGAGGTTAGATTTCAAATTTGTGCATAATCTTTCAATTTAAGCAGCAGCTTGTGTCCAAAACCATCGACTACCGGTCACTTCCATCCCCTAGTCCACACTTGACTGCCTGAATTATAAAAATACACTCAACTTCGTACCCTTTAATTAAATGCAATGTGATATTCATTCCTTTTCGTCTCATTCCTTCTGCCATCATCTTAGGGACAAACGACGGTGATGATGACGATGACAATGATGATAAAGATTTTTTTTGTGTCTCCTCTTCTCTGTCGCATTTAAACTGTATGGTGTTGCGAATTTACATTATAAAAAAAGTGGCAAAGTGGCACTCATTTAATTGTAGTTTATGTCCAATTTCCCCGGATATTACATTTTTTTTGAGAAATTTAAATAATAAAACATTTTTCTCAACTGTTTTTTAGTCATTGCTGGTCTGTACTGTTGATAACAAAAGTTTACATATTTATAAATCCTCAGCTTTGTAGCTCACAGCTCATTTGGACGTTTCACAAAAAAAGACAAATTTTTTTTTATTCTTTTCATTTTCTTTGTGGCGCTATTTTGTAGTGGGTGTTGTTGTGGTCAGTTTGAACTTGATACAGTTTTTCATTAATTATCAATTTTCTGAGCAACTGAAAAAATAGTCATGATTGACCTTGGATTAATCGCGATTTTCATTTATTTAAATTCAAAAATTCCGTTAAAAACTTATTTGATAAAATTGAAAATTTTCCTCAAAAATGCGCTCTAGTTCTTCATTCCATCTAATAATATATGTACAAAAACACTCACAGAGTGTGCAACAGAGAGAGAATACATGCATAATTTCAAAAGAAAGTTATGGCGTGTTTTGTTTTGAATAATGATGATACATGAGTACTTTACAATGAGTTCCTTCATATTCCATGTTTATACTTTGTGTGGATAAAGCTAATATGATAACGGATAATGGGATTTTTTAGGCAGTTTTGTAGCAGTAATTATTAAAATTATAGAAGTAGTTTGTTAATTAGATTATTAGGTTAGATTTCGAGTTTGAATGATGATTATACTTTAATTTAGAGATTTGTCGACAAGTATCTAGGTTTTTCAACATGCTCACTCCTGTACTATCATAATATGAAGGAACTTCCTCAATTTAATGCTTAATTGCTGAGAAATTTCCAATTTAAATCGTGATATAGAGAATCCGTTCAAAAACTGTCGATCGAATCCAATGTCGATGATGAAAATTCACTAAAATTTTCAAATATAAAATGTTCGTTAGAAAATCATTAAAAATTATAACAAAACTTACAATCATACCCAAAATTGTATTTTCATAATTATAAATTCATGGAATGTCGAGGTGGTCGTCGTCGACAAATATTGCATTTCGAATAGGAAAGGAGAGGTCCCAACACAGAGAGTTGAATATATTTTAGATAATAGAAAAATTATTAATCCTTTGAAAATTCATTTCTTTTGTGAATCACGAAAAAAATTCATGTCCATCTCTCATGTGTGCTTCTCTTACGTAATTAATTTATGTAGTAGATTCATTGCTGTTTTTTTCTGGTTCAACCTTGTGCCTGTTAATCTTGAGTAGGTGAGGGTGTTGGGGGATGGTTGGTGTTCCAAACAAAATATATTCAAATCTTTCTAGTTTTCCTTAAGTTAATTATTTATTGGGTGGAATTTCACTGTTTTGAGGATGAACATTTCTTGGTTTTGATCTCGAACATATCCAAAGTATACAGATAACTAAACATAAAATGAGCCAAAAAAGTCCTATTGTACCAAAAATAGTCAACACTATTGACTCCCAAAGATTTAATGGACGATCTGAAATATGAAATTGATTTTATTAAAAATAATTAAATAAAATATTTTTTAACTTACAATGTCTAGTCATTGCTGAAAAATGAAAAATTTTGTGTGTTTGAAGAGATGGAACTTCCATTGGAAGACTGAATGCAATGTTTTGATTCAAAAATGAACGTCTTTAAAATGCTATTTTCAAAATGATTTTTAATGTAAGTGATTCATTTAACTTTACAAAACCTTATTAAAACTGAAACTTTTTTTTAAATTTGCAAAAATTATGCAATAGTTGAAACTTTATTATTTCGTAACTTTAAATTATTAAGTTGTGCATTTCTTTCTCGAGAATTCTTCGAATAAAATATTTTGTACATCAGTACACAACATATAATCACAATTATAATAGGAACTATGCAAGAAATAATCATACCAACAATTCCAACATTTTTGACAGTTTCGAAATGCTCATTGAACGTTACACCGATTGGGTTATCTAAAATTATTTAAAATATATTAAAAAGTTAGTCTAAATTTAAATGAAAAAGTGACAAACCTTTATTCATTATTTAAATCTTTTATTAACCTTTTCCCTTGGTCTTTATTAAATTTCTAAATTTTTAGTAAACGAAATTCAATAACTAGTGGCGCAGTCGTACACCAATTTGGATTTTCCAAAATATTTATCACTAATTTGAATTGTCATCATTAACAAAAACATTTGTTAGATTCGAGTTAAACAGCATAAAGTATACATGTCACAGCACTTGAATAAATTTATGATAGCACAAAAATTATTAGTCCTTTGTGTCCGTTAAATTTCTTTGTAAATCTTAAAAATGCAAAATGAGTTTTCACATAACATAAAAATTAACATAATTATCTTTATGAATTTTTTTCCTCTTTATACATTAAAACTTTAATTAATTCAAGTTATAGTGGCAATCTCAACATTTTGTGGTCCAACGTTGTGCAAAACAATTTCCTCATGAGTTCTCCGATGCTTCGTGCGAATCATTTTAGCTAGAATTATCAGACAAAGAAGAAAAATTACACCAGTGGCTATGATCATGATGAAAATGCTCTCCTGTATTATGCTCTTCAGGTATTCATACTGTCCACATGTGGTTGAATTGTAAGGTTTGTCTAAAAATATGAAAAATACTGAAGAAATGGAGAAATTTTAGTTTTTGGTAATGTTTGATAGACAATGTCTAGGTGCCTGTAGCAAGTATTATGAGAAGAGAGTGGGTTTGAGTACCCTCGACGAGGCTATAGTCATGTTTTTGGATTTTTTTTAAATCTAGCAAATGCACTCTTGCCCTCGACTCTCTTCCCCTCTCTGACTACACTCATGTACTACACCTAACCAATAATAGTAATTTAACCTACCATCAACACTGCAATTCCAAGAATCATGCTGAATTAGAGTAGCATTCAATTTTGTTGCTTGAACTTTACAAACAAGCTTCACATAAAACAGCAGTACGGTCAACAGAGAACTATAATAAAAATTATTTGAACTTCAACATTAATTTTATACTAATTTTTAAATTATTTTCACCCAATTTTAATTTTAATGTAGAACTTGACCAGTAACTTCCGAAATCCTGGTATCCTCATTTTTTCCTTTTGATTCTGTCACCTAACTGAGCTCTGCATTTAAACTAGTCACAAATAGCTTTTTTCGTGTACTAAAACATTAAAATAAATGAGCGGTCTAATAACCGTCTTTAAAAAAGCGAAAGTAAATTTTCATTTTATTTTCATGTAGGACACGTCACATTTACATCACAAGTTTATTCCATAATCATTATCTTCCATTAAGTATATGAAATTTTTATATCTTTAGTATCGCAATTCCAATCAATTAGTATGTGCGAATGCATTTTTAAATGTGGACTATAATTAATGGTAAATGAATCACTTTATAATAACATGTTGCTTAGAATAAGTTTAAAGTATTTAGGAACAGAAACAGTTAAATGTTAAATATTAGTTTAGCATTAAACATTGTCATCACAGTTAGGTTTTTTACAAATTAAAATTTAATAGATTTTTTTGGTTCTCAAAAATTCAAAAACGTTAGTGGAATCCGAACCACTTTCATGCTCTGTACATTTCAAAGGCACGAGGATGTTATTAAATTTATTTCTACCTAACTAAGGAGGCACATAAAGCAATGAGTTCAATACAACACTCAATAGAAGAACCTAGCCTCGTGACTAGTTCAACAAAATGAACAAGAAGCTTCAAATCAAACCTAGTCAATGTTTTACCATTTCAGCCTTTGATGCGTCATTTCACTGTCATCCTTAGGTTGTAATCAACTTACTTGTTTTTGCTTAATATTCCATTTCTAAAGTCATTTACTAATGAAGTCCAATATTAAGGAGGATAGAAGATGTCTTAAGCTGTGTGATAAATCAGAATTTTTTGTATTAACAAGGAAAAGGGGGAGTTCAAAAATCGCAATCTTAAATGGACGCCATTTCAAAAGTCGTCCAAAAAGCACCAAGTTCATGAAAAATTGGAGTTCCTAGTCATCCAAAATCCATAATTATTCTCTACTTAACAATCCTCATAAAAATAAGCGATCAATTCTTTCATTTAAATTTACGCAACAGTTGCAATGACAGCATTATTAGGAGGTGGTACAGGATGGCGTTGAAAAACCACACCACGAGCTCGATGCTTATTTGTATGTATAACTTTACATATGCAGCACCAACAACCGCAGCAACAGATTACGATGATAATCAAAACACCACACACGATATATCCGACAATTTTTCCAAACTTTTTCAATGAGTCTAAGCACTCGTCGCCGTAAAACTTTTCACCTTGGATTAAAAGTATTAAGTATACGATTAATTAAATGAATGCAAAATATTGATTTTTTTATACATCCAATGTCACTTACCATTAATTTCACATGTTATCGTTCCATTTCCATTGTCATCAAATTGGTATGTCTTATTCGTTTGTGCATTTGTGACTAGCCAGTAGCTTCCTGTGACTATTGTAAGTGCTAACACGATCCTAAAAATATTTGGAAATTTTTAAATTTTTTTAAAGAATTAAAATTTTTTACCTGATCGACATTTTCAAGTAAAAGTTCTCCAACTTTCCCGACTAGAACAAAAGCTTTCTCGTCCACTTTCGTTGACTATTCTAATTGAACTAGTGTAAAGCTTTCGACATTGTGTTTGAAAGTTAATAGTGAATGCAAAATCAATATTCATATTCCAGTCATTGGTGAATGAATTATTACGTGGCTGATTAACGTCCTTTGTTTTCGTGACAATACATTATTTGCAATTGTTGACAATTCATGTTTACTACGTTGTCGGTTGTAATCTATCTATTTTTAACTTGTTACTCTAACGCTGATGTCGGATAAGTTTAGAATTCTTGTAAATTATTTGTATTGTTTTCTTTTGTTGTCTGTTTACTTCTATCGACGACTTATTTTGTTATTTGTAAAACAAAACATTGGGATTTTCCATCTTTAAGCTTATTTATTGATCTTCTTTAATCCTGTCCTTCAGAAGTTCTTGGTAAATTTCTACCGAATTCTTGAAGATTTTTTTTTTTCAAATTCCATCACATAAAATGTTAATAAAGCTTTGATAAATTGCGTCGCCAGTCAGTAGAACCTTCTTAAAAAGAGAAAGGCTTTAAAAAATAAGAAGATGCTTATGCGTAGTAAGATGAGATGGTAAAAATATTTGATTTAGAAGATTCGATCTAAAAATAGCAAATTGTTGGAATTCTTTTAGGAATTTTGTTGATTTTGAAATAAGTTTGTGATTTTTTATTAGTTGTTGACTGTTTTTTAGTGAACAACATGTTTATAGCTTACTAAATGCAAATTTGTTCTAAATTTTTAGTTTGTTTACAAAATTAAGTTAAACGCGCCAAAAATTTGATGCGGAACATCTTGCATCACTTCTGCATCATTTTGGTTTTTTATTTCAAATTTTCAAACGTTTTTAATTTTAAAAATTACTTTCCAAGTTCAATTAAAATACAATATTCACTTAGAACATTCTACTATCATTAATTAATCAAAACTACATTTCCCCATACACATTTTTAATTTGCATTACTGAAATCATTTCAATGTCTCATTTCTTTTTAAAAAGTTATTATTTATTTATCAATGTGGTCTGTCAATTGCCCCCCACACGCATACATTGCACTTTCACAAAAGAAAAAAGGAAAATTGAATGAAAAACTTTCACACTGACCAACAATCACTTTATATACACTTCATTCACAATGTTCCATATTAACCATATGGCAATTTCATGTCTAAACTTGTGAATGAAAAACTTTTTTCCTTTTAATTTTCCTTCTTGTAAATTCGAGAGCTATTATTGCAATCACTTGACATGGGTTTTCTATATAGAGTGTCGTAGAGTAAGAAAAAGGGTCAAAGAAGAAGTTTGGAAAAATTGGAATGAGGGTATAAATGCTTCTTGTCGCCAAGGGAATGATACAATTAGAAAGTTTAATTTTGTAGAATCAGACAGTTTTCTTGAGTTGATTTAATTAGAAGTGTGTTTTGAGATTTGAATGGGTTATCGGAATGGGATATGTTTTTGGTGGGAACTAGTTTAAGAACATTGAACTGTTCATGTTCATTTCATTGGTAAACCTATCAAAAATCCTTCCAAATGACACATTATGGTAATGACAGGCATATGACTGTATTCTCACCTTGCCTTATGGTAGGTTGCTGTTGGCACCAAAACAGACTTTAAAGAAAAATCAGATTTTTAAAATTTCAATTTTTCATAAAAAAAGTTTCCATCCCCTAAAAAAATCCTTGATAAACTATTGTTACAGTCTACAAACACTTCATACAGCCATTAAAAGCAATAAGAAGAGTGAAAAACTGAATGAATGCAAACGACTGACCACAGTAGGAACAACAGAACCGAACCAAATCTCTTTCGAGCACTTCTCCGTCCACACAACAATAAGAAAAGAAAATGAAAATAAATTTTTTAAAGTTTCTCTTTTTACTTTCAAATTATGTGGTCAGGAGGACGAAAATAATTTGAAGGGTGGACCGAAAATATTTTACCATCTTAATGGGAAAACAATAGATGAAAATTTCCTTTCAAATATGTGAATGTGTTGATCATTTTTGAGGCATTTCAACTTAATTTACTACACTTTTCAAACAAAATAAAAAAAAGTTTTTCGAAAGAAAAATGGTTAGAGGAAATGGAGCAAAACAGTCTACATAATGGATGAAATGGAAAGGAAGATGAAATAGGAAATTGCGGTCAAAAGTTTTTTTGAAATATTCAAAACTTCATCAATTGGGTGTATTGATTCATGCATGAGGTTTATTGTCTAATTTTTGGGACAGTTTGATACTTTTTTGAGAATTTATTGTTCAGTCGTGATGATGTTCAATATTTTGGGTGGGAAAGGGTTGGGTTTGAGGGATGCTAAAATAAAGTTTATTGTTGAATAATTCTAAAAATTTAAAAATATTTTTCTTCTCTTCAGCACGCGCTGTAATTACTTCATTCAAACATTGTTATTTAACTTTACATAACGACTTTTCCATAAAAATCCAATAATAAACATAGAACAACTCAATATTACTTCACATCTTGCATCACAAGAGCTATAATCCCACTTAAGGAAACCATAAGAATAAGAAAATCATAATAAACAAAAATTGAATAACCAGCTTATAAAATTCTTAAATTAATCTCATTCATTTACCAGAAATAATTATTCAATAGCAAGCAGCACAGAAAAAAATATTCAAAAACGTAATTTTATTTTCGCCTCAATTTCACAAAAAAAAACTCAGTGAATGTTATTTTATACTGATTGTGTCAATTATACGTCATCTTTTTGTGATAAAAATGAACAGTTCCATGGAAATTGCATTGCGTATATCCAAAATTTTGACGCCAGTGAATGTTAAATAATTTGTTTATTTTTAAATTTATTTTTGCAAGGTGAAATTTCACTTTATTTTATTTTATATTTTTCTGGGATATCGGTCGATTGAATGACAGAATTAAGTGTGGGTTGTGAACTAGAGTAGCTTGAGTCCCGTCATGGGTCTTTAAATTGCAAAAATCTTATTTTGATTGAATGAAAATTTTAAAAAAATAACGGTCGAAATTTTTTTAAAAAAATTCAATGAATTGATTTAGTCATAATTAATGGGAAACAGTCGATTGGCAAACTTATCAGTGGGCAAACTAACAGTAGGGGGAAGTGTAAAATCTGAATGAGCGACCTTAAAAGTCAATTAGCAACTAGACTAAATCCTTCAGCATTTGTCTGTATTATAATAAAGACAAAATCTTGTTTGTATAAAAATAGCCGGATATTTTTGTGAATACAAAGTTATTTCTATACTTAGCTTTGTGTCTTTTTTTTGGGTATGATATAAAATTTTCTTGTTATTAGTAACGACACTGTTGCTTGTTAGAATGCCTTTTTGGTTATTTATAAATCATATTAAAATTACCAAGTCATGGTCTGAAGAAATGTGAATCACAAATCTGCATGTTATTTAAAATACCAACAATTTTTTTTTTGAATTTTAATATTAAAATTTTCTATTTTTAACTTCGACTGTCTGGTTTATGGATATATGAATTTTGATTTATGGTCCACCTTAGTAGCTATTTTTTGTAACCGTCCGCCAAGAAGTAATTTTCAGGTGCCCCCAAAAATACCCACAAACTCATCTAATTCCAACAAATCCCCAAATTTGACAAGACGTGACTTTAATCCGGAACATAATCGACCCAAAAACAAATTTAACTTTAAAATTATTGACAATCCAAAAATCAAAACAAGCTATATAAACTACATAAAAATGCAAAACACCAAAATTAAATATTAAGCAGTGAAGTTGTTTATGACTTTTCCGGCTAATGTTTCAATTCTATTTGTGGTTTTATGGAATTTTGCACCATTGACACGATTTGCATATTGATTGAATTTTTTTGTCTAATAATATTTTAAACAGACATATCGGAAGCGCTTTTAATTGTTGTGATCTAGCAGTGGATGAGTTTTTGGTTAGTGGATGGGTCTTGGGGGTATTTTCTGGGAATGCTCTACAAAAATCCCTTAACTAGGGTCAAAATTTTCTAATTAATCCAAAAAAAATTGAAAATTTCAACCCAAAAAAAATTCTCAAATAATCCCCAAAAAATGACTCGTCACCATTCGACTGCACAAAGTTTCATCTCATTATCATATCAATACCGGCATCTGAAAACATGTTTTAGTCATCACAAAAAAATATATACATATTTTTCTAAATAACACAGAAGCCTAACCTCGTGGTCAACACGGAGCTATGGATAAATTCAATTAAATTTGACTAGCAATCATATCCTGCACCTCTGCCATTTAAATTCAGCACTCAATCAATAAGAACACGGATGCCAGTTGGACAGCGTGGCGGAGAAGATTCTAGTTAGAATTCTAGTAAACAATTCCATAAAAAAATACGTTGTACATCCTTTTGGAGCCAAAGCTTTTGACAGATTATGGCTGGATGTTTGATGGATTTTATTTATGGGTTTTTTTTGGATGTTAAGCAACGCTAATGTAAATTTTTGAATTGGAATATAATTTTTTGGAAGGGGGGAGGTTTTAAATGGTCCAGCACCATTTTGAGATCCGTAGAATTTTTGGTGATTTGTCAATTTTGAGGACTAGAATTCTGCAAATTCGATTGCAAGCCTCATGATTTAATGACAAAATTTATAGATACCATAAAAATACCCGACTACTGTCACCACAGAAACACCAAAAAAAAGCACAGATTTACCTCAAATTAGCACAGAATCACTTGAAATAGCCACAGAAACACCACAATTAAGCACAAAAATTCCACTTATGCAACACAATAAAATTTCTAAATTTGCATATTTCTTCTTTCTTTATACCTAAACAAATTTACGTCAATAAATTTTCCATCGAAATTCTTTCTTTTTCTCGTCGAGTCCAAAAATAAATAAAATTTTAGGCAATTCTTTCAGCTCCATCCCGTGAAATGCGATAAGTTATCACACATTAAGCAACACCGAACACAAAATTCTCTCTTCTTGTTAATCATTTTTGGCCCCAAAAAAAATATATGTATACACTCGATTCAAGTTCCGGCTCAAAACATTCAATGTATTTTTCTTATAGTTTTTTTTGTTGCGAAAAAAATGAGTCAAAAAGAAGCAGAAAAAAAAATTATTCTGGTTTTTTTTCGACATATTAATTTATTAAAAACGGTAAGCTTTAGAGTCTCCTGAGAAGACTTAAATGAAGATTCAAATCAATGCTGATTGTGTGGCGCTTATTATGTGTCTCATAAATTACCATAGAATTAATCTCATCAATATTTACGGAATCGCTTTGACTCGATTATTTATTGAGTTTGCGTCACAATCATTAAGCACATTTATCATAATTATTTTTTTACTTCTTCTTCTTGTTCGTGTCTCCTTTATGACTTTTTAATTACTTTATGATTCTCTCAATTTTTCGCACTTTTATTTATTTTTTGAGCTTCTTCTTTGTCATCGTCTCTCTTAATTTATTTATATTTTTGTTTTCTTCATACGGGTTAATCGATTTTGTATGTCTCACCACTGACGTCAAAGGAAAGAACTTTTTTATTCGAGAAAATTTTTGTTTTTTAGCAAAAATTCGAGGTGAAGTGCATTTTTGAGTCTGGTTTGGATGTTTGTCTGGGTTTATGGGATGTAAAAATATTCATTCCAAAAATTGAAAATTGTTTGAGGAATTTAGTCTGTTGCTTTATATAATCGAAGCTTAAGAGACAAATCTAGTGCTAATTTTTAATCACTTGATAGATTGAATATTCTGTAAGCATGATAATTATCTAAAATCCAGTTGGTAACGATGCTCTTAAAAGGATTGCATACTTACTAGAGATTGAAGTAGACTCGAATGTTGTATGAAGTCGAGTCAGTGGCATAATAAGTGGGGGGAGGTGTATTAAATTTTTGAGGACACCAAATTTTATTTATGTGGATGCAAATTTTTAATTTTGTCCCTTGGTATGCCACTAAGTCCACTTAATTCAACTTTTCCATATAAAATTCAAGTCGTCTTCGAGCTATGGTACTTAGCCTAACATACAAATATCATGCTAATTCCAGTTTTCATGAGTTTGAGCACGCTTTGTTAGGAAATTTGAATATATTCAAGAAAAGTGAGTATGCTTGATACATGCCTCTTGTCTGTTGGGGTTAAATGTTTTTGGGGAACACAAATTTATGAATTTTGTCAAAAATTATTGCGAAATCCCATCTTTCTGTTAAATTTTATCCAACATAAGGCTATGATTAGAACTCCCCTGGATTTTTTACTACAAAAATACTTGAATAGTAATCAGTACATAATCCTACAAGGTATAATAAGCAATCCTGGAAAAATGCTAGATTTAAGAATTTTGTGAGTTAAATAGGCGGTACTTATTACGAACAGAACCTTAATAAACAACCATTTACTACTCTGATCAAACTTCAGGATGTTCAAAAAATGATAATTCTCTATACTGGATATAACTTGTTATAACTTCTAGAATCTAATAAATTTTCTAAGCAAAATCATCAAGCTTAACTAAAATCACAACAACATACAATAAAGTCTAATCACGGAACTTCTTCAAAGCATGTTATAATCCTTAAAAATGTTATGCCGACCAACAAGCTTTGTCTATCAGAAAAGGCAATGACACACTGGCATTGATCTATTTTCCCTTGAACAACTCAATAGGCCGAGCCTCTAAAATATTCCATCTGCCACCAAAGATGTTTATTAACTGATATTTTATGGAAAATCCAAAAAAACTGCCGCCAAAAAGCGCTCATTTAAAGCATTTTAATAAACATTTTATTTCCATACTTCGCACATTTTCTGTTTACATTTTTTTATCGCAAAAGTAAAAGCTTTTTTTGTCACACTACAAATGTTCCTCGGTGTGTTCCTTTGCGGCAAATTAATCTGTCTTCTTATGAGGATTATTTAAACATAAATGATAAAAATGTAAATACTACAAAATATAAGATTCGCATCCTCTTTGTAGATGGATTTATAACATTTTTATTGGAATTTCTATTTATAGCATTTTCCACTCCAAATTCTCTTCACATTTTCAAATTCTTCTTTTGTCTCTCTCACACATCTTCGAATTGGATTTTTTTTAAAAAAAAATTCGAGTTTTATTTTTGTTTTTAGCCAGAAAAAAAATTCTTATGCATATAAAAAATTTTTTTTGCTTCATCACACAACACACAAAAAAAAATCTTTTTCTTCTGGTTGATTATAATGGCGCCAAAGAGTATTAAGTCAACATTCCGATATGTGACGAAAATTTCGAGAGAAGATCCTGGTTTGATCAGAAGAATTTTGCTTGATGACTTTTTTGGCGCAATAATTTTTATCTTCGTTGTTTTTTTGACTAAAGGCTGACAAAAATATTTATTGCAAAACAGAATTCTTTTAGTGAATGACATTTAATAGAGGATGTAGTGTCTGTGGACGTGTGAATTACTGGAAATTTAAAACCTCCCATGAAAACTAATAATAAACTTGGCGTCGATAATATTTTCTTATAAAATTTCTGGAATATTTTTGTTGATTCGATATGCAAGTTAAAAGCTTCTTATAATATTATGGATAAATATGGGATGTCATCCCGGGGGTGATTATATAAGATTTCGTTTTTTGTTTGGTGACTTTCTGGTGCCAGATAAAAATGTGAATGTTCTTATTTACTCTTAAACTTTGAGATGATTTAATTCTTGACAAACTTGTTGTGTAGCAAATTTTATTGGGATTTTTGTTTTTTTTTTGTGTCTCGAAATACTTTTTAGGAATTGATTTGTTTTTTTCTTTTTGAAATTTTTCTGATTTTTTTTTTCAAATTTAATCTTTGGTTTCTTGAGTAGTTCTGAAACCAGGAGTTGGGGGGGGGGGGGGGGTTTGTTGGGTGTACCATCCTCGAACATTTTTTTGAGAAAATGGGTGGTCCAACCCTCTTAAAAATTGATCATGATTTAACACACCCAAAAATTGTACTTAAATTTCCATACTCAAACAACAACTCCACGATTCTTCTCCTCCTTTCTCGAATCATTAAGATGCTTTCAAAAAAAATGCTTTCTCTTTCAGAAAAGAGGAGAAAGAATGAGAATATTGCAAGAAAGTTGACGAAAATAAAAGAGCTGTATGAACTGTTGATCAAGTTATTAAAAGAAAATTAAACTTGTAAATATTGATCGAAGTTGTTCCTTTAAACCCTCTTCTAAAAGACATGATGAGATCAGTTGAACCTAGCCCTAATCTACAAAAATCTAGATCTTAGCTTCAAATTAACAACCATAAATCTAGCTCAATGAAGGTTAATTTTAGTGGTCTTATTGAAATTATTCTTATGGTTTATTCCAGGGTCGCAGTCAAAAATTTCCATGAGGAGTCCAAAAATTTTTTTGTTTAAAAATAATCTACTTTCACGTTAATTGTATTAGATGGAACATTCAGATTTATTATAGTATAATTTTCAAAAAATTTGTCAATAATGTTTATGATTTTCGGATAGGGTGTCCCCAAAAGCCCCCCCCCCCTGGTTACCTGGTTTATTCCCTTCAATTATATGCAACATTTTTTCTTAATATTTATATCAGAGCATAGACAAGAAACTCCTGAGATTAAACTAGAGTCAATTTGAAAGACTCAGAATTTCGCATGAAAAAGTTGACCTAGTACAAAATTCGTGTCAACAATAAGCTCTGGTATCATCCATAAAAAATAACAAAAAAAAATCGAAAGAAGATAAAAAAATAAGTAACAAATTGTTAAAATTCAACATGACCTTTAAAAATTCTTTAGAAAAAATATAAATTCAAAAGAATCTCATTTAAAAAAATTCTTAAAAGTTCCTTAAGCTTGATTGACTTAAAACAAAAAAGAAAAACGTTCAATAAAAATCTAAAAATATCTTCACAAAAATATTTTAATTAGAAATACCACGAATTTGATAATAATCCCACTCAATTGTGCATTCTCAGCAAGGTGATTCAAGAAACCCATCAACAAAGGAATTTTAATTCAATCACTTCAAAATCCTTGTTTGCATCGTGCAGATAAAAGAATGTCTATAAATATCTACGACAATCTGCGTAATAAAACACTTAATGTGATCCCATAAACATGGACAATAAAAATTCTCATCACAAAAATATTTCTGGCAAACACAAAAAAAAATTCGTCTTGGGTGGAAAACAGCCATAAATCAATATCAAAGTATATTGATGTGTTTTGTCGCCGAATTCTATTTACATTCTATTCTAGTTATGGCCATTCCTAATCAATATTTAATAAGACCAACAAGAAGAAGTAGAAAAAAATTCCAGAAATTATGAGAAGTCGGCAATAATAAAAGTTTTTATTGAGTAGCTCCGCTTGTCACCATTTATATCAGCTGTTAAAAGTATAAAGTGTCGGGGCGCTAGATATAACTTTGCATAATCTCTAATTTATTTGATGGATATTATCTAAATAATTTCGGCATTCCATTGATGATCGTGTCCGGCGTCATGGCTAATATGATCCTGGCTGCAGAAAATCCAAAACATGTGACTGTTTTCATCATAATTGAGCGACTGTCTCAACTATGTCTATTTTTACAATAAATGCCACGTGGTTGTGAGACAAAACATAACCATAACCATTCTTACTAATTTTTTTATTATTTTTCCACGCAGATTATGTTAACGATTATAATTTCTTAATAGATAATCAATAGTTCATCAACATTGAGTCATCAACATACTCGTATTGACTAAAAACAAAAAAAAATCTGTGTAGAATCTTCTCTGCTAATGAAAATACGAGAAGCCAAGGTCGAGGCTTTTATTTCTTTTCTGCAATTCTTGTTTCTCTCTCACTCTGTGTCTTTCTGTGCTTAAATGTTATTCAAGTGATCTTGAAAAATATATTTTTTATTTTATTTGATGATAATAAGCTTCCAAGAAAAGGAATTTCTACGTCGCAATATTTTTTCTGTTACCAAAACAAGATTTTTCTTCTTGACCGAACCACCATGATCGAAATGTAGCGAAATTAAATATTATTATGGAAATTGTTAAGCTCCCTCCATGTGAGCAAGGATAAAAATAGAATGAACGCTGAGGAATTTCCACAAGATCGACCACCAAACGATAAAAATGTGATTTTTCTAGATGGAGTTATGCAAATGGCACCAAGAAAGGTGAATTCGAACAGACGAGAACCAGTAATTATGACTTTTTACAAATATGGGATTTTTTATGTCACGATGGTGAAATTAATGATAGTAAATTTCATATTCTGGATGGGAATAGGGGTTCTCTAGCTTTGGCATCCTAGGAATTGAGTTGTATGATGGTGAATCTGCTACTGTTGTGGATTTTTGGACTGTTCTTAATGATGTTTGAATCCCAACAGAAAAAGTTCCCTTAATCATTTTAGAGTGTAAAATGATATCAATTAACTTAACTGTGGACATAAGTTCTACTAAAAAATCACGCTTCAAAATCAGATGACAAAAATCATGACTTATAAAAAATTCACACGCATTATCAAAGAAATGATCATGGAATTCCCTTTTTGTTTGGTAAAACCTTAATAATCAAAAAAATATTGTCACAGCATGATTATTGAGAATTTGACTTCCTAATTTGAATTTTAATCGATGGAAGCACGTCGTCAATATTTTTTTTGGAATTGATTATTTATGGATTATTCTCACAGTATGAAACAAGCAGTTCGGTCACGCAGATCATCGAAAAACAAACTTTGTTGTGAAATGGAATAATTAGCGCTAGATGTTCTTCTCATGCCTTGCAACTTATCAATTGTTAGTAAGCAAGTCCTTTAACATTCAGTATTTTAAAATCATCAACCTTTGCGGATACACTGCGGTAGTTCCTTCTAGCACATTTTATTCCATTTATTTATCACTAATTCCTCAGAACACCAAAGAAGTATCAACAGCCTTAATGTGAAACGCATTAAAATTGCCACGCAAATGCCGCACAGGCTCAAACACATGTTTTGACAGAATCCAATTTTATTACCCTTAATCCCAAAACTTATAACACCGATTTAGACATCAAAAACTAAAATTTATCAAAATAGGTGCCGAACATCCTGTCTTTAAGATTAAAGAAAATTTTTCATCTTTGACCGCTGTTTACATTTTATAATCTTTATTATGAATAAAAAAATATATATTTTTGTAAACAAAGAAAAGCCGGCATAATTTATGATTGTAAACTGTTTACAACTCGATAATCCACACATGATAGCTTTAAAGCTCCACGCATGGCACACAAAATACGTGCCAAACAAAAAAGTCATGCACCAGTCGAAAATCTCTCCTTTTATGCCCCTAACTTTAGACCATGCTAAATATAGAATCTCTCTAAAATTCTATGCATCTTCTCTCTCTTTCTTAAACATTTAATTCCGGTTTGATCCGATCGAATTTTTTTTTCTTGTCGCTTGCTCACCGCAATAACATGTGTCAGTAGTTACCAAATATGTTCGATTTCCAACACTAAAGAAACTTGTTCCGTCCCCAAATTAAAGAAGAATTCTCTGATATTAAATCTAGACATTTCTCTCCTCAATTTTTTTTTGTTTTTCTTCTTCCTTTCGTGTTTACAGTTTTGTTGTTTCATCATATAAAGAGAAGATGGAAAAAAGCACAAGAAGAAAAAAAATCCTCGCTTACGTATTGGAATAATATATAAAAGAGATGTGAAGCTTCATCGATTCAATCAGTTTTTGAAAGTTTTTTGAAATCATCAGATCGTTAATAAGTTTTATACTTTATTCTGCCTGTTTAATATTGAATACGAATTATTGAAGAAAAGTAATTGACAATAAAATTGAAAAAAAGATTTTTGTGAAGAAAAAAAGTTTGAAAATAAACAAAAGTTATAAAAAAGACAATTTTCGAGTTTCTCGTGTGAGGAAAAAGTTTATCAACAAGTGAAGTTCTCGTTGAAATTTATTCAAAGTCAAAATAGTTGCTGAAAAAAATATCAAAATGCAGTTATCAATTTTTGCTTCCATTGTTGTGAGTATTTTATTTTTTGTTTTTGTTTTGATTTTTTGTTCGTTTGTTGGATTATTTTGGGGGGAAATATTTTGTTTTGATGGAATTCAATATTATTTTTTTAAAAATATGATTCAATATTTTTTAAAAGTGAAATAGCTCAAACTATTCAATTTTTAGTTTTGAGAGTTTAGATTTAAAAGTTTATAGAATTTTTGTGTCTAAAATGGCTTAATAGGGAAGAAAAATAAGTGATTGGTTATTTTTGAAATTTCAATTTAATACTTTAGTGTGAAATAATAAAATAGATTATAAAAATTCTATTTTTAATTTTAAATTCAAATGTAAATCGAAAATATTGGAAAAAATTAATATTTTGTAAAAAATTCTTAAGTTTTAGAAGTAGTAATAGTTTTAGGTCTGTTGGACCAAATAAGAATATTCGTGAATTTGTTTTTAATTTTTTTTTATATCAATCTAAAATAGAATTTAGAAAAATTCATGAAAAATGATAAATATGGAAGTTAGAATTTTTTCAAAAACAATTTTTAAAAATTGAAAAAGTTATATACTTTAAAATAGATTATTAAAAAATAATAAATTATTGAAAAATAAAAAACTTAAATAGTTTGAAAATAGATTATTAAAAAATAGAAAAGTTAAAAATTTGTGATTATTATAAAACTAAGTGGTCTAGTCGAGAACGTAGTATCATATTATTTAACATTTTAAAAACAACGTGGTTGCTAATTTAGTGCAAGAAAGGTCAAGGATATAGTCACATTTTTCAAATTTCTAAAAATAAATCTAAGTAAAAATATATTTTTAACACTCTACGAATTTTATAAATTATTCCTCGAAAAAGAATCTACAAAACATTAATTTTATCTATCAAAATTCCGTCTCCCATCTTAATTATAATCATTATAAAAAAATCAAACAAAAAAAACTAAAAGACTCCAGAAAATAATCAAGATCCTATTAGCAGCATCTTAGCGCCAGCAGATTAAGTCACAGACATTTAAATGACGCTCATATCATTTATATTGCCATCAGGAATTTGACACTAATTTTATTGCTCAAATTTTAAAAAAAAATAATTCTCGAAGTCATTTATTGGCCATTAAAAAAAATCTCAAACAAAAATAACTTTATTAAATATGAGACGAAAATAGCCCCTTCTAGTTCCGTAATGTGCATGAAGATCTGCATATATTAAAATTCTTCTTCTTCTTCTTAATGTCTTTTGCATTTAACATCGGGAATTCGAACGGATATTCTAATGGCTTTTCGAATATCTTTTTATATTCATTCATAAATAAAAAATTTCAAGAGTATCGATCCGGATTTTTTTGGCCGTTATGCAAGTTTGTTTTGAAGACGAGATCTGAAATTTGAATATTTAATAGTTCTTGAAAAAATAGTTTTTTTTGGTTGATGCGATGGACTAATTTGGGTATTTTTTGAGCACAGCCTTGAAAGTTTTGCGTTGGATTTGCTGAGTCAGAATTTATTGGATGTTGTTTCTGGGGATCACAAAATAAATTTTCACTAATTTACAATATTTTTATTCTAATTTCAGCTCTTGGCCGTCTTCCACATCTCATACTTGGATGCACATCCATACCTCGACAAAATCCAGCTCTTAGATCGTAAATTCCGAACCCGAGTTGCAAACCAAGACACTGCCTTCACTTTCAGTACAGCACAAGAAGGTGTTGAATTGGGATGCTGGGGATACATCAAAGACGGTCGTCCATTCAAAATGTACTATGTCTATGACATGAAAGATTACCGCTTCATCACAACAACAATGAGATTCCAAGTTCATCCACCAAATGGCAAGAAACGGTAAGAATTTTTTTCAAGTCATTCCACAAGAATGTCACTAACAAGAAGATTTTCCATTTCCATCCACAGCTTTGCCATCTTGACACCAAAAGGAAAGGCCGATAAGGAAAAGACGACAAGTGACGTCCTTAGGTATCCCGAGGAGTGTCTTTAAATACCATAATATGACACAATCCATCATCACACATTCCCCACAAATACATTACAGAATACACGCATTGATACATTATGCTGATTAATTTATGTTAGAAATAATTTTTAAGTAACGACATAAGAAGATGAAGTTAGAAGATGAAGAATAAGAGAAACGGTACTGAATATTTGAAGAGAAAAAAATGAACACAAAAAAAATTTTTTACGTCAACTTCTCGCGCAACGTGATATTTTTTTAGATTTTTTAAATACATATTTTTTTTTGTTATAATAATTCTCTCTCGAATGTCAACCAGAGTATGAATAATCAAGCAATTAATTTATGGCTAAACAAAATGTGCTGAAAAATAGCCATGCGAATTGATTATCGAAGCATTTTAGCAGTATTTTGATGATTATTCATAGTTTAATATATATTTTTTTGTTATATGGCGTTGGGCATGAAGCTAAACATTTTCTGACATACACAAAAAAAAGTCTCCACTTAAATGCCATTCAAATCGGTCAAATACACAAAAATAGACAATTCTTGATCCGTGTTTCTCAATTTAGAAGACATTTTGTTAATAACGGATGAAGATTCCATTCTTTTTTTGTGTGTCCAGACTGAATTATTGAAAAAAAAAATATCTTTATAATCCCTGTTTGGCATTAATCAGTCTAATGATTAATATGTCTGCTGAGATTATGCCAGAAGAAGAAAAAAATTATCTAAGAATAGCAAAAGAATCTGTCGAAAGAGAATATAAAAAACGCATTTGATTAGTTATGTAAGAGAGAAGTTTTAGATATAAGGAATAAGAATCAAAAAAGCTGGAAAAAAATTCGTAAATATATTTATTTGTCACATTTTTAAAAAAGGAAAAAAATGGTTTTTTAATTTATTTTTTTAATATTTGATACTTTCAGGCTCAATCTACTCTTGCAAGAAGTCAAATACCCCCAAAAAAAATCTAACGGTTTTTTAAAATTCAAATTTTCTGGATCATAAATCAGTAAACAAAACCACGTTGTTCATTTCACGAAATACAAAAACAGTAAATTAAAGCAATTAATCATCCAATTTTAGCTTAGTCATTTCAACAGCTCACTTATCAACAGACAGGAGGCCCAGTGCAGCTAATTTGAATTCAGCTTAACACTTCTGATAATTCAAAAATGAAAAATTTATGAGACTAATTTTTAAAAATGTGCCAAAAGATTCATTTCCATCATCAAACGGCGTCTAACATCTTCTCTAAACATGGTATGATGAACGACATTTTTAATTCGGTATTTCTTATTGTCTTCCTCAATATTAGAAAAATTTGTATGAGTGAATTAATTTGCTACTATAGACTAATTAATAAGCATGATTAATCATTTGGAATTTACCACATAAATATTTCAATATTTTAATCGATTTTTTTTTGTGCGAATCTCCGTATTGAAATAAAAGACGATAAAAAAAATCATCGAAAAGAAGACCAATAGTGACATTATTATTGATTTCAAGGTCACGAGCGCTTGAGTTTTTTGGTCTATAATGTCTGAAATATTTAAGATACCCATATGTTTAATCTAGTCAGTCGTGCTTCTAGGAAACTCGTCTCATTTCATCTTTATTGATGATTTTTAAACGAGCAACTCGCAGATTATTTTCAAATATTTGTGCAAAATTATTAAATCTCTAATGCTAGTTAATATTCAATAAATTCCATGTCAACGTTTTCTAATGTCGCATTCAAACTTAATGCTGATTACCCATGCTTCATATTACTTAATGAAATTATCACATCAAAAATATGTTCAAGTAAAATATTAATGTGAAAGATGAAAAGAGAGAGAAAAAATATTACCAAACGGAGATTAAAAGTCATTTCATTTCGTGGCGTTGCTTTTACTTTTAAGGTCATTTTATGTTTTGAGAATTAGAGGATGATACAAGTTGATGTAGATTATTATGCTTGGATTTTTGTGGATGGAAAGCATTCATCTTTTAATCAAATATTTTATCAAGTATGTTGCAAAAACTAGAGTATTTGAGTAGACAAAAGGAACTAACTGTGAACCAATGCCTTTAGATAATGCCAATGACTGTATAACATGATGAAGGTCATAATATAACATTTGTTATTTTAGTTCATAAATTCTGAATTTTAAGTATTTTATTTGAAGATTTATGCTTGAAAATGCCATTAGCTGTTCAGACCTTAGTGATCCAAAGCTGTACTGGGGCATTTAATGTATTTTGATGGTTCATCAAGTGGAAGTTTCCCTAAGCCACCGCACTTAGTTTACATTGCTACCTGTAGCCTTCAAAAAATCTTGAACTGTTTCAGATTCTCAGAAACTAGATATTGAAAACCGTTAAAAACTAGCTGTGACTAACTTTCGGATAGCTTTTAACTCTTTTTTAACGGTTTTGACTACTGAGGTATCGTGGACAGTTATAGGTGACAACTGGGATGACTAAGTCAATTTTTGTACATTGAAATTTGCAGCTATATGCTATAGTCAGCTGTCACCTGACTTTTATTTCCATAAAACCTTAAGATGCAAAATTATTTCTAATATCTACTATTCATTACCCAGCCAAACGGACAACCACCCCCAAAATTTCCCATTATTTTCCTTTTCACCAAATCATAATCCGTAATAAGTATGTAAGTAAGCAAATAACTCTGAAAAAAGAAGGAATTAATAATTGAAAAGAATAAAAAGACAAGAAGAGAGCAGAAATCACCAAAGCAAATTTCCTGTCACTTTCAATTTTTCACAGATGATGGTTCGTAAAAAAATAAGTACAAAGCATGAAGACGTTACACAAAAAAATGGACATGCAAATGTAAATTTATGTGGATTTAAATATTTTTTTTTGTAGAATTGAGCATTAAGTGGCTGTAGGAAATATAATAATTCTATTGGCATGTTTATGTTGCTGCTGTTTATTCTTTTGTTTTCCCCGCACCCTCAATTATTGTGCTGCTGCTGCTTCTGTGTAGTAAGCATAAATATCTCATAAGAATCGCGATAAAAAAATCCACCAGAAATGAATTTAATCTATCTCTTCAGTTGGCTTGATAATAACAACGAAAAAAAAATTCATTGAATATTTTTTTTACTTCCTTAAAAAATATTTTTGTTGTGCTGCATTTCATTCCATTTCCACAATATTGTTGTAGTGTTTTTGAAAGAAGAGAAAGAAAAAAGTTAATAATAATAAGATTCTTTTCTTCATTCCGCTTCTTACCCATCTTCCATGCTACTTAGTCATTCATTCATTGCGTTTGATAAAAAAAAATATCCGAAAGAGAATAAAAAAGCAACCGAGAGGTATATCCTGTGTCATCGTGAATAATTAATTTGCTTTTGCAATATTTCTTGCTTTCGATGGAAAATGATTTCTTGCGGTTCCGTTGATTCCTCATTGTTGCCATTCTCACCCTAAAGAAAAAAGTTTTACAGTTTTTTTTCCATTAAAGAATTTATGGCCATGAGCTAATTATATTTAAAAATGTATTCACTTTGGATGCTCTTTGGTTTTTGATCTTGTGAAAATGGAGGGTTTTGGGTTGATTTTGTCTGACTGTCTTTGAGTTCATGTGCTAAGCTCTAGATTGGGTTGAGAAACTTCAAATGTACGTTGTTGCTGACTTATGGAATCCACAGATTTTTCAAATTTAAGGGTTGTAAAGCTGGGTAGAAAAAAGATAAAATATCAAAAATGGCATTCAAGAATTTTACTTTTTGACTGATTTTTTAAGATTTTTTTTTGCAAAACTTGTTAATTTTATGTTCATTTTTTCTAAATTTTAATTTTTTTATTTGTTAAATTCAAAAAAGAATCAAAAAAATAAACCAAAAACAATTAAAGCTAATTAAAGCTAATTTAAATTTGTATTATTATATAGAATGGGATTTGAACCCATAACATTTTATAGTGCTGGATATCATTGACCAATACACAATTGCTACTATTATTTATAATTTTTGATGCTGACAAAATTTTATTAACTATTTTAAAAGCTCTTTAAGTACAAGAAAATTTTAAGAAATCTCAAAATTATAAATAAACTTAGTAAAATGGATAAAATGTAAAAAATCACAAAAATTCAAAAATGCGCTCAAAATCCAACCTTACTCTATACTTTCATCATCCGATATCCACAACAAGCGAAAAAGAAAGTTTTTTCATTTTTTTCCTTAAGAATCTTCCTGATTACCTTCCTTATAGCTCTTAGCTCTCTTGAAAAATCAAGCATGAGTCCATTCCATTTAAATGTAAAGAGAGAATGAGTGAATGTTGAAGAGTAAAGTAAAGCATCAAAACTGTTTGCAAATCCATAAAATTTTTCCATCCACGAACCTCAAGAGAATGAAAATTCATCACAAACACAAAAAGAAAGGAAAACGCACCGTATATTCTGGTATCGATAGCGTCCTAATTAAAAATTAAGATATATAACGTCTCTTCATTATTTATGAGGTCGACGATGAGAAGAATAAAGAAAGAAAAAAAATGCAAAGTCATGACATCGAGATGAAGAATGAATAGAAAGAAAAATAAACAGGAAAAATCCCAGAAGGACATTTGGGAGGGATTGGATTTTTTTACATCCAGTTGTTGATATTTCGAATGTATATTGCTTTAAAAGAGTAGATGGATGATTTTTCCATTTTTTTTTTTTATTAGATGCTTTGAAGTTTTATGGAGGAAATCATATGGACTTGTGGATTGAAATTGTGTTAATTGGGAAGAGCTAGGGTTGTAAGCAGTCGCTTGAATGTCTTAAAAATGGCCCTTTACTATTAAGTGAAGTTGGTTTTAGACATTCGCCTCCTTTTCTGTCAGTTGGTGCTTTTTAGAAAAAATATGGCTCCAGACCAACTTATGACAAAGGGACGACATGCTCAAACCAAAGAAGTTGCTTTCTAGGTCTAAACACACAGACAGGATATGGAACAGTCTTGTATCTCGTTGGTATTTAAGTCAAGAATGCATTTTAGCTTGATTTCACCTGAGTCAGCTGTCGTCTGACGCGCTGGATCAAATAATTGATAAATGACCTCCATGCATGTGATGGTAACACCACTGATTTTTAGCAATATGAGTCGCGGATGTTCCGATTTTCAATTTATTTCCAAAAGTCCCAACCAAGAATTCAATTTGCATAAATCTACAAATTTCTCCAGCACAGTGAGGAGAAAATCTGACAAAAATCCTCTTTGGATGACTTCTTTTCTCTGTTCTGCCCTTATCCACAACAGATATAAATAGAAACTAGAAGAAGAACAGACGAAAAGATTACGTGGAATATCCAAACAGAAGAAAATCATATTTTTACAATCTCGTTGCTTCTGTTTTGTCTTTTTTAGCTCAGAAAAATTAATTGTAAAGGTTGAGAAAGAAAAAAAAGACAACAATAATGCGCTAAGGAATGCGATTTACCATTCAGATGTGGGCTAAACATAAAGAAGACAAGCACAACTGATAAGAGAAAATTTTTTCTCAATCCAGTAAATTTCCACGCAAGCATAAACCACGGCATTTTCTTCTGTTGAAAGCACAACGAGGAGCACAAAAAAATTAATTTAAATGAAAAAATAATCACGAAGAAAGATGAAGAAAACGTCGCCGGTATTATCAAGATCGCGGAACATATGAAATTCAAAATACAAAGTCTTTATGCCTGTCAACAGCGATTTTACGCGAGACTTAATCATCTTCTTATCATTTTTACTTCTCTTCTCGTGTGTCATAAAAAAATTAATTTTTTACAGAAATTTTTTTATGCATCTTTATGGTCTCATTGCTGAATTATCATGGGTGTGTGTATGTTTTTTTTGTCTTTGATGTTATGGCGGTTTAAGATGCTAAATGATGAAAAATGGTGCAAATATTATTTTTTGGCGGCTTACAAATCTGTTTTTACTTCAAAATAAGAAAAAGAAATCGGCATTGTTTCCGAGGCTTTTAAGCTAATCCATTCAGTTTTACATTAAATGTTTGGAATTCTTCGTCGCTAAATGCAATGTGGGTGGTAAAGACTATTTTTTTGTGACTTAATATTTTGTGATAGAAAAAAACAACAATCACTTAATCTTTATTGCGTTTTGATTTGATATATTTTTATTGCGATGGAATAATTTGATTTGAATGAGCAGAGATGATATTGTATATTAATGAAGACTTGATAAATATAGCTACTAAGCTTTCGTGACCGTCGAGAGAGCATTATCGGTTTGTGGAGTCCAATGCTATACATCTATAATGTGCAAATTCATTTTATATTGATTATTTCTTACACTCGCACTATCAGAATTGCCTACAAATGGATCTATACTCTGAGCGGCATAGCATAATAGGGGGGTGCACTGAGTCGGTGCCATGACCACTTCTTTCAACCCATTTGATGGCAAAAAGTGAGATTTGCGGCAGTGTGTCGCTTGGGTATTCCAAATTCTACTATGCCTTGACACTGCAGCTTCAAAATCAAATTTAAGTATAGAAAGCTCTGTAAGGGCCAATTAAGGGATGATGCCTTGATCAAACTCCCATAGCTACGCTTCTGTCGATGTCATCCTTCAATTAACATCTATATGTCAATTTCCAGTATCAAATCCAATATTGTCTCTATCCACATCTGAAAAATTGACAGGCTTAGAAAATAATTTATCAATTTTGTGCAAAACCTCTTAATCAAGCGACAAATTTGGTGACAAGTTATTAATCTACAACATAATCGGTTTCTTAATCTCTTCAAAAAAAATTATACATCATGTCAACTCAGCTACCAAATCTCATTAATATGACTATAAAATACATATTAATTCACACTTATGTCAATCAATATGATGTCTAAACATGAATTCATATCAGTCAATACACGATGAACCTATTACCATTTACGAGATTACGTACGTGTGAATGATTATAACGGAAATATTGTCAAACAAACCATTAAGCTTCTTAAGCAATCAATAGATCATCATTAGACACGTCGAGTGTTTGTTTGACTTGTTTGAAGAGTGCACGAGTTAAGTTAGTGATCTCAACTCTTTTGTCACGTCTGCGATGTTATTGATTTAGAATATTTTATGAAGAATGTGGAATTTTTAATTGATTCTGTGGAAGAAATTTGAAACTTTCCTGTCATGACATTCCTCTTAAAATAAATCTCGGCAGAATTCAGTCTCCAAAAACCAACCCAAAAACTTCATCGAATTAAGAATTATTGATCAATATTCTGGCGCCTGAACAAAATTCCATTTGAAAATAAATCTGACTCACTCAATTCTTCTAAAAACAAAAATCTCAATAATAAAAATAAATCGATTCCGGCAAATCGAGAAAGAAAATATTTTCATTGCAATTTGCCACAAAAATATTGACTCGATTACTCAGACTTTTTTAGAGATCTGATCACAAAAAATATAGTAAATTTCCAAGAAAAGCACTCGATAGAATGATCTGAATGTCAAACATCAAATAAAAAACTCAGCAAATATTTGAATTTTTTCAATAATTGGGCGCTTCTTTGTGTTGTTTGATATTTATCAAAGAATATTCCAATTGTTCTACAATGAATCATTCCCAAAACTTGTTGCAAACAAATGTGGAATTTATGGTGGTCGATGTTATTTGCATTTAAGTTTTTGATCCAATAAATTTTAAGTAGCCGTTATTTCTCTTCTCGTGGAATTGATATTGGGCAATAATATGGTTGTTTTGATGAAATTGTTAGTCATTCTTGTGGAATTTTGATGATTTTTTCCTTACAATTTTGAAATTTACAGTGAATTTCTTTATAATCCATAAGTTACTATGATTAAACAATTTAGTCGACCTTTGGAATGTTGAATATTACATTTTCTGTTAAAATATCTCACAATTTACTATTTTAAATCCACTTACTTTAGTTTAATAAGTCTCTAAAATCTAGAATAACCTTAAAAGTGTGTTCAGTAAAAAAAATTCCCGAGTTCTCTTTTTATTTCAAAATTTCAAATTTCAAAAAACCGTTAAATTTTGATTTTCCAGACTCAATTCAAAAATTAAAAATTTATTTGACTTAATGCACAATTTCATTTTAAATTTGCATATTAAATGTAATCAACCATATTGTATACATTTGCTCACTTTAAACCTTCCAGACTCTGAAAATTATCAACTTCCTCCATCATTTAACTCAATAATTAACGCCTTTAAGTGATCGTTCACATATGACGTCTAAAATTTAGGAATAAGAAGATATAAGTTTAAGATAAGTGACCCTCATTCATAAGTGACGTCCACAATTAATGTTAGAATGGGAGCTTAAAAATATTGTAGCAGGGAGGAGGGGGTTCATAGACGTAGATAGACGTCATAAGCGAACGACCCCTAAGAGAGTTCATGGTTTTGTTAATGATTTTAAACACGATAATTGAGTTGTTAAGTCATTAAATGACACAATGGGAATAACAATTAAATTTTTTTCAAGAATTTTCGATTTCAGACACCGCAAGAATGTGAAGAACTTGTTTTGAGTTTGAAGAATTTAAATCCTGGAAGCGGTTTGATGTTGAATGAGCGGAAAAGAATTAGTTGTGACTCTCGTGTAGTTCAATGGCTATTGAGTCTTATTGAGGTATGATGATCGTTTTGGGTGAGGACACTCGTGGTTGTTTCAGCTTATATTGTTTGAGATTATGAAGTTTAAGATTGTTCTGGATACTAATTATAGAAAATTAGTCGACTTTCATTATTTTTAAAATTTTGCTGGATTCTTAGTTGAAAATCAGAATTCATACTCATTCTATCCACTATAGCATCATTACATAATGCAATAAATAACCTATCAGCCTCACTTAAAGATGATACTCACACACAATAATTCTCAAATACTTTCGCAAATCTATTTTTCCCATAAATCACTTCCATGAGACTTAGACATGCTTTATTTTTTTCTCCTTGTACGTTATGTGAGTAAACGTATAGAAGTAGTGAGAAGATATGAAGTAGAGAAATAAATAAATATTATTCACTCGCTTCAAAATCCTGTCAAAAAAATGTTGAGAAAAATAGAAAGTTGGAAGAATGCTTGGTTTGGATGCTTGCCTATTACGCAGTTTTTTTGGTTTGGATCTAAAAATGACTAAAAATTCAAATTTAACTTAAAAAAATCTTTCAAAATTTATAACGGCTCAAACTTTTTTGAATTTTAGTCAAGACACTATCCAAGACACAATCCTATAAAAAAATTTATTTATTTTCCCACATCAAAAGTTAATCATCAATTTTAGCTAATTTTAGGCATTTCTGACAATCCAAATGTATATTTTAGGAACGTTTGAGCCGGAGCAAGCATGAATTGCATATTTATGTATTCCATAAATGAGTTTTCATACAATTTAGACACAATTTTGTCTCAAGACATACAGACATAAATAAAGCATTTTAAATCCACAACCTTAAAATAATTTGCAAAAAAAAATTGCGCTATAATGTAAAGAAAGATACGAGGAAATAAATATTAAAAAATAAATAAATATAAAGACATCCTTTCACAAAATCTCTCCATCCAAACGAACATACACATAAGAATAAATAGATATATGGATGGTATGCTAACAAAAAAAAAGAATAACACGTAAGCAGGAGGAGGAAATATTGCACACGTGAATTGTATTCACAAAATATATTTCATTTCACTTTCGGCTGTCATACATTCCACTCACTCATTTCTATTCTTTTTACTTAAGTTGATCCGATTTTACCCGTATCGCACAAAATGATTAATTGGATTTTTATGCTGAAGATCTCTCTCATCAGCTTTACTCTTCCTTCATATCATATCTACAATTTTTTTTCGTATTTCTGCCACTGCTTCTTTCCATAAGACTCTCTTTTTTTAAGGTAAGGCATACATGTAGAGCATCTCAAATGCGGTTTCAAATGACAAATGTCGCACCATTAAATATGTTCAAATCAATTCTGTTCACGAATTTTTCCTTCATTTTCTTAATGGCATTCTCACTCTTTCAAATATATTTATGTACACATACATTGTGTGCGTGTGTGTTTTGATTTGGTTTTGACGCAAGCATATCAGTTGCTATGCTGCTATTTTTATTTTTCGTTTGGTTCTTAAAGGATTTTGAAGTGATGAAATTGAAGGCTGTTAAATGAATTGATTTGAGACTTTTGGATTGTGGATGGAATTAGTGATGAATTTTTAAGGATTTTTCTGGGGTTTGAGGATTTTTTTTAATGATTTTGTTATTTTTAATTTATTTAGGTTTTTAAATTTTTAAGTTTTTAATTTAACACTACTCTATTTCTGCACTTAATTTAAGCATTTGCCACACACCAATTAAAGTAATTAACATATAATTGAAATTTATCAAATTTGCTTTTAATAAAAAAAAGTCTCAATTAATAAATCTCTAAAATATATAAAAAGTTCTGAGTTCGAATCTCAATGTAAATAACAAAAATTTGTGCTTCATCATAGTATAGGAATCTTTTTTCCTTCTCATTTCATTCATAATTTAGCAAGGCAAATATTTTTCTTTTTTTAAAAAAAATTATTTTTTAAAATAAACTTTACTTCATTTCTTAAATATTTTTTTATACATTCAAAAATTACATAACTTTAAAAATTGCCAACTATTTTAACAAAATTGCCATCGATAACATGATCCACTCTAATCATATTATCAGACACTTTATCCTTCAATTTCATTTTGAAGCATCCAAGCTCAATTTTTCTCGCATATCAAAATCAGCAATTTTTTTCATTCATTCAAATCTTCCAACAAATTGCATGAAAATTGAAAGGATAGCAATCACAATAACAAAAAATTTCCTTTCCATTTCTGTAGAAAGGAATTTTCTTTTCATTTTCCCTCCAACTTTATTTTATGGAGAAAGGATGCAAGTGAGGAATAAGAAAACAACAAGCAAGAAAATTGTGAATATTTTTGAATGGGTTCATTTTTCAGTGAATCACACAAAAATCTATGATTTATTTCCATTTTACATGTCATATGAGCATAATATCAATATTTTATATGCGTTCATTGTTGTTCATTCAGTCTTTACATAAAATCCATCTAGACACAATTTTCTCCTTTCTTTTTAGACACTCTGTAATATATTTCCTACACAGGAAAGGGGTGAAGAATTTTATGGAATTGTTATGGAGCTCAGAAGCTGTCGAAATTCTCGGATCTACAAAATATTATTTATTGAGTTTAAATTTTATGTCTAAAAATATTATTAAGTAAGAAAATTGTCAGTGAGAAAATAAAAAGTATTGAGAGATTCGGGAGATTTATGACTGTATGATGGAAAATAGGGCAGGGATGGGAGTTGAATTGGTTTAAAAGGATGAATGGGAAGAAAAATGTGTGAATTGCAGCAGATTTTGAGGATTTTTTAAAAAGGAAAATTAGAAAATTTTATCAAATGTTTATTGGATTTTGGACTGGTAGGCTGTTTTTATAGAAATTTGGTGGGTTGCCCAATGTGTATCCAGAAAAAAACTATTTTAGTTTAAAAAATTTTGAATTACAAAAAATTAAATATTTTTTTCATTTTTTTTTTGTCAAATTGACGAAAAGAGTAGAAGGTAGATTACTTGTAGCTACGTCCTCGTGACAAGAGATATAAAAATATTTAAAATTAGAAAGTTAATTAGACGAGTTTTAGTAAGAATTTATAAAAATTAAATTGTTTCTTTATTATACAAACTCAAATTTCATGAGTTCGAATCTCAAATAATTTTAAAAAATTTGTTGCTTTTGTTGGTCTTTTTTAAAATTTAATAACTTCAATAGTTATTTTTTTCAATTTTTTTTTGCATTTTCACTTTAATCTCCGACAGAAAAAAAATCGATTCCGCAACTCTTAATTGCAAATCTTAACAATTTCTCTTTGATTTTATTTCTCCATTCCAGTTAAGAAGTAATTTTTATCGTCTGATAGACAGAGGGGCTATTTTCATGTGTTGAAACCATAAAATTTGATGTTCACTGAAATTTCCACGCCAATAATTTCTTCTTAATACTCAATACGACTATTTCTCTGCTTCTTCTCAGTTCGCAATCAACATTTACTGCCCTTCCCTTACTCCATGACTCACAGACACCTAAAGTGCTTTATATTTTGTTCTAGTTGAGGAAAGCAAGCAGAAAATAAGAAGGAAATCTAATGAGAATTGAGATTCAAAATGGAATTAAAGGAAAACTATTAAGTGCATTTTATTTTATGATTCCATCTAGATTGCCAATAATCCTCTTTCTTCGTCATTCAATATAAAACTGTGGAATGAAAATTATGTATGGAAGTAGGAAAGAGAAATGAGTCTAAAGCGTTTTTTTATAGATATTCCAGGAATACATTTGATGATTGAATTAAATTTTGTAACGGACTTTTGAAATTTGAATTAGTTTTTCAAACAGATTTTTGAATTTGAATCGACATTTTAACGGATTCTTGAAATTTAAATCGACTTTTTAACGGATTTTTGAAATTCGAATCAACTTTTTTAACGGATTTTCAAAAAAAAATAGTTTTTTGCGTTATTAATGCACAAGAACTCAATCAACCCTTTTAACAAATTCCAAACTGTTTGCAATACTCACAAGTTATTGTCAAAAATCATGCTTCACATCCCAAACAATTTTTCTTCATCATAAAATCGACGACAGTGTTGCCGCATGAAGCTATTCAAGCAACATCTTCTCTTAAAACTTAGGCAATACCCAATACATTTCATTCACAACATTCTAGATGAAATTAATGAAAAAACAACCAATTTTTATATCAGCATTGTATCGGTCAGTTTCTTCCTTCTGTAATTTGCTGTTAATGAAAACGGCAAGAAAGAAAAAGGAGAATGAAAAGAAATTTTTATGTCATTGCAGGAAAAACAATACAATTTTATGGACATGAAGGAGAGGAAAAGAAAACAATTAGACATCATGTTTTACAGATTGCGAATTTTTCTTTTATATGCATGTATATAGATCTTATGGCATCACAAAACTATCAAGCAAGACAATCATCATCAAATAAACATCTTTTCGGAATGAATGCTGTAGATATTTACAATATACGGAAATAAAAATAGGAAATTTCACGTGTGCTGTTCGTGTGTTTATTGGCATTATGTGGAACTTCTTTTCTTTTTTTTTGGACGCAATATTGACTGTTTTGCAACATGTGTATAAAATGGAAATAAAGTTTTATTAGTCTTTATTACAGTTGGCCATGAAATCGATAAAGGTTGAAACTCCTCTTTAATTTCTTCTTGATTTGTTTCTTCAAACGGCTTTATACAAAAAGAATTTAATTGAGAGCATTTGTAACGATTTTTTGAGATTTGAAATTTGGTGATGCAAAAAAGTGATGCAAAAAAGTGATGCTGAATTTTTTTGTTTATTTTCTGAAATTAAAATGTATTGGTGAAAATAAATGATTTTACAGTTTAGTTAAGTGAATTAAGCAATAGATTTGATTCAAAGTTGAATTTTTTATAATATTAGAAGCAGTATACATTTAAATAAAGCTTCAAAAACTTAAGTAGTACGTTAAAAACATAAGTGTAATATTTTTCAATGATGAGTCAGCTGAAATTGAACTTTCTTGAAGTCTCGCTCATCACTGGATTGTATCAATTAATCTAATCTACATATTTTACATTGAAATAACGTCCCACGTACCTAGATAAACAATTATTTTATTGATTTTTACTTTTGAAAATATATCAGTCTAACTTTTTTAATCAAAGCTTCAGGACGTGATGGATTTACATAAATTTATTTTATTTTTAATGATTGAAATTGTGTACTCAAAACATGAGAAATTTTCAAATTCAAGTGAAGCCGTCTCGATGACTCAATCATTCACTGATGCTGTATATAAACTTTACATTTAACCTAAAATTCCTTTTGATCTAATTTTTTATGGATATCAAAAAGATAATTCCATTTTTGTTGATGAAATTCTAAAAAAAGTTGGAGAAGATATTTTCCTTGTGGATAGCATTTACGAGATTTCCGACGCACAATTATGGAGTCACTCATTAAATCAATCTGCAGTTATGTTTTTTAAGTCGATAGCCTCGTTGGACTACTTTAACAGACGTGCTATACTATCAAATTTATTTCCAAAAAAATTGATATTTTTGGTGTACATAAATGAGTTACGAGACATTTCAGACTTACTTTATGTTGCCAAACCAGCTGTCCTTTCGCCCGACTCAGGACATATAAGTTTGCATCAATACTTTCTGGTCAAAAATGATTCAAAAATGGTCCTTATGACATTCGAATGGTTTTCAGACTTATTCTGTAATGAAATTGTCGGAATGATAGTTGATGAGTTTAACTTAGCAACACGCGAGTGGAAAAAAAAGCTGCAAGATAAATTTGACAAATTTAAAAATTTCAATGGATGTCTATTGGTGACTGGATCAGATCATGGATTAAGCGAGAGTGCAACTATTCATGATTATGATAACACTATGAGAGGGTACTTAGTTGATTTATTCAAAATAATATCAGAAAAAGGAAATTTTTCAGTTTATCATCAATTAATGGCTTTATCACCAGATTCAAAATTAGCTCTTTTGATGGTTGATAATAAAATTTTTTATGTCAGCATTTATCCCGAATTAAAATCAATTGCAATGCAAACGTATCATGTAACTTCAATATTTTCACAAATAGACATGATATTCGTGATTGCCTTGAGTGAGACATATTCAAATTATGAAAAGATGACGATGCCTTTTGACAAATTGACATGGCGTCTATTGCTTATCACGTTTTTGATTGCATTTAGTGTCATTTTCACGGTTAATCGTATGCCATTAAAAATTCAAAACATAATTTATGGCATTGGAATTAAAATGCCAGCGTTCAACATGATTGGAACATTTTTTGGAATCAGTCAGTCACGACTTCCAAGTTCGCACTTTCCACGAATAGTTCTCGTATTTTTCATATATTTTTGTTTGATTTTTCGAACAGCTTATCAGGGAGTATTTTATGACATGTTCACAGCTGACATAAGGAAGCCAGCTATATCCACAATAAAGCAGGTTTATGAGAACGATTTCACAATTGTTGCTCTCGATAAACCTGAGTACGTCCAGCCATTGTATACATTTACGGACACAAGTAGAGCGTAAGATTATATTTTGCTAGAAATCAAACGATAAAAATATTAAATTATAATTCATTTATCCTTTCAGGCCTAACATTGTCAAACTCAACAGTCCTTTGGAAATTAGCGATTTTTACTGCAATCAGATATGGAACTCATCTGCCAAGTTCGCCTTCTACATTCCTCACAAAGAGTTGAACTTGCTGTATAAAGCATGCAGAACTTTTGGCTACAAACTGCCTCAAAACCTTTATACAAGCTACTTGGGTTTGGGAGTTTACAGGAACCATTTTATGTTTCATTTGATGCAATACGTAATATCACGACTCATTCCATCGGGAATTCCACAGCATTTACTTAAATATTATGAGTGGTCACGATTTAGAGAAATTTTGAGTAAAAATATCAAAATTCCAAAAGTGCTCAAGATTGTAGATTTGGAATTTGGGTTCATTTTGTGGATTGGCTCATGTGCTTTTACAATCGTCGCATTTACTTGTGAAATTGCTTTTAGCAGGTTTCTACATTTTTTAAAAATTATTATTGGAATTTATTATGTACGAAAAGGAATTAAGAATTATATACAAAGTTTACGCTAAGCCACCTTGAAGCTATTGTGGTTTAAAGGACAGGTCCAGGGTCCTGTTTCTAGGGTTACCTAGAAGTAGTATATTCCCTAGGGTCCCTAGGTGGATATCCACCTATCCTAGAGTAACCTAAGTGGAGGGTAGGGTAGGTGGGGTTACCCGGGTAGCTCTAGAAACCAATAGGTATTGTTTTTGCTCAAACAGCACTTTTATTGTACATTTGCCCAAGATACTCCAACACAGGCACAGTTTTATGGCTTAAAAATTCAGTCAAACGTCTAGAAAATCACGTCAATAGTTTTTTTATTAGCTTCCACTATCTAAAAATCCTTACAAGGATCAAGCACCCATTTATTTTGTCCAACAAGCCACGCTTCAAAGATCTTTTGATAATATAATGACAAAAAACAATTTATTTCTAATTTTGAATAAACGTCTTTAGTCATGTGAACTCTTTTGAAATATTCAGTAATATGAACTTAAATAAATTTATTTTATTCTTTGAAATTGCGTTTTCAAGCTGTATGCAAGATGGAGCTTCTTCTGTGGCTCAATCGTATATAGATGTAATAAATGAAATGTACATAAAATCGAAGCTCACATTTGATGTAATATTTTATGGACATAAAAAAGGAGAATTTTCAATTTTGATTGATCAAATTTTAAAATCAATCGGAAAGGAAATTTTGGTAGGCAGAATCTACACAATTACAAATAAAGATGTCAAGAACTACAACATTAATCAGTCTGCTGTTATATTCTTTCAATCATACCAAGACTTACACAATTTTAATTCCAAAACTCGACTTACAAATCGATTTCCCAAGAAATTATCATTTTTAATATACGTAGAAAATTTAGCCAGACCTGAATTTTTACTACAGCTTCCAAAACCTACTCAACTAGACCCAGAACCTGGACACATAAGCTCATATCAATATTTTTTGATCAAAAACTTCACAAAGATGGTTCTCATGACTTTCGAATGGTTTACACCTCGATTATGCAACATCCTTCAAGGAATTAAAATTGATGAATTTGACTTGATGACTCAAAAATGGAAGTGGAACTTAAAATATAATTTTGAGAAGTTCAAAAACTTTCATAGATGTCTTTTGGTGACTGGATCAGAAATTGGATTTCAAGACATGGCATACATCGATTCATTTGACCTTAAGACGAAAGGATTTATTGTAGATTATTTCAAAATCATAGCTGAAAAGGGAAATTTTACAGCTTATCATCAGTTTTTACAACCTAATCAAGACTCAGAAATGTCAAATTTTGATGATTCTGATCAAGATATATTTGTAAATATATTTCCACAATTCAAGTCCATGACAATGGATGAGCTGCATGTAACGACAGTGTTTGAGCAGAGTGACATGATATTTCTAATCACACCGACTGAAAAGTACACAAATTTTGAGAAAATGGCAATGCCTTTTGATGCTGCGACTTGGAATTTTTTACTTGCAACTTTTTTGATAGCATTTGTTGTCATTTTAACAGTTAATCAAATGCCAGTTAGAATTCAAAATATTGTTTATGGAATCGGCATTAAAATGCCGGCTTTCAACATGATTGGAACATTTTTTGGAATCAGTCAATTCCGACTTCCAAGTTCGAACTTTCCACGAATTATTTTGATTGTCTTCGTGTATTTCTGTTTGATTATTCGAACAGCTTATCAGGGAGTATTTTATGACATGTTCACAACTGACATACGAAAGCCATCTATATCCACAATAAAGCAGGTTTATGAGAACAATTTCACAATTGTAGCACTTGCCATTGAAGATTATGTGAGGCCTTTGTACACATTTAGTGAATCTGATGTTAAGTAAGGCTCAATAATACTTAATAATTATTTATAAAACTGTTTGTGATGGTTTGTCTATAACAAGACAAATTCCCAGTAGTGATTAGCATAGATCAAGCATAATACTGACTTTTTCTAGGCCTGTCTAAGCGTATGCAGTATATTTGCTAGATCTAAGCTAGATCCAGTATTTCTAATTACATAAATAAATTTTTTTCCAACTTTTTAGGCCACAAATCCTGAAACTCAACACAGATTATGAAATCATGTCATTATATTGCAATCAAATCCAAAATTCTTCAGCAAAGCTTGCCTTTTTCCTACCCCACAGTGAAGTCGATGAGTTTTACAATAAATGCAAGATTCGAAGTATAAAGCTACGTGAAAATCTATACTCAAATTACCTTGGACTTGGAGTTCTAGAGAACAACTTTATTTATCATTTAATGCAGGATGTGATTGAGCAGCTAATTCCATCTGGAATACCTCAATATTTGATAAAATTTTATGATTGGGTTCATAGTAGGGATAAAAGATATATTTTTGTGAAAATCCCAAAAGTTTTAACACTTAAGGATCTTGAGTTTGGATTTCTATGCTGGGCTGCAGCTTGCTGTGCCACAGCCATAGTGTTGATGCTGGAAATTATATTTAAAAATATTTCAAACTTATTTATGAATTTTCTTGGGTTTTATTTGGTTTTTCAAGAAATTAGAAGTAATATGATTGTTTTTAAGCACTAAGTTTGGGACATGCATAGTTTTAAGGGATGTAGTCAGATAGGGGGTCCATATAGGGTTATGTCTATGCCCCTACTTCTATATACCTTCAAAAAAGCAATTAATAACAATTTCCTTTAACATTCAAGAACATATTTGTTGCTCCCTGACGTAAGCATCAACCTTAAATTCCATCTACATCCAACAAACATTTATTGCCCATTGTATTACGATTTACATATTTTCTTCCTTCTTTTTTTCGATTTTATTCATTTAACAATGCAAGATATTGTCATGAATGGCATGAATGGAAATACATTTCAATAACAATAAGACGAAACGACTTTCTTTCCTTCTTTCGACTGGCTTGATAAAAAAAATATATATGGGAAGAAAAGTAGGAATTTTTTTGGTTGAGAGTAAAAAAAATTGTGGTATAAATATTTAATATCATTTTTTATGTTATTTAAAAAAGTCTATATTTATATGTATAGGCATAAACATGAATGAATAAATGACAGAAAAGAAATGTCTATGAAATGCGATGTTAAGATGTAATATTAATCAGATTACAGACGAGAGTAATGATTCAGAAAAAAAGAATGAAGGAAAATGTTGATGATGATGAAGGAATGCTGAGTGTATTCGACAATGTAAAAAATAATTTTTTCTTCAGTTCCTCATTCTTATTTTTTTAAATCATTTATTTACAGTGCAAATCGAAAGAGGATGGAAATAACGAGAAGATGGAAAATATTGTGGATATGATGCAATTTAGAGCGCATTTGTGGATACGATACCCGAGTGACACTGGGGGAAATTGCGGTTTGCCGCAGCATACTGCTCGAGATTTTATGGATTTGAACTGAAATTTACGTGATTTTTGCAGCTTAGTTTGAAAAATTGAGCAAATTTCAATTTTAATTCCATTTATCCATAAAATCTACATCAACCCAGACAAACTGCCTGCAAATCTACCAACATTTTCCTCAAAAATCTTCCAGAACATCTTAAAATGTTTGGTGATTGTTAAAGAACAGCAAAAAAAATGAAAAATGACTCCGCATGGCTTATTGAAAAGTAATTTAATTTTCTAATTCAATGAAGTTCAAGCAGATCTCGTTCTTTTCACTTCCTTTTGTTGTTGTGAAAAGTAATTTGTTTTGAATCAACGTTTATGTCTATTGTTTTGTAATCTCTGATAAGAATATCATTATTATTGCTAATGATAATGCTGTTGTTTGGTGGTACATGTTGAATTGTGGTGATGTACAATTTTTTTGTGGATCATTTAATGGGAAATATTTTTTGTTTGGAAGTGGCTTGAATATTGAGTTTGGTTAGAGTAAACGGCATTTGGAAGTTTTCAGGGCATTTTTGAGGATATCTGCATTGAAATGTGAATTTTTGGGGAGTTCTAGACTGATAACGGCCTTTTCAGACCATAATCAGTAATAAGAACTGTCACAAAAGTCGGAAACCTACCTATCTCCTAGAACCATGTACGATTGACAATATTCTAACAAGAAATTTTGGAGAAAAATTATTTAAAAATTTAAATATTGCTAACTTTCTACCAAAAAGCTCAAATCCAACAAGACATCCACAAAAAACCATCAATAACCATCCACATATGCCCCTCATCCTCACATCAATTTATCTTCCAGCAATTTTTTTTTTCACATATTATATTCCACTTTCACTTATCCTCCTTACAACATCCTATACGATATTTTTTATAACTTTATTGTGGGCTGTTGATTGTTGAGGTTGAATGGGCAATTGAACAAGGATCATATCAAGGGGATATTGGAAAATTGTATTTTTATTTATGACTTCTCCACCTTACATGTTTCCTGCCTTTCTTTTCGTTCCTTTTGAATGAAAATGTACAACAAGTGCGGTTGTACTGAATAAAGAAATTTTCTTTCTCTTCGACCACCCTAGATGAAAAGGAATTGAATGATACTATTCACAAATCGACCCCTTATTTTTTTAAAAAGAGGAATCTTTTGTGTGTAACATAAAAAATCCTTCTGATTAGAAAGTAAATGTTTTGTGAATTTTTGCTCGTAGGAAAAATGGGAAATTTATGAGAAATTGATACATGTTTTGGCATTGTTTGATGGATTTGGAGATATCGCATGTGATTGCTGTAGATGTAGTGAAGTAGTGCATGGTTTTGGATAGATTCTTGAATTTTAGGATAGAAATGATTCTTATTGATGTAGAATGGAACTAGATTGATGTAATTATATCAAACCATCTCGAAGATATGCTAGTGCCTGGATATTCACAGAATCTGGTTTACGGGTACAATGAGTTTAAATTGATTAAGGTCTAGGCTGGGCATCTGTCTTTTGAACTATTTTACAGATGTCAGCTATTTTTAAGGTCCAATACAAGCCGCCTATTGTTCCGAAGATTAGCAATTTTTTCAAATTTTATTAATAGTATTATCTTGTACAATTTTCCACATGATTTGTTGCTCTTCAACAGCCCACATTTGCGATACAATAAGATATAAAATCTAGACAGATTAATAAATTTCTCAACCAATTTTCTATCTATTTTGAGGAGGCGTGATAAGAAATAATTTCTGTACTTAAACTAGCATTATGTTTTAAAGTCACGCACAATAGGTGCCTAATTATATGATCCGATTAAAAATATATATCAATTTTACATGCTCACAGTTTTTCCTTTATAATCTCTTTTTACTAATAAAGGAAGCAAAAATCTTCACTTCCTTGTTTTGTTATTTCAAAAAATCCCTTAAATGAGTCAGTTCTTTTAGTTTTGTGTTATTAAGTCTTCCTCCTCTTATCCTTTTTCTTACTTTGGTATTTTCCATAAATAAATCATCCGAGGAAAATTCTTTTCTATTGAATTGTGAAAAGATGTGTGAAAATTTCCATAAAATAAGATTATTGCTTTAGGTATGTGTGAGAAAATTTTGTGGAAAAGTTTTTCTTGAGGAAAAGTTTGTTGTTCTTGTCAGGGTTGAGATTTTTTGGTGTATTAGACATTGTCTAATGTGTTTTGTGATAGTTTTATCATTTTTAGGTCATAATAAGCAGTAAATTTAACTAAATACTTAGTTTGAAACAATTTTGTACAAAATGTAAACAAAAAGGGAGCGAAACTATGTTTAATAAACTTTACGAATATAATTTGAATTACAAAAGTCCGTTACAACAAGAAACTTGAGAATCATAGCTCAAACTGTAGAAAATTAGGAGAGAATTTTGAACTTTGCAGTCTGTCAAGGTCTGTAGCTAGGATTGTAAGTAGAGCAATGCCCAAAATGGCTCTATAACACTTAAATGACAACACTGGACTTTATTCTTAAAATTTTTGGTTTCAAATCAAATTAAAATGAAGAAAACTTTCAAAACCGATATGAATTCAATAAAAATTTTATGTCTTATTTAAAAGTTTGTAGTTAATTCCCTGCGGTGGGACACATTTAATTGAATATTTTGTAAAACATTTGAAGTTATCGAGAATATTCTTAGAGTAAGGGTTAAAATTGCTCATTTCTCAATAAGTAAATTGAAACCATTTTTCTCCTTGTTTATTTTTTTTATTTCCAATTTAAAATAAATGAATTTTTTCCATCCAATTTTTTTTCTTTTCAACTTTATTTTTATTTAGTTTAAAAAATTGCTTCAAATAAAATTACAAAAAAAATCGGAGGGTGTAAAATCGCGTTAAAAAGATGAAAAAAAACTGCGAAAAGGGTTAAGCATCAACATTTGAACGATTATCTCTAATCAATCGCAGTCTCATTGCATTTCTTATTCATTGCGCTTTTTTCCATTTCCCTTCACTGCTATGAGGGCATATTCTGTGCACAAGACTGGATAAAAAGGGGCATTCGGAATGTAAAACAGCAACAGCAGCCGTATCAGTAATAAAAATGAAATTATAGGGTGTGGGTGTAATTAATTTGTTTGATTTTTAATTTTTTTTCTTCTCTTTTGTTTATCTTTAAACTTTTTTCTTTTCTTTTCTTTTTTAACCCTTTTTTCATGGGCCAATTTCCTGTTTGAGCGCAGTTTTCTCAAGAGTGTGAGAAAAATGTTGAATGACCTTTCAAAAGATTAGAACCAGCGTGTCATAAAGCAGACAGCAAGAAAAGTTTAATTCCATGGCATTTATTGATTTAAAAAATTAATCGAATTCGACCTTAAGAAACTATTACGTGCCGTGACGTTGAAACCAAGATGTTCATGTATATCTTGACATAGTCGAAAGCACCTTGTTAGAGCTTAAAATTCACAAAAAGAATCAAATTTTCATTCCTACGAAACGCGCTATCAACCAATACCCACCAACTCTTCCACACAATCCCTTGTTCATCTACTCATTCCAGTCATAACTTTCTTTATCACAATCCACGACTTTTTTAATTTTTTTGATTTATTTTCCACCCATCCACAATTTCCATTGGGTTTTTTTTTCTTTTTCCTGATTAAAATCAACTGAAAAAATACTGAATGGATAAAGCAAAGCATACAGGCACAAGTTCCTTTTTTTGGTTCTTTAATGACGACAAAAAAAAGAAAGAAAAAAGGAGAAAAAAAAATTAATTAAAATAAAATTTATTTCATTCGAAATCGTTGTCGTGGAAGAATTTCTGATAAAAAAATCCGCTGCTTTTGCTCCTTTCAAACAGAGATGTTTGGATTCTCTTTTTTCTTTTTTATGAATCAGAAATTCACTTGAACTGATGTCGGCCTCTTTTATCTCTCTTTGGCTATAGCCTCAGTTTTTTAATGCATTTAATTTCAATTCAACACCTAGTTTGAATTTATTTTAGTGTTTTTGTGCATGCATACGTATGTGATTGTGTCTATGTGAAATTGTGAATGACGAGGAAATTGAAGAGACGTCTCAAGCATGTGGATATCCATATTACAAACTTCAGAGTAGAATGAATTGAGATTCAAAACTAGAATTTGTGAAATTTTCAACTGAACCTAAATTGGGATTCGAACTTACGACCTTTGAAGTAAAAGCTCGACACTCAACGACTTAAACCACAGATGCTGCTCTAAATTTTCTAATTATCCAACAGTTTCTTGTGTAAATGCTTCCTCAAAAATCCCCAAGACCAAAATGTCATAAATTTCCTATCATAAAGTACACCAGAAAATAGGAAATGATGATAAAAATGTTCAGCATCAACTATCAACTGCATGGATGGCAAAGAGCAGAAAGAACATAATTTTCTATTTGACCCATCCATTTATTAAATCCACACGAGTCATAAACTCATAAAAGTAATGACATAAAAAGTCATAAGTATTGATTTGCCTTTGATGATGTTATGAGTGTATGTTGTGAACGGAGAGGGAAGTCTAATGGCTATAAAAACTACTTCTACATTCCCATCCATTTATTTCTTTGATGCTGCTGCTGCTGATGATGATGATGACGATAATGTGTGTATGTGTGGTGGCATAATGTAGCATCAACTATATTGTCGATTGTAAATAAGTTTTCGCCTTTTCTTTCCACTATTATTGCTGTCCGGACTCACCAACAAAAAAAATTGTTCACTTTACTTCGATGATAATAAATATAAATGGAATAAAGAGAAGTTATTATGATTGCACTTATTGCTTTCTTCTTTCATGTCTTTTTGCTTCTTTCCGCATTAAATTATTTCATTCTTGAGGGTAGTTTTTCGTCTCATAAATTCATATTTACCGCCTGCTCACTTTTTTCCTGTGCGGTCATCTTATTGAACTTTTAATTTGATTTTATGTCTTGTCTGTGATTTTTATGTTTAATGAATTCGGGAGTGGACGTTCTTTGATATGATTATGAGTGTTTATGGATGTGTCTTTGATTACTCATTAAAGGATTAGTGTTGATGATGATGGTGATGTTGGTGGTGCTGATTAAAAGAAAAATATATTTTTGTGGGTGTATGAAAGTTTTATGAGTGATTTGTTGTGAGATAAGTAAGTTTTTCGAGTTGCTTAGACGCAAAACGGTAAAAAGGTGGAGGGTACATGGACGGCAAGTGTACTGGTAAAATTTATTTTGAAAATACTGGAGCAGTGAGTGAAAGAATTTGAGTAAAAAATTGGATTTTAACTGCATCAAAAAAAAAAATACAAGTGAATTATTATAATAGTTATAATATTTTCATAGGATTCGAACCCAAAGCACTTGAAGTTTTATTACAATGGATACTTTTTCTTAATCTTTCTTTCTTTCTTAATTTGTTGCGTCATGAGCACAAAACATTTTATTAATTAAAATTTGCGAAACGCCAATTTAAATGACGGCTGATTTTCCAACTGCCAGTTTACTGTCTAAATTATGATTTCCCAGCAACCGTGAATTTAGTGCATGAATTTGTTTAAAACAAAAAGGCATTACCCTCAACTTCTCATACCCTTCAAAATTTCTTGTTTGAAAAATAAGCAATGAGTAGAAATTGACATGAAATTTTTCATTTCTCCTGCAGCGTTGTCTATTTTTCATCAATAATTTATCGTTCCTCTTGTCGTTGATGCTCATCATCCTATAGACATTAAATTTATGTATCAACATTTTTTATCATGCTTATTAGATTATTTTTTTGCTTGTTAATGTTTTCTGGAAATGCTTCAAGTGCTCGCAGGAATGAAAGAAAAATTTCCTTAATAAATAATAAATGGAAAATTAATGCAGGTATATGAATTTACTTCACTCAATACACATTATCATCATTCCACAGAGAAAAAAAGGAATTATTGACAATTTCTTGTAAGCAAAAAAAAAAAGTTGGTAAAAAGAACAAGAAAATTAAAAAATGAAAAAAAAAAATTGCCGCGAGTTAAATTTCGTTTATTAAAAAGTAAACTTTAAGAGGAGAGCAAAAGACAGGAATAAAAGGGATGGAAATATTTTAAAAATTGTACGTAGCATAAAGAATTATATAATTGTTAAGAATATGATTGGATAATAATGTGTTGCTCATTGGACTGTTCGTGTTTTGTCTATGTTCATTCCAAATTGGATGCAAATCCAGCAGAAAATTAGAATTTTCAGACAGAATCGGCAAGAGCTCTCAAAAACTGCTAAAATGTATGATCATTCGTTTAATTCATTCCTTCATTCCATGCTTTAGTCATTTATCTAGGCGTTTTGCAAAAACTATAAAATTAAATATTTTGTGTTAATGGTGTATATAAATGTCCGTTTGGGTTATAAAATTAAAAGGCCGTGGGTTCAAATCCCAAGAATGGATTTTTTTTGGCGGTTCTTTTGATAAAAACAACGATAATTATGATTTTTTTCAATTTCAAAAATTTAAAAAAAAATAAGTTTCAAAAAAATCTCCTTGAACTATTCCACATCGACGGAAAAAAAATCAAGCCATAAAATAATAAAATTTATTTCCGTCCATCATCGCCAAAAGAGAAATGTCCATAGATGCGTGCAAGATATAAAAATATAGTTTTTATGATTCACATTTTCTGTGGCATATGCCATAACTATAAACAGTCAAATAGTAATGTATGTGATTCATATAGATAACCTCACGGATGACACAATCAAACTAAAATCTTACGTCTGTCGTATCCTCGAAACAAAAATTTACCGCTGTCGCATTTCCTCAAAATTGTATGTAATGAAAATATATATAAAACTAATAAAAAGATTTACCTTATTGCATTTATAAATAATCATTATGGGTGGAAAGTAAAATGCTATAAATGACTGTACGTGCTAGCCATCTCCGTCTTATTACTTCAATGTCTTCTTTCTTTTACTACACTTTTTTGTTACTGTTGTTGTTTTATATTTTATGATTAGTTATGATTATTATACCATTAGTGTCATTCTTTGATCATATTATGGATCAATAAATTTATTATAGGTGCGGACATGTGGAAGGGAAGATAATGTGGAATAAAATTAGTGGCAATTTTTGGTTATTTTCAGTTACTTCTAAGAATTTTGTCAATTTTTGGAGAATTTGAAATATTTTTGTTTAAAAAATAGATTATTATGACCGTTATTTTCAAAAATTTGAATTATTTTTGACCGTTATTTTTGAAAATAAAAATAAAAGTGTAAAATGTCAATCAACATAAAATTTTCAATAAATAAACCAACAAATTGACATTTAAATTAAATTTCAATTTCCTCTTCAGTTCCTCCCCATCCCTTTCAGAATTTCCTATAAATTTGTCACCTCTTCCAACTCCAAAACATCCTCCAAAAAAAACTTCAGCAATAAAAATTAAAATTAAATTTCTAAAGTGTCAATTTCATTCTCACGTAGCCTCTCTCCAAGTTTCTGTAATGTTATCACGTCGTCTCCCTCCTTAATCACATTCCTGTCATCAGGATATTATTTTCTCAAAATGATTGGCAATAAGTAAGGTATTACATTCCACCGTTCGACCTTTTACGAGTGAAAAAATAATTTTTTTTGAGGGTGGCAATTTTAAAATTGAAAATTGAGATACTAGCCGGGCAACAGGTTAAACTAGGGACGGATGAATAAGAATGGATGATGAAAAGCGGAAGCACTTTTCCAGTTTAGTCATGCTGACATGCTGTGATTTCTCATTCATTGAAAGGGAATTTTTGGTGTTGCGTTATGCGATGAAACATGAAAAAAATGTAAAATTAATGATACGAGTTTGATTGACTGGTAAATGATTTAATTATAAGAGGGTTGATTATGGACGAAAAATTCTTTTTTTTTGTTAAAAGTTTTTCATCGTGGAAAATTGTTTTCCGGTCAATTGAGAAATTTTCTTCATCATGAACATGACAAAAAAAAATTGCTTTAATGATAAAATGATGATGATGGAAAACCTGTTGAAATTTTTTTATTATTTCGCGCTTTAAACCCTTTTTCAATTCGACTGTGCAATAAATCAAACAAATTTAATTAATGAGTTTTTGTTGCTTTTTTATTTTTTTTCTCCACCCTCGTGAAATTGTCCAAATGAAGGCCTAAGAATGCTGCTCGAATTTTCTTTATTTCTTGGTATTTTTGTTCTGTGACCTTCTTCATCCTCCCTCGCTGTGGATCAAGCTAGAAACAACTTTTTTTGTTATTTTTTCATTTAAATATTTTTTTTTGTTATCTTTAGCTCATTTTTTAAATATCAATCCTATGTGGGTTAGAAGAATCTGCTATATTTTTCATAAAATGAGTCTTTGAGGAATCAATCCATTTGCAGATAATTTTGCAGTTATTTTTGGACAGTTCTGTCAGCAACTCTAGTATTCTAATATTGAAATGCATCTTCAAATACTGTAGTATGTGCCCATGTGCATCACCCTGAAACAAAATAAGTCGTTTTCAATGCGAATCATACCATATCATTATAAAGAGGTATCTACAACAATTTGGTCTCCATTTTAGAATATTTGCCTGAATTCCACTATTCTCATACAAATTCTGCAAGTATTTCTATGAACCATATGCTTATGGTTATCTAATCAAGATACAGTGAAATAGAAATTGTAGACACTAGGACCCTGACCTTCTTTTATAAGGTCCAATCCCGAGTGGTACGCTGCGGTAAACCACACTTTTTGACGTCGAGGTGGGCAAAAACCACCGTTCAAGTGTGCTACTCAGAAATAAAGCTGTATTTTCACCTTTTATTTATTTCATAAGATTCTAAATCTGAAAATAAAGTTATTTTCATTTAATCAAGTCTTACAAAATGTTTTTCAGAAAAGTTTTTGAAATAAATTTCTTAAAATTCTTCATAACTTTATTTTCTTGTTGAGAGAGACACAAACCCACAAAAAATCACTGAAACTCTACAAATATAAATAGAATTGATGTAATTTAAATGAGCTTGTTAAATAAGAAAATATTTCTTTTAGCGAATGCAAAGCAAATAAGCATTGTACGTCATATTGAACACCAGAGTGCGTGGGTGGGGATGCAAAAGGATTGAGTGAATGAAAAAATTAATAATAACAATAACAATAAGAATGGAAAAAAGGAGAACATAATTTATTGCTTCGAATAAATTAAAAGAAAAAAAATTTGCGAAATGGTTACGCATTGAAATGGTTGCATAACATCAAGGCACACGCATAAAAGAGCAAAATAAAAAAATGAGATGTAAGAATGGAAAGAAAAAATCTTGGGTTTGGCAGCTCGAGGCTTCATATTGTACTCAACATGGAAAATGAATTAAATTGCTATTATGAGAAATCGCAAATCCGAGAAAATTAAAAAATAACAAAAAAGAGCACAGAAAAGAAGAAAAAGTAAATGAAAAAGTTTTTTTTCTTTCTTTTTATGTGATTTTTCCATTTTTAATTTCAAATGACCAGCACCTACAATGGATGGATGATGATGTTACACAATTTTTACATTCAAGTTGTCGATGGACAAGTTTGTTTTGTAATATTAAGTTAGGAAAGCATTTTTAAGTGCAATTTTGAGAATGTGCATCGTAGATTGCTTGGAGCTGTTGTATTAGCTTGGTGCTGTCAAGCTATCGGCACCAGAAAGATTGAATTTTATTTTAGTACAGTTTAATTTGTCAAAATTTTCTAACGGATTTTTAAAATTCAAATTTTCTAACCGTTTTCAAAGATTTGAATTTAGAAAGTTTGAATTCAAAAGAACCGTTGATTATTAAGCTATAATTTTGAGAATAAATTAAGCTGAAATTAGATTTTGTGGAAAGGTGGATTATTTTTTAGGAAGGTTTATCAGAACGCATCTAGACTGTCCAACATAATTGTAATTGTAATACTACTGACCCTTCCAGATTCCCAAGAAACCAAAGAGTCCCCTTGAATCATCAACAATATTTTCATAACCTCAATAAAATTCAATTTTAACTCTTTCCAAGACAAACAACTCTTAAAAAAATCCAGCATCACAGCTTGGCGAAAAAAACAACAGAAAAAAATTATTGAAACAATAAATTATTAATTTTTTTCCTCCAAGTGCACCAGCTGTGCTCAATATGTTTGAAAAATCATTAAGTCCTAAAGCAAAAGAAATGAGAAAAAAATAAAAGTTTTGCTTCCCTTTCGACAAATTTTTCCTTAAGAAAAAAAATTTATCTTGAATTCAAATCGCCATTAGAAAGGGCAACGAAAGGGTTGAACAAGAAGAAAGAAAAAAAAATATTTTTTAATTAAATTTTCGCCATTAATCAATTTAAGATACTTGATGCATGAAAATGCTTTGAAATATTTATTTGCTTGCTTTTTTTGTGATGATTTAATTAAATATTGTAAGTTGTTGGGTGTTATTGAAAAATTATTAGAATTTCAATAAATTTTATATAATTTTTTGGGAGCATTTTCAAATGACGTCCGTAAAATGATTCTGCTATTAATTCAGCTTCGAAAATACTTTTAAAATTTTTAAAATTAAAAAATATTTTTATAATTAACACCAAAATGAAGAACAGTTTAAAATGCATTACGTAGAAAAAATTAAAAAATATTTAAAATATTTTTATATATTTCTTATCAGTTCATTTACAAGTTTCTCAATTTTGCGGTTTTAAAGTATTTTTGTGGTAAATCTAGCTTCATATATATCCACATTTTCTTTATTTATTCATTAATTAATCTACATTCTGATTGATTAGAATAATAATTTTTTCAATACTTATAAATTTATATTTAGTTAATTTTGAATTAAAAGTTAAATAATATTTATTAAAAAGTTACAAAAATAAACCCCAAAAATGGAGCAAAACTCGTCAAATCTACAAAATTATTGGAAAAAGTATGTAAACTTCAACTCAAATACCTCCACATCTAGTAACAACCAACAAGAATCAAAGCACACTCATTCAAGGACAGACGCATCAACCAATGATAATGAAGTTAATACCTGTGCTGGTGGATTAGATGAAAATGAAGCAAAAAAGATTAGAGAAGATCTAGATAGAGCACGTGATCAAAGTTCTTCAAACTTTAGTACAAAATCAAGATGTTCAGTTGCGTGACTTTTATGTCAATGACAAATTAATTTTTTTATTGTTGTTTGAAATGTAAAATTTTAAAATAAATAATTCAGTGAATTTTTAAAATAAATTTTTTTTTGTTTCTTAGTACTGATGTAGCTTGGAAAAAGGGGAGACGGGTCTGAGATTTAGATTAATTGAAAACAACGCGACTTTCTTGTTAAAATGGTCTAAAGTAAAAAAAAATATTTTAAAATTTTGTAGACCCCCCCCCCCCCCTCCTCCGAAAATTCTAGCTACGCCACTTTAAAATGCAATTAAATCAGCTACAAATATTTATCTTTAAAATCGACATAAAATTCCAAGTAAATCACGCAATAATTTTTTTTCTCTTTTAACGTCATTTAAATGCCTGAATTTATTATTTGGCTTTTGACTGCAGCTGCATTAGGAAGCCAAATTGAAAATTAATTATTTTTTAATCAAACCTGATCGATTCAGTCAATTAAGTACAAAAAACTAACAAAATATCCCTAAAAAAATAACAAGTCATGGCACTAAAGCCATTCAAAGCATTTTGCTCAGAATCGTCAATCCACGGGATTCCTTACTTCAGCATCGATGGGATTCACATCACTGAAAAAATATTTTGGGCCATTGCAACAATAATTTCGTTCATTTGTTGCTTAATTTTGATTGGAAAAATTGGAGTGATGGTTCAGGAAGACATTACTGTAACGTATACATCAGATACTTCTGTTTCTATAACTGAGGTTAATTTTTTTAAGTTTTTTTTTATTGATTCCTAGGCTGAATATATCCAGAAATTTTTCGAATTGATTTTTGATACTTTATATTGGAACCTCATAACCATGTCCAAGTTTTGGACGTCAACGAAAATGATTCGTTCAGTCACAGCTATCTTTTTCTATCCACAGATTCCATTTCCTTCAGTAACTTTATGTTTTGAACTTTTGAGCTATGGAAACATCTCATACTCAAAATACCACATAATTAAGGAACAGCTCGAAAATGGAGAAATAACTGTCGAGGATATATCAGAGCAAGAGTAAGTTATTGATTCTTGGTGTCTTGGTCTGGATTATAGATGAAATCAAGACATCCATACTCGAAATCATTCAGATATTAAAATATACAATCTCTTTACAGTCTCAAGAGCCTGCAAGCGATCAGCCTTATAATATCAGATGACTTTCTGCTTCAATTCAATGCAACCAGAATCCCAACACATGACATCATTGACCACATCGACGACATTACATTACCAATCCGAAAATTAATTTTAACAAGCACATTCAGTGATGTTTTTACAACAATTTTTGCCAAAGTTATTGGATCGAGTGGAATTTGCTATAATTTCAATATGGTTGACTCACAGAAGATTTATAAACATTTAGACAAAGCACCAAAGATTTTTAGCTACTCACACGATATCATGTACTTTACTAGAGTTGATAAATATGGAACTACACCAATTGTTGCATCTAAATTAAATGAAACAAATCCATTGAATCTTACAAACGCTGACTCAGATTTTCAAATAAGAATCGCACCAAGAGACAAAAGTATGAAGTATTACTTGAACGAGATCTTGAATACTTACGATTACTACACATATGCATCACCACAAGTTTATATTAATAGTCCGTTTGAGATGTACAACAAAGATTCTAATTCCTTTTTTACAAATCAGGCCAATAAAATTGCATACTTTGTGGACATAAAGCAGACAATGATTCATGAGACACTGAAGCAATATACAGCTGATGTGTAAGTTTCTAATGCTGTATCTTTAGATTCTATGACAAGCCTTATCCTATAATTTTTCTAGTCGCGGATGCTATTTCAACGCGGATGGTATTGAACGTGCAGAAGATGAAAGAATCCTGAAATATTATAGAATTTACACAAAAGGAAATTGCAAGCAGGAATGCCTCATCAATAAAACTTTGGAAGTTTGTGAATGCGTTCAGTTTTTCATGATTCGTAAGTTGTTATTTGCAAAGATTTATATCAATTTTGTTGTCTGGCTGTTTGTATGTCCTAGATAAGCCAGGCATGTCTAGGATCTGAATATATCTGCGCCTTTATTACAATTCATGATCCAGGAGCCAGTTTCTAGGGCTATCCGTCGTACCATACCTTACCCTCCTCCTAAGGTACCCTATGAGATCCTAGGGTAATCAAAGACACACTAATTAATACCCTACGTTATCCAGGGTAGCTAAGGTACCCCTGGTAGCCTTACAAATTGGACTCAGACTTATGTAACTTAATTTATCTTATCTTTTAGATAAAGAATCAACAAGAATTTGTGGCATTCATGACATGGAATGTTATAAGAAAGTTGAAGTTGATGTGGATGGTTCAGACGAATGTAAATGCTACCCAGGTTGTGGTGAAATAATGTACAATGTTCAACGAATTCAGATTGGTTATATGTAAGTTATTTTCTGCTATTCTATGGATTAATGGACTAACATCCGGTAAAAATTGTTTTTTTCTTCACAGAAAACCATTACCAGTCCCAATAGACGAATCCTACCTGGAACTGAGTAAAAATGATAAATTTGATTCGTTTACAATCGTTAAGTTTCGCTCAATATCTTATTTCCCATACATGCTGAAGCGTCAATTTACCGAAGTTGATTTTATTGCATACACAGGCGGTGCATTTGGATTATTTCTCGGTATATCTATTATGTCATTTGTTGAAGTATTTTATTATTTTACAATCAGACTTTTGTTTGCATATGTAAGGGATAAGAGGAAGAACAGGAAGGTTCGAGGAGAATTGATAGAAGTTTTGGACAAGACAAAGTCCAAATTGAGTTACGTGAAGTTTTATTTCAGCATATCGACTGTTCATGGGATGATTCAGATAATAATGGATCATAGGAATTTTATTGAAAGGTATGTGGATGGAATTTGATGCTAGTTGTTATCAATATTGCTTTAAAACCCTATTCAGAATGTTTTGGACACTTTGTTTGATATTCTCACTTCTCTACTGCGGAATTACATCTTACGAAATGTATGAAAAATTAGAGCAAGCTACAGTTGCAATCACATACGATTCTGATGAGCGATCAGTTAAGAATGTAGGCTGCTAAATTGTATTCCATCTTAAAACTTTATTAAAAAATAATATTAAAATTGCAGATTCCATTTCCAGCAGTATTTATAAGTCCTGAAGTATGGTTACCAGAAGTGATTGTCAAAATGGCATGGACTATATTAAATATGGGGTTCTCGGAAAAGGATCAATTTTTTTATTTGAGACAATTTGGAATGTTTAACAGGTAAAAAAATAAAGTCAGAGTACGATCAAGTTGCCAGTACCCCGAAGGGTGACTTGACTGTTGTCTAGTGGTAGGAAAATTAGATTTTTTTACAGTTTGTCGATTGTTTTAAATGCCTTGAATATACTTAATAAATTATCCACAGATACATAATTCCATCACTCATGTGCGACTACAAATTTGCTTTAGACACCCTTTCAGCCAGCAAATCTTCAGGAATTGATGATCATGTAAAATTAATGAAAACATATTCAACCACAAAATGGTTTAAGGAACAATCTGCTGTATGGAATGACAAATTTCGACCAGAATTTGTGGAATTCTTGGGAATTAATGGCATTGGATTTTCATTTAATATGTTGGAGCCTGAGAAGTTGTACCGTGGAAAGTAAGTTTACAGGTTTCTTTCTTTTTTTCAAAAAACCCTAGAAAATTGAAGAATATTTTCCATTAAAAGGGGTTTATCCTCTGGTCACGTGCCTTATACATCTTACTTACTCTAGATTACGACAACCCTAGTTCAGTAGTGGACAACCCATGAGCTACGGCACACTTGATGTGCCACGGTACAAAAAAGGTTATCCACTACTGTCATTGTTGCTAAAATTATCTTGTTCCTTTATTTCCAGCATCACAGAACATTTCACAGAAACAAAAATAATTAACTTTAATACTAGTGAGCTAATAAAAGATTTCGAACCGATATCACATAAATTATACCCAATGAACGCACATGGACGATCATACTTAGAGGTGACATTGACGAAAAATAAGTTCATTTATTACAAAAGTGTCTGTCAAGTTCCATTCTTCAATATTCATTCACCATTCGAATTTCCTGGGGCATATAATGACGATAAGTCAACAAAATTCTATTATGGACAGGATCTTGATGTTTACATTACACCAGATGTGATTAGGTCTGATGATGATTTGAGATCATTTACACCTGAAAAACGGAATTGCTTTTTTGAGGATGAAAAAAAGTTGAAAATGTTTAACGTCTATACTCGGAGAAATTGCGAAATGGAATGTCTGACACAATTCTACTTAGAACGTAAAGAAGTGCAGTGTATTCCTTATCACATCATTCGAAACTCAACAATGCCACTATGCCGGATCGAAAAGTATAATGCTGTAAAATTTTACAAATATTATTTCGAACAAAATATTACAAGGAAATACATAGGCAAAGACACTTATAAAAAGCAATGTGGATGCTTAGATTTATGCAATGATGTGCAGTATACCGTGGAAACAATTGAACGAAGAACTGAAGGGGAAGTTAAAGACGGTGATAACTCAACAATAACGATCAGATTCATGTACAAATATGATAAATATTTGCCACTAATCCGTCGTATTTCCTTCACTATTCCAGAGTTTCAATGTCAAGCTGGTGGACTACTTGGACTTTATGCTGGCATTTCTGCATTGTCTGTTGTTGAGTTGCTGTATTTTATGACAATCAGACCTGCTATGAATTTATATAGATATGTTGTTGGAAGGTATTGAAAGCGCTGAATTGGACTGCACTAATTTTGGAATTTTCATGTTTGATCCTCAATATTGGTGTTAGATTTTTGGTTCTGCACTTGGGAATGTCTCGATCTCAGTTTCATGTCGATCTAAGGAGTCTGTTGATAATCTTTTGCTGTCAATTGAAATTTGTAATATCAATAAAATAGTATATTACACTCAAGTATTGAAGTAGTTTTATTGTGGGTTACACCAACCCAAAGAGCAGTATCCAAATTTTTAATCCCAAAAGATTGACATACTATAGATTTATGTCGCTTTTTGCTACTCATCATCATCATCTTTACTAAACCATGTCATAACAAAATCTATAATTCCTTTGAATTGTTCGTAAAACTTCCTACCTGCCTGAATCAGACCTAGAAAAAAAATTAATAATTAGAATTGAAATAGCTCGACCTTAAAAGAGGTCATTGTTATGAAATTGGTTTGAAAACCGCCGTCACAGCACTTCATTGCATCATACCATCAATACAACAACGTAACGGTACTCTAGCAGCTATATTGTGCTACTCGGAAAGCTAATAACCTTATTTGAATACCCAAACTTACTTGCAATTCCGTTATCACTTTGAAATTCACTGAGTTCCTTTCCAATATTCTGTGCTGACTGTTGCCTTAACTTATTGTATTCTTGCTCGTAAAATTCCTTATCACGCTGAAGTTTCTGGAGCCATTCGTTAGATTCAGTTTCTTTTTGGACAGCCTGATCGCGGAGGTTTTGAGCTTCTGCAATTCTTACCTTTAATTGTTCAACTTCTCTTCTGGCTTGCTGATTGTCACTTTTTATTAAAGATAAAGCTCTTTGTGCTTCCTCAAGTTTTGCGGTTGCTTCTATTGCTTGATTCTTAGCTTCTTCGTCTTTTTCCTGTGCATCTTCAATCAATTTTTCTTGTTGTTTCCTAACTGTTTTTTGTTCTTGAAGCTTACGGAGTTGTGAAAGTGTTACAGCCTTCCATTGCTTAAAATTGGCATCAATTTTTGTTGACAATTCCTTCTTATGAGTGAATCCGTCTGAAGTTGTTCCAAACTTCTTCTCAGAATTAAAAAATTTCAATGCCTTGTCTTTTGCTTGTTGATGCAGCTTGTTAATGTCTTGTTCACTTGAGATTTCACCATCATAGGAACTGACTGCTTCGACATAAAGATCAACACTTTTGGCCATCAAAATTGAATATTGTTTATCCATAGTTGATTCGTAGATTGACACTGCTTGAGGCATGCTGTCATTTTTGAAACTCTCGACATAGCTGGTGATAAAGACAAGAAGCTCATCAGGCTTGATTGCCTTACCGTTGATCATTTTTGGCTTCAATTCTTTAAATAAATGATTGAACAGTTCCGTCATCATTGTCACAAAATCATCATCAATTGATATCCATCGTCCATCGTATCTTTTGTCTACAGCAACAACTTTGCCTGGATATGGCATCAAAAAACAGTTAATGTTCTTAAATGATGACTTTATGTACCTTCGGACTGATTGAAGTTCTTTTGTTTGATGATCGCGGATTTCTAAGAAACGAGTGAGATAAGCATTTCCACCTCTTAGTCCATATCTATACTCATCAACTGAGTTCCAGTCACGAATCAATACCAAAAGATCTTGGAATGGAGTTTTGTCAGAATCCATCGTACTTGATCCAAAACGAGCATATTCAGTTGCAAATTGAAGGTACTGTAGTTGATCTTCGTGAATTAAATTGAAAATGTTAAGGATTTGAATGGATGAGATCAAAGTGCTGAGTGAGAAGATTTTGGAATTTTCAGCAGTGGTTGTACTGTGATCGAATAATCCTTGAGTATCTATGATGTAAATTGCATATTTCTCATTTCGTGGACCATCATGAAGGAACACATCACCCCATAAGATCAATCCTTTTGTTACTCTTTCTACGCCTGACTTCCAATCAAAACCTGTGAGTGGTTCTTCTGGTTCACCCATCCAGTCGTCTACTTCATTGATTAGTTCAGTGCTAGTAAGGCTTGTATACTAGACATAAGAATTAAGATTAAGTCAAAATCTGATTTATGTCTTAAAATTTAGCAACCTACATGAGCATAAAGATACCTCAGCAAATAGTTCATCAAAAATGACTTTCCTTTCCTGAATGCACCAACAATTGAGAACACAACAACTTGTCTGTCCTTAAGTTTTGGATTAAGGAACAGATTTCTAACCACTTCTTCATTTACGGAAATTTTTGAATTATTTCCGGTGGATAATTGCAGTAGTTGCACTGGTGCCTGCTTTTGGGCTATAAATAAACATTATTCAAGAATATTGATTCAACAAAAAAAACCCAAGAACTGATAAGACCAAAAAATTTCAACATACCGATAGAGTTCCCAGAAAAGCTGATTACAGCAGTTATTGTGAATATTATTAAAATATTTCTCATCTTACTTTACTCGTCGAAAGAAGGAACAAATGTGAATTTGATGCTCTTTTTGACACTGACTATAAACAAATTTAAGAGAGATTTAGAATTTTGCAAGGTGACTTTTGACATCAAATAAAGCAGTTTCTTTTCTCTCTTGAATCTAGAAATGCGGAACTGATCAAAAATGATAAAAAAAAATCAGTTGATCAGTTACAGTTTTGTTTGAAGCTATTGTGCTACTTTAAAATGTTTGGAGTCATTCACAATACTTAGACAGAGTGAGACATTCCATAGATTTTTTGTTCCAAAATTTAATGACAAAAGTGAAAAATTGAATTTTTCGATAGACATCATTTGTGAATGATTTCTACCCGAGTGACACAAAATAGGTAAAGGATTCCAAATGGAGACTTGTGTTGCTCAAACAAAACGAAATATTCATATATAAAAATTAAGACACAGCAAATATAAATTGAATTCTCTTCATGATTCACAAGCTGGTGATTCCCATTTGCTCACTCTCTCAGCATTCTCATCTTTTCCTTATAAGCAAAGTGCAAACCAGTCTCAGACTTTATTTTAAAGAGAAGTTCCATTGAGTAAAGATCAAGTTCTTCTCGAAGATGAGAAGTGAAGTTATTTTATTTATAGCGATATGCACAATCGCATTATCAGGTTATGCCTTAGGTGAGTGTATTGACCTTGAACTGAAGCTTATTTGAGTACTTTTTTTAATGGATAGACTCTTTGAACTTTGGCATATAAACATAGAATTTAATTTTTTTTTGATAATCAAAATTCAATTTAGTTCCTTTAAAAATCACCAAAATATTATCAATTTTTGCAGCTCAACAACGATCACCCGTGCAGTTACTACACTTATCAGCTGGAAATGCTTCAAAAATCGAGTTCAATGAAAATACAGTTCGTGATTTATTTTTTAATCCAAAACTTAAGGACAGACAAGTTGTTGTGTTCTCAATTGTTGGTGCATTCAGGAAGGGGAAGTCATTTTTGATGAACTATTTGCTGAGGTATCTTTATGCTCATGTAGGTTGCTAAATTTTAAGACATAAATCAGATTTTGACTTAAACTTAACTCTTATATCCAGTATCCAAGCATTACCAGCACTGAACTCATTAATGAAGGAGATGACTGGATGGGTGAGCCAGACGAACCACTTACAGGTTTTGATTGGAAGTCAGGCGTAGAAAGAGTAACAAAAGGACTAACTTTATGGGGTGATGTGTTCCTTCATGATGGTCCACGAAATGAGAAATATGCAATTTATATCATGGATACTCAAGGCTTATTTGATCATAAAACGACAACAGCTGAAAATTCCAAAATCTTCTCACTCAGCACTTTGATCTCATCCATTCAAATCCTTAACATTTTCAACATCCTACAAGAAGATCAACTACAGTACCTTCAATTTGCAACTGAATATGCTCGATATGGATCAAGTGATTCTGATCAGTCACCATTCCAAGATCTCTTAATTTTAATCCGTGACTGGAACTCAGTCGATGAGTACAGATATGGACTTAGAGGTGGAAATGCTTACCTTAATACTTTTTTGGAAATCCACGATCATCAAACACAAGAGCTTCAATCTGTCAGACGATACATAAAGTCATCATTTGAAAAGATAAACTGCTTCTTGATGCCATATCCAGGCAAAATAGTTGCTGTAGACAAAAAGTACGATGGACGATGGATATCAATTGATGATGATTTTGTGACAATGATGAATGAACTGTTTAATCATTTATTCAAGAAACTCAAGCCAAAAATGATAAACGGAAACGCGGTCAAGCCTGATGAGCTTCTTGTCTTCATCAACAGCTACGTTGAAAGTTTCAAAAACGACAGTTTTCCCTCAGCTGTCTCAATTTATGAATCAACATTAGACCAGCAATTTAGAATTCTAATGGGTAAAAGTGTTGATCTTTATGTTGAATCAGTCAGCTCCCATGACTCTGAGATTGCAACCGAGGAAGACATCAATAAGCTTCATTTAGCAGCAAAGGATAAGGCAATGAAATTTTTTAACTCTGAGAAGAAATTCGGATCTTATTCAGAAGGAGTGAACTTTAAAAAGCAATTAGTCAAAACAATTGAAGAAAGTTACAAGCAATGGAAGTCAGTCGCAGTTGGTCAACTTCGCAAAATCAAGGAACAAAAAACCAAGACAGAAGATCAAGTTAGACTGCTCCAAAATGCAGAATCAATGGACAGAGATGCTAAACAGAAATTAGAAGAAGCAGTTGCAAAGATGAATGAAGCAAAAACAGCACTGGATCAAGCAAAAACTGACACAGCAGAAGCAAGACGTGAAGCTGAGGAACTAAAACAAAAATTTGAGGATGCACAAAAGGAACGATCAGAAGCTATTGAGAAGGAAAACCAAACCAGAGAATGGCTAAGGAAAATGTCACAAGACAAGGAATTTTATGAGCAGGAATACAACAAACTTAAACAGCAAGCAGCTATGAATGTCGGCGGGCAGTTGTCGAGTACATCAAGTGAAAATGGATTTGAGAGTAAGTTTTGATTTTTTAATAATTAATTCAGTTTTTTGACAATTTTTATCCACAAAATCAGGAGTTTTGGGTAAAATCGGAAGCTTCATCTCCAAAGCTGGTCCAATTATTGCAACAGTTAGTAGCTGGTTTGGTTGATAAACAGAACCGCAAGCGAGTGAAATGAGGGGAACTTTAAATTATTCTTAAGAAAATGATAAGGCTTTGCCATGACTTTTTTTCGCATGACTACAAAATCACTGGGAATTCCCCACTTGAAAGTAATTTGTGATTTTTTTTTCTAGGCTTTATTTGTAAATAAATGATATTTTTAATGATACTGAGAAATTGTAGTTGAAAGTTATTTTTTGAGGCTAACCCGAGCAGCACAATGTAGTCATCAGAGCACCGTTACGTTGACGTTATAATGGAAAATCATCAAAAAGACATCGAGGTGAACGGACGGTGTTGTGACGGTGCTTTTTGTTTGCTTTGACGGCACTCAGGTGAAACACTCTTTTAGGTCTAGAACTCATGATTTTAGAGGTTTTTTAGTTTTTGAAGCACCAAAACAATATGTGACTTGCCTTATGATTAGTTTCTATTGATTCATTGTGGACCGCAGAGCGTTAATAAAAAGCATAGCTTCATGCTTCCTTAGCTTCATTCAATCCATCTCTAATTTATTCTGCCGATCTCTAAACATCAACAAATGTTCGAAAATAAATAATCTCATATTTACATATTTCTATACTCTCTTCTCTCCCCATTCCTCTCTTGATCCTCAGCTGATTTTTTGCATTCTTCTCAAATTTACATTCTCAGTCTCGCTCATGCCTTAAATCTTTCTGGTTGTGATCATTTATATTGAAGCTGTTCAAGAACATGGAAGTGCGAAAGATTTTTATAATTTTTTGTTCGACTCTTCTTTTTGCGTCATGCAAAGGTCAGTAATTACAGGCTAATAACAGTGAGTCATTAAATCTTGTGACTTTTCAGGTGCTGAGATTTTTGGAGAACAAATTCAATTATTGAACTTTGAGAATCAAAATAAGACAGTGACACTAGCTGAAGGAGCACTTGAGAGACTCTTTTTGAATCCACAAGTGTCTGATCGTGAAGTCGTCATTGTGTCCATAGCTGGAGCACTGAGGAAAGGAAAGTCATTTCTACTCAATTATATGCTGCGATATCTCTACGCAAATGTAATAATTTCGAAAATTTATAAAACCACAATTACCACAAACAGAAACATTCTTTATCATTATTTGCAGTATAGGTCTATAGAAACACCAGATAAGGTTATCAATGAAACTGAAGCGAATAATTGGATTGGCGATCCTAATGAACCGCTAAAAGGATTTGGATGGAAGTCAAGCACACAACGAGAGACAACTGGAATTTTATTTTGGTCTGACATTTTTCTGCACGAAACTGCAAATGGAGACAAAATTGCAATTTATTTGGTGGACACACAGGGACTATTTGATCACTATAGTTCACCTACTGATAATATTAGGATTTTTTCGTTGAGTGCTTTGATGTCATCTGTACAGATCATGAACATGTTTAATAATTTGCAGGAGAGTGACTTGGATTTTTTGCAGGTAAGTTGAATAAATTTTTTATTAACTAACCTATGGTTAGCGACGTAGCAAGGGTCTGAGGTTAAAATAAAACCTTTATATGCATTTTTCCCCTTTAAGTTTGGTTTGTAGCTTTCTTATATGAGATTTTGTACCTTTTCCATAAAGTGCCTAGGACGGAGGTCTCCTGATTACCCCCTGCTATGATGTCAAGTTTTTTAATTAAAAAAAACTATTTTAAATTTTTAATTTAGTAATACAATATTTAAATATACACCGATACGTAGAGCCCACAGACAAAATTTTCTTGGAAAATGGAAAAGTTAGAATCAGTTTCAAGAAATTCAAAAATAAGCATTAAATCAAACAAAAAATTCAAAAAAATTGAGGTCGAGTATGACTTTGTCTACGACCATGCCCTCTTGAATACGTCCCTGTCTAGAAATTTGTGATTTTTAAATATGCTAACAATATTCTAGCTGCAAAAATAATGAGTATTCATTTTTGCAATAAGGAGAAAAGTTCGAATATCTCTTATTAAAAATTTGCTCACAAAAAGCAAAGAATCAAAGGTTCAAATCCTAATCAAAATAGAATGTCGCATTTATTAACTTCTTCCATTGTCAATTTTTTTTAATTTTTTTTAGTTCGCCACAGAAGTAGCCCTTTTTACAGCCGTCGATGACGAGACAATAAAACCATTCCAGAAACTTTTTTACATCATTCGAGATTGGAGCACACCAGACGAGTATGATTATGGATATGAAGGAGGAAATCAGTTTATCAAGTCGTTCTTAAAAATTCGAGATTTCCATTCGGATGATTTAAAGAAAGTTCGTCAGTATATATATAAGTCATTTGATACCATTGAAGGATTTTTAATGCCACATCCAGGAAAAGTCGTTGCCAGAAATTCATCATATGATGGTCGTTGGGGTTTGATTGATGAAGATTTTGTCGATGTTATGAAGGAATTAATTCCAATTTTATTAGCACCGAAAAATTTAATTGTAAAGACAGTAAATGGGGTGACTGTAAAGGCTTATGAGTTAGCTGTGCATATTAAGCAGTATATCGACCTTTTCAAGTCAGAATCCTTACCAGAAGCTAAGACAATTTATGACTCAACACTCGACAGTCAATTTAACATTTTGATGAGCAAGTCTGTTGAAATTTATCTCGAATCAATTCAGCTGTTCCAAAATAACATCACTGTCGAGTCTGAAATTGAGGGACTCCATAATTTGTCAAAAGCAATCTCATTGAGATATTTTGATGATGAAAAGAAATTCGGAAATGAGCAAGAAATCTTAAACTTTAGAAATGAATTGACCGAAAAGCTAGAAAAAGCCTACGCGGAATGGAAGCCAATCACAATGGAACTTTTGGACAAAATTAAAGTTGAACAAGAAGAAGCGAAAAAGCAACGAAATTTAGCAGAAAAATCTAAATCAACTGGCGACCAACTAAAGCAAAAAGCTGACAAACTGGAAGTTGAATACAAATTAATGCAAAAGAAATTAGAAGCTGCACGTTATGACTCAGCTGAGTCACGCAAAGAAGCTGAATTGATAAAAAGGAGATTAGCACAGACTGAAAGGGAAAAGAATGAGGCAATGGAGAAGGCTAGGCAGGAACGACAAAGGTATGAACAATTATTCAACAGAGTCAATCAACTTGAACAGCAATTGGTATACGAACGAGAAAGTGCACACAAAAAAGTTAACACAAGAGTTCAGCAAATAAGAAGAAGTGATGGAATTTTGCAATATTTCCAAGGTGTTGTAATTAGTTTCAATAGCTTCATTTATAGAACAGCACAGAAAATTTCATGCTTCTTTAGCTTTGGTGCTTGCTGAGATGTTATATTTATGTAGAGTCCATTGATACTAAATAGCTACTTAAAAACTGTGGAATCTTGAATTTTTGATCGAAATCTGAATAAAATTATATATTTTAAAATCAATGACTTTGTCTTTGTACTCATGAAATTCCTACGGATGGGAATTGGTAGTGGAAATCCATGTGTTAAAAAAAATTTTTTTGGGGGTAGGGGGTCTGTATCTTGTCAGACCTTCTTAGCTATGAATTTATTTACAAAATATTGAAATTTGGTCCTGGCTTTTGGAGAATAACAAGCTTATGTTTAATAGATTATATCCACCTTAATAAGGCTCAAGCTTTTGGTAAGACTTTCATAAAAACCTCAAAATCCGAGGAATAACAAGGATTCATGTACTTAATGACTTTACACTATCACAAATACTCTATTTATACGGCTGTCCCTTCTTAACAACTACTATTGTGCCTCCCTTTGACCTAACCACACTAAGGTGATTTTTTTAATTGTAAAAATTTTCATTTTCATCATAACCACTGTAATGGCTTTCCTAATATATTTTTTGAAAACATATATAAACAACAGCTACACTGCTAACTTTATCAGTAATTAATTGAATTTAGTAAAATTCAAACATAATTGAAAATGTCTGGTGAGCCATTAAATATTGTGCAATTTGTAAACTCGAAAGTTGAGTATGACAAAGGAGCTTTGGAAGGACTTTTACTGCATCCTGATGTGAAGGATCGAAAGATTATTTTCCTTTCCATTGTTGGTGCTTTCAGACGTGGTAAAAGCTTCTTTCTTGGATACTGCCTGCGATATTTGTATGCACATGTAAGTTGACCTCAGTTCAGCTCCAAACAAGCTTATTAATTTCACTTTACTTCCAGTATAAATCAATTAAAAACCCACATGACTTAATCAACAATGCCAACTGGATGGGAGCTGCAGAAACTCCACTACAAGGATTCACATGGCGTTCAGGAACACAAAGAGACACAACTGGAATCATTTTCTGGTCTGATGTCTTCCTTGTTGACCTTCCAAATGGAGAAAAGGCTGCAATGATCATCGCTGATTCTCAAGGATTATTTGACACTCAAACATCAACTGCTGACAATTCGAAGATCTTCTCACTTGTCACTCTGATGACTTCAATGGAAATCCTAAACTTACAAGGAATTATTCAAGAAGACCATTTGCAATATTTACAATTTGCCACAGAATATGCAAAATTCACAACAAATCAATCCGGTCAGGATCAAAAGCCATTCCAGAGTTTTATGTTTCTTATCAGAGATTGGAACAATCCAGACGAATATCCATTTGGGTTTGAAGGAGGTCGAAAATACCTCGATGAAGTTCTTGTTGTAAAGCCACAACATCCAGAAGAGTTGAAATCTGTTCGTGAATATATAAAGTCATCATTTGATAAGCTTTCTTGCTCCTTGTTGCCATATCCAGGAAAAACTGTAGCTCGTGACTCGAATTATGATGGTCGATGGGCTCCAATGGATGAAGACTTCTTGAATGAATTGAAATCGTTGATTCCAAAACTTTTGTCTGTTGATAATTTAACGACTAAGAAAATCAATGGAATTGACATGACTGGAACTTTAGCAAATGAGTACTTCCAACAATTTTTAAATATTTTCCAATCAAGCTCTGTTGTTCAACCGCAGTCGATTTATGAAACCACAATTGATAAATTTATGACGTCACTTATTAATGGTTACTTTGATGTCTACAAGAATTTTGTCAACAACTCAATTAATGGAATTGAGAATGAGGATCAGATCAATAATGTCTTTAATTCATCAAAAGGTGCTGTATTGTCTTCATATGATAGTGATAAGAAAATGGGAAGTCCAGTACATGCTGCAAAATATCGAGAAATTCTCAGCACTAGAATTGACAATGACTCTGTTGGATGGAAAGGAACTGCAATGGCAAAGATATTGAAAATTCGTGAGGATCAAAGAAGAGCTGAAGAAGCTGCACGAGAAGCTGAAAGATTAAGAAGAGAACGTGAGGAACAAGAAAGATTAGCAAGAGAACGACAGGCACAAGCTGAAAGAGAAGCAGCAGAACGAGCAGCAGAAGCTGCACGTCAAGCTGAGATCTTAAGACAACAACAACTTGCTATTCAAGCTGAACAGGAAAGACAAAGATTAGCTGAGGAACAAAGGCAAAGAGAAATCGCAGAACAGCAGAGGATTGAAGCAGAAAGAGCTGCTGAGGCTGAAAGAAATCGCCCTAAAAAGAGAAGGAAGAAGTGCTCTGTTATGTAATGTGGAATGAACAGGAATATGATGGGAAATAAAAAGAATAAAATTTATTATTTATGAGCATTAATTTGTGGTTTTTATTGATATCCAGTCCTTTGGCTTAAAATACACATTTTTACAGATTATGGTTCCATTATCCACTGATTTCCTCTTCTAGTTCCTCCACGATGTCTATATTTATGCATTTGTTGTCTTCGAATTTCTCGCTGTCTTTCTTCTTCAGCAACTCGCTGGCGTTCTTGCTCTGCTTCTATAGCAAGTTGCTGTTGTCTCAAAATTTCGGCATGCCGGGCAGCTTCGGCTGCTCGTTCTGCAGCTTCTCTTTCAGCTTGTGCCTGTCGTTCTCTTGCTAATCTTTCTTGTTCTTCACGTTCTCTTCTTAATCTTTCAGCTTCTCGTGCAGCTTCTTCAGCTCTTCTTTGATCCTCACGAATTTTCAATATCTTTGCCATTGCAGTTCCTTTCCATCCAACAGAGTCATTGTCAATTCTAGTGCTGAGAATTTCTCGATATTTTGCAGCATGTACTGGACTTCCCATTTTCTTATCACTATCATATGAAGACAATACAGCACCTTTTGATGAATTAAAGACATTATTGATCTGATCCTCATTCTCAATTCCATTAATTGAGTTGTTGACGAAATTCTTGTAGACATCAAAGTAACCATTGATAAGTGACGTCATAAATTTATCAATTGTGGTTTCATAAATTGACTGCGGTTGTACAATAGAGCTTGATTGGAAAATGTTTAAAAATTGTTGGAAGTACTCATTTACTAAAGTTCCAGTCATGTCAATTCCATTGATTTTCTTAGTCGTTAAATTATCAACAGACAAAAGTTTTGGAATCAACGATTTCAATTCATTCAAGAAGTCTTCATCCATTGGAGCCCATCGACCATCATAATTCGAGTCACGAGCTACAGTTTTTCCTGGATATGGCAACAAGGAGCAAGAAAGCTTATCAAATGATGACTTTATATATTCACGAACAGATTTCAACTCATTTGGATGTTGTGGCTTTACAACAAGAACTTCATCGAGGTATTTTCGACCTCCTTCAAACCCAAATGGATATTCATCAGGATTATTCCAATCTCTGATAAGAAACATAAAACTCTGGAATGGCTTTTGATCCTGACCTGATTGATTTGTTGTGAATTTTGCATACTCTGTGGCAAATTGTAAATATTGCAAATGATCTTCCTGAATAATTCCTTGCAAATTTAGGATTTTCATTGAAGTCATCAGAGTGACAAGTGAGAAGATCTTCGAATTATCAGCAGTTGATGTTTGAGTGTCAAATAATCCTTGAGAATCAGCGATGATCATTGCAGCCTTTTCTCCATTTGGAAGGTCAACAAGGAAGACATCAGACCAGAAAATGATTCCAGTTGTGTCTCTTTGTGTTCCTGAACGCCATGTGAATCCTTGTAATGGAGTGTCTGCAGCTCCCATCCAGTTGGCATTGTTGATTAAGTCATGTGGGTTTTTAATTGATTTATACTGGAAGTAAAGTGGAATTAATAAGCTTGATTTGGAGCTGAATTGAGGTCAACTTACATGTGCATACAAATATCTCAGGCAGTATCCAAGAAAGAAGCTTTTACCACGTCTGAAAGCACCAACAATGGAAAGGAAAATAATCTTTCGATCCTTCACATCAGGATGCAGTAAGAGTCCTTCCAAAGCTCCTTTGTCATACTGAACTTTCGAGTTTACAAATTGCACAATATTTAATGGCTCACCAGACATTTTCAATTATTCTGAACTTAAAAAGTAATTGATAATGAAGATTGAATTTTAATTGAGCTTTATATAGCTTGCATATTAGTCAGCTCGTTAATGTGGTATAATTTTTTATACATGCTAATAATAGCAAAATTAAAAACCAATTGAGGTTTATAGTTAATGTGGTTTGATAAATTTTATTAAATCTACATTTGACCTTCAGAGAAAGTTTTGAACTTGATTTAATTAATTAAAGTAGGCTGATTGGAAATAAAAAATGTAAGTTGGGTTTTCTTTGTTATTGTGGTCAGTTTTTGGTGGTTATCAAAAAAGTTAAGGCAGTAACACTTGTGAATTATCTTAAGATCTGATCCAGGAATTCTCAAACATGCTTTCTATGAAAAAATTGTTTGAAAAATTAATCCTGTTTATTTCTATTCTGTTGATTGCCAGCCTTTTTCGTAGTCTTTTTCGAATGTTTCTTCTTTTTGGAGTTTTCATTTTTCCTTCCTTTCTTTTTCGTTGTCCTTGACGATTTTTGCTTGGATATCGTGGTTGTTTCCACTATTGCAGACAAAGGACTCTTTGAAGTGCTTATTGAAACTGTTGTGCTTGACATAGAACTAGTTGTGCTAGTCAAAAGATTACCTCCTGTTTGTAAACCCAATTTAGCTGTTGTTGAAGGTGTGCTTATTGAACTTGACAATCCTATATTTGTCTGAGCAGCAGTAATTCCTGAAATCGGCAATGCTGGTGTAGTTTTAAGTGTGGACGTTGAAATTGAAGTTGTAATTGACGGCAAGACTGTCTGTGGTGCTAGTATTGGGGAAATTGTTGTATTTGCTAATGAAGAACCTACTCCAAAAGGCAATCCAATTTTTCCAAGGAGTGATCCCATGTTAGAAGACACGGTCGTTAAGTTTGGTGATATTGTTGTGCTATTGGATGTTATTACTGGCATAGCTGATGTCAAATTTGATATTGGATTCATCGGCAAATCCCTTAGCATAGGACGCAAACCTATAGTTGCAGTTGAAGTTATTGTATTTGTAGAATTTGAAGGAATTGTGGTGTTGGATATTGAATTTGTAACATTGGACAGTCCTGCTGGCTTTGCTGTAGTTGTAATATTTTGTGAACTATTTGTTGAAATGCTTGGAATGAAGAAAGTTAGACCTGATAACGAAAACCCTGAGGATGAAATTTATTTTCTTAGAATGTTCATTTAAATCTCATAGTCGGTCGAAAATGATGAGTTACCGGATGATCCAATCGGAGCTACTAAACTTCCAAGCTTAGAATTCGATCCCGTGGTTGTTGAACCCACCGTCGATCCTGAAACGATTGGATCAACATTAGTCGTAGTTGAAGTATCAAATGATTTTATCATTTTAGGCAACACTCCCAACTGTAAAGCACCAGCAGGACTGATTTTAGGGTTTTCACCAGGTGCCGAAAAATTTAAAGACGGATTAGGTACCAAAGCAGCTGATGTGTGTGAAAATGTTGAATTTGATGGACTGCCAGTTGGTAGAACATTACCTATCATCATAGGTATGGCCATAAAATTACCTGGGAATTGTACGGTTGTAATCACGCTATTGCTTGTTGTAGAAGTCACTTTCGTCGTAGTTGAGGTAGACATAGTTGATGAATTTGGTGCTTTGGTTGTTTCCGAATTTCCAAATAGCCCTCCTGGTCCAATAAAAAATGAAATTGGATTAATGCCTGGTGGACCTCGCATAAACGATGGTGGAAGTCCCAGTGGCTGTGGTGTTGTAGATGTGGTCGTTGTCTTTCTTTTCTTCTTCTTGCATTTAACTGTTGACAATTTTAATTTTGAGTCATGGGTATTTAGAAATGAGTTTTAATTTCTTACTTCTATTTCCGGCAGCATTTGTTGGGCATTTTTCTGTAGAAATTAATAAAATTTAATTAGGTTCTCTTGTGAGGTCAAGAAAGAATTTTTTGAGGGGTTATCCTCAACTCCTCCTGTCATAGCAGTATATCCTAGAGTATAACCAAGAAGAAACTGACCCCAGGGGGGTCCCTTAAATTCAAAAACAATAATTACTTATAAGCTTCTTCTTTGTTGTTGCGACCGTCGTTGTCTCTGCATAATAATCATAGTTATTATAATAATTTGCTTGTCTCTTCACGACTGTCTTTACATCATCCTCATCATAGTCGTATCCTCTTGCCAGTTCCAGCAAGCAAACTATAAGGAGCAGATTTATTAAAATAAACTTCATACTTTTATCAAGAAACAGTGAAAACTGTTTAAAACCCAGTGAATGCAAGACATAACATTTTGTAGCTTTTTTGAAAGCGGAAGTGGAACATTAATCAGAGACATTATTAAATTTATATTAAATTAATGAAGTCATTATTCTTACATTAATTTTGAGTCTACTATAATTGATTGAAAATACCAAAATTAGTGGTCATTCACTTATGACGTCCAGCTTGTGCCTACAGAGGAGGAAGTAGCTTAAAAATCCCAGTTATTGTATACAATCCCAAATTTTATTTCAAAATAGACAATTTTTCATAATTATTAAAACTCAAAAAGCTCACCTTACTCCAGACACAAATCCCACCAAACTATCTCCACACAACAATCCATTAAACCTTCCTCCATCACACAAAACAGCACTAAAAGATTTTAATTTTTTGATAAATTTTTCGGAAAATGAAATTGAAAACATTCATCGTTTGGGTTGTCTCTTTTAGTTTATGTATTTAGTCAACCTGTATCATGTCTTACTTTATGGTGACAGATTTTAAATTGCACTTTTCAAATAAATGAGTAAGAGAAGTGCTGTGTGTGGATGGTTACGGCGCATTTTAATTTTTAAGGTGTAATATTTAACCTAACTACTGAAAAATGAGAAGTTTCCAAATCTAGAATCTCTGGAACGGCAATGGTGTTTTCAGATACTAAAACAGTAGGACAATGCTATACTAACTCATTTCAGCTCAATAATGCATGATTAAGTGTAAATTTGATAGCAAAAGTACATTTAAGGATGATTTTTTTTTAAAAATGCGGAACATAATGGTTCCACCAAATTTTTTCGGAAAGAGCAGCAACATCTCAATCACCCCCATTTAATACTTAAGAGGGTAAGTAAAGTTCGTCATTCCAGGACAAGACAGTTCCATTCCAAAATTCAACAAACAACTATAAATTCTCTTAAAAAACAGACAAACTGTCCGTCCAGTTCCACATCCTTCCCAACCTTCCCAGCAAAGACATTTTTCATACACAAAATATTCATAAGCCTACCAAACTAATCTAAACTGATCTGAAGAGTGAATGGAAAATAAATGAAAATTAGAATTTTAGCATGCAGCATATACGAGAAAATTGTCCACTACCTCAAAAACAATTTTCCATTCCTAACCTCAGCACTAAATCAAAAATGAGCAATTTATCAATTTTCTAATTTTCCAATTAATCGAACATGTGTTTAGATATTTAAATTCAATTGTTGTGCTGCATCTAAATCCATTTCCCATACTTTTTATCCTGATGTCTGGTCGAAGTCAAGGCACAAGAGTAATTTATATTTGTTGAAATTATGTAACAAAAGGGAAAATTGAAATAAATTTATCAAAAATAAAAAATAATAATATTTTTGTTCCTTTTTGATAAATGGATTCAGATTTTCTACAACAGGCAATGCCGATATGAAGGGAAATATCTGAATTTTCTATATTTGCATTATGCAACAATAAATATATTTGCATTCATATTATGTATAAATTTAAGCTTCTATCTTTCATTCAATACATTTTACAATTTTCTCTCTGACTCATGTGTGCATGATTTTCAATTCAATTGAATTTGCTGCTTTCCTCTGGCACAAAAGTAAGTAAATGGAAATAAATTGCCAGTATATTACAGGGAGATGGTATGCAAAAATTATGGAAACAATACAATTAATAATCATAATGGATTTCTATATATCATTGGATGCATTTCAAATTTTGGAGAAGAAAATTTTCGGATAACTTAAGTTGGAGAATTTATTTGTGTATTATGCAATCATTTTTGGGGTGGATGGAGATGATTGTCTTTGGATGGAGATGAGAAATTGCAACAGGAAGACTGGTGAGAGTCATTGACTAATTTTGGGTACTTAGAATAGTGATTCATATAAAATAGTATATTGTGCACTGAATTCCAGTCCGCCTGGTGCCAATTTCCAGGGTCCTTCACCTTAGGTATAGCTATAGAGTACTCCTACCTATCCAGGGAAGGGTAGGGTACCCCGTGAAGACCTAAAAACATACCCTTGTTCCTGAGCATACGCAAAAATAATGGAAAAATATTTAGCTGGAGCGTATCTTAGTGTATTATTCGAGATAGGTTACATAAGGCTGTTTGGAGCACAAAGAGGCAGTTGTATTCCAAAAAAAGCCAAATTTCCTGAAAGGAACTAAACATAAATTCACCAAAAACCCAACATTTGCCTAGCATGTTCTTATCCACATAGATTCACATAGTCAGTTCTTTTGTGTAGCATTGAATCAAATAATAATATCGTTAGATCGTAAAACTTCTACTTACAGAACAAAAAATGCATTGCACTGACAGTGGAAATGATAATAAAAATCTACTAAAAATAAAGTAACAACTTACTTACTTTCCGTCTTGACTGCTACACACATCTCTTTCCCCTCCACTCACATCAATGTCTTCACATTTTCATGCTTCATTTTCTGGTTTAATAAAAACGAAAATGTCATAAAATTCCAATAAAAACTAAACAAATTATTGACGAGAAGAAGTGAAAGGAGATGTCAAGGAACAGTAAAGAAATGTCTTTCATTATTCAATATTAATAAAAACGCATTCTACCCCCTCCTCACCCCTCAATATTAACATTTTTTTTATGTCGCGTGTCATGGTTTGATAAAAATCATTTTTTCGTCATAAAAATTTCTCACTCATTTCGGGTCTCTACACTTTCTCTTCCATCATTTTCATTTTTATTCCTTTTTTGCGGTAGTCACGAGTTTCTTGCTGTAGATTTTTATAATCTCGTGATGGATCTTCATACAAGAAATTTCATTAGACACGACAAATGGATGGCAATAAGTATAGATGGGATGAATAGTACCTATAAATTTTTTTTTCTGCTGTATTAAAATGAAGAATGGAAGAACAAAAGATGATTTTGTGCTTCAGATTTGACTTGACTTGATGGATGCGACCTTTTTAAGAGAAATGAATTTTTTTTGGAAGTTGTAAAATTTTTTATATCACTTAAATCATATTTTGTTGCTAGTTTTTAAGTGAAATTCTGTGGGCTACTTCCTTGGGGTTATGTGATTTTTACTTATATTGTGAATTTGCTATTAATTTTGTTATTGAGGACCTTTAGGAGATTATTAAGATGTTGTAATGGAAAATTAACTTTGCGTAAAAGTTGAAATTACAAGAAATGAGGAGTAAGTTAATTAGAAGAAAATTAGCATGAAGGTAGCTTGAATTACCGTAAAAAGGACAAGATACTCACAGGTCTTGTAAAGATACCTGCTATGGAGGATTTCAGTAAGCATATTGACACAGGGTGAGTTTCATAGAACTAACTAGATTTTTGGTCGACGATTTGAAAAATTCCAGGCCAGTGTCATAAAATACAACAAGTTTAATGAGCAACTGAACGATTGGCGTAAGCAAGAGGTATTCGATTTTTCCTTTAAAAAATTTCCGATGTTTCTCCGAAGCTCCACTTTAATAGTTAATTATTTACGCACCATTAGAATGAACAACAAGTAAAAGTAACTTGAGTAAAAGAATTAAGAAAATTTTTGGAAACCAATATCCCCCCCCCCCCCAAAAATACATATTTTTGGATACAGTATTTTACTACTTGCTTTAAAGACGAATTTAAATTTAAATCTCATTTGAGATAAAATAAAGCTTAATTCACTTAACCACCGCTCTATAAAATCTGCACTAAATCCATCAAAAACCGCTTCACATTGAACCCAACCACTGATAAATAAGTAAAACACAACAAAAAAAAATCAATTATTTAAAATAGTAAAAAAACTGATGAAAATCCAGAAAGTAAAACTTTACCCTATAAAACATTAACTAAAACAGAAGCAAAAAATCTCCAGCACAAAATCTTTACGACATCAATATTCCTCATTATGGAGAAGATATTTGCCATAAAAAAATTTTCATCGCATAATAAAAAGTCATAAAAAATGGCAATGTCGAGAATGGAGAATGAAAGTCATCAATTCAATGACCAATTTATCACTCGATTGCATTTATGGCTTATTAGATCTCTCTAAAAATTGACTTCATTCCATCCCTGAGATTATCTTTTCAACAAAATAAATCGCATTCAATTCATCAGTGTAAGACTGTTTATGCTACTTAATAGAGTGTATCAACATATCAAATGAAATTGTTTCATGACACCAATTTGCCTAATCGAATGTTTCACAATTTATGGGATATTTTTTTCCTTTCTGCCCTTTTATGAGGTCGTTCTCATATCAGTTTCAATAATCTCCTCGACATGTGTTTTACATGCATATAGTGCGAAAAGATTTGTAGAAAGATGAAAGTTCTTATGATATGCTTGGACAACCCCTTCAATTTTTAGCAAAATATCTACATAAAAAAATCATGTTAACCCCTTTTTGTGCTACTTTCTCTTCTCTTTTTTGTGTGCTGAAGAAAAAAAAAATAACCTCATGGGGATGGAAATAAAATAAAACATATTGACTGCGTATCGTAGCGATAAAAAGATATTTTTTTGCAACATGAGGAAATTGCGGCATGTATTTTGTCAATTTTATTTTTTATATTCTCTATTTTTATCTACCCTTTGGTCACATTTATTGTTTGGGTGGTGGATGTTTAGTGAGAAGCATGAGGGTGAACATATGAGTGGGGTGTTGAACTAAAATGCTTTTTATTAAGTATTTCTCAAGATTTATTTCCAATAATTCAATATTTCCATGCATTTACTGGCAATATTCCAAGGTTTATTTCCAATAATGCCAGTTTTCTAAGAATTTACTTCCAATATTCCAATATTTATTCACATAGTTTATTCATCTAGTTTCATTCTCGAAATTCCTAATTTCCAATGTTTAGTTCCCAAATTTTTACAAAATTCATTCTAGCCATCCCAATCCACATCCAATTTCTCAAACAAAAATATGACAAAAAACAACGAAAACCATTTTTTATTCACAAATAAATACGAAAAATAAACAAATTTAATGGTCTTATGGCTGGAAATCTTTCACAGCTAGAGGCGATAAACTCATGTGATTTATGAATGCCTATGCAGCACTTCTATGTTTATTGCTCGATTGGTCTCATTACTTTGAAACGTCAGAAGAGCGTTATTAAGGCAGAATGGCAGAAACATAAAAGAAAACTTTTTCATTGCCTTTATTACTTCACAATGCATCATAAACATTTCATTCTCTTTATTTTTCAAATTAATTCCATAGTTATAATTGATATGCTGATGATGATGATGAGAATGATGTGTGTGTGTATAACCTACTATTCTACCTTTACATCCGTTCATTACATCTTCATGACATCAAACGAAAAAAAATGTCAGTGAGCTTCGTTTCAAGTGCTCTGGTAAATAAACTCGAAAGGAGCTGGTAAAAAAGTGTTGGGTTCGACTGAATGAAGACGTTGGTGCTTAATTTATTTGTTGCATCAAAAAAATTAACAAAAACTTCATTACATAAACAAAAATTTTCTCAGGATTCGAACCCATGTCCTTTGGATAATACCAAGTGCATCTTTCTCTACGTCACGTGCACAAACAAAACAAATTTCTTAATTTTGCAAATACACAACATAAATGACAAACAACCCAAAATTAAAACAGTCACATTCAAAAATTCGCTAAAAATTGCAATACTTTCATAAGAATATTCACAAGTGTTTTGTCATCTCTTAAAGTGAAAACCTCATTCCTTTTTAGCGCATTTTTGAAACTTGTTTTAAAAAGGTAGCTTAATAATGCACTTTGTTCGGCTGGCTGTTCGGCTGGCTCCAATGAAAAACTTTTTAACTAGACATCGTAGAGAGTTCTGGTTTTTTGCATTAGCTCCGTGCCATCGAGTTATTGGCCCCCCGGACATTTAAAAATCTCAAAACCAATGCTAAATGCTATAATTAATGATGTTTTGTTTTCAATACAATAGAGCCAACTTCAAGTGGGATAATTTCAAATATATTTTGACCGTTAGAAAATTTGAATATCAAAAAACCGTTAAATGACAAACCATTTTAAAATATGAAAATTCACTATGCAAATTGTTAATTATACTATAATTAATGATTTTCAAGTGTGTTTACGTGGGAAATTTTCAAATATATTTTGACCGTTAGAAAATTTGAATGCCAAAAAACCGTTATCGATCCGTCGAATTGATTTAAGTCACAAAATATTCATGAAACTTGATTCATACAAAGTACTTTGCTAATCAAATACTGATCGCTAACACAAAAATGCGCTGAAGTCCCTCGATCTATAACACGAGGACTTTCTTTAAATTTTTAACTCAACGAATGAAAATCATTAGCTTTGAAATCTTTGAAGAACTATAAAAAAAAATTCATCTAGCTCCTCCGACCCCATTTCTACTACTTTACACAATTTCCTTTTGTTTCTCAACTGTGCATCCATTTATGTTGACATTTTGCTATCTTTTATTTTTCATTGTATTTATTTATAGACAAGTTTGAGTGGAAATGAAGGATTTTGGACTCATTTGTAGCTGCAGGTTGTTATCAAGTGTTAGTTTTGATGTTAAAATTGAAGTTGAAGAAAAGAGCGGAAGGCAAAGTTTGTAAAATTAACTCTGAGTGGTCAGAAGGATAAATAAATAGCTTGATAGATAGATGGAAGGATGAATGGAGTGCTAAGAGGAAGAATTCTGATTCTTAGTCAATTTTGCAAGTTAAATGCTAAAAACTAGAACAATTTAATGCAGTTTTTTGAAAATTTAATAAAGTTTTAGTTTTACATTTTTTGGAATTCAAAAATTTTAAATTTACATTTGAAAATTCACAAATTTCTTTAAAAATAAAAACCAAATTTAAATTTTTTTGGATTAAGTTTTAAAACCTTACTAACTTTTAATTATTAGATTCATTCTTCCAAGCTTTTAAATTATAAGTTTTAAGAAAATTTAGTTTTTTTAAATTTGAAAAAAAAATTATTTTTTTAAATTTTTAAAAAAAATTTAATATTTTTTAAATTTTTAAAGAAAATTAAATTTTTTATGAAAGTAGAAGAATTTACATATATTACGTAAAAAAACATAAAAACTGATAAAATTTAAATTTAATTTAAATTTTTTTAAATTTTTAAAAAAATTTAAGTTTTGTAAACTTAAATTTTAAATTTCAGTTTTTTGGTTTTTATCGATTTTTATGATTTTTTACGTAATATATGTAAATTCTTCTACTTTCATAAAAAAATCCAAACTGTCCATTTCCACACCAAACCCCAATCCTACTCCATCAAAACAGTTGCAAAAAAAATAATTCAAAAGAGAATAACAACAGAATAAAAAAACTTTCCATAGGAAGGAGATGAATAAATATTTGCATTATTGTCAGTAGAAGTTTCACAGATATATCCTGTTGAGATGAAAATGTAATAGGAAGATTCATTGTCGATTTCAGTATCAAGTGAATATAAAGGATGTTTGAATACCATTATTCAATATTTATTTGTTCTTTATTTTATTTTACAAACAACAGTTCTCAATGCTTGATCGTTGGATTTGTGGAAAGTGATTCGTTTGGGGTTTGAGGGATTGAAGTGATTTATTTGTGGTTTTCTGATATTTTTTGTAAATTTAAAAAATAAACTTTTGATGATGTTTGAAGGATATAAAAAAATTTCAGGGGGGTAACTTGTTTCAAAAAAATTTAGAAAAATAAAAAACAGTTCATAGTTTCCAATTAAATGCAATAGCGCATCCACATTTTATTAAAATCAAGTATGAAGTGATAAAATTCGTAGACTCTTAAGAAATTGACATCAAAATCTTTAAACAGATTCCAACAACAATGCAATACCCTGACCACCACCAATACAGGCTGATCCAACAGACTTCTTCAAATTCTTTCTCTTCATTTCGTGCACAAGATGTGCAGTAATTCTTGATCCAGATGCACCAAGTGGATGTCCCAAAGCAACAGCACCGCCATTAACATTTAATTTATTCAAGTCAAGTCCGAGAGCCTCAGCACATGCCAATGTCTGTGCAGCAAATGCTTCATTGATTTCAATTAAATCTAAGTCGTTGATGTTCCAGCCCGAAAGCTTAAGAACGTTTTGGATTGCTGGAACGGGACCAATACCCATAATCTGTGTGGAATAGATGGAAAAAGGAAAGATAAATTGAATTGAAGATTTATGCTGCACATATGCATAAAATGTTTATAAATCTTACAGATGGATCAACGCCAACAGTTGAGTATGCAACGAGACGTGCCAATGGTGTTAAATTGTATTCCTTTAAAGCCTCTTCGGATGCAAGAATGACTGCACTTGCACCGTCGCTGATACCACTGGCTGTTCCAGCTGTAACAAGACCGTCTTTCTTGAAAATACTTGGAAGTTTTGCGAGACCTTCAAGGGTCGTTTGTGGACGTGGATGTTCATCAACTTGGAATTGAACTTCCTTGCCCTTAACTTTGGTTGTGAATGGAGTGATTTCGGCCTTAAAAGCACCTTCAGCATTTGATTTTCCCCACCTTTGTTGTGAATTAAATGAAAATTCATCGACTCTGGATCTTGAAATGTTGAATTTCTCGCCCAATTTCTCAGCTGTCAATGCCATTGGAAGTTTACAGTATGTGTCAGTCAATCCAGCCCATAATGAATCCTCCAAAGCATAGTTTGCTCCTAATGTAGTTCCAAATCGCATGTTTCTAGCAACATATGGAGCCAAACTCATACTTTCGACTCCTCCAGTCAATACAACCTTAGCGCCACCAACTAGAATGTCCTGGGCACCATTAACAATACTTTGGAATCCAGATCCACACAAACGATTGACAGCAAGTGCTGGCTTCTCTTGTGGAATACCACAATTAAGTGAGACATGTCGTGCCAAGTAAATTCCATCAGTCTGTGTATGTGGCATGATGTTTCCGATGACGACTGTATCAATTTTATCAGGTGAGATGTTGGCTTCTTTAATAGCAGCCTGAGCAGCAACAGTTTGCATTACAGTCGGTGTTGTGTTCTTGAATGTTCCACCGAATGTGCCAAATGCCGTACGCTTGGCACTGACAATGAAAACTCCTGTAAAGTAAGAGGAAAATTACTGTAAGCATCAAGGTTGCCAAGTTTGCAAATGAACGGATTTTGATCACAATCGTAATCAAGGTACAAAGTCCATGAGATTATGGAATTTGATATTGTTTTAATACTTCTACGTAAATTGAACGGAATTGATCAGTTATTGATGATTTTGAGACTTTATCTTACCTTTTGTGATTCCAGACATGATTAAAGTTTACAAATTTTGGTTTTAAAAAATATAAAATTAACAATGTTTATGTTTTAAGCCGAAATCTACTGCAAGACTGATGAACTTGTTTTGAAATGCCTATAATGTCTCTCCCGTGCACTCACACATGCTTAAAAGTTTCTGTACTAAAAACTTATATGATAAGATTATTCTCTCAGTTTTGTGCTCTCAAATGAGTGAAATGTCACTTAATTCTCTCTCAATTTTATGAATGTTACCTAAGCTGGATAAAGGTTGTATTTTGAATAGATATTTTGATCCACATGTGGATTTCGTTACCTGATAATAAAAATTTGCACACAAATTTCATGACTGATAGCATTTCTCAAGTAACTTTACTATAAATTAGAGTCTATACATCAATAGAGTTATCTCTGAAACCTTGAATACAGGAATTTTTGGACACGTCTATCTTCTTATCTGGATGAAGATTATTATTATCTAGAAATATATAAACTCTGTGTGATATTGCATTTATTGAATTTTGTGGAGCTCAAAATGTGTGTTTACATTTTTGAGGACATAAACCGTTACTTAAGCTGATATTGTAATGTATTGCGGGTGGAATAACTTTATATTTTTAAGGAACAATTCTGCTGTTACCAATTGTTTGGATTTTGGGATTTATGGGCTTAGCCAAAAGGGGGGTGGGTGTTTTTTGGTGATGGCCAATTGGCTAAGGTTCATTTAGAAAAAAATCTTAAAACACCCCTTCGAAAAATTTCTGGGTACGCCCTTAATGGAGGGCCCTAGCAGGGCGTATCAAGGATGTTTCTTGGAAGTGGGTTTTCAAATCATGACAATGCCGGTTTGGAGTTACAAACGTCCATATCGTGACCTAAAAGTCCTCAATTTATCAGCATCCTAGAAATATTTAATCCTCTCCAAAATAAATTTCCATTTCCATCAAATAAAATTTTACTTCTGACATACAATCGTCATCATGATGATGAATCGTAATAATCGTAATAAGCAGCATGAGTAGACGCAAGCATGTACTCCACATGCCAAAATGCCAACATTATAGGAAATGAATAAAAAAGCCATTCTTTCTCATTTCTCTTTTTTGCCATTGCTTAAAATTGAAAATGATATTGAATGACAGAAATGACATTTGCACAATCATTTATTTTATTTTATATCCATTTTCTTATTGTGAATCTATTCTGACTTGTAATCCTCACTCGTCATGTGAGTCTCGAAAATGTGTAGTATAAGAATTTACGTGCACATACATACACATTCAATCACATGTAAGAATAAGGAAGTAGGGAAAATGTGACGAGGACAGTTTTTCGGAAAAGTTTTGGGATTATTCCTTTTTATAGATAAATAATAAAATTTTCCTACAATATATCGTAAATCATTTTGATGGAGGATGAAATTTATTTCATTTGATAGCTGAGTGCTGGATGTATACGAAGAGTACCAATCATATGATAAATGATGATTATTCTTTCATTCTTATAGTCGGAGCTCACTTCGTGTGTCTAAAATGAATATTTTATGGAATATACGTTTGTTGGCTACCCTTGGGGCGATTTTAGAGATATCTTTACTTATAGAAATGTTTTTAAAATTTAAAATTTTTGTTTATTAAAGGTAGGTGGGGTAACCTTGGGTAGGGTAGGTGAGGTAGGTAGGATGTCCTAGGGTTACCCTAGGGTATCCCCACATATCCTACCATTAAAAAAACATTATTATGTTATTATATTATTATTAAGCTAGGTATCCCCACTTATCCTCCCCTCACCTATCCTACACTACCTACTAGGGTACCCCTGTAGCCCTAGAAACCGGCCCAGTTTAGAAATTGATTTTAAATTAAAATCAACCCAAAATCATCCCAAAGACAACAAGCACTTCTGGAATGAGAAAAATAAAAAAAGTGAAAGAAGGAAAAGTTTTTGCCCTCCAGACCGATCCCATCATTCGAATGAATGCCAAAAAACTACTTTGTTGCTATAAAGAAATGTTCTCTGACTGTATTCATTTCGGAATGTCAACGAAATCTGATAACAATAATGGATAATCATATTTCTGTCTCTTCTTCTGTTCATCTCTTAAAATGGCAAACACTTTTATCAGAAGAGATGATGCGGCAGTACTTATAGCTGTGACTGTGCTCAAGTCGAGAGAAAGCATAAATTTTCTGAAAATGTGCAAGGAAGAAGGTGCTAGACGAGAAATTAAATTGATGTAAATTTTCACGACAAAACAGATAAATGTTGTGGTATTAATTTCAATTGTTGTGCATGAAAATTTTGTTTAAGCAAAATGATTTGAGTAAATCACTCCGTAAATGGTGAGATGATAAACTAGAGTCGGAAATGTAGAAATGGCTTTTAATGGGGAGACAATTTTGTAGAAAAAAAGTCAATTAAGGAATGAAAAAATGGAAAGTTTTAAGGTAGTTAGGTGATTTGCAGGACTATATTTGGGACTCTTAGTACTGCAGTATAAGTTGGAGAGGAAGAGAGAGGTGATAATAAAAACATTATCCATTTAATCTTTTAAAAAATCAATTAAAACTTTTGAACATAAAAAAATATTAATCCCTTCCTCTACAGTAACCCCTTCATTTTTAAAATGTTCCAAATATTTCTTAATAAATCAAGAAGAATAATTTGTGAGATATTAACTTTTTAATAATTTGTTTGTGTCTAACCTAAGGCAAATTTCTTGAAAATATAGAAATAATAAGTAACATGACAGTGAATTTAGTCTACAATGCAGATATCCATAAACAATTGTGTTTTAAAAATTATTTTGTTCATCTTCTTAATATGCAGAATTCTTTCCTTACCTCATCTGATCTACGTTATTCATAAAGTTAAATGGTTTTGTTGGATAGGATAGGGATGGGAATGCTGCGAAGTTCCAAATTATATTTATTTTTATAATTTCTTGTCAAAAGTTCTCAATTTCCTGTCAATAGCTCTCATTTCTCTCTCAAAACTCTCAATGTGAGATAAGGACATGACTCCTTTTGACACATTCGATGGCAACCTCCATTTAAATTTCTAAATCTCAGTTACCATCCCTTGCACCTATTTCAACTTGCATCTGCATAGTCGTTACTTCCTTTTGTAAATTGCAAAAGATATTCATATAATTTTAAAACAATAGCAGAAGTAGCAGCAAAAAATGATTTTTTTACTCGTCTTGTAGAAAATGGAAAATGGGCACAACAGATATTTTTCACAAAGAGGAAGGAGGTAAAAAAAAATTGTGCAAAAGACTGAAGCCCTCATGGAAAAGTACATAGGTAATTTTTAATTATTTCGGTTTTGCACACAGGTATTTTATATCAGAATATCAACATCATCATCATGTATTCATTTATTTTACACAGAAATGTGCCACACAGATTAAAATTAATTTTTCTCGAGGATAAGAAACGGAAGTTATAATATGAAAATATATAGGAGCAAGAGATGGAGATGAGTGGAATGTGAGGCAATGGCTTTTTATGTTTCAAAAAGGAAAGGAATTAACAGATTCTTCCGAAAAATGCCATAAAGTTGCTGGAAGGAAAATGCTAATACTTCTATATACGCTGCTCTTTCTACTCGTTTCTGTGGATGTAATATTTCCACTCGAAACAAAACAAAAATATTTGCCTTTGACTGCTCATTCTATGCTGGCTGATGCCACTTTTGTTGTTTCGAACTGTAAATTACGAAAAGGAGAATGAATACAAAAAAAATGAAATAAGAATGGAAGTTAGGTGAAGTCTTTTGTGGATTGGTATGGAGAGGTGCACTTTTTATGGTCTTTTGTCTTCTGTGGAATTTTTGGAGTATTTTGACATTTTTTAGAGGGTTATGAAGTCTATTAAGATATGGAATTGCGAGTCTAGCTGAAAATTGTGTTAAAAACTTTGGATTGGTTGTTAATTTGGACTACATTGATGCTTACGTTTTTAAAAAAATTAACGGTTTTTTGAAACTCAAAATTTAACTGATTTTTAAAACTTAAAATTCAACGACCATTTTAAATTCAAAAATTCATTTTAAGAATTCCAAGACAAAATGCTTTAACTTAAAACTTCTCAATTCTCACAATTTTAAAAATCCACTTCACAACAAAAATATAAAAGTGATTTTATTCGTATTTATACGAACGATAGCTCGCCATGGAAAAAGGTAAAAATAAGCAAAAAAAATAGAAAAAGAATCTTTGGCAGCACATCCACACACACTCATTCTCTACATGATGAAAGAATTTTCCACAAGATTTATCTAACATGAAAAAATTATTTTCATTTGGTGCGCTTTCACGAGTGAGAATGAGGTAAAAAGGAACAGAAAAGGGCGAAAGAAATCGAGGCACAGAAATTCTCTTTTTACGGTTTCTAAAAAAATAAAATAAAATAAATATGGATGCGGTAGCATTTGAATGTACCCATATCACAATAATAACAACAGCAGCAAAAGGAAGAAATTTTTTTTCTGACTCTTTCAATGCCAGAAATGATAAAAAAATAAAATAAAAGGAGAAAAAAATCATCCGTTTGAAGATAAAAAAAGTAAAAGAATTTATCATTGCTGGAAAAATCAAAAGAAAAATTGGGTGAAAAATTGAGTAGGAGATTGAAGTAATTGGAACGCATTTTCTGTGAGGATGTCAAAGTAATGTGGAATTTACTATAAAATGGTGATTCTGTCAAACATTTATTAAAATATTTGTGATACAACAGGTTGAGTCTTTTAAAATAATAACTTGATTCTGTTGTAAAAACGGAAGTTCGAATCCTTCACCAAAAATTTAATAAATATAGCTGAGTGCTGCTTACGTAATTCATTTTTTGACAAATGACACGCTTTTTTGGCACAAGGATGAGTTGATTTGAATTTTTGACAAAAAAACTGGATACCCCTTGAACTGGACATATGTTGGATACCCCTTAATTTAAGTTAGTCCAAAAAATTTCATATCTCAAAATGTCATATTTACAACAAATTTTTTTAAAATCCAGCAACAAAGGAAGCCGAAAATAACTCATAAGATTACAAGCCTCTATAGTTTGCACTTACAGAAAGGAACGAGAAAAAAATTGGCAAGTAAGTACATGTAGATTTGACGAGAGTAAAGTTATGCATAGATAATAAAAGAAATCAGATAAAAATGACATAAATAAAAAAAGAGAAGGAAAAAAGTCGTCCATTGTCAACCTTCCCTATACCCTGAAAAAGCAGTACACGATCCATCTTTTTTTGTACAATTTACATTTTTTATTGACACATTCAAGTCGAAGAATGGAAACACAAAAGAAAGTGAAACTATGATTTAAATGCCAATTCCTCTGACTTCTTTTTTTTTCATTCTTATCGCAATTCTTTAGTGCTGCAATGAGATATAAAGTACAATGCAATGACACAAAAAAAAATATTTTCAGTTGGTGTGTAAAGGTAATAATGTGAGATGGAGATGATTGAAGTAAGTAGGCTGACAAAAGACCTCAAAATTATTCCATTCATCATATCAAATGTGACTTTACTGGTTTTTGTTGCTGCTGCTTCTTGTCGTCTTTTTGGCGATAAAAAAGAACAGAGAATTTTTTTTTCATTGACTGAAGAAGGATGATGTTGATGTTGGTCACATTATTCTAATAACAGACACAATCTGTGTCATTTTCGCTAATTTTTTGGATAAAGCTGGAAGATGGTTTGGGTGGTTTGGTGAATATTTGGAATAGGCAATATATCCAAATGGGGTATTGCACTAAGATGGCTACAAATACGGTGTAATACCCCAATTGGCATATGTCGAAGAAAAAGCCATATGGATGTCATGTGGTTGATACTTGGCTTCAATTCTTAACTTAAATGTCTTTTGAGGGTTCTATCATCCTGCCTCCCGTTCATCCTCCTCTGTCACAAAAGGCATCAAAAGTGACTATCCTACTTGCCATTCTTTCATCATTTCTTACTCACTCATTTCTTATTCTCATCATCAAAGCTCATTTCTTGGCTTAGTATTGACACTTAATTAAGATAAGAAAAAAATGAAGAAAAAAGGATTCAACTTATGCTAATTTTCTCTTGTCTATTATTTTCTAGTAAATTCATATTTATCTTAAAGTCATGGAAATTACACAATGATGGTGTTTTCTTTTTCTCTAAACAATGTCTGACTTGTCTTATCTATCGTAAATGAAAAGAAAATAAAGTTAATAAAAATTTCTGATAAAGGCTCGAATTGGATGTAATAATTATCTACAATTTACATTGTTGTCGATATTTTTAGTGAGAAGAAAATTTAGTCAATATTATTAGCTGTCAAAAAAATTGGGGGCATTACTTGAAGGCTTGTTCTGATTTTTTTTTGAAACTTTTAATCTTTTAAGGTGCTATTCATAATTGACATCCGATATTTAGGAGGGGCTTTTTGGTGCTGTGGGATACTAAATAGATATTAACATCACCATATCCACTTCATTGCCGCTCGGAGAAGCGTCAAAATCTCATTTTTTGATGGACATCATTTGTGTATGACCCCTAACATCGTAAGTATAAAAAAATACCAAATTCGACTCCTTGCTCTGTTACTCAAGAATCAAATAATTTTAATCTAATTTAAGAACTTCAAAACTTCCATTTTCCACCAAGCATCTCAACATCCTCAACAAGAAGCCCATAAAAAATTGTCATTTTGAGTAAGAAAAATTCCTTTAATTTTTCATCATCAAGAGTAATAAAAACTCGAATCTACGTGATACTACTGTATAAAATCTCTTTTTATTTTTCAAATATTTGCTCATTAATCCAATCAGCCCTTTCATTTGAGCTCCTTTCCTACTCTCATTATCATCATCCATTTCATTTCACACGATTTGGGAATTGAAATTCTTCTGCTGCTTATTATCATCATCCATTGACAATATTATGACAATATTAACGACTGTGGATGGAGAATGTTGATGAAAAGAGAAGGTGCTTTCCGAAACTGCCCTCTTGAGACTTTAATTCCTTGATTTTTTCTTTTAAAATACTATAAAATACCTCATAATGTTTACTTTATAAGAAAAACTTTTTATCAACCCTTCCATTCACATTATCACGTCTTTTAATGCTATTCGTACACACACATCCATACTTACTTCAACAATGTCGTGAGTTATAAAATATTATGGATTTTGTAATATAAATTATGAATATGAATTTATATAATTTTTACATCCCTATCTATATTCCTTTCAATATTTTCCATTCTTTTCCTTTGACTTCAACTCCCACAACGCATTCGTATCGCGTTTAACTCCTTGCCTTCTCCTCTCTTCATCAACCATATCGTCTTAATACATAACACATAACACTAAAAACCGAAAACAAAACAAAACATTCATTAAAATATGTTGATAATACTTCTTCATAGGGATGGAAACTTTTAAAAATATATTTTTGTTGTCAATTTTTTAAAATAAAGTACGTTAACTATTCAGATCCAGAAAATAGCTAATGGCGGTGTTAGAAAATAAATTTTGTTTGAACTGATCCAAACCTCACCCTTGTCCATTCCTCAAACCCGAAAATAATAAGTAAATGGTCCCTAAGAATATCTATACATGGATAATGAGGATTTAACTAGGGTTAGCCCCGGTTGGCCAAACCATCAGCTTATATGATTCAAAAAATCTTCAAGATGTCCTCCTTTATCTCGAACCCATGATCACTATGTCGATGTACATCAACTAGGTTTACCAAATTACTAAACCACTGCGCCATCGAGTCACTTCAGCTCAAGATCACTTCAAATGTCCACCCCTAGAAATATTTAAACCCGTTCTCCTTCCTCATTCCACCCAAAAAATTATCCTTATAACTTTTCCTGAGACTTTTTCATTGCCATCAACACCATGTAGATTATGTGTAAGAATATTCATAAGAAATAATATAAATTCTGCAGAGATTGTATTGTATGTGCATGATTTTCTATCTGTTGTTCATGGTGTTCAATATTGTTGGGTATTGTGTGTATGTTAAGGATTTTTTGTTCTGGTTGGTTTTTAAGTTTTCATTGAAGAAGTTTGGTGGGTGGATAGTAGAAGTTTGGGGGGTGGTTGGTAATGGTTTGACTTGATGGCTGAAGTGTGAATATTTTTGAGAGAATTATTGAAAGTATTTTGAGCTGAGTTTGACATTTTTCAAATATTTACATTAATGAAAATGCAAAAGAATTTGAAAATTCTCTAAATTCCAGTCAATATCCAGTAATTTCCAGTCGTAACCTCAAATGCGCTTCCATACCCATCATGTCAACCCTACAACTACTCCAAAGAGTCTTGGTTCAGTTGACTCTAGTCATTACTTTTCACCATTTCGTTTCCATTCCATTCATATCCTCTTCCCTGTTTTTTATAGCGAATTTATATCCATCTTTATACTTTTTTGTTATTCTTGTTGTTATTACGATTACAATACACTCATATAAGTCAGAAGAGAATAAACCAGCAGCATGTAATTCCAAAATAAAAAAAAACTTTCATAAACAACAGCAGAAAAAGAAGGAATATATCTACAGGAATGAATACACATCCATATTGCCATCATGTCTTATGTGAATTATAATTTTGAATGTAATAAAAAATGCACAGAAAACACAGAACAGAACAGATAGGAGAAATCTAATTTGTGTTACAAACATGAACATGAAAGTTTTTTTTTGCTGCTACTTTTTCTTTTATTCGGTTCTTTCTGGATTTTGTGATATGTGAGCGGATTATGTAAGGATGTTAATTATGTAAGTGTGATTTTTTTTTGTTACACAGATCGATATTTGTGGATGAAATTTGGGACCCAGAAGCTCCTTTTTCGCTATACCCTAGAGTGGATCAGGTGAACAACCCCTCCTCGAAAAATTTCTGTATACGATCCTGCCGCAAGGTTTACACTACCCCATTGGTATACCCTTGTAGATTATAGCTTAAGAATACACTAGAGTGAAGCCAAGGGTATAGGTTAGGATTATCTTGAAACTACCTCTGGGTACACAGTTTGTGGTTAACTAGGGTATACCCTAGGGTATAGTGAGCACCTAGGGTATAAATATTACTTACTAATGAAATTAACACCATATCCATAACCCTCATTTCAAGCTGCTACATGAAATCCAAAATATTATTATTATTAATCAACATAAACCTTAAACAAATCAACAGCATTACCTCTTCAAGAAAAATCCCAAGCATGCTCCAAAAAATATCATTAACAAATTTTTATCATCCAATTAAATATTTTAGCATCTCGAAAAAGTGAAAATTTTCATCTCCTCAATAACATTATCAGATAACGATAATCATCCGCATCATAGCTATAAAATTAAATATCTTTTGTTCTATAATCAAGTCGATCACAATACCTTTACCCATTTTAATGACTATCTATTCATTAGACAATAGTTTATCCACCCCCTTTTGTGATACTAAACATTTTTAATAGTTCCATCTCTTATCGACGTCATTCAATCTTATATACGACGGTACACAAACGTATTAAAACCAAATAATTAGTGAAAAAGAGCCCCCCTAACTAAAAATCTATTCGTGTTGCTGTGTATCTAAAAAAATTATCTTTCAATATTTTATGGAAAAAGGTTCGTTCATAAATGTGAAGAAATTTTCAATTAAAATTTAATCATATGTGAATTTTATGGATGTAGTATAAATTTTACTCTTAAAAGTCAAGAAGTTTTACATTTATGATAGGAAACATGATGATAGTTGGGTGGGAGGAGGTGCTATAAAGAGAATATTTCTGAGTGTTGATCTAAGAGTGCGAAAATGTGGTTCCTGAATGTATATATTTCGGGTTATTGATTTAGGAAATTGTCTTGAAGAAATTTTCAAACACTTCTCCATCCAGTTGACTTCCGTTTTTTGTGTAGCTATAAGATGGGGTATTTAGGGAACGTTGCTTTTAGTCAGGAGAATGAGACGAAGTGCTGGATTTGAGAGTTTTATGGAATATTCAATTTTATTTTAATATTTGCTAGAATCAAAGCTGCTCGATAGGTGTCCGTCATTAAGTGCCTAAGACTAGATGTCTGTGACTAGATACCTATGATTATGAACTCACCTAGATCCACCTAAACATTCAAACTTTAATAGTTAGAAAATTCTCAAAAAACTAGATAGTTTCCACCTAGATATTTCCATCTTTACCTCTACTTTGAAACATCCAACTCGCAAGATATCCACCTCATTTAAAATTTATTGGAATCACGTGAAGCCATAAAATAATATTTCTGTTCATCTTGAATAATCGTCGCTACATTGTTCGAAAGAATTCATCCGTTCAAGAATATAATCTCTGCTGTCATTTGGTAGTCGATGGGTTGACTTTATGAAATATCAAGATGTTAAAAATTTTGAAGGTTTGATAAAGATAACATTTTTTGATGGATTTAATAATGGCTAGGAAAAGGACTGAATAGTTTATAAGTGGATGAGACCTCAATTAAGTATCTTAAGGGCAAGTTAAGGGTAAGGCAAAAAAAATCTACAAATTATTGAAATTTCCTGCCAGAAGATCAATATTCTTGAGTTCTTGTGATTTTGGAGGTAGAGTAGAAACTGAGGCATCGAGCCATAAATAGGTGAATTTGCTGGTATTAGAGCAAGTCTTCTGTGGAAAGTATGTAAGGCTAGCTTTTCAGAGGACATGGGTTCGATTCTTACCAGATATTAATCACTTACGTAGGTTACATAGAATGTTTTAGATATGACAAGGATTTTCACAATACTCACGACAGGGACGTAGCCAGCAATTTCTTAGAGGGGTTGGGGTGCAGTCCCCAAAGACCTTTCCTGACTACAAACTTGCAGTTATATGTATCCATGCCTCAACCGAAATATCCTCAACAATTTCAAATTTATGTGAATATATTCACATATAGATGTGCTGCATTTATCTATGTGATCCATCTAGTCATATTTGCTCTCATATTCTCACTAAAAAGGAACGGTGTGCAAGACACAAAAAAAACATAAACTTGACGAATGATCTCCATTATCCATACGTGGAGAAAACTGTATAAATTTACATCTTGAATGAAATAGAATCTCAACATTTCTTTTCTATATTGTTTTTTCATTCTCTATACATTCATACTTTTATAGCTATTATGTAGATTTAAAGTAGGTTGTGGAAAAATGGGAAAAAGTCGTGATATGATTTTCCATTAATAAATTTCATTTCCTCTTTTGTGTGTTATTGGATACCTGTGAGATATAAATTCTTGAAAATTGGAACTAAATGCTACTAGATTTTTAAAAATGATTGATGCTTCTTCGAAGATTTGTGCAACCAAACGGATTCTTCAAAATCAGCAAAAGAAGGACAAGAATAGTTCCAATTGTAAAAATTACAGCTTGTTATGTACGCATACCATAAAAAACATCCCAACAAACAAGATATAAATAATCCATATGACATACTCAATAAGATATCAGAACAGGATCAACACAATGTATGAAAACACGAAGGCAATGCCACAAACTGCAACTAAATACGGCCAAGTCACGATCATTTGCTGAGACATTTTTTGAAAAAGTGAAAAATTATCTAAAGCACCAGTTGAGTTAGCATTTGTCATCCAGCAACGATTAAAAACCTCAATATGTCCTGCTTGACAATTTTCGACACATGAATAATACATGATTGTTAGGTTGCCTTTCTTTTTGACGTCAACTTCCACTTTTGAAAGGTTTCTTTTGTCATGTGACTGAAATTTAAAAGAAATTATATAGGAAGTAAAATGGACTTGACTGCAAAAATGAGTCACGAGGGTTAGGAAAAATGCTAAACACTCAGAATTGAAAATTGTTCTGGAAGAAAATTCTTTGTTTAGGTTCTCAGGTAACAACCACGCAAAATCTTGAATTATAAACTATGAAACTTGACTGTAGAGTTTTTTTATAGGTCAGTTTTTGTATTGAAATAAATGTCATGTATCCTGGAGTACTGACAAAATTGTGACTTCTGGATTGTTCGACATAGAACTTATTCGAAATGTCAAATGAAAAATTGTTGGCCAGAGGCACATGCCTATAGACCAGTGTTTCCCAAACTTTTTTATATCATGGCACACTTTTTATATAAATCATTTTTTGCGGACGCAGAGTACTTGCAGAGTACACTTGTATGTCGCGGAGCCTAGAGAATAACTGATAATGCCCAAATTTTTATAATTTTAAATGCCGTTTGCAGATTTACAGACAAATATCCTTGGATATCCATTAACTTACCCCACAAGTATGAAAATCATTGTTTTTGTTATTTTCACCACAAATATTTCCACAATCATCATATCCTTGTGTTAATCGTTTTAAATTTGATTGTAATATACAGTAGCCAACAGTAAAAAGCTGAAAGATGGGGAAAGAAATAAGGAATTTATAAATGATGTCCAACATTTAAAGAAAAAGGGGTCTGGGGCTATCAGAAGTACCTTACCTTAGAGGTACCCCTACCTACCCTGGGTTTGAAAATATTGTAAGCAAAAATGTGGGGTCTAAAAGTTCAATGATGATAAACGACCTCAAAATAAATGACATAATTTAAATGTAAAGAACGAGGTCAGGTCTGAGTTCAGAAAAACAAGCAGACTGTCATCAGCCTAACCACTTTTGTCTCATGTGTCTAGATATTAACCTTGATGACCTGGATACATGAATGATGTGTTTGCATGCAGATAATTATTGTCAATTTATTAGGTTTTTACCATTATTAGTACAAATCCGATGCAGAAGTAAAGCGATGAGACTTTTGTTGGTTTGCGCTCAACATTCTCAACTTGTACATCCCACTATAATTTTAGCATGAAATTAGAAAGATTGTTGCTATCTAAATTATGTAAAATTATTGTGACACTCAAAATTATATTTTTTTCCTTATTTTTTCATATTCTTCGAAATATTTTTTTAACAGAATTGGTAAAGCGATAATTTAATGGGGGCCCAAACACCAGGTGTTCGGAAAAATATTTTAAATTTTTAAATTATTCACCATTTTAAAGTTTTCATATAAATCCGCTTAAAAGTGATATTACAAAACAATTTTATAACAACTTCGACTTCACACAAGCTGATTGAATACTGTCCATAATTTGTCATTCCACAAAGTAGACATTGCATGCACAATTATTTGAAATGAAAAGTTTTTTTATCGATTGAATATAAATTTTCATAATTTTGAATTATTAATGAAATGAAAAACTGAGCTTGAACTTAGTCTATTTTTAATTTATTTATCAGTTTATGTGCACTTTTATCATATTTACAATTCTGAACACATTAAAGCTGACTAATTAAGTTAATAATAATAATGCGTGAAGGGCCCAGCTTAAAGCTGGAGGCACTGCGATTATAGAAATCTATTGTACCACACCCTTTAGACCTACAGTTTATAGTGGAATCCGAACCACTTGCAAGCTCTGCACATTGCAAGGACACGAGTACGTCATAAGACCTGATGTACCCTGCAATGTACCTAGTTACAATTCGTGTGCGTAAGATGCTGCTAAGAAATCATCCAAATACTAGTATATCCTTGTATACCTAGCAATGGAGACACATTATGTACCAAAGACCTCAAAACTGCACCCAACACACGAACCGAGCTTCATAACTAGAACGGTGAAATGGAAAAAGAGCTTCGAAAATTAGACCTGACCTGGGATTGAACCCAGGACCTTTGGCACGTAAGGCCAACGCTCTACCATTTAGGCCACTGATGCCATTTCACCGCTAATTAAGTTAATTGGATCAGGAATCATGAATGATCAACGAAGAGGTGGACACTTACATAAATCCATAAATTGCTTTAAAATTAAAATCTTAATAATAATCTTAAAATTAATAAAAAAAATTACATGGCATCTTAACTAGCATGTAGATGTACTAGAATCATCAGAATGTACATTCACAGACAGAATCGTGGGTGGAGGAATATAGTATGGACAATATGGACCTTCTGCAAAATGTCCATTCAAGTCATAGTCACTTGGAAATGGTAAAACTATATAATTATTGTTGACAAATTCATCTGTGGATAAAAACAAGTCATTAGTTTTAATGGACTGGCAATTTAAACAAAATAAATTATTACCTTGAACTTTAGAATTATCATCATTGTCATATTGAATGCCGTAATATTTTATTAGATCATAGAGAGTATTTGTTAAAGATTTGGACATAAGGCACGGCTGAGATGTTTCTAAGCTCATGCAGAAACAAAAAATTGTTGTTTCTATCATTGCGTTGAATGCACTGATGAAGCAGTATGAAGAAGCTAATGAAATAGCTGTTGATATTCCTAAATAGTATCGGACATCAACTGTACTTTGATGCTGAATAGAAAAATAATGAAATTTATTAAAGGATCTGCTTTAAGGGCCTTTTTGATGCATTTTTGTCCCCCTCCTTGTGGACGTCATCTATGAAAGAACCATTTAAATTGGCACTTACCATAAACATTCGTGGTATTCCGATCGAGCCAGCAACAATAAATACTTGCACTAATAACAATAAATAAGCGCCAAACTTGGACAGTTTGAAAATTTGTCTAAACTTTTTAACGATACTAAATGCTTTCTTGGCTGATTTAGAGTATTTAGTTCCATCTTTTATGGTAATAATGTGGGTTAGTGTATCGGCAACAAAGAGATGGTCGAATTCTTGTTTATGATTTCCGCAAAACTTCAGTATAAGCTGATGAAAGAAGAAGAATATTATGGTGAAATTCAATTTAATAGATTTGACTTCGATTTATGGTTATTTTATGTTTAAAATTTTGAATAAATACAGGCTTAATTATCTGACATGAAAACCTGATAATCTGGCTGATGCCTATTCTAAAATTTCAGGCCGTGTCTTCTGATTATGGCAGGGGCGTATTCAGGGATGGGTTTTGGGGGTCCCCCTCTTTGGAAAATATTATTCAATTTGCTAGAATTTTTTAATAAAATACAAAAAATTTCAAAACCTCGAAAAATTTCTGGATACACCCCTGGCTAAACACATCAAATAAGAGTATCTCTAAGTATCCCCAAGTATTTCCAAAATTGTATGAAGTTTTCACTAGTTTCCAGGCCTGATAAAAATCAGAATAATTTTAACTGCTTTGACTGGTATTACTTTTGTTTTGCTATTTCATTAAAAACACATTAACCTTTGAAATTTCCAAAATTGATAAAAAAAATTTCTACTCACCTTAGCAACCGGTTTAAATATTATAATAAATCGCGCAAAGCAGACGGTGCCCAAATGGAAATGAATTAGGTGAGCAAGAATCGTCAAGAATTTACATTTGGATTTTGGTTGGTCTTGTTTATAATAATGTTTACTGATAGTTCCTGCGATCATGAAGTTTTGGCATCCATAAACAAAAATAATGAACCAGAAGTAGAATATCAAGATGAATATTTGTGGGTAAGTAATTCTGCCATTTTCTGAAATCCCGAGTAAGTTTTTAAAAAAGTATGTAGCAAGCACAACCACCAGACATGTCAAAATTGGATGAAAAATCATCGATCGAATTTCGACTATTTCTTTTGACACTTCTTCATACAAATATCCAGCCAGTCTTATTTCCCTTCTGTACAAAGCCAACAGAGCAGCACCAACTATTAAAATTATTGTTGGGATAATTTTGATGATCAAAACTTCCACTGTTGTTAGTTCCCACCCATCCAGAATCAACATTTGTGGTTCTTTCCAAACGAGTATCGTGACTACAGATAAAATAAACATTGATCCAATGGAGGTGCTCCAAATAATATGTTTGGAGAAATATCGCGACAGAAGTAAAAGAAGAAATGACATGAGAATTGCATAAAGACAAACAAATTCAACCTGATTCAGAGTCTTTGATAAATCAATGTCGGAATTAACTAATTCATTGCATCCTCTTGAATGATATTGTGAGTTTAAACTGGTTAAGCTGTGGATGATCAGATATAGCTGCAAAAAATAAGAAAATTAATTAATTTTTTTTTCTGGGATAGACAATGAAGCTCCGTGAGCTGAATCAAATATTGATCCTTTAGTTCAACAATTCTCAAAATATGCTCATACATCCCCAAAAAATTTCAATTTAAGTGTGGTCAAGAAAATTTGCATAAATCTGCATAAGTATGCTATGAAATCATTTTTATGCCTGTGCGTATATAAACTTGTTTTGTGCTAAAGCTTTTAGTATTATTGCAAGTATCAGGTTGTTTCAAAGCATCATTTCCATTTTTAAAGCGGTTTGAAAATTCTTGGAAATCCCCAAATTATTTTTAGCGCATTTTTGAAACTCTTTTTTCGAAAAGGTAGCTTAGCACTTTGTTTTGTTCAAAACCTTCATTAATTACTATAATTAATCAATTTATGTTTATCAGTACAATTCAAACAACTTTTGGCGGGAAATTTTCAAATATATTTTGACCGTTATAAAATTTGAATTTCAGAAAACCGTTAAATGACAAACTCTTTTCTTTCTGCTGGGCACACAATTGCCTTGAGAAGATTATGTGCTGTATATCTGAGCTTATATATCATAATATAGTTTTAAGGGTTTTATTGTTAAGGTATAATCGTAGCATTTTAATGTTTTCAGAATATTGCCGCACGATTGAAGAGAAAGGCTGAATAAAACGCTTGCTTTAAAAAAAAATGCGCTTAAGTTTATCGATCAATAACACGAAAACTTTCGTTAACTTTTTAAAATTATAATCTTGCACGAGTCTGCAATTAATAACAAAAGTTGAATTTGAAACTTTTATCGCGTGCTGTAGAAATTTTTGTTGTAGATCAAACTTACCATTATAATAATTAAGCCTACAGTAAGACATAATGATGCTACATCTGTACACTTTCGCTTATTTGGTTGATTTTCTATTGGAAACTTCAAAAAAATATTTTAATCGAGTTACATTCTATTTTAGTTCTTTTGCCATATTCATATTTTCTATTCTCACATTTGTCGTTTGTTCCATGTTTAAAGTCATTAACTTCACTTCTTTTAAATTTTACATTAAAATAATTTTATTTCTTAGAATATTCTGCGAACTGACTTCTTTAAAAGTTGAAACCAAAATGAAACCAAAAGAAGTTTTTAGAAAAATTGTGTTAGAACTTTTCGATACGTCGATACCAGTTTTTTTTATTCTTAAATCAAGAAATGCATTAGTGTTCTGAAATTTTGGTCAACACGTTGAAAACGTCACTGAAACATGTGAATATTTTCAGTATTTTACGTCAGATGAGTGAAAAGATTAATTTAATTGCAAATTTTTATTAGACTATATAATTTAATTTTTAGGAGTTCCCATTTTATGAGTGTATTTTCGAGCTCTCTTTTCGAAAGCGAAGCCAGGGAGGGGTCCAAGGGGGTCTTGATCCCTCCCCTCGAAAAATTGTTTAAAAAAGAGAAAACAATTCTGAAAAATTCCGCAGCTTCAGTTTAGAGTTTAATCATTCAATTAACGTTAGAATTAACAAAAAGTACAAAAATGGCTTGCCCTTGTCTCTTTTTATGGAACGAGATTTTTGGAAATCAAAGAATATTTTTTATAATAATTAAGGATTAATTTGATAAGCGCCTGGATAAGCGTCTTAAGATAATGCATTGCCAATTCAGAAAGAATATAAATTCAAGTCTAAATGTTGAAGCTTCACAACTGTAATATAAGAAGCACCTTAGTCACTTAACCAAACTATCAAAATGCTTGCTTCAACTTTTTATCTAGGTTATTTTAATTCAGTAACATTCCACATTCCAAAAAATTCAACCAGCACCAAAAAATAAATGTCAATAAATTTCCTGACTTCAAAATCAGACACTTTTCAAACAAAAAAAATTACCATTTTGTCTGCAGAGAAAAATATCATGTTATTGTAAAAATTTACAATATCAACATACATTACATTGCATGTGTCTATCACATTGTTACCTCAAATTGGGAGCCGAAATCGATGCCCATTCCAAAACCAAACAAAAAAGGCGTTGAACATGGCATGTCAACATAACAAAAATTCTCTTCCTCTCAAACATGTAATGGCCCTTTCATGTCCAAACTGATACTTGCTTGTGGATTATTATGAATGCAAACATTGGAAAATAAATGACTTGATAGGATTGAGTGAGGGTGGAAATAAAAAACCCGAAAGGTTGAATGTATTGACCATAATCTATTCAGAATGGTCAATTACACTTACTCCATGTATCAAAATAGATTTAAGTTTTTGAAATTGATTCCTCAATCGACCCCCATCATCATTTTCAACTGATGTTCATTCTGCAAGCATCAGCATGGGAAGAAGTTTGTTTAGAGATTATTATGGAGTATTGAAGAGTTTTGTTCTGTTTATGTCAGGATAAAGCGATTATAAAAGTTTGAGGAGAGGATTGAAGGGCGATGGGACAATGTTTGTTGAGTTATTGAGGATTAATAGGCTGATAATCAAATTGTTGACTTTTGGAATGTTTAACATGAATTTTGAAAATTGGGGATTGATTTTATTTCATAATTTATAGGTGGAAATGCAGAAGATTGCTTTGGTCACTCAACCATCTTAAAGATCGATCTTATTACGGGACGTGAGATGTGAATCCGAAGATAAGAGCTCTGGTGGAGCAGCTAATTGAAACGTAACATCCAATAGAGACAGTATTCAACTTGGAAATGGTAAGTGGTATCCAGCAGTGGCTTAGCAAGGATTATATGGGATTTCTTGACTTTTTTAAACGGCCATGGCTCCAGACACCTGCTTGCTACGCAACTTAAGATTTAAATACTTGAATAATTTTCAAAAACTTGATTCCACAAATCCAATCAACCGTTTCAGATTCTCACTTCCAAAAACTCTTCATAATTAATCATTACTTAAGCGTATCATTCCAAAACACAAAGTTCCTCATCATCAGCCAAACAATCCATAGCCATAATAATTGTACATCTCTTTAATCACACAATAGCTACATACCCATATGATTGTACAGCTGTCAAATAACAGCAAAGACAAAGAACTGAAAGAAAAAGGCATTCGACATATCAAACTGGAATTAACTGAAGTTATGCGGATTTGTATCTTCTATTCGTAGATAAATTCATCCATATGTGAATTTGTATGTCTGTATGTATGTATGTGTATGTGCGGTAAACGTTAGGTGAATGAAAAATCCTTTGATTAATTAATTTTCGTATGTTTTTTTTCCGGGGGGAGAAGGGAGAGGTTGAGGATATGAAAACCTTAAAAAATGACACATACGTTATTTAGTTTTTAGCCATCTTTTTGATACATCCCCTCATCCTCTCCATCATCAACATCATCGGCCTCAGTACACTCATCTGTTTCTCACATATCATCCAAAACTAAATAAAATTACGGTTCGTTCGGTTTTTCGTGTTGGGAAAATCATTAAGCATAAGCATAGATAGAAAATTGTTGAAGAAAATTTGTGTGGGAAATTTTATCCTCTGAGTGGGTGGAATCATCGTCTAATATCATTGTAGAGTAAAGTTCATGTCCAATTTTTGTGTTCATTTGCCTTTTGCCAAAAATATATGTGTATCTACATGTATTTGGTGTCTAAAGAGCGGTACTCATCGTTTGGATGCTTCAAATAGATTGTTATAGGAAGTGGTATCTATCTGTGAATGTGGAGATTTTGTTAGAATTTTTTAAGGTTTAAGAGGAATTTATGGTTGTTTTTATGAATGTCTTCAAAAATTTAATTCGAATGCGCATAGGGGCATTGTAAAAAGAAAGAAAATTGGGCGCTCGTTAGTGGAATAGGAGAACGATTGATTCTGCTGCCTGACCATATTATACAAAGAAGCTTAAAATCCTACATTAAAGAGTTCAAACCTCAATAAAGAAATGAAAAATTCCATTTGTCCACGCATTTCGATTGAAGGGTCACAAATTTGAGGAACCGGTTGTACAGCAGAGTTTTTGATCCTCCTTAGGCTCCAATGCCTCTAAATTTTGAAATTTTAAACACAAAACGCAAACTTATCTGAGTTAATCCACCATAAACCCTTTAATTCTTTCCAAATGAACCTAAATTTCTGCAAAAACATCTTCAAGGGTTAACTATCTATCTATAAAATTCTCCAAATACATTTTTCCTTCAATACAGCCTTCACAAACTACATCTAAGTTTTATTTTATTCTGTATTTTATTCAATTTTGCCTATGTACTTAAATAAATAGATGGAAATTGTGAATAGAGGATTTTTGGAGTATCCATAAATGCTACAGTAAATTTATTTGCACATCGATGTTCGAAAAAGAATTGAAAATTTTAGCTTTCTGATCATTTGATGGCTGGATATGAATCCACTTTGATAATTGACATTCAATGAAAGATAACAACTTTTAACCAAAAATTATTTAAAATTAGAAAGAATATTGAAAAAAAATGTTTAAAAGCATAAGTTCGAATCTCAAAAGTTATAAATGAATCATAATAGGAGGGAAGATGTCCTGCGGAAGAATAATATAATTTTTTTGAATTGTTTTCTAAAATAATTTTTTTTTTTGCATCTATCCAGTTTAGAACTAGCTAGAAATTAGAATTCCAATAATAAATCTTCCAATCTATAAAGCGTATGAAGCAACTACTGCTAAGCAAACAAACAATAGCAAAACAATTATTCGTAATAATGACTGGTAGTTTAGATAGATTTAGCTATGGGTCAGCACTACTTTTCCCATTTTATATCCATTCCATTCAAGAGCAGTGAGGGATAAATAGATTAAAGTGTTTAGGATGTAGACACAGAAACTGTGGCATGCAAAAAAATTCCTAATACACCAAGATCATCATCATGTGTATTTAATTTTATTGCTAAACTCAAAGCATGATTATTTTCTCACTCTTTCAGATCACAATGCCCACATGTTTTAGAGAATCCTCAAAAAATAGATAGAGACATTTTGCATTGGAAATTTTTTTACGAAAGAAAATTTATTGTGGATAAATTTTTTGTGTATTTTTCACTTCTAATTTATTTTTAAGGGGCAAAAAACTATTTTTTGGAAAAAAGAAAACTTTGGAAAATTGCAAATAGACTTCTGGGTGAAAAATTTTCATTCCTTTTCTGTATTTTTATATGTTTTTGTTCTGTGATGTGGACACAAACAAATGAAATTTTCTTTATTTTGAATAAACAATAACAAGTGAGAGAGTTTTGAGGGGGTTGGAATGGTTTAGGCGATTATTATTGTTAAGTATGAATATGTCATTGCTGAGTATTGAAGTAGTTTTATTAAAATATAAAATATGAATAGTTAAACTAAAAATACAAAATTATTAATAAAGGATTTAAGCAAATTAAAATAAAATGTGGAAATAGTTCTGGGTATAAATTAGTCAAATAAAATAATAGGTTCAAATCCTTAAGTTTTAAAATTTTGCAATTTAGTTCATAAGCACTAATTTTTTTTCTTTCTTTTTTTCGAAACAAAAGCATTTCAGTCTTTATTGGCGTATTTTCTAAAAGATAAAAATTATTTTTACACCTCAGATGAAGCTCTCTGTTTTAAATATTTTTAACCGTTATTTTTAAAATATTTTTCGACCGTTACTTTTCAAATATTTTTTGACCGTTACTTTTTAAATATTTTTTGACCGTTATTTTTCAAATATTTTTAGACCGTTATTTTTCAAATATTTTTGGGACGTTATTTTTTAAATACTCGTTTGTAATATCAATTATATAAAATTCAATTTTGTCTCACAGACGAACCAACAGCAATTGAAACTATTCCCATCAAAATTTCATCACCCACAAAATCTAAATTGAATAAAGTATACGAGAAATTTTCAATTTTTGAATGGAGGTGACGATGCCAGAAGTTATTTAATCTTCTCCTCTATATTTCATCTTATTTGTTGAGAAAACTATAAAAATTCCATTTTCATTTTTCATGGCATTTTATTTAAATTCGTAAGTCATTTTATTGCCAGATTCTATATTTGTTTGATTATGAATTATTTTACCATAAAAATATTTATTTTTTTATGACCGGTGACAGAAATGAGAAAATTTCTCAGACTTTTATTTTTATGGCAAAAAGGAAAAACTAATCCAATGAATGAATCCCCATTAAGTAAATATTGAGAAATATGTGCACACAGAAATATCAGCTAGACCAAATCCTTTTGCATTAGACACATTTAATTAATGTCGATTCTCGAAAAAAGAGAGACATTAAATGAAAATCTTTTTAAATATTTTATTAAAGGATTTTCGGTTTTTACTTAGAAAACTGAAACATCAACAAACATCTCCCATCTACCATAGCACTTCAATATCCTTAAGTTTTATGTAATCATCGTTCAAAGTTGTTCTATAGATAAGCAAATAAGTAAGTATAAAATATAAAATCAAATGGTCAAAGAAGATGGAAATGTCCAAGGGGTGGGAAATTGTTGGTTCATTTCATATCTTTCGCATTTTCTCTCAATTTTACCTTAAATTCTTAAGATTTGTTCTCGATTCTCTCAAACTGCTCTAAATTTCTTCAAATTCATTCTCAATTTGGATTTTTAAAAAAAGTTTTCATCCCTTTCCAAAAACTCTCCAGTAATTGATATCTTGTGTGTTTCCTTTGCCAAATAATCTCCACAGCTTCTTGTTCTTTTCATTTTCTTTGCTTTCTTGTTTTTGCACTTTATGTACATGAAGATAGTAGGAAGCAGGCCAGAAGCAAGAAAGGATTAAATGGACATGTGTGTATACATAGCTTCGAGAGAAGTAATATAAAGTCATAAATTTTGTATAAGAGGAAGAAACATTAAGTTCTGATTCAAATGGAATATGCTAAAGATGGAATAGATTTGATTTTGAAAATTCAATTTTTTTAGCCGTTAAAAATTCAAATCTTTTTGAGACGTTAAAAATTTAAATTTTTCAAAGCCGTTAAAAATTCAAATTTTTCTAAAAGTAAATATAGTTATTCTGTTTCTTTCATTCCTTCCTTCTAAAAATGAAACTCATAAAATAAGCAAACAGGATTTGGTCAATATCAAATGAGTTTCCTTTCTAACTTCTCCATTTCCAAATTCTTTCTGTGTGTGAAAATTGAGTAATTAAATATTAATTATATATTTTCGAAAATAAATATTTTTCCAGTTTTTGACCCTTTTGAAAAATATAATTTTCAAACTTTATGACTTCTTTGCATGTGTGGACATAAAAAAACTTGTCGTAGATTAATATTTGCCTTCTCCATAAAGCAACAGGACTAGTAAAGAAGCCATCAGATGCTCATGCCATTTGCACTTTTCGCCAAAAAAGAAATATTCAATTTGTGAGAATTTTTTTTTATCTTCTTGTATACAAATACAGACGGTACATGTACGACTGAACAAAAAATGTCGAAAAAAGAAGTAAAAAGTCACAAAAAATTCTTCTTGCAAGGTCCTTTGATCTTCCCTTCAGAATTAGGAAAATAATAAAATAAAATGTAGCAAGTAAGGATGGCTGGTCAGGTGAGTGATTAAAGCGATTTATTTTAATGTAAAATGGTCAAGTTAAAAGGGGCGAGTTTAGTTTCATTAAATAGTTTCATTGGACGCGATTAGTTCAAGTCAAGTAAGATAGGACGAGTTTAGATTGAGATAAGAAGAATAGGACGCGATTAGTTTAAGTCAAGTAGGATGGGACGAGGTTAGTTTGTATCAAGACTAATGGTACAAGTACAATTTGAGTCAAGAGCAATAGGAGGAGTTCAATTTATATCAAGTAGAATGGGATAAGATTAGTTCAAAATAAGCTCGAAAAGAATCCATCAAATCAATTTTGGACAGACAGCCAAACGCAAAATCCAATTTTCTTCATTAAAAAAGTCAACTCCAAAAAAAGCAAAGAGCTGTGGAGATGGGGAAAGGTTACAATTGCTGAAAATTTTTATTACAAAAATTTGTTTTTTAATTGTGTGTAAGAGATAGATTTCCTCGATGTATGTGCATATAAATATTTTGAGAAGGCAAAGAAAATGTTATTTTAGCTAAAGGCGAGGATACATGTACGATCTCGAGTATCTAGAAAATTTCACATATTTCAGCTTATAAAATATGCCAAAGCAGCATAAAAGGGGTTTTATGTACCACACATTTACAGTCACTCACGAGAAATATCCCTTTTACCTTTTTTCTAAAAAAAATGAATAAAATTCCTTTTGTGTGTTGATCAAAAGTCAGAAAAGTGGAAGCTCAAAAGCATTTTTCAATTGGGTTGTGCTGCATTCATTTACATTACATACATCTAATTCCTTTCATTCGTTACGTTGATGATTAGACTGAATTTCAATGCGTGACTGCGCGGTGACTCCAATAAGCCTTCTTGGAAGAAAATTCAATTTTTAAACATTTTTTGATAATTTTTTAAAATTTGAAAATAACGGTTTCTTCAAAATACAAAATAACGTTTTTCGGAAATTCAAAATAAAAATATCAGATTTTTAGTTGTTTTCACTCTTTCTTACCAACTCCTTATTTACCTTCCATCAACAACGTCAGAAATGTACAATATCTAAAATTTTCCACTTCCTCCTTTTTTCGTTGTCCTCAAAATTTCAAAACTGCTCAAATAAATCTTTCTTCTCATGATTTATTATGAATTTATGTTAAATATACAGTTGCAGAATTTTTCTTCACATTAATGCTATTAGCAATCTGCATAGATGTAGCAGAAAATTTTCATCTTGTTCTTTTCGTATTCGGTTTGCGGAGGTAATGATATTAAAGGGATATAATCCTCAAAATAATTTTCGCGTCGTGTCTTCTGTTTGTGACTTTTCTTTATGTTTTGTATGATTTTGAGCATATTTTGAGGTTAATTTCTTGATTTTAACAACTTATAATGAGGAAGTTCGACTAAAAATTCACAAAAAGTGCTCAAAAATACCAAATTCCCTCCATAAAATAAGTCATAATTTTTCAGTCATTTTCAATTGAAGAAAAAACTTTATCGCGAAATCACAAGCATTTCCACATTTATTTTGGCTATACACAGTTGTATGCGGTGGTTTTAAAAAATTGTTCATTCTCCTGCTTCATTTCATACATGGTACTGTTATATGTTTATAAATATACAATTCCGAATGAAAATAAATCATATTCATCTTAAAAACTGTGAAAACGTAGACAAATTTCTGAGCAAATAAAACGACACTTTTGAGCATTCTCAGCAAATGCGATGCGATTTTCCACTTGCTTCTACTTCTTGTTGGCTGATATGTGTACATTTTGCTATAATGCAAGCAAAAGAGACAGGAAAATTATATTTCTGGTGGCGAAAAAAGCTGCTTTAACAATTGGTCGGAAGCTTGGAGATATGTGTGCAATAAATATTCATATTCATTTAATTTTTTAAGTGTGAATTGAGGTTATGAGGAAATTCAAACTGAATTTTTATCAGACTAAGCAACTTTTGGTTATTTCTTGCTAAATTGAGTACAAATTTTGTCAAATTGAGCAACTGTTGCTCACTTTTTTAATAAATGAGCAACTGTTGCTAAATTTTTGAATAAATGAGCAACAGTTGAGCAACTGTTGTTCACACTTTTCAAATAATTGAGCAACAGTTGCTCAATATTTCAAAAATTGAGCAACTTTTGTTCAGCAAATCAAACAGTTTTAATCAGCCTGAACAACTGTTGCTCACTTTTTTAATAACTGAGCAACTGTTGCTTACTTGTTTATAAAACTAAACAAATTCTATCTAATCTATTCAAAATTTCATTAAAATTTCCTGAAAGCAATAAATTTTACAATTCCGCGATGAAATTTATTATTAAACTAAGGAATCTTCAATGGAGCCAAAAAATCTACGCAAATAAAAACTCATCCGCATTTTTGGACGAGCCTCAATGGAATTTTCATCATCAATTAATTTTTGTTCCTAAACTTTTCCTTTCGCCATTTAGATGATTGCTTTTTTTCGCAGCACTGAGATATTTATTATTCATTTGTGGTCACTTTTCATATCCGCGTAAACATTTGTGCTATTTTGTTCGGGAAAAATATGAATTGTAACATTTTGCTTTTAATTAATTTAATTGTTTTATGAGCGAGTTGAGTGGAGCCAACAGGATTTTGGAGACTGACTGGATGTTGGAATTATTTTTGATTTCATAGCACTTAATAGCAAATTTATCTTAAACGACTTTTTCCCTCCAATAATAGCTCTCCAATAATGATTGATATCACTTTATTTAAGCATAACTTCTTCTTGTTCCACCATCCGGTTCTCAACGGCAACGTTTGCTTTTTATTGCCCTCAAAGAAAACAAGCAATTTAATTTTTAAATAATCATCATATTTTTCATTATAAGTTCCTTAAACACACTCATTCATTCATCGTAATGGATCTGGGAACTAAGAAAGAAATTATGAAAAAAATAGCAGACTTTGCCTATTCCATGAGGGTTCACACTTCTTTCTTACTGCCTTACTGCCACTGCTGCTGTGTATTATAGCAAATAGAATGAGATAGATGTGCCATTAATTTGTATAAAAATGTCATTAAATTATTAAATTCATCGCTAAAGCCATCGAATTTTTTTCTCATTCAGCAAATATGGGCAATAAAATTAAATATTCCTAAAATATTTTAATTTTATTACTATTTATTATTTATTGCTTGAGAATGATTGCATGCGAATATCTTAAAGTAAAATTGATGGTGAAAAAAATTTCTTGGGAGACAGGCGAGCGTCTGTTCAATTTTGTGGATCAAGATGCTGGAAGAAATTAAAAGTAATGAAAAAATTGTTCCTGGAAATTTATGGATATGGGTTTTCGAGGTATTAACTGAGTCTTCGAGGTAAGAATTAGATTTTAGTTTGATTATTTTTATTTAGACTGGGCTAGAGGTCAGTTGCTAGGTATACCCTACTTTTTTGAGTCACGGAACACCTTTACTGTAGAGTTTCAGTCGCAACACACCCAAGCATATTCTAAGGTATACTAGAAGTGACGCGACACGCAGGTTGGACAACACTGGTTTAAGATATAGCAATCAAAATGCTAAACTGCTGAATTTTTGTTAATTGAAGTTTTTGTTAGTTTTTCACATGGAAATCTAGAACTTATCCATTTTTTATTCATTTTAACTGGACTTGATATTAGGGATTCCTTCTTGTTGAGTTCAAAATTCGAAGTTCGAATCCTACTGCTGCATATTTTAAAATTTTCGAATATTTTCTTATTCAATTTGGCTGAGTCTAGAATTTTAAGAATATAAGATTGATGATCTTCAATTAATTTGGGTATTATAGGATTATAGATGCTCTTTAAGTTTATGTTAAGTTCCAATCTTCATCTCCATATAAAATTCCTTTCCAATTTCACAAAATCCTATCTAAAAAAAATCTCAAATTCATTCATCTAAAAATATCCATTGAACATCCACGACAAATAAACATGCAGCATAAAGTCAAGTGAAGTCAAGCGGTGGGCATAAAAAATTGTAACATCTCAATTCATTTCTCAATATTAAATGTTATTTATTTATTCTTATTTTCTCTTCGGTTATTTTAAGAACATGACATGAAATTCACCCTCGAAAAAAAATAAGTAACAACAAATAATGTATTCATTTTCTATTCGACCCTTATAAATACATCTTTTTTTCTGCTTGTTCCTTTAAAGATCCTCTCCCGTCAGTATGAAAAAAAATCTCACCTTCCACCCACGAAAAAAAATTAATTTTTTTCCTTGTGATTAATTTTTATGGACGAGAAAAAAAATTAAGGAATGAAAATGAAGTGGAGGCGATCGAAAAAGACGTGATGGAAAAGTGTATAAAATTTTACTGAATTAACGACGTCTTCCTACTTATGCAATACGTTGAGGGGTGAAAATGTCTCTCGTGGGGTCTCTTAATAAAAAATTGAGGATTTAAAATCAATTTTTATCACTTTTTCTTACTCATCCTTGTCTGCTCTTTACGTCTCAATGCTCATTGAGTGGAAAAAAATTTTCTCAACGGACATTGAATGATGCCATGAAATGGGAAATAATATAATTAATAATTTAACGAAGTATGAAACGAATATTCTAGAGTATTCAAGTTTATTGAGTTTTGGGGCACTTTGGATGATGTCTGGGCTTGATGATTCAAATTTCCGAGATGGCACTGATGTGCTGCACTGTGATTGATTTTTCCAAGCTCGTAAAACATGAAATCAAGTCGATTGCAGAAATAACCATCAAATTATCCCAAATTTGAAGCTATTGTTGACTAAACTAACTTTAAAAATGATTTAAGAATTATGAAAAATTTAATCATGCCAATAAATGCGCCAGTAACCACCAACGTCCATCCACCCACCTTACCATCCTTTCCTTTCATCCACTCGACAACAAAAATTGCCAATTTCTTGTTGTTGAATGTGAATGATAATGCTTCAAAGGCACTCAATGAAACATCCTTAATCCACCTTCAACAGACATTCTCGTCCGGATCTTACATCTGTAGATGAGAAAGTAAAAAAACAGCACCAGAAGTAAGGAAAGAAAAAAAAATTATGAAATTCAAATGGTAATCAAATAAAAATTGAATTTTCCATGTAATTATCTTTTATAGAGTCAGTCGCTCTCCTCATTTCCTTTACGGATTCCTTTCCATTGAAATGTTCCATTCGTTAGAGACGAAGGAAATATCTTTACATTCGTTATAGTCTATTTATCTCAAATTGATATTTTTTTTCAGCTCTCGTGGATAATTATGTTTTCTCACCCTCAACATTCACTTGCTTCTTGTTCCTTCATCCAGTCGAAAAAAAAACTTTCCTTCTTGCTTCTATAAAAAATTAAAAATTGATTAGAGAAGTGTAAATTAAAAAATAAATGTGATTCCATTATTTTTTATATCGTCAGTTTTGTTGTTCCTTTTTTCAGCTCGTTTCGCCTTGTTAATTTGATTGTTTTGCTCATTTTCCTTGGACTTCTTGATGCTCATTTATTTATCCTTGTTTTAAATAAGCCATGCCCTTTTCAGATCATCATTAATACGAAGAATAAGGAAAGGAGAAGAAAAGATTTTTGGCTCATTTGGTTGCGTAAAAGAAGAACGTAGTTGCAAATTAAGGCAAGGGTGAGGATGAAATTAATAGCTGATAATTGGTGTTTATTTTTATTCAAATGATTTGCAAATTGGAACTTGAGAAAAAACCGTTAATTTGAGGAAAAATTTAAATTTTGAAAAAAAATCCCGTCTTTTTGATTTTACACTTCGAATTTTTATTTGCGAATTTTAAGCTTAATAACCATGCAAACTTTGACTCAATCACTAAAGCAGATTGAAAAATGTGGCAAACAATCTTCAATCAAACTCAAAACTAAGATTTTGAAGTCTAAAGTTGTTAATTTTACAAAAATTACACTTTCATTTACATTTTTTCTAAAATATCAAAATATCGAGTCTTAAAAGCAGCCTTCGACCTTTTACTCTAGACTTAATTGTGAAATCTATTTTTACTTCAAGAATTTATCAAACCAGCAAAGACATAACAACAAAAATTGTGCATTAACTTCCTTTTATCCTCCACTCTTATATCATTTTATATCTCACAACACACAAGAAAAAAATTCCTCCACTAAAATTGCATCCATTTAGGCACAACTATAACCATCTTTTTATCCTTCTGTTCGAGACGAAATTTATAAACTTAATCTCTAAATGTTGTGTCAAGTGCGACAAAGAGTGTGGAAATTACTATATGTGTTGTTTACGAAATATAATAAAGAAGGAAGGAGGATTGTCGTTGGCACTATGAGAAAGTAAAATAGGATGAGGATAAAAAAAATATTTAGGCAATTTTCAAGACAGCAAGACATATACATAACAAAAGGATGAAAACAGCACTGCCAAATTACACTGCGGATATTGAAAAAGGAAAAATAGGAAAATTGGTTTGTTGTTAAAAAGGGCATTGTTTCTTGGTCTAGAGGTGGATGCTTGAGACTTTAGTGTTGTGGTTGGTAACATTTTTTTATCAAAATTTTCTATCAATTCTCTCGAATTTGCTCTTAGTTCTCTCGAAAATACACTTCATTCACAAGTTACCATACCTAGCATCCTCCGTTGTCTTGCCTCAATTTTAGACTCTCCATACGAAGTCATAAGTATACGGATGTTTGAAAGTATTGTCTCTGTTTATGCAATAAATATATTTTATACTCATGCGTTTTTTTCTTGTGAAAATAATGTGTTCCATCGTAATTGTCGTTTTCTTATGAAAGAAAGTACATTTGTAGTTAGACTATAGTCATTCGATTTCCTTCATTTTCTCTTGTAAGGAAACAAAAACTAAATATTTATAGTCCTGCATGAGTGTGTTTGGGCATGTGTGAATTTTATTGAAGAAATATTTCTTTGGTGCTGTTCTTTGGACTTTTAAGTTAAATTATTAATAAATATATAATTTTTTATTTTTTTAACAACGTAATTTGTTAAAATTTATTTGAAGCTTTTATAACAAGAATTAATTTCTAAAATAAAAATTGAGGTTCGAATCCTAGTTTTAAAAAAAATTATTCTGGGTTGAGGTTTTTCGTACTTTTGTTCTTTTTTTAAAAAAAAAATTAATTTTTTTTAAAAAATATTAAAAAGTTAGTTAATGTTTTTCAAATATTTTAAAGTTTCGCATCTCTACAAAAATTCTATCATTTGGATTAAAATAATATTGAATAAGAGAGAAAATTTGAAATAAATTCACATTATTAAAATTAAAATTATTTGATCCAAAAGACTATTTTTCAAAATTTTATTAGTTATTTTAATTTTCCTTTCTTTTAAAATAAGTAGTTATTATTTATTATTTGTCAGATAATCTGTTCGTAATTCTATGCAAAGAGTAAAAAATTACTATAAAGTTTAAGGTTCAAATCCTTTACCAAATATTATTTAGGTTTTTTTCAACTTATTTGCAAGTTTTTTTTGTTTAAATATTATTTTAATTATGTTAATGAATTTCAATTTTTTTTTAAAAAAAAATAATCTTAAATTATACCCCTCCTCATAGATACCTGCCTGAAATGCCAATATTGTTTACAGGTAATTTTTTTCTCCAGTTCTTTAAGTACTTTTAATGTGGTTTTTATATATTATTTCTTTCTTATTCCTTCTGTTCCTGTTCAAATGACTGTTGTGGTATCGCAAAAAAGTGAAGCTGCTGTTACTTCTGTTGTGTATTGCGAGAATCATTAAATTGCCATTTCGATTTTGCCACAAATGGAGGAATAATAATTGTTTTGCTCTCTATCTTTCATTTCCCTTTGCTTTATTTTATTTTTTTCTCATACTTAAAACTAAATACGATAGAACAGCATCTGGAAAGAGGATTGAAACACAAATAGCACCGAAAAACAATAGCATTTTTCTCTTTCCGAGGAAATTTCTGCCTCAAATGGACCATATTTTCACAAACATTGAAATAAGATGATAAAAAAACGTAGGAAAGCAAAAATTTTAATGCCTTTTTTAATACTTGTGCCTTGCGCGCGTGGAAAAATATGATTTATTGGTATCGCTAACAAATGTTGTTTTTTCCCGTGCCTACAGTCCTTTTTCCAATCGCATTATAAACATTTTTCTTCTATGTCATGGAAAATATTGTGTACTTTCTATACTCTATCTCTATCGTGGTTTCTTCTGTATAATGAAAATTTTATTTTGCGCCTACACTCAGAGAATTTTTTTTAATTGACCCTTTTGAAGAGCCTTAACTGACCTCCTTTAATACCCTCGCTCAACCATCTATCTTTAGGAATTTGGACACAAAATATTAATTTACATTGCCACCTATCAAAGTTTTCCTTCGAGTGTAATTTAAATTATTAATCAGACGGATAGAAAATGCAGACTTAATTTATCTTTAATTTATGGAAAAGTATTTTTTCATTTCGTTTCAACTATGAATTAAATAGAAATATCCCATATTTTCCCTATAGATCATAATTCACAATACTTTCCACTCTAATATCCCAAAAAATATATAAAATAATTTTTATTTTATTCCTCTCCGTAAATAATAAGTCATTCCTTTCGATAGTGTCTTAAAAACAAATGCCATAATTTAACGATAAAAGATACACGATGACAGCGAGATTATAATTGCGAGAACAAGAAGATGTTTTTGTTGTTTTGAGACCAGAAATTCCGCCTTTCTTCATCCTAATGCGATTAATGTTTTTCGAATTAAAGGTATTTATTGAAAAATTCTTGAGGATGGCAATAAATCTTTCGATGGCTTTCGAGATGTTATTTAGCTGGAGAGGAAGTTGGGATGGAATTATGAAAAGCACTTTTTAATAACGAATTGTAAACTTTATTATTGCTGCTGAAATTTGAATTTTTGAGAACTGTTATAATTTGAATTTTTTAAAGCGGTTATAATTTAACATCTTCAGAATCGTTAAAATTTGAATTTTTACAAACCGTAAAAATTTGAAATTTAAATGACCGTTAAAATTTGAAATTTAAAGGACCGTTAAAATTTGATTTTTTGGAAACCGTTAAAATTGAAAATTTAAAAAACCATTAAAATTTGAATATTTGAGATTATCTGATATTTGAACAAGTACCTGAAATAGAACTAAAATACCATTTCGTAACTAAAATTTCACGTTTTTAAATATTATTTTAAAATAATTTTCATTCTAAACTGATAATTTATGGCCTTTCATTGACAGATTTTTGCTTTGTATAATTTTTTATAATTTTCTAATAGAGAAATGTTCTGTGGATGTATGGCGATAAATAAAAGGAGGCAAAATAATTATGAAATATTAGATATCATTTTTTTCGACTCTCTATCCTCACTCACAGTTCCTCCATCTCCTATCAAACAATGTTTCTTCTTATTCCTCCACTTTATGCTGTATAATCAATTTAGGATCATTTGCAGTCAATGTTATATTATGCCATAATGATAAAATGAATGAACGAATAGATGGCAATGGGGTGGAGGGTGGGAGGAGATGAAATATATTACATTCAGATAAATTTATATTATTTCTTCTCATCGTTGACGATAACATTCCGTGAAAAATTTAAGTCATGTCGCGAGTGAATGAAAAAAAAGAGAAATATTAGACGATGCGTAACAAAAACATCTCAATAATGATAATTGAAAAATACCATTACACAATTTACTTCTTTTTCATTCTGATGGTCCACGAGTTCTCTCATTCCCTTCTGTAGGTCGTCGTCTTATTTTTGTCATGATGAGAAAAAATTTAGAAAGAGGAAGTTTTATTTTTTTATAGAGAAATTGAAAATTGAACGCATTTTTAAGGCAAAATATTATCTTTTTGGTGTTTCTGTTTTGAAAAGCACTTTTTGTTGTCTTAAATTTTGATTTTTTAAACTTTTGATTGATTATTTTACTAATTTAATAAATAACCTCAGCGGTCATTTACAAAATACGTCTAACTTTTGGGTCTGGAACAGTGTAGATGAATATTGTAAAAAACTCTTTACTTATATACTTCATTTGCCAGGCAATTGATAATAAAAAATCAATTCAGTTTATTGTAATTACAAAATATTCAACAAATTTAAGGGTTCAAATCCCAATGGTACAAAAAAAATTACATTATTCTTACGGATTTTAAGTTGCATCATTATTTTGCATTATAACAATAAAACAATGACAATTTTTTTAAGACCCCCAAAATGCCAACTTCCAGTTCAAAAGCAACTCACGTCCTCTCCAAAACGATACAAATTTTTCATCGAAAAAAGAAAAATCGCTCCCAAAAAAATAATGACTGACAATTTTTTAATGAATTTCTTTTCTTTTTTCCTCGACATTATTCTTCCTTGTCTCATCTTACCTTACCTTTTTGCCACATCACACAGCCGAACGTCCTTTATTGAACGATGAAAATGAATGGAATGAAATTGAGAATGGGAAGAGAAAAAATGCAAATTTCATTATCTTTAAAGGCAACCTAAAAAGGAGATGATGAGGAAGAAGACGAGAGAGAAATAAGTGATTTTTTTCAACTAAATTAATGCCACCTCAATTTATAATGCTTTAGTGAATGAGAATAAATAATAAAAATTCATTTTCTTGTGTGTTTTTATATATATATAGGAAAAAATTGTAACCAGAACGATCTGAAAAAAAAAATGAGAGAAAATGGAGATATTTAAATGACATGCAATTTTTCTTTCAATTTTATCTTTCACCTCATTTAACTGCCTGAACTCTCCTCGTCACTTTTTTCAATTTTCATTTTAGCTGATTTTTTTCAGTGCAATAATCGTAGAATTGACACTTTGTCTTCATACATAGCTGTTGGTTTGCATTCTATTTAGAAAACAACGTATTTTTGAATTTTAAAAAATAACGAACTTTTTAAATTTGAATTCAAAAATAACGAACTTTTTTGAATTCAAATTAAAAAATAACGAACTTTCAGAATTAAAAATTAAAACATCCACCCCACCCCATGACTTTCAAACTTGTTCCTCTTTTCCGTCTTATTATTCTGCTTCTTCCTCATTTTTCCATGCTCTCGCTCACCATGATAATAATAATAATAATATGCAGTATCTATTCGAACTCAACAGTCGGGAGGGGTGAGTGCGAAAGCAGAAAAAAATTGGTAAGTGTGCGGTGAAGCGACCCTTTTAATCAATCAATGCCATTTAATAGAGAAACAAAAGACTAAAGAACATTAAAAAAAATTTATACAGTTACAGTCATTTTTCTCTTTACTCAGTAATTTAGTGCATCATGACAATTTATTTGTATTTACTTACTTACTTACTTACTCTGTTTATGACTTTAAGAATTTCATCACTGCTATTGTCTTCAGTAGTGGTGTCATAATTCACACGAAAGTACAAATCATAAAATGAACATCGTCGATGGTGATGCAATGAATTTATGATGTTGAAATGATTGAAATGATGTTAATGCTTCCTGAGATGCTGAAACTAGGAGATTGTGCTTAGGTAGTTGACATTTTGATTTAATCTAGTATTCAGGGGCCGTTATCAAAGGTTATCCATGGTGCCCTACCCTACACTGTTCTAGAATATTCCTGGTTTGGTTGATAACACATCATTCTCTGCTCAGTGACTCCTCACAATAGACTCACGTTCCACAAATAAAAAAGTCTCCTATTTTTTCACTCAAAATGTTTATTGGCTCTCACAGCATATCCACAAAAAATATTGTTTTTTATTCCTTCCATTCGGAGCAAAAGAAAACTTTTTTTCCTTCTTGTGCTTCGACAGTCAAAGCAATAAATCCTGTGAGAGGTCAAACAACAATAAAAATAAGCAACAGAAAAAAAGGAAGAAAAAATAAGTATTGTTAAACTATAGGGTGTGTAGATGTATGTGAAATGCAGAAAAAAAAGAGTTATGACTTTGCCTTCCTCCGTCCTCTCCCGTCTTGAGTTTCTCACCATCTCTCGAGTTACTAGACGACAATGCGAAAAAAATGTTACTTTACAAATAAAAATGGATGGAAGAAGAAAGAGGAAAAGCAAATGGAAAAAGTCATAGTCATGTTCCAGAACGATAAAACTGCTATTTATGAATTTATTTTTATTGACCATATTGTTTTTATATTTACGACTTTCTTTTTGTGAAAGAATTCAAGCAAGTTAATGCGCTTGGGACAACATAAGAATGAGGAAGATTGGAGTGAGTGGATGAAGTGATGATGAATTTGAGGGAGAGATGAAGTTCTAAGAAGGAAGTTAAATAGGAATTGCTGATTTCTGGATTGGATTAGGTATTTTATAAGAATTGATTTCAGATGCAAAATTCTGCTGGGTTTCGAATCCATGATTGGTATTATAGTATTCAAAAGAAGTCTCAATCAAACTCTCAATTTAATTAACCAAAAATTCTAACCTCAAAAAAATTAACTTTAAATCCAATTTTTCAAAATCATAACCTCAAAATCCCATCCCAACCTTTTTTTCCATTCAATTCAAATTTTATAGACATCCACAAGCATGCAAAATGTGCAACAATAAATTATTCATCAAGGCACAAAAAAGAACAGATATGAAAGGTGTTGATTCAGAATTAATTGCAATTTTTCCACTAAATTATCCTTACAATAAACTCACCATTTCCCTATTGCAGCTACCCCGCGAGTGTAATAAAGTAAACGTATCAACTGATATATCTGCATTTGTTATTGAAATTTTCGAGAGGATTTCTCTCCATTTTTCCAGTCACTCATCTCGAAAAAATAATAATTCACATCTCCAGCCATAAACGACACACAAAGCACATATTGTAATAACTCCCATAAATCAGAGAATCGCAAAATTTTCAAATATCCCACAATGGCATGTAAGTGAGAGGAGGCAGAGATACGTATAGAGGTTTTGGTTGTGGATGAAGGAAGTGCAGTTTTGGAATGAAACCTTTTATATCAAATTTTAACGGATTTTTAAAATTTAAAAAGTTAATCTCAATAAATTTTCAAAATTTAAATTCCAGAAAACCGTTAAATTTAAAAACTTGAATTTAATGAACTAAACATCAATCCAGCCAATCAAAATGATTCAAACATCCCAATTCATCGTCAATAAAACAGCAAGCAAGTGTGAATTAAAAGCAATTGCACCGAAGGGCATGTTATCCAATCCATACCATCATGTGCATGAGGTGTCTGATCCTTTTTCGTGGTAAATCATCACATTCATCTCATCAATTTACAAACAAAATATACACAAGCTCACGGGGGATTTTTTTTAGAAAGGATAGACAGATAGATAGACATAAGTAATGTAATGAATGAGGAGAAGCAGTGGAAAAAAATTTATATCAGTAAAAAATTGAAAGGAGATGAAAAAATATTCGCATCATGTGTTGCATCCATTTATTCGCTCATATGCAACGTTTAATGTCCTTCCTCTTCTTTGGCTGGGATTATTCACATGTCGTATATTTCGAATGAATGAATATAGCTCACTCATATAGATACGATGAATGAATGGATTTTGTTCGGATGCTTACAGCATGTGAGCTTTTATGTATTGAATTTATGAAGAATGATGAGTTTTCATCTCGAGATTTTTTTCTCGTTTCTATTCAATTACAGTTGCATTGGTTCTTTACCATTTTTGAATGAGAATTTTTTCTAGTGGATATGAGGTTGTGGTATGTCATTTGTGAATTTTCTCTCAATTTACCCAATTTTTTTCGAATTCCGAGGAATGAAAGGGGGTTAGGGGTTATCCCCCTCGAAAAATTTCTGGCTACACCACTGAAATGCACGCCCAAACCAGCCAACCTTAATAAATTCCCAACTCATTTTCGAGATCAATGACTTTCGCGAGATATCCATTTCATTCGTGTGCTAGATGGCTTGATATTCACGTTTATTATAGCATAAATTAATTTTTTCTCGCTCACCATTTCCATTTAATTTCCATTCATTCACAACAAGTCGAAACTATTTTTATCTCATTTTTCCCGAAATTGTACATCAAGTGAATTATGCTGCAGCATCAATTCAGTTCATTTTTATGTAAAATTTGTCAACCATTTCGCTTAAATAAATTTTCATTGTGGTCTAACTGAACTCTAAACAAAGCAAGCTAAAAAAAGGTTTACGAGAGAGCACACATTCAGTCAATGAATGATGCGATGAAGGTGCGATGATCTGGTTTTAATAATTTTTTTTTACTCTCTTTCGCTGACTGTATCTATAGCGTGCATACACGTACAAAAATGTTTATCGCAATTTTTTACGACCCTCTGATGTTATTTATTAGAAGAGCACTCACATCTATCTTCTTCTGTAGGTAGTGCAATCTCGTCGAAATGTGAAAATTTATGAGCAAAAATGGCACACACAATCACACAAAAAGTAGTAGCTGATGGTGTTCATATCAGAGAGATATGATGAAAAATGAAAATCATTAATTGTTAAATCCCATGAGAGTTTTACAGACATTGACATTTATGTGCTATCAATATCAATGCATGTCCAAATTCTATTGAAATTCACAAAAAGTCATTCGTTTAATTAATTATCAAACATTAATTTTTTTCTTCTTTTCTCCTTTTTTCGTTTCTTTCTCGTTGTGTTTCCTTATTCTTGTAATGTTGGACATTTTGAGAGGAAAGTGGGGTGGGATTGAGTAAGAAAGGTCAGAGTGTTAATGAAACAAATGGCTAAGGAGCACTTTTGATGTCTATAGCAAATTGCCAAATTGATTATAAAAGTTTGAAAATAATTTTTAGAAATTATGATATTGTTAAGGTTCAAATCCCAAAAAATAATTCAAAAAATATGTTCCATGTACGTACGTTTTATAATTTTTTTTGAAAATGTAAAATTTTACATTTTTAATTTTTTCAACGAAGTTTTAGAACCGTTTTCAAATTTTTATTAAAATAAATTAATTTTTTTTTATTAATTATCTAATTTTTACATAGCTACTACATAATGCCAAATTAATTTCAAAGTTAAATTGCAAAAATTGAAGATTTTTGAAAAATTGTGGGTTCAAGTCCCAAAAAATAAATAAAACAAATTTTCATGTTGAATTGAAATAGGTATATATTTTTTATTGTTTCATTATTATTTTTTTGTCAAGCAGCTCACCAAATGAACCCAAAGTGACCATAAAAATCCAACATCTTTTCTCAAAAAACACAGCTAATAATTATGTAGGGCAAGGGAAATGTCAGAGAGCATCATTGTAAATGGCACATTCTTAATTTTCATTTATTTATTTATTTATTAAACTTCTTTCAACAATGAAAAAGCATAAGTAGAGGCCAAAAAAGAGCAAACAAACGTAATACACACGAAGATCTCAGGCGATAATTAATCAAAATCTCTTGTAATAAATCAACTATCATTGACCCTCCCCAATTTTCGTTTCTGACTGTCTACATCTCATATATGAGATGTTTATGTGATAGAAGAAATAAATATGGTGAGAATAAGAATCGTATTTAATATGTTTGAGATGTTAATTGTGCTAGCAGCTACTTATATGTGAATAAATAGAACAAAAGGTGGGGGGAGGTGGAGATACTTAATGTCCATTTCAATGGTATTAGAATTAGGTGCTCTAAAAGCTCGGCATTAATTTTTATTCTTAGGTTTCCAAATATTTTGTGTCGGATTCTGAAAGTATCTTCGATATCGAGATTTGAATATTTAGAATCTCTATCCACAAGATATATTCCGTACCTCTCCTTCCACCCACTAACCCACACATGTTTAGCAAAAAAATGTCTCCTAATTAATTTAACTTCTCTCATTTTCCTCAAAACTCACTCAATTGGAACGAAATAAGTGGATTAGGTAATGTTTTACTTTTCATTCTGTATACATAAAAATACACGAGTAACTATAGTTATGCAGTCATTCCATTGATCCTTGGAAACATATGCTGGTCACAAAAAATTGTGTTTGTCCATGAATAAGAACATATATGGTCGTCTATAATCTCATTTTTCCTTCAGTCTCTCCCTCAGTTATTTATTTCCTTTTGATATTCCATTGTTCAATCACCTTTGATGGATTAAAAGTAAGGACAAAAGACGAGAAAAAGAAAATCATTAAATTATTGTTAAAGGAAATTTTTCTCAAGAAAATAAACAGCAGGACACAAATGATTGAGAAAGAAATAGATTAAAAGAGAAGGAAATAAGTAAGTAATCATTATTTACAGTGCAAACAATACTTAAATATTGAAACCCACAGATGGGGAGGATAATAAATTGAAATCTTACATGGATGGTATGGACGTAAGTAAAGAAGATTCAATATTAATTCGAATAACAGCAATTTCTGGTCGTTGTGTTGAGGAACAAGAAGGTAATTAGAGGTAAAGGTATTATGAGGATGATTCTTAGTCTTGAAAGGTGGCGCATTTATTAAATTTGACTTAGTGAAATATTAAGGACAGGTTAATTGATGAAGCATTCTCCAATCAACACAAGTCTCTGTACATAGCTGTCAAAGGCTACTATTTGGAAATTAGAATGATGAAACTGATTCAAAAAATTCTGGTTTACCCCACACCCTAGGTGACCTTGCAAGGCCGACTAGATCAAAAGTGTGCACATCTATTTATTGATTGTAGTATGACCGGTTAGTTAATTAGGCGTCTCCTCTCCTGAACATCTTGAGCCGGTGCTTTAGATAGCCTACCCATCCTTCACCACTGACTCTCATGAACCCCTAAAACACGCCAGACAAACTACCTACAATCTCCAAAAAATCTTTATCGAGAACGTCTCTGCACATACAAAAGGCAACGACGAATAAAGAAAAAGAATGAATAGACCGAAATGAATGAGTGAATAGCAAAGGTATAAATTGAATCAGAGTTTATTAGCAATAAAGACATAGACTGACCATAAAGAAGGATTTTCCTCAATATAATGAAATCCTAATAGAAGAAAAGAGACACACACACAAAAATTTCATTTGATGTTTTGGAGCAAACACGATTAGCAGAGCTTAAATATCTGTAATTTTTCCTTTGATTGCTTTCTTGGGGGATTTCTTTTTCGACGACGTCTTTGGTTCTTTAGATCGTTTATTGACTGTGAGGAGATAAAAAATTTATTGGATATTTTTTTCTATGAGTTTTTGAGTGCAAGAAGTGATATGGTTTAAGATAAAGTTAAGAAACCAGTTGCAGAGGATGCCCAAGAGTTGATTTTGATTTTCACGTATTCATAAATGACGTCATGCCAAAAACTAAATTTTAGACCCTAGCAATCTGTCGCAAAATTTTCAAACAAAAAAAATTTGGTATGATGTTGTAACAATACTCCAGACCCCCTTCCCCCCTCCTAAATATTAGACATCATTTATGAACTGCCCATTATTAAAAAAACTAAAATTATCATAGGTAATTTAAAACCACATTTATTGATCCAATAAACAGCATTCCAATAACTTTCCAATAAATAAATAAATAAATAAAGCAACAACATCCACATATTTAGTCATCGCATCCCATATCACAAAAAAAGAAAACTTTCTCTATACGCTCATAAAAAACTGATTAAAATTTAATGAGGATTTTTTTCTTCTCTCATTCTTTTTTCATGGTAAGCACTCAATATATCACCACCTAGGCGAATATCTACACATTTATTCAAGCTATAAAATTGATAGAACAGCATTTTTAGAGAGGCAAGGAATAAACGTTTTTACAGGGTTGTTGCTATTGTGACAAACTTCTCGGTTGAGATCAAAGTAAACTTTAAATTTTTGATATTCAAAAAAATGATAAATTATTTTTCAATTTTAATCACAGTAAGCTTATCTTTTTGCAAAATTTCAAAAATATTTAAAAGTGAGAACAAGTGTGTTGTCGTATCATTCACTTTAAGTTTTGGGATCATGGTTAAGGTAAGTCTGGAATTTAGACAAAATTAAGGTCAATCTGCAAGTGTAAAGTGGAGTCTAGTCATGTAGTTTAGTTGACCCCAAGCGATGAAGACCTTTATTACACCACTGATGTAATTAGCTGAGTGGTTAGACTCAACCAGACCATTAATCTTTAATTCGAATTTAATCGAAGTCGTGGGTTCAATTCCTACACAGATTATTGTTTTAAAAAGTGTATCAGACTGATTTGTTTAAAATAGCTCTCAACAGAGTCCTTGGCAGGAGATTTGATTAATATCCTGGTCACAATACTCGTGGTCAATACCCTGTGACAGTAGAAGTAGACAGCAGCGTAGCTGAAGAAGTTGGGGGAGGGAAGTTGATTTAATTACAAACCAATCCCCTTTATTCAAATAAAATAAGGAAAAAATAAAACTCCCAACTCTGCAAAAATAAGCATATCCACACTTCCTCAACAAAGTGAAGCACAAACGATTTCATCGCAAAACCATTATTACATTTTTATCGAAAAACTTTTCCATCGAGTATAAGAGACAAGTAAGTAAAGTCTCAATATGTGCACATGTATTATACACCTTATTTCACAATTTTAAAGGTAAATTTATGAGAGTAAATCAGCCATAAAATATGGCATGAATATTTTTTCCACCTCTCCATAATTTACCATCGAGCTCAATAATTCAAAATTACATAAAAGTTTATCATTTCGCGCTTGTTAAAAAGAACGGCGGAGGGAACCAAGAAAGAAGAAAAAAAGTTGTGTTGTCAAATAAAGCAGAATAATAAATTAGCGATTGGTATCGGTGTACGTAATTTTATGACTTTTTACGGCGGTGCCAACAACAACAACAAGAACATCATTTGAAGGCAGTCGAAAAAATATATATATTATAATATACATAAAATGAGAGATAGAAGAGGATGGAGATTGAAAGGCAAGAAAGGAAAAAAAAATTTCCATGCATTTTAAATTCCTTCATTTCGTCTTCCTCACGCTGCCTGCCACTTTATAAATTTTTCAACAAAAGAAAATTTGAATGAAAAAAGTTTTCTTTAAAAGAAAACAAAAATTTGTTACGGCATAGCGGAGTAATTTATCGAACGTTGTTGCTGCCATTCGGTCCCATGATGATCGTAAAAGAAAATTCAAATTTCATCGATTTCTGTTTTTGTGGAGAAAATATTTCCTCTCCATCAACTTACGCCTGCCTGTGTTGACTCTCTTTATGTATTTTGAGTAAATTCATTAAATATTACAAATAAATTTGTTTTTCCTATCTACTGGTTGTGGATTTTATAAATTGAGGCAGTAGTTGAGGAGGGTGGGAGGGATTTGTTTGGTGTAATAAGGATTTAAGGCATTTTAATTTGTGGTGTATTGAAATGTGGCTTAGTATTGAAGCAATTTTCGTCTACTGAACAGATGCTAAGTAAGGCTATGATAGACATACAGCGGTTGTGGTGTTGGAGTACAGTAGAATCTAAGGTATCAGGCCATATTTAGGCGAATCTGCTAGTTAAATGAAGAGGACTAGGTGGTCAAGTAGTTAGACGACTGATCAAGTTCTTTCTAATGTAGGATGTAGGTTCGATTCCTGCCAGAGACTTATTTCTCAAGATTGAGCTGCTTTCTCAGTACAAATGACCTCAAAGACGAAAAATAGTCTTATCGAGTCTTGAACTTATTATTGTTTTGGTGTTACAGTTTTGAACTAGGGGTCGTTCGGATATTACGTAACGCTTAAGGAGGAGGTTAAAGTTTTGTTTTACGCTTTCTATTTTCTCACAAAATTTGTTACGGGGATGGGTGGGGGTCAAATAGGTTCTTCAGCTCTTGAATTATGACTGATAAAGGAAGGAACTATTACAATATACAGTCACAAATCTGCATTATTAGTCCAATAACTTGATACTAGAGCAAATTTTCAACTTTTCTTAGAAAACAATAATTTCACATCAAAAAATCAAAGCATTCAAGCTATTGAATCTAAAATCACCAGCAACATTCCATTCCATCCCCATTAAAGTGTGAATATTCTCAAATTCCTCCCTCCTTCCATATCAATTAACTCAACATCAATCAATCAAGTGAAAGAGTTAAAGTCAAATTGCAGATATCCATGATTGTTTACCGAGAAAATTTACGATAATTCAAGATGTGAAGCAAGCCATTTATTTCCATTTTCCCAACAAAACTAAATCAATCACTCATGACACAAGACAGATTTAGGTGTGTGACAGATGTAATTGATGCTTGATAAAAATCAAATTTACAAGAATTGATGATAAATCAATTTCATTTCCGTCATCAATTTGCTTTTCATCTTTATTTGATTGCGAATTTGACCTGCAGCCAAAGAGAAATGTTTAAAGGAAGCGAAATGGGGAACGGAAAGTTATGGAAAGAGAAATAATAAAAAAATTTCCATTTCATTAATGTTGATTGCCTGAAAAAAGAAGTATTTTATAGCTGTATTTTGAGGAGGTGGGAAGATGGACAGAGTGGTGAATTTTGATGGCTGATTGGCGGCTGTCTTGAGTTTTTGGGATTAAATTACTGAATGGGAAAGATGTAGACAATTCGACAGTCATCCTTTAACAATGAACTTCCAGATTCTTCCCAAAAATGCGCCTTCCTTTCACCTTCTATAACTTTCCATCCATTACGAACGTATTTACAAAATATCAACAAATTCAAATCTTTTTTTCCTCTTAAATTTATCATTTCATTTCTCAGGATATTACGGAGAAGAAAAAAAATGGAAGGGAAGGACAGCAAACATGAATCGCGAATGTTTTCTCTCTGCCCAATCTCAAACGACAAATAAAAATTAATGTCATTTTATATATTTTTTTATCGAAATGCCAGCAAGAAAGTAAAAATATTTCGAGTCAAAAAAAGAAGAGAAAATAAAATTCATAAAGAGATTTTCATTCAGCAGGCAGGGATAAATCATCGGGGACACATTTTAAGAAAATATTTTTTATTGGAAGGAATTTGAATACATTTTGGATTAGTTGAAGGGAGAAATTGGATGCAATAATTATGAATATATCATAAATTTATACGTTAAAAAATACTTTTTAAAAAACACACGCTTTATGTACAAGACTAAAAACTTTAAAATTTTATAAAAAGTAAAAAATAATTTATACGTTAAAAATACTTTTTAAAAAACACACGCTTTATATAGAAGACTAAAAACCTCAAAATTTTATAAAAAGTAAAAAATAAAATGTAAAAAACACGCTTTTCCATAAATTAGAAATTTAATATAATTTTTTTCTTTGAGCAATTAGAGATGTAATCAAAAATTTTTTTCCAAGAAATACAGAGATGTGATCAAAAAATTTTTTTTCAAGAAATACAGAGATGTGATCAAAAAATTAATGACTATAAAAGCGTGGGGCGTAAGTAAAATTTAATTTCGAATTGTATTGAACGCCCCACGCTTTTATAGTCATTAATTTTTTGATCACATCTCTGTATTTCTTGAAAAAAAATTTTTTGATCACATCTCTGTATTTCTTGGAAAAAATTTTTTGATTACATCTCTAATTGCTCAAAGAAAAAAATTATATTAAATTTCTAATTTATGGAAAAGCGTGTTTTTTACATTTTATTTTTTACTTTTTATAAAATTTTGAGGTTTTTAGTCTTCTATATAAAGCGTGTGTTTTTTAAAAAGTATTTTTAACGTATAAATTATTTTTTACTTTTTATAAAATTTTAAAGTTTTTAGTCTTGTACATAAAGCGTGTGTTTTTTAAAAAGTATTTTTTAACGTATAAATTATTTTCTACTTTTTAGTCCAAGTATTTTAGTACTGAAATCGATTTTTGACCACATCTATATCACGGAAAATACTATACAACCCTACTGTAATAGATTACAGTAGTGTCAGACTCCACTTCGCTACGCTCCGTTCGTCCGACTGTTATAGATCACAGTAGTGTCAGACTCCACTTCGCTACGCTCCGTTCGTCCGACTGTTAAAGATCACAGTAGTGTCGGACTACACTTCGCTACGCTCCGTTCGTCCGACTGTTAAAGATCACAGTAGTGTTGGACTACACTTCGCTACGCTCCGTTCGTCCGACTGTTATAGATCACAGTAATGTCAGACTACACTTCGCTACGCTCCGTTCGTCCGACTGTTAAAGATCACAGTAGTGTTGGACTACACTTCGCTACGCTCCGTTCGTCCGACTGTTATGGATCACAGTAGTGTTGGACTACACTTCGCTACGCTCCGTTCATCCGACTATTATAGATCACAGTAGTGTCGGACTCCACTTCGCTACGCTCCGTTCGTCCGACTATTATAGATCACATGGGTTAACTTAAAATTTTCTGACATATCCAGTCTTGTAACGACTTTGGAAAATTTTCACGCCTTCACTCCGCTGCGCTACGTTCAGGACGTAAAAATTTGTGAGCTACGCTCAACTTAGTTCGAACTACGTTCGAACTTTTATATTCGAGCTCCGCTCGAACTATTATTACTCAAATTACCAACACTTTCTCTAATATCCGCAGTCTTCTAACGACTTTGGTAAATTTTCACGCCTTCACTCCGCTACGCTACGTTCAGGACGTAAAAATTTGTGAGAACTACGTTCAAACTTTTACATTCGAGCTCCGCTCGAACTATTATAACTCAAATTACCAATACTTTCTCACATATCCGCAGTCTATTAACGACTTTGGAAAATTTTCACGCCTTCACTCCGCTGCGCTACGTTCAGGACGTAAAAATTTGTGAGCTACGCTCAACTTAGTTCGAACTACGTTCGAACTTTTATATTCGAGCTCCGCTCGAACTATTATTACTCAAATTACCAACACTTTCTCTAATATCCGCAGTCTTCTTACGACTTTGGTAAATTTTCACGCCTTCACTCCGCTACGCTACGTTCAGGACGTAAAAATTTGTGAGCTACGCTCAACTTAGTTCGAACTACGTTCGAACTTTTATATTCGAGCTCCGCTCGAACTATTATTACTCAAATTACCAACACTTTCTCTAATATCCGCAGTCTTCTAACGACTTGTACATAAAACTCTTTGTAATGGATTTAAAACCACATTACCACTCAAGCCTGCTTCGTCGGTCCCTGATTACTCAGGTCACAGGTTCAACTACGTGAAAGTGAAACTAGGCACATAGATGCGAGAGGCTTGTTGCAATTGTGTTGCATATATTACGCTTCAGCATCTTTTCTGAACCCTTTGTAGCACTATTGCTTGTGTTTCTTCTAAGTATCAAAGAAACTAGTTTGCAATTGTGCACCTTACTCTATGTCAAAAGTTATGTTTTCACAACATTTACTTTGTACCAATTTCCCGCATCTCAATGACTATCTCGATACAATTCCTTTATGCACACATAATCTTGCCTCGACTTCTCACATCCCTACTATTGATTGATTTTCAATACTAATATCAATAAGCGAATGATGACCGGTGAAAAAAGCTATCCAATCAAACTACCTACATAGGAGGAGGTCGGTAATTTCTCATCCGTTCCATCTCCGTTAATGCCTCAGTGTTGCAACATCCTCTACCAGTTAGCTTACTGCAATCAAGTTCTTCTATTTGCAGTCCGTCTAATGAGCGTACACGGCTCAATGCAACGTAAGCTTGTCCCTTTGCAAATAGTCCTGGTCCCAAGTAGATTTTTGCATAGTCAACAGTACAACCTTGCATCTTGTGTACTGTTGACGCCCAAGAGAGAATTAGTGGTAGCATTCTTCGTTCGATCAATCCGTCAGCAGCACGTTTCGCGGGGAATTGTAGCGTCTTTGGCTCGATTAAGTGGATTCCGTCTCTACCAAAATCCACTTTAACGGATGGTATATCATGATCATACACTTGAGCTCGTCGGAATAGTGGCCAAACGATCTCAGTGATATGACCAATGTTGCCATTAACGAGACCCTTACCAACGTCAATGTTTGATCGAAGCATCACTTTAGCTCCAGTAAAGATTACTAATTCTCTTGGTAGACCACCTGTCAAACGTATTTCCTTTGGTACCATCTGCGCTAATCTCTCAGCAGTGACGCTTCTAGTACTATCTACCAATTGATCTTGGGCTACAATTTTGGACATTACAACACCATTTACTCTAAATTGTTCAATAACCAGTGCATTGTGCTTATCGACCATTTCATTTGTTGGTTTTATTCGCAATGCCTTTTCAATAGCAAATTCACCAACATCAACATTAGCAACCTTTCCCAACAGTGTTTGAAAGTGCTCTGCTCTCATTTCACCGACTCTTAATGCATTCAACAGGTCAATAAATGTTGTGTCACCTTGTTGACGCATATTCTGTGTCAATTCAACTAGACCAAAGACATGCCATAGATGAATTGCTGGTGCTATACACAGATCTTGCTTGAAAATCGGATTACCATTAACTGGTGGTAATTGCATGAGATCGCCAAACACTAGTACATTCAAGCCTCCGAATAAGCTAGTGTTATTCTTCAGCTCCTTCAGTCTAGCATCAATCATACAGAGCACTTTATACGACACCATTGAAATTTCGTCAATGAACAGGAATTTTACATCCTTCCATATTTTTCGCATGTTTGTTAGGTATATTCCAGTAAGTTGACCTAAATTCATGCTCTGACCAGTCTTCTGAATTGGTAGCTTTAATAAGGAGTGTAATGTTGAGCCTCCTACCAAGCGAGCAGCAACACCGGTTAGAGCAGCTATTTTAACACTACTCATTCCGTTTTGATCGCCATAGCAACGACTGACCTGGTTCTTTAAAACATTAAATAAGAATGTTTTGCCAGTGCCAGCACCACCAGTTATAAACAGTCGTTCGCGATGTTCACTACCAGTCATTTGATCCATAATGCTTTGAGTGATTCTGTTAAATAGCTCTCTTTGACCAATGTTCATTGCTTGCTGTGCAGTAATGAATTCGTCATTATTCATGACTTGCTCAGGCATATCCAATTCTTCCTGTTCATTGTCAAATGCTTCTGGTTGCTGAAGAATTTGAAATGCGTGCGCTTGATTGAATGCTATTTCTAATTGCCGGTCTCTTTCTCGATATGTTCTCATTCGATCACTCATTGCCAAGAGTTCAACTTCACTAGCCAGAAATGCTTCTCTTGCTGTGTCAAAGCCTTGCAAAAGCTCACTTTCATCTCTAAATGGTCTATATTGCAAGAGAAGACTATAATAGAAGTTTTGTGGATCATTAGCAGCAATAAAGTATGGTACTTTAACAACTGCTGGAGTAGTACGAATTGTCATCTTTGTGCTATTCTGAAGCGTAATTCTCCTTCTTCTTCCTGTACCCTCATCATCATCATCACCATATGCCTCCTGATCCACATTTTCCTCATTGTCATCCTGCCGCTTTGGATAGTATGGCTCAAATAACATAGCAAATTCCAAAAGGCTCATGTTCTCGAATTCGTAACCATATTGTGGCTGTAATGGTCGAATTTGGTATCGTTCAATGATATTCTTAAAGAATCCCATACCTTGATCATCGTTGCCGTACTGAATCACATGGTATCTTTGTTCTGGGACTCTTGTGTTTAAGAACATAGTCTTTCGAGAACTGCCTCTCATGGGCAAATGACACAATCGGAAAGCTGCTTCACAGGCCGATATTTGTCGTTCATTTAGGATCTTCATGCAAATCTTGAATAATCTAATCGAGATATTTGACTCCTCTCTTCTGATTTCTCGTATGGTTTGAGCAAAGACAGGATCCATATTGTCGGGTTCGGACTTTGCTAAGTACTTAGCAACGTAGTGCGCCACGGATTCGTTCGATCCACATGGCTGAATGTCCATATTACCATCCCAAAGCTTCAATATGGTTGGATTATAGTTATTAACCCATCTCTCCTGTCTTGTTCGCCTCAATATACAAGTTCGTCCGTTGTTTCTGACGAATTCTTCAGAAGTCGTGGTAATGATTCGAGTGACATTACTTTCACGTCTTGGGAAGCCAAATCTGCACACGACATTCGGATCATTCTTATTGCAAGTGTGAGTGTGGCGATGAATTTGGGACTTTTTCACCGATTCGTACAACTCTGACCCCTCTTCTGGCAAGTGACAAGATGCAACTCTGTCAAGCATGGCAATTCCCTCTGGCGTTTCGAAGTCTGGATGATTTTCAATCCAAAACAGCATATGTGCATGCGGACTGCCACGATTTTGGAACTCAATACGCCACCAAAAATCTTTGACCTTTCCTCCAAGAACATCATCATTACTCTTGATGAATTTCATGAAGGCATTAAGTCTGATCATGAAATGTCTACTCACGATTACTGGATACTTTTCCACTAATAGTTGTGCGTCATTTATTGTTAAAGTACTTGGATCTACGTCTCCTCTACCATCAGCTTTTAACAATGCTGTACGCATATCAGTCCAGTTTAAATCGTTACAACTGAGCGTAATAAAGTAGGTAGGAGGTCCAAGACATCTGATTTGAGCCAGTAAATCAGTAAGAGCACTTCTCCAGTAAGCGGATGATCCTCTGACATTTCTCATGATCAAGTGAAGGTCTTCTATGGCTCCATCATTATTGCGGACTTTCTTGGCACAAGTTGAAATCATTGATTTCACATTACTCAATTCTTTCATTGAAAGAGCATAAAACAGATAATCAGAAGACTGATATCTTGAATCACTCGACAGAATTCGAGACTGAAAGTAGTCTAAAGGAGTAATAGGAACAGCTCTGCTGTCCTCCTTTAGACCATTCTTTCCATACGGAAAGAGATGAAACCAAGCAAATTCCTCATGCTTTGGCTCATGTCTAATATTGACAATATTATTCGTTGTCTTTCTTCTAATCTCATTGAGATTATCCGACACATCCACATAATCCTCCAGCTCAGGTTGAGCTACATCAGTTGGAGCCATCATAGAGGTTTGTATAGGTATACATTGTGACTGCGTGCTTATCGGTGTTGTTACAAACTGCTGGATTGCTAAACCACTCTCAGTCTGCTCCTCCTCAACACCTACATCATCTGACTCCTTTACACAGATGTCAATGTAATCGACTGTATATAGCTCGTTACGTGATGATGTTGCACGTTTACAAACTCTAATCAGCTCTTCGAATGTATGACATTCAATAACACATGCATGACCATTATTACCTTCCTTAATGCATGGAGCACCTTTAGGACCACAATCATGCGAGTCCGTAAAGTAATATTTATCGTCGTGCAATATGATGGAAAAGCACTTACCCATTGCGATAAATATTCCTGCACTGTGACTTTCGAACAGTTTCTCGAGAGACTCCTTCAAAGAACGCATTCGAGGTGCTTCTACATCTAATGCTTCTCCTTCCGATGACTCGTCAATGTTTAACGAGTCTCGTAAATTTCCATACCATGGAGAGAAGTTAGCACAGTTGAATGAGAACGACTTATCGAACATGACAAAATCATCCTTTATCACTGCAAGATTCCTCACCGACAGGTAACCATCAGCACCAATCCTATCGTCTTCTGGCAATTCGTCATTTGCGTTTGATAAACGAATAACCTGCTGATAGATCTCATCTCCAGAGAACATATTCTCATCAAGCATCATCTTTGTCCATTGTCGTGGTGGGACTATACTTGCTCTGACAATATTAGCAAACGACATGGCACAACATTGTTTTCCTCCTGTTTCAGGGTACAATGTGATATTTCCCTGATGATGCGATGCTTGCAAAATTCTAGAGACGGAATTGCAATGCTTAAATTGGCCTCTTGGTTCCTGTGGCTCTCTTCGAGGTTCTTGAACACGTATAATGTCACTCTGTTCAATTCTTGCATTATAATCAATTATGACATCTTGATAAAGTGGATTATTGTCGATCAGCCAACGCAGAGCTCGAAATATGCGATCTCGAGAGACAGTGAACTCACGACTACAATCAATGTTCTCAAGATGCTCCGTTACAACAACCATTCCAGACTCCTGTGTCGATATTGGTAACATATTTGGTAATGCCTCTGTTACCTCAAATATATCCTGTGCAAATAGTATAGCTTGACCTTTGAATCCCCATTGACCAAATCGTCCACTCAATTTGACGACTTTTACGAAAGCCTTTATTCTACACAACAAGCGTCTTTCGAATAAAGTGAGGTCCCTTATTTCGTCGGGGATTTCACCAGGATCAAGGCTGTTCCAAAATGCCTTTGGTGGATGAGTTACTTTGTTGCTAGAAATGTGTGTCTTGCAACGAAAGCAAACATCCAAAACACCTTTATCGACTAAGTCATCAGGCAGATAACTCAAAGCTGCATTACTTGGTGTACAGCGAGTTATCTGATTTGGATAACACATTTTGTTGCAAACGTCACATACTTGATCGCAATACGTATTAATAGCAGCTTTAAATGCATCGATACTTGCATTTTGCTGCTCTCTGCGTACTCTTGTCGATTCACGATCTCGTTCGAGCCGAGCAGCGTTCTCCTCTTGAGTCTCATTAGCTCTCTGCACTCTGTGCGAGTCACGATCTTGTTCGAGTCTATTAGCATATTGTTCTTGCGTCTCATTCTGTCTGCATTCTCGAATAGACTCTCGCGATTGTTCGAGTCTAGCAACGTATTGCTCTTCCATTTCATTCTCTCTGAGCGTTCGCATTGACTCACGTGCTTGTTCGAGTCGAGCAGAATGTTGTTCTTGTGTTGTATTCTCTCTATTGACTCTATGCGACTCGCGATCTTGTTCGAGTCGAGCAGAATGTTGCTCCTCTGTCTCATTTTGTCTAGCTTGAGACTGAGCTAAACTATTACGCTCACGTCGTTGTGAACGAACTTCCTCTGGCAGATCCGCATTTCGTTTACGTCTTTTAGACAAACGAGTATTCTTCGCAACCGCAGTTTCATTGGCTCTTTTTTCTCTGTATGTCTGCCTAGCCTTCTCCAGTCTTCGCTTCTTCTGCGTTGCGGTTTCACTTCTACCCCCACCTGTTAAAAGGAAAGAAACTTTCCGCGCATTGCGCTTCGTCAGTTTATTAAAAACAGTATTTATTCGAAAACTCATTTTTGTTCCCACGCATACCGCGGCAAATAACGGTCCATCCCCCCAGAGGCCCGGAATAGAGGGATAAGGCACTTATACAACAGGGTGTGCCTGGTGCCCTGAGGTGTTTGCTAAAGGCATGACATTTTTAACATCCACCTTCATACCATTCAGCCTTCGTCGCAGTACTATATATTGGCTTAGGTGGCTGTACGTTAGCGACATGAACTCCATGCCATTCAGTCATCAGCACGTACCCACCTTGACTTGGTAACATACCCTAATCTTAGTCAGCTTCTGATATACATCTTACTAACGGGATCCACCACTGGAAGGTCCAGATTAGGTACTTGAATGAGAGAGGCTAAGAGCAATAAGTAATTGCTTGTATTACGCTTCACATTCTTATGGAACCCAAAAATGTCGTTGAATCCTATCTTACCTTGCTTAGACTAATTATGATTTGGTCAGTAATGTGATCAAGGAGATGTTCAATCTGACGTGAATCAGAGATATAATCCAGTGCTCAAACACTACTTATTAAATCAAGTCTAGACTTCACAAGGTTTGACAAAATTCATCGAAAAATTTTAACGCAAAATGGTGGATGTCACGTGCCTCTAACAGAGGGCTAGCCATAACATCCGCCTTTTGGTTTACAAATAAATTTCGCATCATTTGTGTAAGCTTGCAACGTCTCCCCAATATCTTTTATCAAATGGTCAATTTCTCATGATTAATGTTTGTCCGTAAAATTAACCCCCAAAATGTCCTACATTATAGAACCAGATTAATAGTAGATATATTAACCAGAACTATAAGGTGATAAAAGATGTATAGAAATTTCGCAGTCATAAAATAGTTATTCACTAAAGAATTATCATTTCAATGACACTATCGCCTTAAAAAGGACATATAGTTGAAATTCCTATTGTATTGGTTCATAAACTCATACTCTATTATCCCTCTACCTCTCCGCTATCTTTTATCAAATGGTCATTTTCTCATGATTAATGTTTGTCCGTAAAATTAACCTCCAAAATGTCCTACATTATAGAACCAGATTAATAGTAGATATATTAACCAGAACTATAAGGTGATAAGATAGATTAACCGTAAATTCCTTTAATACAAGAATCACAACAATGATTTTAAAAAATGTTTACCTAGGCGAAAGTCTTTATAAACCAACAAAATGATGGTTAAACATCAAATTGCTAATCTAGTACCTAGGGTTTATGCCCCACTTATGAAAACAATCCCAATAGTACTGCTCTCAACCCTATTACTCGTATTTGTTTATCAGCAACCTTCATCAAACCGAAACTTATATTCAATTTTAGATTTTATTGCTTACAATACTACAGTTATATTGTCCGTAGCATAGCCGTAGTAAGGCAACAAGATTAGAGTTACATCTATACTCAGAGGTTCACTCAGATATACCTTATCTCGTATAGCGCTAACCACTTTATTCATTCCACTACTCTATAAACCCTTTAACTCATACTTGTTGATCAACAATATGTTCACAAAACCGATATATACATTCGATTTTAGATTTTATTGCTTACAATACTACAGTTATGTACGGACTCATAACCGTGGTAAGGCAACAAGAATAGAGTAACACCTATATATCAGAGGTTCACTCAGATATACCTTAACTCGCATAGCGCTAACCACTTTATTGATTCGACTACTCCTACTCTATAAACCCTTTAACTCATACTTGTTGATCAACAATGTTCACAAAACCGATATCTACATTCGATTTTAGATTTTATTGCTTACAATACTACAGTTATGTACGGACCCATAACCGTAGTAAGGCAACAAGATTAGAGTTACATCTATACATCAGAGGTTTTACTCAGATATACCTTAACTCGCATAGCGCTAACCATTTTATTGATTCGACTACTCCTACACTATAAACCCTTTAACTCATACTTGTTGATCAACAATGTTCACAAAACCGATATCTACATTCGATTTTAGATTTTATTGCTTACAATACTACAGTTATGTACGGACTCATAACCGTGGTAAGGCAACAAGAATAGAGTTACATCTATATATCAGAGGTTTACTTTGATAATCTCTATATTAACCTCATAACTGTGTGTACGCTACTATTACCCTTTCCAATATAATATTAAACCTTAACTATCGCCACATAACCGTTAGCGAGACACTACTTTCTCTGTTCACTCAACTATACCTCGAAAGTGTGCAAAACCCCAAAAATTTTTTTCGCACACTCTCATCACAGCTGGCCTACAAACTTTCTGTTGTTTCCATAGGACTAAAAAAATTGGGTATTTACTTTCAATTTTTCCTTCCAATTTACCAACTTTTTTCACTCCTCTCTTCTTTCACGGTTTCTGTAAACCAAAATTCATTCACTTATATCCACTCAATCATCGTCTCACAAAACTAGCATGTATTTACATGCCACTTTGAACATGAAACGATAAATTTGTATGAAAATATGGCTAATGTACGTATATATATGTATAGAGAAAGAATATTGCTCTTGTGAAGTATATCGACATTTCATACAAAAAATTCAAAAAATAAAAATGTATTCTTTTTTGTACTTTTTTGCTGTTTTATGGCATAGGAAAATATAATTAAGCATAAAGAAATCATGAAACATTATAAAACATCAAAAAAGTACAAAAAAGGGTAAAAAAGTGAATAAAAAAATTTTTTGTCATTGGTGAGACTTGAACCCAGGAATGTTCGGAAAATTCAAATTTTTTTCAAGAATGTCCATGAGAAAATGACATCACTGATATTGGATTATTTTCTCATATAAAATATCATAAAGTCAATTACACTATAATTAAGCATTTTTTAGACTCCAAAATGCTGAAAGATTGTATTGTCATCCAAAATACGTATGCATGAAAAATTTCAGCTCGATTAGAGCAGTAGAAGTGGTCGAAAAATCGATTGCAAGATTTGATCATGACAGACCAACAAACAGACAGACAGAGTGAGTCAATATAAAGCGTGTAATATTAAAATAAATTATTGTTCATTAGGTGCGCAAATGAAGTTTCCTTGTAGACTTTTTTTTCTGACTTGAGATTCTGGCACTGCTCTGAAAATTAGAATTTATTGAGATTTTTTTAGGATTTTTGTGAAATTTAATTACGAAAATTGAATGGATAATTCAAGTTTGCTCTTTCTGGGAAGGAAAATGCTGTATTTTGTAAGAAATGAAATATTTGTCATTGAATTTGGATATATTCATGCTCTGTCCTTCTGAGAGTTTGCAATGACGTTGTTATAAATTGAATTAAGACAGCAAAAATTGTAGAGAAATCACAAATTACTTGAACAATCCAATTTTAATGGTTTATAAAAATTCAAATTTTAACGGTTTATAAAAATTCAAATTTTAACGGTTGATGAAATTTCAAATTTTTACTCGTTTTCAAAGTTTAAAACTTTAACGGTTCTCAAATCTTAAAATGTATTTGATGAAAGCTATTCGAATTCCTTTCACGGCTAATAAAATCCAGTATCAATGAAATAATAATTCAGTCAAGCAAGTAGATAACAACGAGCACAAGTATCACACATGAACATACATGTTCCCATAAATTTTCTATTTCAGCGAATAATTTTAATTAAAAATAACAAAAATCACTTAATTTATATTGCTGAAAAAGAATTATATGGCTATGAAGTAGAGAAGGGTATTTGTTGCTGCCGCTTCTTGTTTCTATTTCAAAACAAAAAGGAGACGAGAAAATTGAGAAAATTCCAAAAGAAATACACAGAAAAAAAGCTGTACACATATTTACACATATTGTCAGCCATAAAGGAAAATTTATTTGCAATTTTTTCCATGCCTTTATTTAAAGTGCCTTTTCTCGTACGACGTCTCGTATCGACGATGATAATACTTAAAATGTAAAACCGCCATTTACCTCCCCAATATAAGCGAATATTTGTTTTTAAATTATCTATAAGAAAATATGTACATTTACACATATCCACAGATGATATGTATTGCATGAAAGTAAAGGATAAAAACTACAATTTTATGTCACATCTACCGCACTTGAGACAATGCTGATGATAGTGCGTGGCATAAATTACAAAATGAGTGTGGAGGAGCCTTGAATTTTGTGGGAGTGACATGAAGCGCATTTTTTGGAGATTTTATCAATAAACTACCTACCTACCTACTACTTCCATCGACTACTTAATGAACGAACAACTCTACAACTCTTAATATGGTTTCTAAAGGGTGTGAAACTACGCTTAACTATTAAACCAATTAGATTTTAGACCCATACCTTAGTCAGTCAAGTTTCATTATGTAGCATAGAATTGCCAATAATGGTCAAACTGATCCAAATACACTCAAACCTAACCTCCACTGAAAAATCAGCTAAAATTTAAGGAATTTTTAGTGCAAAACATATGTGAAAATTTTCCCAAAGAAAAAAGCACGAAGAACATCCCAAAATACGGAGGGGTTGAGTTGGAAAAAAGGAATATGTTTTCATTAAGAGTAAAATTTAAAATAAATCGACATTTCGGTTGAGCGATGATGACAATGTGAGCGCACCGAGTAATTTTCCAAATCAACAATTAAAATTTATGAAGCAGAAAAAAGATTCTCGTTGTTGCTGTTGTCTCTGCTGTTTTCGAGGAGGACTTTTTTTCTGTGTGAATCAATAATTTTCAATTCCTTTTATTCACTGATGAGTTCTGCGTATGTAGAAATTTTCAACATGTTCACATACGAGTGGGAAATGCGATGCGACGTATTACAAACAATAATTATGAGTTCGAAATAAAATTTTAATTAAAATTTTCTCGTATAATTTTCACTCTTCTGCCATTCTTTCGCCTGTTCGAAATTGCTTTTTAAAATTTGTTACACTATCAGTCGGAAAATTCGACAATATTTTATGTATTTTCATTGGGTTGATGCGGTTTTTTAGTTGAATATAGCAAATATAGAGAAAAACGGAAAATTTTATGCAAAATGAAAAACAATAAATATTTAAAGTTGACATTTTTGTTTGCGCGCAATACTTTTTCCTATTTTTCCTTGTTAAACTAAATAGAACGATTATATATTGAGAGAATTTGATGAACATTTGCATTGTTTGTATTGTCGTGGAACGTATAGTTCATTATCATAAATTATCCAGTGTCAGACGTGCTAGATTGGGTTCTCATTCATTAGATAACATCAGAATTGATGTATTTCTATAAACTATGGTTTTTGTATTTGAATTTTAGATTTTTTTAAGGTTTGAATAGTTTTTGCGATAATTTTACTTTGGTTAGTCAGCTGGCTGGGTCAGTTCATGAAATATAAGCAATTGGGCATCGTAGAGAGTTAGTGTTTGATAAATTATTGGTAAGCTTTAGTAAGCTTGAAATTTAATGAATTATTATTTTCTAAACAAAGAAGCGTGCAATTTGTCAAAAAAAAAATAACTACTATTTCAAATCAACAAAACCGTTAAAATTTGAATTTCTTATGACCGTTAAAATTTAAATTTCAAATGACTGTTATCTAATGTCTAAATCTATCAAGAAAATCTTAAATATTTTATAATCCCAAGTGATTTTTTAAACACTGATTACTGCTTTAATAAGATTAACGATACTAATTTCTAAGTGAAAAAGTTAAAATTCAACTCCCAAAATCCAGTCAAAATATAAAAGTTGCCTGTTCATCATAAAAAAATCTGATGTCTACAGCAATTTCTGCTAATATTCTCCCAAATATCCCACTCATTCTAATTAATTTCATAAAAATTATCACACGATCAGCTCACATCTACCCGAATAAAAAACTTCGAATTTCCAACCTTTAAATAAAAAACATCAAAAAACAATAAAAGTCATATGAATATATAAAAATCCCCTCAACACTTTACGATTATTACACGTCATACAAACAAAAAAAAGAACGAGTGTAGAAAAAAACACACATTTAAATTATCATTCATCATCGCGCTTCTTATCCCCATTACCCTCCAACAGTCAAGCATGCAAAGAAGAAAAAAAAAACAAATAACATGGAGTGGAAACTTTTTTTTAATTAAATCAAAAATCGCGCGCTTCATAATCATTTTCTTGTTTTAATAATAATTAATTTGAGGTCATATATGGTGGCACCATACAAAGATATATAAAAAAAATTTGTGTACATTTTAGAAGTGAGAAGCGAGAAAGCAACGCCACCATTATAGCCATTAATTTTCAAATGAGAATTTATAGCACTCAACTTTTTTTCTGTTCTCTTTCTGTCCCTTTCTACTTGCTGACTGGCTGATATCCCCAAACATATATGGATAATATGTGAATATATTATTATTTATGATTAGACGAGAAAAAAAAAGTTTTGTGAACATTCTGAGCTGAAGCAATTCGTCAGGAGGAAAAAAAAGTTGTAAATAAGCCTTTGGTAAATGTGTTGATGGGGTGGACATGACGCAGTTTTTGAACTTGAGACAGTCATCAAGTTCTTATGCAATTGAAACGCGGAATTAAAAATACTGGAAGTTTAAGGTTCGAGTCCCAAAAAGACTGTCAGGCAGACAAACCCAACCCTAAACCTCCTATCTATGCCAACACAAAAATGGTCACTAATACGAGATTTGATGTGAGTGGTGGTCACTCAAGCAAACAAAACAAGCCAGTAAGTTGGATGGTGTGATGTGACCCAATTTAATTAAATAACTCTCTATGACTAAACATCTCATGCATGTGTAGAAGGGGAAAGAGAATATAAAAAATTGACCCATGACTGCCTCGAAGATTTTCGAACATGACATTGCCGCCTCGCTGTGAGCAAGAAAGAGAGGACAAAAAGAGTTGAAATCAGCAGAAAAAAAATTATGAGACTGTTAGCAAGCATGTCCAATTTTATTTTCTAAATGGTAGCAGTGATAGAACTCGGGAAAAAATCACATGTCATGGACGGCACAATAAATCTTTCCATTATCAAACATGCTAATCTTTTATTCATAATATGAATATATCGTGAAGAATGATTTTTTTTTCCTACTGATGGTCGACGGTTTTTTTACGATTTTCTTTGTTTTCTAGTCGAATTTATTTCTATGATAGCCGCTGCTGCTTCGTATCTTCTATATATCTTTTATAATATCATATGTGTGTATTATAGAAATTTTCGCTTGGTGCCAAGCCTTTGGATGGTCAACTATTAAGTTTGGATAAGAATATTGTGGAGGGCTGTACTTTGTCTCTTGACTTAAGCACCCTAGATGTATACCCTAAGTATAACTTAACTGTGTTTGAGCATTTTTCAGGGGGGTCTAATTAGTTTGGAGGGGTTCTATGTTTTTTCTTTAAGATCTTTAGTAAATCTAAACCATTTTCAGTTAAAGGGATTTTGGTCTCGTCTAGGGCTATACAAGCAACATTTAGACTCGATAAAATGGCACAGTATAGCACCAAACTTCGCCTATACCCAACTCACCCACTAACCCTCCACATACTCTCATTCTTTCCTTTCAATACTGTTGTTGCTCCTTAAATATGTGTGTATTCATATATTTTATAAAAAATATTCCATGATAATTCTAACTAATTATTATTGTTTTATTTGACTGCCGCCTCGACAAGTTTGAAGAATAAAAAATAATAAAATAAAATAAAAAATATTCCGAAAGCGCGCGAAAAACCCACAAAAAGCATAAAAACCATTAAAGCATGTGTGATTCAAAATAATTAAATAATAAATTTAATTTAATATACTGCCTCTTCGTTTTTGGCGGATATATCTACACAATAATATAATAATATGAAATAGTTTTATGTGTCTATTTTTTCTGGGTGATGTCCCTTGTAATGATGAATAGTTTTTTATGGTTAATTTTGATTTTAATAATTTCATATGATTTTAAAAAATATTTCGAATTTTAAATATTTTTTTAAAACCAAAACTAAATTTAAAAAATATGAAAATTAAAAAAAATTGAAAAATTATTTTTTTAAAAAAAATTAACATTTTTAAAAAATATCAAAATTAATGTTTTTTTTTAATTTCTGCAAATTCTGACAAAATCCACATGGAGAACTGACCAGATTTTTCTATATTTTCAGGGAGGTCTCATTCACATGTGATCATATCAAAGCAATTCAGAGGTGGATTTATATTGCACAATGTATAAACGTCCATAATACATACATAGTTTAACTATTATAGATGAGCTATATATTATTTCTAGCTATATAAATCACATGTCCACTGATTACATTTAACAGTTATAAAAATAATTTATGGGCTTTAAGGTTTGTTCGCCTCAACAAACTGTTATCTATTCCACCGTATATCCACAACAATATTAATTTGAGTATCTTTTAGCATGCGTTTGACAATTTTTCTGTCCTTCATTATTATTAAAATTTCTTTATTAACTTACGTTTTAATTACTTTTAATGATTTTAATATTAATGTCACGTGGTGGTGGACGATTCAAGTGAGGGTGAGGTTTGACTTAAAATGGAATTGCGTTAATTAAATATGAAGTCATTATAGTAAATCAATCTTGTCAAGAGTTTATCACTATCTATATGTCAAAAAAAATTGTTATATTAAATTTTATTATTCACGGAATGAAAATGACTGGAAATTGACGATCCTGTGGGTGATTTTTATGATGATATGGTGTGATGACTATGAATTTTAAATTAGTTAGAGTAATTTTAGGGTTTCTGTTTACTAAAAAAAATTAGAATAAATTTAATTTGTTAACGGTCAAAAAATATTTGAATTTTCAATTCAAAAATGTTTGCCAAAATTTAAATTTTTTTCTAACGGTTTTTTTCAAAATATTTCTAAATCTTTAAAATCAAGAATCTCATGAAAAATCCCTTAACAGAATCTAAAGAAGTGTCCACGTGCCAAAATCCCAAGCAACATAAGGGATACATATCAAGTTATTGAGAATAAATAAATTCCATCCGATAAATGACCATTCATGTTAAACATTCTTTTATTATTCAATAAACCTTCTGTTTTTGCTCCCTTTCAACCGCTATAGTCATCCTCAATCAACTGCCTCAAAGGAATTTTTCCTATCTCCCATTCCAATCCTCTCCCAAAAAAAGAAGCTAAGAAATTTTTCTTGTTGAAATGTTTTCTCAATAAATATTGAAATAGGATCAAAAATTACGCAAATTCCTATAAATCAAGTGATGGTTATTAACAGAAAAATAAACATTGATATAGACAAGCCTCTTCCTCCACTTCAACATTCATTTCATTCCATTTCTATCCTTTATTTTCCTTACAAGATTCAAAGTAAATTTGATAGCGCAAAAAAATTCCAAAAATTCTTCTTCCTTTTAGGGTTGAACCGCACACGAATGGACTTTGAAAGGGATGCAAAACAGAAAGAAGGAATGAAAGAAAAGTTTCTTAAGTGGTTTTCGAAAGCGAGAGGATGGAAAATTTATGGCAAAACAATACAGACAAACTCCCCTTTCCATCTACAACAACAAAAGTAAATAGATCGCCTAATAGTATCATTATAAAGTATTTTCATGCAACTAGCAGCACACAAAAAAGATTGTTGCGAGAGAAAAACCAATAAATTCATCCACATACAGCTCACTCCTTTTTCACAGTTTCCTTACTCGTTGGAATCTTCCTTTTTCTTGATTTTTTTTCACTTCTTTTGTCTGGCGGCTTACACTTCATGGTTTTTGGTTTAAGGAGAAAAAGAAATATTGAGAATATTGAGTTAATTTAGTTGGGAATTACAGCGCATTTTTGTGAAGGTGCAGGTATATGGTCATAAAGATATTATGTAGCATTATCTAGCTACAAATCTAGTTTGCTGATCTGTTCCTAAGTTCAACGTTGCGCAGAGCTGAAAATGACAGGATTTTAACCAAAAAACTTCAAGTTTTCACACCAAACTTGAGTCAAGTGCCTTGTCGATTACTCCAAAAAGGCACATAATTACTTAACTGCAAAATAACGTTAATCATAAAAACATGGACGGAGCTCAGACTTCTGTTATGATATTTTCATTCTAAATTCGACTATCTCAGTCATTCAGTCACAGAGACTAACCATTCCAAAAGCTAAGTTTTTAAAGTCATAATCACATTAATTTACACAATTATCTTCAAATAGACACAACTGACAATATTTCCAAAAAATCATGCTAAAAGGAATCTCTTAGAATCCCTTGAAACAACAGAATAACTAATAATACAAAAAAGGTCCATAAATTTTCTTTTCTGCGTTTTATATATGGAATGACTATGAGAAAGAAGCAAATGTGAAGTCGAAACAGGAAGTGAGATGCATAAAGAAGAAGCAACAAAAAGAAAGGAAAATTTTTCTTCGTGTGCCTTTGACAAAAGGCTTGTTCTCACTGCCAACGCAAAAAACAGCACTGAGAACAAGAGGAAGAATGAGAGAAAAAATCTTAAAGGAGTTTATATTTGGGGCATGGAAAAATATGTGAAAAATGTTTGTAATCTGGTAAAAGGCAAAAGTGTGTGTATTGTGGAAGTGGAAAAAATTAACCCTCAAAAGAATTTTTTTCTTCTTCCTTTTTTTACTCTCTTAAGTCCCTTTTAACAAATGCTTTGGCTTTGCATGACTATAAGATTGATTTAAGAACAGAAGGAACTGATTTTCTTCTTTTTTGGATTTTTTCGTTATGGTTAATACCTTTAGGAATTAGTGGGTGCTGGGGATGGGCTTGTGAGGAATTGAAAAAAATTTAGTTGGGGATTTTTTAAATCTTGTTAAAATAATTTGACAAGCTGAATAAATTTGAGCTAATAAACCAATATTTAAGGTTTATTTTTAGAAAAATCTGACCACCATGAAACTAAAGACCAATATTTTAAAAACACTTGAGATAATGTTCCAATTTGTCTCAATTTCATATAAAAATTGATTTTCAAGACATTTTTTTGAATATGCATAAAAGAACTGGTAATTTTGTTGATTTTTAGAGTAAGTAGTGTAAACATTATTTATGTTATTGATAAGAATGGGTTCGTTATTTAGCGAATGAAGTTGATATAAATAGAAATGATCAAATGAGTGAATAATTATGGTACTTGATACAATATCAATTTCATAGAAGGTGTGGGTTCAAATCTCCCATTATACTAAATAAGTTTGCTTTAACAGCCAGCCACTTGTATATTTAATTTTTTTTTTCGAGAAAATATTTTGGGGTCATTTTTATTGACCGACCGAATTTCCATATTAGACCAAAAAATCTAGAATAAAAAATTCTTCATTCCATTTTCTCATTAAAAATCTTCTAATTTATTTTCACTCTGTAACATCCACGAGCAATTTCAATTTTAATTTTCAAACTCTCCAGGTACTTCACTTAAATCCTCCTCACTCCAATCCTCAACTTAAAACACTTCATTCACACTCTAGTCCTTATTCCCACTTGACTAAGATCAATTTCACAAAAAAAAGTTGAAATTGAGATAAGAACGAAAACAAAATTATCATTTTACAGTCCATTGTGTTAATTATTTTTTCTGTTCCTTCATGTTCATCATCATCTCTCCTGTTATGTAATTAAAAATTATCGTCACCCTCCCCGTCTAACGAGGATTTTTTATTCCCAAAAAAAAGAATATTTTTTTCCATATAAATTATCATTCGCTACTTGTTCACTTAAATTGCGGAAATGAGTCTTGAGCATGAAATACGCGAGGCGATTTTTATCTGACAATAAATACATGATGAATTAACAAATAGCAAATTCCACAATGGCGATGATGAGCAAAGTATTTTGTAATAATATTAAGGGTGCCACTCGCCACTTAGAATCGCTTTGTTTACATACTCGGTCTCGTTCCTGGAAGAAGCATTAAAAAAAATATAAATATTGCGCTACAGTATGACATAAATAAAACATAAATTTCATGTCTTATTAATATTTCAAGATGAGTTTCAAGTTGAGAGTATTTTTTTCTGTGGCTTCCTGTACTCTAAGCAAGCATGAACAAATTTTTTTATCATCTTCACCCCAATATGCTTGCTATTCCATACCCAGTCCACTGATACCGATATTTTTTTTTGTACATACCAAAAAATATATAAATTCATAAAAAGAGAAATTTTAATATCATCTTTATTTTTTAAAAGATTTTTTTATTTGAAATAATTTTTTTTTGATAAATGTTGAGCTTGTTTGTTTCATAAGTAATAAGCAACAAACACAGCAAATGGAATGTATTTGAAATTTATTAATGTAGTATTTGAATAGGGGTCATAGATTTTTTATTCTATATTGAGATAAATATTTTCATGTATCTAGGCGAATGTTGTAAACCGGTTTATCATTGAAGATAAAAATTTTCATGATTTTATAGCACAAATTTTCATGGAAATTCGGTTTGTCTGAATTCACACTATTTTATTTTTTGAGGTTTATAGGTCAGTCTAGGTGGGTGCGTAACTTAACCACAAAAAATTTTATTATTCGAACATCTGAGCCTGTACAATACTTTTTTGATAAACCAGCTAAAGTCTAGCTATTAAGATATAATCTGAAACAGGGGCGTACCCAGATGTTTTTTGAGGGGGGTGTTTTGAATTTGTTTTTATATGGACGGCAAAATTTAGGGGATTTAGAATTTAGAATTGTTTTTTCAAAAAACCCTAGAAAATTGAAGAAAATTTTCTTCAAGGGTGGTGTTACTATACGCTCATGAAGGGGGCTCCTAATCTGAACCAACATAAGCATCTAAGTTTCCAACACTAGTTTTTAAATTTCTAAAATTCTACAACCAAAATATGCGCCAGTTTAATTGTCATATCCAATAATTTTCTACATTTCAACTTAAAATAGAAAAATTTCATTCTTATCATTAGAGCACATTGAATATTTAATGGATGGACATAGATACAAATACAGCATTTACGCATAAATTATAGATTAATAAGTAAAAAATTTTCATAATTTTTTCATTTAGACATTTCTATTGGGAAAATCAACCTCTCTAAATTATTATTATTATTTTTTATATCCAGTGAAAAGAATTGTGAAAAAAATTCAGATTTAAATTATAAATTGATTAATCTACATACAAGAGAAATAAAAGAAAAGAAGTAACAAAAAAATAACATCAAATTAGATTTATTGACATTTTTCCTCCTCTGTGAAAGTAACAGCAGCGTCAAAATAAAAATATGATAGGAAGACGAGTCCCTAGTGAAATATAATTATCAAACTGCGATAGAGACAGAAAATGAGAGAAAATATTAGTCGTATTTGCTGCTTCATTCCATCCATCCCTTCATTTGCATAAATAAACTTTTTTTATTTTTATAAATTTCGTATTTACTACAATATTAGAAATAAAGTAGAGAAAGAGATTCGGTTTTTTTATATCCATCCATACATAATACATATTTCATAATTTTTTTGTCTCAATCCCATAGCGAAAATCGATAAAAGAAATGAAAAAAATATAATAAAATTTTAGTAAAGGGAGCTATTTAAAGTTTTAAGGATGCAGCGCATTTAGTGGGTCCTATTTCCTTAATTTGTATAATAAATGCTTTCTGCTCATTATGTGCTCTTGTGACTCGATAATACAATGGTCTGATACTTCGATACATTAATATTGCTATATTGACTAGCCAAAGATGTTTTTGGGTTCGAATCTTATCTTTTATCTCTGCCTGTCCACACCAGAGCTCGATGTTGACACGAATTTTGTATATAGTTGATCAATAGTGGTCATAGGGTATACCCCAGCTAGTGTCTTTAGTTTGGGAAGGGTATCCTCGAGAAAACGGCCGTTGATGAAAATTAAAGGAAGCTTTGAAATTATTTTTTATTTTTTGGTAGTCAGTAAATCAAAATTTGACCAGATGAAGGTAAGAAGTTACATTAAGGAGCGTATTACGACTAACTTCATCCATTTGGATCAATGACATACGGCAAACTTAATCCAACCCCTAGGGCTCTGTTTAGAAAACTAAGTAAGTGACAAATTTAATCTCAAAACTAAATTATTAAACAAAAACCAAGTTTATTGAGCATAGTTTCTCAATTTTGATCAATTCATCTTCCATATTTTGACAAAATGACAACTAAACATTTCAAAATTAATTCCAATCCCTTTTCCTCAATTAAATGCTAAAAGAAGTAAAATAACATCAAGTAATAACGAAACTAGCTCGACAGAAATTCGTTATAATCCTACAAGGATGAATAATCATCGTGGATAGATAATAAAGGACTAATACCATACATACAGTATCATCATCAACAGAACACCGAGAGTTGAAATTCTTTTTACCATTTCATTCTGACTGCTTTCAAAAAACACAAAAAAAACGTAAAGTAAATGGAAAACGAGTGAGAAGGAAAAAAAGAAGGAAAGAAAATCATTTTCGCCTTTGATCTTTTATTAATTCAGCAAAAATATTTTCTCTGTGCTGTGTGTATGTATGTAAAAAAGGCAAAGAAAATTTTCTATTTACAATAAATTTTCAGTATTCGAGTCGAGGCAACAACCTCCACCATTACAGCAAACAAAGCAAAAAAAATGCTTAAAATATTATTGGAATTAAAGGATATGTTTTTGATTCCAGTGATGATGAAGGTAGTTGTTACATCCCCACAGATACACATTCACAAAATATCGCCCTACAGATAATTTGAAATTGTTGCTGTACATTGCTGCCTCCATGTTGAAGGCCAAAGAAAGGTTAAGACTCTGGCGATAATAAATACTTTTCATTCCTTCTTGTTTCCCATCCAAAAATACCTTTAATCCACCAAACGAACGGCATCAGTTCTTCATTCTCTCCATCCACATTGAAAAATACCAGAAACTTTTCTCTATCATCCCGTTGTAATGCTCAGTCATTTGAGGAATAAGAAGAAATTGATGCTCAATTCCTCCCTTCAAACTTTTTGAAGTTTTGCACCTTTTCATACTTTTTTTTATTTTAAAAATTTTACTACCTCTGAGCTTCATCACTAACACGCCCGGAGGAAAGGTCTGAAAGGATAGAAGCCATGAAGAAGAATAAAAAAAGTTGCATAACTTGAGCAATAAATTTTTATTGAATACTATTGAAGTTCTCAGTTTTTAAGTGTGAGAAAATAAAGAATTCAAAATGTTTGCTTTTCGTGAACTTTCACATATTTAGCAGCTAAAGGAAGCAAAGTTTTTGAAAGAAATTTTTAGGAAGAAGAAAAAGAATTTTTGTTTAGGCTGGCGAGAAACTTTTTGGGAAGCCCAGGTGGTCAAATTTAGATCGAGTAGTGCCAGTCCGAGTGTTTTTAAAATGCTACTCCATGACTGAATATTTTTGTTTGTATGTATGTATATTTATTAAGCCTTACTGGCTGTAGATTATTGAAGATACAAAAATATGAAAGAATCTAAATAAAAGTATATCACGCTATAAAGTAAGTAACAATAAACCGTTACAGAAAAATTTGAAAAATCTGCAAAAGCCGTTAAATGGAATATTTGAATTTTCTACAAGTTTAAGGTTCAAATTTTGAACTTAAAAAAATGTAAACAAATCGTTATCCATAAAAAATCGTCAAAATTTAAACACGGATAATTTATGTACTTGGCGTGTAAAATTCAAATTTAATCATCAACCCTTTCTATTCTTTCCCATCCTCTTCTATCATTTCCTTCTACTACAGTCAAAAATCTTCGAACATTAATGCTGAATTTTAACAATTTAACTCTTTCAATAATCACCAAAACGAGACGACGTCAAGTGATGCAAGTAAATCTAAATCGCCTGGGAAATTAAAGATGAAAGGAATGGATCAAAAACTTTTTGACTTGAGATTTTACGAGAAACTTTTTGCTCAAGTTCCTTAAATTGTTATTTTTTTTGGAAATATTTTAAAGATAAAATTTTATCAAATTGTGTAGAACGAGTCAAAAAGTTTTACATTTTATTCACAATTGATGGAATTTTCACTGCTTCTATTGGGGACGTTCACATATGATGTCCAATATTTTGAGGATAAGCTCTAGTGCTATGTGGTACTACACGTTTTTACTGATACTTTAATTTGATGACCGAGGGAATGATGGGGTCTAAACATTCTTAAAAAAATTTGATGGACGTTATATGTCAATGACCCTCCTACTGCCTGCCAAAGAAGTCCAATTTACAGTTTTCTGGTAGAAAATTATGACTTATCTGATGCTCAACCGCAAGACTATGTCTGATGATAACGAATGCAAATGAACTAAAGGTAATTTATGGTAAATTATTCCATAAAAACTGCATCATCATAAATTCACAAGAGGAGATGCTGTTTGAAGAATAGAAAAGAATATCTTTTTTTGTGTGTATTCTATTGCATTTCTTATCACAGAAAATAACAACATTTTCTCCTCGGAATAATTTTTTCGTACAGCAAAAAAAAATCTCAATCAACAAATTAAACAAAAGAAGGAAGCGAGAGAAGCCACAGAATGAGAAAAAAATATATTACAAATAGATAAAAAAGTAGAGCTATGTAATTGCATGGAAATGGCTATAAAATATTTTTTTCGTTCCTCTCATTTATTCACCCATCGCCCATCTATTGCCCGAGCACTTTAATATAAATTGTAATTTTTAAATTGTGTCCCGAGGTAAGACATGATTGATATCTGTTTGAATTTTTTATTAAGATTTTTCTTCTTCTTTTTTTCCTTTCTATGTTCACAATGCATTACGGCATTTGAGAGCTAAAATGATTCTTTACTTTCGCCGTTTTAATGGATCTTCCATAAAGATTTTCCGGCTCGATAATTTATTGTTATGAATTTTTTTTTCTTGTGAGGCGCTTTACGACTTCTCTTCTGTCAAGATCTCTTTCCATGTTTCTCTCTTTTTCTTCGCTTCTCTTCCTTCCTTCCTTTTTTGATAGTCAGTGGCTCAATGCCGACAAAATACAAATTTCAATTTTTTAACGCTCTTTTTGTGATTTTTGGTGGATTAGAAATGCTTGTGGACGGAGATGACATTTTGTCCTCGTTTTTGATGTATGATTTTTCTATGGCACTAAAGTCATAGTAGAAGATCGTCATTTGGTACGAATATGTAGGTCTGAATATAAGATTTATTGTTAGATCCAGCTACATTTCAGACTAAAAGCTATTTTGTCTAGTGGAATACCTTTTTATCGAGTTATTAAAGGTCATTTCATTTAAAAGTGCAGGTTCGACTCCTTCTTCTGGTCTTAAAAAAATATTTAGTCCATTTTCAAGTTCTTCCTGTTCATAAATCACAAAATACATCAAAAATCAATAAAATGTCAGTCCTTGCTCCCAAAAAATCATTAGTTACATCCAAAAATGCGCCATTATCACTCAATTTCCGCTCATCATTATCTTCAATGCTTTATTTTCCTTCACTCACACTCATCCCACTGCCGTTTATTTCTTCCTTCGAAGAAGGGCACTTACGCGAATGAAACCATAATCAAATTACGTTTTTGAATTCATGCAATTTGCAAAATGGAACAGCAAAGAATAAAAAATAAGGACGAGTGAAAATTTCTTCAAGTCATCGCCTGCCACCATTTTGGCATAGTTGAGCAAATAAGCGGGAAAAAAATCGATGTGAAAATTATCATAATAAAAAATTTATCGAACTACATACACTTTTTACATGTCGAGCATGAATAGAGGAAGGTCTGTCATGCGCTTCGATTGGTTCAGATGTCGAATGTATCAATTGAGAATTTTTTATGTGTAGTGTATTTTCCCAATATACGCAAACTCCAATCGATGTTATTGGAAAATGAACACACATCATCGAACAGTTTGGTTAGTTCATAAAAGCATAAAAAATAGGCTGGGCTCAATACTCAAACTCGATTATTCAATACCAATTTTTTATGTGTGCAGCATGTGACATCCCCCAGTATATTTATTTTTTATATCCCTTCGATTTTTTCACATTCATAAGGGGTGTATTTTTTTTTGTTGACACTGTCGTCTGCTGTCACACTGCTTCACTTAGTGCCGCTATAGTTTTCTCTACTAGCTATTCATTTTAGAAGGGGGTGACCCTCGTCAAACATAAATTATCGAATTAATTCTTTTATCTTTACTCTTTGATCAAATATATGTATACTTAATACATCTGAGTGTTGGATATATTTTTATATATTCGTAATGTGAGTGAAAGAAGGTCAATTTCATGCTATACATAACAAAACTTTTATGTTTTTGATTTTTGACATTTTTTTCCTTTCATTTTTTACATTTATTTCTTTTTAATTTTAGAAAAATTCATTAAACAGCCTCTAGGTAAATGCTGGATAAGAGGAGAAATTTTTCAAGATATTTAACATAATGAGTATTTTTTACATTCATTTATGAGTGCTTTGGAGAAGTTTGTGACATTTTGTCTGATAATGTCAATGGATGTTTTTAACTGGATGAGTTGCAATGCATGAATTAATATAGAATTGAGAAATCTTGACATTTCAGGGTTCAAATCTCATTGGAAATTTATATTGAATTTTGTAGACAGAATTACCTTAAAAATTATCTTATAAAGATACTGATCAATCTTAAGCCTATAGCCTGGGATCATAGGTTGAAGGATACCTGGGTTGGAGACAATAACTGAAAGAATCCTTCAAAATTGGCTGAAAGGTCTTTATTCCTCACACAAAAGCGCATTATTGCTGAAATTTCAAATCCATATCCATCACTACTTTCACCTTCCACTTCTCCTAAACTCACCTACCATCCACTTATGTCAATGAAACATCAACAATGTCGAAATACCTCACATACCTCGTCACAAGTGTAGTGAGAGGAAAAAAATGGCAGAAACACTTGTACTTGTGTGAATTATAGCGAGATACTATAGAAAAATTACTGCCGTAGTCCAATGAGTGTGTCAAAAACTAGCAACTCAACACTCATTAAAAAATTGTTATTGTTGCCATTATCATTGTTGGAAGAATTGTTTCAATTTTCACACTTTTCATTCTGTTCCTGAGCCTCACTCTTTTCACTTCTTCAGCTCCTTTTGTTTTTATTTTTATGACGAAGAGATTTTTTCTCCGACAATAAATTTTTTCATATTTTAATTTCATTTTTATTTGTTTAGAGTCAAATGAGAGGCTGTTGAAGACTTTTCGAAAAAAAAAACAAGAAATATTTTTTGCATGCTGGAGCAGCAGCAACAATTTCCAACTGGATAACTTGAGAGTTTGTTTTGTTCTTTCAAGAAGTTCTTTTTCTCACCATTTTCATGTTGATGGTACTCATCATAGGATAAAAAATATTATTGCTTTAAATAAAAATGAGATGGAAAAGTTGACCTGTTGGGGAAAGTAAAAAATTTTTGGGGGGGTTATTTGAGGGGATTGAATAGTTTATTAGGTAGGATTTAATCAATATGAAACAAAAAAATAAAAAAAATATACACGATAAGCAATGCTTAAACAACCATTTTGTATTTCGATATTATTGGGATTCGAACCCGACTTACTTTGCAGACATTTTTGTTTTTTTAAATAATCTTATTTTTCTGTTGTACATATTGTAGCTGAAATGATTACATTTTAACTTACAATTTTACTCACTTATTATATCACACACAAAAAAATCGACACAATTCCCTTACAACCCAAAACAATCATGTAATGACTAAATGTCCAAAAACTATTCCATCCAAATTAGATATGAATTTTTAATTGCAACATACAAAAAATAACTTGTGAAAGCACTCAAAATATTCACAAAAAAAATTCTGTACTTTATCAACCGCCCACTTTCCACACCACACGTTCCAAAAACAACTGCATTTTGCACCTCACACCACCCCCACCTCATCATAGTCGTCCATTCTGCACTCATCGTTGCCTCTGCATGATGATTATTTGTTTACTTTTAAAAACATGACAATTATACAACAATCACACTCCTCTCATCGTCATCATCATTGTCATATTATGGAGGTGTATGGTGGAGTATGTTTGGAAGGGATTATGATGAGTTGAAGTCAAGAGATGAACATTGTTGACAATTGTTGACAAAATATGATCATTAATGCCTCTGTCATTATTGCAATTGCAAAAATTGTTGAGAGAGAAAAAAAATGTCGACACTTGACGAGAAAAATATAAAGTGTTGGGCATAGCATAGTTGTGCTGTATTTATAGGGATGTTGGAAAGAAATTAAAATTATTACTTCATTTTGCAACTTTTAGATTTAAATTTTAACGTAAATTTGAATTTTAAATTTTTCTGAACAAATGTGGACTTGACTACAGTAGATGGTGACCAGAACTACGGTATAACCCCTAAACTGAAATAAAACTACTAAAAACCAAAAATATTAATTTCCTCCCATCCAAAATCATTTCATTGCTGTTCCATTCCAAATATTCAAGTCATTAGACACGTTTTTCCATTGACTTAATGTCTTAGAAATATCTCGACACTTAACTCACCCAAAAAAGAACTCAAAAACTATTTTACTTTATCAAACATCAATTTTCATTTTACAGAAAATATTTTTGTATATTGTGTCTCTAAATCTACTTCAAAAAAATGTCTTTTCCTACTTCCTCTCATTCATTCCACATCAGAAATATAAAAATTATATTCAAAAAGCGAGAATGAGAACAGAAAACGAAGACAAAATTTTTCGTAACGCATCATTTGAGGCGTAGAAGATTGTGAAAAATAATTGACTTTTAATGAAAATTTTCTAGTCTAAAGAATTGTGTTTAATGTTTCTTATCAACAATGATTGCTTCAAAACAGAAATCATAGCTATGAAGAGATACTTTTTTTCCATACAATAATTATTGTCATTATTATTATTTGTCATAATGAGGGTTGGAAAAATATGTGTATGAATACGTACATTTTTCTGACTGTAGAGGAGTTTTTTTATTGAGAACTGTGGGTTGTGGTTGAATTTTCAGTTTGAGATTTGATTTGACTGGATTTTGAAGTTTTTGATTGAAGAAATTAAATATTACTCGATTGGCAAAACAAATTGCGTCGGGAAGACTAAAAATCTTTTGTGGTACCAGCGTCGTAAAAGATTCAAGTCGATCCTGGCGTCCTATTGGCTTTACACTAGCTTGATGCCAAATTTCTTCCACTCCTTCTTTCCAAGAATTGAAATTCAGTTCCATTTCTTCAGTAATTGTATAAAGTTTCTGAAATTTTATGGAAGCTTGCCTACAATTTGACACTAAGTCATCACATCCAGTAAGGAATTGCGCTTTAGTGCGTCAAATTTCACTCCAAAATTCCGTAACTTCTTCATCAAAATTCGAAGACATTTTTTTTTCAAATATAAATTTTCTTTCATCTCGTCGTCTAAATTTTCTTCTCCTTCTTTCCTCAATTTCATACAATATATAAAGAAAAAAAACCGAAAAGAAGACGTCACATAACGATTTTCATTCTTTAATGAATCGAATCTACACTTCCTTCCATAATATTCATTTTTATTTTATATTCATTTCATTCATTCAAGGATCATTTGGAAAAATTTCGGAAATTTTTTCACTCGACTGAAGCATGAGTAATAATACTTACTTACTTTATACTTCACTCATTAAAAAATTTGAGTCGGAGTGAGGATGAAAATGAGAAATCAAGCGGAGCATAGTTGAGTTGACATTAGTGCTAGAATTTATTGCGAAAAGGGAATTAAACAAGTTTTTTTGCTGTCTTTTTGACTCAACAAAAAATGATGTGAAATGAAATGTAATTAAATGATATGGTTAAATCAAACAAAATGATTTTTCCCTATTTCCTTACGAACTGAACTGATGATGACGATATGTAAATGAGTGAATGGGTAAAAATCCCTTAAGTGTGTTTATATACATGATTCCTTGTTCTTTCAACAGCATCTCTCCCCACTGTAGAATTATTTTCCTCATATCGATTTTATTTGCACACACCGAAAAAATAACACAGGAATGGAAAGAGTTATGGCAGCAAAAATTTTCAATTAGATTTTTAACGATCTTATGTTGCTGCTGAAGCATATTAAAGCTAATGGTTTATTATTATTGTTATTATTGCTATTATTGAAGAGGATACATGCAACATCCATTCAAATACAGATAATTTTTTTTGTGTGTGTATGTATGTGCTTAATATGGAAATGATTTAAAAAGCTAATGGAATATTTAAACTGATGTTATGACTTGCTGCTTTGATTCTGATAAAAATGTATGTTAATAGTTTTAAATTACATCTCTTTTTTTTGTTCTCTCAAAAAATTGGATATTTTTCCAAGTGAATGAGTTGATGGATATGATGATGCTGTAGAATGATGAACTGTTTGCTCAAACATGAACTGTGATGATGAGTTGAATGGTTGATATGAGGATTTCTGGAATATTATCCACATACGTTAACATGTACATGATGGAGTTTGAAACGGTAGGGTTAAGTTTTAAAGGAACTAACTGTCCTTTTTTGAAATTATTTTCAAATTTTCAAAGCTCAGTGCATTTTGTCTAAAATGATTGCTAACCTAAGTCAGAAGGGGGGGGGGGGCGGAGCAGGATAGAATCTGTGGTAAATGACTTAAAAAATTCCCAATCCTATCCAAAAAATATTGATTTTTCTATGTCATCAACCGATTTCAAAATAGCCATAAATGAGAAGCAAAATTTCCGCTTTTAATTTCTCTCTCCAAGTCATAAAATTCACTTTCTAACATCTTTTATGGACTCAATGGAATGAAAATGTCTTCAATTTTATTGAAATATTTTTCTTCTTTTATTTGTCAGAATTACTTGATATATTTAAGCGATAGAGCGTAAGGAGGGAATGCGATGACTTGAGGGGACATATTTATTCATCTGATAATGCTAAAAACTATGGTTGACGTAAATTAATAGTTTGCGACACATTTTCTATCTCAGCTTCTTAATTTTCAATTTTTACTCCCCAAATGAAGATTTTTCGATATTCTCGATTATATTGTCTGATTAGAATCTTTAGATAATAGCCAAAAAAACTTCCAGAAGAGGAAATCCATCCATGATGCCAAATGCTATAAATTATAGGGAAATGATACTTTTCTATGTTAAAATTTCATCCTAAAAGAACTCTCGATAATTTATGCGCGTTTTAATTAACGCTTTTATTGTTTAAATGCTCAACACACTCAAGAGATATTGCTCTGTATTATTTTTTTTCGCAAGGCACACAGGAAGGAAGTGAATCATCGAGTTTCAAGAGGCGAGACGCTCACATAGTCGTTTATTGAAATTTTTTTTAGATAGCATGGCCATTCATTTCCTGAGATGATCACTTTTTCTGTTGTTTAAACTTTTTAGTCGCGATGAATATTCATCGAATTTTTTTTTCTGTGGTATTTTTAGGGAAGTTAGTGGTTGGTTTGGAGGAGAATTTGAGTATGTTTGGAAGAATTTTGTGATTTATATGCAGTTAGGATTGGAAAGAGACTGTCTGGATGGCATAAAGTTTGAGTTGAAGTTGGAATGGTTCAGAATTTAATAAAACTATGGCATGTGAGAATTTGGAGTAATTTTGCCAGACACGTTTAAAAGTTATGCCTTATCTGGAACCAAATCTGCTTACTAGACACAGATAAACTTCACAACTGAAACAAGCAGAATTTCATGCACCTATTTTTTCCTTAGGGATAGGTTCTATTAACGCTAGATCAACACTACACCAGATTACAGAAACCTAGTCAGCAACTCTGTCTGAATCAATAATAACCTTAACTCCAATAATTCTTCAATATCCCTTAATCCTTGAACCACAATTCCTCAACAATCAAGTCAAACTATTGAAAATATTCAACTTTTTCATCATCCAATCATTCACAAGCAATAAAATTCCTGTCATTTCCATCCACATCATCACCATCAGCCTTCATTCCATACCAAAAATTGACGAGCATTATCTCCATCCAGCCTCTCAAAAATACCCACGAATAACCAGAAAAGCCATTAAAATTCCAACAGGAAAAATTCGATTAAAAGTCATTGCAATTAATTTTTATGATTTTTCGACTATAAAATTTTTTTTATATTCAAAAATAAAGTTCGAATGTGTATATGTCTGATATAATCCACCATAAAACAAACTTGTTGACATCGAATTATTTGGATGGCCTCAAAATGTTCATTAAACTTTTTTTTATCCACTCACTCCAATTATTTGCAATATTCACATGACATCACCATTCGCTACACAGGCACGGGAAAAATGTATTTATTTATTCGGATATATTTTTAAAACATTAATTGTTATTGGGAATTGTGGACGATGTCATTTATTAATTTTATTGCTTTTTACGGTGAATTTTATGTTGAACATTAATTGAGAAATTTATTGTGGAAATTTTTTGTGTCCATTTGAGGTTAGTGTAGGAGATATTGCTAGGTATGATGAACCTATTAATATTTGGTGAATTCTAGAAATTCAGAGGGGTAGCTGATATGCCTTAGAGTAGATTCTGAGGGATACTTTAGGTCTCTAAACACTGTTAGGACTGTAATGAGTCTGAAAGAGCTCTGATGAGACTGTTTAGGGATTTGAGGAGTCTACAAGATCTCTGGGGCGTATGTTGGGGCTCTATTGAATCTGTTGATGCTCTGCTAAGCATGTTAAAGATTTAATGAATGGTTATATATAACCATACATAGTTATGGTTATGAGAAGTCTATTAGAGCTCTGAAAAGCATGTAAAACCTCTGGTTGAAAAATTTATTAGTTATTCTGTAAATTGAGAGCTCATAACCTCAAAATACAAAAAAATAATCAAATATCAATTAATCTAGACCTTCAACTGCCAAAATTTTACCAATAACCCCTCAAAAACATGATTGCATTCCCATCCTATAAAAAAGAGCATATTGCAAAATAATGATAATAATGTTTTTCACATTGCAATAATACTTTTTTTGTGTCCCTCCACAGAGCATATAATAAAGGTACAACAAGCATACCATGCAATATAAAAAAACCTGATAATTTACTTTACAATAGATAAATGTGATTATGTAAAATGAAATAGGAAATTTATTGTGAGAGAATTGCAAACAAATTTGCATGGACAAATGCAATAACAGTTATTTCTTTTGTTGTGCTGCATGTAGCATGTTGCTCTCCACATAGAACAGCATTTATGTGAAAGTTTTTTTTTCACTTCCTTCAATTTATTTCTTCTTCTCCGACTTTTTTTGTCAATTGCGGAAAAAAGTATCGTGAAAGGAAGATTTTCTCCTGCAAATTCCTTGCGTTTGACTGTGTAAGTGAGGAAGTTGAGGCTGTATTAGTAAGAATTTCCCCTCAATCGAAAGGAGAAATTTTTCTTTCCTTTTTTATTTATGTGTGTGCTCGAACATGCATCAATTTTCATGGTCCATGCTTCTGTTTTTTCTTCGTACTTCGTTAAAAATTCCCAAAAAACTTTTTGGCTATCTTAATTCATTACTAAGCCTCCCACCATCCATCCACCCGAAATGAGGGTCAAATATTGAAAATGGGCAAGTGAGAAAAAAACAAGAGGAAATTGAATAAGTTTTTTTTATATCCAATCCCTTTCGGTCCACTATGTTTATCCTTCATCATTCAAATCCTGAAAAATTTGAATTCATAAATCAGCCACATCCTCGACCCTTTTGTTGATTTCGAATGGTTCATCTATAGAGAGAGACTCAGAGAAAATTATTTTGCTTCTTTCGTTTCCTTAATTCCGATATATAATAATAATAAAAAAGTTTTTCGTCTGGCATTGTCAAATGCTCATATAAAGGCATCACCCATAGCTCAACATCATGAACATCAACCGACTCATTCTTCTTTTACTTTCAACTGCTTGCTTTCAAAAAAAAATCCAACAGCCATAGTCATCAGCAGGCGAACACATTTCGAATTCAATTTTTAAATTAAATAGCGTACGTTTTATGCATACAGAAAAACTAGAAGAAAAAGAAAGAAAAATTTTTTTATGCTGCTGCCAACATTCATCCCAAAAGCTCTCTTTTTTGTGCACAATTTTTTTTCCTTTCTCACTCGTTTCTTTTTTTCATCTGTATTTCTTTCTATTCGCTATAGATCTATATGTATGTATGTATGTTCATTCGCTTTCTTTCATTTCTTTTAGTGGATTTTGTGAGATGGAAATTTTGCTCGATTTTTTTGTGCACTTTGTCTTTGGATTGAGATGTGATGAATGGGATTTAGTGGGATAATACACTGGCTTGTAGTTAGATTTGGTTGAAGCGAGCAAATAAATTAATTAAGAGATGTTTATTAAATTAATGAATTTAAATTTTGTTGGCTGGATTATTGGGGTATGAAATTATTGATAACTAGCTCTGATGATCAAAATATTTGATAAAATTCTTAAAATCTGGTATGATTATGATAACATGATGATAAAAATTATTTTAATATGTATCCTTATAGCAAGAAATGTCAAACAAATTTAATATAATAAGAAAGTTTTCAATGAAGTTAATTTAATTTCTGTGAAAGTTTTGAGTTCGAATCTCAAATTTATAATTTGTGAATGTGATACTTAATTTGCATTATGTAATGTATTTCAGTTATTTTTTAATTTTTTTGCAAAAATATTGAAAATTTAGAGAGAAAATTTTGTTATTAGAGGCGTTAGCAAATGATGTCCAACAAAAAAGGGATTTTCAGACCTCCTCTTCTTTTGTCAAAAAAAATTCATACAAAAAATTTCTTTTTATGGAATGTCACACAGTTCTAGACACCCTCACCAGCCTCAATCTTAGACGTTATTTGTGAACGACCCCTTACTTTATTTGATCTGATTTAACGTTTATCATTTTAATATTATATGAAAATAAGCTTTTAAAATTAAAATATTAACATGCAAAAATCTGCAAACATGATAAAAGTTTTAAAACTCTGAAGTTCGAATCTTATTAATTATTAACTTAGACATTTCTTCAAGTACTACATAGGATCTTTTTTAACTTTTTACTTTTTTTTACAAAATTACTCTTTTGACGATCAAAAATGCGTCTCATCATTTATCTCATAATAATCTATACTCCATTTTTTTCCTCTACAGTCGTCGAAGCTCGAATATTTAATTATAAATCGCATTTTCCTTCTTTCCTTTCAATTCTCTCGACATCAGTGGAGAATAAAAATAAAAAACTTTTTTTTGCTCTATCTCACTCACTCCCCTCATCTCACTCGTATATTCATTTTTTTCCTTTCATTCTTTCCGTTCAGTGGTGGTAACAAATGGAGCTTTGCTCCTAATGTCATGTACATTTCGATCGCTCTATATATCTTTGCATAGATTAAAAAAAAGCCATTCATTTTGTTTCTATATTCAGTTCAGAGATACACATTGAGAGGAAAAATTATGTGAATGTATATCCTCATACCATCTTGATTCTATTTATGTACATGGATATATATACATATTCCCATACTGAAAGCTTCAAACCAATTTATTTCCTTTGCTTATTCCATATTTCAAAGCTCTATCGTTCCTTTTTCTATAGCAGAATTGTGTATCAAGCTACTTCCATCCTCATACCATTCATCAGCATCGTCATCATCATATAAAATATTGAACCGTATGGTGGGTAGCTTCAACCTTACGAACGAAGCAAAGGAAGTTTCTCATTCTTCCTCTACTGCTCCATAAAGCTATAGACTCTATATAGATATAAATTGAGAAAAATTCAGTCGTGAAAAAAAGCATAGGAGAACCATCGAGCATATAGGAAAAAAATCCATCCATATACACATATTTGTTGTTGTAATGATTGAAAGGCGTGGCAAATGGCAATTTTTTCCGAATTTCTCAATTTCTTTTTTTATTATTTCCAAAGCGCCTTTTTTCTGCTGCTACTGCTGCTTCTCTTATGCTCTGCCAATTTTTCTTCTCAGGATTTGTGTGGATTTGAAGAAGAAGGAAGAAAATATCACCGTACTCGATATTATACATATACAATTCTACGATTCATTCCCTTATATTTTTTTTGGAGCTAATAGTAAGCTTCAAGTATATATCATGTGCAAAACGGCATGAGGGGGATATAAAAAAAATCGAAATCTCCAATACAAATTTTTTTCAGCTGCTGCTATATACGAATTTTTTTTATTCGGGGCCGCACACAGATATTGAGAGTTCTATGCTTATGCATCATCTCCGATGTGCTTCGTGTCATTGTCAACTGAAGTGGAATATTTTCTTGCTTATTGCCGTTAAAAGAAAAATTGGAATAAAGAACCAGAAAAAATTGAGAAAATTGACTCACAAATACAATCAAAGAATTTCCATTTATAGTTGTAGTTGTGCACGCACACATATTAAGGTTACAACTACAAATAGACTTAACACCCTCACAATCAACCCTCGATGCACTTTTAGACGATTTTGACATTTTCACTCTCTTCGGAAAATTTTCATCCCTTTTTTGGGAGAGTGACTCCGGAACCGAACGGAGACAGCAGCAACAACAAAAAAAAATTCCATAAACTGAAAATTGCATTTTCATTTGTTTCGGATCGCAGAACAAGAAAGGATCTCAGTGGATGATGATGATGATGAAAATTAAGGGGATGGAACAGCACATTAAATACATGTATACATAAAGGAGAACTGAATGTGTGACATGAGACAATTTAAAGTGACTTGAAAGTTCCATATTTTGATGCACATACACGAAAAAAAATGGAAGCCGAAAGGAATTAAAGTGAAAGCCTTTAAAAATATCGATTTTTCTTCCATCCTCTGTTCTCATTTTGTTTCGACTTGACGAGGCTTGTATTCTTCACCACCAACATTCACACATTTTGCTAGACATACAAGACTACTGTAAAAACATCTGCTTCCAAAAGCAACAAAAAGCAGAGCGTAAGGGACCAAACAACATTGTAGCATAATCATAACATTTAATAACAACATCACAAATGTCCTTGAACTAACTAACTACGATAGCTATGTACACTCTCTCGCACACTTTCTGTGTACCGAAGCTTCTTAATTCGCATAACAAAAATAAGCATTTTCAAATACACACAAAAAAGGGCTTTAAGCGCCAGACGACATTGCTTGCTCTATTTTTTCCTTCCTTTCTTGTGCTTTTCTTTTACTCCATACTGTCCTACTATTTTATTTTAAGCACAGCACAAAAGACGATAAACAAGAAAACCGAAGAAAAGATAACTAAAAAATGTAAAGAAAGTTGTGGAAGGATTGATGGCTAAGGCGAATTTCTGTGAGGCAATAAATATGATTGTTGGGTAGTTTTAGATCCAGTAGCATTATTTCTGGATGTCTTAAACCAGACATATCCAGACCATAAGACTCGGGTAAGGCCATGGCTTCATCCAGTCAGCACTAAATTCACAACTCGAATCTATAGAAACCTAATTAACATCAAAATCTCTTCCAACTTATAGATTCTTTTTTGCACTTCAATCCCACAACTAGTCCGTAATTCATCCAGCAACTACATCACTCAGTCAATAAATCAACCCAGTAAGTCAAAATAAGCACAATTCCTCAATTACTAGTATAAAAACCCAAAAATACGAGATTCACACAGCGAAAAAGAGTTTAATTAGCTGTAATTAAATTTGCTCTTTCCCATCATGCCTTAAAATCCTCTTCGAGTCGTCTCTCTTCTTTTCATTCATTCATTCAGCCTTTTTTCTATAAATTCCACATCTTCTTAGTCGCTTTGATAGAAAGGCCAATGAAAATCGATAATTTTGAGATGCTTTTTGGGCTTTTTACTGCCTGCCTTATACCATCACCAAGACAACATGAATGGAAAATTTTATGATGGTGGATGACTTTAATTGCGGAATTTTCGGTATCTATAAATAGCTTTAAAGCTTTAGAGACGATGTTGATTATTGTTTTGATAATTTTACATACCGAAAAGTTTTCTGAATGAGCTTTAAGGATTTCACTTTCTCTTTGATTTCCTGTGAACTTTAAGATGTTTTGACGTACACATTTTGGTTTATATTTAGAATATATGTTGGATATGCGTCATGTCAAGTTTTGATTTCACGATTTTCGCGTATGAGAATTGGATGTAAATAGTAAATCAAGTCTCTTTGTGGTGGAAATAAAGATTGATGAGATTTGTGTTCAAGGAAAACTGTTGTTGTTGCTGTCTGCATGCTTACGCAATAATTTTTAAATGAATGATTCAATATTTTTGATTCTTTTTGCGTCATTAAGGGAATTGAAGTGGAAAAATTTTTTTGAGAGTTTTATTGAGTTTTACGTACGTTTTTTCCTCACGTAAAATATCCAAAATAAAATTCTAAACTTTTTCTATGCAAAAAAAATCTTTAAAATATCGAATAAAAAAGAACATTTTGCGCAAGCATCCACAAAACCACCAACATCCCCAACCTCCCAGAAAACTAATCAGTAATAAAAACGTCAAACTCGCCCATTTCTCATCATTAAAAAAGCAGCAAAAGAGAAACGATGAAAGTTTAAGTAATATCACAAATAACTAAATAGGGAAAAATTAGCCCGGTTAAAAGTTTGACAATTGAAAAATGCCAGAAATGAGAAAGTGAAACGTTTTAAATTTTTCCTTCATTTTACTTCTGCTTCTGCTCTTTTTCTGTGTGACGAAAAATTGAAACAATTAAAAATTATTTCGTACAATTTAAGTTTCCTCATTCACCGCAAGCATTGTTGCTAAAACGTTTTAATGGAAAAGTTTTTCTATGTGACGAATTTTTTTACTACTACTTATTAGATTGAGGGACCGGTCTCGAGAACTAATGTCTCTGACTTCAATAAGCAAGCACCGATGAGGACATGGACAATTATTCGTAATGGAAAAATCTATTATTGTCAATTAGCTAATCAAATTGTTTAATGATTAATTGATAGTGACAGTAGAGAGATGAGAAGGGAGGTAAGGCAAGTTAAGGGGTCATTTTGGAGAAGTTTTATTCAGGAAGTGCATTTTTAAGGGAATTTTTTGCACTATGACGGGGTCTGATCTAGTTTATTGGTAAGAAGACCCTAGGGGATATCCCAGCTATTGTCTTTAATATGCCAACCCAAAAAACAGGCTTAGGAGCTACCTTTGATATGTTACTGTTCTATGTGGAGTCTACACTCAATTCTAGTCTACAGATGTCTTGGCTGAGTCAAAAACTGTTTAAATTTTCAATGTTAATTAAAATACTGGCAGAACTAGTCGATTGTGATCAAAGTAAGGCATTGACTGTAATTTGTTATGCAAATTTAATCAAATCATAAGTTTCAATACATTTAGACACAAAAACCACATAAAAATTCAAACCAAACCTATCATCAATCGACATCATTTCAATAATTTCGCTAAAAAAATCACACCCATAAAAAACGTTGAGAGAAGAAATAATCGAATCGAGACATTGTCAATCCACCCCCAAACACCCACTTGAGAATCTAATCGACACGAAAAAAAGTACAGATTGGAATAGGGAGGGAATTTTTCTTTTCATGCGCTCCACAATGATGTATAATGTCGAAAAAGAAGATATAAAATATTCCATCAATTTCAGTCGCTAATTAATTAAATTATACATGACAAAAAATCAAATAACGCGTCATTATCAATAAAATTAATTATTTTCAATGTTTCAACTTTTTCTCTCCCCAACTTGTGTTCGTGTTTATCTGGAATTAATGTTCGTTTCTGTAGAACACAGATGGTGTGAGACATGTATGCTTCGACAAAGGTGCTGCGACTAATTTAACAACAAATTAAGGATGAAAGGAAAAAGTTTGTTTTTTCGCAGCTTCAACGTGAAATTTTTGGGGTAAAGTTTTTGTGTCTTTTTAAAAAGTCGAATTTAAACACCTATTTAAAGCATCCAGTCACCATGTGTCAGAAATTGCTACAACATTATATTATGAGGAAGAAGAACATTTTCAATGCGCTTTCAAAAGTCATCAGCATCATGATGATAAATGTGAAGGTGGGATATAGAATGTCTGGTGATAAATTTAGAGTAATTTCTTTTGAGTAAGAGGAATTGATAGAATTTGAACCTACGCTGGAGATTCTGTTATATAAAATTATTGGATATCCACCTCCTGTAATAAAGATTTCTTATAAAATAAAATATTTTTTATGAAGTGTCACACAGCTCATGAACCATGACCCCTCCCCCTTCCTCTAAAAGTTGAACGTGATTTACGAACGATCCATAAGGAGATATCGATTTATAGGTCAGTTATGTTCTTGATTTAGGGGGAGGGGATCTGATGAAGCAGTCCAAAAATCTTATTTTTTTTTCGTTTGACGTCATTTATGAATAATCCCATATATTTAATAAGGAAAAGCTTCTTGTATTGTCACAATTCAAATAAAATTCAAAAAAGTAGCCCATAAAAGTTCTCCTTCTTTCCCCCTTCTCATTCTGATCGGTTTTTGAGGTTAACACGAACAAAAAAATTTTGGTTGATGAATAAATAAATGTTCTTCAAAAATAACCCCCCCCCCCCTCAAAAGAAAGATAAATTAAATTTCTTATAGAGAAACTTAAATGAAATTATCACCTGTTTCACAAAAACCGCACGAAAAAAACATACGAAAATTAAACTCAACTCTCACTTTCAATACATAAGCCCATAAGTCAATTTCAATTTTGCCAAAAACATGTGTTTAAACACAAAATTGTGGGAGTTGAACATTCAGAAATTGTTATTTTATGGGGGAAAGTGTGGAGTGGAATGAGTAACAAAATATTTTGCTATAACCCCTAATTGATTTAACCCAATTGATGAGGTTGTCGAAAACATACAGAAAATCATTTTGTGACCCTTTCGAATTTAAAATTTTCCACAATTTTCAGCACGACGCGAATGGGAAAATTCTTTTTTTTGTATCGAATTTCAGTGGAAAATTTTTCATTATATAAAAATATTTATCATGCAACTCGTGGCACAACGGCGGTGGTGGATGAATTGTTGGCTGGTAGCAATAACAAACAAACATCATTATATCATTAGCCTCGACCGTGATGTACATAATTAACTGTAGAATGATGCTCTATTGAAAGTCAATAATGGTACATCAAAAATATGTGCGAAAAATGTCATTAAAATCTAATTATAAGTATAATTAATTATCATTGAATAATACAAACTTCCTGTTTCCCCCTTTCTGTGTATACGCGAATGTTGTTCCCATTGTTTTGCTCCTAGCGAAAATAAACTTCTTTGTGATCTGAGTTTTGGAGTAATTTTCAGCTTCTTGGGAAAATCTACATTTTTGACAAATTTTTATAGAATTTACCTCGTGTTATTGATCGAGGGACTTCAGTGCATTTTTGTACTAGCGATCAGTATTTCATTACAAATGCGTATAAAAATAAACAATCATGAATTCTCAAACATTAAATTGGTTTGTCATTTAACGGTTTTTTGAAATTCAAATTTTCTAACGGTCAAAATATATTTGAAAATTTCCCACCACAATTTGTTTGAAATGTACTGGAATCAAAAATTCATTAAATACTATAGCAAGGATTTTGAGAGTTTTAAATGACAATACATAACTAAAAAAGCTATTTCCAAACTCAGATCATAATTTTTATTACACGAAGTATTTTCAAAAAATTATTAGAGATAAATATCTCGCGAGTGAGCAAAAATTTCGCTGCTTCCCTTCCACATTGCTCTACTTTTTGCTATTTTCCCATCATCCACACACTCGCATACGCGAAAGAGCGCATTGTTCTGATGCCGCGAGATATGCAACTTTTTTGTGTGTACTTTATATTATTCCCTTACTTCTGCCACTGCTTGCTATCACGCACCGAGTAAAAAATTCGACTCCACAACTTGTTGCCGCAATTCATGTGTATTAACTGGAAAAATTTTCAATTAAATTTATTTTCTATGTCTTTTTTCCACTCTCGACTGTTGTAATTAAATTTGATGGAAAATTTTCTTTCCTGATTTTCATATTCACACCAATTTTAATTGTGAATGAATATTGTTTTTGACTTGCTCAAGCTCTGAAATTAAAATTAGCAAATATAATTGTTTTGGATTGTTCAATAAAACAGAATTCATATTGAATTACTAGTTTCACGTTTAACGTATTTTTTTAAATTTAATTTGATGAATCCACACAAAAATTACATTTTTCAAACATCACTTCCCTTGAAAAATCCTAAATTACGTCCTTTTGCAAATTTACTCTTGAAGCAAGTGGACGTACTCAATTTTTGTAAGCTCTTTTTTATAATATTTAGTTGATTTTATTAATTATTTTATTATTCTACCTTTAATGAAGCATTAGCCGATCGGCCCTGAAAGAGATACATTGTGAAAGATTCGAAATTCTATGTTTTTGGACAGTTTATTCCAGCGTGTTCAAAGTTACTGCATCGCCATTTTTAACTCGCAAACAAAAATAGTCAAAAAAATTATATGATGTCAACAATTACGTTCTGAATCCTCTTTTAGGAATTTTATCATCCAGCACCTGGAATGATTACATTTTTCATAATTTTATTAAATTCTATATCCATTTTCATGGCAAACATAATGTGTCGCGGCTGAATGCGCTTCTTTTTGTTTCTCTTTGAGATGTCACCAGCCAAATCCAATAGCTCAGCTACGCAATATTCTAGAACCGATGCCATGAAAACCGCTGCTTTTTTGAATATTTTCATTCCTTGCCTAGTTTTCTTCAGCAATTTTTCCAGAGAAAAGTTAAACCAGCTGCTTTCCACGATCTGGTCTTACGGGCTTTTTTTGAGAGTTGCATTTTCTATATTAATGCAAATATTAGAAACAGATAAAAAAATTAAAAAAATATAATCCAAATAATTTTTCAGAATATTTAAATTTCTTCATAAAATCACTGTTTTCCTGTTTTTCATAACAATAGACACAATATTAACTTACACTTTATACTTTATCCTTTTTTGATTCACAAAATTTCTAAGTTTTATGCACGAATCACTGTGATTTTTAATAATTTAAACTTGAAGCTGTATCACAATCACACAATTACGCACAAATAAACACTCAAAAGACGTTCAATTTAAAATTTTCTTTCTCTTAACAATTTGTATTTGAATTTTACAGATTTTACCGGTCACTAACGGTAATTTTTCAAAAATTCTGCACTAGAAAGGGTATGAAACTATGATTAAAAACCAATATTCAAAAACAAAATATTCGTTAAAAACGTAAACAAATTTTTTTCTCGTGAAAGCAAGTCTTTACATTAAAAAAAGTAATAAAAAAATTGAATATCTCCCAGGTTCAGTTAATTAAAAGGTGTATTTTTAGTCGTTTTTAAAGATTTGGGGTAAGTCTATAACTTTCATATTTTCCTCTCTACTCACTCGATGTATTTTAATAACATTTTTTAATCTATACATTCATAAATTATTGCTTGGATCTTTTTTCAGATGACTCTAATGAGCTGCTATCCAAGGGATTTGCGAAGAGAAGTGCTGTCTATTTTGAGCTAAAACGCTATGAAGATTGCTTGAAGAACATCCAGTGGGCTCGAGAAAATGGATATCCAAAGGAAAAGCTGCCCAAATTAAAGGAACGAGAAGTAAAATGCAAGAAATTGATGAAGGAATCAATGGACAAACAAGATCTTTGGAATTTCTTTAAATTGTCATATCCAGCAAACGAAAAGATCCCGTGGCTAGTTGATCGTGTTGAAATGCGTTGGACAGAGAAGTATGGACGTGGAATTTATGCTAAGGAAGACTTGAAAGCTGGTGATATAATATGCATTGAGGAACCAGCTGTTAATTATGCTCACGAACATAATACATACATGCGATGCTTCAATTGCTTTAAAACGAATGCTCTGAACCTGATTCCCTGTGATCAAACAGGTAAAATTTCTAGTTCCTTAGTTTATTTTTAATCCTGCGATTAAATTTTAAATCCTTGGATTTAGAATTTAATCCTTGGATACGTTTTTAATCCTTTAGAATTAAATTGTTGGATTTATTTTAATCCTTATCATTTTTCAGGATCCATGATGTTCTGCTCAACTGCTTGTAAGGAAAATTTCAATGCAAAAGCTATAGAAATTACTGAAATGTTGTGTACTGATGTCAAAATGCTGTCGGATATGTATGAAGTTTTTGGAAGTGTTAATCGATTCAGCGAATTTATCGATCGTATTGATGATGTAAAGAAGGACCTAAACAAAACAATTTTTGACTATGACTGGAACAATCCTGAAGATCCACTATACAAACGAAACAAGATGATCTGCTTGCTGTCATTGTCTACAAATGAGCGTAAAATATTACGTGAATCCGTAGAATTATAAAATTTATGATAGGATTTATTTGAAGACATTTTTAATCAAACCATATTCCTGACAATTCACTATCTTGAACATTTTTTCTTACTCTTCGTCCTAATCTTTTACTTGGATCGAAGTGAGGCATGGAATTTGGTGGTGTTAATTCAAGGGCGTCTAAGCCAGCAACTAAATCATCTTTTGGACTGTCAAGAATCTCCGGCGAATCCTCTATAATAATTATCGGCGAATTAGCAGCCAAATCTGGAGACTTTTGTGGTGATATTGCCAGTTCTTCTGTTGCTTCCATTTCTGATTGAATTGCTTTCTCCGCAACATTTCCGCCATGCTGATTATCTTGAATAATGTTCTCAATGTCTCGTATATATTCTTTTACAGCAGCAACTGAATTAGCCAGTAGCGCGTAATCATCAGTTCCCTTTTTTAAAACCAATGCTGTCTTCCAAATATTCAACTCTGTGACCAGAGGAAACAACATCGAATGTACACCAACGCATTTCTGACAACGAACCTTCCAATCAACATTTAGCTGCTTATCCTTATCGAAATTCTCAAAGCTGAACGTCAGCACACTCTTTTGTGTCTCTTTTTCATGCGTGCAAGTGGGATAGATCTTCTGGTTTACTGATCCTGAATTTACCTTACCAGCAGTAAATTTGAAGTAACGCTGGCGATTCTTTATTAGCGCGGCCATTTTAGCTGTCATTAGCTGCTGGTAAGGCATTCCTCCGCTAGGACAATCAGACTTTCCTGCAAGCGTCTGTTGCCCATCCTTAACGACTGTTGAATTTTTCAGCTCTTCAGCTGAGAACTTGAATTCATATTCAGCCATTATTCTGAAACAAGATAAGTAAATTAAGTTATTGAAGATGGATGTCAAACTTTTTAACTTAATTATACTAAGTTTTCTGACTTAATTTGAATAAAATTAGTTGAATTAAACTATATTTAGATACACCTTTCAAAAATAATCAAGCTACAATGGATATTTTAGTCAGATTAGCAGCTTTTGGAAAATGGTTAATTAAAGCGTAAATATTAATTAATTGCTGCATTTCACCATTGATAATGAAAGATCAAGAGATTTACTAACTTTTTTGTAAAGAAAGTAATTTTCAATCTCACTTCCTTCATACTTAATATTCGCCTTAAAGTTTTCAAGGCTTAATTAAATTAACTTATTTCTGCCATTTTGAATTTACTTTAAAAGATGAAAAAATACTCACATTGAAGATTAATTAACTTGATTTATTTGCAAAAAATCGACTTTTTTTACACTGTAACTAACACTGTAGACTAATTAAATTTGACGATGTGATGCTGTTGGATGTTTCTGATGAACTGTACCGATTCAAGCAAATTTTTGAACAATATTCCTGAAATTGGCGCTAAAATTCTTATAAAAACTACTGGTTGTTTTAAATTTGAATTTTGTAAAATAAATTTGTTGACATTCGAAAAATAAAAAATGCAGCATAATAATATTAATTTAATAAAATTTAATTAGTTCCTTTATTTAGCTTCTTTTCCAGGTACATCATTTAGATTAAAAATTGTTTATGGACTCAAAGGCTTAAGACATCATACACCAATCACAATAAGTATCTTCAAGTGAGTAGATTAACTCAAGTGATTAAATCTATATCCATTAAAATAAACTATTTGTGGGATTTTGAGGCTTAAATTTTTAATCCTGAGGCTTAAATTTAATCCTTGGATTTAATTTTAATCGTAGGATTTAATTTAAATCCAAAACTTTACAAATTTCATGAATCTCAAAACCTTTTTTTTCTCCTTGTTTTAGTGATCAGATCCAGTTCAAAGCTGCAAGAGCATTAACAATGAACAGTTCCAAAAATCGTGGCTTTATGGAAATCAAAATACGCATTGCTGAACAAGCAGTTTAGTCATTGGGAAATATTGTTCTCCACTTACTGGATTTCATCGAGAACGAATCTCGCAAGTGGGGAAACAAATGGTCAAAGTATACAATCGGTCCACAAATATCAATGTGTGACAATGCATCAAAAGACGATTGAATTATTTAAGTCACATTGACTGGAATAGCCGCTCTATTTAGTGTTGCTGAACTTCTGAACATTGCTGGAGAAAATTGTAGCTGTTGATAAATTGAAACATTTATTATACATGTTTTTGGATAGATTTATAAATATTAATACAGTTTGCATTTAGATTAATTTGTTTGCATTACATGCAAAGGTAGAAACTGCCATATCAGACTACCGTAGCAGAAATATATTTGAAAAGGAACGGTCAAAAAATATTTGAAAAGTAACGGTCAAAAAATATTTGAAAAGTAACGGTCAAAAAATATTTGAATTTAACAGTAAAAAAATATTTTTGACAGTTGTTTTTCAAATATTTTTCGACGGTTACTTTTCAAAAATATTTTTATCGTTATTTTGAAATACCTACCTATTTGTAAAAATTATTTTATTTCTTTATAGAATGACATAAACGGATTTCTACGTTCGGTGTGAATATTCTCATGAAGCGTGATCAACTATTAGTATTGAATGGAAATTCTTTGTTTTTTCGAATTTTTGCAGCATGAAAAGTTTAACATCTTTAATGCACAGGAAGGAGAAAAATCTTGATGCTCGGAAAAAGTATTGAAAAGGCCAACACTTTCCCGTCTTTACTACTTCCACACCCTCAACACTCTCTCGACTATATGATGGCAAAAAAATACTCAATTTTCCCACACATGAATCATGTAAGCTCAATAAAAAAGGGACAACAATGTGAGATGAGAAGAATTTTCCTTTCGAAACAGTAAATCAAGTAGAAAGTCCATTAAACTCGTCGCTTCTTTGGAAGTTTTTTTTGTGTGTGCTGGTCGTGTACAATTTGTTACTGTTTGAGGGTTTCTTTGTTGATCAGAAGTGTTTTTGGCATGTTTTTCGTTCTTTGTGAACAAATTTGTTTGAATTAAAATTCGTAAGTGATCTGTATTTGATTATTGTGTGCTTGTTATGGTCATTTTGGGGGTCGTTTGGTTATTACGTAATTAAGACGCTTCTAGATACAGCATTATTTGAACCTAATCCACTTGTCCATAGTATCTTAGTTCCAAAAAACATTCAAAATTATAAATCCAATGATTAAAGCATCAAAAATAAAACCATAAAAGGAAGTCCTCCCTAAAAAATTCTGCACAGCTCGTTCGATTATGAATATTTCATAATTTAATGGAAATGAATATGCAAATGAGCCAAAAGACATAAAGGAACTTGAAATATTAAAAAATCGCAATTTTTAAAAATTTCCTATTCAAATTTAAAATTGCACTTACAAAAGTTAATTTTCTATGATTTATTTGGCAATCAGCATGTGATATTATTCTCTCTATTCAACCCTCCCATCCCCTTTAAAGGCAATATTCCTCACACAACAAACTAATCAAGTAAAAGTTCACACAATATTCAATTCAATTGCATTAAATTATTGATACCGCGTTACGCGCGTTTCTGCATGAAAATTCGTGAATTTTTTTTGCAAACATTTCGATTCCTTTCCATCCCATCATCAGTCGAAACAACATCATTTGCATATTTTTTTACATTATGACAATAAACGAAGAACATTGGCAAATCTGTAAGGAAGTTTATGAGTACAAGGCACGGATGCGCATTTTTCGATTGACTTGGTTCTGTATTCAGAAACCTACCTGCTGAATTTCAGCTCATTTGGTGAATGAATTCATAATTTATAGCGTTTAATGACTTTTTTTAAATAGAATTTTAGATAGCAGTCACTTCCAGTGGTTATAACTTGAAGAGGAACTGATCAGTTCCAAAATAATTCTTTCGGCTTTAAAATTTTTAGAAAGGGAGGGGGGTCTAAGAGAATTTCCCATACAAATTTCAATCTTGGGAGCGTCTAGACCCCCTACTTACTGGGTACCCCTTGAGATCTAGAAGCTACCTAGTATGCTAAAGAACATGCTGAGTGATGCTCAATGGTACTACAATGTAGTCAGTAAAAATAACTTTTGTATCTTTAAGCATGCTCTTTGACTGTATAGGTTGAACCTCCCCTAAAAAAGTAAATGCTATAACAGACAGGAATTACTGACATAGTGAGGACATTAGCGCCTTTCGATTTGAAGTACAGGAAATGCGCTAAAAATATATACACAAAAAAATTGATCCCCTTAGGAAAATAACTAGGATGCCGCAATATCACACAGCAGTTTGTTCTCTCTTCTATCTATGACAACATCAATGATAATTCAATGGCTCTTTATAGTATTGTATGTTATTGCCGCTGTAAATTGATCAAAATGTATTGTATTGTTATTTTCTACTTCATCGTTGACTCCTTTTTTTGTCAATGACAAAAAGTGGTTTTTAAAATCATAGATATTCACAAGAGGGAGATTATTGGAGAGAGCAGCAACAAAAAAAAAGGAACTGAAAAGAAGAAAGAGAATTTTTTATGCTTACAATTTTACTGATGCGTTCGTTTATTGTCTATGGATGTCTCTATCATCTGATATGGATAAAGAAAATATCTCAAGAAAATTTGTGAGCATAAAAAATGAACAATGACTTTCGATGAAATATAGACACAATGTGTACAGATATTATGTTGGGGATTTATGATAACCACAATATAATATTTGTAATATGTAAATGAAAAATAACTCTGTCGAGGCAAAATGTTCACTTCTTCAACCGCATGACTCTTTTTTGTGGATTTTTGGACTGAATTATTGTGACTTTTAAGGATGTATACATCAGTGCTACTCAAACTAATCTCCACTCACAGAACTGGAAGATTTGTTGGACCATAATGTACCCCTACCCTACCCTAGGGTACCTAGGGTAAATAATGTTCTTATATCCTCTAATTTAATCATGATTCAGTAATAAAATCCTAGTTTCCAATCTCTTATCCCTACTATATCTCCTCATTACTCACTCTCTTAATGCCATCCATACTTACTCAACTGATGAAATCTCCTACATGTTTTTCCCCTGATACCAATTGAAGTCAACGTCAAAAATACTCAATCATGCAATCAACCAAGAAGTACTTAAATTTTTGAAATGATACAACCATTCATTCATTCATTCATATTCATTCCTTCACATTGACTTTTATTTTTTTTCCATAAAATAAAAAGCCATCGAGGACGTTTTTCTCTTTCCTTATTGAAAAGAAGTAAGTTCCATAAAAAATAATATTTTCCCTTGTTGTTGCTCTCATGTGCCTTTTTAATGATGACAAAATCTATTCATAGATAGACATTTTCAATATCTCATCTTTAGTCATTTATGGTTTTGAATTTTTATGATGGGTGCAGGCAGGCAGGCAGAGGATGAGTGCTATTGAATGGAGACATTTGTTCTCGTCATTAATATTTTAAAATTTGTTCTGTTTCGATTAATTTTAAGTGCTTGCATTGAAGCTGTATTGAAAAGGAAGGCAGGAGATGTTTGTGGTCTTTAGCGTATGTAATGTTGATGGTTGGTCAATTTGATATTTTTCGGTTATAACTGGGGTACGATATAGGGGTAAAAATGCGTAGAAACATAAAATTCACATCGTTTAAATAACCGTTATAATTTGAATTTTGAAAAGCCGTTACAATTTGAAATTTTAAAAAGCCGTTATAATTTGAATTTTAAAAAACCGTTAATTTGAGATGAATATTCAATTTAAATGTGAAATTTAAAAAAATGCATAACATGAAGCCTTTCAGTTCCTGAAATTACACAATTTGCATTATACAACAACTAAGTTTAGTATTACAAGAAAAAATAATAAAACTTTTATTTACAAATCCTATTTTCAACAAAAACTTTATAATCACAAAAATATATCATACATAATTATATTAATAATTCAAAGGGCCCACGTTTTAAATAATTGTTTATAACCAGGGTGAGTAGAATTTATGCAAAACGAGGACCCCGACTTTATAAACTTTTCATAGTTGAACACTATTCCTTCAATTTCAATTCATTATATTTAATTATTTAAAAAATGTGTTAGCTTCACGATATTCTCTAAAGCTGTTGTTATTGTTGTACATGCTGTTAAAGAAGTTGTGACTCTTGGGTTGGTGAAAAAGCTGCGTGTTGCTAAAAAGTGAACGACTTGGTGGCATTTCAAAAATGTTTCGTCGATGACTTGCAGTTTGTTCCGAGAATAATGAAGTTGCATCTTCTTGCGACAGTGAATCTTCTCTCGAATTTTTATCAGAATCATCAATCGTACCCAAACCTGATGACTGTGATGAACTTCTCGATATCATAGGTTTTGGTCCATTTAAATATTTCTTTTGTGGTGATTGCCAATAGCCTCCAGCGACCCAAGATGGTGTTGCATTACTCGTATAGACTAAAGGTGAATGAAGACGTGGAGGTGAAATTAGTTGAGCTCTAGTTGATGTACTAAAAAGACTAGCTACAGACGGTGATGGACTATTACAGCGACTTGGTTCGAGAGAAAAAGGATTCGAGTATTGGCTATTATTAAAGTCTTTAATTGTGGATGTAGTTGAGAAGATATCTTCATGCTTATCTGACAACTTTAATCTTGTTATGTCTTTTTGGACTTGATGACGATCGGCAGTTAAAACTTCTTTAGTGATGCTAAAACTTTTGTTACTCAATATGTCAATTGGCTTTGAAATGTCATGCTGAAATGTACTGTTGAGTGTCTTAACTGGTTCTGCATAGCTCGTACGGAAGCTTGACGAAAGTCTTGATGACTTTGAAAATACAGTTTTGTTACTTCTGTGGTCTAAAAATGAACTCGTTTCAGACAAATCAACTTCTGTGTCCGATTCCTCAAGCATTTCTGTTGGAATTTTATGAAAACTTCCATTATTTGTTATATCCAGTTCCTCCTTTTTCTTCTCCTTAAACATGAATATCGATGAAACTATCAAAATTATCGACACTGATGCTCTTATAAATGCTTCATATTGGACATCAAATGGAATCTCATTAATCATCATTTTTGTTGCCCATAAAGTCATTGAAATAATCACAGGAATCTTAATATTTTTAAGATTATTAAAAATTAAAATTGAGTTTAAAATCAGTGCACTTATTGCAATTCTATCAATATCTTCAAAATATTCATTAATATTCAGTTCCTTCATCCAATTTGTCATCATATCCATAATTGTATACACAAAGACTTGAAAATGATTAGAAATATCCAAAATCTTTTCGTCATTTGTAAATGCTGGCAGTTTAACTTTCATATCTCTTATGAAATTGGCAATGCTTAAAAGTAAAATTATTGATGTGATGAAGTAGGAAATGATTTTTCCATCGTCGACTATAATTTTGACCGATTGATGTAAATTCTTGTTCAACTTTGTACTCAATTGTGACATTTTGGAACCGATGAATTTCGTCTTGATCTTATTTAACGTCTTGTTTAAGTGTCCTTGACAGTGGTTACATAACTGATAAGAATCCTCCAACTTTTGTCTGTAATAGAATTAAATTGTTAAGAATTGACCGTTATTTTTCAAATTTTTATCGAGAAATTTAATTCAAATATTTTTCGACCGTTAGATTTTGATATTTAATCTAGTTCAAGTGGATATAAAATGCAGACTAGCGTCACCTTAAAAAAGTCCGTTAGAAGAAAATTTCAAAAATTTCATTGATCGTTACAAAAATGAATTTTTTTGTGAAAATCATACTTTTAGCTTCTTATTTACACAAAACTTAACATTCTTATGCTTGTACAACTTCTAATCAGTCATAAGATGTTGATTTTGTAGATAATTTTAAGTAAAATTAAAATTTCTTGACATAAACAAAAATGTAAATAAAAATTTGGTGAAAATATTTTTGAAAATATTTTGAATGAAATCTCACTGAATTCTATGTTTTAGCAATCACTGAGCTTATTAAATCATTTAAACATCATTGATAATTGTAATAGACTATGAAATTTGGTTGTATAAATAGCTAAAATGATGAAATCTTCAAAATAAAATTTATAAACAAAAAATATTCGAACGAAATGTCGAACTTTCAAAATCAATGTCGAACTAATGTCGAACTTTTCGAAATTCAGGTGACGTTAGTCTGATAAAATGTTATATGCTGTTCTTACCGAAATTCTTCAATTTCCTCGTCATAATTATCTTCACATCGAGGTCTAAAATTGGCTAGTTGATGAATTTTGAGCTCCTGATTTCGAGAACAAAATTCGCAGAATCCATTACTGGCAGACAGTCTTTCTCCGTTAGATTTTTGGCAGTAATTGTTTGTGTTGAGTTTTGAGTAGTGTTGCTCGGATATCTCCTTATTATAATTGCCATCCTCTGTAAATCCATTATATTGAAGACATTTTGGGCACGTAAAGCTGTTCCAATTATCATAAGGCACTCTCAAATTTATGTTACAGAACCAACAGTTTACTTTGACTGGAAACTTTTTCCTGAAAAGAGAAATGAACAAGATTTTAGATGATCCAGCGGAACTAACATCCAAAAATGTCAAATAAATCTATCAAAATTGATCTGGACACTAAAAATCCGTGTACTTCGCTAAAATTGACAATTTTTAATGATCCAGCAACTTTGTGTAATTCATAATTAGCTTAACTAACCTCAAAACAAATAGAACATTGAATAATCCGAATAATGTGAGACTAGCGAAGACTGTTGATGCTATTACGAAGTTTAGATTATAATTAAGCATTATACTTTTCAAGATTGTAGCTTAATTACTGTTTTTTGCTTTTTTCACTTTTTCTTTTTTACCGCTATTCTTATTTTATTAATTTCCTGTATTTTTACTAACAGATTTTATTCCAAAACTTTATATTCTTAAAACCTAATGTATTAATTTGTAAAATATCGCACTTAGATCACTAGAAATGCACTAAATCCTACTTAAATTAATGTTTTTTAATTTTCAGTTAAGTTTTTCAAAGTTGTGAGTTGATTGCCCTCACGTGAATTTGAATTTCAAACGACCGTTATTTTCAATTCACAAGCTTTTTCAGGAAATGTGTTTTTGTTGTCTTTTTTTCTGACTGACTGAAATTTTTATTCTTCAATTTTTGCTGACTTCTCGTATTTTTAGACAGTAACAATAAGTTAAGATGACGGAAAATGGTACAAACTATACATTAATTTTATTTACAAAGCTTGAACAGTTAATTTTAGATGAAAACTTTCAATTTTTTAATTTCAAAATTTCAACGTCCAAAAAATATTCAAAATCAAGTATTTTGAAGTATAAAATTCAAATTCAAAAAATACGTTAGAGATAAAGACCGTCCACGTGACTGTAAAACATAAAAACCGTTAGAAAACGCTCTAAAAAGTCAATGATATTATATCCAACGCAGCATAAACTTGACACAGATAGGAAAACATTGTTTTTTGCGTAACAATCCCCCTTTTTTCTCAAGAAAAAGTGTGTTGATGAAGTACATGTGAAAATTTCATCATTCATAGTGTGAAACTGTTTAGGAAATATCTTTTAGATCTTAAATGGAAGCAATTTAACGAACTAGCGATAACCGAAGATATCATAATAGAATTGTCAAATAAATCTATTCGTGTCAAGAACAATAATTTGAAAGTAGGCAATATCAATATTTTTTCAGAAGTAGAATTTCACGCTTTTTAGTTTTAATCGACAATTTACTTATTTACTTATCTAATTTACAACCAATTAATTAATTGTTAACTGACGATTTTCTCTTCTCATCAGTTATAAGTGATGCCTGGCATTCTAGAATTAAACAGTCCAACCGAGACAGTTATGGAGCTCATGTCGCCGAATAATAGTGTTAAAGGAATTCCGGCCTTAGAAAATGACGATGAGCCAAAGGAGCGTGTTAAGATGAAGAAGGAGCTTGGTCTCCTTGAAGGGTGTGCCATCATTTTGGGGATTATTTTTGGATCAGGAATTTTCATATCACCAAAGGTAAAATAATGTGCTTCTTTGTTCCTCACATGACAATTTAAAAATAAAAAGTGCATTTTCATCCTTTAAACAGGGAGTAATTCAGGAAGTAAACGCACCGGGAACATCGTTAGTAATTTGGACATTATGTGGAGTACTGTCAATGATTGGAGCACTCTGTTATGCTGAATTGGGTGAGTTAATGTCATAAAATGACCCCCCCCCCCTCCTTGTCACAAATATTTTTTTAAAAAATTAAATTTTACTGGTTTTTAAAAATTCAAATTTTAACGGCTTTTTAAAATTCAAAATTTAAGTTTTTAAAAAATTCAAAATTTAACGGTTTTGTTGAAAAAATGTTGGACATCATGAGTGAATAATTCCTCCCATTTCAATGATAAAAAAAAATTAATATTAATTTATTTTAATTGATTCCCAATACAAGGTTGCTGTATTCCGAAAAGTGGTGGTGATTACATGTACATAAATGAGGCTTTTGGAGACTTACCAAGTTTTCTCTATATATGGGATGCCACGGTGATTTTTGTGCCTGCCACAAATGCAATTATGTCCCTTACGTTTGCAAATTATGTACTACAGCCATTCTATCCCGGTGAATGTAAAGTACCCGAACTAGCGTCTCAATTATTGGCAGCAGCTACGATAGTTGGATTGACTTTTCTCAATTCCTACAATGTTAAGGCAACAACAAAGATGCAAAATGTGATCATGTTCACGAAAATTGCGGCACTTGTGACAATCATTATTGTTGGCATTACATACATGTCACTCGGTCATACGGAGAATTTTGACAATGCATTTGAGAACTCAGAGACGGATCCAGGGAAATTGGCAGTTGCTTTTTATTCTGGTATTTTTTCATACGCTGGATGGAATTATCTCAATTTCATGACTGAGGAACTTCGTGATCCTTACAAGAATCTACCTCGAGCAATTTACATTAGCTTACCATTAGTCACGGTGATTTATGTCCTGGCTAATGTAGCATATTTAGCTGTACTTACGCCACAAGAAATGATCGCAAGTAATGCAATAGCTGTAACATTTGGTGATAAAGTCCTTACCTATGGATCGTGGATAATTCCTATTATGGTTGCAATATCTGCTTTTGGTGGACTGTCTGTACATATCATGACATCTTCAAGAATGTGCTTTGTTGCTGCTAGAAATCATCATATGCCTGAGTTACTTAGTTTTATTAATGTTAAGCGATTTACACCAACTCCATCACTCGTTTTTCTGTGCTTATTGAGCTTAATTTACTTATTTATCGGCGACGTGTACGTTCTCATCACATACTCGAGTGTTGTTGAGACATTCTTCATTATGCTTAGTGTGACTGGCGTCTTATGGTTCCGATATACACGACCCGACATGCCACGTCCAATTAAAGTGAATATCATTGTTCCCATCACATTTGTAATTATTTGTGTATTTTTAATTCTCGTACCCACGTATCAGGTTCCTGCCGAAGCAGGAATGGGATGTCTGATAACTCTCATTGGAATTCCATTCTACATCGCTGGAGTTGCATGGAAAAATAAGCCAAAGAGTTTTCAAGATAAAATCGATAATTTCACGATAAAAATGCAAAAGTTATTTATGAGTGCCAAAGAGGAAGTGGACATTGAGTAAATGTGAACAAATGTGTGTGACAAAACAGTTCTTTAACCGTGATAGATTTGGATGAAAATTTAGGGAAATGTATCAAAAAAAAATAGTGTGCAAATTGCTCAATATAACTGCTATCTAATATTGAGGTTCGCAAAATTTAATTTTGTACGAGAAGTCAATCAGATTTGGCCTTTTAAAAACCTCAGCATTGCCTAATATTATACATGGGATTAAAATTGATTGAATTAGATCATTTTTGCTGTTGAAAGGTTTTTTTAAAAAAATTAACGACTTTTCTAGTTGTACGGTTTTCTAAAACTTTTGTATGGTTTTGATAAGAATTTGTATGGTTTTAAGCATAATTTAACAATTGTATGGTTTTCAGCCACACTTTGCAATTGTATGGTTTTGTGGTGTTGAAATAACATTTGTATGGTTCTAACAGAAAATTCCTTTTTTAGAACATTTGAATGGTTCTATTTGAAAATTGTAAGGTTTCGAAGCACAAAATACAGAATTTTAATCAATTTTAATCCCCAAATTTAATCGTATAAGATCAGGGTTAATAAACAATAACGTATTTCTAAGATAGTAAGTCAGTAGCCGACGATCAATTTATATATTCTCACCCTGAATATGTCTAGAATCTCATGAGACAAATTTACGTCATTTACTTCATATTTTTATCGAATAATTTTTTTTAAAAAAAGTGCTTAATTTTTTTAACTTCTCATTTTTAAGAATCTTTCTTTAATGCGTAGGTCGAGAATGTGACGAACAATTGTACAGTATGAATGAATTTTTTACATAAATGTAATTTTTAGAAACTTAGTTTTACTTAATTTTGTTACAAACTTAACACAAATCTCATAAATTTATCCCTCCGCAGTTTTCTTATGTACGTTATACGATATTTATCGTTTTTAATAATATTTAATTAATATAAGTATGCTAGTATCTTTTGTACGTATTCAATAGCTTGTTTTTTTTGTATTTGGTTTTCGATTGAATTAATTTATTTGAATCAATGAGCAGAAATGTGCTCGACAGACAATTTCAATTGCCCTACATTTTTCGTTTAATTAAAAAATTTATGTATTATGTTTTTTTAATAAAAAATGAAGTTTTTCTGAAAACATAAAAAAGTTGTTTTATAAAATAAATAAATTTACTTGTAATTCTTGTCATTTCTTTGTGCAAGCTTCTTGACAGGCTGAATATCGATGCCACATTTTGCTGAGTGAATTTTCAATCGTTGGACATTCTTCATAACTTTCTTGCAGATCTTACAAGTAAGATGAGAATGCTTGTCCATTTGATGCTTATCCAGTGCTTCCTGATTAGTAAAGAATGCCTTGCATGATTCACATTTTAATGGCAATGGAACTTCCGATGGAATTAGCTTTTTAATCGGTCCATTATCCTTGACTGGATCTCTGCATTTGTGCATCGAAAGCTTCTTAAAGCTCTTATCACAACGTGGACAATTTTGGATGACAAATCTTGATGGCTTCTTCTTTTCTTGTTTTGGTGACTCATGCGTTATTTCTGTTGACTTGTTGACTATTATTGGTGGCTCGATAATTACTTCCTCCAATTTTGCTCTCTTTGGCGAAGATGGACCGTCATCGTTAACAGTTATTGGTTGCTTTTGTGAATTTTCGTCATTTTCTTCATCATCGTCACTGTAATACAATAAAATCTACATGAGCTAAGCTTAAGATTAATTTTAATCGTAGGATTTAATTTTTAATACGTCAACTTAATTTTAATCCCACACTTTAATCCAATTAAATTAACTTTACCTATAGAATTCGACACCGTCCTCACGTGGAAATTGGAAGTGCTGTTTGCGTTTGTTAGCCGCCTTCAGATCCTCAGCAGCTTTAGCAATTCGAGCATTTTTAACGGCTGGAAATTTAATGACTTGCTGAATGAGCTGTAAAGGAGGTCTGCGGATGATTTCAATTGGTTCTTCCGCGGGTTTAGTGAGAAAAATTCCTCCACTTCCTTTCATAGCCTTCTCAATTTCGACCACAATTGACTGATCAAGATCAATGTTCATAACATCATTCAATAAACTGGAATCTTGTAGATTTTCAGGAACTTGTAATAACAGGAACTTGTTGTCCGGAATATTTTGAGGAATAATTTCAGATAGATCATTTTGAAGCACGATATCAGATAGATCTGTTGTTGGATTTGCTTCCGTTAATGGGATATCATCCAGTGATAATTCCAGGAAGTCTGGCTTCTGATTTGGTGAATTAGAGTTGGACAAAACATCAACAAGCTCATGGATGCTATGATCTGTGCAGTTCAAGTCGTGGCACATTGATATATCTTGACAAGTTTCTTCGGAAACATCATAATCAGTCAAACAATTATAAATCCCAGCTTCATTCAGGACAGAATCCTTCAAAAGCAGATTTTCACAGCTCTTAAAAGCCAGATCTAAATTTTATGATTTATTTTTAGAAAAATTAGTTAAATCAAGCTTTATTTCATTGCCATCTTACCTGACGAAGATTCTTGAAGTTCAAAGTATTCTGACATGATTAATTGATACAACAAAAAGTCCTTTATACCTAATAATAAATTAATTTTAATTAAAGTCTATTTCTAGATTTTTTCGCGCTAATAAATTTAAGTTCTGATCAAAAATTCAAATAGTTTTTGTCCGTTACAATTTTAAATTCTCAAAATACGTTACAAAATTATTGGTTCTTCTAAAATAGTCTTTATTGGCACAATTAAGGCATTGTTTTACATTGATACAAATCAGTTAATAGGTAAAGATATGTAATAGTTTTCATAATATTAATTTAATGCTCTAAATAGCTAAATGGCAATACTTGTTGCTCTTCAAATGACAGTAATAGAATTTAGAAAAGTTCCGGTTCAGGAGGATAAAATGGATATGCGATTTGATAAGCAATTGCTTTTAAAACGTGAACAGTTTGCAGCATGTGTGGAGAATAGCCGTTAACAGTTGCAGGTTTATTGTTCAAGTTATCCCATGCTTCCTTCAAATACTCTTTAGCCTTCTCATAATCTCTGTCGTAGGCTGGATTTGGTTCATTCTTGAATGGTTCAAGCAATGCATCATGTTCCTTTAGATCTCTTTCAACATTATTGACGCACAATTCGCAGTCACATTTGAATTCGTGACTGATTTGCACACTTTTTAGCACCAGGTCATTAAACATGTTACATTCCGGCCTTTAAAAAGGAATTAGCATTTATTAAAATCAGTCAGCTTTATAAATGTATAAAAATCTACTTACGGATAACAGAAGAAAATCTGTTCACCAGTTTTAACAGGCTTTTGCATGATAGTGACAAGCTTGTTGTCCACTAATACTGGACAAGCATTACGGACACAAGATGAATTGATCAAGCTTGCAAATAAAGGAATGCACCAGCCAACTTTTGACGATTTACTGTCTCCATTATTGTAGTTGACTGTTTGGAAGTTCAGAGTGAAGATGCTCAAAAGATGATGTTGAGCCTTTTCAGAGACATATTTGTTGAGTACGGATTCACGTAATATTTTACGCTCATTTGTAGACAATGACAGCAAGCAGATCATCTTGTTTCGTTTGTATAGTGGATCTTCAGGATTGTTCCAGTCGTAGTCAAAAATTGTTTTGTTTAGGTCCTTCCTTACATCATCAATACGATCGATAAATTCGCTGAATCGATTAACACTTCCAAAAACTTCATAAATATCCGACAGCATTTTGACATCAGCACACAACATTTCAGTAATTTTTATAGCTTTTGCATTGAAATTTTCCTTACAAGCAGTTGAGCAGAACATCATCGATCCTGAAAAATGATACAGATTAAAAATAAATCCAACGATTTAATTCTAAAGGATTAAATTCGTATCCAAGGATTAAATTCTAAATCCAAGGATTTAAAATTTAATCGCAGGATTAAAAATAAACTAAGGAACTAGAAATTTTACCTGTTTGATCACAGGGAATCAGGTTCAGAGCATTCGTTTTAAAGCAATTGAAGCATCGCATGTATGTATTATGTTCGTGAGCATAATTAACAGCTGGTTCCTCAATGCATATTATATCACCAGCTTTCAAGTCTTCCTTAGCATAAATTCCACGTCCATACTTTTCCGTCCAACGCATTTCAACACGATCAACTAGCCACGGGATCTTTTCGTTTGCTGGATATGACAATTTAAAGAAATTCCAAAGATCATCTTGTACGTCCATTGATTCCTTCATTAACTTCTTGCACTTTACTTCTCGTTCCTTTAATTTGGGCAGCTTTTCCTTCGGATATCCATTTTCTCGAGCCCATTCGATGTTCTTCAAGCAATCTTCATAGCGTTTTAGCTCAAAATAGACAGCACTTCTCTTTGCAAATCCCTTGGATAGCAGCTCATTAGAGTCAGCGCAACAAATAGCTCTGTTGTACAGCCACAATGCATCAAAATAGTCTTGTTTTATGAAGCAATCTCTAGCGAGCCTGAAACTTTCTTCTGTACCTTCAGCATTCTTCATCATGGCCGGAACTTTAAAAATTTCAGGCACTGCGTGCATAAAGTGATTATACATAAGGTCCTTCATTTGTCGATTGAGAATACGGTTCTTTTCATCTATATCCATGGTGTTTGTTGGCTATTTAATTAACTTAAAACTGATAAAAACGTGGACTAGCAACTTAACTCTATGAAATCAAAATTAGAATGAAAAATTTCTTGTTCCTTAACCTCACTTACTTTATAAAAATCAAAAATCAGTGTTTTCAAGCAATTTTAACTAATTTTAGAAAGACCTTACTAATCATAGATAGCTATAAATTAGTTATTTAATTGTAATATACTCTAATTGACGGGAATTTTGATAAAATTAATTTTAGAATCTGAAAAAATGAAACATTATACATTGGATTTAAATGGTACATAATTTGAATTTTTAAAAATCGTTAGGATTTTTGAATTCGAAAAGTTCGCTAAATTTAAATGTCATGTAATTAATTTTATCAACTTGCTGTCATTTTAAAAACAGAAAATTGAGCGAATTTCTCTGCTCCAAAATGGAATCTTTATTCAGGAACCTATTATTTACGGTACATAGGTAGGTACAAAAAGTAATATTGTATGGAATTAAACAAAATTGTCTTCAAAATAGTTAATAATTTTTGTCACACTTCGTAACTTAATATTATTTTATGGATTCTTCCAGAGTACTGAATCTTGGAAGTAACTGATTTACTTCGAGAAAAATGGGAATGAGCATTGATATGCAATCAGTTCCAAAATGTGTGTAGCAACAAAGCTGTCTATCTTATAATCATTTAAGCTAAGAGATTTTCGAATATTTAACTTTTCAAAGCACTTTTTCAATGACTTTTGAGCTTGTTCAACACGTCCAAAATCAATTTCCTTCGAAACATTCTTAATAACTGTTTTTACGAGTCGCTCAGGGTTTTCAAAAAATGGTTTACCACCTCTGACACAGTTTTTGCAGCTGCACTTAAATTCATGTATTGCTTCCAGACCTTCTCTTATCATAGTTGAACGAATGGCGCCAGGATCACTGAAGAAATGGAGTTTTAAAAATAAATTAAGTAATTAAATGCAATTGACTTACGGATAGCAGAAGAAAAGCTGATTTCCAGCTTCAATCGGTTCTAGGACAATCGTGACAAGCTTATTATCAACCATAATTCGATGAGCATTACGGAAACATGAATGATTTATCAAGCTTGCAAACAATGGAATGCACCAGCCACCGATGAATGTCTTATGTCCATTATTAACATTAGCTTTTTGGAAGTTCAAGTTGAAGATGCTCAAAATGTGATGCGATGCTTTTTCATTAAGATAATTGCGGCTTTTGCAGACATGATCTACGCGACGATCATTTGTAGATAACGATAACAAGCACATGATTAATTTACGCTTATATTGTGGATCTTCAGGATCGTTCAAGTCAAAATCGAAAATAGTTTTGTTCAGATTTTTCAAATCAGCACTCTCAAAGTTCTTCAAGCTTCAACAACGTCTGACAGCATCTTGACATCAGCAGACAGAACATCAGCCACATTTATAGCTTTTAAGTTGAATTTATCCTTACAATCAATTGAGCAGAACATCATTGAGGCTGAAAAGATGAACGATTAAAAACGTATCCAAGAGATAAAATGTAAATGATGAAGGAACTAGAAATGTACCTGTTTGATCACACGGAATCAAATTCATTCCATTAGCTTTAAAGCAATTGAAGCAACGAGAATAGGCATTATTGCCATCAGCAAAATTAACAGCTGGTTCCTCAATACATATGATGTCTCCTGCCTTTAAATCATGTTTAGCATAGATTCCACGACCAAACTTCTTGTTGCAACGCATTTCGACGCAGTCAGCGAGCCACGGAATCTTTTCATTTGCTGGATATGACAACTTAAAAAAGTCCCAGAAATTCTCCTTTTCAACGTCCATTGACTCAGCCATCAAATCCTTGCATTTTCCTTCACGATCACTCAATTTTTGCAACTTATCTTCTGGATATTCATTGTCACGTGCTAACTGGATGTTTTTAAGGCAGTAATCATAAAGCTTCAATTCAAAATAAACAGCACTTCGATTTCCATATCCAAGCGATGCCGTTTGCTTTGTTTCAGCAAATGTGATGGACTTGTTGTAGTTAATTAAAGCATTAAAGTAATTTTGGCCTACAAAATCAGTATTTCCTGCATTTCGATATTTTTGAGATTCAATGTCTGATTTAGGCAAAGATTGAGCGTTAAATATGTCAGGAACAGTGTGAAAAGTTTCAGCGAAGAATGTATCAATCACTTTATTATCCATTTCTTAATTAAACTAACTTAAAACCACTTAAAACTGCTTAATTTAACAAAAATGCGGTCTGAAATTTAAACTTACAAAATTAGGTTATGGCCGATTTCAAATTTCAAATTGCCGTTAAAAGTGAGCGTTGAAAAAAAATTTGAATTTAAAATTTCCGTTACAAATTTATCAAGTTAAAATGTCTTTGAATTCATGTATTTTTACAAAATACCATAAAAATCTTTATTGTATCAATTATTTAATGCACAAAATAGTTAGTGTTTAGCTACTGTTTTCCTCATATCCTTCAACTTTTATGTCATTAAGTCCCAATTCCTCATTTTGCTCAAAAGAACGATGATAATGGATGATTCTCAAATTTGGATCTGATTTTCCATCATCTGAAAGTGCCTGGACATAGCTGTTTCCTGTTGGATCGTCTAAAATCATTGTTATTTCTCTTTTGCCATTCAAAACCACTTCAAAGTCTTCAAAGAATCTGAAAATAATAAATATAATTAATTGCTATTATTTGTGCCTTTATGATACTACTTACTTGTCAAGTCGATCTGTGCTGTCTTGATCAGAAGAATCTTTGAATATCGCACTGTTTTCAGTCAATTGATCACGCATTGCCATTAAAATTCCTTCGACAGTTGTGAATCTGCCACCTAAAGCAGACGGTCCAACATCCAGATCCAATTCTCGAATTGCTAAATGACAAGTGTCAGATTTTAAGACATCTCTTGAGAAATCTTCACGTGACGTGATTTTGACCTCAATTCTCATTCCTTTTTCCTCAATTCCACCACCAGACTTGACTTCATTGGTCTTATTTCCACAACGATCACAAACTGTAGCCATAATAATAACTTCCTTAAAATGTGGGATATTTGTGAGTTTCATATTTGTGCTGCATGGTGCTGAACATTCAGGACAAATTGTTGGAAACTGAAGGACTTCACCTTGCAGTTCCTCTAATGGCCATGCTCCTTCCGCTATCGGCTTTAATTTCTCATTATTCTCATCCTGTTCAGCCTTTTCTTTAGTCTCAGCTGCATCCTCAATTTCGCTATGATTAAAAATTCCCAGCATATGATTTTGGTCCTTGTTTCGAGTATAATACGAGACGTGCATGTTTGGATCGGAATGTGGTGCACTAAGATTTTCAATATAAGCATCACCAGAAATGTCATCAAGAATTATCGTAAATGGCTTTTTAACTTCCTTTAAATCATTCAATTTTTGAATAAATTCATTGATTTGCTCAGCAGCCTCTGGATGTTCTTGATTCCTTTTTTCCTGATCTTGGGACAATCCATTAACAACACGGTCAATAAGTCCTTCAATTGTCGTGATTTCACCTTTTTGTGATTTTGGTGGAATCTCGAAATCCAGTTCTTCAATTCTCAATGCGCTATAATCAGTTTTGCACACTCGACGATTTAAATCCTTAACATTATCAATTGTGAGCTTAATTTTTATGCCTCTTTCCTTAATGTCAGATCCAGATTGGATTTCATTATTCTGATAGCCACAATGATCGCAAGTGAATGACATTATCACTACTTCCTTGTAGAATGGAATTTTAGTCAGCAGCAATCTTGTCACTCCCTAAATTAGTTATATTAATTAACATTTTTTATGAATAATCATGTTTTACTCACATCTTTATAGCAATTCATGCATATTGACTCAATTTGTGTTGTCCCCAAATCTGGATCATCGGCTGACAAGTTTAGGTATATTGGATCAGCAGATTTTACACCTTCCATCCCTAAATCACTTTATTTTAATTAATATAATAAATTGTAATGTTATTGTTTAATTTCGAGGTTATGTTAGCCAACTAGAATTTTCCAGAAATTCAAAAATCCCAAAACCGTTACGCCTGGGATTATAGTAGCTTATAGTCTATATTATAGACTCTATAATATCCTGCAATACCGTTCGTTTTAAATATCGTCTAAAAAACTCATCGTGTCCCCATATGATTTTCGAAAGACAAACTAATACTAGTAATTCGTCCACGGGCTGCGGACGGAAGTGCATTTTCTTAAACTACTGTGCACAGAAAACTAAATGCACAAAAAAGAAATGAAAAGAAAACTAACGCCCAAAAAGCTGACGCAAAAAATTAGTAAAAATATTTAAACTATAACAGTCAAAAAATATTTGAAAAAATAACGGTCAAAAAATATTTGAAAAATAACAGAAAAAATTTACGATACAGACACAAGGACAGACAGACAGACAGATAGTGTCTTTTCCCCATGACACTAAAAATTGCTAAAAAATTCAAAAAGTAAACATTGGAAAATTTCAGAAAAAATTCAATATTAACACACTTTATCGTCTCTAAAAGCTAATTAAGATAATAAATCCACAATGGAGGAACCTGGCACACAGCGACTGACTAATGAGGACTTTAGAAAGCTGATTTCATCAGGTGTTAAAAGTAAATATACTGAAAAATAAATAAATAAATGATAATTATTAAATAAACTATTTTATTCCAATTTAGCATCGTCCACAGCATCGGCAACGCCAAGTGCGCCTTCTAAGACACCCAAAAGCACTGAGAAACATGAAGCCCGTAAGAAGAAAAAGAGTTTTTATGCACAATTGAAGAAAAGTGACGAAAGTGCTAATATTCTCAATGAATTAAGCGAAAAGTATCGAGATCGAGCTAAGGAACGACGTGAAGGAGGAACTAATGACCAAAGTTTTGATCCAAGGAGCTCCACAAGTGGATACAGAGCTGTTGCACCTGATAATTTGGATGCTAATGAAAGAAGAAGGAAAATGATCCAGGAATCAAAGTTTTTGGGAGGTGACTTGCTACATACTCATTTAGTAAAAGGTCTCGATTATGCGCTGTTGAATAAAGTACGAATGGAAATAACTCACCAGGAGAAAATTCAAGAAGAGGAAATGGAAAAAATTGTCGAGGAAGTCGAGAAACAAATTGCAGAAGCTGAGAAGAATGAAACGGATGAAATGAATCAAATTAATACAGTCATGGGCAAAAATATTCAGAGATTAATCACAATGCAGAAATCCAAGACAATTGAACGTAATGAAATGTTTATTGCTGGACGAATGGCTTATATGATTGACTTAGAAGATGAGAATCAAGATACAGACATCCCAACCACAATCATACGATCAAAATCCGAATATACAGGAGCAGCTGAAATGAATTCTGCAAGTCCAACAAACGATATCGTTGTCAATAAATTGGTTGAAATATTTTCGTACCTTCGAGGTGGCAAAAAGAAGAATAAGAAACGTGATAAAGAAATTTTTAAACTTCCAGAAGAAGAACCTGCTGTAAAGCCAAGCACATCAAAAGCAGTTCCATCTTCATCATCAAAATCAAAGCACGCACCAAAGGAAGAAGAATCTATTTACGGCAATATTGGTGACTATAAAGCAGCGAGTTATAAGGAAAGGAGAAGACATGATGACAAAAATGATTATCATAAATCATCTAGCTCAAGTTCAAAGAGTAAAAGCAATCGATCATATTTTGATAAACCAAATGAAGATGAACCGACAATGATTCCTCCAGCTCCACCAAAATTGCCATCTCAATTTATTTCTAAGCTTAATGCTCCTGAAATTGATGGATATGCTGAATGTTATCCAGGCTTAGAAGAGATGGATGATGCTGTAATTGATTCAGACGATGATGTTGACTACACAAAAATGGACAAAGGAAATAAAAAGGGTCCAATTGGACGTTGGGATTTCGAGACACAAGAAGAATATTCAGAATATATGAGCACTAAAGAAGCACTGCCAAAAGCAGCTTTCCAGTATGGCTTGAAAATGTCGGAAGGACGAAAGACGAGAAAGAATAAAAATGAGAATCAGAAGCTTGATCAAGAGTGGCAGAAAATTCAGAAAATCATCACGAAAAGAAAGGGCGAAGGAGATTCTGGTGAAATTGATTTTAAGAAATCAAAACATTAAATTTTGTCTGTATTTATAAGGCTTTTAATAAAGACGTGCTGCGTCCTAGAAACTAGTTACTCACCATTATACTACCGAGGATTTTTTTTTGGAAATTTAAGTAAATTGGCTTATTTGGCTAATGTCACTCGCCAATTTTTCCATTGGCACCAATATAGAAGCTGCAAATAGCGCTGTAATCCAATTAAAAACACGTAATGTCTTAATATTTCCATAAAATGTTTCTTTATTTTTCATGAGTTTACTTCATGTTTATCATTTTTCACTTTTATTCTTATAATGCCTAAAAATGTTTTCAATAAAAATATGAACGGAACAAACTACTTTAAATGGACTTCACATTTTTATTCCTCTAAGAAGTTCCATTGAAAAAGCTCATTCAAAAAACAAAATGAACTGCAATAATGTCCCATTTCATCGTCATCATTATATATTCTTAATGTATCAAACATTATTATTATTATTTTACTTTCCTCTCTGCATTTAAAATTATTATTAATTAGGTATTTTATTCATATTTGATGGGTTATCAATCTATTGATCAAAGTTCTACTACAAATTATAAAATTTCTCTCAAAATTTCTAATTTTTTTAAATGTTTCATTTTTTTTTTAGTTTTGAGAAAGAAAGTGGAAACAAACAGTTTTAGTGGATGGAGATGCAATAACTTTTAGTCCAATGAACTATATTCTTTTGTGGAATTTTGAAGTATTTTGATTTTTTTAATTGCTTTCTCGTGTCAGTTAGATACAAAATTCTCACAATCTTCAAAACCCATTCCAGATGTTCTCTCCAAAATAGTAACATTGACCATTCAAATATCAAATCACATCATATTCCACCCACTTGAGAATGATCTAAAGGTTATTTTTAATTTTTTTAGTTACCAATATACTTTTTTTTTCATTTACGATTAAGATTTGATCATTTTAGCAATAATAATATTTTTGTTTGTGTTTGTGTAGATAAGTATGAATGCGATGATAAATTTATTAGAGTGGAGAATTGGCCACAGAGATGCTTTACAAAAGATTTTCATTTTTTTTGTTGTTTTCTTAATGGAAAATTATCATAGAAAGTTTAGGTATTAAAAAAACATACGATAAGTATTTTTTAGGAATTGTTATGTGCCATTTTACTGCATAGAAAAGCTTCACAAAAAAATATCATGTATAATTAATGATGTGTGTAAAAATAGAAAGAAAATTGTTGGAAAATTTTCAGTAATTCAAAAATTCCTCTTTTGATCAATTATTCCTTTCGAATGGAAATTCCTCTTGTGAATTTAAAATAAATGTGATGGATTTTATTCGATTGTGCATTATTCGTGACATGATTTTCAAAAAAGAAAATTAAACTGTAACGGTTTTGAAAAATTTGAATTTAAAACCCTACAAATTAGTGAATTTGTATGGTTTTGTATGAAGAATTTAATTAAAACCTTACAAATGTTACTGAAAACCTCACAAATGTTCCTCAAAACCATACAAATGTCAGAAAATTCAAATTTTAAAAAGCCGTTACAAATTTAAAATTCAATTTATTCTCAATGCCGAAATAATTTAAAATTTGACAATTAACAGACAAAAAGCAAGCACATAAAATGCCTACTTTAGAATAAATCATGTAAATCAATTCAAATGAGTTTTCACAAGCTCAGTCTTGTGTTTATTTTAATGAAAGACTAAGGGCAAAATTTTCTCTCAAACATCCTTGACATTTCGGAAAACATTTCAATTTATTCATCTTCATGTACTTTAATGATAAATAATCACCCAGTTAGCCCTTGGCTTTGAATATAATCACTCAAAAAATTTCTCACACCATCGATCTCAATTACTGAAAATTTTCCATCAATTTAATAAAAAAAAAGAGAAATTGTTGCGATTATCTTGTAGATTTGAAGGAAATTAGTCGAGCATCTGGCTGACATAAAAATAACATAATAAAATTCCTTCAAGAAAAGAGAAATAAGTCCACATGTGTCTCTGTGTTCACACACCTTCTTTAAAAAATAAATACATTTTAAAAAAAAATTACACAAAAAAGTGTTTTTTTTATCATATAATAATATATATGGCTCCATTTAATTTTTCTTTAGAAAAAAATCAAAAATTATCTTATATCAATCGAGTCGTTAAGGAGGGAAGAAATATATTCATTAATGATGATCATTGACCCCAATAAGTTATAAAAGATTAATGCCCGAAAAAAATTTCCTGTTTTTCATATATTTCTTTTTATGATGCTTCATATAGTCTCATATATGTTTGGAAGAATTGCACTGAATTAATACCAGATTATAGGATTCGTTAGATGATCTAAGCGCACTTTCGCATGACCAATTTGAGCATTATGGCTGATTTACTTACACAAAATAGAATTAACGGAATTAAAATCATTTTACTAAATTATTACTAACAAACCAAATTATGTTTAACTAAGAAGGAAGAACTGGATTATTTGAATCGTTGATAAAAACCTAAATTCGTTAATTAAACACTCCATTACGTATCAATTTCAGTTCAATTTTCAAAAATATTTCCAGTATTTTCAAAACCGTTATTTTTCAATTCAAATTTCTTGATTTCCGTTAGAAAGTCGTTCAGTAATTCACTTCATTTCAATTGAGTTCATTTTTGAATTTCAAAAAGCCGTTAAATTTTAAATTTCAAAAATCCGTTAAATTTTGAATTTTACAAAACCGTTAAATTTTGAACTTTCAAAAACCGTTGAAAACTCTTTTGTTACTCTTCAAATTTAGAAACTTTTTGCTCAACAGAGTATCTGCGAAAATGCGCTCACTGTCAATCTCCGCCAACTTGCCAACACATTTCTTTTCTTTATCTTATAAACGTTTCTGCTATTTTCTGCGTTTTCACGTCATTTTTGTCTTACCGAAAAAGAAATAATAAAATACACACAGATAATCCATCATTTTCCATCACGCGCATATGTATTTAAAATACAGAATTGAAATGTGGGGAGCAATACACGACCCAATGTTTGTTTTATCTTATTCCATTTCAAGGTCACGCTGTTATTCGACTCATTACCAGTTTAAAAAAAAAGTTATTGGAATTGATGTCGATAAATTTGCCATGATTTAAAATGATGAAATACCTGATATCTCTTTTTTTCAGAGGAAATTGCATTGTTTGGTATTATTCATTGTTGTTTTTCAGTATAATATAAAAAAATTATTGTTTCTCTCTCTCACGCGCGCGTTTCTATTTCACTTCACTTAACTTTTTTTTAATGCAAAAAACTTTTTTTTTTTCATTTTTAATTTTTCAATAACATTTTGTTGTTTGTCGTCGTAAATTGTTTAATTGTTTAATTTAGATGATGCTGGTGATTATTGGTGTTATCAATAATGTCATAGAAACACAGTATTAATATCAAGGGCAAAATAAAGGGTCGAATGGAAATAAATGCATCATGGATCTTATGTGTTAGAACGGTATGGTGTGACATAAATCGCTGGAAAGAGTCCTTTACGTGAGCCAATTTCGCCTGTCCACCAGTGCTCTTCAGATCGATTTGTTACTGTTATTACGTCGCCTCGTCTAAAATCCAGTTCGCCGCTCTCTTGTGCTGTAAAGTCGTATAAAGCTTGCACCAATATCTCCTCGGGGACCATATCGCGCAATTTAACATCCTGTGAACGTGACACTGATGCCGTACGATGATATTCAACTAATTCATTAAGAGAATTAAACTTAACGACCCATAAAAAGAATTTTCCTTGATTATCGCGCAACACCTTGAAATGCTGAACGCCATCCGAGCATTTTACTGACAGAGAGAAATCTCCAGGACTTGATTCACTGATACGAATCAAAAATGCACCATCATGTTTATTGGACAGAAGTTTCTCGGCATCAGCTACAAAAAAAATAAGATATTTAAAAAAATAATAAGAATAAGAATTTTTTAGAGAATGTGAAAAAGTTGTTGACGGAAATGCTACATACCTCTCGTGATTCGACCATAATACCAATCATGATTTTTCATTTCTATATAATTACTTGGAATTAAACCTTCTTTTCCATCTAGCTCGGCTCGATACCAATTCATGTCGTCCTCCATATTAAGGATCTTCAATACTTGCTGTTTACGGAAACTCAATTCATCCTCAGCGGTCGCATTAAAATCATGCTTTGCAATTGCTTCCATTTTTTTTTCTTAAGAAAATTTGATTTATATGCTTATACACAAATATTAATTAATTAGAGTATAGGTTGTCAAAGAGAGAAGATTGTTGTTGTTGTTGTTGATGTAATAAAATCTTATTATATTTAAATCTTGTTGTTTGTCGTCAAAAAATGTGGCACTGCGAGAATGAAAAATGTATGTATGTGGCGGCTTGCACTATAGGGATCCTGAAAAAGGCAAGAAGAAAAGAAAAATTTAGATTTTTTTTCTTCACTTTTTTTTACATTAATACTTGTATTCAGCCACTAAACAAAAAGAAGAATATCGAGAGGGAGAGAGAGAGACAAAAGAAGATGTGAGGAACAAGTTGTTGTGTTGGTCTTTTGACAATGCGTTGAATTCGGGACGCATTTTAATTAATATTAATTGTTTTTGACAGGTTAACGGTTTTTTGAGATTTGAAAATCAGAAACATTTGTAAGGTTTCAAGCAAATTAATTGGGAATTGTAGGGTTTTCAAAGATTTTCTAAAAAATCTTAATTAATCTGTAAATAGCGGATAAACAAACAAAACACAATACAAACAATAGCATGTGCAATTTAATCCACACCTTACAGTCGAGTCTAGACACTTTCTCAGACAAATTGAAGTCATTAACTCATCCCACAAAAAAATCCGCGTAAAAAAATCGAAATGTATGAATATGAAGAAGAGTTTGAGCGTACAGCACATAAAACAGCTAAATTCATCTATTTTAGACTATTATTACTGGCACATAAATATATTTTGAGGAAGGAATATATTTGTATATTTTGTAGATAAAACTACTTGAAGTGGTCACGAATCGAAAAAAGTTTTTAAAAAAATTCCACAAAATACAGCGAATCATATATGTGCATGCATATTATAAGGAATGATTTATCATTTAGGTATTGGAAAAACTACTTGTGAACTTTGTTTTATGCTCTGATAATGCTCGAATGACTCATATTGGAATTTCTCGGAAGTTACTCAACTGAATCGTTAATTGCGTAAATTTATCGATGATATCACAATTAATTTCCATAGAAACAGCCTTTACATGCTGATAATTAAAGCATAAGTAATGAAGAATTTCACGAATGTTCTTAGACAACACCTAATATATGAATAACGCCAAATATGGAAGGCAGGCCGAAAAACTAAATATTTAAACACACTTTTGCCACTCAAATTGATTATGCTCACCTACAATTTCTATCATACACTATTCCACAATACGTTGTCAATTAAATAAAACATAAAACGTAGTTAAATTGTCACTTATTCCTTGTTAAAACTATTTTTTTAATTTTTATCGCTTAAGTTTTTTTATGAATTTTTTTCTCTCTGAATGTGAAACATCTCTTACTTCTGCTGAAAATGAAACTGTCGGTCTATTTTCCTCTTGTTTCTGGCCCACTTTTCTATTCGTTTCCTGACTTATTTTGCAGCAATGGAAGTAAATTTCAAAAGATCCAGTAAATTATTTTTTAAATGCAATAAAAGTGCTCTGGAACATTACAAATTCATTAAGAGTCATTTGAAAGGTTTCAAATTGCGAAAATTTAACGAACTTTTTAAATTTGAAAATCAGAAACAATTGTAAGGTTTTGGTGAGGAATTTGTAAGGTTTCAAAAAGAATTTGTAAGGTTTTAAAATAATTGTAGAACAAAAACGCGTGCAAAAAATTAAATTAAGAAAAAACAGTGAAATAACATTAATAAGAACAGGTAACTTAGATTAAAAAATAAATTAGTATCGTGTGCATGTAGAAAATGTGAAATTTCATTAATTAAGTGCCAGAATAAGCCATAAAATTCCAAAAATAAATTTATTAAAAAAATCCAAACATTGTCAATAAATTCAAATTTCAAAAGTCCGTTAAATTTTATTTACATTCACAATTAATTAAATTAAGATCATAAATCCTTCAGATACCAAACCCCTGCGACAATACACAAATATACATGATGTTTTTGTTCCATTTTCTCATAGATTCATCAGAGCGGCTTGCCTTATTTTGCGTCAAGGAACTGAACTGAAAAGTTCGTAAGATTTAGACATGTCACTAAATTTAACAAAAGTTGACTTAGAACGTATTCCTGAGCATATAAATTTCCCAAAAGAGGAAGAGAACATCCTGAAATATTGGAATGACGAGAAAGTTTTTGAGAACTGCTTAAAACAGTCAAAAGGAAAACCAAGGTAATTATTGCCTTAAATTCATAACCTTTCATGATGCAATATTGTGCTGATTTTTCATAAATAGATACACCTTCTACGATGGACCGCCTTTTGCAACTGGACTTCCTCATTATGGCCACATTTTGGCTGGAACCATTAAAGATATTGTCACTAGATATGCTCATCAACAAGGCTATCATGTAGAGCGACGATTCGGTTGGGATTGTCACGGATTGCCAGTTGAGTTTGAGATCGACAAGACATTAGGAATTAAAGGACCTGATGATGTCCAAAAAATGGGAATTGCTGCTTACAACAATGAATGTAGAAAAATTGTCATGAGATATGCAAATGATTGGGAGCAAATTGTTGGCAGATTGGGTCGTTGGATAGGTATGAATCATTCAGCAAATAAGTTCTATACTGGTTCTATACTCAAGTAGCCAGTAGATGTGCGCAATTTGCTGATGCAATCAATTCATTTACTTAATTATTGACATAGTCACCTAATGACATCATTTAAAATTTTCCAGATTTCCGCAATGACTACAAAACACTTTATCCCTGGTTTATGGAATCAGTTTGGTGGGTATTTAAGCAGCTGTATGTTAAAGGAATGGTATATCAAGGTGTAAAAGTCATGCCATACTCAACAGCCTGCACGACGCCACTTTCAAACTTTGAATCTGGTCAAAATTACAAGGATGTACAAGATCCAATGGTTTTTGTGTCTATGCCTCTTATTGGTGATAAGGACAGTGCTGCATTGATTGTATGGACAACAACTCCTTGGACACTTCCATCGAATATGGCTTGTTGTGTAAATCCTGATTTTATTTATATAAAATTAAAGGAAATAGCAACTGGACATGTTTACATTATTATGGAATCTAGACTTGAATTTGTATTTAAAAGTGCTGATGCTGTTGAAATTCTTGAAAAGTTCCCTGGATCTAAATTAAAAGGACTTCGTTACGATCCACCATTTGATTATTTCAAGAAATATGAAGATGTAGCATTTAAAGTTCTTTGTGACAATTACGTTACTGAGGGATCTGGCAGTGGTATTGTCCATCAAGCACCGTACTTTGGAGAAGACGATTACCGTGTCTGTTTAGACCATCATGTCATTAAACGTGATCAAGAAATTGTATGTCCTTTAGATGCAAATGGTCGATTCACAAAAGAAGTTCGTGATTTTGAGGGACAATATGTTAAAGATGCTGACAAAAACATCATGAAAGTCTTGAAAGAAAAAGGCCGACTTGTTAGATCTGGAACTCATGTTCACAGTTATCCATTCTGTTGGCGATCAGATACTCCATTAATTTATAAAGCTGTTCCTTCATGGTTCGTTCGCGTTGAACATATGACCAAAAATTTACTTGCTAGCTGTGCACAAACTTACTGGGTTCCTGATGCTGTTAAGGAAAAGAGATTTGGAAATTGGCTGAAAGAGGCTCGAGATTGGTAAGAATACTTTAACTGTCATTCTAAATTTGAATATGCTAAAAAATTCAAAATTCAGAAAACCGTTATAAATTCAAAATTTAAAAAGTCGTTAAAATTGTTCTCGTATATCATTTTAGGGCTATAAGTCGTAATCGTTACTGGGGAACGCCAATTCCTCTCTGGATGTCACCATCTGGGGATGAAATTGTCTGCATTGGATCCATTGAAGAACTTGAGAAGTTGTCTGGTGTAAAAGTCACTGATTTACATCGAGAAACTGTCGATCCAATTGAAATTCCATCAAAAATTCCTGGAAATCCTCCACTAAGACGTGTCCCAGAAGTCTTTGATTGCTGGTTCGAATCAGGTTCTATGCCTTACGCTCAACAACATTATCCATTTGAGAATCAACAGGATTTCATCAACAATTTCCCAGCTGATTTTATTGCTGAAGGAATTGATCAAACTCGTGGTTGGTTCTATACCCTTCTTGTCATCTCTACTGCTCTGTTCGACAAGCCACCATTTAAAAATTTAATTGCTAATGGTCTCGTTCTCGCTTCTGATGGACAAAAGATGTCAAAGAGAAAGCAAAATTATCCAGATCCAATGCTGTTGATTCAAAAGTATGGAGCTGATGCCATTCGTTTATATTTAATTAATTCACCGGTTGTACGTGCTGAGAACTTGAAATTTAAGGAAGAGGGTGTTCGTGACATAATTAAGGATGTTTTCCTTCCATGGTTTAATGCTTATCGCTTCCTATTCCAAAATATTGATCGTTTAGAGAAGGAAGAAGGAGTTGCTTACAAATTTGACCTAAAACGTCATCAAGGCGATAAGAATGATAATGTAATGGATGTTTGGATAACAAGCTTCAAGGAATCACTTCTCGATTTCGTTTCTCGTGAAATGAAGGCTTACAGATTGTATACAGTCGTTCCACGTCTGACAAAATTCATTGATCAATTGACAAATTGGTATGTGAGATTGAATCGTCGTCGTTTGAAGGGAGAAGGTGGACTTAAGGATTGTCATTTTGCACTGGATACACTTTATGATGTTCTTGTTGCTATGGTCAAAATGATGGCACCATTTACGCCATTCCTAACTGAATACATGTATCAAAGATTGAGAATCTTAAATGATGATGCAGGCAATGGAAGTATCCACTACGAAATGATGCCACAGGCTAATATGTCAGCAATTAATGTCAATATTGAACGAGCAGTAACGAGAATGCAAGCTGTAGTCGAACTTGGACGTGTTATGCGTGATCGTCGTACAGTTCCAATAAAATATCCATTAACGGAAGTTGTTATCATCCATCAGACACAAGAATATCTTGATGACATCAATTCGTTACAGGAATTCATAACAAGTGAATTAAATGTTCGATCAATTGTCTTGAGTCAAGATAAGAAAAAGTACGGAGTTACTATTCGTGCTGAAGCTGATCATAAGTTGCTTGGAATTCGTCTTAAAGGCGATGCAAAGGTTGTTGCTCAAAAGTTAAGGGAACTGAAAGATAATGAGGTCCAAGAACAACTTAAACGTGGATATTTTGAAGTTGCTGGACATAAATTGGAATTAAATGAAGTTCGTATAATTTATCAATTTGGTGGTGAATTGAGTGGAACTGGAGATGACTATGAAGCACATAGTGATAATGACGTACTTGTTTTGCTCAATATGAAGCCTAATCAGGAGCTTGCTGATGAAGGAATTGCCCGTGAAATTATCAACAGAGTTCAAAAGTTGAAAAAGAAGGCAAAATTGATTCCAACAGATCCAGTCATCATCACATTTGATGCGGCAAGTAATAGTGATATTAACAGAATTGCCAAAAGTCATCAAAGCTTCATTGAAAATGTCATCAAGTCTAAATTTGTACAGCATGATGCAGTTGCTGATAAACGAGAAGTTTTGATTGAGGAGACACATGAACTTAAGGATGTCCAGTTGAGGCTGAAAATTACATCAGTTAGTGAACGATCGATGCCTTCATTGCCATGGATTAATATTGCACTCTCTGATGACATTGAGGTACGATATGTTGAGGACAGTACGAAACGGTCAGCGACATTCAATCTTGTTGATTTTAATGGAAGTTTAATGACATTGGAACAGCTGAAGAAGGAAATTGAAGGAGTTTTTGGAATTTATGGAACCAAGTACAGTGTGACAACGAATAATAAGGAAGTGGACAGTGTAACTAAAGATTTATCTGGCAGGACAGTGTTCATCACTAAAAGTGAAAAGAGCAAAATTCAGCCTGAACTTCTCAACAAAACCTATCCATTTAGTAAATTTACGAACAAAGAGGTCAACGGCAAGAACGTGACTGTCTATATTGAAAATCCAGCACAGTAATTTCCTTAAAATTTATTAATTATGATGTTTGAAGTTATTCGGAATAAAATTCTTTTATCATGAACTTTTGGACTTTCTGTCTTTATTTCCAATAATTTTCTTAACTTTTAGCGGTCTATATGATGGAAACGGTGACTTCTTCTGCACTAATGCTGGATCATCGTATTTGGCTAAGGATATAAAGTCCATAGAATCCTCAAACTCCATTTTATCATTATTTAATTTAAATGCTGGAACTGAATCTGATGACTTTTTCAAGTAAACTATTGGAACTTTCTTTAGTTCTTTGACTTTCTTTTTCCTACGAACTGACACATCCTTATTAGGTCTAACTGTATAATAGTGCCTTAATAGTTCCTCATGTGTATTAAGACTGCTGTAGAATTGAAAAAAGGAACTAACTTCCTTTTTAATGCACCAAATTATTGATGAAACATTTAATAATTTTTTAGTCAGTTCCTTTAATTTTGGCACAATAATAATCTTTGTCTCTGGATCTTTTGTTAAAGTCATGGCTATTAAGTGCTTCCCAAACCATTGTGGTGATATTTCATCAGCAATAAAGAGAATTTTGACTGATTTATTCTTGACATTCCTAAGAGTTGATTCTAATCCTATTGAGATGTCCTGTTCGTTGGATTTGTCACTTGTGTAACTGAAATAAAGTAGATAGTTAGTGATTTATAGAAGTTTACTGGATGTTTTTCATACCTTTCCAAGACTTTTTGTAATTCAGTCACTTGTTGCTCGTTTAATGCTGGCCAATAGTCGGTAACGTTATTAATTAGCACTGTTTTCGGTGGTTTTACCTTTTTCTGTGAGCTAAGGGTGTTTTTTGTGTCATTTTCATTTAATTTAACTTTTTTCTTTGCCATGTTCCTTGCTTTTTGTTTTTTAGCACTTTCTATGATGAAGCTGAAATCCTTTTTGTCTGTCTGTCCAAATATGCTTTTTATGATTTCTGCACTACAATCAACACTTTAATTCATATAATTACTACCTAAAGACAGAGAATTAATTACACAATAGGAAAAATAAATCACCTGATTTGTTGGAATACAAAAATAACGTATTTTAAATATTTGAATTATATGTCTATGAGGTAGTTTTCATCACGGACTTAGTTCAGTTACCAATCAAGCGTTATTAAAATATAGATATTTGTGAAAGCTAACAAAAAAATAATAATATTTAAAGCACATTAACACAGTTTATTAAGCCAGTCACAAGCATAACGATAGTTTGAGATTCAAATGGTGTAACGGTCGTTTAAGTTTCAAAGTAAGTTGCGTTTTGTTTACTTCAAATTTTTTTTCAATTTAAATGATTTGAATTCTTTTAAATCTTGTTTCCACGATAACTAATTAAATATAAAGAATTCAAGGAATCTAATTAAATCATTGCATAGAGCAGAATTGACTGTTTTGCTGGTATTATGAGTTTAGTCATCCGTAAGAACAAGGTAAGGTTTTTTGCATCCAAAACACGACTATTCGCGTCGCAGACGTATAGTATGCAGCATATACTTTTTGAGGGATATATTATAAGCAAAACTAGCATCTCTTCAGTTGATCCAAAGAATAACATTGTCAATTAATATAAAAATGTCAATTTTTACAGGTACAAATGGATCCTACGGCTGTTTTTTGGTACAAAATCGAGAGAATTTATGGCGAGATTCCGAAATTAATCAGGATGATCCTTGAATTTAATGGATTTGATACATACCTGGCATTAAAAGGAATACAGTGGGATGATAAACAATATTTCTTTCAAGCACTTGAGGAATCGATTATTGGACTAACGGAACTGGACGATGGTGATCATTTAAAGACAAAATTCCAGGAAGAACTCAGAGCAAATAACCAGTCAATGGAAAAATTCCGATTAAAGCTTGGACATAAGAATCTAATCATCAATTTATGCAATGAACTTCAAAAAACTCAAATTGATGACTTTAATAATGCAACATATTCGACCATAAAGATTCCAGACCTAAAACGAGAACAGACAGAACTAATTGTTAGACAAAAGCATCAAGGTGAGGAGCATGGATATTCACGGGAAGATAATGATGAGGAACATTTACTGGAATCGCCACAAAGAAAACGTACAAAATATGATAGTATTGGAAGTAAATCTGAAATTCAAGAAGTAGCATCGCCAGAAACAAATGAGCAGATCCAGTATATTTATGAGACTGAGGAAGATGATGGAAGTCAATTTATTGATCAGGAATATGTCGATGATGAGGGAGAGATTGTTGAATATCAAGAGTTAACAGCTGAAGATATTGAGCATAATAGTAGCATTTATTCAGCAGAGCAGATTGTAAAAACGGAAGCTGGAAGTTATGATAATTGCTATGAGATATCTGATTATGAAAATCACTCGCCAAGAACCATGAATCGTTCAATGGACATAAAAAACTCTAAAAAACCAAAGCATATGTATACAGAAGAGTTCCTTCAAATGCAAGTGGGACACGGCAGAGTTGGAACGCCAGGACGTCGAAGACCAAAGATACAAAAAAATTATCCAGACACAGAAGAAGGATTAATGGAGAAATGGAAAGACTTGGTCCGACAAAGCTGTGAAGTTATAGTTCCAACTGATTTACTAAGTCGATTTGATCTAGAACAGATTGACATTGTCAAAATTCAAGCTAATATTTGGGAAGTAAAATGCCCAATGTGTACTAAAAAGCTGCGATTACAACTCACACACGAAGGCAAATATGTCAACTTTAAGCGGTCTAACTTCGAGAGACATCTGCGTATAGTTCATTACAAGCAAATCCTAGTATTTAAGACAGAAGAGGAACTGCTTGAAGAACATGCTGAATAAATGAATGACCAACACATTTTATCTTTATTACTGTATATTATAGCTGTAATGAGTTTTTATTAAAATAAAACATCTAATGAACCAAAATTTTAGTCCAAAACCGTACAAATTTTGTAGAAAACCCTACAAATGTTCAGTAAAACCATACAAATGTTCAGTAAAACCCTACAAATGTTTTTTTTTAAAAAAAATTCAAATCGTGTATAACATTAACGGTTTTTAAAAATTCAAACTGACAAATGAGACGTGCATCTCACCAACACAGACAAAAGTTATACGAGCATAAAGTTTGAATTTTTCATTTTCGTAAAAAATTGTTTTTAATGCAATTAATGCTGATATTAAGTAATTCTTAGACTTGTGAAATGGGTAGAAAGAAAAAAGAGACAGCTGTAAATATAAAGAAGGAGGTAATTTATTGAAATGAGTCTGAAAATGCGCTAAAAGTAAATTGTCAACAAATGTCGGAGCATAAACAGAGAATATTGACATTTATGTTATGTATTCTTATTAATTAGCTAATAGAAATATCGTATTAATGAATATTTGTGAATAATGAACAAGAGATGATTGTTTAACATCAAAGATATCAAGTGAATTTAATTAAAATTGGTAAAAATTTGATCTTGTCGACACCCAAAAATGGGCATTAAACTCAAAATGAAAATATTATTGTTATGTACAGCCTAAATAATATTAAAATACCTTTTTTACATTCTTTTAGTGAGTGACAAAGCGAAATTAGATGAATCTAAAACCATAAGAAAAAAAAGAATTAATTAAATAAAAAAATTTGAGCAACAACGAAATATATACGGTTAATTGCCTTTAACAAACATAGATACGTCAAAGAAAATACCTAAAAAAATTAATCAGAATCCCTAGAAATATAAAAAAAACTTAATAATAATGGATCATCAACAACAAAGCGAAGTTCGAATAGTCAGTGCTCAAGTCTTGGCTCAATTACAAAATGCTGGATATCAGGTTCCTAAAAATTCTCATACAGTCTCTTAAAAAGCTTCTTTTCCCATTTAATTTTTGTTGTATTAACACCACATTTTTCCTCATTTAATTTTATACTTTTTGATCTTAATTATTTTTGTACATAATTTCTTTTTTTTTAAATTGTCATCAATGTTAATATATGTTATAAATTTTTATTGCACCATCCAAAATTACGGATTATGGGATATATTTTGTATATCATCTAAAACACCAAAAACAACTTTTTTATGATTTTATTATAATTCACGAAACTAACAAAAACAGTGGTTTTCTTATGGTTTTTGATTATGTTCATAATTGTGACTTATGATTCTAGTGCTTAGTGTCTGATTAACTCAAATTAATATCATATATTCCATTTTAGGGAAGTGAATTAAATGCAGCGATTATGGCTAATTCACAGCCTCAATCTGTAGTCCAACAACAGCAGCAGGCACAAGCTCAACAGGCACAGAATACAGTTCAACAGCCACAAGTCATTACACTTCAACAACTGCAAAATTTCCTCCCACAACAAGCGACTACGACACAACAAATTCATCAATTAAATGCTAGCGATGCAGCACAATTACAGCAACAAGTTCAAGCTTTTCAACAAGCTCAGGCTCAAGCACAGGCACAGGCTCAAGCCCAAGCAGTTGCTAATTCATCGCAACAGACTAATGCACAAGCACAGCAAATTAAGACGATTTTTACATCACCAAATGGTCAACAGCAAGTCATAAACCTCCCACAGCAATTCATTCAAGTCAAAAACGATCAAATGCCTCAACAAATAATCCAGTTAAAGCAACCCGATGGATCTGTAACCCAACAAATTATTCAATTAAAGCCTAACGAACAGCAACAGATGCAACAGCAAGTCATTCAAGGTGGACAATTTATTTCTGGACATAATGGAATCTTTCAAGTTGTTCAGCCAGTGACTGTAGACGGACAAGAAGCTTTGTTCATACCAAATCAAATGGGAAATCAACCTATGCAACAAGCCTTTATAACGCCATCTGGACAGATTGTTCGTATGGCTGCACCTGGAAATTTCCTTCATAATATGGCACAAACTGTTCAGCTTCCAAATGGTGAGTAAAGTATCAAGAACGTTTATTTCTGAATGAACTTTTGCCTCCCATTTTTCTTATCACAACACTAATTCCATTCACAAAACGAAGGACATGAATATTAATCAAATAATGGTGCAAGATGTGTGGATTTGTGCATTTAATAGTTCTTATGTTGATTTTCTAAATTTTTGAAAAATAACGGTCGGATGGAATTTGAATTTCAGAACACTACAAATGTTTTTGAATAACATTTGAAAGGTTTTGAATTTAAATTTCTAAACAACCGTTATTTTTGAATCATGGTTTTCGACTGTTGTATGGTTTTCAAGCTAAATTTGAATGTTTAGAAACCGTTATTTATGGAAAACCTATAATCCGTTGAAAATCAATCAAAAATCATCATTTATGCACAGATCTACAGCATCTTAAATTGGTGGTGTTTTTTTCCTTGCTAATTAATGTTTTTTCATTGTTCTTTCCTCATTTTTCTCTTCTTTTACTAACAAAATGAATAATTTCAAAAAACATATAATATTAATTACATCATAATCATAATAAAAATGCACAATAATACGCACAAACATCATAATCCATAAAAAACTGTAAAAATATGCTAATATCAGTTAATAATGGTGGACAAGCGACATTAACAATATCGGGAACGAATATACAGATTCCATTGGGTCCGTCAGCTGCACAAAATCAGACACAGAATCAAAATCAGACGACGACACAGCAAAATGTTCAAAATTCAAATTCTAGTGCACAAAATTCGACACAATCGAACGTAAGTTCTCAGCAAAATACGTCAAATTCTACGCAAAATCAATCGAATACACAGCAAAATCAAAATAATAGTAATCAGCAGCAACAAGGTACTATATTTACTATTCCCACTGCATCGACTAACACAATTCAAATACCTGCTAACTTTGCGGGTAAGTTAAGGATTTTTATATGCAAAATAATTAATTATTTTTTGGTGCATGGACATTTTTTGTACATAAATGCTCTATCTCATTTCCATCCTTATTATTTTCTGATGCCTGAATGACTGATTATTTAGGGAATACATTAATTTAAAGACCTTGAAATATTAAAAAATTATTATTTCCTTTCCATTTTTTAGGACAAAGTGTTCAAGTACGTCCAACGATGCCACAAGTCGTTCAATTTCCGATGCAAGCACAAACGATTCCCGTTCAGGTTCCAATTAGTGCGAATGGACAGACGATTTATCAGACAGTTCACGTGCCAATCCAGAATTTTGGAAATCAAATTCCGCAAATTATTCAGCCACAAATGCAGATAATTCCACAATTTACACAGCAAGTTGCTAATATTATAACGCCTTCTGGTCAAATTCAGCAAGTTCAGTTGGCCAATCTCCCTTTATTTCAACAGCAAAATGCAGCGGGACAGCCAAATCTGAGTGCATTACAGCCACAGCAGATGAAAGTTGAGGGGCAGGACCAACAGCCAATAACTATCACTAATGCACAAGGACAACCAATTTCTGTTTTTCCAGCTTCAGCTTTAAGACCTAATCAAAATGCAAATATTATTCAAATTCCTAATTTTCCAACCTCCCAACAAATCCAGCACATCCCAGGCATCGGAAATGTCCAAGTAATATCTGCGAATGCTTTAAGTGGTGCAAATTTTATGGCACAACCCATGCAAACAATTCAACAAATTCCTCAATCTCCAGTCATTCAAAATCAAAATCAAGCTCAACAAACAATTCAGCCTGCTACATCGACAGTTTCCACTCCAACATCCCAGCCATCAACCACACAAACAATCACAATTACACCACAATCAATGAAACAGGTGATTTTACACTTCTATGCCTTAATTATATTGGCCGTTATTTTTTCAAATATTTTTTTAGTCGCTAGATTTTTAAAATATTTTTGACCGTTATTTTTCAAATATTTTTTAACCGTTATTTAATACTTTGAATTAATTAATCAATAAAACAGGATAATGAGACCACGCCTACGAAATGGATTGTAAAATCAGAATCGGCTCCTGTTTTGATTCAAGCATCTTCTGCTTCCGTTTCGACAAGTCAGGCACCAACAGTGACGACACAAAGTCAAACGACCTCACTAATGCCAACAATAACAAATATTTCTTCAAATCCGTCATCGAGTACAATTCAGCCAGTCACAAAATCAATTGTAGCGGCATCCTCATCGAATCAAATAACAATTCAGCCAGCACCTGTTACAATTACATCATCAGCAAGTGAAACTAAAACGACGTCCACAAAAATGTCTACGACAATTAGTGTAACGCCTGCACCGACACAACAAACTGTTAGTCAAACATCTGTGAATGTAAATATTAATGTGAGCAGTGCTGATGGATCAGCATCTCCTGATGTAAAGCCACGTGTTCGTCGTGTGGCATGCACTTGTCCAAATTGCACACAACCTGATCGAAATACAGATAGAAAGAAACAGCACATTTGTCATGTGCCTGGATGTAATAAAGTTTATGGAAAGACGTCACATTTAAGGGCGCATTTAAGATGGCATACAGGTCAGAATTAATCCAAAAAAATTTTAAATTTCAAAAAACCGTTAAATCACAACTTAAATAATATTTAATTATTTGCTAGGTGAGCGCCCTTTTGTGTGTAATTGGGTATTCTGTGGCAAGAGATTTACGAGATCTGACGAATTGCAACGACACCGAAGAACGCACACTGGAGAGAAAAGGTAGATTTCATTTTTCTTTAATTAACATTTTAATTCCACTATGAAGTTTATGAAATTTCAGATTCCAGTGCACAGAATGCTCAAAGAAGTTCATGAGATCAGATCATCTATCTAAGCACCTAAGGACACATACAAAGAATCGTAAAGATGTGAGTTCCTTTATCAATATTAACTTTGCTTGACCGTATTCCTTAAAAATTTCATTAATTTGCAGCTAAAAATTGAAGACATGAAAATAATCCTCGACTCATCGCAGCAACAAGAATCCAACGAGCAACAATTTGTCATCATTCAATCACAGACATTAGCTGGTAAATCCAAACTTGATTCAGATGATGCTGCCGATGGACAAGAAGAAATAGTTTACGTATTAAAGGATGAGAATGCTGTAGAACAACCAAGTGTAATCCAATTAGATTCCAGTTGCGTAAATCAGGAACAATTTGTGTGGATTGCAAATGACCAAGCAAACGATGGAACTACTCAAGTTCAGGCTGCAAATACATTGTATACTATTAAGGAACTGAACTATTCACAGGTATTATCTCGAGCTTTGACTTTTAATCCTAGGATTTATTTTTAATCTAAAGATTTAAATTTTAATCCTAGGATTTATTTTTAATCTAAAGATTTAAATTTTAATCCTAGGATTTATTTTTAATCTGAAGATTTAAATTTTAATCCTAGGATTTATTTTTAATCTGAAGATTTAAGTTTTAATTCAGTCATTTAAAACTGATCTTATACGATATAAATAGTTCCACTGAGATTTCCCCAAGGACGTTCGTGTTTACATTTTTTTTATCTCCCACTCCAATCTGTCTCTACTGACCTTAATGAAACGTAAACACAGACGTCCTTGAAATTCTTTCTAAATACGCATGACGTTGAAAAGTTGTTCTGCATTATAAATTCTAATTTTCTTTTCCTTCTGTCTGTTTGTTTAGGATATAACAAACTCAACACAAAGTGCATCATCTGACGCCAGTAACGACTCAAGCGAAGAAAAGATGACGATAGAAGAAAATGACGTGGGCAACTAGCATCAAGAAAAATATTTCAGTTTTGGTCCATTTTGATGGTAAGCTGAAATATTTGTAAAAGCACATACGAAGTAACAAATTGCATTGGAACTGATGTGATTCTGAGGCACACGGTTCATCACATATCAAAAAGTATTTAAAAAGAAGAAAAAAAAGTCATTCAATGAATGATATGCAGAAGGATGAAAATGTCAAATGGATATACATATTGTATATAGACGAAAAAATTGTGAGATAAAAAATGTTGTGAGGACTAAAAGTTGTAAAGGATTGATGTCTGGAAGTTAAGGAGTGTAGAGTTATTGGGGGTAGCTATAGCTGCCTAGATTGTGAGATTTTTGCAACTGACATTGATGCTGCTTCCGTTTCAAGCTCTTAAACCTACCTGGATAGATCTTTATTAGAATATCAGCAAGTCAAAAGATCCAGTTGATCAAAAAATTGTACAATTAGCAAACTTTGAGCGTTTAAACTTGAAATTCTCTTCAAAAATTAAGTAGATTTCCTGTAAATCTTATTCAAATGCCAGTATCCATTACACCTTTATGTCCACACACCGTCAACTAATTGTAATCCGCGTTAAAATTAATTTTTTTTAGCTCTTTGGAGATTTATTCATTTGTTAGTCATTAAGTTCGTAAAAGTTCTCGTCATTAAATTTGATACAAGATTTGACCGTTGAATTGTCAACTGAAAATAAATGTGCGCATTAATGATTGCCAAAAAGGTGCGCTTAAAAATTAGGAAATTTCGTTTCGTTCTTTGTCGTTTTAGCTGAAATTTTTAGCCATAAAAACAAAAATTGTTAAAATTAAGACAAAAAATTCGTTTCGGTAACAAAAAATTAAAGTTGATCAATGTTTCTGTAGTTTGTTAAGTCCAATTCTATAGTTAATGATGTAAGTGTGCATAAAATAATCTCATAAAAAATTGACATAAAACGATAATTTTTCTTGTAAATAGAATTTCTGTAGTCAATAAGAGAATTTTTTTACATGTATCAATGTGTATTTTTAATTTCACAAAAATGACGATAATTAAAAAATAAATTAAAAGAAAAAAAAAGTCTTTTTAAGATGATGAAACATTAACATTTAATGATAATTGTTTTATTTAATTTATTGTTATTGACAAAAGTCAAAAAAAGGTAAAATCACTTTTTTCTTACTCGTCGGCGATATTTGGGAAGAGTTACAACAACAACATGTTAAGTAGCAATAGTCTTTTTCTTCTTTCGTAATTTAAGGAGTTTGTGCTGAGTTGGAGATTGCTGATGGGGAAATTATCGAGCATATAACAAAAGAGATTGTAAGTAATGAGGATTGAGCTGCTATCAACAAGGTCTGTGCTTATGGTTGCTTCATATCAACTTACTAACATCAACGTTGAGATATTAGACATTAAGGCATTAGAAAGATGAGCAGCATAGTTTTCTAGAGTTCCACCATATGAAACAGTCCGAAAACCGATAGGTTTGTCTAATAAATGCACGATAATCCTTGCATTAAATACTTTTTTGGATGATTCAGGATGTCAACAAATTCTCTTGTGTCGTTACCTTGTATCCTTGTTGGAAGAGCTCGAAGTCGTAATGAATTTTCCATACAGAATTGGAGTCGTCCTTCGAGCTCTGCTTGTTGGATTAGGATTCCATGTAATGGCCTGTTCTATATGACATTTGGTCATAAAGGTGAGTAATCTCTGATAGCTTAGTGATTGGATCCGTTGTTCTTCCTTCTGTTAGATTATTTTGGTTGCTTTTAGCTGTCGAACACAAATATTAATTCACTAAATCGTCCTTACACGAACTGCTCTTCAAAAACTACCAAGAACCTTCCTTTCTCATTAAATTGAAATCAGATCCTAGAGTCGTCTTGATACAAGGTGGGATACAAGATATAAGGTTCAGTTTAAAGTGCATGACAGGATGATCGAGACACAACACAAAAATGTAGATTTCTGAATATTTTCCAATCCATCAATAATCTCCAACTCAACGTCAATCTCCAAATCTCGTATTAAATAACAATTTAATTATGAACAAATAAATTAATAAATTATGAAGATCGTTCGGAATTCAGGAACAACAAGAGTCATCACAACGAAAAGAAATTAAAAATTGTTCGCTTATATTTGGTGCCTTTTTTGTTTGATATTAAGCCTAAAAGTTAATAAATTATCCACATTCCATCGCTAGCTTATTCACCTTACATTCCTAGAGAGAGAATAAAGAATAAAAGGTACAGAAATAAAAAACAAAAAAGAGTGAATGACATGTGTTAGTGATATTAATGAGACTATTTTGCGTGCAATCAAAACCATTAAGAATGAAAAAATGAAAATGTTTTTTTTTTTGGAAAAAGCGTCAGGAGATGCAAGCCATGCGACATGAAAATTACAGTTTTTTTTGGTGAGTTAGTTCGTGCAAATAAAAATTTTTAAAATTTTTTTCAACCCAATTTTTTATAGTTTTTTAATTTATTTGTAAAGTTGCCAATTTATATAAAAATTTAATACACTTAGTTCCAATCGCATCATACTTAATTACCCTGTATGAGTTTTTGTCAATTTTTCATGTCTTTTTCAAATACAAATTTTCATTATTGTCATGAAAATGTTCCCGCTTTATGCGATTTTCAATCAGTCAATATCAATAATATATCTTATCAATGTCAATAATATCAGGTAGTCATTATGAGTTTTTGTTCTCAATTTGCGAGATAGAGAGATAGCAGGACAATGAATAGTAAGTAGAGATAAAAAAGTTTAAATATGAAATGAAAGGTTTACAAACCGCCGCCAGACCTATCTACTGAGATTTTATGCTTAATTTTCAGTTCATTTTGCTTTGCTTCTTCTAATTCAGCGACACGGGCGAATCTCGAGTAGGCGACTGCACCAGACTTGATGGCTGACATCATCTGAAGGTTGGGGAGATAGAAAATTGGGTTAATATTGGTTCATGTTGTAGATTTTGTTCTAATATCTCGATCAGCACATTTTTTCTTAGGGACCTTAGGTTACCATGCGTGTGCCATCTGGATACCAAGAAAAATGTGTGCTGATCGAGTATGCTTGTCCTCAATTATAGTTTGGTCATCAAAATCAAGTGATTTCTAGGGTATACCCTTGTCATACTAATGGTGGGATATTCTCTAGGGTACACCTGAGAAACTGACCCCTGACCTTCTGGGTACACTTGTTTGATGACCACAAATTTTGAGTTCCAAGCTGTTTTTACAACTCTTTAATCTAGTTCCTTCGAATCTAAATGTCACTTACCTGAAGGTATTCGTCAAGTTCTACTTGACCGTTCATGTTGGTATCAATTTCCTTGAGAATGTCATGAAGTTCCTCGCCAGTGATATCTGCATCTCCAAAGCTCTGTAATTTAATATTTTTAGTTTTTGATTATAGATTTTGCACTCATATGTAAATTAGAACTGCCTGTGATTGGCAGGATCCAAAAATCCTTCATTAACTCACCTTCAAAGCTCTACGGATATCGTTAATTGAGACATATCCCTTCTTCTCCTTGTCAATAGTATCGAAACGTTTTCTGTATTTCGTGACTTCTTCTGGTGACAAATTGACTGGAGCTGCTTCTTGTGTTCTCTTGTTAACAAGTGCACCCATTTCGACGTTCAAGAAGTCAGTTGCCATTTTCATTTGACGATCCTTTTCGTCCTTTGACCAGTTCAATTCCTCACCCATAATGTCAACAATCATTGGAAGGGCTTCTTGTGCGGCTTGAACGTTAAGGAAGGCTAAGCGGAGACGACGAGCGACTAAATCAATTGCTGTGCATGCATATTCACGAACACCGTATCTAATTTCAGCATCAATGTATGGGAATTCTGGATGGATTCTTTTACCAATAATTGGCCATCTCTTGCCTGTTAATGCAGCCAATTTTGCAACTGGATATGCACGATCACCGTATGCTTGGGCTAAATGTTGTGCAACTTCAGTTTCTAATCCAAAATCTTGTACTAATCTGATGTACATTGTTGGTGTCCATCCGTGACTACCTTCAATTTGAATCTTATCAGTAACGCATGGACGATGTGGTTTCAAGTCACATGCCTTAATTGCAGCATCCATCGTATGCTCAGCCATTGCTCGATAAGTCGTCCACTTTCCACCAGCAATTGTAACAAGTTTTGACTTGCTTACATGAACGATGTGATTACGAGCGAGTGATTGAGTATCATCCTTGTTTGGATCGGAGACGAGTGGACGGATTCCACACCATGCACTTAATACATCACCACGACGAACATCAACATCCTTGTTAAGATAGTGCTTGATTTCGCTCAAGATGAATGAAATATCTTCTTCTGTTGGTGCTGGACTGCGAGTTACTTCACATGGAGAATCAGTTGTTCCAGCAATTGTTCCCTTCAACCAAGGAAGGAAGAAAATGACACGACCATCACTAGTTGCTGGATCGAGAAGACCCATTTGTTGTGGACTATAATAGCCTGGCAAGACAATGTGTACACCGGAACTTGGACAGCAAATTGACTTGACCTTTGGATCATCCATCTTTCTGATACTGTCAGTAAATGGACCACAGGCATTGATGACACATTTAGCCTTAATTGTCCATTCTTTCTTGCTCAAATTATCTCTGACACGTGCACCGCACAAGACTTCATTTCCACTTGCATCTTTCTTCTTCAACAATTCCTGAACTTCGACGTGATTTGCAACTGAAGCACCATAACGAGCAGCAGTTAAAGCAACAGAGATACACATTCTTGCATCATCTTGCTGACCATCATAATAGACGATAGCACCACAGAGCTTGTCACTCCTAAGCATAGGGAATTTCTCGAGAGCATCTTGCTTTGATAAATAGTAACTTGACTTGACATTTCTGTCACCGGCAACAAGATCGTATGCTTTGATACCGACCCCTAAATCGAAGGAAATGGAAATTAGATTAGGAATTTATTAGAAAGACATAGATGTTGATATACTTACAGAAATATGGGACTTGCCACCATCTAAAATACAGAAATATTTAAAAATCTCAAAATTAGAGTTGATTCCAAAAATACTCACGTATAAACTGGCAACATAATAGGCAGGGGATGAGTAAGATGAGGGGCAGATTGAAGCATATTTGCGCGCTCAGCAAGAGCTTCTTTTACCATATTATATTGTTCAATATCGAGCTGAGGAATTCATAAAAATCAATAAGAACCAGAAGTGCTTATAAAAATAGAACCAACTTACTCCTAAAATAGCTTTCTGTAAATATCGGACACCGCCATGGATCAATTTTGTTGATCTTGATGATGTTCCGCTAGCAAAATCATTAGCTTCAACTAATGCAGTTTTCAATCCACGAGTGCATGAATCTAAAGCAACTCCAGCTCCAGTAGCACCACCTAAATTAAAATTGACAATCTATAACTTCTAATAAAATGGAATCAATGGCAAGTTTCTCACCTCCAATGATCAAAACATCATATTCCTCTCCTGCTTGCAAGGCTGCAACTTGTTCGGATCGTGGTGGTAATTGTCGTGCTCGTTTAATTACTTTCTCTTCAAGCTGAACTCTCGCGACCATGTCATCATTTTGACGGAGTGCATATGTTGCAAATGAACCGCCAACTAATGTACCGAGAGCCGTCACGCCAAATTTTCGAAATGCCATTTTTTAGATCTGAAATAAATTTTTTTATTAGGTATTGTGAAATAATGACAAGATTTATTGTAGGAAAATTTTTCATTGTGAAATAAAAATTGCCAAACCTATCGTACAGACACAGAAATAGGAACTGAAAAAATCATTATTTTTTATCTCTTAAATCCACTCATCATTTGAGGGAAAATAATGTTCTTTATCAACTTATCGATCGAGAAGCTCAACAAATGCTCTCGATATGTGAAAATAAAGTATTAATTAAATTTGGATGCACTCCTAACTGTGTACACAAGATAATGTGAGTAATAAAATTGCTCATGTTGAGATAAAAGAGATTTATTGATATGAGGAATGTTTGCATTACTTTATGGTCTTAATACTGCTGTGAAAGTATTGACATTTGCAAATTATTGGAACTTCTTGTTAATTAGTTTGTAAATATTGTGTTTGTTGCTATAATAAGAGCTATTTAGGATTCATTTTACAGCTTAGAATTGGTAGACTAATTATTTCCAATTTAACTGCTGTAATTGTCTTTCAGTTTCTAAGGTAGGATTTTCGAGCATCCTGTTTTGTGTATCTCAGGATATACTCGAGGATACTTAACATATACTTAACTCTTATAATCTCTTTGTGTATGGAACAAAGATTATAATTTGTATGGAGATTATTTGAAGATCTAAAATTTGGGGTATGGACTTCTCTTGAATTATTGTAAACTGTTGAATGCTCAAATATAAAATGACAAATTTATTGGAGTATCAATCAGTAATTCGACACTCTTATAGCTTTATTAATTTGTTTGTTTTCTTTACTATATTATTCAGTGTCGATAATAAACTGCTTTTATGTATCCTTATCTAGTTTCAACACGTGGTTTAGCAATCATTATAAATTCTTCAAAACAAGCCGTTATGTTGACGTAAAATTCCAACAAAGGTAAGCAATAAACGAGTAATAACAGTAAAAGCACATGTCTCCTTATCAATCAATAAACATTAATTGGCTTTTGACTGTCATGATTAATATGCAAACGTAATTAAATTGTCTTAAGTGATTGAACAGCTTTTAGCGTTTTTCAAGGCAAGCTTACACGAGACTATGATTATTAATAAATTAAAGTAAAATTTTCGAGGATTGTCTTTTGATAAATTTAATGTTTTTTGTACTTGGTTTTTTTAAAATATTTGTAAATCAAGTAACTGAACTTTTTGCTTTTAATCACTAGAATTACACATCAACTACCGAACATGATTGCTTTGGGCTCAGATAAAACTTGAAGCAATAGTAAATTAACATTATTCTGGTAGTTATTAGCACTGCCAACTAGTTTATTCTAAATTGTAAAAATTCCCTTTAAGTTTTGCCGATGGCATGATAATAATAATTATTGTAGCTTCATTATCTTCAAATTATAAAAATTCCCGAGTGGCACAACATAGTCTAAACTGCTTGACGGCAAAAATAATATTTATCGCAGCATTTTCCTCAGGCTTCTTGTATGAAAAGGATAAATATCCTCAAATGTCACTTAAATAAAAATAATCAGAGACCGTTCTTATTTCACTGTATCATTTTACACAATTGTTGATTCAAATATAATTTCTCGCAAATTATTCATTTACACAAGACTGTAAACAAAAATATTTATCCATCACTTCTGAGAATGTAAATAAAACTTGGCACTTTGATGCTTGAAAGATTAAAATTTGAGATCAGTAGAATTAACATTATTCTGTAAATATTTATATTCTTGGTATAAATGGCACTGGTCTGTTATGTTTAGTCGGAATTAAATTACAATTTTTATTGTAAATTGTGATTTATTTAGATATTTCTCAGATTAATTTAACTGAATTATTAATGATTTCAATGGTAACTGAGATTACTTTTATAGATTTATATTTAAGAACTTATTTTAATCGCACCTAATTCTTCACAGATTCCTTCACTTCTGAAATGCTTATAACATTTAATCAGCACATGCAATTGATCAATAATAACCCCCAACCACGTGACAGTCACTTTTAAAAACTCCAATGCAGTTCCTAATACAAAACACTCTCATTATTAAGCACATGTTAATTTTACTTATAAATAGAAAGTAAACAGAAAAGTTTTCACAACCGAGTTTCCAAAGTCAAGGTTGTGAGAGTGAGAAAAATACCGACTATCACTGAGCATAGCTCAAATTGATGTAGGTTCGGTTTGAGAATGTAATGCATTTATCGTTTCTGAGAGAAGTACGCGAAAATATTAAACAACTGACATGCATTACGTGTGCCGAGAAAAATTACTCAATTATTTTTCACATCGACATTTTTTTCAGGAACTGAATAGATTTCAATCGTTACTTAATTGAGTGATTTTTTCACAGGTTGGTCTGTGTCATGTCTGTAGATATGTAATGAGATTTTCGCGTTACTTCTTATTTTTTCATTTTTTCTGAATCATCGTGATTTTTTTTTGTCTCCAGCGACGATGAAAAAGAAGTTTTTTGACTGCAAATTTTTCAGTGATGCGCAGTAAAAAATTTTAAATGCAAATTTTGTTCCTTAAAAAATTTCTATGCAACCGAAAATTGCAATTTTCACAAATTACGTAACTTCTATTTTAATTTCATGCGAAAATTTTCCACTTCCTTTAAGTTCCTTCTTTAAATAATCGATGAAATTTTAGTTCCATCGGCTCTTTGAGCTCTCACAAATTATATTCACTGGAATTTTACTAAAAAAATATTTCACACCTTATAAAAATTTTCCCAATTCCACTGCAAGAAGATTTAAGCTCGTGATCGTCACTCGTTGAAGATCGAAAAACTAAAGAAATGAAAAATTAGCGAGTGATTTGCACAATTGAAGCAGTTCCGCTCTTCGACTTTTTTTACACTAGTTTTATTTTATTTTACTCGTTTGACTTCTCGCTCTCACTCTCGATGTTAGAATAATTGAGCATGTTTGCTGTTTGCTTCTTTTGTTTATCGGCTTTCGGCAAAAATGTCTCGATAGAAACCGACAAGCTTAATTTCTACCTTTTGATTTTATTTTTAGGCCAAACATGATCGATAATCAGCTGTGAACTATGTGTGGATATAAGAAAATGTTAGACATTCTGTCTATGCTGTGCGATAAAATCGATTCAAAGTTTATTGAACTGTATATTCAAAATATTTTGATTCTCTCACACGGATTTGCGAAAATCATTCAAATTCTCACATGTATCGTAAAGTCATACACTGAATTGATGATGATGATTTCATACCAAACGCATGAACGAAGCGTGTTGATTTTTTTCATTTTGAAGGTCAAATGAATGGGGAATAAATGAAGAACCAATGAATTTATTTTGTGTGCTTTTCATTGAATAGCAACAATAAAGATAAAATTTATTTCACGATTGAAGCACTGTAGAATGATGTGATCACTTTTATTGACAGAATTGAGTTTTATGGGAGTTGTAGGGAATAATTACTTGAGTAGTTTATGCTGGTTTATTGTAGATTTTACTTTTTAAAGCTTCAAATGATTAACACAGTGCTGATATAAAAATGATCTTTCTTTAATGATCAATGGCCTTCACTCCTGCTCTGGCTATAACAATTCTTCGATTTTTTATGACTGTAATACCTTAGAACTCTCTGTATTGCTATTGATCGTCTTCAAAAACAGGTTTATACAAAAAAATTGCAACAACAAAAAATTCTTCAAGATCTCTTATTACAGCCATTGTTATTTTGTATTGGATTATTAAACAGCTGTTCCAAATTCATCATTTTTGTTTTGTCTCTGAACCTGTGTGACAGTCTAAGTAGTCCCTCATGAAAATTTTAAAACAAAAATGTGAAAAGGAAGAAAATCTGATAAACTTTTTTATTTGCCACTTGATCTTCATTAAAAATTGAATTTGAGACACTGCACGCGCGGACATTTTCAATTTGTCTTTTAATAAAAAGCAATTTAGTCATTTTTGCAGATTTTTTTTTATTTTTTGGAAATTAAAAAAATGTAAATTATACTCGCCATAAAACATGATTTTGCAATGAATAACAAGTTTAAAATTTTAATGATTAGGTTTTAGAAGAAAATTAGTGGAATTTTAAGAAGAAACTAAATAATTTTGTTTTTATAGAAGTTTGGTTATCAAGGCTAAGGTTACATATTTCGTGTGTGGTTTCTATTTTTTGTATATTACCTCAGTAAAACCGTTTAAAAAGACAAGAAATAGGGGTATCAGGTCAGCCTGGGGCAGTTTTTTCCAAGTTTTTTCATTCTTTTCACCAACAAAATATATATTGGCACAACTTGACTATAGCCCATGACTAGAAGGATATCATTTGGAATATATATTTTAAGGCGTGTAAAAATACAGGGAGAAGTCTTTCTCTAATAGGCTTTGATAAATTTGTTTTGTGATCATTTTTATACATTCTTGTAATTTTTTCATTTTAAATCACAGTTCAATTTTTCAATCTCAGTAACATTTGTAAAATTAAAAAAATGGAAAAAAAATTCATTTTTTTTCAATTTATTTTTAAATTCCATTACTCACTAAACAAACAGATTAACAAACTCCACAAAATAAATCACAGAAACTAAAAACTTTTCACCCGAAACAATTTATCAGAAAATAAATCAATGATAAATAAAACAGAGCATTCCATAAAAGATGACTCTATTGCGAAACGAAAGCTACAAAACTAAATAACAAAATGATAAATTGAGTCACTAAAATAAAATGCGAGGCACTTGAAAAAGTTATTAGTTCCAGAAAATTCATATCAAGATAAAAAATTAATCAACTGAGAAATTTTAACAATTTGAAGGAAATTGAAATTCATTGTCATTTGAAAATCGATAGTTTTTGTGCATTACCTTTATTTAATGTATTGTATAATAAATTCTACAGCACACAACAACTAGAGTAAACTTGGTAAGAATTGCTAAAAATTTCAAAATTGACTTTTATTATTTTAATTTTTAAAAAACTTGAAAATTGAAAAAACTTTTCACAACAAATGACGAATTTTCTCTAAATGGAAATTTTTGCATTGGGAAAATAATCATTAAAATTGTATTTTCGAAAACCCGTTGTGAAAATGAGAAATTTGAAGTGTTTTGTAAAAATGCGCTAAGTTCACAATTTTTGTTGATTTTAAAATCTCTGAAAAAACTACAAAATATAAGATTTAAGTCAGATTATGAATTAAAGATTGCAGATTTTAAAATGAATAATTCAAAATTGAGTCAGTTCTGAATTGTCATTTCAGTGTAATAGAAGATTCACATATAAAAACAATCAAACTGCATTCCTACCCAACCCACTCTTGAGAAACGCAAAATTTTCGAACTCCAAAGAATTTCGAGGAGTCATCAACAAAACAATCATTAATGAGAAGTGCAGAAAAAAGTGAAGAAGATTCTAAACGATAAAAATAAATTTTCTTTTGTATTTTAAGCAATTTAAGTTTTGCATTTTGGTGCAAATTAATTTAGTTGGTTGTACATAGGCTGAGGAGTGTGACTAAAAGTACAAAAATCATGAATAATTTTCTAGAATTCTTCCATTTAATGGACAAGAAAGGAAAGGTATTTGAGTCATGCAAGATTTTTTCCCAATTTTTCTCTATTTATAAATTTTATTGAATTTTTTTCAGACTTTCCGGCCAAAAAAGAGATTTACGCATGGAACAATCCGATATTCTCTTCACAAGCAAGCTCAAGCAAGTCTCTCATCAGGAATTAATTTAAAAGAAGCTGTTAGACTACCTCCGGGTGAAGAAATGAATGACTGGCTTGCTGTTCATGTCGTTGATTTTTTTAATCGAATTAACTTAATTTATGGTACGGTATCAGAGTATTGTACGGAGACAACATGTCCAAAGATGAGTGGCGGTTCACGATATGAATATTTTTGGCAAGATGGTGTAAATTACAAGAAACCAGCCGCACTTCCGGCACCAAAATACATTGAGAATCTTATGGATTGGGTTGAAGGTCAAATTAATAATGAAGAAATATTTCCTGTCACAACGGATGTGCCGTTTCCACGTACCTTTCAGACACTCAGCAAAAAGATTCTCACTCGTCTGTTTCGCGTTTTTGTGCATGTTTATATTCATCATTTTGATAGGTAAGGAAGTTCTGCAAACGTGTGAGAATGGAAAACAATTCATCTTGATTATTATTCTTTTTTTTTCATACACAGAATTGTGTCCATTGGTGCCGAACCACATGTCAACTCATGCTTCAAGCATTTCTATTATTTCGTAAAAGAATTTGATCTCATCCCGGCCAAGGAAATGGAGCCATTAGATGAATTAGTCAAACAGCTTTGCAAGGATTGAATCCAACTTAAACCAAATCATTATGAGCCATCACTTGGAACAGTTGCCTATGATTTTAAATTAATTATTGTCACTTGACCCGGTTGAAATTCACGCTTTTATTTTATTTAATTTTATTTTATTTGAGACAATTTAAATTAAGATTATTATTAGAGGTTTTTGAATCAAGAGTATTTTTTTTGTTTGTTTTGGTCCAGAGTTGGGGATTGGTGGAATGGTGTTGATTAGATCTGTGGAATTTGTGGTAAATTTCGAGACATTTGGGTCAATTTTTGAAGAACTTTCAAAAAACTCCTTAACATTTCACCAAAACTATGGCTAAAATGTCTATTGACATAAAGTTGGCCATCCAAAAAGTCTAATTTAAACAGTGACATGGCAGTAGAAGGGTCAGGTCCAAAGTACAATATTTTAAGGTACATTACATAGAGGAACAGGTCATAGCTAAACTGTCTTAATTAAACAATCTTAAAATTTAGCTTGGGATGCTAAAATCATTAACTTGGTGCCAAAAACCCTTGCTACACGACTTAATACAATTAGATCAATCTTGTCATATGCCTATTCCAAAAATGAAATCACGTAATAAGCCCTTCAGTCATAATAATCCACAAATGATTCAGACTAATTTGAATAATATGAAACCAGCATCAATTCCATAACAATTTGTGAATAATAATCAACAACTGAGCGATAAAATTTTTTTTGATTGACTCAGAAAAATATGAGTCTGAGATGAAGCATAAATGTGATATAATTTGATGACTATGTACATAAATTTTTTTCTTTAATTGCTTTATCTCGATATTCATCATTTAATGTCGGTTCATTTTTTATGGCTTTTTAAAAGTGATATGAATTGAGGCTTATGAATTAATAGCTTAAGATCAATGACCCTCATTTGTGATTATGATTTTTATTGTTGGTTTGGAAATTAATGTTTGGAGATTATTGAAGTAACTGATGTAACAATGATGACAAGCTATGATAAGAATAACCCTAGCACTCAATACTGAAAATTACGAGACTAATCTTGTTATTCCATTGATCACCAACTCTGTTACTTCCTTTCTCTATGAAACTCAAAAATACTGGGAAATAATGATACAATTAAGTAATGTCTCTCACGGTGCCAGTACTTTTCTACCTTACTAATAGTAATCTATGCATTTTATATAGCAAAAAAAATTATCAGAAGTTCAGGTTGATGAGAAATTGTCATGCTATTGAAGTGAATTTTTGAATACTCTAGAGTTTAATAATTATGTATATATAACCGAATGAGGGTGTGAGAGGCAATATGTACTCCCTCCTTGCTACATACCTATCTAGCTGAGTTTGAAAAATTATTTTTTATAAATTACACAAATAGATGTATTTATGATTATTATACATTATGGTCAGTATAGTCTAAGCATTTATAACTATCTCAAACAGTACATTACGTCAAAAAGGCTGAAAATCTAGCGTGGTGTCAGCTTGATACCAGCCTCACAACGGCCTCGTGTTGAATTTATTTCCACTAGTGATGTCCGTGCGTCAAAATTCCCCACGTGAACACCCAACCAGAATTTACTTATTACACAATAGTCAACCTTAACACCAAACATTTCACTTTCAATTTCTCATCAATCCTACACTTCCGACATCCTGTAAGTAGTGAACTAGTTCAAATACATGAATAAAAAAAATTTGTTTTTGTGAACAAACAATAAAATTAAATATTGCATAAATAGAGAAATAAAACAAAATGAGGATATAAAGGAAATGAAGTCTTACCAACAAACAAATTTGTTTTTCTTTCCTCAGCACAGACAAAAACTATTCATTAAGCATTTTATCCTATATTCATTTTTTCATAAAAGCAAAAACCCATGCAATTCTCCTCAAATGTTTAAGTAGCAAAGTTCAGTCTTGAGGAAGCACAAAAAAAAGTTTTTCATTTTCTTATTAACTTCCTCTATGTCCATATAACGTGACCGATGTGAGAAAGATAGAAAAACAATGTGAACAATTAAACGAGAATGGAAAATTTAGTGGATACCGTACAGCACACACAGTAAAAAAGCTCTCGCTTGTTAAAGCACTTGAGAATGATAAAAGAAAGAGATATAAATGCTATTTGATGCACGTCACGTCTATAAGGATGTATTCGTACTTTTTTTTGAGATTTTCCATTCCTTTTTTGATTGGTTTTGAAATGATCGATAGGATTTTCTGAGAGATTTATGAAGCAGGTCATTGGCTCGTAAATGGTCAATTTATGTCTGAGAAGAGATTATCCAGAAAAATATTTTTTTTTCTTCTGAAGCGTGAGATAGATTATTATGGCTTGAAATGAGTTTTTGGGGGTGATTAAAGAGAATTTAGGTCAAAGAATTTATTAGAGTTGATGAAGTTTTTTGTGAGTTTGAGTGATTGTAAGGAGATGGACAGGTATTAGTATTTTGAATGAAATGCTAATTGGAATTGACATTTAAAATCTTTTTTTGATGAAAGCCAATCTCGAAGAGGATTCCGGACCCAATTGGACCACTCTCTGGATACGTCCATAATCACTAGTATTTTAGCAATAATTTGACCTATTTGGGTTTATTCTTTTATGATGTCCAATATTTCGGGATTGTGGATGTCTAAAGTTACATGACAATCCATAAAAAATTTTAATTATTGATAAAGAGGTCTAGAAATCCTATTTTTATGGACGTCATTTGTAAATAACCACTTTTGTTGAGTAATCTTAGTAACGTGCTTGTAGATTTTTAGGAATTTTTAGGATTTACGTTTAATTCTCAACGCCAATGTCTTACTAAAATAAGTATGAATCCTCAATCTAAGGAACCACCGACCCACCCACGCTCAGACCAAAGGTTACTAAACAACATATCCTCAAGATTATATTAAAATTCACAACTCAACAGCAAAAGTTTCCAAAATTCATTAAGATATATCCTCCAAACTTAGCCATAATTAAATGCTTTTGGAAAGTTTCCCAAAAAAGGTTCCTTCATTTCCTCAGCACAAATATTTGGTGTATAAAAATATTTATGTCATTTGTTGAGATTTATTTCTTCATTTTATGTCTCGTAAGGCTCGACATAATCTCATTTCATGAAATGTTTGCCTTTGAAATCAAGATGAAGATATCTAATGTCATTACATACTCGTTTCATGTACATGTCCTCTTAGTGTGTTTCTTACGTATGGTATCTGTAATGTCACTTGAAAAAAAGAAAGAAAGAAAGGAAAAGGATAGAAAATTTAATTTGTACAACCGTACATATGACAAATAAATAATTGACTTCATGCTGTGATTGCATGTGTGGAAAGGATGTCGTAGAAATCGGTGAAAAGGTAAAAGTACACGGTCGGAATGAAATAAACGAAGAAATTTACGACTTTATGTTCTGCTACTAAACTTTTTTTCTTTATTATATTTCGTAGACAATGCGCAAATATTGAACAAGTACCAAAAGATATTTATTTATAGGTAGAACAATGTCATATACACAGCGATTCGATTCCCTTTTTCTTTCACTCTTTGCCAACCTACACTTAACTTCTTCCTATCTAACAACCTACACTCAAACGACAAACAATAGAAAGGTGAACCGTAAGCTTTCTAATCCACTTCAATTAGCTTTCGTTTCAATTTATGTCATAAATTTTGCTTTTGAACATTATGTGCAGTTGATAATATGAATTTTTGGAGAATTGGGATGTGAATTGTGGAAATGATGCAAGGATTTCTTAGTATTGATCCAAACTATTCAATTTTTGAGATATTTAATGTCAATTCTGGGGAACAATGAGTCAAGCTGGGTAAAAGGAAGTTCACGTTCTGTCACGTGCGGTCATTCATACTTTCAATGTGGCAGTGACTAAAAATCCTTTAAGTAGTATGGTTAACTACAATTCTAGTAACTTAGCGATCAGTGACATGGTCGTTAAATCACTTTTGTCGTTTAAGCTGACAAGAACTATAAACCAAGTCATTTGATTCATTTGCTAACTTTTAAGTCTTTTCAATTCTAACTTATACTCCTTCAACCTTTTTCCATCCTTTCCCAATCCCTTTTTCAATTGTAATTGCATTTCAGATGGAAAAACTTTTGAACTCCAAATTAAATACAGCGGTAAGTTAACCCGGCATTGTTTATTGTTTGTTTATTTGTTCCTCTTCTTTTGTGAACATATAAAACAGCATTCATTGCATCATGCGGACAAAAAGTTTTTATTTTGTACATTCTCATGACCGCCGCTCAGCACGTCCTCTCGTTGGCAATTGTTTACAATTTTCTTGTATACTATGCTTCATGCTGGACACATTTCGTGCACATCAAACTAATTGAAACACATAGGATAGCTTATAAAATTTTATTGGATTCTTCAGGGGATTCTTTTTTTGTGTTTTGAAAAGATGCAATGCTGGCGTTTTTCAGTGCTGAGAACTTGGAAAGGATGAACTTTTGAGGCAAATTTTCCTTATGTATCCAATATTTTATGTAACAATTGTTCTCAAACTATGTTCCTATGTTACACAATAGACTGTGTTGCTGTGTTATCACAGATATGTTGCGAAAAGCTCATTCCTGAATTTTAGATAATGACCCTATCTTTGAAATCTACCTTTTAATTATTCCAAGTCAAGTACATCAACACAACCTTTTCAACAGTCCATTGACTGAAAAAAATATTAATTAGAATGAACTCCGATTCCCACTCATTGTCAGCTTTTTTTGCTATCTAAAAATAAAATCTATTAAAATTAACTCTCAGGATTAAGCAGCTTAATGGCACTTTATTAAATTAAGAACAATTGATTCCATCTATTAAGTTCAGACATGCTCTTAACAATTCATTAACACTAAGTATAAAATATGAGCAATAAAATTTCCATCTTTTCTCGTTGACCTTTTCCTTTTCCTACGATTAAGCATATTGTTCAATATTCACATAAAAGACCTTAAAAAAGGCCTACAAAAGTCATTCAGAGAAAAAATTTTAACCCTCCCATTTTGAAGAAACTTTTCAAATTTACGCTCTATTAAAAATAATTTTGTTCACATATCCTCAATTTTCTTCTTGTTCATACATCATAAGGACATTTGTATGAATATCACAAATGCCAACGACCCGAACCAACCGAGAAAGAATGGGAAAAATAATACACAACATAAACACATATTGTGTTGTTTTGTGACAAGAGGATGAATGAAGAAGAATCATGCACTTCAAAAATTACGTGACTATATTTACTGTCGTGATTATTTTTTGAATCGGTTTTGAGAGACTTTTTTTGTGTCGAATTGCAGGTGTCTCGGGTTGAAAATTTGACAGTTTGAATGGCAATGTGGCATGTCTTATAATGTAAAATGTTTTTTTTGGACAGACTTGACCAGACTTGATCAAAGCACACTAGAATAGACCAGACTAGATTTTGTACCAAAATAATCAAACTGAGCGCTTCATGCTCTACTTTCAACTCATATCATCTCTACAACATTCATTTATCTTCCTCTCAATCCATCCGATGAGCTTCAGATTCATCGCTATCTCTAAATATTTATGTGATGCGAAAACTTTCATTTCCAGAAAAAAAATCAAGTTGCCATTTCGAATGATACATGAAGTAAATTATTATTTGCCCCCTAGCACGCATTCTGAAATTCCGATTGTTATATGTTGTGTGTATAAAACTGAAAATGACAATAAAGGGAACCGATGGTTGTCGTCGACGAGAAACATTTTAATGAAAAACAATAAATTTTTGTTAAACACGATCCTAAATAGAAGTTTCGTTCCTTTTCTGGTTTGTTGAGCGGCTCATGAACACAAGCATGTCATTTTATTATTATTTTTATCTTTCCTTCCACGTAATCATTATTATTTCTAATTTCATTAAAAGCCTTTCCTGAAAAATATTTCGTTCTTTTGGCTTCCACAATGAAGCCTTTTGAGAGGCAAAGGTGTGATGTGTATGTTTACAGTATTTATAGATCCTTATAATATGAGAACGGTTAAAGGTGAGAAAATAATAAAATTAGAAATGGAAATGAGAACTGAATTTTTTCTCTCTCTCTCTTATTGATGAGAGATATGTGATTGGGAGCAAAAAGTGTTCATATGGTCAGGTCGGAGCTACTTTTGAGACACTTTAGGAGTCATTCACTTATGACGTCCATAAAACATGGGATCTTTAGACCCCTTCCTCTTGTCACAAAATTTTCATACAAAAAAATTATTTTTGTATAAAGGTGTCACAAAATCTCAGACCTTATGATCCTTATGGTCTACGTCTGAGAGATCATCAAACACTCTAGCTAGCGTAGAAGTGTTAATAGGATCAAAAGCCCAGAATTTGGGACTTTGCTAGTTTCAAATCTGATTTTCCATTTTTTGATGTGATTCATTTGTTCGAGTCCAGCTGCGTGCTTTCAGAGCTGCTGAAGTTGTTTTTTTAATAAGAATTTTAAGTTCAACGTCCACTTTATCATCAAGTTTTCTTTACGCTTTAACATGTTAAAAGCAAAAAACTCCTTAAAGATTGAACCTTCATCTATTAAAGTATAAAAGCTTTTATTTTCACCATGAATAAATAATGAAATCAACATGCAAAAACACTTGATTTCTCAGCATTTTCAGCACATGTATTCAAAGTTGTCTTCAACAGACCCTTTTGCATATAGTAATGATTTGAGAAAGAGTGGATGTTACGATTATTCGGTGATTTTTTTTCTATCATGTACCAACCATTTATTTTAGCCATTTTCTCTACATTTATCTATTTTCTGCGAATGCCAGCTGAAAAGCTTTTAGAGGAAATTAAAAGGATGTGTGTGGATGTGCGTGTGTGCAGAAATATACACACATGTGTATGTGGTTTTGTGTTTGTGCTCATATTATCATTTATCTAAAATGTGTAAACTTTTCACTTCTGTCTCTCAATTTTGCTTTTCCTATTTTTTAAGTAAAAATAAAGACCCAATTTCCATTTATTTTAATACAAGAATTACTTATTCACCATATAGTGTTGCTGGTTGCTTTGTACATTTACATTCATTCTTATTTACTTAAAACACAAGCATGTGGCTTTATTATGGCACTATATTTAAAATTTAAATGAAAGGATTCGTGGCATGTTTGGAAAAAGTTTTAAATTTCCTTTTCCAATTTTTTTCTCTCTCATTTTCTTTTTGTTCCTTTACTATCCGGTACGGTGTGTATTCTTTAAATATTATTCATAGAAAAATAACTAAATTCCTTTGGAAACTTTTGGGTGGAATTTTAAACTTTTTTTCTTCTTTGGGTTGAAGTTATTTTGTTTTGTGGAACAATGTTTTGTAGCATAGCTATCTGGCTGTATGATCTTATTTTACTTATTTTTTAACGATCGAACAAGATGGGGTTAATCCGTTACATGGAATTTTTATAACCTTAAACACCCATCAGTGGTATTCAGAGAGGTGACTGTGGGTCGGTCAACCTTCCCTCTTAAACCTCGCTCAACAATTCATGATATACCCCTGAATCTATAGCAGAACCTGCACTATTACATTAATTCCAACTTCAATAAAATTCCATCAAAATTCACCCAAAGGAAGTAATGTTAATAAACAGCAGCAAACTTTCTAGAGTAATTGTAAGAAAACTTTTTATGAATTTTAAAAATTTTTCCATCACAGAAATAAACGTACACAAAAAGTGAAAGAATAAATTTCATTTCTCAAACTCTTAGCAGCACATCTTCAGCTCTTGATAATCTTTCTTTTTTTTCTCATCTCTTTTCATTTCTAATTCCGTTTAAATTGCAATTGTAGTTTTTCTTCATCAACATAACAACTATAAAAATTAGTACAATTGAAATTTTTTAACCTCCCTTTGTAGTTGCTACTTGCTGTATCGTACCTAAGAAGTTTGGGAGTTTGTTGATTTAAGTAGGGTAGAATTTATGCACCTTTTTGATGTTAAATAATATTTATTATTTTTTGGACAACATTTGTTACGAAGGGGGCATATTTTAAGGGTTGAGGATCAAATTTCTCTTTATTTATTGTCAAATTACTTTGAATGGCTAGAATTTTTGAAAGTAGGAACGTCCCAGTAGTGTGTCCTACGCTATGGTCCCGGCTCGCTCATAGTGAATGTCTAGTCAGATTTGGCATAATTTTCACTGTTTTAGCCATAAAACTAAATTTGTGATTCGAGGTTGGGTCTAAAAATTCTTAATAACGTTCTAGTCGGATTCTTAATAATACAGATCTAAAAAAGCTTACTTTAAATAAATTTGTAAATCCCACTTGATTACAAAAAACCTTAAAAAATTCATAAACTTCCCAAAAAAACCTTATATTTTTTACCTAAAAAATCCAGCACAACAGCATCTTCAATTTTAAAATTCTTAAACAAATATTATTTCATCCGTAAAGCAATTCAAGATGCATTGCAAGAAGATAGTTTGTTATTCATACGAAATAGAAAACGTAGAATCGTAGATTAATTCAACAATTCATGTATGTATGCATACCATTCTGGCACAACATGAAATGGCAAAACAATATTAAATGCGATGCAAAGAAGGAATTAAAAACTTTTCTTTCTCATCGCTTTTTAGAGAAATGAGGCCTCATTTATATGTATTCTACGGATGTATACCACGTATAGTAAAAAAAGTTACTCTAGATGGATTAGAAAATGGAACAACAAGAACAAAAAAAACTCGAGTAAAAGAAGAAAACTTCCTTTTCTTTTGTGATGTTTCGAGAATTTCAATTTGCGATGGAAGCAGCATCAGCAGCAGTAGAACATAAGCATCAGCTTTTTATTTCATTTTAGTGAGAGAATGAAGTGACTACATAGTACCATAATAATATGTGTATAGATGATGTAGGAAATAGAAATGGGGGCAATTTTCGTACTTTAAATATGATGCTAGCAGACAGACACATGCATAGTGAATAGGAATAGTATCAAGTATATCATCCAACGAGGGTTTTGGAGTCACGTAATATGTTTTATATGTTTCTATATCATACACGAACGTCTAGAAAGATGAATGGTACGTGGAAGAGAGAAGACATTAAATGTATATAAAACACTGTTAATTAACTTTTTACTTTCCTTCATATTACGATGCACTGCTTGTTAAAGTTTCAAGTGCTTTCATACTTCAGATTTCACTTTTCATCTCTTCATCGTATGATGGGATTTTATCAGGACTTTGTGGCTTTTGATTAATTATTCTGCTAATTCTTGGTTGTATCCTGTGGTATATCATATGATGCAACAGCGTAAACAACCCACGACTTAGAAAGGGATCGATTTTTCGGATTTACAAAACGGCTTAGATATATGATAGGATAAAATGGAGTCTTGTCGCTTAAAAATGGTACAATTACAAAAAAATATTATTCCTTAAAAAATTCAAATTTTGACAGACATCAGTCATAAACAACCTTAAAATTCAGCTTTAAATTCGCACTACGGAAGATTTTCATCCTCATCGCACGGAATATCAACAACTTTTATGATTTTCTCCTTCACATTTCACCACATTATGAAGTATAATAAATTATTCAAAGGAACTAGTTCAACTGACTTTAAGAACTTCAACGAGAGCTGTATTCGTGAGAAGTAACGTTTATGATGTATCCATAAAAACTTACTAATTCATCATTCAGATTTGACATCGTTGCGGAATGATACTTTTTACTTACTTTGATTTTTATTGCTGTCGCATGGATCTATGTGAGGATTTTGAGATGCTTTTTGATGACATTAAATGTAGAAGAAAGCTTTAGAATTTTTGAAATTTTAGTGAGAGGGGGTGTTGTTCTCAATAGGGGGAGGGTAGCCAATATTTAATTTGCTTTTATATATTATAGAGGAGAAGTAAGGTTCAAGATTGCAGTAATAGAAGCAAGGTCATACGTAGACAGGAGGGTTTGAGGGTCAAAAACCCAAATAAAAATTTTTGTCTATATTTCACCCATTCGGCTAGGATCTTAAACCTAGTCATAACGATTCTTGTCTAAAATTTCATACTCATTTTATTTATTTTATTAAAATAAGCAGTTCTTCTTCTACAGCAACAAAATAAATAATAACTTTTTGAACATTTTCTTGGATACATCCTTTCAAATCTTGGGTGCGAAAATAACAAAAATGAAAATTCCTTCAACCTTCATCTCATTTTTGTTTTGTTTTTAGCTCAAACTTTTCCTTCACATTCTCCACTTTCATCGTCATCATCCTCACTACCCTTGCCTTCCTCATTTTTGTTGTTCTCTGTAAAGCGAAAAATAGCAACGAGTGCTTCTTCAACCTTCTCCTTTATGCCGCTCTCATTGTGCATGAACTGTTTTGGAATTCAAAGTTCATAATTTTAATTCTCACAAAAGGGATTTTTTCCAATTTTATGAACCGTGCATCATTACGATGTTTACTCTTGTACATTCTTTCATCTTCTCATCCTACGAATATTTTTTGTCGGGAGTGGGTGAGAAACCCATGCAAACATGCTAAAGTGTCATTTTGAAAAACGATTATGTTGTTTCATTAATTAAGAATTTTTTGCACGTGCCAAAAAAAGAGAGGAAATTTCAAGGATGATAAATTTTTGTGTAATGTCTTTTGTCTATTTTCGTGTGAAAAATTATTCAGATGAGACTCATCATGAGAGAATTAAAAATAATTTCCTGTGTATTTAATTTTTCATTTTTAGGAATTTAAAATTTTAGTAAATTGAAATTTATTTTCTGTTGGGTATTTAATAATTTCGGCTAAAGAGTTAAAGAGAAGTTGACCGTCTAAATACCAGTCAGGATATGATGCTCTGGATAATCATACTAAAATAAATAAAACCTAAAATTCATCTATTTTTAATAACGACGCAAATAATTCGAATAAAACAAGTACAAAGAGCTTTCAATTCCCAGAAGATACAAGAACATATTTGTTGAGCTTTACTTAGCTTCAGAATCTGCAATAAAAATTTGATTAAAATTCCAGGAAAACAATTTCTCCACTCCAATATTCTTTGTGCTTAAAGCATCACATATTTGAACTCATAAAATTTACTTTTGATATTCGATGCTGAATTGCAGGAACTGATTTACAAACTTGATTTATAAGGTCAGCATTATTTTTTGTTTGATTTATTTGAGTTCATTTCTATCTCAATAACTTCTCTTCTCTATTATTTACAGGAATGAGTCGTTCGAGAGTTTTGTGACGGCATAATTTTTCTCTTTTGAACCCCCTTAAAATATTTATAAAGAAAATGAATAAAATTGAATGAAAATAGAAATTTTGGGGGGTTGACACCCCCGTCCCACGTGCATTACATAATTTGCAAATGAATCCCAAAAATATGCAATTTTGAGCAATCCATAGAGTTTACCAAAATATTCTCTTAATGCAGTGAGTAAGAGGCATGATTTTTTCTAATTGAATCAAATCAAATTCTTAAAAATCTTTCATTAATCATAAAACATCTAGCAGCAGGAAAAAGTTCTCAGCAAGTTAATATTCATAATAAGTTTAGCGCGAAAAACAGCACGAAAATTCGTTATCAACTCCTGTTCATAAATTTTTCATCCCCAGATTCATTTCCATTTGAAAAATATCAAAGGAAAGAAATCCCTTCAATATACTTTGCCTTATTATTTTTAAATAACATAAAAATAAAAAAATGTGTGGAATATGAGAAACCTGCAGTCTATGAACATACAGGGAATTTAACATTTTATTTTTCTTCCCTTATTTGAGATGCTAGAGAAAAAAATGAAAACGTATGTTTAATATACAGAAATTTATTCTTAATGGAATGGAAATCTTATTAGAATTTATATATCATCAGGAATAGCATAACAGTAAAACAACATAACTTGATATGTTTCGATTTAAATATTTCGTGAAATTGTGAACTCCCTCGATTTTTTTTGTGTGTTGGATATTCTGTTTTGTGGAATTCAGGGTTGGTAACATCAATCGAAGTGGAATCGTATTTAGTATGGAGTTGACTTTTTCTGGTTGGTAGACTGGATAGACCTTGTTGGAATTTTCCAAGTTAAAGGTTCCAGTAGTTGGTTTTTCAAGAAAACGCTAGTATATCCCACAAGAATATACCAAGAAACCCAACCCTGTCTGCTAGTTCTAAATTAAAAAAAACAGCGCTGTCTCTTTCGACAGTTTAATTCTATGTTGCCCAACTCTGATTCCCCAGAAAAAATCTCCCAATTTTCCTTTTCCATTTTCCTTCTTTTCCCTCCTTTTTATCATTTCATCTCAATTGTTATTTGTATTGTTTCTCCCACTTTTGTACTTTCTATTATTTTCAGCCTATCCGAATTTAAATTTGAATTGCATATGATGACAATATCAACTTCCAATCTCTTTCAAGTTTTCTTTATCCAATTTTTTTATCACCTCATTCACCTGTTTTATTTTTTATATGTGAGTAGGAACACGTGTGTATGTTTCTATAATGTTTGAGAAAATTGGAAAAAGGACAACTTTCAATGGTTTTTTAAAGCCATACCAAAGCCCTTCGTGTATTTAAATAAAATGGAAAAGAATTGACAGACATGGATTCTGTTGAGACTTTTTCATGCACGATGAAAATCCCTTTTGTAGATTCACAATACTTTTTTTCTCATCCTGGGATATAAAAAAAGAGAATAAAAAAAAGTTTTAAGGAAAAACTTTCTTTTTTACATTTTTCGTTACTTGAATTAATTTTTTCAACTTCTGACCTTACATGGATGGTAAATAGGAAGAAGTTCTATGAATATGAACGTCTCCTTATGTAAATTTCGTATTCTGTACGTTTATCATTTCTATTCTCATCTCTTTTTTGTTGTCAGATAATATTTTTGAGCTCTTTCCATTCTTCTTATCACGCCAATTTGAAATGTGTCAAAATTCTCATCGCATTGCAATGATTTCACATCATCATCTCATCACAAACTACATGTCGTTTGCAATTCGTTTCATTTTTGAGTTTGTTCACAAATGACGTTCAGGATTTAGCAGGAAGAGGTGGAAGTACTTGGCAAATTCTCTTCAAGATGGTCGAGTGGCAGCCACATAGAATATTTATGGTGACTTTTGATGGATTATTGTAATCTGGTCAGTTTAATGATGCCTATCGACCGGGGATATATCTAGGATATAGCTTTGGAGCTCGAAAATTTTTTTTACATGATAATTTTGAAATTAAAAATCTCAATTTTTTGACACACATCATTTATGAATAATCCCTTAAGCTCAGTTCTAGTGAAGAGAAAGAGACTAACTAAGTATGAAATGGAATTTTATGGTAAATAGTGTGACGCATTGTTGTAAATTTGACATGATTTGAATGTGGTGGAGCAAAGGAGCTTATTGATACTCGGAAAGTGAGATGATGAAGTTGATTTCTGCTATTTTGATGATTTTAAAATAAGTAGATTTAAATTTGAGTTGATTGTTCGTGAAAGGTGCTTACAGGTTTTTAAAAACTACAATGATTATAAATCCACTTCTTAAATTCCAGTCCATCATGCTTAAAAATTCTCTAATTTTACAATTTTCTCACTAAAATTTTTTTCTAAAAAAAGGAATAGGATGTGAAATGAATGAATCTTTCATTAATTTTCTAATTTTTATTCTTCTTCTTTTTTATCATCTCGTACGGTTTAGTGTCTCATGTTGGCAACAGAATCACTCGATGATATCATGACATGGGCGTGTGTATTTTTCCATTCTGTGAGTATATAGAAACAAAAGTTTGTTGCCTATCTTTTTGAGAACCGCAAGCAGTGATAATTCATTGCCGTAATATATGAAACAAATTTTACATTTGAATGTCGCCGATTTGTTTTTTAAAAAATATTCTACAACACCAGCAAGAAGACTAAGAGGAATGTAAAGTAATCTTCATAATGATGTTTACATGTGGAGAGGAAATAATATAAATTTGTACTACAATCGTTTAAATGGATGATAATGTTCAAGAACAAAAAGGAAAATCACAACAAATAAAATCAAAATATCTAAACAGTCATGCAAGATAAGTAAATCCACCAGCTGAAAAGCATATTTTAAAGCTTCTGTGATATAAAGCTTATAGCCCCTTATAGCACTAAGGGTTGAAGACTAGACATACAGGCTTTCTTACAGAGGGATCAAAACTATTCCATTGATGACATTTGTGACTATAACTTTCAAATTAACATTGAATTTTCGTTTGAAATGTCTAAGATTCGAAAAGCGACAGGTTGCTCTACCAATTCTCAATGCATGGCTCATGGAGTCAGTGTTGCAGTTTTCAGATACCAAAACATCAAACGACTGCGCTAACGAGACACTTAAGTTCACTAAACAGCTAAGAGATGACTGCAAAGTTCCATGCCTAGCATTTGAGAATATAAATTTAAATAATTCAAGAATGAGGAAAAGAAATTTCATCTTTACATACATACATGATGGGAACATTAGAGCACATAAATGTCATCCCAACATCCCAAATACCCTTAGTTTCGTTTTCTTTTCTAAGCATACAATTTTATGATGCTTTAGTTCTTAAACTTTTTTCTGTATCTTTAGTTTGGTCTGTGAAATTTTAAATTAAGGTTCTCAGTTTCTGTTATGAACCTCCTTCCAATTTTTTTGGCTACGCTTCTTCTTAGTAGTTGCTTAGTAGTTAACGTATTATATAGTTCTTAAAAAATGCGCTACTGTCTACAAATTCGTCGATTTTTCTCGTCTGATGCATTTTTTTTAAAAATATTCATGCTAACCCATTGAGATAATAGTTTCATTATACTAGAAAAATTTAAATATTCATACTACTTTTATATTAGAACAATGACATGACATAAGAAGTACCATAAGTAAATTGTAAAGAGCAAAGGAGAGAAATATTAAAGGAGACGATTTTTATGCTGAATTGCACTTTTTTCTTATTAGCTTCTTTTTTATCAATTTGATTATCGAGATGCTACTTGCTGATATTGTCTATTTGAGTACCTTGGAGTAGATGATAATCTTCATAACCTCCAGACTACCTCTCAGGAATCCTTAAAACAATTTTTTTTTAATCCAAAAGAAATATTAAAAATATTCTTAAAAAGTCCAATAAAATCTTCAAAATAACATTTCCCTCTTCACTCACTTCCCATGAGTGAATCATGCCTTACTGTCTGACTTATGAAAAAAATTGAGGGAAAATGAAGTATTGCTGACATCATGTACAACATATACAGTTTTCCTGCCTTTTGTTCCTCCTTCGATAACTATTGATGATGGTCAATGAATCGTTCATAACATTTAAAATCTGAAAAATCAACGATCCATGATTTTGGAAACTCACAATTTTTCACTCTTTGCTATTTTCAATCGGTCTTCTTGCTCCGTTTGCCCTTTTCCTTACGAATCATTTTATCTATAAATTTATTATTATTATTTTTATGGTTTTGTATTCATGATGGAGATTCGATGTTGAAGAAAATAAAAAGGAATAAAACTTTCTTCTTCTTTGTTTCTTCTCTATGAACGTCTGTTTTATGATGATTTTTATTATGTATAACAAAATATCACTGTTGTGGGTATAACAAGTGAAATTCTAGACATCAATTTACATACAGAGCGCTTTTCTTCGTCATTTCATAAATGTTATTAGTTCTTTTTATGTGTGTACATGAGATTGAGAAATGTAGGAAAAATCGATACTTTTGGAACTAAAGAGTTGATATAGTTGGAACTAACATGTAGAAAATTTTATTTTGGAAGAGCTTGCAAAAGAAGGTATGATGAAAAATGAAATTCTTAGAGATATTAAGGGAAATGTGGGAAAATTGAAGGAAGTTTGATTGACTTTTGTTAAACAAGGGATGTTCTTGAACATTGCTGATGTTCTTCTTTGGCAAAGTTACTGCCGCACTAAGAATTCCTCAAAAACTGGTTTTAATTCAATAACTTGGAGACGGGTCATTTCAAAACTTAGTTATTGAAGGCCAACCAATGTGACACGACACACTGAGTTGGCTATAAGTCGACCTACTCGAAATCATATAATTTAATTTTAAAAATTCCAATTTGAAATTCATAAAATTTTCAGCATTTTCCACAACTCAGGTTCCGAAAATGATGAATCGTCAAAATACGTTTTCCACATAATCGAGTCCATAACATTCAACGAAATGGAGAGAAAAATATGTTTCAATATACAAACCACAAGAAAATATCGATAAGCCTTGAATAAATTTCGCCGCAATTGAGTACGTTCATTGATGTCAGTGATGAAGCCATCGATCAAATAAATAAAAACAAAATTTTTTGCTTCTTTTTATTGGTTTATAGCATTGCTATCATACAAATGATACACAAGCCACTTAAAATATTCAGACTATCGATTAATGAAAAGTTTTTTGACATATTAATAATATTTTTGTATGGAAACACTCAATCGTTCAAGGAACAATGCTGATATGGTAAAAAATTAAAATTTATATATTTTTATGAAATTAAAAGCCATTTCATGCGGATATTTAATTGCTCTCCCTCATTCATAATTTTTTTTGTGTCATTCTCTCGTCGTCCACAATAATTTTTTGTCGTATTTTCCATTATTATTCATGTATTCGATCGAACATATCGATTCATAATTTCATAAATTGAACGATGAACAGGCATAAAAGGGGGTAAAAAATATTTATCGAAATTTGAGTTGATTTTAAAGTCATTAATTTCACAGCGTGAGATTTTTTAAGAGTAAATTTTTTAATTTTCTGTAAAATATGATGAACATTGAACTGTAACTCGATGGTGTACATTTTTAATGAATTTGTTCATGTCCATGCATGTGATACATAGATTAATAACGTTCCATGTTCATGTATTCTCATCCTCAATTTCAATAGGTCTAAATTAATTGTGGAGCTGGTTACATGACGCAAAAAAACAAAGTTTTACACGTTAAAAGTTTTATAATGATTAAGGGATTGACGTGAAAATTGGGAATTTTTGAGGTTATATTTTGAAGGATGAAGTGCTGAATGGAAAATTTTAAACAATGATTTATGCTTTATATGTGTGATATAATCCTCTTTAAAAAAAGCTTTGTAACCATAATTTTTTTGTTAATTTAATGCACCTTAAATTTTCAAAATTTATATCATATCCCACATACTGACACCAAAATTATCCACTCCATCTCAATTGTATGAATTATGATACAAAATAAAATATTTGACAATAAAACAAGTGGTTATTATATTAATATTTTAGTGGCCAGTGGTTCTCAAACAACGTGTTACGGACTATTAAAGTGCCATGAGGTTCGTAGGCATACCGCGAATTTTAGTCGAATAGATTTATTGAATTAAATTAAATATGTAATTATTTTTTAAGGTTCACAAATTCTAAGTGACTAGGGCCCTAGCAAACATACACTGACCATCTGCTTGACTTTTGTTGAGATTTTTAGTCTAGAGGGAGTTGACAATTTGAAAATCACTACTTCAGTTTAAAGTTGAATGTTTTTTTCAGTTTTATTTCATGTAAAATTTTCATATTTAATTAAAAAATGAGTGTAAAGGAAGCATAAAAAATATTTTTATTCATATTTATTAAAAAATTCTTTGTGAAATGCCATACTTATCAGTATTTAAAATTAATGCTCAGTGATTTTCACCATTATTTATGAAAGAAATTTTTAAAAAATTCTTTTTGAATAATTGAATAGCAATTTGATCTCTTTTGAATAATAAATATTTTTGGTTTAATTTTAAAACTGTTTTTCCATAAAATATAGATTTCTCGGTAGTGTAACTTTATAATTTATTTATCTCAAAGAATATTCAATTAGATCCGATTATCGAATGCTGTAAAGTTTTTAATTGATATTTTGTGAAAGAATTAAAATAATTTAAGGACATTTTTGATTAATTCAATTTTGCCTTTTAAGCAAATTGCTATTATAAATTTTTTTTCCAGCCTGTAACAAAGTCTTCACGACATTTGAATACTGGAGGAAATAAAAAGCATTTTTTTGACATTTTTCCTTATTTAACTGGATCTGCTTATTCATTATTATACATTCAATCCGAAGTGTTGATTTACACCTTTATTTTCAGGATATTAAAACATATTCATGCTGCTTATTACCATCTTCTTAGAAGGAAGCTTTCAAGTTATTAAAGATTTAAAAGCACGCAAACCTGCAGGCTCTACATAAACATTTTCATCCTCTTTCTCACACTTATTTAAGTGTTTTTAAAAACAATATTATTTCAAGACGTTAATTTAATTATAATTAAGTAGTTAATTGCAAAACAAAGTATCACCCTCGATGTCAATTATGATTTATGAATATTAATTTATTTAATGACATTGAACGTTCATTAACGAGGAAAATTTATATTGGTGACAGAATATTAATGCAATTATTTGTATCTACAGAAGTGTCTGAATTATTTAATTTTATAATTTTTATGTAGTTAATTAGGTCATTTTGAGTATGTTTTTAAATTTTAATGTCCAAAATTTTGTAGGAAGCAGGGCTCTAGACTCTTTAGTGGTGTATCAAGGTAGGTACTATAAGAAGTGCAAATTGCTATACATAGGGCGTTAATGCCATCAAACTACGTCACTGTCTGGTCCTTGGAGTATTGTGACCAAGTGTGAGAAATTTTTGATCATTTTAATCGATGTCATGCACGAGCGATCCTAAATTGTTCAGACATTAAATCTGAAAATGCAACAAATCTTAAATTTTTTAACACACATTTAGAGATTTTTTTTAATGACTTAACTTTTAGCATCAAAATCTCAATTATTCTAGGTTGCAGCATTCAATAATGATTATGCTTTTAATTCACAAAATTACACATTTCTAAAATTTTTTATACTTCCGATAAAACAGTAATTATACTTAACAATGAAGAGAATGAACAAGAACAGCAAACACTCATTCATACCTCTCTACTTTATTTAATTACATTTGATGTTGTGTGATATAATTTCACTCGAGGAATTGAAAGTTATGTGACAAGTTTTTTTACTATTAAAATTAATTAAAGCATCATAAAATGAAGAAAACGACACAAAAAAATTAAAAACGTAGGCCGTGGGGATTGGTTATGTTGGATTAGGTGAGAAATAAGCATTAATGTATACCCTAGAGCATTGCTATTGTCTTTAGTATACATTAGGTATTCTTGAGCCGAAACCGACACCGACACCTGGTGTTTTAAATCAAGCTATGCTACTAATGAACCCATTTGCTTCTCGAAAAAGAAAAAATGACGAGAATTATGTCTAAAAATTCACAAATCTATAACAATAAGGATACACGTAGAGAGATGGATGTAAATATATATTTGAGAGTAATTTATTAAAATTGAGAACATTTCTACTCAATTGTGAGAAATCAACCAAAAAGAATTATTTTGTGGTGAAATGGAAGCTGAAATTCTCTCTCATTTTCCTAGGGGATATTTTCAGCACTTCATACTCGCAGCATCCATGAGAGCACAGTTCCTTAATTTCTCTCACAAATTCTCTCTCAATTCTCTCTAGCGAGAGGACATGCGTTGTCACCCTTTTCTTATATTTTTCCTCTGTTATTCTCACTCACAGGCATGATACACAAACCATATCATATTGAGAATGTTTTTATTACAAACTTTGACACTTTGACGTCACGACCAGCATTGTGCAAACATCTAAGCTGATGATTTGTGTTCGATGAGCATATCATGTCTTTTCACATTTCTTTGTCTTTCTTATTCTCTTATGATATGCGTAGATATATAGCTCTGGGGTGGGTTTTGCTTGCTTGTTCTGAAACAGCATTTTTTCCACACTTTTTGGAATTTTATAAAAGGAATTTTAGATTATTTTATGGAAAGGATTAGCGCTTATTACAAGGATTTAATGTCTTGGATGTTTGTATGAAGGAAGAGGATTTTGTGGGAATATTTTGATCGGATTTTTGGGACTTTACAACATTCTATAGAATTGGTAATGAAAAGGATTAAATAAATTCGTATAGTGATGAAAGCAACGATGTTTTTGGGTTGTTTGGGGGTCGCTTGGATACAAATGTGCTTAAATTGGGAATTTTATTTAAAAGAGAAGGAGATTTCAAGGTCTGATGCTGTGGATGGCCCCCTTGTTTTCCTTGTCGAAGTACAACATTTGCTCTATCTATAACATGTCTATAAACTAGCATAAATCTACCTATGTATGCTAATAAACATGATTCACTAAGATTTCATCCCTTCTCAAAATTCTCACTTTGAATTTAATTTAAATAAATTTTTCATATAAGAAACAGAATCAAAAGAATAACTTATTTTAAACTTCCTTAATTTATCATAGATAAACCTTTTAACAGGGTTAAATTTAATGAAGTAAAATAAATACTTACCCCTGCAACACAAAAAGAAAATAACAAAGAGTGATGAAAAAGAACAACTGAAGGTAAAAAGAGAAATTTTTCCATGATATCAAAAAATTGCTTAGTTTTTGAAGAAATTTATCGCACGCCTTTTATTCATTCACTCACTTCACTTACTTACCGGGCGTTGAATATAATGAAATGTCATAAATATTCTTACACTTTCTTATACGAAACAGAAAGTACAAGGATGAAAAAAAAAAGTGAGGAAGCAAAGAAACAGTAAAAAAAGTAAATTTAATGCGAATAGAGTGATGAGAATGAAAGACAGACGTGAAAAGAGATAAGATATGCGAGGAAAAAGAAGGAATGGGAAATTAATTAGATAGAAAATTAGGCAACAACAATGAGTCGATGTAGATGAGAGAGATAGAGAGAGGAAGTGAGAAGCGGAATATGCATGGAGGGTATTATGAATGTATAATAATGTACTTATATATTTATAAAGCGAAAGTGAGAGAGAAGAAGAATAAATGAATGAGATAGATTTTATTATGCTGTTATCAGCAAATGTTCCACTTGAAAGAGTACATGAAAATCATGAGACGGTGAAAATATTTAATCTTTATAATGTTGTGAATATTGTGGATGTAAGCAAACATTTAACAATTTTTAGCATATTTTTACTTGATATGCGCTTGGTATGATTTAGTTTGTGGCTCAAAGAGGACCCTGTTAGTGCCTTACGGCGTCAATAAATTCATAGTCAAAGACAGTCTCAGTCAAGTCTAAGGGATATCTCTGAGCTAATAAGTTAGATTGGTACAAGAAGTGATAAGAACTAGTAAAGACACTTTCTAGATCCTTCTTTAAAAAGCTTGAATTCCTCACTAAAAATTCAATATCCAACTCACGATTCAATAATGCGCTCTGATGAACACCGTTATCCTAACAGTTTCCCAAAAACATATTTTCCCTCCTTCATCTCATGCTAGTTTTTCCACATTCCGTCATCTCATCTATTTACTCGTTCATGTTCGGAGAGAAGGATTTTCATGTACGCTTCATTGTTTTATTTCTAAATTTAATTTAATAATGAACACATCACATCACATGTGAAATTTTCTGTTGTTTAGACATACATATGCTGAAAATCATATTGAAGTGGGCACACAATGATGAGGAGGTGAACATCGGAGGAGTAAGAGATGTAATCATTTAACCATGAAAATCATAATATAATATACATGCATGTATGTATACATTATTAAATAAATGAACACGTAAACAGAAAGTGAAAAAGGGGGAAGTTAGGGGTGGAAAATATGCCTCAATCAAAAAGTAGAAATGGAGGTCAGTCAGGCAACCAAACAAAGTATCAGTAAAATATAGCATTTAATTAGACCTTACGGTATAAAAACGAGTCTTTTTTCATGGGAAATTAGATTTTTACGAATGTCTGAGGCATAAACCGAAAAATACCATTAGCCGAACTTCAAATGGGTATGAATAAGAAAAGGTCTAAGACGTATACATATGTGTATAACTACTCGGAAAAAAGTTTTGCGTCATAAAGTCGGAGTTTATTGTGTGAAATTGGATCAAGGGATGGAAACTAGAGATGAATGAGAGAAGTCTTACTAGTCTACTAGTCAGGGATGAGTGGCGTAACCAGAAATTTTTAAAGGGTGAGTCCAGTTCCTCTAGAAATAGGGTTGGAATATTTTTATAAAATTTCAATCTGTAGGGGGTTTGGACTCCTTCAGACCGGAGTCAAAAAAATTTAGTCAACTTTTCTACAAGTTCCCATCTTAAGATCCCATTATCATCACAAAATTGAGCATTCGTGTTTTGTTTGCATAGCACTAACAAAACCAATATACTTGCCATTTATACTACCGACAAAACGGTTATCAAACCCTACATTATCGAACTAAAATAGCTAATAAGAAAAACTTTTACATTCTTTTTTACTTGTTTTTTGGTTGTTGATGTTGTTTTGTCTTCACATGCATAAAAGAAGCCAACAAAGGTCATCAAAGGAAAAAGGTTTTTTTCTCTCATGCATTAATTTAATGCCGATTGAGTAGGCATTTTCCCTTTTTTACTATGTCTATATGGTAAGTTGGTTAGAGTCATTAAGTATGTATATAAAAAGTTTTGAAAACCAGATATGTAGAAAATGAACAAATCGACATGTCATCAAATTTGGAAGTTATTTAACTCGTTTGATTCTCGCTTTCTAATTTGTATAGTTTGTTCCTATCTCCAGCTACATTTTAGATAACAGACAATGGTTTTTTGCCTGTGTTATCTAAAAGACATTTGCATATGTCGATGTGCTCATACATGCCTTAAAAGAGAAAGGCACAAAAAGAATAATCAAGTTTAATTAAGTCATAAAAGAGCTATTGAATGAAAAAGTTTCTCCACACCACATTTGACCCCAAACCATTAAGTCTGTTCTGATTGTAATTTTCCTTTTTCCCTTCAACTTGATAAAAAAGAACCTGAAAATGAAGATGTTAACTGGATGATGTTTTATATCTTGCTTCCTTTTCTGCCTTCTGATTCCGATAAATATTTTTTTTACAAAAAAAAGAGATTTAAAATGGAAGTTATGGAGAGGGAAAAGGGATGAGCCAATTTTAAGTATCGAAATAATAAGAAAGTTATTAATGAAAGCTTGCCACATCATTAGAGTTTAATGGCTCGGTATAAAATTTAATTTGCCTTCAAAGTTTTGTAGAAAATGAGCTGTTAGTTGATTTTTATCCAGATGCGTTATCTTGTTTCCTTCATTTTTGATGTTTATGTAAAATTGAGATGAAAAGGAGACTTCCGATAAAATTTTCTTTTTTTCTGGGGTTCTCGATTTTAATAACTCAATTTTGAAAAATAAATTTCTAATTTTTATCCATTTCGAATCTTAGGAAGAAGATATCTTGTGAACATTGTATAAAAATTCAAAAAAAAGTATCAAAAAATCTGCTTTATTCAAATCAAGGACCCCCAAGTAGTACTTAGTCTTATCATTAATCTTACATAGTCCTCTCAATAATAAATGAACCAGAAAGATGATATCTGATGGATCTTGACACTCAATATGAAAGTGTCAAGGTCTTATCGTTTTTTGCAGAGAAAAATTGCAGGAAATAATGAATAAGGACAATTCCATTAAAAAGTCATTATTGTGTACGAGTTAGAAATGAATGTAGGGGAGCAGGTTATGATGACAAAATGAGTACATCCTTTTTTCCTTATCTACTTTTCAATTGTATTGATTTCACATCTGTTTTATTAAAGGCTTGGGAGATATTTCAAAATTTGGGTAAGGATATCTGTTTATATTAAAGAGATTGAGCTAGATTACCAAGATATTATTGAATAAAATGATGGAAAGAAATTTTTCGGATCGAAAATGTCAATATTTTTCTTATCACGGATCATTGGTGCCTTATATACCCAATATATTGATATTATAAGCAAATGAGGAAGAAAATTTTTAAAGTTTTCAATTTTTCAAGTTATTTGAGATTTCATAAATGACGTGCTTAGTGATGGAATATAGGACATCCCTTGTAGTAGTCGTAAAGGGGGGTTAAGACACCCAAGACGAGACAATATCAATATTACTTATTTATAGTTCTTTTACGTCATTTATGAATTATCCTATAAATATTGCCCCATATTCCTACATATCACAGATTTGCATCATCGTATAAATTACACTTTTTATTATGGATTCAATAAAATCCAGACATTCTCAATCTGCATTATATCAATATATCCCCAAAAATATATCATCAATCCCAGCCGACTACTAATTCCATCCTCATCTAAATATACAAATCAAAACACCATGTAAAGCAACAGGCAAAAATGCGTTCACATTGTCAACATACCGCACCCCTTCCTTGACATTTCATCCTTGTAATTCAGATATATCGTTCCGGTTTCGGATATCGTCTGATTACATGAAGATATGCTTTAAGACAATAGTCTCATCTTTCTTATGGATAAAATTTTTTAGATATGAATGAGGGTTAAACCTTTCGGTCATAATAATCTGCCTTGCTCTCATATTTACATCTCTTTATATCACATACTTACATGAGTATGTCTCTACGTCGTCTCACATAAATGCACGTTGATGATATTTTCTCATTTTTAGAATATAGGCAATAGCATACTAAAATGTATTTTTGTGAAAGATTTTTATAGTCGTAGCCATATAAACGGCAAACGAAATAGAACACAAGACGTAATAAAATTTATGGTTTCTTTGCTCATATATATCCATAATTTCGTCTCATTCTACCGTTTCTATTTGAAAATTTAGATGAGAGGCACACACACACGTCCATGAACATCATAAAATATATTTTTATTCGCCATGATGTACTTAAATGTCCCTTAAAATTTGCTTCTTTTCTCCATTCCTATATTTTTTTAGTTGATTTCAGCAGAAAAAAAATCAACGTTAATTGATAGTTTTCTGGCATAGTTTTGTTTCACTCTCTGTCTTCTGGCGCCACACTAAACTTTCTCAATGGATTTTAATGAAAATATATATACGTATGTATACCCACAAAAAATATTTCTTCTTCTTCCTCTTCTTCCGTTTTATACATCCATTCAAGTGAGTTAAAAGTAATATGAGAGGATGTTAGAATGTTAGAAATAGGGATTGATGCGCATTTTAGAGGATAGTTTGGGTAATTTATTGTACTTAAAAGTATGATATGAGCATAATTTTGCTAAAATTATAGTCCAAAATAAGATGACTTGTTGGCGTAGCGATCAAATCATGTCTAATCTGAAACTGATACATTTAATGACCCAGCGATCCTTGAGACTCATTAGTGCAACTTGATCTTTTTTGAATCTTAGGTTTTGAATTCACACGGTTATGTTTGTAATAAGTGATATGATGAAAGTTGCTTTCTAAGGCCAACATTCTTCCTAGCCTTAAGCAATAGGGATAAATTTATATTTAGGACTTCAAATGCTAACATATTATACTAAACCATATTTCGAAGTAAACTCAGATGAAAAATATTTTCATAAAAAATCTAAATCGACTTCAAGTTCTGCACCAAACACCCTCCCAACCATACTTTCCTTAAAAAATCAGCTAACCACAGAAAATAAAAAACTTTCTCGCTCCACACACAAATCGAGTGGAAGAGAGGTCGTCTCATAAAGTCAGTTGAGTTCAAATCACATACAAAAGTAATTGTGGTGGAATTTTAAATGCCTTTTTTCCTCTCACTTCTTCTTTACATTGTCAGTTGTTTTGAATGGTCGACGACATCGAATCAGTAAAATGACAACAGCAAGAGGCAATGAAAATAAAATGAAAATTAATCTTTTTGTTTTTCTCTCGTCCTTACAGTTCTGCTGTCCATGGCATCATCATTATTAGGTTTTCTGTCCCCACACAGCACAGTGTAAATGAAAGGAGGAACAAGTGAAATTTTCTTTTTTTTCTTGTTATTTATTTATTGTATTTCCGGCATAAGTTTTCGTCCTTCCGTTTATAAATAGCTGACCCTGTTTCTGAATAGTCAGGCTTCTTTTTGGTGTCATGGAAGTGCGGCAAAGGATGAACAATTTTTTTTTGCATAATTTTCTGAGCCACGCGTATGAAAGCATTAGTAAAAAGTTCTTAAGCTCTCACAAATGGGAAGGTTGCAACCCTTATCAATATTTTTTATAAATATTATTAATATTATTTCTGACTGTGACGTTTGTCTACACAGTAGTTCCTCTTTAAGTTGACATATTGTGTCAATTATGTATAAAAACAAGGTTTTTCTTCTATTAATCGATTAGTTCAATCCAAGGCCATTTTTTCATCGGTATAAGCATTTTTATGTGCTGATTGAGTTGATGTGGGAAGATGGATTTACATGTTTGCCATCAAAGATATCTGACAGACGGCTGTTTATATCGATGATGATTTGATGTGTGGGATGATTAAAATTCTGATAATGGCTATTTCAAGGCAACAAAAATGTCAATTTTTCTCAATAAAATCCTGTTCAAAATAAATTGACCTTCACCTTTCAATATTCACAGCAAATAGGTATTTGAGTATTTCATTATTTGTTGTATCTAAGCTCATTGCTTATTTGTATTTTTATCTGAATAAAATTGTTTTCTAGAGCTTTCTTGAAATCTCCATGGTATCTAATACATTATGAGCTTTTACTGAAAATAGAAGAAAATTCTGAAAATCACTTAAGATCGACATTTTGTTAAGTTATAATAATAATATGTCTTCATGGTCAATTTTATGTTAAGAAGGTATTGCATTAGCGCCTGGAGGACAGGACATGAATAATATACAAGGACGTATGATTGCTACAATCCATACTAACCTAAATATGCACACATCACCAATATAAATCATATTCTAAGCTTTTAAAATTATTCTTGGAACGTCAGTTCTCAGTTTTCACAGAAAAAAATTGCAATTTTATTGCTCATTCCATGTCATGGCATTAAATCTATTTCTGTCTGTATCTCTATGCTGTTTGTCTATTTCTTTCCGTTTTCAATATATTCACATTTTACTGGTGTCGAATAAACACATTCCAATATTCGCTTCAGCATCCTTTTCATGCTATAAACATATTTCTCTCATCTTCTTAGCTTTGAGTATGGAAAAAGGGAAGAAAAGAAAAATTTAAATATGACTCATGCAATAATAAAATATTGAAAATGTCGAAAAGAGCACATTGCTTTATTATCATTAAAGCTGACATGCTTGATCATGATAAATTTGCTTTCTTTTTTTCCACTTCATGCTGGTAGCTTTCTTTCTAATGCTGCCGCTTTTGTCGTTTGCACACTTTATTCTCACTACGAGCTATGAGCTATGACACAAATTGCATAACAACAATCATTCATTGAACGTGCATCAACAATTACTCTTTATATTCCTGGTGTTTATATCGATGTCTTTTTAATGTGTTTTCATTTTTGTTGTTGCTGTTTTCCTTCTTTTATTCTCTAATAATGAAAATTGTGCTTTTTTATGAGCTTTCGTTGCTTGCAACTACTTCCCAGGATACATTTTAGAGTGCCTTGTTTGAAAAGATTCTAGATGCGACACTACGGAAACGACATTGAGAAGGTTAAATGAACCTCCTCGTTTTAAAAATGTTTATTATTAGATTAAGTTACTATTGTTTTATAAACATCAAAGGCATTGTTGAAAGCTTTGTACAGCTTCTCTGAAATTAAATATCCCTCAACTTTAATGACATAAATTCAACATCAAAAATATTATGATCAAAATAAAAGTTGTCAGATGTCTTTTATCAATCTTTTCAAATTTAACATCAAACGTCCTACTTAATGACTCAGTTGATGATGACATTTAATACTCATTTAGTTTTCATTGATACCAGTAACATCACCGAGTGATTGTTAGGAGTGGTATTTAATTACTGTGAAAGTTTCAGGAAACATAATAAGGAACATCAAACCCGGAAAGCACATGTGAAGATAAATACAGCTTCAAGTAGTCTGACCGGCAAGTAAATGACATTTGCCACTATGTATACTGTCCTTTGGGGCCGTCATGTGGTCAACAATATCAGTGAGGGCCGATCAAATTGGCGTTTAACTGGATTAATAGAAATCAGCGTGAATCTAGCATCAACCTCATATGACGTCGACTTTCTAGCACAATATGCTGTTCGGGAAAAAATATTTGTTATTGTTAACAACAACATAAAATTCAATTCATTTTAATCAGGATGAGATAGAGAGACTATCTATTTGAGAATTGTTCAGATCGCTACGGGATATTGTGATTGAATAAAAGCATACTAAGAATGAGGAGCAATAGGAAAAAAGACAAACAATTGGAATGAGTGGGGAGAATTAATGATTGAAAATCATCAAAAAAATGGAAGTAGATCTACTTCCATAAAAAGTGAGACATCATAAAAACAGTTTGGAGCAATTAAATTTTCCCAATTTTCATGCTACGCCTTCCTCCCTTCACAATCTTTCAATCCAATTTCGGTGGCATAACGACGATAATAAACTTCGAACTGAAATAAAAATTCAATAAATGATCTGTTCTTTTTATCGCTTCGTATATTTTTGTGTAGTGTACATTTTTTTGTGCTTTTGCTATGCTGAGCTTTTTTGTGTTGTTTGATGTCCTTGTGGTGATTTTAAATCAAATATGTTTCTGGTTCCATAATCTTTTTACTTTATTTTTCTTAAAATCTTGACTCTTGTTTAATGACAGTCTAAACTCTAGAGGCTGCTCTCTAAAACAAAATGAATTGATTTATTTTTGGATATCCCCAAATCCTGATAAACATCCCCGCGCAAAATAGTTTCAAGGGAATTTCATTATCCACCACATCACCCTACTTTTGCAGTTGTTAGCTATTTCTGTCGTACGCGATGTTGTTGTTGTTTTTTGTTGTTCATTGCTGCTTCTTATTCTCTGCAGTGAAGGAAAAAAGAGACTAGAGAAATGTTTATGTCCAAAAAATATGTATAGAACAAGAGAATGGAATGAAATGGCAGTATCACAATGGAATTCAATCGTGGGTTTATCTAAGTCGTGCCTTGAATCAATAAACTCGAAAATGACATCATTAATCGATGAGATGAGATGAGGAAAGAAGAGACGCGGAGGCAATATGCAGGGCTATAGTATTCGTAAATGATAATAATGTGCTTGATATATATTTTATTTATCCGCATAAAGCTAGAGAAATGGCAATGGGATAGTGAATTCCCACGCCACCACTTGAATTAATGAAGAAATTTCTAATAAATTAGATTTGTATCTTTTTTTACTCCCTTTTCATTTCCATTCGTCGATGTCTTTTTGTTTCCTTTCTTTGTTTCCTCTTTTGGCTGCCTTTCATCTACTTTCTTTTTATTATTGTTATGAGTCGCTTAAAGTGCCGTTTTGATTAATTGCTTTTTAAGTGAAATTTGTTGCTGATTGTCTGAGCTTTGCGTGTCATTTTTAAGGCGCATTCTTATATCCGAGCAGCACAGCGTAGTCATTAGGGCACCGCTACATTGACATATAACGGCCAAACGTCTAAAAGACGTGGGGGTTCCCTGATACTCAATGCGAATACTCAAAGCGTCTCGAATCTATACAAAACTCGAACCGTTCCTTTAACTACCCCAAAATGCTTACAATCAGCATCATAAACATTTACTGTCAAGAATCACTTCAAAGTGCATTCATCGATGAATAAAGAAAAACGTTAATCAACATTTGACTGAAAAACGTGGGATTTTGTTTTTCAACGTCATTTCAAAGTTCACAAGGAAAAAGTGTTGACTTAGATTAATTACTGACTAGTCTAGTCCGTTGACTCTTGAACTGTTTTTGAATAGAAAATTTTCTGTTTGCGAAAATATTTTTGTGTGAAAATTTTTTTATGTAGATTATTTGTATGTAGCTTCTAAGTTTAGCTCCAAATCTCATATATTATAGCTTCTTCATGTGCATTAGCATAATTTTTATTTTGATCATGGCGCCGACAGTGCTGAAGGAAGAGATGTCACTTAATTTTAATGTGTGTCAGAGCTTGAGTTGATGGAACTTTTGGACCAGAATTAAGAAGTTGGCATGTAGAGAGTTTGTGACGATTTTGAGGTTGGATTAAAATTTCAACAATATTCAGGAAATTCGATGACTCCACATGACTCCGTACCTGAACTCCACCCCAACAAGTCATCAATAATCGTTTAAAAGTAATTAATCAATGCTGTAAAAAATCATAGTTGTCATGCTCTTTAGTCATTCCACAGATACTTTCAACCGATTTAGTCTATTGATGGAAGAGAGAAGAAAAAAAAATTACAAGAGCATGAAAAACAATACGCGATGAGAAAGAAGATTAGCCATGATTGGAATGGCGCGAATTCAATGATGTGTTTCAAGAGATAACGAAAAAGCATTTTGTGAAAAAATTTATATTGAATTTTTTTGTTCTCTTTGTTTCTTTCGCATTTTTGTTCTGCTAGTGTGGGAAAAGGAAGTATTTTCAGCTATGAATGAGCGTGGTTTGCACAAATTGACTGAGTAAGATTTTTATTTTTGAATTACGTTAGTTTAGTGAAAAATAAGTTTAAAATGTTTGAAAAATTGAAATTATTGATCTCGTTCTAATTTACAATGTTGGTTAAGGTCGGCTAAAAGAGTTTAGATTCAGAAGTCTAGGATAGATGGAGTGGAAAATATTTGACTTTAGCAAATGGATATATGGTTTCGTGGTGAAACTGGATATATAAATATGTTGACTAACCGAAATGAGACAAAGACCTCCTCAGAGACAAGCGACAAAGTACTCTCAGAGTTGTCACTACCTTTGGGGGGGGGGGGTCAAATTCTTCTTGATTAACTTAAAAATGACTTGATTTTGTCCCCGACGGACGGTGGCTGCTCAAGCTAGAATGAACCAAAATTATTTAATCCAAGAAAATTATCATGAAGTGGGGTCCAAAATCCAAGTTATAGTCCAATATAGACAACATAATAATTTTTTATGTACATTTGAAGATTGGAGCCTGGTCTAATAAAAATGAACTATTTCAATTTCGGATAAATATTTCAAACATTCTCTGAAAACAGATCAAAACTCATCAAATTCTTTATAATTTCACTCCAATTTCCTTCAAAGTCTTCAAACAAATCAAAAAAATTCCGATGAAAACAATCTACGCTATTTGCTTTTTTCTTGATTTTATTCTTCATTCAAGATATATTGTATTTTCAATTGTTTCTCCCATTTACTCTACAGTTCTTCAGCTACACTTTTTTTTCATCATCCATGCAATACAATACGCTTTTCTTAATCATACGGAAAACAGAGAAGGGAAATTTTCTTTCCATTCCATATTTTTTTCTTCTTATACTTTTTGTGATTGAAATGGCAAGTTTAAGTAAAGGAATAAGGAACGGAAAGAGAAGAGAAAAAATTCAATAAAACTTTGAGCTATGATACACAACAGCGATACATTTGATTCTTTTGAGATCAAGTCTCCTTACACAACATTATTTTCATTATTATATCCATGTAGTTTGTATCTATAGCATGATGGAAAGAAGCTAAAAGCTAGCAATAAATAAAAATTTAGACGAGGAATTTGGAGGGAGGAGATGATAAGCAAGTGGAAAAAAAAACTATTTTATTTTATTTTCTCGTCACAATCTTCTTCCTTTAGCGCTTTTATGCTATCTCGTAAATATAAATATGATCGTGAATGGCAACTTTTCTTTGCATTGATTGTGTGATGATGAGACTGTTATAGACACCATTGATGCATGTTTTGATTTAGGATTTTTTTTGGATATTTTTAATCAGTGTCGTATTCATGAGGAAGGGGGGATAGGAACATTAACTACCATATGACTTGACTGACTGGATACTTTACAATACTTTGAAAATCCAAGATGGCAGCATACCTATGACTATCCTCCTCCTCCCTTGCAATGTTTCATAGCTCCACACCTGTTTTCTTATAGCTATCTTCAACAACACGACATAAACACAAAGTGGAAATGTGGATATACTCGCTGTATTTTGTTGTCTTATCTCTTGCTGTTTGAAGCCAAAGATCCTTGACACATTCATTTAAAAGTTTTATCACTTTTGACTGCTTTTTAAATTTTTCCACTCTTTTTTTCTTTTTAGTTTTTAGATCGAGATGGAATTTAGTTTTGCTGGTGTTTCATGGATACGTGAGAGACAAGTAAGGAAGCTGTAAGACTAATAAGGATGCATTGACGAAACGCATTTAGATGGAATAATTCAAATTTATGTCAGATTGGTGAGTTCCTGAAAGAAATAGCCAGCATATTTATTCAACAGATGTTCACTTTTGACATTGGAGGGCAGCTCTTTATCTCTATCAGCACCTTAATGCTAATGGCGATTAAAAATTTTTAAAAAAATGCCAAACTGATCATGTGTCCGTGAAGTAGGATTCCGACCTAACGAGTTGGGGTTCAAACTTTATGTGGGAATAAAGTAGAATTTTGTAGTCCTCCAAAACCGCAAACCTAAATTTTGTAGCCCCTCATGTGCCTGAGTACTGAGCGTGTGAATTGGGTCCCCGGCGGAATCTAACTTCACACCAATACTTTTGCTTATAAATCTGAAAAGGCTTATTCATTTTTAATGAAACTTTGCCTGAATTCTGTAGCCCTATTGAGGACTCTAATAAGCAAAAAAAATTATTTTAGTTCCTTACTATGTGCAAGATATATCCAAAACAAAGTGGGAACCCCCTATTTTTTTGCATTTTTTTCACGTAAAAAAATACTTTTTCTAATTTTTCAAGAAAATATCGAAATGATTTCAAATAAAAACTATATGTGAATTCTGTAGCTTCATTGTACTTTACAATCCAGTTTTTAGTTTTTTAAAATTGATGCTATTGGTCGAGAACAAGCGGTTCCAAAATGGGAAGCAGTCCCATTTTTAAGCAAATTTTTTTTACAAATTTAAACAAATTTGTTTTTAAAATAATGGTTTGGTATTTTTCATTAAGGTTTTTAAGTTTTCTATTATAAGTAGTTGGTTTTAGTATAAAAATAAATTTGTTTCTTGAAAAAATTAAATTTTGTGCTCCATACGCTGGTTGCCATAGTAGCACCTTTTTGGTCTCATTTGAGTCAGCATAACTTTTTACAGGAGGAATATTTTTAAATTTTGTTTTCTGTAGTTTGTAGCTTAGATCAATACCTTTAAAATGATATATAATACTTGATACTTAGTACAATCTCGGTCATGAATATGATTTTTGATTGTGAACGACCCTTTTTTGGAATAAATCCAAAAAATGTTATTTTTAAATATGCTATTTAAAAATAAATTTAGACATTGTATTTAGGTTTTTTAATTTTATTTGTAATTATTATGACTAAAACAACTCGAAATTTGTGTTTTTAAAATTTTTTGCTACCTTTGAGTAGTCTCTTGGCAGTCTCTTAAGAAGGACCATTGTAAACTCTATTAGGTCAATAAATCTTGTAACTAAAATTATTTTACAGAATTTTGTCGACTCATTTTTGATATTTCTGCACATTTTAGGCCAAATTTATCTATTCTTGTGACATTACATTGGGAAATTGATATTTTTGGCAATTTTTTTCGAGATTGGCAAGGGTCGATCACATTCAATGTACTACCATGTCAGCAAAGTCCACGTGATATACAAGTATTATACATTTTTGTAAAGGTACTTACATTAGTTAGAAAACTCAGAAAACAGAATTGGAAAATATTGCTTTAGTAAAAAGTTATGACCGTTTAAGTAGTCTCAAAAATCACCTAGTCGGCAACCAGCATATTCTCGAAAAAAATTGCCAAAAATATCAATTTCCCAATGTAATGTCACAAGAGCAGATAAATTTGGCCTAAAATGTGCAGAAATATCAAAAATGAGTCGACAAAATTCTGTAAAATAATTTTAATTACAAGATTTATTGACCTAATAGAGTTTACAATGGTCCTTCTTAAGAGACTGCCAAGAGACTACTCAAAGGTAGCAAAAAATTTTAAAAACACAAATTTCGAGTTGTTTTAGTCATAATAATCACAAATAAAATTAAAAAACCTAAATACAATGTCTAAATTTATTTTTAAATAGCATATTTAAAAATAACATTTCTTGGATTTATTCCAAAAAAGGGTCGTTCACAATCAAAAATCATATTCATGACCGAGATTGTACTAAGTATCAAGTATTATATATCATTTTAAAGGTATTGATCTAAGCTACAAACTACAGAAAACAAAATTTAAAAATATTCCTCCTGTAAAAAGTTATGCTGACTCAAATGAGACCAAAAAGGTGCTACTATGGCAACCAGCGTATGGAGCACAAAATTTAATTTTTTCAAGAAACAAATTTATTTTTATACTAAAACCAACTACTTATAATAGAAACTTAAAAACCTTAATGAAAAATACCAAACCATTATTTTAAAAACAAATTTGTTTAAATTTGTAAAAAAAATTGCTTAAAAATGGGACTGCTTCCCATTTTGGAACCGCTTGTTCTCGACCAATAGCATCAATTTTAAAAAACTAAAAACTGGATTGTAAAGTACAATGAAGCTACAGAATTCACATATAGTTTTTATTTGAAATCATTTCGATATTTTCTTGAAAAATTAGAAAAAGTATTTTTTTACGTGAAAAAAATGCAAAAAAATAGGGGGTTCCCACTTTGTTTTGGATATATCTTGCACATAGTAAGGAACTAAAATAATTTTTTTTGCTTATTAGAGTCCTCAATAGGGCTACAGAATTCAGGCAAAGTTTCATTAAAAATGAATAAGCCTTTTCAGATTTATAAGCAAAAGTATTGGTGTGAAGTTAGATTCCGCCGGGGACCCACTTCACACGCTCAGTACTCAGGCACATGAGGAGCTACAAAATTTAGGTTTGCGGTTTTGGAGGACTACAAAATTCTACTTTATTCCCACATAAAGTTTGAACCCCAACTCGTTAGGTCGGAATCCTACTTCACGGACACACTGATCATTCCACAAAATCCTCAATTCTCATAAAATTAAGTCACAAAATATGAAAGAGAATGGAGGTTTTTTCTTCTCCTATTCATCTTGTCGCTGTTTAGAGTTGAAGAATAGAAGAAAACTTTCCATTTATTCTTCAAGTGTTTGTCGTATGATAGGAAAAAAATGTCGTGTATTTTTTTTTGATATTTGAGAAAGGAAAAGAAGCAAAGTTTTAGAGAGAAAAAAGAACAAATCTGAAAAAAAAACTTCATCCAACCGTTATTCAGCTTATTGATTATTTATACATATTGCTTTCAATCCAATCAATTCGTATGATATCGAGCATTTTATTTCATGATAGATAAAATATGTGATACTGTATAAATCAGTGGCATGATTGAACTAATGAAATGATAAATCTTCTCATTGCTATCAATTAAGTCAAAGTTGAACAATCAACTCATCAATGTTTAATGTTTATCGATAAATAAAGTTAAGAAAACGTAGGATAAGTGGACATGGTTTGTTGACTTCCACGGGGGTTGATTATCGATTTGTAACTGATTTTGGTTAATTTTTCAAAGAGTATCACATATTTAGACCCACAAAGCTCGAAGTCGACACGAATTTTGTATAAAGTCGAGTTCTACTATATATTATTTCTAAAATCAGACAACATTTAGGTCACCGTCAAGACACTCCTAGGTCTATGTGACGTTTTGCCATTAACACGGTGACGTGTTGGACTCCCTCCTAGTTTTTAAAATCCAATACTAGCCTAAAAAGGTCATGATTCAAAAAAATATCCAAAAAAGGTCATGATTCGAACTTCCTCCAAAAAAATCCAGGAAACGTCCCTGCGTGACAGTATCATGACTACGACATGGGTTCATTCAATCAAACGATTCATAGTGACCAGCCTGGAAGTTATATTTAAAAAGAATGTCATGAGTGTATATAGAAGACCAATAGCAGTTCCACATACGCGTCATCGACAAAACCATTTCCGGATCCTGAACAATCAAATAAAATGAAATAAATATCTTAGTGGAAATAAAGGAATGGAGCATAAGCAAGGATAGATTGAAGAGTTTAGTGTATGTATAGAGTCAGCAATGGCAGTAGTCAATTGAGTTGAGTGAGAAAGAAAATAAAAAAGAATTTTTTTTCTTTGAACGACACAATTTTTCATTGCTTATACATACAATTTCCTTTTTATATCTCTCCGCATCCATATTTCCCCTCCATCAACTTAGCACAACTCAACTCAACTCACGATACGAAAATGTAAGGCAATAAATTTATTTAATCTATCCTTTTTTCGTCGTCATTATCTTTCCGCATTATGTTCACTATGCCATCAATATTCATCAGCAATAGCGCTGATGCTTGCCATTCCTTATAACATTTATCGATGTGTATGAGTAGCTTCATGTGTATGTGAAAAGCACATCATTTTGTTTTAAGGAAGTGGGAGATATTCTCGCATACAAGATTGAAAACGATCTTAATAAAATTAATTTTGCTCTCGCGACCGTTATATTTGGATTATGTTGGGATTTATTGCCATAATTTTCACTTCCATCTCAACTGGAATACGAAAAATGTGGAAATCATTCTCTTTTGGAATACATTTGAAACAATTGATGTAGACACTTTTCAAGAGTCACCAAACATCAATATACTTACTGATCAATCGTGTGTGGATGGATACTTTTGGTGCATAAATTAATCCATTAAAACTACATCAATATCGTCACCAATTCACTCAATTTTCTCCCCAAAGAGATAATCCATTGATTCTAAGAATGTTACTTCCATTGCTGACTCAATAGTTACCACAGAATCTCTTCTTTCTTCAAATTTAGATGATTTAAGGTTCCTTTTTGTGATAACTGATGATGAAGTTGCAAAAGCATCCATTAAAGCTTTATTAATAATACTTTCTTTTTGATTATTATCTTCGTCTACAGTCATAAAGCTTTTTATCCAATTGATAGTGATCTCTAATATCAAAACCACAAGTGCAACATAAATGGACAAGAAGCAAATTTGAAATCCAAATCCAAGATGACTCATGTTCAGGACAACTTTTTCTGGGTCTTCATTGATATTCATCAGATTCCATTTAGATTTTGTCATTCTTTCAAGAAAAAAGTTAATGATCCCACCAGTCACTAGACCTTCGACAATTTCATTAAATCTTTCAGCCCACAAATTTGGATATTTAAATCCAATTCCATAATATGACTTTGTGATTGGCGTCGGAATAAATACTCTGGGCATCGAAATTGCTTTAAAGAAACTGTTGAGTTTGTGTTCAATATCGCATGTAAGGACAGTACCGGTAAATGATGGATCTGTAAGATTTTCGATGTAAATCTCTGTATATTCTTTAGGCGAAACAATTTTGAAGGACATACTGAAATAAAAACAAGTTTGAGTTGGATTTGTGACTTGTCCTACTGTCTGCTAGACACTGAAAGTTACTGTTGTAAGCAGAGTTGATTCGATGGTGTTCGACGTTAAATTGGACGATTCCAACTCTGGTTGTAAGAATAACTTTTTAATGTCATTTTGATCTTAACATTTTACTTAATGACTTTTCTGGTATATTCGAACATCGTAAATTCTGTGGTGAGGTTGGAGAAAAAGAGAGTGAAATTTTTCTCTTTCAGTTCTTCCAGTGTTTTTATTTCAGGTTTTCTTATTGCCGTTGTTGTAAACTCAAAAAGCTTTCCTTGATAAGCTGTTCTTATGACCAGACACCAGCAAACGAAGCATGTCATTATAATTCTTGCAAAATTTCCATTCGGAACTTCAACATGGGAAATGCCGAAAAATGTCTGAAATGTGTTGAAAGCTTCAGTTCCACCAGTGCTGCCATAGATCATTTCCTTAAATCTTTTCGGCAAACGATTGAATATTGTGATAACAATGCAGCTGATGATGAATATTATACATATGCCATACCAAGTCTCATGATCAAATGGAAGAATTAATTTTTCCATAGATGTGTATAAGCTGCTAGGTGGAATGGATATCAGTGGTCTACATAAAAATAAAAATAAATATTTCACTTATTCATATTATGACGTCCAACATTTAAGAATCATTAATTAATGACATATATACCCTAGGGGTATAGCACAGGTCCTAGGGTAACCCTTGGAGTAGTATATACCCTAGGGTATACAGAGCAACCAGCCCCTGTGTCATCTGTCTCCATTAAATGTTGGACATCATTTTTGGACGACTCCTAAAACAAACTTGTTTAAACAATATTGGATTGTACTAACGTGCATTCGATATTCATCATAACATGCATCCATCTCACATCATCAAGAATTGCGTCAATTGTTGAGATAGTCAAAATTTTATAAATGAATGTTTGTTGCTCGATATGATCGCTACAATCATTCTCACCACATGACTTTATGCTAGGGAAAAAGTTCAAATGTTTTGACAGTGCTTTCATGAAGTCCAAAAAGAATTCATTTATTTTAATTTGATTCTTATATATGTAAGTTCGAAATAAATTTACTTGATAAAAAATTCCAATATGCATTATGCAGCCATAGAAGTCTTTGTGCTTTTTTGGAATTATTGGTTCGATTTCCCATTTAAGGAAGAATAATGAAAATTCATTGATGTGAATAAGTTGTTGAGTTTCAGTGCAAATCGTTAAATCACCCCGATTATCAAAAGTCCAAAGTGTTATAGTTTTAAGTTCTAGACTTCCTATAACGAAATAGTAATAATGTGCAATTAACGTGTCCGTTCTTAGGCTTACAATATCATGAATGCTAGCATTTGGATAGTAAACGATGAGTCGGATTGGATTTAGGTATCGGATGTCAAACAAATCTTTGTTCGTAAAATGTGATAAATTTTTGAAATTATCAAATAGCAAAATTGACTGATTTTCAATCTTTTTGTTCCATTTATCCCAATTTACTCTTGACTGTAAGGTTATTGCCATTGAATTATTGACATCTTTCATGACTTGTCCTATCAATTCACTGTGGGTACCACCAAAATCTATAATATCCAAATTCCTTGAATATTTTGTATAGAATTTTTCAATAATTTCACAAATTCCAATGCTTAACACTGAAATATTTTGAGTAAGTGCCAATTTTGTGCCAACTAATGTTAGAATAAAATTCAGAAAAATTAAAAAAATTATTTTCATCTTTTTTCTCAGAGCTTTTAATGAACAATAAAATGATTTACACCTTTAGAATGAATATTTTTTGTTTTATAAATTGTGGACGTATAGCTGTGTCTAAATTGTGTTTGATGTTATCTTTTTCTGTGAATTTGATGTCCATATTTAAGTATAAATACAACTATTTAATAAAATATTGACAGCCACGTTTAACATTTTTTCACACTTACTTACTTAGAATGTCTATAAAGAGATATAAAGGGTTAGTTGAGGTTGAGTGATAAATGGGAAATTGGGACAAGGAGTATAATAATTAATAAGTGAATGACCCCTTATGAGATGTGGAAACGACGTGAAAACAAATCTTTTTTGATTTAGGGTATTAAATTGAAGAAAAACACCACAAAAAATTAAAAATTCAAACACAATTTTTTTAAATCTTTGTTTAATCTGTTAGAAAATCTCAGACACCTCACTCTCCTAAAAGCGTTACGTAATATTTGAATGACCCCTAAATTAAAACATTTTTTTATCATTCAATCGAAACTAAAAGAAGACAATTTGTTCTAATTAAAGAAAACATGTTTAATTAATCTAAAAACTTATTATCTTGTATTTATAAACGTGTCTCTCAAACTATGTTCCGATATACACTAGTGTCATGCAAGATAAAAAAAAGTTTGAAAGCCACTAACCTATTATTAGTTTCTGTTTTTTGAAGCGTAACAAAATTCTGAACCACTCTTCTTCCTTATTATTACGAAATATCCAAAAAAAAAAACACTCAAAAGAAGCAGCAAGAAATTATGAAATTTTGAATTACTGTTATCCTCAAAGGCATTTTTTTTATTTCACCAAAGAATTGACTCATCAAAAAAATAATTCATATGAAAATTAAATAAAGCTCCTTATGTTGTCAATCCTTAACTGTATTTACATCTGTCACAGAAAGGAAATAAAATTTCTCATTAAAAGAGAATTATTTCTGTGTCCTGTAAAGATTTTCATCATTTTCATCATAAAGTGACATGACCGGTTATATTTACCAAAAAATAAAGCAGACCCGATTAAAGAGATTTTCTCATCTTTTCGGATGCTTTCAGGCTATTAAAAGAATCTTTTGTGAATAATATGATGGATAAAGTACACAAAAGTATTTTACATCCAAAGAGAAGCCATGAGACTCGAGTATTTATTCTTCTGTTCTTTATTGTGCATTTATGCTGAAGTAAATAAGCTTTCATCATGTCCTCTTTGGTTTTGTGAGCTTAGCACAATGAAAATTGACACTTTTATGTCACCAAGTTGTCATTTGGATTACTTTTCCACATAAGGACTGATTCAGGGGCGTATCCATGACCGTCCATATAAAAAAATTTCAAAACGCCCCCCTCAAAAAAATTCTGGTTACCCCCCTGGACTTATTCATATTGAAAATGCGCATAAGTCGTACAAACATTTAATTAATTTTCTTACTTGTTGAGCATAATAGAAATTGTGACAAATGAAAATGAAATTGTAATAGTAAGGTCCTCATGCTATCCAATCTCATGTCCCATCATAATGAGAATAAATTTATTCCACATGAATTGTCATGTATGAGAGAAATTAGATGTACTATAAATTAAATTAACTTCATAAATGATAAGAATTTATGACACTTTCACCTTTTTATGTTCTTTGTCTCTGTGGCTAATTAGAATGATTTTATGGAAGTGATTTTGTGTCATTTAGTAGCGAAATTAATGTTTATTGAGAAAGAAATGAGAGAGTTTGGGTAAGATCTTCAAGCTCTAACTATAAACTGACGTTAGAGTATTCTAGGGTATCCAGAATACTCTTAAGAAACCGACCTCAGTGGCTATCAAGCCAACTCAGATAGAGAAATAAATCTGATTTAACAAGCAATTCATTTTTCCATCTAAATAAAGTCACATTCAATTAAAAAAGGAGTAAAATAGTTTCTAAAATAAAAAAGTTATAGAAAATTTTATAATAAATGAACTTTTTTTATTTCTCTATTTCTCACATTTTTTCCAGTTAAATCTATAAAGGCAGTCAGTGTTTCTGACTCATTGTGTGTATCACACTCAATCCATTATGTCTTGTCGAGTGTTGCCTTTTTCTACCTTCTTTTTTCATTTATATTACATTTTAAAAAGAGAGTATATGAATTACTGGAGAAAAGTAAGGCGGAAGGAAGGGAGAGTATGGCATGACACAAAGCACTATTGTTACCAAAAGCCATTTTCCATGAAATAATTCAATTTATCCTTTTCTATATATAACATTCATTCATACTGTATCTACAATACTGAACTTCAATTATACAATATATAAACTCAACTAGCAGGGAGGATGTGAAAGGAAATTTTGAGAGAAGAAGGAAAAGGTTAGAATGATAGATAGAAATGTAGGTTTGAACAATTGATGAAATGTTACCGCGCATTTTTGTGGGTTGATGATGAAAATTGGAATATTTTGATTGAATTGGCTTCTCTTGAAATATTGGATGCTTTTGACCTTATGCAAATTCAAACGTAAAGTGTGGGTATTGAACATGCAACATTTTTAAAGGGATTCCTTCAATTTCTAGTTAAGTGCCCTTGTAGAGTATTTGGAAAGACTCAAATTTGGTGTGCTTGCTCGAAGATCGTCAGTTCAAATCCTGCTAAATTCTCAAAATTTAGGTTTTTTAGAATTTTAGTGGGTTGTGGGTTTAAAATGGAGAGCTATAAGCTTAAATTATGGTGGAATATAGTAAAACGTTCTTTTATTTGAATTGGCGCAAACTCGAGACCCCCCTGGACACCATACGTGAGCAACCTCTAACCTATCAAACCTAAAGAAAAAATGATTAAATTTAATTCACATTTTACTATCCAACAGTTAAAAAATTGACACAGAAAAAACTAGAGCAAAATAAACTGAAAGTTTAGCAATTTTTACATGATGTTGTCAACATCTTTATTTGATTAATTGTTGGTGTGTTTGAGAGCACATTACAGTTTTTCAATTTCTCGCCTTTCTTCCCCGAATTTTATTTCCTAATATCCTTTCTCTTGTTCTTTATTTCCTCATTCTTTCTCCATATTTTCACTGTATATATGTTTGTATTTGCTGGTTTTGACTGTTATTATGTTACAATTCTTAATGGGGTAAAAGGGATGAAATACTGAGACCCATAAAAAGCCGTAAATATATTTGAGGCAGCGGCAAAAGAGATTCCTTTTCTCGATGTGTTTACGGTGGTGTATAGAGCCACTGGCAGCCTTGAAATGAAGGAAAATTGTAACAAAAAAGAATTGTGAGCTGTTGTTTATGGATGTTGTAAAGTGCTTTTCCTTCTTTCCGCTTTCATCTTTGTTCGCCGTTATTAACGTCATTCCTTATATGATCCCCAAAAAAATATATAAAGCACTCTATAATCCCTCCATTTTAAGCGACACATTTTGCTGATTTAACGTACTTTCAAGCAATGATTCAGTTGAATGGTAACATGAGAATAATAAATTACTATGTACATGCTGTTTCGATCCACTATATTACTATTATTACATCTGTTTGTGTGTTTTTCCCATCACTTCTTATTCTTGAAAAGAAAAAAAAATAATAAAGGAATTGAAAACTGACAATACTTTATAGCTGAAACTTTTGACTTTGTTTATGGATTAAATTTTATTTTTTATGCTTCAAACTGCTTTTTCCGGGTCGAATGTGAGCTTTTTAGATTGAAATTTGAATTGTGTGTTTTATTAAATCTGTTTGATTAAATTCTTTGAATCTTTACACAACTCATGTTACATTTCAGTGTATGCATATCCAGTAATGCTGTTTGTGGAGTTTTTTGATGGATCTTTTTCAGACTCAATTGAATTTTCTACAGGAATTGCTTTTTTATAGCTTTTTAAGTATAAAAATCAAAGTTTTACTAGGTGTGACTAGGTCAAGTGACTCGATATCTGGTACTTGGGTACCTAAAACTGACAATACCGATCCAGCGACCTAGGTTCAAGATTTGATAAAGCAACTTGTTCCTTTTTTAATCATGAGGACTGGAATTGAAGATGACAACCTTAGATGAGATTAGTTCTGAAAATGATTTCAGTTAATCCATTCAACATTCAAAATTCAGCCTAAATCACTTATAGATTCAAGCTAGGATAAAATGTCATGAAAAGCATTTTTGCGACCATAAACGATAACCAGACGATGCTTAATAATCATCCTTCCAGCATCATAAATTAGTTAATTTTAATAAACGTGATTTTTCATAACCTCAACTATGTATAAATAACAATGAGTTTATGGTCATCATTATTGTGTCCCAGCATCACAATATGTAGATCAGTATGTGGCTGGGTGGATAGAAGAGAAAAATTTTCCATTCAAATATCCTTGCCGTAACAAAGCATTGAACTTTTATCCTCCACCTCCTGTCGAGTGGTTAAGATTCAACTCTACATGTCATGGAAAAAAATTTAGTATGAAGCAGAGTTGGGGACTTATGGAATGGGATGGTTTTTTGTGATGACCAAAGAGAAAGAAGTCAAAAATTCTGTTTTTTGATGGACGTCATTTATGAATGACTCCTATATCCACCATGAATTCAACAATTTTTATTATAATAAAATTTACAGGCACTTCCGTTCACAATAAATTTTTCATAAAATGAACCTTTCTGCCAATGATTTGCGTTCTCATCTAGTCCATTCTCTACCGATTCTGGCCTCTGAACGTGGCTTTCAGAAATATACACAAAAATGAGGTCTATAATTTATGACTATAATTGCGTTACCTCAACCGTAGATACACATTTTTTTAGTCTGCGATAATCTGTCAGTCAAATGAGCAAATTAAATCTGAATTAGGGATGTTCCACTTTTTTTGGGGTTTCATTATTTTATAATTTTTACATCTTGCGACCTTTTTAGATCCTTCTTTTTGCTCTACCTTCTCTAAATTCATTGTTATCGAAAATTTTTCATCGTGTTTTCTTTCAAGTCTTGGTTGTGAAATTTGATTAAAAATAAATCAGCTTGAAAATCTTTGCAACTACTTTTTCACTTAGAAATTTTTTTTATGTGCTGGTTTTTTGAGAATTTAGAGGAGTTTTGAGGTTAGTTTGACTTTCTGGGACTTTGATTTCTCATTGTCAATTTTCTTCTAATTTATCTGAGGTTTCGGTTAATTTGGATGTACTTTTTGGGGATTGTTCACATGTGACATTCAAAAAAAGTAAATTTTTTGGACTATCTTACTTTGAAAAGTTATTGTCGGACTGTTTTAGAGCAAAATTAAATTTTGACATTAGTATTGCCACGTGATTACGATGTAGACACTACGTGTGCGTCACATGGACACAGCTAAGTTACCATGTGCCCATCAAAGTAACCTCTCAATGCTGGACAGCAATTTTGATTCAAATTTAACAAATTAAAATATCCAAAAGCGCTTTAGTTCCCGCACACCTCAAATTCACATCCAAACTTCTAGTGCCATCAGATGGAAAAACTTTTCAGCGAGAATCGAGAACTTTCTACATAAGCTTCGTGTGTGTATGTGTGCGGTTATTGTGGATCGTGCTTAAAAATTTTCTTCAACTACTTTCTTCCTGAATATTTTCTACTTTTTGAACACATTGTATGCAATCTCTCTAACCAAACGATGTGGATGTGTGCTGACGATGTAATAGAAAGAAATTACATTTTTTTGTCGATTGAAAGCCAATTTAATTTCCAATTGAAAGGTTTTTTATATAAAATGTTGTTGATTTTTGGGATTGGAAGTGAAGTTTGGGATGAAGGCGCATTTTTGGGAAAGGATTCAGTTAAGTATCGCTAAAGGGAGGACGGAGTGGGGTTAAAATTTTGATATATGATATCAGGGTGTCCCCTTAATTTCAATGGGATAACTTTATAGACCAAAGTGCAACAAAACGACTCAAATATTAAGGAATTGCATTCAGAACGTTCAGAACATTCAGAACAAACATCAGTTCATCGTTTTTCGTACAGCTTTTCACATTGTAAATTAAACTGAACCAGAAACCGCAATAAGATTTCATGAATTCTTCTCGTCTCGCGTTCATTCAAGTGTGCTTGTAGATTGATGATAAAGGAATTTAAATGTGAATATTTGTAGTTTTTGAATTTTATTGACACAGCTCTTCTGCGCTTTAAAATTTTATTTGATTGATTTTCAATATTGAAAATTTAAATTAATTGATAAGGTATTATGGTGATAGGTATTTGTGGATAATAATATTTATTGAGTGTAATTGAGTGCTTTTTAATTAATAAATAAATTTATTGAAAAGCTTAATGAGTGGCTGATATGTGATAATAAATGAGTTGTGGACTCAGTTGTCATTTGGCATAGTTATGAATTTGTGTTTAATTAATTAATTTCATTGACTATCATTTTTGGTGAATTTTTGATTTTTTCTGTGAGAAATTTAGTTTTTTTCAGTCATTCAAATTCATATTTAATAAAAAATATCAAAAAATACTAAATCAAGCAAAAATCCAATTTTGTTTACTAAAAAACATTCAAATCTACAATAACCAATTTTATCCAGCACATACATACAATTGACATGAAAAAAAGCTCACATAAAACTTTATTTGCAGAATTTTTTCATCATATTTACATAAAATTGATTGCATTGAGGCTTTTTGTATGAAATTACAATGCATTAAAGCTGTTCGTTTCAAACTATTGAATTTTTTTTCATTCACACGTGGATCAATTGTTGATTTTTATACTTTTTATTTTAACAGAGAATTTTAACTCTTTTAAGGCTCATTTTAATGCTTTTTGGACTGTCTTGAAGACTTCCACAAAACCTTGTCCTTTTATCAACACTCGATGTGATGGTTGAATGACTGTTCTCTGATGGATCGAACCTACGTCCGCACAAAACAGACAAATGTAAATTTTGGGTCTATTGCCTAATCACAAAGGATACAGAAACCAAAACAGCTCAGCTTTTCCATCCCATAAAATGCGTTAAAATCCTCCAACTACTTACATCAATTCCCTCAACTATTTCCTTTCAGATCCAACAAAACTTTCCTACTATATATGTTTTACTTACTCAACAAAACCGCTGTTGCTGGTTGTTGGTTATTGAAAGGAGGAAGAAATATTTTCTTTCTATCCACACAACTCCCATGAAACTCATGAAGTATTAAGCACATTTCTTGTTTATAAAGAAAAACGTTGAGTTAAAGAAAGCATAGGAAACTTAAATATACCCAGAGGGAATTGTTTTACGGACCGATAGAAATTTTAATTTCCGGTTTTTATGTTTGAAGGATCTGTGAAGCGCAAAAAATGCTTGTGAGATTTTTCTTGTCGGAAAACTTTTCTTCTTCCTTTTGTTTTCCTTTTTTCATCATTTTTTCCTGAAAGGGTATTTATGAGGATTTTTTTTCTATTGGATTTAGGAGGATCAAGTCTGTAGAGTAAAGCAAAGAGTTGTAACCGCACAGTCGTATAAACAATACACATAACCACACAGCACTCATCATCACATTTCAAATATTGGAATATTTTTGCATATTTTGTTAAAAGTTGATCTTGAAAATTCTCATTGGATTCGGTTATAGTTTGATTATGTTGATAAAAATATGTAAAGTTGTTGCTTGAAATTTCGGAATTTTGCTTAATTTTTCACCAAATCACACAGAAAGTCAACGGTTTCCTAAAATTTAAATTATAACAAACTTTTCAAAATTGAATATTTTTGATCTTTAAGTAGACCAAAAATATTCAAATTTAAAAAGTTCGTTAAAATTTAAATTCTAAGAAACTGTTAGTTTTCAATTTATTTGAAAATTAATTGACTAGCTCTTTGACCATGTTCTTATGCTTAAGAATTGATGTCTGTGAGTCAATTTAGCTTAACTTAACAGACCACTAATTTGACTTTATTCATTTATTCCATAAAGAAACAAATACAGTATGTAGGCGGGCATACAAAAAATCAGAAATGAAAATCTGAAAGACACGAAATACAAAAAATTCTTTTCTCTGCCTTCTTACAATCTTCTCATCAGTAAAGTATAAAAATGAGTAATTTAAGGAATTCTTAGTGGTGGGAGGCATAATTTTGATTTATTACAAAAGCAGACGAACTGACTTTACCTTCATTATTATTTATTCTATAAGAAGCTTTACGTCTGTACAAAAAAATATGAAAGCTGAAAGAGAATAAAAATCAATTTTAATGAGAAACTCTTTTGGGAATTAACTGAAAACAGTGAAAGAAAAAATATTTTTTGATGATGATGAGAAATTTTTGACTTTTAAGGGAGATTCTGCTTCAGAACTTTTGTGTAAGCTTTTGATATTCCTGTAATTTTAGCAGATCAAATGTTAATGGTGGTCCTGAAAAATATTTATACTAAAAGCAGCATATCTGTAATTTTGATGCATATTTTTACATTTGTTCCGCCTGGCTGCCGCTTTAGTCGATCACTTCCTCTGCTGTAACCAGAGCTTTATTTAACCTTAATTTTTCAAAATATTTTTGACGGTTATTTTTCAAAATATTTTTGACCGTTATTTTTCAAATATTTTTTTACCGTTATTCATAATTTTCTTATTGTCTCTGATACCAAAAATACAGCAGAAAAGTATGAAATATAAATTCGCGGACACAAAATATTTAAAGACATTTAAATGTTTGAGTAATAATAAAAATAATCAAGATGCGTAAACAGCAATAGACTGAACATGAAGAAGAAAAAAAATATTTCCATTAAATTAATTTTTATTGCTTTTCCAATTGCTGTTTTGTTTGTAAAACGAGAATCAAGGATCTCCTTTCCATTTTTTTCTATCACTTCGTCTTCTTTTCTCTTTTGTTACATCATGTACATGATTTTTATTGCCCCTCAGGCTTCATTTTCTATTTGAGTAACGACATCTTAATGTAAAGACAGAAACGATAAACTTTTTACACAAAAAAAGATGAAGAACTTTACGCCAATTTCCTTCTCTGCCTTTGTTAATTCCACTTCTTTTGATACAGAATTGTTGAATAAAAGACAAAGTAATTTCCAGCTAAGTTTTCCCTTTTCAGCTCAGCATGAAACAGAAGGAAACAAATAAAATTAAATGAAATTAACTTTAAAACAAAAGAATTTCACAAAGCGTTTGAGAGGAAGTTTATGGTTATGTAAGAATGTTTGTCTAATAAAATATGAGCTAGTTATGAGCTTGAACTTCACAAAACATTATTTGAATTGCTCAAAATTTTTATTTTCTTTGAAAAAGTCGTTGTTTAATGAGAACTTTTATGAGATAATGATGTGAAAAGCTTTGGGTCTTGTATTAAGCTTGTATTGAAAGGTACGAAAATTTAAGAATTCTGGTCCAACCTGGAACCTATTTAAAACCTATACAGTCCTATATAGTAGGGTCCCAATGGGTGACAACAGTTCTTGTTCTTTGAAATCGAAACTTCGAAAATGTAATTTTTTTTTCAAAAAAAATATGACCGTTAGAAATTTTTATAAGCAAGTTTAACAGTTTTTTAAAATTTTAACACTTTGAAATATTTTCGAAATAGTTTTGAATCTCTAAAAAATAACGGTTAATACTACTGTTGTCATCCATTGGGTAGGGTCATATAAAGTCACATTCCCTCTTAATGATCTACATCATTTTCAAAAATATATTCGCACAATAAACAACAGAAAATGAAAGCAACAAAGTTCGAATAAGAATATAATAAAAAAATAAACACAAAACAACTTTTGTTTGCCGAAAAAAATGCAAAAACTTTTTCAATTACATGGCTGTTACTTAATTGAGATTTTCTATTTGATTTCATCTCGTTTTACATTTCTCGTTTGCTGCTAGCGAAAGAAATTCATCATGCTCGCTGTTGTTGATGAATTCTATTCAAATTTGTATGTGTTTTGTAGAGTTTCACATGAAATAAAATAGAAAATTAAATTCTTAAATTTCAAAAATGTGAAAATAAAATAATTTAAAAAAATTCAATAAAATTCAGGCATGAAATGAAAAAAATAACAAAATTTAATGAAATTTAGAAAAATTATAAATTGTAAAATTTAATTATTGAAAACTAAAAAAATTAGAGATTTGAACAAAATGAGTAAAACTAAGTAAAATAAATTAATTTTGCAAAAAAAATTTAAGCACTTTTTAAATTTCAAAAGTTACAATTGTCAATATCATTTCATCAAACCCAAAGCAAACTTAATCATAAAAAATTCAAAACTTTATCTAATAAATCTCATCTCAATATGCAAATTTTTAATAAAATGGACTATAAATTAAGTTGAAACAAAGATTCATTTTTTTGTTAGTTAAAAAATGGAGAGATCAGACATCCACACAGAGTTAGAAGGGTGAATAATGGAAATAGGAAAAAGTTTGCCATTAAGGATTAAATTTGCATTCGGTTTATAACAATTGATAATTGAAAAGTTTCCGATAAACTTTGTCTTTATGGAATTTTTTTTCTATCTTAATTATTAGAATTTTCATTTGGTTTTGCGTAGCTTGAACATTTTTTAGAAAATAGGGATATTCAAGAGTGAGATGAATGTCAAAATTAGTAATTGGTTCTATTGCTTAAAGAAATCGTAGACGGTTCAAATTCAAGGCATTGGCTAAATGATATCATGTTACTAAGCTAGTATCAATTATTCTGGAAGCGTGCAGTTACTCCCACTAGTGATGTTTAAGATAATTTAGCTAGCAGATGTTGAATTATAATAAAAACAATCATTCATTTTGCGATCAGATTAGCTACCGATATAGTGATAAGCCTCTATAAATTTTAACCGCAACTTTCATAATATAATTTAATCTCACTTGAGTATATAAATTCATGTTTAATTGTGAGATGCTGTGAATAATAATATTATTTTAGACCAAATTTAATAATTTAGAATTCTAAGCTAGACTTTTTAAATAGGTTTAGACAACATATTATGTGCTCTCCTAATAATTTTTTTTGTTTTGATCTCGAAGCAGGAATAATATTTGTGGCATGGTAATTGTGTTGAACTTACAAAATAGTTACAAACTATATATCAACCACAAACTTATTTTCAGGATTGACTTCTTACTGGGTGTTGGATGTTTTCCGTTCTCATGTTTGCTTATAAACAATACAGATAACAAATTTTATAATGAAAAGTATTCAAAAGAAAGTAAGTGATTTTTACAAGAAATCAACCATGATGTTTATATAATAAATCTAATTTCAGCTGCATTGATCATAAGTATTTTCACACTGATATCATGTTTAATGAACATCACCAAAGGAATCATTCTGCTTGCAGGAATTATTGAAGTAAATATTGAAAAGTTTTTAAAATTAAATTATTTAAAATTTTATTTTTTTATAGCGGAATCTATTTCTATTGCAAATCTATCTCGTATTTGGTGCTACAATTTTTATAATAGATTCATCAGAGTTGTTTATCGCAGCAATATTAAGATTTGTTGTTATAGTAATTGGTAATTTAATTACAGCATATTTCATGATTATTGTATACTTGTTTTATAAAAAGTTAAAAGGAAGGAATTTAGAGCAAGTTTAAGGAATCTCTCGAATACCATGGATTGAAAAAAATTTAATATTTAAAATACAATTTTTTGCAATTATTTTTTTTTCACAACTGCTGATAATTATTTAATTTTCAGAAGTTTTTCGAAGAAAGGTTAGAATATAATCAAAATATTACTAGTAATAAAGAGTTATTAGATAATGTCAAATTTACAGTTATGATGGGTTCCGCAACTCTCGGTTTTGTTGAAGCGTTGTAATTTTTGTTAAGTCTGTGGTTCTAATTATTGGTGTTGGACAATTTATCACCTTATAAACTTTCAAAAATATATTATTATATAAAATTATATAAACGTAATAATAAATGACTAAATAAATAAACCATATTAATCATCACATTTATTTTTATGATTCAGGATAATTTAATTATTTGAGAATTAAACTTTATTTTTTAAATTAGTATTTTTCAGAGCTTTAGCAATAAATTTAAAAATTTGTTAAAGAAAGTTAAAAATGTGTAAATTCGAGAAATTTCTATGTTGTGACTTAGAAGTTGGATTTAATTGTTTTACTTTGTAAATTTAATTTCTTGCATAGCTTTTAAATGGTTTAATAATTTATGCTTTTTTAACAGATTATTTGATTTATAATTTCAGATTGAAATTTGTATACAATATCAGTCAAGTTATCGTACAATGTATAATGATTTCAAATATATCGTCAGATAATTATGATAAATGTAAGTTTTTATTTTTAATGAATTTAATTTCGGATATAGAGAGCTTGAGCCATTGACAGTCCCCCCTCTTCAACTAGATATGGCCTAGAGCCTCTTGATTTATTCTTATTATGAACACCGCTTAATTACTTATTTTGAATTTTTTATAGCAATGTATTTTGGTGGAATTTTGTGTATCGCATCAAGTGTCATTGGAATCTTTGGATTATTCCTTCTTATTGGAGGATTTGCAAAAGTAAGATCCCCAATAACATGAAATTTTAAAATATTATTTTTTCACTCATTTTTCATTTATTTTAGAGGAGAACTTGCCATACATTATTTTATCTCATTTTAAATGCGTTATCTATTATATTACTAAGTGTCGGAATATTCATATCACAAACTATGAATAGACTCATTTGGGGAGCATTAAGTGATTTATACTTAGCATACTGCTTTTTCATAATTTTATCATTTCATCGTAAGCTACAGCGAGCAAATGAGTGAACTGATAAATAATTTTAATTTTTAATAAAACATTTTGCATTAAATCTTAGTATTTTCAATAAAATTTCAACTTTAGCTTTTCCTCAAGAATTCCATTCTTTCATTTCAAGCACTGAAGCATTCCGACCTGTTTTCGACATTTATCGTCGTTTGAAGAAAGCAATAAAAATAAAAGTTTAAGTCTACACCTTTTGGAATTGAATGAAAAGAGAATGAAAGAATGAAGGAAAAAAAGGTAAAAAGCTTCACCCCCTCAAGGCAATCGAGCAGGCAAGTTTCTTTTCATTTGATATTAGCTCTATCAGATACCATTAAATGCGATTCAATAAAAGAAAGAGAAAGAAAGCATAGAAAGTACTTTTGAGTGAGTCGAATTACGTATTGGGATTTGAAATTATTTTTCTTTTTTCATTCTTTTCATTTCTTTTGATGAAAATCAATGCCTGGAAAAACTTTCATCATTTCACATCAGCTTTTTTTTTCTTGCGTTCCTTATAATGCTCTCTTTTCTTTCCTGCCATATTGTTCACAATAATATTCCCATGAGGATCATTTTGGTTTTTTTTTCGATTTTTTATGAGATTTTCTTTACTAACTTGCCGTTTTATGGCATCTTCAGGTTTTGCAGGCTATTTGTTTCTCGTGGTTCAAATGAACCTCAAAAATTGATGTCAAATTTATTGAATTGCTTTTATTAATAAATAAAATAAATCAAAGGTTACTGAATTTTTTAAAATTAGATTCTACTTAGGGGGTCCGGAACCCTCCTCTTGGGTACACCCATGCTTCTACTCATAAACGATTCCACATTAGACAACCAATTCCACCAATGACAATTATTAAAACACCAATTATAACAGATATCCCTAATGTTGATTTAAAGAATTGAATAAGCGTACATTTAATATTTATTTCATCGATGAATGGCTTAATTTCCCTTGCTAATTTTTGCTCATCAGGTAATCGGTCTGGCGTATTAAATTTATCAGCAACCTTATTTTGTTTGAAGTCTTTTATCATACAGTCAGTTTTTTCAGGCTCACCAGGGTATTGGTTTTTGAGAATGACATGAATTAAGTCATAAATTTTATCATCTGGAATGCTTTGAGCCATGGCTGAAGTGCAGATTATTGCAAGAATTATTGAAATAAGTTTGCTGCAATGAAAGAGTTCAATTATTTTATTTAATTAAGTTTCATCAAATAAAAAAATTATTCAAAATTATTGCACTTACTTCATATTGACGATGCTTTAATAAATTTTTAATGGGTGAAAGAAAGCGTCTGACTAAATTGTAGATTAGTTTGTGTCTGACTATTTTCGAATTATTTTGTTTCTCATTATTCATCACAGTTTTTGATGAATAATTTTAATAGAGGAGATTTTTGATTTATCAAATATTCGTGTGATTTTACAGTTTATCATGAATTATGGTCTGGTTTTTAAGTAATACTTTACATATTTACCCAAGAAAACATGTCCATAATTATATTTATGAAATACAAAATTTATTTACTCAAAAAACTATTCCTACAAAAAAAATTGTAAAAAATTTTAAAATTGAAGAAAATATCTTAAATTGTAAAATTCCAAAATCCATATTGTATAAAAATAGTTGTTATAGTTACGGAGATTAAAATATGTCAGAAGAAAAGATTTAAGAAAAAAGTTACAGAAATTCCTGTTGAAAAGTATTATAACATCCATCTGTTGTAGCAGCTTATTCACCTGTTTCTTGTCTTTCACTTCCTTCGAGTATTTAAAATAAAATTTTCTTTCATATCTCTTATTCTTACATTTATCCTTGTATCTATCTCATGAAATGATATTTTTTCCAATTTATAAATGTCAAAGATATTCACTTCAAATACTTACACATCATCATATTGCTAAGCAGCGAATTTAAAATTTTATACATATATGCAAGTCATAACGTTTCAATATATGTGATTTTGTGTTTAAAATATATTGGGTGAAGATATTAGGTGAGGAAAACTATTTTTCATATCTTTAATTTAAATATTTTTAACTGTATACTTAAAAAATATTTTTTTACATTTTAGTTTTTATAAAAATTTGAAATTTTAACAATTTTGTTACTTCGTTAATTAAATTTTTTTGAAATTTTTGAGAAATCAAATTTTTTAAATTTTAAATTTTTAAAAATTTGAATTTTTAAAAGTTTGAATTTGAATTTTTAAAAATTCGAATTTAAATTATTTTAAATTTGAATTTAAATTTTTTTAAAATTGAATTTAATTTTTTTTTAAATTTTTAAGAATTTGAATTTGAATTTTTAAAAACTTACAATTTTTGCCCTCTTAATTTTAATAAAGGTATTTTGTGTTTTAAACAAAAATTTTAAACAAATTTCAGAAATTTGTGAAAAAATTTTAAATTTTTAAAAAAATTTAAATTTTTAAAAAATTTCTAAATTTTTTTGAAGAATCTCTATTCAAATTTAGATCATCATTCCATTTTCATTCTCACTTACATTAAATATCAATGCATTCAATGATATCAAGGAATGCTACCAAGAAAATACGCTGTCTTCAACTTTTTTTTAAAAAGAAAAATCCACTACAAAATCACATTAGCATCCAATAATTTAAACACAAAGAAGACACGACAAGAATTTATTGCACGAAAAAAAGAAAATCTTTCCACAGTGCACAACCGTCAATAATTAAAAATAATTGAAAGGAAAAGACTGCCAATAATTCCTTTACAATGTTCTCTTGCCATTAATTAAAAGAGTAGCATTTATAGCAGAAAATCTTTATATCATTTCAATTGACATTTAATGATAATTAATTTCCTCTTCTTCTTCTCCGTTTCGCTTAAACTATCTAGTCTGTGTCTCGCAATTTCTCTTTCTACTAAAAAGCTATATAAAGTCAATTCAGTACTTAATTTGAATTCAATTTCATTTTAATCTGATTCAGTTTTTTGATTGAAAGAATATAATTGAGAGTAGAAGGAAGCTGGAGATAAAATCTGGGTTTGGGCACTTTTGCATATTTTTTATTCTTTAAAGTTGCTCAGATTTTTATTAAATTTATTAAGTTTTAGTTAATTTTTCTCAAATGTTGCTTTATTTTATTCAAAGTTAGCTCAATTTTGCTTATTCTTTGCTTCTACAAGCTGTTATCGTCCCCAGACTCAATAAAGCACTGCGAAAAAGAAGAAACAAAAGAAAAGATAGCGAGACAGGCAAAAAAGAAGCAGAAAATATGATTTTTTTAATTAAAGAGCAGTGAAAAAGTCCATTGAAGTGGAAAATTCAATTTTCATTTCATTACATTTTTTGTTCTTTTTTGACTTTTTGTTTCAAAGTCTTATTTGATGTGCTTCTATTGTTCAATAGAATTAACTTTCGTTCCTTTTTTCTGTTCTTGATTGGATGGGTGAGTGAAAAGTTGAGAAATCAGTAAGGCAATGAGATTTTTACAGAGGTTAAAAGCGAAAATTTTCAATTATTAATAAAAAGGAAGTAATTAAGTTAAAAATAATATCAAATTTTCAATTTAAAAATTTCACTGAAGATTAAAAGACATTTTCAATGAAATTTTGCTCTAAGCAGTTCAAGAACGTGAAGTAAGTACAAGAAAATGTCCAGGTAAGATTAAATTGAGTGAAACAATGCAAAATAAGAAGGAAAAAGTTTCCAAATTGCTTTCAGCTCAGTGATTTGAAAATTGATTTTAAGGCACGTTTTTCCACCCCTCGACCTCTTGATGAAAAGGAAGCTGAATAACCATATTCAATTTAACCCCTTTTCAATTATGACTTTATGTGCCAGAAGCGATACATTCGTGATGATTTGTGCTTGAAATTTTCCAATTTTTCAGAATACTATGGAGATTTTTCGAAAATTTTGGAAGGAGTGTATTCATGAAAATAATTTGGGGGTTGTGTTCTAAATTTTAAATTCATTTGAGGAATTTATCAGTATTTATTTTGCCAGTTTTCATAGAGGGATGATTCCAGGGGCGGTTATACACCTAGGGTATACCCTAGGTGGATGGTTTATTGATTGAGTGAGTCATGAGATAGTGTTTTTGAAAAATATATCACTGTTTCTAGGCGGTGCCCTGCTGACTATGCTGTATTGCTCAGGCTACTTACTGACTTATCAATTTGAATAGACTATAAATTTTTATTCGTAGGTTAAAGCAGATTTTACCTAACCTAACTCCTTTATAGATGTTCTCTCAAATAAATCCAATAACAAAGTAAGATTCTTAAAAATTTATAAATCTCAACATCATTCAAACATTCTTGACATTTCACAAAGACATGAATTTCAAATAAATTCGCGAACATCAAAAGCTTTTCCAAAACATCACAAAGCCCAAAGCAGCTATAGAAATTCCATAGAATTTAAGATTCAGCCGTCAGCAAAGAAGCATTTTTGATGATTCCAAAACTGTCACAAATAACAGTCAAATGACAAAAAAATCTATTTTCAGCATCAACATGTCCAACAACATCACAATAAAAATCAATTCTAAAAAAAACCATAACAACAACTTTTCGATGTAATGTCGTTGCTTAGTCAGTAGAAAATGTCTTGCCACAATTGGACAGAGCGAGAAAAAAAAGACGAAAAATTCCATCGTCATTAAAGATCCTTTACAGTTCATTTAATGAAAATTGTTTCAGGAAAGGAAAAAGCAGCAGCAGCACAGAAATGTGAAATTTTCTCACTTTTAGAAGTTCACTCAATTGGCAATAATTGCTTAAAATGCTTTTTAATTGCAAAATAATTTTTTTTCCTTTTGTCTTCTTTTCGCTGCCTGACGGAGCAGCTTTAATGATTGTGTTGGTGTAAATTGTCGGTGATATTTCTTCATTATATGACTGCTTCCTCAACCTACACGTGTAGTGTATAACGGAAACTTGAGAAACTTTTTATAACTTGATTAAGGACGAAGGATGAAGTTGAAGGAATAAAAATAAATAGTTTTATAAATTGAGAGCTTGTGTTCAGCATGCATGTTTGTTTCAGACGAATATTGACGATTGAAGGAATGTGAAAAATGATGATGAAAAAGTTTCCATTTTCTTAGAAACATGAAAAATTCTTCGTATTTTTTTAGAGACTCTGTTTGGTTGATGACAGAAATTTCATTTTTCTTGGTTGGATAAATTTCAGATTAATTTAAAATGCTGTCGTTGAAGCGTCATTTTGAATTGATCAACACATGTGAAACATTTCTTTGGACTCGATTCCAAAAAAGCGTTGCTTTATGTTAGAAAAAGTATCAATTTAAATTTGACTTGAAAAAGCATTACTTTAAACTTTACTTGATAAAAAGCGTCGCATTAAAATTGACCAAAAAATCGTCGCTTAAAGTTTAAGTTGAAAAAGCGTTGCTTTAAGTTTGTCTTGAAATAAAGCATCACTTTAAGTTTGACTTAAGAAGCGTCACTTTAAATTTGATTCGAAAAAAAGCGTCGCTTCACTTTTTTTACTTCAATGCCTTAATTAATACAACCTCATCTAATTAAACTTTAAAATCGTTTGAAATCCCAACAGAATTAAATTGTTTCTCACTTCTTTTTCCATTCATTCGGAAAAGCATGAAATAAATGTTTTATATGTGTATAATGGATCACCGAGACATCGATAGATAGATTCATCTGTTCAAACAGTGAGTAAATAAATTAAAATGTCATTCCTGACATCAACATCCATCTGTGTTTATTTTTCTTCCTCATTCTATTGCCTTCCGTTTTTGTAAAGAATTTCATAATCTTTTCCTGAAAGACGATCGGAATGGATATCAGTCTCTACTATTCTTTTCTGTTCTGTATAGGGATATTGGCAAAGCAACTATGTGTGACCATTTTTTATTGAGCTTTAATCGTAAAGGGTTATGTGTACTTGAGAGTCTATTGAGAGTGCTCTAAATCTATTCACTACGACTATACACATAAAATGGTAAGCTTTTGTAAAAACATCTTTATTATCCCGGGTGTCCATTACATGAATGGGACTCTTCTCCTTTTTTGTGCTGTTCTGTCTCGTAGAGTTTTTTATATTGTTATTGGATGAAGTGCTTGTCGATGATGCTTTTACTGTCTGTCTGATGTGATTTTAATTTTAGTGGAGGATATGAGTGGAGTCAATGGAACTTTTTAGAAGGTAATTTGTATTGTTATGTTTTATTGGAATGTATTAATAGATTAAGATAATTTTGGGGATATTTTGTTGAAAAAATGCCATGGTTGAAAGAATTTCACTTGAACCTAAGGCTGTGGGTGTTGAGACACACTTAAGGTCTAGATTTAGAAACTCGAGGCATTTCCGGTATCAAATTCAAAATTTTAACTTAGTAGCCTTGATATATGCCGACGGTCAACTATCTCGTGATCCGTCACTAGTTTTGAACCTTTATCTATCTAAACTACACACTGGTTCCTGCATTTACCTCTAAGAAGCTCACATCTCTACATTCTCAACATTTTTAATCCTATTTATCCTTACTTTACCTCTTCCGTACTCCATAAAGCTTTCCCCCGTCTTCTTTATCTCCTTCTTGTTCCTCATTTACTCAGTCGTTCTCTCAACTAAGACTTGAACACATGTTCCATGAGGATAATATAATTTTTGACATGTCAGACATTCAATAATGCTTCACAGAGTCCCATCTCCTACCTTTATCCCTTAGTAATTTTTATTACTATCCATCCCATCACACTTTACTGTCAAGGAAATTTGCTTCCTTCTGGCTAGCCACACATTCTCTTGTTGGATTAAGAAAGAATTCTTAAAATAACTTTCTCGAGGGATGAATTTATGCTCATAATAATCTTCATTGTGCCATACCTGTAGCACATGAAATGCAATGTGTGCCTGATTTCTTTAAAATGTACTTCATGGTAGAACTGAATCCTTTTCCTGAATATCAAGCAATAATGATACAATAAGATTGTGTCTGACAGTAGCATCTGGATGTAAGGTTCCTTAATTTGCTTCCTTTTGTTATTTTTATTGCTTTTTATTTTCATTTTTAAAGAGCATACAAACATTCTGAGCACATTGTGAATATTAGAAAAGTAAGTTGAAAATTGTGTTGAAAATGGGTTGATATGGTGTGCATGGATGGCTGGGATGTCAATTTAGCATTTTAAAATTCCAAAATTTCAATTTTTGAGTATTAAAACTTTCAGTACTTCCGCCTCAAAACGACAAAACAAGAACAACGCCACATTTTCCATCCGCAACTCCGATCCTTAAAATACCATTTTATGATGCATAATAGAAAATTCTCACTCTACGTTTTAAAATTTTCAAGTATCTTTTTCCATTTGCAAGATTAAAGCTTAGTTCTAAGTTTTTTTCCTTCTTGACACGAGAGACAAGTCATTTTCCTGATAAGAGTATTTTCCCAGCTTGCAGAAGGAAAACTTATCTTGAATGCAAAAACCAAATGAGTTTCACAATCAGTTTTAAGAGCTTAAAAATTATCGGAAAATTGAGAAAAAATTTAAAATTCTCAACAGATTCTTATTTGATGATTGAAACAGGAGCATTTTAGATGCAAATGTTGATAGAATTTTAATTTGTTGGGGGTGTTGAGTGTCTAGGTAAAATGTTTAAATTATAATGTCTAGGGATGGTGAGTTTGTAATGAAAGTTCTTGAAAAATGGTCAAATTTGCTTCAATTTTATCGAATTTGCTTCCAAATTCGCTCTCTTTTTGCTCGAATCAGTTCTAAATTACGTTAAATCATTTCGAGTCCCCACACCTCTGTCAAAAGTACATCCATCATATCCTCCAGTTTTCCCATAAAAATTTTTAATATTCATCACAAATAGCTTCATTTTATGTTTTAATATTCATTCATAAAAACTTTCAATATCGTCCATTATCAATCTAAAAAAAATATCCATCAACAGCAACATCATCATCACTTCACAGGATATTGATACAATATTTACTCACTTCTCAAACGACATATAGACTCATTCATATAGATGAAGATTAATTTAAGTGCTGTGACTATAAAGGATAGAAATTTTATTGACTTATTTGAAGCACGACCGATGCAAAAGTGCCTGCACGTGATTGGAATACATCAACAATGAAAACTAAAAAAACTTTTTTTTTATATTGTGCTATAAAGAATTTGCATAATTGTCATTTTATTAATAGTGTTCAGTTTTTCTCGCCTTTCGAGTGTGGCTTATGATATGAGATGAGATAAATTCGAGAAGGATGGAGGCAAAAAAGCTATTCAAAAACTATCAAACGGAGTAAAAATAGGAAAAAAATTTAAATGTGAAAAATATGAAATATGACGAGAATATTGATGGAAGTTGGAGATATTTGCATAGTAATTACAGTAAATGAATATTGTCGATGTTATTTTGAATGACTTAAGAGACCGTTTGCAAATGACGTCTATCAAAAAATTCCACAAAATTTTTCATTTTTTTAAAGTGTAGCCTCGACCCCCTTTCTCTAAATATTGGATGCAATAAGCAAATATCCTGAGGTCGTTCATAAATGATATAGAAGTTTTGAAGGGGTGGGGGTCTAGAAATCCAATTTTGTGGTGTGTACCATTTGTGAACGACCCCCTATCGTATTCAGAACGGGTTGTGAATTAGTAGATAATGGATATGCTAATTGATAATTACTTGGAATTATAAACTTTTACATATAATCCGATAAGTAATCCATAAACAAAACATATCAGCAGCATAAAAAATATTCATTAATTAAATTACAAAATTGTGATGAATAATCCTTTCGGGAGTAATGTATTCATCTCGATGCCTACAATTATGAATTCATAATCGAAGACAGGAGGAGGAGCATTTGATAGATTAGTCATTTCAGCACGTTAATCATTACAAATCTTCTCCTCATTTCTCATTCATAACTTTTTCTTCGCGCTCATTTACATTTTCTTCTTTGGGGGTCGTACATAAGTGACGTCCATCAAAATAAAGGGATTAAACTTTATTTTCTTTCTGTCACAAACCTAAAATTTTGACGTCATTTGTGTACGACACCATTTTTACGTCTCATAACAAGAATCGTTTTATTATGTGATCGCATTCATTAAAGTTAAGTAAGTTATAAATTTAGATGGCATGAATGATGATGATAGAACTACGTATAGAGACATCTACTTTGAGTGGAAGATTTATTGGCTGTATTTTTTGTGTCATTTTGTCTTCTTTTGATTCAAAATTGGAGGTATTGAGGATGGTTGTGATTGAGCTTAATGTTGATTCCTTTCGTCTGTATTTTTGTAGCAGTATTCAAGCTTATAGCATGCTTTATATCGTTCAAAACAGTAGCTACCAGGGAAGTAGTCAAGGAGGAGTCCAATGGGACCTGACCTTCCTTTGAAACTGAAATTTGTTTGTGGAAAATTTTGGATCTCAGCCTTAATAATGCGCTATCAACCACAACTCATCCAACTCTTCCAATCTTCTTCCTTTCGGTGACTTCGTACAATTTTTGCGTTGTATTTTCTTTTTCCATTCCAATCCACCCCTCCTTTCATTTCATCTTCATTCTTACGATGTGTATATAAACTTGTTATTGATGATGAGGCAAATTAGCGAATTTGATGAATTATGAATGTGCCTGCCGTCATTCAGGGAAAAGACTTAAGTCAATATGTACGTACGTCTTACAACTTTCTCTTTGGAGGAAATTTGTAGAATAAATGAAAAATATGGTGCGCCGGAAATTTTCATTTCTCTTTAGTCTTAATGAAAATTGAAGAAGCAGCAACGGCAGCAGTGAGACGAGATTGATGTGCTGAATATTTCGATAAAAATTGGTTTTTTCATTAGGGAATAAAGTGATATATTAATAGGCCTATATGCATACTTCTTATTACTATTAATCCTTATATGAAAATGAGTCTGGATATTTTACGACTGCCATGATAGAATCAGCAGCAGTTTCTCATATATGAGCACACACACAAAAAAAAATCATAATCTTAAAAAACTACAATAAATACTTGATGGCACAAAAGATTTGAATCAGCATTTAGGAAGATGCTGATGCTTGCTGATTTCATTTTATTTCATTTCTATTCTTCTGATGGATAATAATTGTTTCAATGATGACTACTGTGTGGATATTTTGTATTTTCATTTTCTTCTTCATCCTATTTAGGCTTCATGCTGCATTCATTTAATATATAAATTTGATATTGAAATGAATATGTATAAATGAATAGATGTTAGTGTTTAGACAAAAAATTGACAAGGGATGGTAAATTGAGATTATTGATTAGGTGGATTAGTGTCTTAAAATTCATGAAGTGCCAAGTTTTGGCATCGTTAAGCCAGGGGCATATTGGAATTTTTTGTTCGAAAAACCCTAGCAAATTGAGGAAAATTTTTATCGAGGGGGTTTTGACAGCCAAAACATCCCCCTTGCTACGTCTCTGCTTTAAGCTAAAAATATTAAATTTTGTAAATTTTTGGACCCACAAATTGGGGACAGTCCTCTGAAAACCCAATCAAGATGGTCAGTTTAATTAAAAACTCCTTCGTTTATCACCGAAAATAAGAATATCAATATTGGTACAAAACTTGCTGCCTTACCAAGAAACATAATTCTATGATCAAACTTCCAATCCTTGTACAACTGATATTAAGAAATAGTCTAATCCAAATATATGTATATGTACACAATATGTATGCATATGTAATAATATAGCTTATATGTGGACACAATAATGAGAAGCTTCATTTCTCCGACTATCTAGCACAAAATGAAATTTATATGATTTATTTCTAAGTTTTTTTATCCTCCTCCTTCTCAATTTCATCCTTTATTCATTTCCTTTTTCCACATATCATCTATTATTGTTATTATAATGATTGTGAATTTGTAGTTGTGTATGTGTGTCAATGTGTGTGGTTTATCCATAATCTCTTCAAGAGATAAAAAGGCAGTGATGCTAATTTTTTCCTAATTTAATTACATTTTCTTTCGATCTTTATCTCCTTATTGACTCTCTTATACCCTCCAATTTATATCACTTCTTCTTCGGCCGCATCTACTCTACCATATCAGCCTTAAGTGGAAGAGAAAGAAGAAAAAGCCGAAACTCGACATACAATGACAAATTTCTAGCAATATATTTCCGTGAAATAAATATAATGAGTCAAAGTCGAAATGAAACGACAGAAAAAAAAAATAATCTTCATGACTTTGCTTTAATGAAAGTATTTTCTTTTTTTCCCTACTCGATGTTCATTAAATGCTAGCTGACTGTTGTGTAATTATTTGTTGAGATGATGCCATCAAGCACAAAAAAATGAAAATGAGAAGAATAAGTAAGATATCAGTTGAGAGAAAATAAGCTATCGAAACAAATAACAAATAATTAAATAACAACATGAGTACAATTGATTGAGACTGCAGAGAAAAAGATGTTTTTCGAAATGTTATCAGATGTAGAGATGGGAGATGCTGAGTTGGAGATATTGATTTAATTTCGAATTATTCTTGTCAAATTTAGAATAAATTTTCCTAATGTCCTAAAGGCTAATTACTCGGTAGACATATACCATCCACATCTGCTCATATCCCAAGTATATATGGAAGGGTTAGGAATATCCCCTAGGGTAGACCTCTTGTGGTATCCCAATATAAAAGTAGCATCCAAGTGTTCTTCATTATTGACATTTTTTGATATTACTGATGGATACTTTTTGTATGCTAGGGTTAAGGTACAATTTGTATATGCTCAGGGGTCGTACAAACCGACCCCCTCCCTCCCTATAAGCGTTATATCCGAATGACCCCTCATTTGATATTTTGAAACTTTTCCCACTCATATGCAAACATTTTCGATTTTATCATTCCAAAACCATGCCCATCCTATATTGAATAAATAAGTTCATTATCCTTTTAGCAATCATAGCTTTAATCATGGATTAAATAATTATATCTTTTATAAATATAAGAAGCTTTTGAAAGAGTTAATTATATGATTGATAAAACTTTTTTTCCTCGAAATTCTTGTCTATTTTGCGAAGTTTGTTGATAGTTATGTGATTTAAAAACTAAAATGAAGTATTCAAAAATAAATTAAATCACTAATAAGCTCAGCAGAGTTCAACATGTAATTTAATACTTTATTCTCAAAATTGCTCTATTAGTTATTGCATTATTTTATATCAAAGCTCTTTTCCTGACATATATTGAATAAAACTCTAATCTTTAAGGTTATTGAGGTATAAGTCAGTCCTGATAGTCAGTAAAAAATTTATATTTAAAATATTTATAATTTACTCTTCAAATCTAATTTCTATTATATTTTAACTAGAATCAATATCCCAATTATAAATAACAAGAGCTTCAATTACATCAATTTTAATTATAGTCTTGTATAATAATCTCAAAAATATTTTAAATTTTGAACAACAGTTTACAAACAATAAGCAATTTGTGATGGTATGCGAACTTCAATATAAGACTATTTATAAGTGACGTCTTAGGTGAGGTGACATTTCCTCTAATTTAATTTGATATTTTTCCAATTATACTTTTATAGTTTCATCATCAACGTTAATCTAAAACTTCGAAAACAACATTCTCAGTGGTAACGGATATAAAACATTTTACTAGGAATTTTCAATTATCTGCAGCACATACCAAATGGTTTTTAAATGCCAATTAATGTGGTATAAAATTTCAACTCAACACTGATTGCATGTAAGCTCCATCAATAATTCAGGATTTCATTTATAGAGGAGATTACAATGGAAAATGTTTTCCATGGGATTGTATGAAGGTAGAACAGAAAGAGCATTTAATTTGTCTGGGGAATACTTATTTGGACATTTTGGATAGACTCTGTGACATGCTTAATTTTTTTTTGTTTGGTATTTTAAGTTGGACATGTCTCGTCGTTTAATGAGAAAAGTTATAAGTTTTTGTATTCTTTTGTTTTACTATCTTTTCAAATTTCGCATTTTTACTAAACAAAACTTAAAAAATAAAAGAAAGTTAATTTTTTTAAACTTTTTAAATTTAAATTTTCATTTTTTTAGTTTTTTCAAATTTTTTTCTTCATTTTTTTCATTTTTAAAACATTAATTTTTTTTTTAAAAAGTTCTTAATTTATTTTAAATTATTTTCAAATTTTATTTTAAAAAAATATTCAAAAATATTTAATTCCTCAAAAGCTCTTCCCTATCTATTGATCACACATTCAACTACAAGAAATTCCTAATGCCACAAAATTCAATAAATTAAACACTCGTAACGTTCGAGCACGCACATAAAATAATATTAAGGAAACACTTGGAAAACTTCCAATAGTCTCAAATGGGAAGGAAGAAATTTTGCTGTGTGTATCTATTTATCACATATATATTAAATTATCCTACAAATGGCAAAAGCAGAAGCAGAAACTGTAAGTGAATAAAATGAAGCTCTCATGGGATCAGCATAAAGTATAAAAAAATACTTTTTTATGCGATATAAATTCTATTGTGCGTATTATATCCCCGATGAATAGAGATTATCTTCCATTTACGTTTGTGCCATTAGAGATGCTAAAGAAAGCTAGCATAAAGCTTGTGTATTTGAATATCACATAGTCGAATTTATTTTGAAAATGCGTGAAAATTTTAATTAAAAAATATTTTTTTTTTTCATGATGAATTTTCATTATTTTCTCAGAACTTTATATGAAAATATTTGTTTCTTAATGCAATCATTCAATTTCATATTCGAATATATTATCATAATGACAGAATGTGTGCATGTTAGCTGGGAATGGTAACTATTTGATAATAAACTATTCAAAAAGATGCAAGAAATAAAAAAAGATGCAGAAATTTCTAGAAGATGCTGAAATTGTCAAAATGATGCGAAAAGGATCAAAAAAGATGCAGAAATTTTCTAAAAGATGCAAAAATATCTAAAAAGGATGCAAAACTATTCAATAGGATGCAAAAATTGTTCAAAAAATGAAAAGTTATAACTAACAAGTTACTGCTTAAAAAGTAAAATTAATTCCCACTTTCCACTCACCACGCCTTGTTCAAATGAGCCTCAGCATGCAGTGAAACCGCGTGAGATTTTAATGACTTTGAATAGATTTTAAATAATCACATATGAATAAAATATATTCATCATTAGACTACAAAAAATTTTTTTTGTTCATATCTGCACAAGTCTCTCATATGCATTCATAATGCGTGTCAATTAATTCATTATTATTTTGATTATAATGAGAGGTGAAATGCTGCAAATACAGCGATAACGCGGAAGCATTTCTATCACGATAATAATAATAATTTTATAATTATTGTACTATTGTTTTAAATTAATTAAAATTTCAATGTTTTTGCATAGCTGCTGCTGCTGTTCCTCATTGCCATTGCTATTTGTTCTAGTGTTCAGATAGCAACTGTGAAATATTTTCGAGTCATTATGTGAAATGAAGATGAAAAGTTTATGATTCGTTTGCATTCTTTTGCGGCTTGCAACATATTTTCATATTTGGATATTTAATTAAGTTATGCTAATTGTTTGAGGATTTATTTAGTTTCTCTTTTTTGAATTCAGTCTGAATTTATGGAATTTGAGCAGATTTTGAAGTTATATTAGGGATTTTAAGAGAGTCTTAATTAAATATTTTTAAAAAACTTCAAAATTTAATTTCAATTAAATTTTAAAACTTTTTTTCAAACTTGAAAAAAATTATTCAGCTCTTCACGTCAAGCATTCAATTTTCAGTCTTCTGCTTCCATCACTACAACTTCACATCCACAAGATATGAAAAAACTCTTACCTTCTTGCGGCTTCATTGTTGCCAATAAAGATGTCGAAAGTTTTCATTAAAACTTGTTTTAAAAGTACAAAAAATGTGTTATGCACTATGTATACATTCGCATTTTTATGATGTCGTGCCACAACTTATAATGAGCTTAAGAAAATTCTTCTTTTTTCAGAGGGTTGTTCGTCATTGACGTCTAACTTGTAGGAGGTCTGGAGGATCATTAACAATTCTGACCAGCTTCAAAACAATAGAGATTAACTAACAAAATTGATGCAAAAAAGCCATCACCTTTCCATAAATACTTCACTTAAAGTTAAATTTATTTAAAAATTCCTGTCATGTCGCTAATCCGATAATAATTTTTATTTTTACAAACCTATACATTCCTCTGTGTCTCCGTTTTTACTCACACAATTTTTTTTTCTCTATCCCCGAGGATGGAAATGAACAAAACTCACGTTTATGTGCGAGCAAAAAAAAATTGTTCACCGTTCCCGTCGGCTTTAAATTGCAATGTTGAATTATATATTCATGAGTATGATAGATCCTTAGAGAATTTTTAGCTTGGATTTGAATTTATGGGAATATCCATGGACCTTACACTTGATCTAAAATAATCGTTTTAAACTTATTTTGAATTAATCTTTTTTTTTAAAAAAAATGGAATTGATTTAAAAATGCAATGTTTGCTACGATCTAAAAATCTTTTTAGGTTGAAAATATAAATTGTGAGTTGAAAAAGCTTGGTTAAACATTGCACTTTGGTACCTAGCTATGGCTTTAATATAGAGATATTGGATTCGGGAGTCATCTTAAAAAACTGGATCTTTTTAGAGGCTAAAGACTAAAATCTCATCAAACTAGTGTTTCAATAGGTTTAGGTGTGAGTGTTGAGTGTGCACAATGTTATCCACGAATCTTGTAGTTAGCACAGTTAGAGACCCAGTCATTGCCTAACCACTCAGCCACAGTGACCATATTCTTGCACTGACAAATTTGCCTACATACGGCTGTATACCTCAGATTCTACTCAAACACAATAACCTTGAAAAATTCTACCAAAAATCGCACAAGGAACATGAATGCCTTTTATCAGTACTTTATTAATCAACAGCACGAATCCTGAAGCAATTAATTTTATGCGACATGGATTATGGAAGGAAGAAGCACGGAAAAGTAAATATTGGAATGAATTGTGAGTTGAAATTTTAAGTAGGTTGATAAAAATAAGATCAAGATTTTAATTCCATTTTCAAAAGCGGTTTACGGAAATTTTTAGTGAATTTCTGAATTTTAATTTGCGTTGCGTGGAAAATTATTAATCAAAATTTAATTTAGAAGTTGGCATGCTATAAGCTCGCATTCTCAATCCATTATTCACTTACATCTATAGAAATGAAAATTAAATCTAAATTGAGGAAGCATTAAAAAATTTCACTTAAAACTTAAAATTCCTCATCTTTAAATATTCATAAATTTTCATGTCCTGCGGTCTACAGCACTGTGCACATTTCTTGCCATTTTCTTCCATCTTTTGCCTTTTTTTATCACACAAACATAAATTTTATCATAATTGTAAGGAATAAGGAGGAACTTTATGGCACATTTTTTGGTGTGTTTTAAGTGCCGTTTCTGAATTTAAATACGAAACAAGTAATTAAGGCACAGATAAAAATCACAAAAAATGGCAATGGCCGTTTAAATTTTGTGGCTTTTTGTGATTTTTTAAATATGATAAATATTTTTGTGGTGCTAATTTGTGTACTATTGTACGTTTTATAGCATAAATGTTGTCTGAAAAATTGGAATTTAATTTTTGAAACCTTAAAATGGGAAGTTTGAGGGTCAATTGGATTGTTTGGTCCTGCAAAATTCTGCCAATAATTCAAAACAAATCGACATCATCTTCCAACTATCTTCTACAAATTTCGGCTAAAAGCATTAATATCAATTCAAAAAAACTAGTTCCAAAAACTTTTCAATTGTTGGTTCAACTCTCAAATTTTCTACTATTTTAAAAGCTTTTTCTATTTTTGTTATTTTTCATCTCGTCTATTTTATTCTCACATTTAATTTATTATTGTTCTTGGATGTCAATGGATTGAGTTAGTCATGTGACTCTATTATTAAGGTTTCAGACACGTAGCCAGGGGGGGAGGTTAGGGGTCGCTGTTTTGGTTTTTAAGAAAAGATCCTTAAATCCTGGCTTCTCCCCTGTAAGGACTCCTTCAACTACCCCATCCTTATCACTATTGCATAACAAAACTTTAAAATATAATTAAATCCGACAATATTTCATAAATTCCAGCCTCTGTTCATTTCCATTTCCTCTTTCATCATCATCTCCAACGAGACTAACGATGAACAATGAAGAAAAAGAAAGCCACAAAGTTTCTGAAAGCTCAATTGAAAGTTATTTTTCATCAGGATGAAAAATTGATGAGCCTGAATGAGCTGAACGGACATTTGCCACTTTACTGTAATGTAACAGTCAGTAAGAGACGAAAAAAAAGTCATTTGAAAAAAATAAATAAATGAGGCAATACGCTGTGTAGTAGTTGCTATAACACTCATTTGCTGTAGATGAAAATGAATAAAAAAAGAGGAAAAGATGAAAGAATGGAAAGGGAAGAAAAAGTTTAATAAAACAAAAAAAAGTCTTAATCAAGTTGATGAAAAAGTGATGAATGTGAAGCAATTTATTGCCGACTCGTTCAACGCATGGATCATGACGAAAAATTGGTGGAAGGAGATTGAGAATATTTGTGAATGTGGAGATGTGTTATATAAAAAATGCTGCTAAATCGCTTCCACGCGCTATAAATTGAGCCAATGGAAACTTAATTTCTTGATGGCAGTCTAATGAGTATTTATTGGATAGCCTTTTTTCCGGGAATAGCTTTGTGCTTTCATTTGTTCTATCTAAAACCAGTAGTCATTTTCAGATGTGTAACCAGAAATTTTTAAAGGCCTGTTCGTATCCAATATAGTTTGAGTTAGTCATGCTGATGGTGCAGTAATCAAATTGTCCTGGTTTTTCAGAATATCATCAGACAACGTGACTCTAGATCAGCACTCTCAAAATGATTTAGTTATCCACATGGATGGCATTTATTAGTAGTGACTATGGCTTAATCATTTTGGTACCAAGCATTACCGAGGCACCACCCCAAAGAGCTAGCATTCATTGTCACTCGAGCAAGAGTATCCTTTAAGTACTATCACGGAATTAATTCGCCCCTGAATGTGTCTCAAGTGTGCCATTTCATGAAAAAAGGTGATCATGAGGTACCCCAGAGTACGAAACACGAGGATACCCTGAGTACAGGGCTATTTATGAATTCTTCAAAGTTGTCAAGTGCGGAAGTTTTAATTCCATCATCAATCCTCACAAAAAATATTTTTTTGTTGTTATTTTTGTAAATCATGTGAAGAGAAGCTTTCAGCGGATTTTAGTTGCAATGATACAGAATAATATAGCAACGGAATTAAGCAATTTATTTATCAAAATATTAAATATCTCATTCCATTATATTCATCATGAAAGAAATATTAATGTATATAATGCCGCATACGCCACGAATTTTCATGTTCATGTCCTACCGACTGAGGCTAAAAGAAGTAATGTAGGGAGTGAATATTCACGCTTTATTAGATTTATGATGGGTCTTCGAATCTCGACAGCACAAGATGGATGACTCTTTGAGCTTTTTCGAATTGTTTATTTGTTTCCTTAACGCGTTAAGCCTCTCATATGTATAAATCTGTCTAAAGATGGATTCACAGTTGTTATTTATGCGCGATATGGTAAATAACTGGAAAAAATAGAAATTGGAATGGGAAGCATTATCGTAATAATTTGCACGATGTTAGCGGACACTAATCCAATGCTATTAAATTTATTGCCAACATATTGAGTGCCAAAAAATGCTTCAAGTACTTTATTGCTGTATATACTTTTTATTGAGAGATTTTTTTGTGAATGGATTTTTTTGAGTTTAATGGAATTTCGATAGATGGAAGTAGATATGAAATTTTGGTTATTTCTTTGTTTATATTGTAGATGGATGTTTGATGAATAATATATAAAAATTTGATGTTAAAATAAATTTTATGAATATTTGTTCATTTATTGATACAAACTAGATAAAATGCAACAACTAATTTGAACAAGGACATCACTATCTCCTGTATCAATACAAAATTCTTTATTATACGGAAATATTCCCATTTTAGTGCTGTATGTCCGCTACTCAAAGTTAGAATAAGAATACTAAAATGCAACTAATTCTGATTTTCTTATTTGCATTTAATTTAATTAATTGTGATAAATTTTTGCAATCTATTGAAATTGATACAAATATTTCGATTATATCGCGAGTCTTTCATGACGTTATTGAGGAATTTTTTATGAAGGAAAAAATCCTTTTCAATTTTTTCTTCCTGAATGACGTCAATGGTGTCTCATTGAAAATATTTGAGGAACTTTGTAGAAATAATCACAAATTCAAAATTTCTGTTCAATCTTCGAAAGCCAATTTAACATTACTGGATGTTATGATTCATCGTCCGACTATTTTCTTTTTGGGAAAAATTGATGACGTTCAGCTTTTTGATGACTTTATGTATTTACGGTATCAGCATCAACCACTAAAATACATAATTTTTGCTCCAAACCTGACATACTCTCAAATGGAAACTCACTGGGTGATAAAAGCTCTAAGTGAAATGAGTTTGTTCTCAGGCTCTATTTTGCATCACTCTTACTTCATCACAAATGAAGAAGACACGGTCAGTTTGTCTACTATTGAGTGGTTTAGTCCAAAAGCATGTAATCAGGCGCATATGTCTAGACTGAATACATTTAACAAGAAATCAATGAGCTGGAGATCAAAGCTTGAAAATTATGAGAAGTTTCTTCAATATCATGGCTGTGAATTGGTATTGATGCTGCCAGTAGCCATAGCTGGGAAAGAAATAGTTTATATCTCAGGATATTCAAATGTCAGTAGCAGTCAAACAGATTTTACAATTCATGGAATTAGTCCGATTATTTTTGGAATTGCCTCAAAAGTGAACAACTTCACCGAAGCTTTTCAGCCTGTTGAGATTACTTCCAACAGAACTGTTTTATTTTCTCATAATGATGTTGAGTTTATTCCAATTAATGATTCCTACAAAATACCCCAGATATTACTTCACGTCGACACGATCCATGGACCTAACCTCAACAATATTAGACTGTCTAATACATTTGTTAACTTTAATGTCCATTTTGTGGCGACTCCAGCTGAAGCATACTCGCCATATGAAAAATTATTCCTGCCATTTGATCTGGAAACATGGATTTTATTAGTTTCAACATTCATCTTAACATTCTTTGTTATTTTTGTCATTAACTGTTCCTCAAAATCAATCCAGCAAATGGTTTATGGACACAACATTCAAACTCCTTTCTGGAATGTCATTGGAATATTTTTTGGAGTTCCACAACCACGATTACCAACTGAATTATTTCCACGATTTGTACTCATACTTTTTGTACTGTTTTGTCTCATTTTTCGAACTTGCTACCAGAATAAAATGTTTGAGTTTATGACGAGTCAACCGAGACGAGCACCACCAAAGACAATTAAGGATTTGATTGACAGAAACTACACTACTTACTCAATGTTAAATAATTTTAGTAGTGTGATTGCGGAATCAGTTAAAGATGGAAATGGTAGAAGGTATGTCGAGGTTTAAACTAATAGACATAATAGAGTAGCCAGAGAGGGGGGCATCCGGAGCTGCTGGCAAAAAAGACAAGAAACTTTGTCTTGCCTTTGCTATACCACTGCCTAGTGACAATATTATTTTTTATTCTAGATTAAATATTTATCCAGCACATGACTCAACCTACTTTGACATCCTAAAGACACAATCACAAAATTCATCAGCAAAACTTGCTTTATGTGTGGATCAATTTTTTAGAAATTACTATGAAAATGCAACTAGGATGAGCATCAACTGGAACCAACTAGATGAAATTTTATATACATCTCACGAAGCTTTTGTATTTTTTCAACTATCATTTTTCTTTAGAATGTTTAAGAAGACAATTGACAGATTAATTGACACGGGAGTTATGAAGCATTTGGCTGAAAATTATTACACAAAACCATTAAAATTTTTAAAATTCAAAAGTGGACCAAAAGTTCTGAGCGTTGACGATCTGGCATTTGGTTTTAATATTTGGCTTTGGGTCTGCTGTGTTTCAGTGCCAGCTTTTGTTGCTGAATTGATTGTTTCAAAATGGAAGGGCAGGAAGAAAATAAAATTCGCTAAAGTACATCCAATTGAGATTAGTTCTAATAATCAGAAGAAAAAAGCAAATCCAAAGACATTGATGAAGTTTAGAGTCAAGAAATGCCCATTAAAAATTGAAAATAATGCTGAACTTGAATTCTTAAGCTTAGAAATTGAATCTGATCAAAAGCAGTCAGTGGGGACTTTAGAAGATGATTTTTGTTGTATTTTATCTTTGGATTTTGAATAAAAATAAAGTTGGAACTTGTGCTATAGCCATCAGCTTCAGTTCATAGCTCCAAAAAAAAGTGCACTAAATTCCACCCAAAAATCATCACCATGTTTTTATTATGCATTCATATTCGCAATAGTCATTTCCCAATACAAATAAAAGCATATAAAAATGAAAACCGATAAAAGCAATATCTCAATGCGTGATTGATATATCAAACGAAGCCAGCAATAGCTATTTTTTATGGCCTTCGATTTTTTGTTTCGTATGCATGCTCATTCAAAGTTAAAAGAATAGAATAGATAAAAAAATATTCGAATAGAATAAAAAAAATTGTAGATATTTAAAAGCCACTTCTACATACTTCCTCGTTTTTCACACAATTTCACAGTCAACTCAGGTACATCCCAAGCCAATAAATTTCATTAAAAATACACACCAGAATTTTTTTTTGTTCCACCAAAAAAATAAAGCTTTAGATTTTTTTTTATTCAGAGTTTCCCTTTGCTATGTGCTGTGCGACGAGAGAGATTTTTATAAATTCCAAATGAATAGACAAAACGCTTTAGAATATGTAGTCAAGAATATATTGTGTGAAAGTTTGGAGCGAGATAAAAAATTCAATAACTCTTGACGCTCTTTTTCTGAGCTCATACACTTTTATTATCATCATTCAGCCATTCTAAAAGAGTACTTTCAGGAAGTTCTTTAAAAAACAGTTTTAGAATATTTTATTTTGCTTTGCTTTTGTTGTTGGAGAGATCGGAAGGGAGGTTTTTGTACATTCAGATTTTCTGAGTGGATTTTTTGACTCTGACTTTTGGATGGAATTTGAGTTGTGTGGGTCTGTAAAGATATCAGGGGGTAACAAGGAAGGGTAAAGTGAAGCATTTGCTCGGATAGCCTCCTATTAAGAGTGCAAAATTTAATAAATCCTAACCAAAAGAATAGAAAGGGGTAACATTTTCAAGTTTTTAATTTGCATATTCGGTGGTTATTGTTGTAATTTTAAAATAAAAATAAAGTTGGCTATTAATTGTAATTTTTATTTTTTGCATGTAAGCTTAAATTAAAATTCATAATTAAAACTGATTTGAACAACATATTCACATAGAAGAAAAAAAATTAGTTCAGCAGTTAGCTGTCCGTGAATTTGAATTCTATTTATATAATTTCATGTTATGTTCTATAATTTTATTTATTTTTTGAAACTTAATGTTTGTTTTGATCTTACAGAACAAAAAAAAAATACCGCAACGCAGAGAGAACGTAAATGAGAGAGAAACGCGATTAAATAAAAGAGAATTCAAGGGAGCGGCTGCAGAGAAAAAATTTAATGATTATTTTTAAAAGAGGTTTTAAAAAAATTATATGGCAATTAAATTTTAATCTAAAATGGTTGTAAATTGAAATTTTCTCAAAATTTTTTTAAATTATTTTAATTTTTATCAAAAGTATCCATCCCTTGGGAGAGCTAAATAAGAATCATAATGAGAATTGATAAAAAGAGAGGAAATATCAGGTTATTGCGAAATATTCTTTTGTGCGAACGATCAAGTTTTTATTCTTGTGGCTTTAAAATAATAATAAATTTAAGTTTAATCAAAATTAAATCTAATCAATGGAACCAAAGGGTAACTTATTTCTATTTCTAATTAGATTTTCAAAATCATTAAAATTTTTGTAATTTGTGTCCAGAAAAAAATCAAAATGATGTTGCGGATGAATCATGGAGAACTTTTGATTGTGTGAGTTTGAGTGACGTCTTCAATTTCATAAATGATGAAATTCCTCCCAAAAATGTTATAAAAATTAAAATAACCGTTGAAAATGATCTTAGTGAATTAAGTTTAGTCAATCAAAAAAGGCTGCAACAAAAGTTTAAAAATAAATCAGTTTTAATCTTCATAGCTGCAAAAGATGACAATAAATTTTTTATTTATTGGAAATCTAAAGACATCAAACAACTGCTGTCATTGAAGGCTTACAAAGAAAGCTTCTGTAGAAATGATAAAGATCTTTGTGAATATGTAGCTGATTTCTTGGCTGATTTACTCAAAATTGGACATTTAGGTGAGGAGAATTTATTTTATTTTGTAAATATATTTTGTGTTTGGTGCCTATTAAGGCTTAGAAGTCATTCTTTGAATAATTGATTTTAAATTAAATTGACGACAGAGTGGCCATCGTTTTTAAGAGAAATTTCAAATTTCATTTTTTAATTTTAATTCGGATTTGATTGGAGTCGTAGTGTTCTAAGCTGGATGCGTCGTCAAAATATATAGCATTCTTGTTACTTTAATCTTAAATAATTTATTTATTTAACCTCCTTTATTCCCAGGCATTTCCCCACAACAAGACATTTGGTCCAACAAGGGAAAAATTGAGCTGCATTTGCTTTCTGACCCTCGTGACTACAACTTACTGCACCACGCATCAGAGTCTGGAAATGCCAAACCAATCAAGGCTCTTCTTAAATATGGAATCGAATGGGAAATGCCAGGAAGTGTAGTTACTGCACAGAGTTTGGCTTGGAACGGTCGACATTCTGATGTGTTGTTGAAATTATTTCAAGCAAATTTGCCATTTCCACCGGAAATTGATGTCAATGAGTGTTCTGAAGAATTGAAATGCTTTATTAAAATTTGTGAGGAGTTCCATAAAATGGTTGAAGACAAAAATCAGGATAGACTTAATGAGATTCGTAAGGAGCATCCAGATTTGAAATTCTTCTATAATTTGTCAAACAAATCAGCACTAAAGGCTTCTCTGGATCTTAAATTAATAGAAATTTATGAGTTTTTAATATCCAGAAACTTATCATTCGCTCCACATGAAGACACTGATGAGATTTGGGAGCTGTTTGAAAGGCCTGAGAAGATTAAGTTGCGCAATATTAATCTCAAATATTTGAAAGACATTCCTGAAAAACACATCAATATCCTTATGTTCAACACTTCCCTCAGTCATGATGAAGCAGATGAAGAAGGCAAACGAGAACTTATACATCGAGCATATAGAGCACTTAACAATGATTCAAGACTCAAAATCATCCTTAAGATTGTAGCAGCTACAAAAATGTTCCATATTATCTTCGATTTTTATCGTGATTCCATCTACAGAATTGATCCAACAACAGGTCCATGGACTCAAGGTATTTTCTACTTTTCTGGACGAATCATAGTTGGTGCCAAACAGCTGCTTAATCCACAAACAGAGCACGAGACGTTCGGCGTTTTAATTCATGAACTTTGTCACTATGCGATGCTTGCTGTCTATGACAATCAGTCAGATCCGTACACAGCAAATAATCAACAAGCTAAAGAGGAGTTTGCTAGGATTTCTCAAATATGTAAGGATCTAATGGAAGAGGAGCCAGTAATTCAATCAGTTTTTGATGATTATCCAGAAGATCATCAACCGTCTGAGCTGATCGTTCGTCCACCGCATTTAATTGCCCTGTACAGTCAAGCACCAAAAATTCTACAAGAAGTGATTGTGACTTTTAATGAACTTTTTCATCATTTCATAAATGTTATTATTCCTGAGATGGAAAGAGCTTTACCAGAGATTGAAGGCAGGTTGGTCTATAAGCCATCGTATACTTACAGTAAGCTATCAGATCAGAATAAGCTAAAGGTTCAGAATGCTGTTGCTAAGTATAAAAATGTTGAAGTTAAGTTATGTGAATTATATCCTGGAAATTTTGAAATTTTTGATAATCTTTCATCCGAGCATATTGCTCATTTATTAAGTAATAGAAGCTTAAATTTTGATGATCCTCAATTGAGGTATTTAGAAGAAAAAATCGATTTAAAATGGGAAAATTTAGCGGAAAATTTGAAAGAGAAGTTTTTAAACTCAAATTTAAATTTTCAAGGTCAAATTATCAAATTTAAGGACCTTTATGAAGCATATCCTGAAGCCTTTAATGCTCTAATTTCTCAGCAAATAAGAAATATTCTGAATGGAGATAATTTCGTGATTGGGAATATTGTCGAAAGAGAATCAGAATTTTATATAGAACGAAAGTTCATACCTGAAGATGCGAACTTGGTTGATTTTGAATTTAATTTTGGTCATGAATATATTGACAATTATTACACTCGCCAAGAGCATGTATTAACCAGAATTAAAGACAAAAATTTTGAAAAATTTTCCAATGAATTTTTCAAACAATATTTCAATGATTACTCGAAAATTTTAGATAAAGTTAAAAATAATCTGATGTTTAAACGAACAATTGATCATTTTAATTCTCCGAATTTCCAATTCATGCACAAAAATTCCCATGAAATAATCGAGCAGGCAGAAAAAGAGAAAATATTGATTTTATCCTCAGAAGCGGGTGCTGGAAAAACTGTAACATTTGAGCAGTTGACAATCGATATTAAGAAGAAGTTTCCAACACGTTGGGTATCTTACATTGATCTTAAAGACCATACAGAACTCTTCAAATCAAATGAAAATACTGAAAAATTAATTGAAAAAATTTTGAATTTAAATTCACAAAAAAATGAATTTGAGTTTAGAATTTTTAAAGAATCTTTCAAGTTAGGCAACATTGTTATTATTTGGAATGGATTTGATGAAATTTCTCCGGTCCACAATAAGTTTATTTTAAATTTAAATAAATCCATTCACAAGAGTGGGAAAAATATTCAACTTGTATGCACAAGACCTCTTTACTCTGACCAGTTCAGGAATGCTTTTAAAATTAGAACATGGCAGTTGGTTCCTTTCGATAAAAATAAGAAGCAAGAATTTTTGAGGGAATATTTTAATTTTTTGAAAGTTTCGAAAGAAGAAGTTGATGAATGCATAGAAAGAGCTGAAAACATAATTAAGAAATTAACATTTGAGAATTATTCAGTTGCTTACAACTTTGAAACCCCATTGGTGCTAAAATTAGTAGCGGAAGTTCATGGAGATGAAGAATTATTCAAAAATCCACAAATTTATGAAATTTTTGAAACTTTTGTCGAGAAGAAAATTGAACTGTGGCTTAATAAATCCAAAAATACGTTAAGTATAGCGAATGAGCTTAATACATATATTGGCTCATCATTGGGTTTCAAGGTGAAAAAGCTTCAAATAATTCGAAAATCAATTCCCCAAAATTTGTCATTTGAGGACATATCAAGCATGGGAATTTTATACATTAATGGCAAAAATGAGTTCGAATTTACTCACAAAACTTTTGCTGAATTTTTCGTTGCCAAATATTTTATTGAAAATATCTACAATATTGAAGATGACGTGAATAGTGACGAGGCTGAATTAAGACTCGAACTTTTCTTTCTTTTGACTAAACAATATGGTAATGTCCAGCAACTAATCACAAACTTCATGACCTCATACCTCCAAGTCAATAAGAAACAAGAAATTAAAGATTTTAATCCGAAAATTGTGGAACTTTTAAAAACGAAATTTAAGAATTTTTTTATTCGAATGTTGGACACAAATTATACAGAAGTTTTTGAGTTCCTTTTTGAATTTTTTAAGAAGGATCATAGTCTACTTCTTGATTTGCTTCATGTCAATGAAGTCGAAACATTTTACACGGCAGTTTCTAATCCAAATTATTTCGGATTTTTTACACATCCTGAAATGATCGGAAATTTGGCACGGAATCACCTCACAGACGATGAATTTAAAAAATTCATTAACGGAAGAAACCAAAAAGGAGTAATTTTATATGGCAGGAATTTTTATGAAACAATTTCCGCTTCTGTTCCAGGTTATAAAATGGATTCAAAATATTTAAGTCTTATCGTGCCATATTGGGATTTTTTTGATGAAATCAAGCATTTTTTGACAGTAGATGAGCAGAAAGAGCTTTTTATTGCTGCATTAAGACCAAATATTTACTTATTTTATGACAAATTATTTGGTAAAATTGACTTTTTAAAATACGAAAATTTATGGTCAAATTTTGAAAATTTTCTATCTAAAACTGAAATTCAAGATGCACTTGGAAATGCTCTAATCAATTATTTTGAGATTCTTGCAACTTTTAATTTCAAAAATCCTGATTCACTAAAATTCTTAATTGTGTTGCTTAAAAAAGCTGAAAAACTTTTGTCCAATTCTGAAATTTTTGAAATGTTTCTCAACAAAAATATTTTACATGAAGCCCATTGGGATATGCAGAATTTTAGGATTCTTTGGAATTTCTTTGAAAAACGAACGACTGTGGTCGAACGGAGAAGAGTTTTACTTCAGGATGATTTAGATGACAAAAAAATATCTTTTTATGTTTCACGAAACGAAAGAAAGAAAATGTTTTCAAGTTATACCTACCATTACTATTATTATGACCTCACGCCTTTTAAAATAATCCATAGGTCTTTCCTAACGGGTAATAATGTTACATTTGAATTTGTTAAAAAAATGTACAGCGATCACTTTACCAAAACTGAAATCCAGCAAATAATTTTAAAATCTAATGAATTTCTCTACTATGCAGTTGATTTTGACATTCAAAATTCCTTTCCATTAATTGTATCTTATTTGGAAGACATATTTAAAGGAAAAGAGGATTTATTAAATGAATTTTTAGAACGAAAAATCAATCCAACAAATCTGACAATTTTTGAGATGGTTGAAGATTTTAAGGGCATTCCATATGTTAATGAAGCAAGCTTTAATAATCTAAAATGTTTATTAGATTTAAGTTATAGAAATAGAAACAAAATTAAAGGCAAAGTTAGGAAACTTAATTAGTTAAAAGCGAGGGGGGGGGGGTTGGTTCCGGTTTTTTCCTAATACATTTTTACGCCACCGCTCAGGCAGCATTATTTTGAATGACAAACTAGAAAGGTTTCAAAAAATTGTTCATCCTGCATTGCTATGATCAATGATAATAAAATATTTGAACTACATTTTAAAATATTGAATGAAATCGTTTTTAATATTTTTTTTTCGCAGCTATATCTATGCAATACTTATGGATAAAAAAGCACAAAGCATGAGTGAGAGAAAAAGATAAATCACATTTAAATTTTATCTCATTTTTTTGTGGATTATATTACGTGTATGCCACTATTCTTGCTTGTCTTTTATTTCGACGACTATGAGCAATGAGGGCAGTGCTTTTTTTGGCTGCAAGCAAAATTAAATATTCAAAAAAAAAATGACGAAAATAAAATAAAAGAGAACTATCTGATGCTACTGCCGTACGCTACGCTTTTTTGATAAATATGGATGTATGTAGATGTGTGCATGTATAAATATTGTGTCAATAAATATGACATTTTTAATCAAATATTTTCTGTTAAACATAAAAAATCTCTCGCTTTGCATTTTAGTTGAGCTTTTGCAGCCTTATTTTAAGTGATGCGATTCACACTTTGTCTGTTGATTTAAGCTAATTGCTGATGTACAACTTTGATGGATGAATTTTTGATTGGATTTATTTATATTTGTTACATGACATTCTGTATTTGAGATTCTGATTTCGAGTTGATGGCAAGTTCATATTGACTATGCTTAATATTGTTGGATGGTACAGTGACAGGAGTAAATGGAGTAATAGTACGTTGATCTACAGTATCGTATGAAGGTGATGGGTAACTGGTTTGTCTCAGGAGTTAAAGAGCCATGATTGAAATTGAGATCAAGATTTGGAGGAGTATCTGTCGAGACCGAGACCTGCTTCAATTTTGATTGAATGATTTAATCAAGGCCATCCAACTATGATTGTGAATTAATAACCTTAAATGCGCTTTATACCCAAAACTCACTCTAACTCGAGAATACTTCTCCCATCCTGAATAAATTTTGTATTTATTTAATATTTTTGTATATCATGGGTTATGCATCATCGTCATGATCAGCAACAACGATGTCTGCATATGATTATGAGCATCAAAGTCATATCTTCATTTCCATATCAACTTGAATGTTTTATTGCATCGAATAAATACAAAATTTTTTCATAATAAAGAAAAAGAAAAATTATTAAATTAAAAAAAATCTGCGCTTGAATTTTTTTCACATATTTTAGACTTTTCGTTTAAAAATAGCTGAACATCATTGGTCTCATGCGGGACGATGTTTCTGTCTTGCTACTGAATTATTTATAGTATTGCATTTCATTAAAATTATGGCAGTGCCAAACAACAGCAAAAAACAATCCATTGAAACATAACTGCCATGTTATCTGCATCAGTTTCAAAACATAAATTGAGAGACAGAATGAGAAAAAAAGTCGAGGTTATTGATCACATAACATCCATTCGATATAATTTTATATTTTATTATTGCTTCTGCTTTTTAACATAAATTGTATGAGAAAAAGGAATTTTTATCATTTTTGAATATTTCTTCCTTTAATGCGTACATGTTTTGGTACAGAACGAGAAGGATATAGAAAGCTGAATACAGGCAATGCCAAAAACAACGAAACAGGCAAGACAAGTTGGAAAATATCATGAATTGTGGAATGCAAATGGAATTTTGTGTGGATTAAATCAGGTCATTTGATGATTTGTTGGAATTTCAAGAGATATCGGATTAATAGAGTAAGTGTGGATTTGAATCAATTTAATTATGGCTTTAAAATTGGATATGCTTTTAATTGAAAACATTTAGATGCGGTTTTTCAATTTTGCTGGAAATAATAGTGTGAAGATATGTGTTGGCTGACCATCTGCTTGGTTTTTCAGAAAACTGTCCTCTATTTTTTTAATTTTTCAAAAATAAAAAAGATTTGTAATGTTCTAATTCGTCCAGAAATCGAATAAAACTAGTCGACATGAATGTTGTCCTCTATTTTTCTTGAAAATGTCTGGTAACCCTAGATATGTGGTGCAATATTGGCATCTAGACATTGCTCTGACAGAGAAAAATAGGATATATCGTAATGAGCTGCTCGGTAATTTTTTTGATGGAAATTGAAATAAATTTGCGAGTCTAGGCCTTTTTTTTAATCTCAGGTAATCGTGTAGTAAACAATTTTTAGGAGTTTAAACCTTTCAAGAGAGGTTTGACCTCTCGAGGGTTGTTCTGAATTTTTTCTTATAATTATTGAATTTTTAGGATTTATCCTATTTTCAAATATCAATCTCGAGGGTATCCGGACTCTGTACTACACCCCTGTCTACTTCATTATCACATTAGCATTGCCCGAAATGCTACAAAGTCAATTGTCTTTAAAATTCAGTTTTAAAACAATTTAAGCCAATTCACTGTCAGTCAGACATTCAATCTACTGCAAAAAAAAATGTTCTCATATCATAACTGCATAAAAAAATATATAAGAAGAATGAAAAAAAAATTATGAATGGTATAGCGAGGAGTATAAATTTAGGACAACAGATAGTATGGCAATATTGCAAAAATAATAAATCATAAAGCTTCAGAGTCGAGTTACAATAATAAATGATATATAACACAATGGGTCAAAAGTCGAAAAATTGAACGGCAAAGGAGCAAAATCATCGTAATATTGTATTATTTTTGGAATGAGTATGACAGGAATGACACAAATTTGTGCATGAATTGAACTTTGGTAGTAAATGTGGATAGTGGAACTGAAATCGAGTGAGAAAATTTTTTTTTTCATGACGAGAGAATTGTTTGCACTGTCATGACCGGATTGTATTTTGTAGGAATTAAAAATTCTATGGAAAAAAAATCTGCAGCACAGGAAAAAAATATTCGTTGAATCCTGAACAGACTTCAAAATCATCACGAAAAAAATTCTGGTAAATATTAAATATTCTGTGCTGCTTTCAGCTGCGTAATTCTATTCCTTTCGTATCACATTCAATGTCTAACTTTGTGCTCGTGTAAAAGGAGAGCGTTCAAAAAAGTGAATTCAAAATGCCACAAAGCATATCTTGTTCCTTTTAGAATTCATGAAAAAAATGTTCCTTTGACTTATCGGACGTGACTTTTATCAGTGCTTCTTTCAACTTCTTCTTATTTCATTTAAATATTCTCTTTCTTTCTTTTGATGCCTTAATGTTGATGATAAGAATAGGAAAATGAAGTTAAATGTTTCTAGATGCGTTCGAGTTTTATTCTTTATCATATTTTATTTACTTTTATGCTTCCTTGAGGGTAGTTGGTGAGTGAGCTACTTTAAAAGCATCCATCGAGCCTGGATATAGCAGAGTTAAGTGATAAAAACTTGAATGAAGTTTCGAAGTCTTAAACATATCTTAATTCACCTAATCTCCAACAAAAACACACAACAGGTGCTTAGTCATGAGAGATTTTAGGGTTTTTGAAAGAAAAATTTCAGAAAATTTTGTGATCTAATTTTTTCATACAAAAAATTTGAGAATCACTCCAAGGTTACGCCCCTACCACACGATCATTCTTCTAAAGATTTTTAGGTTTTCTGTTAATTATCCATTTGTTCTTTTGCCTGAAAATCAGTCTAAGATATTTTAATTTTTTCTATTATTGTAATTATTAAGTCAATTCACGTACAATAAGCATAAAATTACAGATAATATCCTAATCCAGAGTAATAATTTTTCCATTTCTAGGAAGGCAAAACATTTATAAAATCCATTAAACTTTTCACCATCAATTTTCAAATAAGAAATTCTTCCAGGAAAGTTTCTCTCATTACAGACCTCGTAATTTAAAATAGAAGCAGAAAAAATGAACATCATTTTAATTTGAATTGTCATTGAAGCGTTGCCAAAGATCAAAGAGTAGCAATCTAATTGGAAAGAGCGTCGACGATGCTTTTTGATTATAATAAAAAAGTAAAGTCTTTTTTCTCATTAACATTCCGTACTATTGCGGTGTATATTGAGATGCGAATGGCGAATGTACGACTAGAAAGGAAAAAGGATGACGATGATTTTTAATTACTTTTCTACTTTAATTTACGTTTGTTGGGTGAAAATCTTTTTCTTGTTTTCTTAATTTTCCCTTTTCACATTTTCGTTTCTACACTTTGTGTAAAATATTGCGATGGCAATTCCATCTTGCTACTTCTTTTATATTAAGCATTACTTTTTGATTTCGTTGTTAATATACATACCACTTTGGACATACATCAGACCCTGTTTTAGGACTACCCTACTTACTGGTAAAAAATAATTTAAATTAGGTGGGGGTATCCTAGGGTTACCACCCTACTTACCCTATGGTACCTCTACCTATCCAACCTTCAGTTAAGGGTACCCTAGGGTATTCCTTACCTACTCGAGGTAGGATAGTTTATGGTATCTTGAATAGTTCATTGATGTCCTCTAATTGTTTTCCTGACTCTAATCTTATTTGTCACCATTCATTACATTTTACCAATACCAGTAAAATATGCGCTATAATCCACCTAATTTATTTACTTATTTCCTATTTCCTTCATTTCCATTAATTCTTTTTCATCGTCCCCACACTTTTGCCTTTTCATTTCAATTCATCTATGAAAAAAGAAACAGCAAAATGACATCAAAAAGTGTTTTTAAGTTATAGTCTTGCTGTTTCTCTCTCAACTAATTAGATTCACAACTTAATGATTAATTAAAGTCCATAATTTTTAAGTAAATTGAACTGAGAAAATTTCTTTCATGTTAAGTTATTTTTATTTTGATGAATGCAGGAGAGTAGCTGAAGACAGTGGGGTAGGGGGATGGGGTTTGAGATTTTTTTTAAAAAAAATTTTAACCTACCTTCCCTGAATGCTTCCCTGCCTGCTAACAACCAGACTAGTGTCAATTTGCATCTACTACTATCAACTTAATTCGTTATAAGAAAGACACTTAAATGAACACTTTAGGTGGGTGAGGGGGGCGGCAGAGTGACAATAAAAAGGGTTAAAATTGCTGCATTGAAGCCATAAATTTGGAACATGATAGGATTAATACTTGAGCGAGACGGAGAAAGACAATTCATAAATATTGTGATTGTATTGTTCAAGTTGCTGACACAAAAATTGCAGAAATACTGATATTATTATTTCCATCATTATGCTAACAACATGAAAAAGCATTTTTCGCTCACATATCTGTTCGATGTGTGGAATATTTTGCAGATTATGGACGGATTATAGGGAGTACAACATATTCTTACTTTCAACATCTCAAAGCTTTCTATTCAGCTGACGAAAAAAAAAGATTCTCTGTTGTTGATGCTTACACTAGATCTCTTTTGTGACTGTAATAAAATACTATGGAATAAGCGCTCTCATAAATACATGATGATTATTATTGTTCATACAATTTCATACTATATACGGCGCCATTGTTTCATGAGGAAAAAAGCTTTTGTCACGGTTAAAACTAGTTTTTTGGTGCAATTTGTGAAAATGATTTTTTTATTAAAATATTTTTAAACATATTTTAATTTAATCAAGTTTTGGAATTGTCGAAATTAAGGGTATATGCTAAACTTCTTCAAGGAGGGGGTTGAAGACTATTTAAGGTTCGAGACACTCGACTCAATAAGGATCGTGAATGAGACACTCGACTGTGTTAGAAGTGAGTCCGCTTAAGTGCCGAGTACTAAATATTGCTTAATAGTCGAGTCGAGCTTGAGATACTGACTAAGGTTCGAGCACAAGAGAGGCTGACCATGAGAGACTGATTAAAGAACGAAAGCTAAGTAATGAATCCCATTGAGCCTCCAAAAGTGCGCTTCTGTTCTTGTCCTTATAGAGCCCCCCAAAAACTTCCTTCACTCATCATCCATCCAAATGTGCACACATATAGTGACTATAAAAAATCTAAAGGACAATGAATCGATATAACGCGTTATGTGCCAAAATATTTATATATGTCTGCTGATGTACAAAATGTGGTTATGCGAGGAAGTTAAGAATGAGGGAGTGGATGGAGAATGAAGCAGAGATTCATAAAATGTATAAAAATAAAACATTTTTCTGGGTCATGTTTTCGTCATATTTGTATTAAGAGGACTTTCATTCGCTTTTCTTTTACAACAATGTCACATTTCCCAATACACATTTTTTCCCTTATTCTCATTCCGTACGTTGCTTCCTTTTTTCATTCTCTAATGTGAATTTTTTTTACATTTTGAATATGAAAGTCTTATGTATATTTATATTCACTAACATACATATGTATGTGCTGTTAGCTTCATTATCAATTCATTTTTTAGCTCGTAATATTTTTATGCATTCACTAAATATTCAGATTATTACATTTTATGTGAGCTTTTTACCATCGAGGGAGCCATATGTATTAGGAGCTTGCTTGCTGGCACAGTTAACAGTCGAAATGGACTTTTGAGTTGTTAATTTGTTTTTGGTGATTTTTTTGTTTTATGGGTTTTGGTTTTATATAGTTTTTTGGACTTGATGATAAAGTTTTTTGGAGGATTTGTAGATTTTACTTTAAAAAGCCTATGTTAAGCTCTTGCCCTTTTTGCCATACAACTCATCGCATATCCTTACTTCCAATTATTGAATCTCATTCATATCAAAAAGAAATCATATTCTGTTTAAATGTTTACAAATGTCACTTCAGACTGCATCACATATGCTTAAAAGGCAAGATAAAGAAGAGCCAAACTATAATATCAGGAAAATAGATGAGAAATTTTTCTTTTATTTTCTCACAAAACAATATTAAATTTCAAGTCAATATTGAAGCATAAACTACAAAGAAGAGACGAGAGAACTCCCAAAGGCAAGGAACTAAATTGAGAATATTTTCCTCAAATAGAGTCATATTTAGTGAGTATCAAACGATAGCGAACAACAAACTAAGCTTATTAAAAAAGCTTTTTTTCTTCCTTATTCTGCTTCTTGTTTGTTGATCAATACTTTGGCATTAATGTGTCTCACATCAAGTGCTTCCACTTTTTTTATACAGTTTGTCTTCCTCTACAGAACATTTAGTCTTACTCAACAACTTATGACATGCACAGTAATGCTATTGAGTTTACTTAATGCTCTATCATTTTTTCTTATGCCATCAACAAAATTGTTTATCATTTTCAAAAATCAAATATTTTACTGAACTTTCTGTTTGCATTCATGTCAAATGCTCTTTTGACTTTTCAAATGCTTGAAGCTTTTAATGTAAATTTGAAAGAGAATTTTTAGGAATATTTGTTGATATTTTGGAATGTTTGATGTTTGTCTGTAAACTTTTGTGCATTTTGGAATGAATATTAATATTAATTTTTTGTGTGATGTAAAAAAATACTAGGAACCTAGGGTAAAAATTATGGAGGAAAAGTGCATAAAAAATTAACGAACTTTTCCATTTCATTACAGCATTTAAGTCAATAAAAAGCATGAAAAAGTCAAAATAAGAATTTTCTTTACAACGTCTAATTAAATTTGCGTCAAAATGACGATAAACAATTTTTTGTTCTTTGTGAAATTTTTTTATTCATTATTTAAATGATATAAAATTATTAGAGCGAAATGGCTATGTGAAAGCATGAAAAGGAAGCGAAAAAAAATTTCCTTTTCCATTCTTAATAATTGGAGCATAAGAAAATTGAAATTTCCGGCTATTTCGACTTATCTTTCGTTGTGTATCGACATGAAAATAAATTTAATTGCATTCAAAGCAAATTGCCATAGATTAAAATTGTATTCGAGAAACAAAAGCTAAAATGAACATTCAAGTGCTGTCACAAGAAGATCAAGGAGGATAATGTTCTTAGACAACTAATAAAACCACTATTATTTATAGTCAGTCTCTTTTTTTGTTGCTGCTTTCTTCTTCGTACTTTTATTTATCGTTTTAGCTCAGAGGACAACATAAACACATCTTATAGTCGTCTTCTTTTTAACTTCCTTGAAAATAAAGGATGAGGAACAAAAAGGGATTAGAAGAAATAGACCTCAGCTATCTTAATCATTCGGTTTAGGGGTTCTTGACATTAGTAATGAGTTTATTATTAAGGAGTAATTAAAAATGGGTTTCTAGTAAGATTTGCTTCAATTCTGAACATCAATCGAAAACCCCTGGACATAAGTCTATTAAATCAAATTGATATTCGGCTGTCTTCGAAAATATTTTGTCTCTTGTATCCTGTAATAGCTTGTGTCACCCACTCATGGATGACGCCAGCTGTCGATGACAATCAGTCGGCTTTTACGGTTCACTCTTACTGCTTTGCCATTCGGTCAATTTTTAGTGTCAGCTACCTACTTGATGGAAAAATTTGAGAGGATTTCAAAGCAATTTGCTTCGGTTTTTGAGTAAAAAATCCCAATTTCCCACAACAAACTAAAAGCATGCTCAGTTGTACCGTATCGTTCTCAGTAGCATCCTTTTTGTCTGTTAGAACGTCCTTAAATGTGCCTTCATCTACCTGCTTTTCTCTCGATAAAAATTACCAAATTTTCCGCTTAAAAACCACCCGAAAACATTCCATTTGAATTCACTAAGCCACAAGAATAAGCATGAGAAGCAGAATAAGATAGATAAGGAAATTAATGATGAGCTTCCTGCCCATCTGATTTATAATTAAAAGACCATCATCTCAGCGGTATGTACGTGATGGAGCATTTTTCTCCATTCTTCTTCTCCTTGTCGATGTCTTGCCATCTTCAGTCTCACATACATACACACAGTAAAATCTTTTATGGAATAGGCAATGAAAATGAAAATGAGGGGTTAGGATGAAACGGAAGTCGGTGGGTGGTGTGTTCATTGAATATAGATTGCCTTTGACGTTTAATGGGAAAAAGTTCAATTATATGAAGATAAAGCCCTTTGAGACCCAATAAATAAGGAAAATTCATTTAAGTTGTTAATATTGCCCGCAGTAAACATCAAACGAATTTGTTGTCTTGAAATTCATGTCGTGAATTTATAATTTTTTTTACCCTTATTTTCTTAATCTTTGATTCTTTTCATTTTTTTCGGCAATTGAAAGTTTGATGGAAGTTCTGGTTGAAAAAGGATTTAAATTCTCAATTATTTCGACACGATATTACTTCCTTAATTTATTTATGAACGAGAATCTTCAAAGAAGGAAAAGTTTTTTTAGGGACATAAAATTTACGTTAAAAGGCAGAATTATCAATGGCACATCGCATATCCAAAAGGCACAAGGCATAGAAAAGAGGAAAATTAGTGTCAATATGCTAGCGTGGGGCCGAATTTCTCAAAATTCGACCTAGGGCCGGTCTGAAGATTCACGTCGGTCTGAAGACATTATTTTTCACCTTTTCTATGCTTTGTGTCTTTCGAAATAGCAGCTTGTTCTACAAAAATTCTACATGATTGAAAATGAGCATGAAACCAACTAAAAGTGAATTTCCCAAAGCTAAATCGATGTATCCTTAAAATGAAACTTACAAAGCATTCCCAACTTTACAGAATCAGAAACAGAAACAAAGAAGATACAAGAAAGATTATCAAGGTAGAAGTTTTTATTTGAAACAAATTGTTTCACTGCTACAAAAATTTCGATTTACGAAAAAAAATGAAATAACTTTTTATAAAGTAAAAGAACTACACATGCACAGCGTAATTTTCGTTTACTGCATTCAGAACCTTTAAAAATCTTCATTTTCAATTTGACAAAGTAAACGCGATGAAGATTATAGACAAGCAAAAGAGTTTTTCATTTCTTTATTTTTGTCACTCAACGATATATTCTGTGATGGTTTTGTTTTACTTACTGTTTTCACTCTTTGGAAGATTTCAATTACTTTAGCATGTGCATTGATAGAAATGATTTTTTTTTCTTCTGTTGCTTTTTTTGTAGAGGAATGAACATTGTAACATTGTTGTTCAATTTTATCGTGATTTACTTCAAATGGTGAATTTTTAAAATTTAGATTTAAATTAAATTATTAGAATTAAGTTGTTTATTTTTATCGTTTTTTGTTGAGTTTTTAGTCATCTCTGTGTGTCAGTGATCCCTGTCTGACTGTACTTCTGCTTTTTTGAATAGAAAAAAATTGACTTTTGGTGCAAAATTTCAAAAATCTGACTTATGTTTGACTCCAAAAGTGCAGAACTGACCAAAATTATCTAATATGATCAAAAGTCATTTGGTCAGTTCCGCACCCTTGTCTTTTTCAACCGAGTCATTACAATCTATTTCTAGTGAATTAATTTCAAATTAGCCTTCTAAGATAATCTATTATTAAAATTCAAATAAAATGTAATGACACAATCTTCATAATCTGTTAAACAAGATTCTAAAAAGACTCAATCTGAAATTCTCAACTGCAATTAAAGCAACATCCCAATCACGACAAGCTCATTTAATACCAACCATTTTATATTTTCATCACACATATTCACTCCATTTCTGAGCATTAAAAATTCAATAAAACTTAATTACCGAGATTCACTCAACCAAATTGAAAATGTGTAGATGCAGAAATTAAAACTTTTCCATTGAAATTTTCTCAAAAATAATTTTTTTTCCATCACAACCAGCATCGCCATTAGCTCAAAACTTTCTAATTTCTATGTGCAGAACGAAAGAAAACTTTTCAATAATTTCATTAGGAAAGTTTCTAATTTTTTCTCGAGTCAATGTCTGCAGTTATTGACACAAAGTGGCTGATAACATGATCATTTAATTCACCATGCTGAATTGCGATAATTGAGTGTGATTATTTGCGTGCAAGATGTCAACAAAAGTGTCTCAAAAGTTTGTCAATCATTTACCAAAAATATGAAAAATAACATGCTATGTCTGAAAATCTCTTCATATTCATCTAAATTGAGACATAACAATTTTTCCACCTCATATATAGAATTGCCAAAAAGTTTTTATGCTTTACTTCCCTTACTTCTATCGGAATGAATGTTTCATATGTGTACATTACCATCATCATTCCTTTTTCCCTCTGATTAAATGTGTACATATGTGAAGGAATTTTTACATCAGCAGTCGAGCTGAAAACTCGATAGACATGACAATGCAATATGTAGAGCTTGTGTGAAGGCTTTTGTTGATGAATTGTTTCTGGAAAAAATGAATGTAAAGTAGAAAGTTTTTAATTTAATTATTTCTGTAATTTAATTTTTTTTTTGTGAAGCTGATTTTTTGGACGAGTATGTTCTGAATTTAGTAACTTGTGCTTTTGCTTTCTGCAGTTGGTTATTAGGTTGGGGTGAATTTTTCTGGCGAGAATTTTACATGCTGGTTTTTGGAATGGTTTCTTATCTCTTTCTAAGTCTGTGTATTTCAAATTATGATCTTAAGGTCTAAAATGTTCTGTGGCACACTATTGTAGTAGGACTTTGGTTTGAACATTATTCCCTAATTACATTTAAGCGCACTTAAAAATTCTTCCCACAAAAAATTTCCTACCTTCACTTGAAGTTGTCTCATTTTCACAGAAAAAAGCTTCCAAACAACAGACATGTTTACAGCCACACGAAATTTTTCATTCAATATTTCTTCCCTCTTCCACTTTTCCAGCTTTTAATTAAATTTTTGTTTGTGTTGTTTGCATTTTTTGTGGTTGCAAAATTTCCTCCCAACACACAGAGAAAAATAGTATAATTTTTTACGTCTCACATCCACATTTTGAGGTTGGTCGAGTAAACACACAATGTGATGGACAAAAATGATAATTTTTCAAGAGGGTGATGATAATGATGAAGAGAGCACTTGAATTGTTGCAGACCAGTCAAAACAAAAACATAAAAGACAAAATCTAAAAATCATTCATAGATGGAAGTGAATATGTATAAGGATTGAGAATTAGATTGACAGATGTAAAATATATTTATTTTTATAAAAACATTTTCGATTCTGTAAGTGATGATGAAATGAGCTTTTGATTGTTGACGTCTGAAGATGTGCTGGTTTATTGACAGGGTGGGAACACTTGACGTTACGTTTCTTTTGTAAGGTTATTTTTTTTGGAAGTTGTCGGTAATATAAAGGAAGTTAATAAAGAGCCTCATCCGACTCTAATAGAGAATCTTGCTCAGACTTGCGAAAGGGCCAATGGTCTTGCCCTACCCTATTAAAGAGTCTCGATCATAAGATTAGAAAACGAATCTTGCCAGATAAAAATCAACATCCCATGAATCGAAGAAGCATGTCAATTTTCACTCGATGATACAGCAAACTCTATTTTCATCAATATTTAAATGATATTGATTGAAGAAAAGTCGATTTATTTGACGCAAGCGATATTTGCCACCCACTCGACATCACATCAAAAAAAAAAATTTGTTTACATTTCACAATTCCATTGACAAACATATCGATATTCCTCCTGAATTCATCTACTTTCTGCGTATATGTATGTCATTTTTCTATCATGTGAGACACATTTAAATGTAAACTTTACCCTCCTCAGAATTTTTTGTTATTGACTTTTTTGTTGATATTTGTTGATTTTACATCTTTCATTCATCTGCTCCATATTTACTGATGCAGAATTCCATCCTTTCCATGGAAACAAATTTTCTTTTGTTGCCTTTCTGACTTTGTCTGCTTCTACTGCTGCATTTGTTGGATATTCCTTTATTTATTTTAAAAATTTATTTCCTTTGAGGATATTTTTATATTTGTTACATGATATCGAGTTATGAACAGTTGTATGTAATGCTTAAGGCGATAAAGAATATTCTTATGTTTAATATAATGTGGCTTTGTTTTATCTATTTTTAGATATTCAGCAATATGGCAAATGTGGAGGATTTTAGTCGACTGTTAGGGGTTACTGCAAGATGGGGGTTTGAAATGGATTCTTGAAAAAATATTTTATTGTCTGGATTAACACGTGAGCGCCTGAATAAATCATGGGAGGATGCTGTTGATAGAGATGGTATTGCACTTGGAATTCGAAGTTGAATATTAATGGAAATTTTTTCGTGGTAGCTTAAAAATCCTAAAAAATAACAAGCAAATGGCCAGCCTTTCCATGTTCAACATTTCTAACTCAGGCAGCAACCAATCTCTTTTCTGTCACGCGCTTGTTAAAATAATATCAATGAAGTTTAATTTGACATTTCAATCGAATTTACAATGAACAGGATTGCTGTGCCTTTCATCGCTGAAAAGCTTCTATGAAATTCGATATCCTTGATTTAAGAAATGTTTCTCTGCTCCTAAATAAATTTGAATTGACATTTCATTCCCTTTTCAAACTCTCAATAATGAAACCACAGAAAAATGTCTCGAAATTCCAGAAATCCTAAAGTCAACAACCCGCAATCTGGAAGGAAGAATAAAATTTCCCATTCAGTATGCCTTGTTTCCTTAATGCTTGTTTTTTTTTCTCCCATTTTCAATAAATCGAAGTGAATTCATTATTCTTATTTTATGTATGTATCTACACATTTTAAAAGGGAAATCTATTGGAAGCAAACAAGAAGATGAAGAAGAAGGAACAGAAAAAATGATGAAAATACAACAATGTTATTAATTATTCAGACCAGAAATTGAAGGGTGGTTTGTGGATGGAGGAGGAGGAGGTGATGTAGGCAAGAAAGGAATCAGAGCAGGAAGAACAAGCAATATCGTTCACTTGCATACGAAATTGCCTCAGAGCCATCAAATAGTAATAAATTCAACCACTGGTTTCGATATCGAAAATGTGTACATGTATGCATATTATAAAATATATATTTATGTACAGATCAGCATGTACATACAAATATTCATACATAAAATTCACATATATTCTATTGATATTGTGAAAAGTGGTAATGTTATATCCGTTCCATACTCTCAGTGATTCCAAATGTACATATACATAGATCTATATTATAGTAGGTGGTTTATGCGGTTTCTCTAGTTATGCTTTAAGCATCATGGTAATTCTGAACGAAAACCAACAAAAGTTTTATCTAAAAAATTAAAAGCTTCCATTTACTTATTCCATCTACATATCTATTCATGTTGAAATATCTCTATTTGTAATGTTCTCTTTAGATTTTACAACTTTTTTGCTATGTTTTAATATTTTTTATGTGTTTAATTGTTTGATTTCCATATTTGGTGAAGGAATGTTGATAAAATGAAAATTGGTTTAAAAAATTGATAAAAACATTTAAAGTTTTTGAATGCTATAGACTAGAATGGAAATGTTTTGAAGCAACTAGCAAATAGAGATAAGTACTAGAAACCCCACTGATTTCTGAGAACAGCCCCAAATCAGACCACTGAAAAAATCTCAGAGAGCATAAATAAATCATGAATATAATTAGTTTTCAATTAAACCTTGTTATTTCGCACTTGCCAAAATATACATATTATACATCATCAAATATTATCACAAAAAATATTATTATTTATCTCTAAAATATTTAAAATACAGTGGATAATTTTATGTCATTGACATTTATTGGATTGTTTATCATCATCAACAACAACATTTTTCATGAAAATTAACAAAAAAACATATCAGATATCACAAAATACCAGAGCAACAACAAAAAAAATCAATGAAATCTGATGACTTTAAATTTTCCGAATTGTTGTCATGATGATTTAAAATCAACAAAAATAGATCATAACAATGGACATTAAATGATAAAACTTTTTGCTGAAAATTCACAAAAAAAGGAATTTTTTTCAAGATTTGGGAAAATTCTGACAAAAACATTTTCTTTTTAAGTAAAAAGGGGGCACAAAACATAGAACAAAAAAAAATCTTCGATAATCAAATAAATTTAGATGACATAAAATGAGGAACAAGAGACCCGAAAGACAGAGAAAAATTCCATTGGACACACACAAAGTAGCGCTATTTTTGTGGATTAAATATTTCCATTCTCTGTCCCATTTTATGCCTTATCATCAAACTAGCATCAGCATTAGTCTTAGCAGTTGCCCGAAAAAAGACAAAAGGGAGAGATTGAGGAATGTTGCGGAACAGAAAAAAGTAAGAAGAATTTTTCTTTATTTTGAGTAGCAATATCACTTTCACCAGCAAACTGATGAGCATGGGAGAAAATTTAAGAAGTGTATAGCGTGAAAAAAGCAAAAAGGAAGTTAGTACTTGAGTTGACATTAATTTTGAGGTATAATGAGATGGATAGAGCGCATTTTGTATTTTATTTTGGATTTATCATCAATCCATTTATTGAAGGATAACCCAAGTGTAGTCTTGTTTCCATACAGAGTTCTACGGCTATGTTCTTGACACCACTAGATTTGATCCAGTCAAGTATTAAATTAAGCTTCTTTTGAAGACTGTGAAAACCAAAACACGTATAAATCTCCATTTGGATGTCATCGGAGACATAAGACCCCTGTGGCCGAGAATACGCCACTAAAAGAGTTCATAGATCACAGATGATCTGTACAGCCAGCAACTAAGTATGGACAAAACAGACAAAATAACTCACATTATTCAAAAATCAAGAACATCCACAAAAAGAATTCCACAAGCAGACCAAAAGGAGAGAAAAACTACCCAAGAAAATGTCCTTTTTAAATTATATTGATGTGACAAGGATATAGCCCGAGTGATAAGCAAGATTTTTCATTCCTTCTCTGTCTCCTTCCTTGTTTGTCGTATTGTTTATGTGAAATAACGAATTTAATTTAATTTTGTGCCATTCCTTACCCACTCTCGTGTCTTCTCCAGCACGCTTGGCTGACAGAATGGAATGAATCGAATGAGTGGATGGAGAAAAAGGAAAATATGCGAAATTGATATTCACAATGAAGACCAACTGAATTTTTTTTGTGCCTTCATTCCATCTCCAATGTGTAAAATAATGGCATTTTTGTGCTTTATATATGTTGACACAAGTAACATTCGCATGAAATTATGTAAACCTGGATACATCAGCTTTATATCGGTCATGACAAAAAAAGTCCTCAATTACATTTCTGTGTTCATTTGGTTTTCTTTCTCTGTTATTCGTGTCAGCTACACAGTTCTTCTTGCTATTTCGTATACCTTTTTTCAGGTCTCACTTACTCGAGCGCAGAGATTTAAATGGATTTTTTTTTGCTGTGCTATGTGCCTTATCAACCAGATCATGTTTTGTTACCGTAAAACATTTACTAAGAAAAATGAATTTTCACTTTCTTGTTTTGTTGCTTTGGGTATTGAGACAGGAGCATTGCCAGAAATCCTTCGAGGGTCTGACCTCTCGAATTTTCACCGAATTTTTTACATTCAGGTGTTAATCTCGAAAGGGGTGTTGACCCCCTTGGACCCTTATGGCTACAGATCTCGTCAAAATTGTGAAAATTGATTAAAAATTTGCTATCTGCTCAGTTGCAAGCATGCATGTTGACACTCCAAATGATTGACATCACTAAATGACAATTGTCTATCAACTATGACTCCATGAATGAAACAAGAATCTCTTCTATTCCTTGATGCCATAAAAAATTTACGATCTCAAATTTTTCTTCAATGTCACTCCAATTCAGAATTAAATTCGTTTTCTTGTGTATGTGTGTTGAGTTTCTTTATATGGCATGCCGCATAACGGCAATCAAGTGACCTATGGTGTGTCGTTGATTTCAATCTAATGAAATTGAATGACTTGTCATGCCTTTGAGAACATTTTTTTTCTCTTCTCATTTCCTTTTTTTTCACTACTCATGTACAGACATAATATACATCATGATGTATGTGGGTAGAATACATTAAAGGCAAACGACCGATGTTTATATGGAGATATTAAAGGTAATACTTTAACTGATGCGTGTCAAAATTTAATACATTTATTGTATCTATGTGTATTTGATAAATCGACAGGTAAATGGAATCTGATGGGGGAGAATAAGCTACTTACTTTTTTACCCACAATTTATTCTCATTCTTCGCATTCTTGTTTTGTCACTGCTGATTGAATTTGTTTGAGCACTTTAAGTTTTACGATAGAATGAATCAATGAATGGATTTTCCTGTTCATCTATCTGTAAGTTTCTTTTTCTGTGGGTAAATCTCTGGTGCTTTTTCATGCGTCGATAAACTTTTTCTAACATTTTTTTTACACATTCAGCTGAGAATTTTGTGGATAATAATGAGAAATGAAAGATCGTTTGGACAGGTGTCCTGATGGTGTAGTAACGGTTGTCTATTGGCAAAAAATTACAGTTTATAATTTTTTTGTTGATATATACTGAAGATGAAGCTCACAGCCTTCCTTTAAAGGCTACATGTAGAAATGTCATCAATGAGAGTTGTTCGGATCCCACTAGTGTAGGTTCAGTTAGAAATATAATCTTCAAATGCATGCTCATTGCCGCTGTAAGTATTTAATTTATCCTTTATCCCAGAGTCCTGAAGATACCCATCAACATTTTCCAAAAACCAATATAAAAATGACTTTCAATATTGCATGAGCTAAAAATTGATTTATTTATCCAGTTGATTGACTTTTACCAATTTTCAATGCCTGTGTACATTGTATTTTCATCACATTGTATATTTGCCTTTTTATATGTGTATATATTTCATTCCACAGCACTGACTACAAAACAATAAAGTGAGAGAGGCATCAGCGGAGAGAAAAAAATTAAAATTCAGAAAAAAAGCTTTTTCTCATCGTTTTTATTTTAATTGAATGAAAAAAAATTATTTATGATTTTTTATGCTTCCCTACGCGTCGCTTTGTAAAGTTATTCGTGCTCATAATTATTTCAATTTTTTTTTCTGTTGTTAAATATTTCATACATTCGCATACAGCTATATATTCACTCCAGCACCCTTCCGACATTTAATGAATTAATGGAAAAAATATATCTCTCATTTTTACGCTTTATTGTTCGACTGAATTCACCATGTAGGACTGTAAAATTATTAAATTGATAAAGTTAATCATAAGGCTTATGCTAAATGAAATGAAACAGAAACAAAAGGCTGAGAGTTGGAGGAACTGAATTTTTCACTCGTACGTTCATTCTGAGCTGTGGAAAAGGGTGGCAAGTTAAAAATTCATCATGAAAAATTTTTTGAATGACTGTAGGGCATTTTTTGATGGTAGCAATTACTGAGAACTGAGAAACGTTCAACAGAAAAAGTTTTATTTAAAAACTTGTTGGCTTTAATTGAAAAGCGTTTGAAATAAATTGCTAATGAATTTTTAGGAATTTGTTGGAGGTGACAAGGAGGTTGATTGGATGTTTGAACTCTGGCAACTGTGTGACTGTCAAAATATTGACAATGTGACGTGGGGGAATCTAAAACTCAATATTTGACCCCCTTAAAAATAAATCTGTCGACTTTTTTACTCAGAAAAATCACAGAAAATTAATAACACCAACAATGAATCTGGAAAAAGTGAAATTGATTCATCAACTTTTCCATTGGGATATTAATTGATTCCTCCTCATTTATTGATACCTCAATTTTATTGAATTTTCTCTTTTCTCTTGTGTTCTCATTCTCATGATAAATGAAATAAAACAAAAAAATATTCTGTTGTTTGTGTTGATTTAAGAATCACGAGAAAAGTGAAAAAGTGTGACAAACAATCAGCACGATGAAATAATGGAAAGTTTGGGAGGATGCTGTCTGTTGTAGAGACGCATTTGCAATTTTAATAATTTTATATTTATAAAAAAATAAAAACCATTAATTAAAGTTTAATTTAATAAAAATTATTAAAAAAATTAAAATTATTAAAAAACTTAATGTTTTTAAACTAGAAATCTTTTAAAAAATTTATTTTTTCAAAAAAACTAGAAATTTTTAAAAATTAAAAAATGCATTAAAAAATCTAAAATTCTAGAAAAGTTAAAAATTTATGAAAATAAAAACATAATAATTCAAAAATTCAAAAAATCAAACAACTATTTTTTATTTCTTTAAATTTTCAGAACTGAACCCAACAAGGTCATTCAGACAATCCAAAAACAACCCCTTATTCCATAAAAAATTACTGTTAAATAAAAACAAAGCAAAAATAGGAAATAAGGCATAAAAATAAAGTCTTCCAAAATATCGATCAATTAATCTTCGTTTCCTTTTCTTTTAGCCTTACTTTTTTACTATTCATTTTTCTTATTCTTCCAAACAGGAAAGGCATCAGCATGACGATGATGATGATGATGGAAACAAACAAAAAAAAATTAATGAAAAAAATCTTTTGTTAACTGATGAGATTTTCACATCTTAGAGCGAGATGTAGAAGAAAATGTGAAAAGGAAATAATTTGCTTACATAAAATTATCATAAAATTTGTTTATTTATTATTCATTGAGTTCGTGCCTTGAAAAGGTTAGTTTGATAATTACTTCTACTATTGTTTTACTAAACACTCTTTGCTTAATATTTTTTAGCGAGAATTGATTGAAAAAATATACTTCATGTTACAATATTTAAAATTCCGCTTTTCGGAAATTTGAGAAGGTATTAAAATGTTGTAGAATTTTGTCAGAAGCTTATATCGGAATTTTTATATTGAATCAAAATATTGCTGATTTAATCTAAAGGTCTCAATTCTTATATCTTATAAAAAAATATGTAAGATGATTGAAAAAGCATTGTGTAACTAAATTTTTTTAAAGGTTATTAGCTCGTATTTTTGACATTGAAAAATAATACGCAAAATTATTTACTTGGCTTCCTTCGTATTTCTGATGAAAACATATTTATTGTATGTTAGATCTACCCCTACCATCTCCCTTAACTTTACACCAAAAATATAAATTCTTCAATGGGTGTAATAATAAGGGGGTACCTAAGGGTCTCTACACCAAATCATGTCATCTTTTTCACTTGAGTCAACTTAAGTCTATGAATATGCATGATTAAAATCCACATTGATGGGTTGTTGGAATATCCAATTTCAAAGATACCATACCTTACAGTCCTCAAAGAGCCCATTTATCCTCAAAATTTCATTACAAAAGCTAATCATCAATCCATAACCAAATAGTCATCAAACAGTGATATTTCGACTGACAATATCCATTCAACCAAATCATTGCCACCCACCGTGACTAATGAAAATTTCACCAGAAGCAAATCAATCTAAATGTTGATGGTTGATAATTAATTGATTGATATTATGTTAGTAAATTTATCGCATAATCCTCAATTTTATATCAAATTTTCCATTGTTATTGTTCCTTTTGTTTGAATGGAAATTCTTTTGTGTAAGTGTTAATGAGGCATGAACATTAATATTTCCGTAATTATTGTTTTATTTTACTGGTAACTAATGATGTTCAATATCATTAATTCACATGTGTATTCACAAAATTTGCTAAATTATTATCATAAATTGATGAATGGATTATTACATCGAAGTCAATCCAAACATGAAAATAACAAATAATTGAAGATTTAATTAAGATTTAACGATATTTTCAGCTTTAATTGATATTTTTGTAGGACTTTAGTTTTATAGAAACGCAGTGGATAGAATTTAGGACTTGCTATGGTAACATAGCAGGTACGAACCCTAGGGGATGTATTATTCAGTTATCAAATCAAAAACCCCATCTCCAGAACTAAAACTCCCAAAAAATAATTCAAAGACAATAAAAGTTACAGAGGATCTTGGTATTTTACATTATTTACACAACCTCGATTATCTGCCCTGTTCTTCATACCCTTATAGTTTCAATTCAGTCAATAAATGCTCTCCCACTTTACACCCTCAAAAATTTCAAAACTAAAAGAAATATAAATTATTTGATGTCAGATGCTGAAAAATGAAACTAATTAAAATTGCACTTGAGGTGCTTTTATGAATTTAATTCCAATTAGCTTGGCAACCCGGTAATGAATATGGATGAAAATTCTCGCAATTAACATTTTTTAATCTCAGGTTAATGAGTTCATTGAGGAATTAGCATATGCTGTATTTATGGCTCAACGATTTGTGCAGTTTCTGGGTGAAATGTGGGATTATGAACTGATAAGTGCTAATTTGAAATATTAGTGTATGGGTGTTTGCCTGGGCAAAAATTATGCTGTTATTTTTAAAGTCTTGAATATAGATGTTACGAAGTTTAGTTCTTCTGTACCTAACTATCACACAGATGCATCAATCATGGATTCGAGTCTGGGAATAATAAAATTCACACTTGCCACCTTTGTAATCAAATGTACTGAAAATGAAGCCTTTCTTTGTAGACTAAAGACAGAAATGTCATCAAAGGAGTGGATCTGTATCCCAAATTAACAATTCAGAAATTACAAAACTTGCTTCATTAAACAGATGTTCCAACAACCGAAAATTCTTGGTCCATAAACAATAAAGGCGGTCTCAATTCCCTTACACATCCAAAAACTGTCGGAATGAAGCATCACGCACGAAAACCACAGCAAAGAATACTGCACAATTTCAATGAGTATTCTCATTGTTTATTAAATGCTCATTCAGTTGATTACGAAATTTTTTCATACATAAAATTTTACACCGCATTCAAAATATCCTCGCAGAACGAGAAGCAGATGAAAATGATGATGAAAAAAAAATTTTTTTTGTTCTCATTGCTGATGAGTTTATATGGCAGAAAGCGGCAGCATAGAATATGTTTTATGCATTTTGATGAATCACATTACAGTTAGTTACCCACGTCACATAAACCGCCATAAATTATTTCTTTAGAAAATTTGCAAATTGCATTTTCACATACAATATTCCTTTTTTTCGCTGATGATGCCTCCCACCAACAATTTACATCGCATAAGTGATTTCATTGGAGCTTATTTTGCAGAAAACTGTTTTCATGGAAATGGAACTTGTTGGTCATGAAGTTTCTTCTTTAAATATTTTTAGAAAATTGTAGAAATTTTCCATCGACGTTTTAATGGTTTTGATTACTTGGGGGGGGGGCTAACCTCTTCCCTTACTATTACTGTGAATTATCTTGTCCCGAAAGTTCCACAAAACTATCCAATTTATCCCTAACGAAAATTAAAAATTGACCAATATTTACCACAAAACCCGAATTGTTGGTAATTATTTTAAAAGTTTAAATGAATGAATATGAAAAAAATCTGTTACATTTCATATATGCTGCATTGTCTTTATTTTCTATGTACTGGATATAAATATGCACATACGCTTCATATTTTTTTCAATCTATTTTTTGTTTTAAATATAGTTTTTGTTCAGCCGCATAATGCAGACTGAGAAATTATTGCGGTTATGTGTGAGCTTTTTTTTGGGACAAAGAATGTGGTATCTAAAATTTTGGAGAATGGAAGGCTCCATTTTGTTGAGAAATTCATTGAAGATTTTTTGAAGTAAGGTTCAATATTGTTTTAAATTTTAAATTTGAATCTCCAAAAAAGCTTAATTTTCCATATAATACCCAAGCAACCCAATACTTGCCCCTCACTTACCACTCTTTGTCCATGACAAAAAAGAAAATTGGCGTCAACTGGTCTGATCGCAAACTAAAGCTCAGAAAAATATAAATAAAAAAATTGCAGTTGATTTATGTTTTTTTCTTCATTCATCCACTCATCCGTATTAACCAATACGCTTTATGCCACAAAACTATCTCTATCTTCTTCTTTCGCTTCTTAACCATCTCATCTTCATCGCTTTATAACAAAAAGCACTTATTCATAGGGTAATATGCGTTGATTTAATTTTTTTTCTTATCATGAAATTTTCCTTTTGTAGATTAAAATAAAAAAAGCAGGAAATGAGCATAAAAATAAAAAATTCATCATTTTTTGTATGGTTGTAAGGATGAGAGCAGAGAATATTATTTAACCATCGCAATGGAAAATTACCTGCTTTGTAAGACACAAAAAAATGAAGGAAATAAAATAAAATGGATTTAAAGAATACGGGAATGAACAACATAAAATTTATAGCAGTTTGCTTGCTGTATAACGTCTCTTATTATTTTAGTATGTATAAATTGTGTAAGGAAGTGAATGAGTAAGGAAATGGTTTGTGATGATAGCTTATATTTAACGCATTTTTATTGCTTCAAATTTGATTCATGTTGAAGCTACGATTTAAATTTGAATCATGATGAAGTGCTGCTTTATTTTTCTATTCATTCTAAAGCGTTGATTTATTTTTATATTCATTATAAAGCACTGCTTTATTTTTTATTCATTCTGAAGCACTGCTTTATTATTCATTCTAAATCAACGCTTTATATTTTGTTTTATTTTAAAGTCTCGCTTAAAAATGATTTATTCTTCTAAATAAATTTCATTCAAAACTCATGTCTCAAATTATTCTCATTAGAAAAAACCTTCTTATTTAATTCTATATGTGACATTATTTTCATTCCAAAGAAACATCACTCAAGGCAGCAACAAAATGAAAACCAACAACATTTCAACCACAAAAACCAGCTACACCGAAGAAAATAAAAAATTGAACGTCTCTTGATGAATTATCTCATCAAATGAATAATATCTCATATTTCACATTTAACTGAAGGCATTGATGTGATGGCAGAAGATAAGAAATGAATGAGAAGAAAACAGACACAGAGCAGGGAGAGAATGTGTGAGATAAATTTCCACCTGATCTCAATTTAAATTCCGTTCACTTCTCTTCCCCTCATACCTTATTGTAACCGCTTAATGATGCTTAAAACACAAGAAATAACTTATTATAAAGATAACAAATCCGATTAATCTGCCTAGCAATGTTGGCAAATAAACTTCTTTGCTTCCGCAATTTTTTTCCATTACTTTTTCATTTCGCGTGAAATTTTTTTCCCTTCGGTATTTTTTATGCTTAAGAAATAAACAGAACAAGACAGAAGACAGAAAAAATTTTTAATGTCGCACACATTAACTCAACTTAAAGCAATTACATGGCAAAGAGACATAAACTGCAAGAATGTGAATCGTTTTATTGCATGCTCTGCTTTTCATTGCCAGAAGTTGTAATAGATGTTTTTAACGACAGCGTCTTTACTACAATATTATGCCAATGCACATAAACTGTTTGAGTTAAACTCTCGTTGAGATATTCTATATATAGAATGGCATTTTGAATAACTTTCTTTGTTATGTCGATGATAAAGAGTGAGACGATAGAAAGAAATGATAATGAAAACATGATTCATCATTTTTTATTTTATTTTCTCGACAAAGTCTTTTTTGTGTGCTTTAATTAGGTATGTAAATAAATTTTTGAAGTTTTTATTTCAGACATTTGACAAGGATTGGAACACATTTTATGATAGCAGATTAAAGATGTGGATGTTTGGGAGATAATTTTTTGGAAATTTAGCAAGAATTGTCTGTGATAATAAAATGACCGACTTTTTAGGGTTTTTGACTTTTCGATGCAGTTTGTTGACACATATACAGCTATCTAAATGACTAAAGACTCAGACATGTCCGTAGCTCAGATTTGATTAAAGATAAATCAGTGGGGATCTAAAGAAAGTCGTTGCATCTGTCCATCTGTATTTAGATGTCATGCGAGTTTTTACGACTTGGCTGAATGTCACTGAATGTCAATTGAAGTAAATCTTAAAATTTACTACAGTAAAATGAACCAAATTAGCAAATTAGTATTTTTGATGTCTCAATCTCAAGAATCTGTCAAAACTGAGACATTGGGAAATCCTGAAATTTATTTATATCCTCACCTAACTTCAACAACCCTCCACTTGAGACATCCACATACATCTAACTATCGTATGAATCTACTTGAGTTTTATGAGAGTTTTTGCTAATTTTGCTGTTTTCATGCATAAATTAGCATTTCAATATTAAAAGCTATTTGCATGCATGAAAATTTTATTGTGTATGACAGGGGGCTGACAGCTTTGGTTACAAGATAAAAAAGTTACAACAAAAGGTTACAAAAGTTACAGAAAAAGGTTACAAAAGTGACAAAAACGTTACAAAAGTGACAAAAAGGTTACAAAAGTTACAAAAAGGTTACAAAAGTTACAAAAATTAAAATTTTAACCTTTTAACTTCAAAAATTTAGTTTGAAAAATAATAAAATAAAGATACTTTGTTTGCGTTTTACATGAATTTAGCTTAATTAAAGACTAGATATCAAATTTATATTCCAAACAATGATATAATCAGCATAAATTGGTGCAAATTGCACAAAATTGTATTCTAATATACTTGTTACTCATTATTTAAAACAGTTTTTGCATATTTTTTTAAGGAACTCATTATATTTCAAACTATTCAGAACTATTTGCATCCAATTATACATTTAAATTCTCAAACTAAGTAGCTTGTATTACTTAAAAACATTTTAAACTTTGAATACATTTATAATTTAAGTTTAAAATGGTTTAAAATTCTAAAATATAGGTTAATACGCTAAGAAAAGTTATAGGAAGACAAAGAAAGGATGATGAAATAAGTTTTACAAGATTTTTACTGATTTTTTTCTAAAAAAGTTACAAAAGATTACAAAAAAGGTTACAAAAGTTACAAAAAAGGTTACAAAAGTTACAAAAAGGTTACAAAAGTTACAAGGTTACAAAAGTTACAAAGTTTGTAACCAAAGCTGTCAGCCCCCTGGTGTATGAATAATTTTCTAAAAGTGTGATAGACGCTCACTTCGTAATTATACAAACACTAATTATTGAAGTATAATATTCATTTTATTATTATACTTTCGAGTAAAATATTAATCATGAAGTAGGAGCTTATAAATTTTTAGTTTCATATAATTTAATTTTATGGATTTGATTTAAAATGAAACTAATAAAAATTTGTTAAATGTTATGAACTATAAAAAAAATTCAATTTTTACACGCAATTTTAAGTAAAAAAGTTTAGTATTTCTCTAACTCAATGCATTACAAATTTTTCCCACATTTTAATCACTAAGAAAACTTTAAATTTCCATTTCTAATTAAATTTTATAAACTTTATCATGAAATTTTCATCACACAAAAAATTTTACCTAATAAAATGCAATTTAACTCTAACTGAATACCAAACTCTCATTTTCAGAAGAAAAAAATTTTTTCCTGCTTCCCAAACATCAAGAGCTGATGTTGAAATGAAGTCTTTGAGATAAACGAAAATAAAAAAATTTGTGATGGAATATACAGGAATACATCAACATCATTCAGTTTGCTTAACATAAAATATGTATTATGCTAATTTTCATGTTGAATTCACAATTACTTCCTCATATGTTCCTCACTTTCTATTTTTTGGAAAATAAAAAGAGGAAAAAAGGCATCAGGTGAAACTTTTCCGTTGGGTTAATTTTGGCAGATTGTTAAGTTTTAAGATTCTAAGGTAAAATGAAAAACTCAAAGTGATTATTTTTCTTAGGGATATCCCTGGGGTAGTGTATACTCTAGGGTATACCAAGCAACCGGCCCCTGGTGATACCAAAGTCACGATGATGATATTCAGGATTAATCCATAAAATATCCAAAAATATTCAAAATCTAGTATGGTCCCATAAAAAACGAGCAGATGGACATCCTAGGCATAATTAAGTTCAATTATTACAAACCTAAATTTGAACCATTTTACCTCCATGTTAACATGTCACTCAATTACTCGAATATTCATTTCTATTGCATTCCTTAGCTCACATGTCAATGTAACACTTTCAGTCACAAACTCCTATAAACACACCTCAAAACTATGCTGCAGTAATAAAGAATTTGTGAAATTTCACACCTGAAAATTATTCATTAAATTCCAATCCTAAAATCTCTCAAGATTCATCAAAGGGTCTATTGTCTATCAGGTTATTATGAACGAAAATTTTTTTCGTCACGTATAAAAAGGAATGTTGCTCATGTGCTTTTGGCAACAGCAAAAAGAAATTTCTTTTGAGGAGTAAAAGGAATTTTTATTAGTATATAATAAGGAAGAGACGAAGCTACTTTTTTGTGGTTGTGGCTTTTTCGGATATTATTATTGTTATACTTAATACGTTACATGATGAAAAATAAAATAGAATTTTCATAGATGGATATGCAAATTTTATTCATAGAAAAAATATTTCTCATCACACGCAATTTAGTTACTTTTCACACATGCTATCGCATCCATTCTCAGAAGCACACGAGACCCTTTCATCCATCCTCATTGATCAATTTTAGTATATTCGGCAGTTACTGACAACATTTTCATATGCTTTTGTGTATTCATCCATTGTTGAAATGCCTAATATGGAAAATTGTCAGCACTTCCTACTCGATTATTATTATTATTACAAATGTAACATAATTTTCATACAAAAAAGGCACTTGGTTACTGTAATAAAGAAATATTGAACTCATTTTGCTTGTTTGTCGTTCATTGCTATGGTGAACAATTTCATTTTTCATCACTTAGACGTGCTTTCATTTTTTTTGCCTCCGTTTGCGTTGAGTTTTGTTTTGTTCGTCCACAGGCTCGTGTTCAGAAAAAATTTCATTGATATTAATTTTGTAATTTTTTATTTCATTTATTTTCCCCTTTTTGCTACCTTATTTATTGCCAAATGAGGTTTGACTCTAGTTGAGAATCTAGTTTAAAAATTAGGTTGAGTTTTAGAAATATGATTTGATTGAGTATTGTCAGGTACAGGTCAAGAGTATTGTAATGATAGAAAGATCGGCTTCTTTTGGGAATCAACCACTGGGGCTGGTTTCAAGGGTTACCCGGAGTACCTCACCCACGTACCATAGGGTACCCCAGCTATCCTAGACTCTACTCTGCTTTGACACTATGATATCCAATTTTGTACCCCTTGAATTCAGTGTTTTTCAAGCTATGTGCCGTTGAAAAAATATCCACAGAATACAATAATAACCTAACGATAAGTGGACAGTCCCATTAAAAAAACAAGCAGATTGAGACCTACCTCCAGTCATAGACTCTTGTTCATAAAAATAAAATTTTGTAGCTTCCACTTGAAATCTTCAAATTTTACTGTCATTTAAACAGATATCTAAATTCAACGCATCTAAAGAATCATATAAAAATTCTATAGATTCCCATCAACAATTTTCATCTGGGAACTTTTAAACCCCTACAGCGATTGTATTCAAAGGAGAGAAAAAATGTATAATTTTATTTTATTTCCTTTCATATTTCTTTCTTGGAAAAATAATTTTTATGTCAGCACACAAAAAAAATATGAAATTGTCGCCCTCTTATTGACATCTTTGAGGATACACACAAAAAGCATCTTTTTCTTCTTTTCATCTTAATAGATATTTTTTTCCTTTCCTTTTGAGAGTTGTCTTTTATGAGTCACGTATTAATTGAACGTACACACTCATTAGGTAATGGCCCTTGACAACGATAATGATGAGGCAATATGGTTAATGATTGTTACAAAATATAACATAATCACGTAATTGAAAAGAAATGGAAAGGCTTTGGTATGGAATGTTGTTGGCTTTTGGACAGTTTGTATCAATTTGATAGGAATTGGAAAGTATTGTGGAGGAACTAATTAATTTATATTATATTATTTGGGAAATTCTGGAATTTTTTTTTAGAAAAGGTTGATAAAATGCCGAGCAGAACATCATGGCAATGGCTATCACATAGTCACACGGTCATATGGTCATACAACAATAATTTCTCTATAACTTCCAATGGTTTCCATGAAGCATAGAGATTGAATTGCTGTGATTGTCATTGTCGTGTGCCACTCGGGAAATTATTTCATAAACGACATTTCCCTCCAAAAAGCATGCAAATAGACACCCTTCTGGATACTAACATCCTAGATATAAATCAACCCAATATATATTCCAAAAGTCTAAAAATTCCTTCACTTTCACATCCACTCACTCAATCACAACAAAAAAGCTAGAAAATGTCACTCAATTTTCTCATTTTCATATTGAAATTTTTCAAAATGTCATTCAAGTGTCAAATGATTTTCGTCTTTCCTTCACACATACATTTTATATGTGCTGAATGTCATTTAAATCCAATACTTTTGCTCTTCAATATTTCCTTTGAATGTATAGCGACAAGCATCAAAAAATAGATGAAAAAAATGTGGTAGAATTTAATTTGACAGGTTTCCGCACACATCTCACAAATTTCGTCTATGCATGTCTCTATGTGGCATAGCAATACTTTTATGTTTTGATTTTTATTTCACTTCGAATTTCCAAATCAAAAATTATATTTTTTGTTGCGTGTGAGCTTCATGTCGTCTATTTGTGGAGCTTTCTTTGGAAAAGAAACTCATTGAAATCATACACGTTGGTTATTGAAATGTGAGTACTATTGATGCTGTTATTAGCAACTTTGTTCACTTTTCAATGATTTCGAGGAAAAAGAAATGAACTGTCGAGCTTAATAAATTTTGAAGAAACGTATTCAGTGGTGTGATTGAAGTATCACGGAACAAAGTGTCGAATCATTCTGAAAATAAGTCAATAATGTGTTCAATTGTACACTTCTAAAACTGGCATCTGTAGGCTTAAATTATTTTTGTGGTGGACTCAATTGGATGTATTATAGACTTAATTGTCAAAAAGCTTTAGAGATATTGGAGGTTTTGTGCCATCGCAACTCTTTTTAAGCATGATTGAAGTATTTCTGAATTAAAAATTTTGTTAAATGTTTCTGCTACCCTTAGACTTTTTGCCATTGGTCTAAAAGCTTGTTAGAGACTGATTGGTTACCTTAACATCCTTACCTTTAGAAAGGATAAGTTCGAACCTCACTAGAGATGATTTACTAAATCAAATCAAATTTTACATCAACTAGACACTCAAAAATGCGCTATAATCATCATTAATTCACAGAACAAAATCCCCTCTTTACTTTTCTTTACGTATACATGCTTTTCATCCAATTGGCAGTCATGTAAAGCCTTTATTTTTCATAAAGTAAGTATAATAAGATTTTCTCTTTTCTTTCATGATTGTGGATGAAAAGGAATAGAAGTGAAATGAACATAAATTACATTTTTCTCCTTCTCGTCTTCTTCATCCTTTCCTTCACTTTTATTTATTTCATTTCTACTTCAATTGTAAATACTGCTTATTTTCTTTGAGTGCAGCTTTGTATCACTTTTATGTCTTTCCATAGAAAAATAAAAAAAATTGTTTGATCAGTAAGAGCTGGAATTAAATCAAATCTTCAAGTTTGACGGTTTTTGTGGAAGTTCATTTCAAGGTTCTTTATCTCCTGAGTGGCTCAGCTTATCACTGCTTTGAAACATGGCAAATTACACAACAATAGAGACTGTAAATTATGAAACGTCTTAAGGACTTCGACCTCCAGCTAGTGTATACTTCTGCTTTTGTTACAGAAAATTCTATTGCTTTCACTTTTATGACATTTTCTTGGAATTGTCTTCAAATATAGCAACTGAGCGGTAATAAAACATAGTACAAGTGCAGTAAAGCAAGTACCCATAAATGATGAAATTTTTTTGCATCTTAATAGAGTTTATTGTTCGTAATTTATGTTGTGAACTGTGTCACCTATTGTGCTGTAAACATCTAGAACATATTAAGTGGAATAAATTAAGTGCAATGACATTTTATTGTAATCATTGCATTTTTGGACAATGATGTACTTTGGGTAGCTCAATTACTGGCTAACGGCCCCTAAATTCCAATAATGCAGTGCTTTTTCCATCAAAATCTTCCTTCCATGAGTTCTTCGGCCTTCCTCGTGATCCTTAACCCTTACCAGACTCATTAACAAATCCTGTTACATCCATATCATATTCCGACCATCCTGCTTCCAACAAAACATAAATTACAATTTCCTCGTAACAAATTATTCATTAAATTAGTCCAATTATGAAACAATAGCAAATGGATGTTTATTAACAAATAATTAAATTAATATTTCACTAAATACCTTCCAATTATAGTCACAATTAAATTAAACAATGGATTCAGAATTTAATTATAATCACGTCTAACTATTATTGTTCTGTTTTATTATCCGTGCTACAGCCAGCTGTGTTAGCGACTGGAATTTGATAAATTTGTACTTCATTGTTGTCCTTTGGTAGCGGAATGGTTCTTGGCGTGTCAATGCAAGTCATAATTAGTAATGAAATCGTAATGTTCATAGCAGCCATTATATATTGTGGAATCAATTGACCATACATGGCAAAATAATCAATGAATGGTGAAATCATAACCAAAGTTCTCGAACAAGTCATTGTCGAATAGTTGCAGAGTCTCTTCTTATCTTTTGTCACAATTTCTGGATTACATGTTATGAAAATAGCGAGACTTGTGGAAACTGTTGCTTTTGCAATGACAACAGTTATCATATAAATCACAATACGGTACATCGGTGGTACTGTGTATGGCACAAAAACTGCAGAGCATGCAACAAACGATGTTACAATATTCAATAAACTCATCCACATCCACTTCCTTGTTGTATATAAAATTAGATAGAGTGCTATAAGTGTACCGATTACTTCACTGACTCCTATCATGACTGTATTTATTTGCAAATAATTCCTGCCCATGTCTCGAACATGAAGCAAATATGCAAAGTGAAGCATCAAGTAAATTGACCATCCCAAATGTGCAACAATTAATTTTCTTTTAAATGCAAAATTTCCATCCCAAAGATTCCACCATGATGGCTCCGGTAGTTCCTTTTTCGATTCAATTGACATAATTTCAAGTTTATGTCGAAGCTGTTCTTTTGAAATGTCAACTTTTCCATTAATTTTTGCTGCATCGAGGAGCACATTTAAGGCATCGTCAACTCGTTCATGTTTAATAAGCCATCGAGGTGAATCCGGAATGAATGGATATAGAAACATTAAAATGAACGTTGGTAATGTTATGGAAACATAAACCAATGCCCAACTGCTCCACCAACCACCCACAAATGGCAAAAGTATCACTCCAATCGCCCAAAATTGTTCAAATTGGGATACGACAGTTGCACGATATTTTCCCAATGTTATGTCCGACAATATCATTATACCAATACATTGTAAACTACATGTTCCAGCAACAGCAGCTCGGAAGAGAATATGTAAGAGGTATGTAGGTGCATAGCCAGTGGCAATGCCGAAGAAAATTTGAGAAATCATTCCGATCAGCATTGTTTCACGTGGACTTATCCTAATGAAAAAATGGAAGTGTGAGGAACAGAAGAAATTGGATGAGAAATAATATCATTAATTTATTGCTAGCAGGGATTACTTTTTATGCAGCATTATTGGAATCTTTAAGTAAATAGAAATCTGTTGACTCTGATATTTTGGATTTAAATTGAGGAGATTTTGATTGCTTTCGATTTTTAATAAATTTTGGACTCAACGATGTTAAATAAAAATTAGGAAAAAGCAAAAATGTCAGGAACAAAAATCCTTTACTGGTTTTATGACTAGATTAAGTCTGCTTATTTATTTTGGCTAAATATTTGGAAAATCAGGTAATTATGCATTCAAGTGTAGAAAATAATATGAAGATACAGAGTAAGTCGTCCTACAATGACATTATAAGTCTCATCGGATCCTTAAGAGTCTCATTCTACATTGAACTATCTCATCAGACCCTAAATAGTCTTATTTGCCTCTAAACAGTTTCAAATGATACTAAACAGTCATATTCGACCTTAAAGAGTCTCATCCTACCATAAAGACCATCATTTGACCATGAACATACTCATTCAACATAAAATAATATCTCTTGAGCTCAAAATACAGTTAATGCGGTAGATAAAGCTCCATAGCATCCAACAAAGTAAATGAAAATCAAACTTACATTTTGAGTAAATAATTAGCAACAATTCCTCCAATCAAAACGCCCAAAAGGTGAAAACTCTGTGTCAATGGTACAAGCCAATCTCGATTACAAACCGTGTCATACTGATGAATTAATGAAAAGTAATTATTTTCAATTACATGCTCAAATCTTGTGCATGGAATTAATGTGTCATTATCTCCAAAATTGCGATTTAAGTATCTCTCAACAGAATTATTGTATGTTGTGCAAAGGTCATAAGACTCTTCATTCTCAATAATGCTAAACTGATCCGCATGTGCAGCTTTAATCCAAATGGATGTTGAATTTTCTATGGAAATGTTGTTAGGTTGGTGGCAAAAAATTTCTCCAGGCGTTGGAGTTTTTGCTGTAAAGATGAGCTAAAGAATACATTTTTTGACATTAAGCAATATTTTGTGTGATTTTTGCATGCTGGATTACTTACACAAGCCATGAACCTAAAAGAGAGATGTGAATTAAAATTATTAGGAATTAAATTTCAAATGTCAAGGAAATAACAAATATATTCCGTAGTAGCGTAGTGAGGCCTTTTTTTTGAACCTCAGGTAGCTCGCTTAAAGTATCCAATAATTTAAAATTCTCACCAAGCTGATGGAATCTTTACGAGATAAATGATGAAAGTTGCTCGTAGCTGCCATTTTCCGAACGGACCGAGAAAATTTCCTATGAAATCCGTATCTGCCATTGATTATTTCCAATTCACTTGAATTTATCGATAATGTTATGGCTGTGAAATTTTTATTGACTTTGTTAATTAAACGCAATTGCCAAAAGACATCCAAAATAACGCAAGTTATTATTCCAGTGAACTTTATAAAAATTCTTAAGAATTTCAGAACATTTTGAGACACAACTTGTTCTTTCTCTACCGTCTCGTGATCTACTGCTGCTGACAGACGTAGAAAAATGAAGTTATTACTCATCACATCGTGAACTCATAATTAACAAAAAATTATCACACATTGTCTTATCTGTAAATAATACTTCAGTTTTCCAATGACAACTGAAACTTTATTGATTGTGTATTAAGTATTTATACAATTTTATAATATCTTAACATTAATGACGCATTAATCCAATTACCGTTAAATTATTTTCATTGACTTCATTCGAGAGACAGCAAGAAGTGATGTCTGTAATTTGTGTGTTTTATATAATTCTTAATGTGCTAAATGCTGGTCATGCAGATCAGTTTTGTTTGTTGTTTTATGCTTGATGATGTAATTTAAAATTTTGTTGACTATTTGAGAAGAGGGGGTCTTGGGCTGTAGGATATTTCATGGAATTTTTTGATGACATTAAAGACGATTTTTTTGAATAACCCTTAAGCAGAAATTTTATGGACAGTAATCAAAATACACAGATAATACAATTCTTCAAAATCTCTTAACAATGTTAATCCCAAAAATATTTCCAAGTATCACTCTTCAATAACATACGAAAATATTCCAAAGAATTTTTTATTAAAAGCTTTGATATGAAAACCGATCTCAGCTTAAAACAAGCTTTGACAACTTTTTGTATCCAGGCAATGATTTAAAAATCTTTTAATGTTATTTTTCACAACAATATCTGCTTTCAGTGAACAAACTTTCCTTTCAAATACGAATGAAAAAATGTTTATACAGACAATACCTTACAAGCATATTATTGTTCATGCTTCGACATATTGTGCAATGACTTTGTGGATCTGAAACAAAAATAAAAGAAAGATTGGAAAATTTTCTTTGTGAATTTTTCTTTTTATCTGGATCTGAAAGTTCTTTTGGTTAGATAATTTCTTACCAGAGGTATTAGACAGGTCTGCTGGATTTCTGTCAAATTTCTACCGAATTCCAAATTTACCAGAAATCTGAAAGAAATTTGACAAAAACACTCAACAGAAAAAATGAATTTTCATAGGTTTGAAGTCACCAAACAAAATCAGTAACTTGCAAAATGCTGCAGAGCAAATTAAACTACTTCATTTTTCAACAGAAAAAAACAATAACAAAAACAACTCAGAAAGTAATGAAAAACTCAAAGAATACTACAAAAACAATCTACAAGTAGCAATAAGAATTCCAATTTTTCTTCCACACAAGCTGAAGCAAACACACTTATCTCTCCTAAGATGCTAAAGATACATTTTATTATTTCATTAAAAAATGTCTCAACTTTAGAGAAATTGCCTACACACACAGTGATCCTTAACCATGTGCTTCACATAGCATTCAATGGCGTATGTTCGTAAACATCATTTGATGATGAGATACTTGAAATTTTTTCATTCCATACAGAAACTTTTACATGTACTTGGTACTTGAGTATGTAGCATAATCAAATAATAGCAAATGGCAACAACAAAATTTGAAAAGAGTGAAAAATATTTCCGAAAAAAAAAACATGTTTGAATTTTTCGCTGTCGACGCTCGTTGGAAATTCAACGATGCGGCAAAAAACGTGTGATGATAAAAAACCATGGCGCGAAAAAGAACATAAAAAATGATTAATTGTTTAATGAAAAGTTTCTTGTTGTGTGTTTTTCATTTTGTTACTTTTCATCTCATGCAATTTTTCTTACTAGAGGCGTAGCCAGAAATTTTTTGGAGTTGAGAGTTTCAATTTTTTTATGCGCATAGAATTGTTTTTTTGGATTTTTAATATTTGAAATTTATCGATGGGATTAGGACATCGACAGAGCCCCTACCACCAAAAATTGGACGTCATTTATTTAACCCCACCCTCATCCTTATTTAACAAATGTCACAAAATCTTCATTTATTTGTAGGATCAGACATCTTTAGACCTCTAACCCCGGGGCACAATTAGGCAGGGATCGAAATTATCCCCTCATAATTATTCAAATTTAAACAAAATAAAATAAAATGATCAAAAAAAGTCAAACGTCTTCTCCCAAAAATACCATCTTAAACTAAACCACAAGACTCATTCCTTTAAATGACAGAAATAATAAAATTTACATAAATGTTCTCGACAACTGCAAATCACCTTTAATTCATTTCAATATTATTTTATTTTCATTGTCCATTTTAAATCCGATAAAATAAAATTTCAAATGCAATGCAATTAAGAAAATTTTAGTGCAACAATTTAGTTTTATTTGAAGGAGATAGAAGCTTGCTTAAAATATTCATAAGAACTATTTCTTCTCCATTCTAGTCATTAAAATATTTTATATTTTGATTAAAATCCTCTTGTCTGTGAAAATTCATCATCGTCCTCATTTTCATACATATACAATATATATTCAGGAAAAGTCTCAATCCTTTCTCATGTACGCACCCCAGAAATGTCTACCTCGAAACATCACAAAACCGGATTTTAAATTATTTTATGCAAATTAGAATTTGTAATTTAAAGTTTTCGTTCCTTTTCACATCATTTGACATTTTCGCTTAGTTTTTTTTGTGTGCTGAATATTCATCCATCATCATTCGTTCCAATGCTCACTACTGATGATTGCTTGTGTGTTTTTTGATGGGTGGAAGATGAAAGATTTTCACAAAATCTCTTTGATCCTTTATTGACTTTTTCCTCTTTGTTGTGTGCCTACATATGTGTATGTGTGTATGTTTGCTATATGGATGAATAGATCACGAATGGGTGTAGATGTATGTATCCTTTAACTTGATAACAATTGAGGCGAGAAATTCACACAAAAGCTTACAATAATTGCTTTTTAGCTTTATTTTGTTTGCGATTTGAAGGTTGGAGTAGTTTTGGTGGATATTGTGACTTTGTGTCTTAGTGGATATTTCAATGTTGGAGTTTATTTCAGAAAAGACTAGCTAGAGACAGATCTTACTCAAGACCAATCTATGATAAAGAGACAATTCACCTGGAAAAATTAGTCGTGACTTCATCAGAGTGATTTTAAATATAGGCACAAGACTGACTCTGTGCCGTAAAGTTGATAAGTTATCCAAATATCTACAAGCTAGACTAGCTTAAGGCTTAAGTATCTAAATTAACAATACTGAGTCAGGAACGTAAACAAAAGAGGTTTCTCCTTAACGGTATAAATCCAGGCTAATACCCAGACCTCATGGTACCATAACTGATGTATTGCTCATAACAATAATTCGTTTTAAGCATCAAAATTAAAAAAAATTCTCCAAACTTTCATTCCATGACAATGACCATATAAAGCCACACTCATACAAGCAATAATACTCAATATCATCTCTAACATTCTCCCGCTTCCTTTGTCAAATAACACGAGGAAATTTTTTCCATCAATGTAAATTCAATATACCTCCGACAAATAAGAAGAATTGACATGACATGGCCGACTCTCGTGCTATCGCTACGTACCAAAATAACAAAAGAATGAAGACTGAATGGAAAGACGAAATAAAATTGAATTAAAGCTGTTACATGAAGCAAACTGAAATCGCAAATGGGATTTTTTTTATTTCGTCTCGTTCGCCAATTGCCGTGATTTGTTTGGATTCGGTGCATAAAGTAACAATGAGAATGAGAAAGACACGTTTTTGTAATTTGTATTGTCGAATTTCAGTAGTATTGACATTATTAACATCCAATTATTGTCTATTGCAGTGTTGTCTTGAGGATGGAGAGGATGTTGGGTATGGAAATGGAATGGTACCATGATTGGTGCTGGATGTAAATAGCTATAGACATCACTTGAGTGTGTTTATGTTTCCAAGTTTTTCCCCCCGTTGATTAGAATTTAATTCAAAATTAACTACAATTTATTCCTCTAAAATTAACCAAGAACGTCACGCAAATATAAATTTACCCTTCCCACACAGTCTCGCAAAATCAGACATCAGATTAGCTTCTCTTTTTCATCAGTTCTACTTTTATATTAGGTCCGATCTCAATCAATAAATTTTACGGCTTAATTGCGCTCTATTGGCATCCGACAAAAAATACCCATCTCAATTTGTTGCCTCAACCAGTCCATTCACCGTTACAGGAAATGTAAAAGAGAGCAGAAATGGCAAACAGCATAGGAAGGTAGAGAGTGGATTGACGATGGAATGAGATGAGATCTATAAAGATAAAAAAAATTGTCGTGTATATCTGTCATGTTTTGTCCTTGTGCAATTAATCAATCAATTTCTCATCTCATCGTTTGCTCGGCCAATGTAAGCCTATGTATTGAAATGGAATGTAAAGGCTTAGTCTAGCGAACGTTAAAGGCGTTTCTACGCAATTAAATGCGATTGAAAATTTCTCAAGCGTTTGATTTTTGTCTTCTCGATTATCGTTTCTGTGAGCTCTTCTGTAAAAATGTGAGGATTTTTTTTTATTTGCTCGATGTAATTTGAGTTGAATGATTTGCTGCAGAAATCGATGGAAATTTGAGTAATGGTAATTGTAGAGCATTTAAAGACTATTTGTAATATCTTTTGGAATTAAATTAAAGATTCAACAGTTTTTTGCTTGCATACAGGGAAGAATCTTGAATTGACTCTTCCCAAAAATGAACATTTATGTCATTTATTACCACAAACTATATCCCATTTCAATTTCACAGCAAACAAAAAGATGAAAGTTGCTTAACGGAAGTATCGGCAATATTCAGCATCACATAAATGCAGAACAGCATCTAAATTTGAATTTTATTATTTACCTTTACGACATGATTGTCTGGATATGCAATAATGTAGATGCTGCTGTTCCTGCTGTTTTCAAAGTACTCGCCTTCTTTTTGTCCTATGAAGATGTACTTTGCGGATAGCAATTAAATTCCTATCGAAATGTTCATTAAATCTTCTGGCTTTTCAATAGAAATTTATTTATGTCTTCATACTCAGCTATTCAACCACAACTAGTCAATTTAGACTTGTTCATATGAATAGCAGGCAATGTTTATGGATATGAATACCGTTTACTTTACTTCTCTTTACTCACTTAAAAGGCATTTGACTAAGTGATGCTGCTGTTCTGCCTGTGCATATTCGTGATTTGCAATCATATTAAATTCATGAAGGCTGGGGATTTTGGGGGTAGAGTGAAATGGAAGGGAACAAGTTAGAAAGTTATTTGGGTATGGAATTTAAAGCGCATTTTTGAAAAGCTTTAGCCTTTAACTTTCACCTAAAGATCTATTTATTTAGGTATGTATTCCTACTACACCTAACTTCTCTACTTTGACTCTACTAGGGACAAACTTACTAAATTGATAGAATGATAGTCAAGGAGTTGATAGTCATCCTATAAACAATGTTTATTCAGATAAAAAGTTCATTGACATCATGAGACACCTTATTCCCACAAAACACCAGCTATCAGATAAAAAAAACATCAAAACAAAAGATGGAAGAACAATGAGGAATTTAAAATTCATAATGCATGGAATCAACAATACAAAAAAATGACATGCTTTCTCTCATGTCGTCATCAATATGGCACAATCGTGTGTGAGCTTTTCATATATGAGCTTGTACAATGCTGTTATGATCTTCCGGACTTCATAATTTGTTTTGAGTACTTTGTTGTTCAGAATTTTGTGTATATGCTTTCAGTATGTTCTATAAACACTAAATTGAATTTTAAATTTTCTTTTTTCCTCCATCTGAGAGATTTGAAAGCATCACAAATGTGTATTTTTGGAAATTCTGTTCATCATGTTCATATCTCTAAGGTGCAACGAGAATCAAAATTTACTTCACATATCATTTCATGAATATCACTTTAAAAATGCACGAGTCCCCCATCTTATTCTGTCTTTTATTCACTACTTTAAATGTATGCAATTTATATTTTACATAATAAAGAATTGTTACATATTTTTGCTGCTGGATGGTGGGGTGCAGGATTAAGGCATTCATTTAGTTTGGGGGTATGGATAATTTCGAGCTCAAAGATGGTCGCTAGACAATTTTATATAGCCAGTACTCTATGTACTGATTGAGAGGTTGGCTTTTTTGGGAATCTAACCCAAAACCTCAATAAATGGTCTATTGCCTAACCCACAGAGGCCTTACACAAGCGGATTCATCTGGATATGGCTCAGATTCCACTCTGCTCCGACACAACTTTCAAGATGTCAGCATGGCTGTCACAGAACATGTCCTGAATCTTAATACACATCCCTTTCCATTTAATGTTAAATAAATGCAAAAAGAAACGAAAACTTAAAGTCTCATGAAAATGAGAATGTGAGTGTCAAAGGTGCAAGATGCAAGAGCAGTTGAACATCTCAAACATTATGACACAAAATTGCATTAGAATTAAATCTGTCAGACTGTTTCTTTATCAACTTGTTATAAATTTCTATTTTGCGACTTGTATTAGAACGTGGATTTTTACAGTTGTGTGATGACTTGCTGGAGAAGGAGTCATGCTCAAGTATATTAACATCAAACAAGATTTCTAGATTTTTTTTTTTCATTTTAATTAGTGAATACAGCTAATTATCCTTAATTCCCATGAACTTTTATCTTTGTAAGAATTTCCACTCCAAAACTAGCGCAAATCAGTCAAAACTTCAACTTTTCCTTCACATACTTTGAAACTAATGAGCACCAATAATAAGCTCATTCATTTACTATCTCACTTATTTTACCTTTCTTAATGCATCTCAAGTCACTTTTAATCTCTTCAATGATTGAAATAAGAAAGTTTTAAATTATTTTCTCAAGCACGGTAATCTACAGAGTGTCATGATTTTAAAATTACTTGACTTTTGAGCTTTTATATTTATAAGCATTAACTCAGAATGTTTTGAGAAACTCAGAAAAGAGGTAGACTAATTTAAAGTTTTTCATAACTTGATTTATGAAATGACACTAACGTAAATTATGTAAGTAGAAACACAGTTTTAATGGATTATTTTATAGAGAACTGAGAACGTGTAGAGGTGATAAATGTTTTCAGGATGAGGTATTCAGAGGATTTAGTTGAAAAATCTGTTAAGATAGCTTAATTACCCAAGATTACATGGGATCGGAATGGTTAGTATTTTTTGATTTGAGAATGGCGAATCTTATAATTCTAGGTTAAAAACTTAAAAATACGCATTAGTTTTTTTGAATCATAGTCCTTAAAGAACTAAATAAATTATAAAACGTAACAAAACACTGTCTCCACACCCCCAGCCTCACTCCATACCCTCCTTCCTCATAGCACTAAAAGCCTTTATAATACAAATAAAAGAAGTGTCATCAGTGGGTTTCTAAAAAAATAGTGCAAAAATACAAAAGCCCTCTAACTGCTGAGAAAATAAAACCTCAAAAGCTACTTATTTCCATCAACTTGAAGCTTCCACAACACCATCTTTCATCCATTCGTAATATTCACATCAAACGTTAAAAATTGTAATTAGCGAATAAATTTAAAGTGCTCCATGCTTTCAGTCCTTGTTACATGCTCCGCGCTCAGTAATTAACGCAAAAGAGGTGTAGATTTTTCATTCTCATTTTACCTCTCTAATTGTCTACAGCTACTATTATTTGAGCTCAGGAGCACTTAAAGCAAACACTGTTGATGTTGACTTTCGCCCCAAGTGCACGATGATTCTCAACAAGGCGTGCAAATGTAAATGGTTTTGGTGTTCATGTATTTGACATTTTTCTTCTCCCTATTTCCATTACAGTCGGTGTATCTCTCCATCTCACTTGCTACGTACACAAAAAATTTTTTTTCTTGTTGTTGCTGACTGTTTTTGTCACTCATAATTTCCCATGTGATTCTCGCTGTCAACGTTTACTCTCTCGTATACTTTTTTTCTACCTACTGTGTCTAGTTGGCTTGGTTACTTTACGTGCTAAATGAGAATGGTTCTGCTTGTAAAGCACAAAAAATTCCCTGAACGATGTTACTTTCCCACCCAGTTACTGTATATTTATTTAACTAAAGTGCTGTTTAGCAACAACAAAATTCTAGTGCTTCAAGCTTTTGCAAACTAAACGTGTTTTACGTTTTTCTATCTGCCCTCTTCCGCCTCATGCTCTAGTTTACTATTTTGTAGTGCTTACAATTCAACTTTCATAATAATTTCCACAATGTGCTCTGCTGAGTAATTATAAATCATAGCTCATAATATCTGTGAAGTTGGTGGGAATTTTTGTTGTTTGGATGTTCTGGATGCAGTAGCACTTTTGGACTTTAAAGAGTTTTGTGAGGAAAGGATGTAAATTTAATACACCTTAAAAATTCCCAGACAACGTGCAATGTGATATTTTTCAAGAACCATAAAAAATTATCTTCCCCTTACCTCACCTAAAGCTGATCATAATTGAAGCAGGAATGAAAATTCATCAAATTTCATTATCATACAAAATCATAAAATAAAGTATCATATTAAAGGTTCATGTAGACATTCATGACATGCCTAATTTGATTACCCGAGCGACACAAAGGAGACTAATATTGCGACATGGATTACACTAAGGTTTGATTGTCATTCGGAGCCTAGTGTCGCTCGGAATTTACATCCATAAACACTCAGGCACTCTTCATTAATAATTTTTTTGTTGCTTTCAATTTTTCATCTACAAAAATTGAGGAAAGAAAGCTACAAAAAATATTGCATCGTGGGCAGAGATTTATGTTTCGACATCATTTACCTTGAAGGTATCAAATTTTCAGCAAAAAGGGCAAACTGGCAAGTCAGAAAAATAAAACCATTAATGTTTACTTTTGCTTTGAATTTCCTTTTTTTCTGTTATTGTTTTTATTTCTTTCCTTTTGGCTTTCGTTCGTTTTTGGTCGATGAATAATAAAATTTTCTTTGTGATGTCTGCTTCATACTTTCATATAAATTGAGTTTCATAACGTGATGAGCACGTAATGCTTAAGAAGATTATAAAACATTTTTTATCTTATTAATTACAAAGTTTTAGTCTATGGTTTTTCAAAAGAAACTTGAGTTATCATTCTAACATACTTAATATACTAATATGATAGATGTATTTAGGGTTTGATGATAGACTTATCAGGAGCGTATCCAGGAGGGTGTTTTGGGTGTCAGACTTGACTGGGGGGAAATTCCCTCGAGAAAATATTCCAAAATACCCTCCTAATTTTTGATTCCTTACAAAAAAAAATATTCAAAATACCCAGTTAAAAAATCTCTGGCTACGCTCCTGTTAACTTTACACTAACTTAGTAGTTAACCCACATTTAAGACTATCTTCATCCATTTGATTCAGCAACTAATTTTTTCGAATTAATTGTAATCAAAATAAATCATAATAATCAATACAAACTATCATTTTACACTCAAAACATATCCAGCACATATCACTATCCAAAAAAACTTTATTCATTAGCCATTCACGAGACAAACATTTAATTAAATCTAACAAAATTAAATAAATTTCCAAAACAAATCACAAACAGCAAAAAAAGAGACTAAAACTTTTACGTTCCTTTCATACTTAATGAATGACTACATCCTGTCCATTTCACATTCATCTCTCTATATGCTCATTTTAATTCACATCATGAAAAACTATTTTTATTATCTCACAAAATTGTTTCCTCTATTTACCTTTTTTTTATTCTATCAAATGTGTTTGCACAAAAACACATAAAAAGGCTGACTGGATGGGAGGTGGAAAAAAGGGAACACACAAAAAAAATCTGCCAACTTGCTAAAATATTCATTGCATGTGTCATATTTTAATTGGAAATGCTTTTAAGCACAAAAAAATTGTTGGATGAAAAAAAAAATAAACTTTAGCATTCATGAAACAATAAAAAGTTTTATTCATGTGTTCCCCCTCCTCCATCAGCCAATTATTTACAATTAAAACCGCGCTTTTAATTTCATGAAAATGCAATATAACGAATACAACGACTGACTAATAATGATGCAGTTGTTGGTACGATATAATAGTAGATTCGTAATGAGATTGGATTGTTTTAATAATTTTTCAACTACTGCAATCCCATCATGTTCATTACAGTGGGTGCATTTAGTGGTGGAGCTCTGAATGTGGGATAAAAAAATTATTTCTAAAAAAGCGGGCAGTTTTTTTATTCACATCTCATTTTTGGGGCTTAATTACTGCTTTTAATTTGATATTCATTTAAAGTAGGATTTAATAGATTCACTGACCCAAATAATGGTATTGTTCGTAGTTTGTCTGAGTAGGATCTTGTGTCTGTAAATGTGTTTTCTTTATGTTGTGTGCTTGACTGTGTCTTTTCTATGAGATGCAAGAGTTTATAAAGCTTGAGTCCTTTGAACGCTCAGATACTAGCACTGAAGTCTATTAAGGGTATAGCTTAAGGTTGTTCCAGGGGTATAGACAAGAGTTGTAGGCTAGATGTTCTCCTGGGGTAGCCCTAGTTGTATGTATACTCTGAGCATTCAGCTTCTGGTCTTGAATTTAAAAATCTTTGAGCCCTGATTCCAAAATCAACCCACAAAATGCGCTCAAATCATCATTTAGTTGCTGTCTCTTCAAAATTTATACACACATAAATTATACGATAATCATTGCTCCGTTTCACCGGCAAAATGAAGCAAACGAATGTGAAAGACAAAAAAAAGACGAGAAAATTGCACAAAGGCAATTAATTGCTCGCACAAGCATAAAAAGGAATTTCACAAGAAAAATTGTATGCAGCTCCGTACTTTTTTATTGTTGCTTGCGACGATGTCGAGGTCAATTACTCGGAACTTCCCGTAATAAAACACCCGGAGCGTAAAAACATAAAACGATTTAAAGCCGTAAAAACGGTTTTGGAATTTTTCCACTCTTACACACAGTTAGAGATGTAAAAATAATTAAAAAAAGTTTTATGTATGCAACATTACAGGTTTCTCCTTTTTGCTCTTGAATGTGTGCTGAGAGATATTTTCTTTTAGCCGAAAGCTGAATGCTTTTGGCAGAGATGGAAGGGAAAAGGAATTATAATTTATTTTCATACTTCTTGAAGCTTACTTTTTTACGGGTCTTATAGTTGAGTTATCAAGATTTGATGGAAATTATTCCATTGTGGTGATTTTTTGTAGAATTTCCTATTGCTTGGAGCAAATTTGCTTTAAAGCATGATATTTCTTGGTTTCCTCAACCCAAAGACAGTTGTGTAGTAGGTGGGACTGGGTTGACTTATGGATAGGACTCAAAATAATGTATAAAGGTAATCAAATCCCATGTAAAGGGGGTCAAATTTTTGATTTAGTCCCACACGTTAAAAACCCTTAAATGGCAACTTTCCTCTGAAGAACCCCATATCCAATCTGCTTTGTAGATCAATTTGAATTGAGATTTTGAGACGAATATAAATTAAATTCCTGTTCAATTTGTTATTGTTTTCCTAGACTTAAGCAAAAAACATTCCTCACATAAGAAGAATCCACGCAGCAATCCCTCAGCTTCCGCAACTGCAATAAACAAAGGAAAAAAGAAAAAAAAATCAACCCAAAACTTTCCCAAGGATCCAAGACAACATTTTTGTGCGAACTTTTTATGACACAAGAATGCGGTAATAAAACTAGAATACATACATAAATTTTTTCCCTCATGGTAATGTATTATGTTAAGATCATTGTTGTGCACAAAGAAGAATCATTTAAAAAATATGTTTTTTGACTTTACAGATTTTCTTTTTTACTCTCACCGAAATTTTTTTCCTCTCACGTCTCTCAAATCATCCCTTCTAAATTACTGACTGATGACTACATTACCATCATTATCCGTGAGAGTAAAACATTCAATGATTGTTACGATGCATGCAGCATCCGAAATGAAAACATTAATGTTTCTGTGAAAGACTTTTACTTCTCGGCACGGTTCACTTTCGAGTCAAATATGTCAAACATTATCAGTTTCTCGAAACGCATCGACCAATTTAGACGGAGAATAGTTTTGATTGTCGGAGTTGGAGAAGGAAAAAAAGATAATAATAATCATATGGATTATTTGTGTCTGCGGCTATAATGTAAATAAAATGAAAATTATTAATTTTCGGGTGTGAATTACATGCACTGAAATAAGAAGAAATTTTTAATGGAAAGCATGAAGAAATGTAGAACTTATCGTCAACTGTTATGAGAAATGTTTGAAAGAAAATATGAAAAATTGGATGATTCTGTCGGCAATCGTGAAGAAATGTGAATAATGTGTTCAAAAATTGTGAAGAAAATTGATTGAAAAATTTTACCCAAAACTGAAGTGAAAACACCAACTAAGAACAATATAAACTCATGCCTATATGTGAGAAAAATAACAATAATAAATTTCAAATGAGTAACTTTTCGGCATACAAAGAAGACAAATGAACTCACGAGGCACAATAATAATGAAAAAGTTAAGCAGAAAATGAAGAAATTGTAAACAAAAAAGCGAGAATTTTTGAATTAAGGCCCATATGATTAGCATAGAATCTAATTTATTTTGGGTTTTTGTGAGATAATCAGCATTGCTTTGCTTTAAATTTTGAGAATTGTCAAAGGAAATTTACATAAGAATTTACATGAAAATTCGTAAATGTGTGTTGAAAAATTAAAAAGTTTCTGATTTAAAAATTGAGGAATTGAGCAAAATTTGAGGAATTGGAAATAAGATTTGTGGAATATGAATAAGGAAAAATCTAAAAATCAATAAAAATTCGTTAAAAAATCAAATAATTTGAATTATTTAAAAATTCAATTATTTTGAAAATTAAGAAAAATTGACAATTTATGAAAGAAATGGACTTCAAGGTTTAGAGAAATTTCCAAACAATTTCCAGCTAAATATCCTAAAGTCGATTAAAAAATTCAAAAGATTAAGAACTAACAAAAATGAAAACAAACTGACAAAGTGAAAGAAACAGGTGCAAAAGTCATAAAAATCTCAGTATTAAGTGAATGACAACACCTGCTAGATCTAGATTACACCTAGATTTGCTAAATGAACACTAAAATCTTTGTGAAACTTCAAACCAAAAAAAAGTTTCCAAAAAAAGTCATAAAAGTTGAGCATTTCTACAAAAAAGTGAATTTTTAACATTAATAAACTCTTCAGCTTTTGAAAAAAAATATTAAAAAATCAGAGTCATGTCCACCATGTCAGCTAGATAAAATTTTAAAATTCAAAATTTAAGTTCATAAAATAAAATACTAAAACTCCATAAAAGACTGCAAATTTTATTACTTAAAAATCTATAAATTATGATAAACTTTCGTCTAAATTAAATTTCAATAAAATCTAATGTAAATAATAATAATAACTTCCTGTATCATCCTGCAACTCAATACATATACAGTCATCGTTTTAAACTCCCTAAAAAATAAATGAATCCAGCATCATAAAATCATCCTTAAATTAAAACATTGCAAATTTGATAATAAATCCGACAAATTTTAAATGTATATAGCAACAAGAAATTAAGCAGGAAGTAAGCGAAAAAGTGGAAGGAAAGAAATTTTATATTTGTGTAAATATGTTGCAAATGTTAATGTGCATAAAGTTACTCTTGTTGGGATTATTGTTCGAGAAAACTTATGGGAATATAGAAGATGAAGCGAGTAAGTTGAAATTCCACAATTTTAATATATAATACTATATTATTTTGTTGTTGTTGGTTTGTATGTGATGTGAAATACATTTATAAATTTTTTTTTGTTTGAATGAAGTCTGATTTTGACTTAGGTCATGATTGAATCATTGAATTGGGTTTGAAAGCCTGTCAATCTGGTGGTTTTAGGAATGTGAAGCTCGGACAGAATCTAAAATAAACTTTTGAAATCAAATTTGTTGAAGTATTTTTAGCTAAGCTAATGGATTGAGTATGGATTATGAAGAATATCTTCTTGAAGGGGTTTATTTTTAATCTATTTTTTGAAGGTACAACAAATTAATCCTCTCGTTCTTCAAGAAAAATGTGTGTAGGATGTTTGTCGAGAGATTAAAATATAAAAATAGCAGATGATGCAAATTAGGATCTACATTTTAAAACAAGAAGATTCATTTGAGGATATTTTAAGACCTTAGTTGAACAATAAGACAAAATAAGCTAGAATGAACTTGAATGTTGAGTCTATAGTCCAGTGTTTCTCAAACTATGCTCCGCTACACACTATTGTGTTAGGTAGGGTAACTATTTTTTTTTTGATTCGTCACGTAAGTTCATCTTATCTAGTGTAAAATAGCAAATTTCTGGAAAGATCATTTTAACCTAAATATACAGTTCTCTGAAAAGCCAAGCAGATCAGTCAGCCTAGTGTTAAATGCTCAGCGTTTCGAATTTGGGGAAGGGCATGAAATGCACTCTCAGTCCCCCCTTTTTCCCCCTTTTTAATCATCCCTTTGGAATATATCATAAAGTATACTCGAGAAATAAGCCCAAGGTCTCAAAATATTTAGCTCCAGGTATCAAAATCTAGCCATGAACGTTAGATCCTTATTATTCTACTTGCTCAAATTTTTCTAAATGCAGCCAACATCCCTGCTCATTATTATTACTATTCCATCCCAAAATAATATTATTCCAACTTTTTCTTTGCCTCATCGTAATTTGGTCGACTTTTTTTTTGTTATTGAATTATGTGGGTTGAATGCAGTTGTGAGTTGAAAATTCGATTGCAAAAATTTTTATATTTCACAAAAAAATCTATGCGGAAATGAATGAAAGAGATGGAAAAGTTCGCATGACTGATTTTTGATGGTTGAGGAAGGAAAATTTATTTTTCGTCGTGTTGAGCGATCGGACTCTCGAGCGATAAATGAATATGAAGAGGAAGAAAAGTTTTGTCAGTCATGACTTGGCTAAGGAATTATTTTTTGTTCATTTCCATTCCAACGTAAAATTCATCATGATAATCTGTTTGCTCTCAAAACATTTGAATGTCTTTGTGTTTTTTCTGATAATCTGAAATAATGATTTCATAAGATGTGCCTTGGTAGCTGAAGAATCTATGATTATATTTGAGATTAAATTGAGAAATATATTTTTAATGATAAGTGGTTTTGGGGGTTGAGAGGTTTTTAGCATGTTTATAGAAATTAAAGGATTATTTTTGAGGTTTTTCGTGAATAATTTTTTAGGGGTCGTTCGTAAATTACTTCACACAAAAGATCTACTTTTTCGACCCCCTCCTTTCTTGTCACAAATTTTCCATACAAAAAAAATTCTTGAATTTTGAATGTCACAGATTCTTCAATCCCATTTCCCCCTAAACGTAATTTGTGAACGACCCCTGGACTTTTTTCTTCAATTGTTTTTACATTATACTCAAAATATCCTCAGGTATTTTCGGTATTTTAAAAAAATTTAAAAAAAAAAATAATTTTTCAAATTTCACTTAAAAATTCCTCATTTAAAATACTTCAAAAACCTCACATTGTTCAAATTAATAAGCATGTGTAAAAATTGTTTTACATGAAAAAGTTATATCGGTAACGTTGTTATTTTGAGTTTTTAAGCCTCAAGCACTTTTTTGTTTTGTTTCACAAACATGTTTCCACTTTGTTGATTCATAATTTTATATTAAATTTTCCAAGTTGATTTTAAGGTTCTTTACATTCTTTAAAAATTGAAATTTTTAGATCCTTTTTCCTTTTAAAGTTATACAACACATTTTTTTTATTACAAAATCAAATTTTATATCCTCAAGTTATTTTCTAACATTTTTCTGGAGACAATTTCAAAGATCCATTTGAGTTTATAAATATTTAATACTAATTGGCAGATATCTATTCAATAGTTTGCTCACGTTTTTATATCTATGAGAAAATGTACCCTGAAGCTATTATAGAAAGTTCATATTTGTTCAAAATTTAAAGTTGCAGAATCTACAGCTTAGGATGGAAAAATGATACAGATATTTTTATACTTTTATTTCGATTTGAGGAAGTTTAATCATATTTTGCTATATTTCTGTATTTTTTCGATTTTATTGAAGTTTTGGTTTTATGACAATTTTAAAAATCCCATTTTTTGATGGACGTCATAAGTGAATGACCCCCTAGATGATTCTAAATTTTTGTTGAATTTTTCTTAGCTCCAAAATTAAACTTGATGTACCTGGGCTGGAGTTTGGGGCTCTGAGCGACTTAACCATCTAATATTGAGCGCAAACATTAAGTTTTTAACTCAAGTCAAGCAGTAGCAGAAGTTACTATAGGAGAATAGGTAGAGTTATGTTCAAATCTGTCCATACTTTGCCAAAAATTACGATTATATGAAAAATATTTTGAAATTAAAGATTTTTCAAGAAAATACATCAAAATATGCTATTTATATATTTAAACCTCATCCACCCATCCGACATTCTTCCTCATTTCTCTCAAAACATTTAACAAAATGTTTAATTTGCCGAACAATTTAATCCATACAAGAATGATGACGAGCATGAAATGTTTGCTCCACAAAATATGCAAATTTTCCAGCTACAAAATGGGTTAACATAAATTTTAAATTTAGATATCATGTAATCGTAGAAAAAAATAACAATTTTATGGTCCACAGTTAGCATGTAAAATTCTAACAGAACAAAAACTAGAGAGATTCTGGTGGGGTCGTTCACAAATGACGTCCATCAACAATTTAAAATTCTAAACTCTTGTCCTCCTATCATTGTTTTATGTAAGTAAAATAAAGCCCATAGATGTAAGACATCACTTATTAACGATCCCAGAAGCCAAAAAAATTGAATTATAGTTTTTGGCACACAAAAAATTTATGAATATAGTTAGTTTTTCCATCATATTCAAAACTTTATTCTCTATTCAATGTACATGCGGCTTTTCTTTTATGGAAAGCTGACTAAAAAAGGAGAGCGAAAAAATAAACTTTTTTTCCTATGTCTGTGCGGCTTGGCCTTTTTTTGCCCCGTCTGTGTATTATATATAAATGTTTTGCGGGGCGTGCATTGTGAATGAAGAAGTTCGAAACATAAAAAGAACTATATTGAGCAGTCGAAAAAAAAGCCAAAAAAACCTCATCATTATCTCTCAATAAACAATGGGAAAAAAAGAAGAGATGAAGGAGAATCCTTTTCATGCCATGAATAAAGTGGGCTTGCGAGATTTTTTCCTTCCTTCCTTTCATTCAAACACACAACTAAATGTGGATATATATGCCTTCGAGAACTGTATTATAGTTTTTTTCATTTACGATGGAAAAAAGAAATCTTTGAAAATGAATATTTCTTCTTTTGAGCTTGTCGTCTTTGGGTGATTTTGGGGAAGAGATTTATGAGAATTTTTTGTTTTTCGATTGGATTTTCTATTTTGACAATTTTTGGGCATTCAATGTTTATGTTAGTATTTTTAGAAACTCATTTTTCAAAATCACAAGGTAGAAATTTCACCGCTCCGTTGTCCGTACATAAAATCACTGACTAGTATCCCTGCGGGAGGGTCTTGACCTTCAATCTTTAGCATAACCAGAAAATTTACCATCAAACTAGAGTTGGATGTGCTTAAACTTTTGACCTAAATGCACCGTACCCTTTAAACCTACAGATTATAGTCGAATCTGAACCACTTTCAAGCGCTACACATTACAAAGACACGACTATGTCATTAAGACCTGGTGTATTCTATAATATATCAAATAAAAATTTTTGTACCTAAAAATATCTTCTATGCAAAATACTTTAATACTTCACACTGTACATCATTGTACACCTAGCACCCAAGGACCTTTGACACGTAAGACTACCGTTCTACCATTTAGACCACTGATGCCATTTAACTAGGTTTTCTCAGGATTATGACCGTTATTTTTCAAGTCTCCATAAAATTACCAGTACCAGAAAATCTAGAAAGCCTGCATTTTACCAATCTTTCCAAAATTCTCCCAAAAAATCCCAAACTCTTTTAAGGCATCCATAAAAAAACCTTTTCCTTCTTTTTGTTCACAAAACAAAATATAAAAAGAAAAATTTCTATGTGGACAATAAACTTTTCCTGATAAACTTTATCTTACTTACTTGATACTTTTTTTCTCTCCTCCATTCTACTTCCTTGTGTCTTTTCATTCCTTTTCATTTCGATAAATGCTACTAAATATTATGACTATTCTGACTACTTCCTTACTATCCCATTCACTGCCACGACGATAAATTTTCTCGTCTTTGTTGTTGTCTCTTTTGTGTGACATATTTTGCGTACTTACTTGTTTCCGCTATATAACTTTTGTATTCAAATTAATGCTGATGTTTTTTCGAGAGTTTTTTTTTGTGTTTGATGTTTTTGTGCTGCGGATGGCTTTGAGGGATATTTATTGGCGGGTGAGTGGCAGTTTGGGGGTCGATCGATGTTTTATGTTAGAAATTCTTGTTGTTTTTGCAGTTGTGGGCAGAAATTATTTTTTAGGGGGGGTTGTGGTTTGAAATATGTTCCTTAAAAGTAATTTTCAAATTGTACGAAATGTCTACCGAGGAAGGTTTGACTTGAAATTGTCAAAAATGCGCTCTAGTCACCAACCTCACCAAATCACCTTTCCTAACTTCCTCACAGCATAAAAGAAGCTTTTACTTCCTAATAAACTTTTCACAAACATAAAATTTTTAAAGCAAAAATTTTCTCTTTTTTAAAGCTTTTTATTTTCATTTCAACTCAAATTTTCCTTAAGTATCACATTTTATACACAAAAGCACTGCCTTCAAGTAGCTTTAATACTAGTAAATAAAAACAAAGCCATAAACACTCCATTCCGCCTACTGATTTGTATTCTACAAGTTATGTTCACAGAAAATATCAGCACAATTGCGGATTTTCAATGTAAATTCGTTTTTTTTTGCTTAGAGCTATAAATTTGTGATTATTTGACAAGTTCACATGAGGCTGATGAAATATTTTCATGTTTTTTTGATCAATATTTGAATATATTGAAGAGAATTTTCACGTTGTGAGTTTTCATAAATTGAAAATTTTATGTTTGGGGTTGATTGGATGTTGGGTATTATTTTAGGGTTGGGGAAATGAATCTTCGGTGATAAGAGGTCAAAATAGTAAATTTTCATGTTACATAACATCCGAACGACCCTATTCATATTTGGTGGAATTTTAGTGGAAAATTCTGAATAATTTTGAGGAAAATATTTGAAAACTTGTTTGTGTTTTAAGCTTATTAAGTTTTTATAAAAATTTGTTGCTTGTGCTGAAAGATTTATTCGTGATACACAAAAATGTGTACTTATTTCTCATTTAACATCATTGACTACTCATAGCAACAATAAATTTTCATAAAATTCTATAAAAATTCACCACAAAAACTAAATTAAAATTCAAAAAGTTTAATCAACACAGTTTTAAATTATGGATAGTCAATTCTACTAGACATTAAAAATTGAAAATTCATAAATTATATTTGAAATAATTTTGCGAAAAATTCATTCAATTTCCAGCGATTAAAAGCTTTTTATAAATAATTTATTGTGGTTAATGTTCAGTCTTAATTTCTATCAAAATTTCAATAAAAAAAGTTCTCACTGAAAATCTGCTTATGAATATTAATGAAAATAAATACAGCTTAAAAATTATTAATTGATATTTTTTTCTGGGGTTTGATAGAAGCTTGCTGAAGGCTTTTATACTAAAATAGCACCAAATAACGATTTTTTTTAATTTTCCAATTTTTTCAATTTCTCAATAGCACCCACCATCCCTAAAGATGACGCCTGTCAGTCTATTTTATTTTTGGAAAATTAATGAGAGTGAATATTGACATTAAGTATTTTAAGAGATTAAATTTCAGGACTCTGCTGTGAAACAATTAGAATAAAAATAAACAAAGATGAAAAATTAATTCTGCTAAGTAAATCAGTTCTGTTGATACTTTTAAGTCTGTTTATTAATTTTATGTTCCATCACTTAATGAATTCTCCGAAGATTTGAATGAATAGCACCGTCCTCAAAACATTTAGTCAATGGTATGAAATAGTACTGTCTGAAAAATATTCAGGTTAATGAGAAAATTTCTATGGGAATTTAGAACTGCAGCTCTTCATAACAATGAGAGATACTCGACTGAATGACACGACACGACACTTTTAATTAAGAAAAAAAATGAAAATTCTTCATTATTGTCGATGAGCAATAAACTTAGGGGTCGTTCATAAATGACATTCAATTTTTAGAGGGCAGAGAAATTTTTTAAGGGTGTCCATTTTTTTTTCTTTCTTATGCTCATGGTTTCGTATTATTTGCGAGTTCTAATGGTACATGAAAGATTAGCTAACTAATTGGAGCTTCGAAAAAATCTCGGAAAATTTTAAAATACAAATTTTTTTTGAGGGTGGGGGACCCCATTGGACCCCTCCTTAGGTACGCCCAAGAAGAGGGGAATCTGACACTGAGTAACATTTTTGTATGAACAGAGGGGGAAGGGGTCTAAAAATCTAATTTTGTTCATGACGTCATTTACAAATGGCCCCTTACATTTTACGCATTTCATTATTTTTACAAACTGTACATTCCTTCTCCATAGCAACATATTCTTTAAATACCAAAATAATTCTTTAATACATCACCTAAATGTATTGAAAATTATCAAATAACAAAAAAAAATCTCAATTTTCAAAAGAATTTTTCACAATCACAATTAAGACTTGAAATAATAACAAAAGAATCACATTCAATTCCATCAAAATTTCTTTTGTTTTTCTTACAAAATCTGTTTGCTTTCAAAGCATCAAAAAGATAACAAGAAATAAGTTAGAAATGCTCCTCAGGATTCTTATTTTATTTTTAAATTCAACAAACAAGAAAAAACACCCCCACGAGTTAGGAATCAACAGACCAAAAGACCAATTCCATTAACCAAAAGCTTTATTTTTTTGTAGAAAAAGAAAAAAAATTTCATGATAAAAAGTGCAGAATTTTTTCTTCTTGTTTTCTTCTTCTTCTTGCTGCCGCTATGTGCCTTTTTATATTTCAATTATGAGAAAGTTATATTAGAAAATTAAATAGAATAACAACAAAGAAAATGTTGAGGAAGAAAAGACTTGTCACTCTCATTTCTCAGAAGAAACGTGAAATTCAATTTATGATGTTTGTTCTCGACTTTTTTTTAAATTTCTCAGTTTTTCTGCTGCTGATGCTGTTTTGTTTTCAACAGTAAATTCTTTTTCATTTCCTCATGAGGATTATTTTTGTGCTTGTTTTCTTGGAAAACAATTATTTATTTATCTTCGTGCATTTTATTTCGTCTTTTGGAGTTTGTTTTTATGGTTTTGAAATAAATAAGCAATGAAGGAGTAAGTTTGAAATGTCTTCAGTAGCTTCAATGTTCTAGAAGAGGGGACGACTAGGTGCAAAGTGGTATAAGCAAGGGGTGTAGCCAAGGGGGAGGCTTGAGCCCCCTAATTCAAAATCAAACTCAGTAAAAAAATTTCAGATTAAGAAATTCCTCGCTTCGTTCGACAGCAATAAAAGTTTAAAATATATTCATACAAAATTAAAATTGGTGTGAATATGATACTTAAAATTTCAAATTAGTGATGAACTTTCAAATTCTAAAACAAAGTTTTGGAGTGCGACCCTACAATATATCTACTACTCCAATTAAAAACTGCGTAGATGAACTGGATGCCAGGATAAGATCAGGTATTAGATAAGATCAGATATGTAGGCAAATTCAAGAAAATACTAGATAACTTGGCATCTAGAGTCTCAGATTGATACAATTTATGTCAACGTGTGTATATCCTGGGCAAATTTCACGGGTATACCCTAGGTCCTAGAGCCTAGGATATATGATTATCATACAAGAGACAAAAGCTAAGATATACCGAGAAACCGACCCCAAAGATAAAGTTCTTACTGGTGTGGCAAATTATATAACAAATTTCTTAGTTTTCAAAAAATTAAAGTTTATTGAAAAATCAGAAATTTAAACCCCCATTAATGAAGTTGGGCGACATTTTTTTTAAAAAAATTGTCCCCTTTATATGGGTTTTTTAGTTTTGCAAAATCAATGTCAAAGTTTCAGGCAAAAAACCTCTGGCTACGCACCGAACAGTAATTTTATATAAAGTTAGTCACCGGAAAAAAAACCAAGAGAAATTATTCTCAATTTAATGCCATTAAATAATTTTAATAACTCTCTCAAAAAAATTGTACGAATTGCATCCATTAAACGCTTCCTTTTTTACTAAACTCAAGCTAAAATCTTGCAAATTAATTCATTTTATGTACAAATTTTTATAAAATAAAACTTTTCATTCTCTTCATCTTCCAAAATAATAAAAAATCCAAGCAATGTGAATGAATGAAAACGGAGAAGGAAAAGAAATAAATTAATAATTAAAATATTGTTCATAAAACTTCATACTTTGTTTCTATTTTTTTTGTTCCATATTCATTCTTATGGAATTCCAAAGCTGTAGGAATGCAACGAGCTGAGAGTGTTAATTGAAATTATAAAACTTTATGAGTTAGTCTCACGTCTTCCGTTTCTTCCTCCGCTTTCCTGCGAAATGAAATTGCAATTTTTTTCTTCATTCCCTTCTTCCAGCTAGCTCATAATTATATTCCTTTCATTCTCAATTGCAATTATTAAATTGTTAATTCAAAAGATCTCGGACGGAAAATGAGTTTTTTTTTAATTGAGGAAAGTTTTCCATTCTTGCGTCCTTTGAGATGACACAGAAGAATATAAAAGTGACTTTTCTGTATTTTAATTAGATTTAATGTAATCGGCATTATTATTAGCATCATTAATAAGTCATTATCTTTAGTGCTTTAATAGATTCTTTGAGAGGCTTCTCAGAAATTCACAAATTGGCTTAATTCATCGTTGAACGCTTACCTCCGACATTTGATGCTAATAGGAATGAAATTAAGGCTCATTTTGAATGGCAAATTGGTCTCTTTGATGAAATTGCTTGTGGAGATTCTTGAGCACTTGAGTGATTTCGTAGACTATTAAAGAATATTAAAATGCTGCCAACTGTGACATTATCAAAATATAATTATTTCATCGATTTTTCTTTTTAAGTTTCATGACATGCTTTGATGAAAATATTGATCAAATCTTCAAGTTTACATTTAAGATGAATGAATTTTCAGAGAAAGGCAAGGAATTTTTATTCTTTTTTTTTTAATAAATAGCATCTCCAAATGATGGATTATCAAATTCAATGCCTTTTTGGCTTTATGTTAGAAATTCTAACAAAACACAGAAATTAACAATCCAGAACTAAAGATGACACTCAAATTTTATTGAGTATCATTTTTTAGGTAGCAGCTAAAAACCATTGGCTACTTTTCAGACAGAACCTTCCACATAAAAATTTCAAGAGCTACGCAAAAATTAATTTTGGTCACCTCAGAAATAATTCCATTAATTACAAAATCAACATCATCTTCTACCTTCATGAATATTGAATAAGTCTCAATAACAGCCTCAAAATATTTTCTCATTAAATCCTGATAATTTATCATTAAAACAAAGTCATTGAAAGCATCAATGTCCATACGCTTAAGGTATAGACCAATAATTTCATTAATTAATATATCTATTTAAGGTAGATCCAACAAAAGTTCAATTTATTGAGTCAACAATCTTAGTAATCAAAATTAAACTCATCAAGATATCGTAGCTTAAAAGCAATTGCAAATCATCAGGAATGAGAAGCAATTCATTCACTTAACCCAATTTGGAGCATGTTTGTGTCACAGAAGCTTCTTGTACTTACCAATTGTCTTGTTTATATGCTGTTATCTTATATTATTAATAACAATATTGTGGAGATGATACTTCAAACTGATTATGTCTAAAATGTTCACAATAATTGATTTAATGCAGCTGAGAATCAAAACCGTAGTTGTTATCAAAGTGAAGTTGTTTGTTTAATGGCTTATTTTGCTTATTTGCTTTGTGCAATAGCTTTGATGGAGTATTCTCAAATTTTCACGAACTTTTAGTGATTCAAAATGTTTTTTTCAATTCTGAAGGTGTAAATTTTTAGTACCATTCAGTTAGAAATTTTCATTCCATTTAAATCCACTTTAATACTTCACTTAAACGGTATTCATCAAACAGTAACCAAATCTGAGAGTCAGCGTTTATAAGACGTATTTTTCTAGGTAGTCTATTTTAACATCAAACTAACAATTCGATACATTTTCCTATGCTGAGAATACTCGATGACCAATACACAGATTGTCGTATAGACGGATAAAGCGTCAATATTACTGACTTATCTTCTGGAGATTATGATTAAAAAAGGATGAAAGATATCAAAAAAGCTAAAACTTCCATCATAAAACACATCCATTGTTGATTTTTGACGTATTCCTTCTCGAAAAAGTATGAATCCATGACGTTGAGTGTCTGAAAATCTTCTCAGGCACTTTTTTGTTGGATATCCTTTTTCTCATTTTTGACTGTGTGATTTAATCACTTCCAGAATTTTTTTTCCTGGTGTTGGGTATGAAAAATTTCACACTCGATTCCTTCGTTTCGCTCTTTTTACTTTAATGACTTTTTCATACTTTTATATTCTTTCTCGTTTTTTCGTTGTTGATGGTTGTGATAAAGTGAGGGTGACTGACTGTAAGTAAATGATGATGGTTAAATGATGGGCTGAAATGTGATTATGATTGGTTGATGGGTAGCTTTTGGAGGATATTGAGAGATTAAGGGGTTTTTGGGGTCAATTAAAATTTTTGGGGATTTATTTATATTAATAATTTGAATAATTAACAAACCCAGAGCAAGAGCTCCAAGTCGACTTGGATTTTGTATGGAAATGTCGACTTGATTTCATACAAAATTCAAATCGACTTTGAACTCTGCTCAAACTAACTTGAATTCTGCATCCTATTGACCAGCTAAAAATACAAATCTGTCTAAACCAAAACCTTTTAAATTATTGAATGAATGACATAAGAGGCTTTTTTCATTTTAATTCAATGACGCAAATCACGAGAAAAAAGATATTTTCACCATAAAAAAGTATCTACACCATTCATATTTTTTTTTCTATAATTCCAGCTGTTGTACGAAAAACCGAGGCTGTCATTGGAAAATATGGACATTTATCCTGTAATCTTACATCTGACATTCATGACGATCGAATCGCATTAGTAATATGGTACAAGGAGGGAAAGACTACACCAATTTACAGCTACGATGCACGTGATTCAAATGCCATTGATGGCGGTAGTCATCATGGCATGAACTCCGATGGAAAATATTACTTTAACACATCAACACTTAATCCAGCAACATTTGCAATTGCCAATCTAACAGCAGATGATGAAGGTACTTATCGTTGTCGTGTCGATTTTCATCGAAGTCCAACGAAGAATACGAAAGTTCAACTTTACGTAATCGTGCCACCTGATAATATTCTCATCCTTAATGAGCTTAATCGGCACATCGCACATTATATTCTCGGGCCGTATAATGAAGGCTCATCAATAAACCTCACGTGCATCAGTCAAGGTGGACGTCCACAGCCAAAGTTAACCTGGTGGCACAATAATCAATTACTTGATACTGTTGATATTACGAGACTGTCTGACAAGAAAGTCAGAAATGTTCTGTATTTAAAGAATCTCGATAGGAAAAATTTGCTTAGTAGTTATACATGCCAATCTTCAAACAATAATTTAACCGATCCAATAACGTCGTCTGTCATGATAGATTTAAACTGTGAGTATATTTTTGAGATTTATTGCTTGTTTGTTGTGTCTAAATATGCTATGTAAGTGCAGGGAGTCTACGATCTGAATATTTATTATTTTTTGTAAAAATTCTATCTAAACCCAATTTATTTAAATCGAGGGTCCCCAAATGTGATTTTTGTCTAGATTCTTCTAATCATTCAGTCATAAAAATATCAAATATCCAAGAAAGTCTTGATTAGACCCTCCTAAATCCTCTTCCACTCTTGACCTTTTTGTTTTAAACTAGTAAAAGTTTTTCAAAAACGAGGGTTGACCCTGACCCCCCCCCCCCCGGGGTACGCCTCTGTGTTAGAGCTTAAAGACTAGAATTAGATTTTTGTTCTTCATTTCAAAAACAAAAATCATGTCTAGAGATGCCTTGAGAATCTGAATTTAGGTTTTAAGCTACCACTCGATTTTTCTAAATTTATTCGTCGACGTTTAGAGCATAATAATTGAAAAGTTACCTAAAGCTATTTAAACTCCACTAAAACCAATTAAATTTAATAAAATTCATCCAAGATCAATTGTTCTACAATAAATTTTTTAATAATTTTAATATTCCAACAGCGTTCAAAAAAATTCTCTCGCTCAACATCCGTTTTAGAAAATTATTAATTTGAAAAGTTTAGGAAATTAAAATTCCGAAAATTTCGAATAATGAGAAACCTTTTAATGATTTTTACGCTCGATGTTTAAAGTTTTTCTGAGAAAAATTGATTGGAATATAAAAAGCAAACAAATTTTTTAAGGAAATCCAATAAAAGCTGAAAAGCTCGTACTCTTAACTGAAGGCTAAGCACGCTTTTAGTATTTTCGAATGAAAAAAGGCAATCAATTTTAATGAAAATTTAAAGCGGATGTGTTGGTATCAGCACTGAATTTTTATTTTCATAAATCTCTTTATATTTGAATTTGTAAAATGTAAAGGATGCATGAATACGATGAAATCGTAAATCTAAGTATGGGCATTACATGTAAAATTTATGGTCTTTGATTTCACAAGATTTTCTCATGAAATTATTTTCTAGTCCATTTGTTTTATAACAATAGATATTTTACAAAAGGACTACTTTATTAGAACAGCATGAGAATTGGATACGCCTGATTTTTTTTTGAAAGGTCAATGAAAATTCTTGTTTCAATTTATTTTTGGATACACGTGTCTCATATCTAATTCAAGAGTTGGGAAAATTTAAGGATGTAAAATTCTCTCTAAAAAAAATAAAGCTTTAAAAAAGTACAAAAGGAAATCCCTCATTTCAATGCTTTGTAACAAAGAAATTATTCAAATGCTGAACAGTGAAAAACGAAGCATGAAAACCAACACACAAAAAGAATGCTTCCTTCGAACGTCAGTGGATGTGAATAATTCAGCGAGTTAAGTTTTAAAGCGCACAAAGTAAAATGAGAAAAAGAATAAATATTGAATTTCCTCTTCTGATATTTTTTTTTCTGCTGACAACATGTGTTCTAATTAAATTCCATTCTCTTTCCTTCCATCTGCAAATGGAATTTCCTGTGCATTTTCCGAATTGTACATGTACGATAAATTTTTTTTTGCATGCAAAAAAGTAGCATTTTTTTAATTCGTCAACATTCCAGTATGATTTAATTTTTCTTCTCTTTCTTTCATCCACAGTGAGGCCTTTATCGGTGAAAATTATGAAGGATTTAAAATTCATGTCAACAAAACAAAAATACGATTTGAAATGTGAGGTGAAAGGGTCACGTCCGGCACCGAGAATTAGCTGGTGGCTTGGCTCAACACAACTAACAAATACAAGTGAAATGGTAATTTATCAAATGAGCATTCTTTTGTGTAGTTATGTAGGACATTTGTGGGGGTTTGGTGGCCTAGTTTGGAAATGTGTACTAATTTTTGGGAGGACAAGGTCTGGAGCTGTTCGGGGTCCAATGATCATTTATTGTAGATATGAACTTGCTGACTTTAGGATGAAAGGATTAATATTGGATTTTTTTGGGATGACCAGAAGTGACTTCTTGCATGAAGGTTCAGAAAAAATTGCAAATTTATTAAAAATTCAATGAAAATAAATAAAATGTGCAGTTTTCCTCTAAACAGTCACAAAATTCCAATATACCTCACCCACAAACTCCATTTTTAATCCAAAATCCCCCCTCTAAAAACAATCTAAAATTTCATGTCCACATCTACAAATGTACACAGTATGTATTCTCAATTAAACATTGAATGAAAAATACAAAACAAAAAATTAAATTATTTCACAGTTTAATTATGTTTATGTGCTAATTTTTATGGCACTAACTCTCAGCGGCGTTGCTGTTGTGTGTATTGAAACATCATAACGAAGAATTTTTCATAAAATTTTCATGAAGCGAAATTGTACAGCATTTAGTGGATTTTATTTTGCATTTGCGGGGGTGAGGTTTAATGTAGATTTACTTTATTTTTATCGCAAAAAAGTGGGTGTAATCGGATGTTGGACGTTTCAGTGGATGTAATTCTTAGTTTGTCATATTAATGCAAGTACTTATTGCAAGCGGGAGTGTGGATTAGAATTGAATTTTGAATTATTTTTCCTTAATAAATGTTGGCTTTTTTGTTACTAAGCTCTAAATTTAGAGCTTGTCTATCAACAGGATCGCTTTCCGACCATTTTGAAAGCAACACGTGGATTCTATATAGCTGTTTTTGTCTACTTTCTTCATAATCGTTTTCCATCCTAAATATTGAATAAGTCTCAATAATAGCCTCAAAATATTTTCTCATTAAATCCTCATAATTTTTCATCAAAACAAAGTCATTGAAAGGCATCAATGTCCATACTCTTAAGGTATAGACCAATAATTTCATTAATTAATGTATCCATTTAAGGACATCCAACAAAAGTTCAATTTATTGAGTCAACAATCTTAATAATCAAAATTAAACTCATCAAGACATCGTAGCTTAAAAGCAATTGCAAATCATCGAGAATGAGAAGCAATTCATTCACTTAACCCAATTTGGAGCATGTTTGTGTCACAAAAGCTTCATGTACTTACCAAATGTCTTGTTTATTTGCTGTTATCTTATATTAATAATAATGACATTGTATATACTTCAAAATGAATATGTCTAAGATGTTAATGCTCCTATAAATAGATTTATCTTAATTAGGTAGTTGAGAGTTTGGCTTTGTTTTCAATGAGACATCAAACTTGTTATTTAAATAAATATTGACACAATAACTTAAGGATGTTCAGTTGAATTAAGAACAATTTTTGAAGACAAAAATCTCAGCCAAGAAGCATAAAACTTGAAAATTTTCTTAACAATGCAATTCTAAATTTAGATAAAAATTTAAAATTCAAATTGAAAATCTAAATTTCATATCACATTCCATATTATATCTGCAATCATCTCTTTCAACTTTCTTGCATCTAAATTCTTCGCTTTAAATCATGACATGACCTAGAAAGAATTGAAAAATCTGCAAAATTTGATGCAAATGGATGCATTTTCATATAATTGCCTCACATATGCAAGCTTGTGTATCGTTCACAACTGTCCTAATGTCAGTCTCACAGGTACAATAAATATAATCATTATGCAAATTTGTGCTATAACAATATTAAGCTTTTGCAGTCAAAATAAGCTTTTTCACTCGCATTGACATGTTCAGCTGCATGGTGACTGAGAAACTGCTTAAAAAAAGAGAATCCACGCTAATGCCTGTGTCGAATGAAAAAGCTGTCGTACATAATCGTTCGAAATGTTCACATGAAAAAAAGAAATAAAATTTGAAAATGAAAGTCAAATAATTGAGGGAGTAACAAAATTTTACGGTGGAAATGAATGTCTGTATATGTAGCAGTGTATTGTACGTGACTAATATTTACTCGTGCATAAAATAAAGCAATTATTTAGTTTGCTTAATTGAGAGAGGTTCTAGCGACAAAATATCATCTGAATTTGAATCATGTTTGTGTAGCAACAACGAGAATTTAAATTTATTTATGAGGGTACATAAAATATTTTGTGCGATATTAGTTTTAAATTTTGGAAATTATGTTATTTCTATTTTTGTAAGTCTAATTTGAATTTTTGTGAATTTATAAAAGTTATTTTTGGGACTCGGGTGGAATATTAAATTATTTTGTTTTCATAAAATTGTTGAATTTTTAATAATAAAGCTCTTAATTGGGCTTAAAAGCAGGGTTATTTATGAGGGCTATTTAAGGGGCTTTATTAAAAAAATTAAAAGAAAAAGTCACGATCCTGACTCATAATCATTAAAAACATAGCTAACAACTCAATTATCAAGCACTAAACATGCCCTATCTCCATTAACCTTCAATTTCTTAACCTCCATCCAAAAACATGTTCCAAATACTCCAAAAATTATCTTCAATTAAACATTTTCAATTAATTCTCCAAACTTTAAAAAAATTCCAAGAAATATTCAAAATTTTATAGCTTTAACTTGTCAAACACTCATGAACAAAAATTTACAAGAAAAAATTCATTATGAATGAGCGTAAGCCGCAATAAATTGAAAATTCATCCCACATTTTAAAATTAGATTAAGAAGAAAGCATTAAATTATGTCTACACAAGATGTTTCTTGTGTAGACTGATAAGAAGAATTTGAAAACTTTTTCTTTAAAGTTTCATTATGAATATGAAATATGTTATGACGTCTAAGTTATTATTACTTTTAGCTCACTTCGTCAGGTTTGAAATTAAATTTTTTGGAAAAAAAAATTTTTTTGTGGGGGGAGGATTTTGGAGGTATTAGAGGGGATGAAATATTACATGAAAAAAGGCAGCTAGGTGGTGGGTAATTGAAAATTGTAGCTTTTAGTATAGGTCACAGGACATATTATGAGCCAAAACTTGCGATAACTCACATGAGCGACAAAAAGAGTAAATCAAAATGGGTAGTATGGTAGTCAAGTTGTAATTTTTCTTTTATGATACTACCAAGGATGCTCAACTGATCGAAATTATCAAAAATATTGCAAAAATGATCAAAAGTAAGCTAATCAACTCTGCACCATTAGCTATGAATCAAGACATTTTGCAAACTGTTCAGTAAGGTCAATTTAAAACATTCACTTGTAACTGCAATTTTTCGTGTAAAATCGTCAAAATCTAGTATTAAATCAATCAAGGTCCATTAATCTTAATCTCAATCCAAAGTCATGAAATTCTAACCTAAAAACGACAGAACAACATTCCAAAAACCACAATCTCATCAATTATTCAAACTCTCCATCCACGGAAAGGCTCTAAAATACATTAACAGAAGCAAGAGGAACAGAAATAGAAAATGCTGAGCTTTATGCAGTCATTAAGAATTAACAAAACTCTATTTTTTCCTCTCAAACACAGATGCTGAAAGATGGAAATGCGACGGGTTCCGTGCTCACATTCATCCCAAATATCGAGGATCAAGGAAAATTTCTCTCATGTCGAGCTGAAAATCCTCAAATTCCCGACTCGGGTGTTGAAGATGGTTTAAAATTAAATTTGCATCGTAAGTATTTCACACAAGATGGTGGGAATGAAGCAGTAGAAGCAAGATAATTAATTTTTCTGGGTTAGAAAGAGAAAGAAAAACATTTTTTATGGGATATGTTGAATATTAATGATACATTACTAACAAAGAACTTTTCATCAACATCTTGAATTGTGTAGATGCGCCGCTTATAAAACTTGAGCTCGGTACAAATCCGGTTGTTGAAGGAAATACAGTTGGCGAAGGAGCGGATGTATATTTCGAATGTAATATTAAAGCAAATCCTCCAGTTTATCGAGTGGCATGGAAGCATAATGTAAGAATAAATCTTGATGAGACATTAAAAATTTAAAAATAATGACATTTTCATTTAATTCGTACAGGAAAATGATTTACATAATAATCCACAGGAAGGAATCATCATCCGAAATCAGTCCCTAGTTTTACAAAATATATCACGTGTTAGACTTGGTGAATATGTTTGTATAGCAAGCAATTCTGAGGGTGATGGTTACAGTCAACCCGTACAGTTGAATGTTCTTTGTAAGTTGCTGAATTTTTAATGAAAAAAGAAATTCTTTTCAGCTAGGGTTAGAAAAGGGGGAATGTGAACTATGACAAAGTTTTCTTGTTGCTGATTTTTAATAGAAAAAGCTTTTAAGATTTAAGAAGAAAAAAGGGTAAGTTGATTTTTTTGGGAGAAGTCTAAGAAGAGATCAAGATAAAAAACATGAAGCTTATAGCAAGCACATCTGGATTTTAAAATGGTTCTTTCCAACTATATTGAGTAAATTTGAATTTGAAGCTCTTGAGCCAAAAGTTCGTAAGTTGAGGAAGTAAATTTTGAAAATTTTCGATATCTCCAAGATTTAAGAACATTTTTAAAGCGATTTATGCTCAGCAACTGAATTTCACTATTGACATAAATAACTTCAAGCTATTAAAATCTATGACAATGATTCAGTGTTAACACTCTTTCAAAGGACTAGATAAAATAATCTAAAGCTATTGTTTTTAACAACAGATCAGCACACTAGCATCCAATATGTTGTCAATGTGATGAAAAAAGCAACAAAAAATTGCAGCAAATGTCAATTCACACAATGTTCTGGTGCTTGTACAAAATTATATCTCTCAAAGGCATCCATTGTCAGTTATTGGTAGTGTGTTGTCTATTATTAGGTATCAGTTGAGTATTATTACCACTTAGTGCACTAGATATGAAGTTTGACAGCTATTAGTGACAATTATTAGGATTATAAGTGTCATCTTGTCATAAAATACACAGAATATCTAAAAAATACCTACTTGTGACACTGAATACAGAACCTAGGTCAGTTTTAGGAAGTATTTCTCAAATTTTTTTGAGTGGGGTACACTCAGCAGATCAAATTTTTAAGTTTGCAACCCTAGTGTGTCGTGGATTATAGTTTGAGAAATACTGGTCTATAGGTTTGTTGTATCTGTTGTCTAGCCTCTGATACCGAAATAACTGTACCTATTAGTTGCCAACATTGGATATATATTCCAAAATTTTAAAAGCTAACCTCTAAAATTTAATTTTTTTGTACAGAATAATTGTTAAAACTCGCTCATTTTCAGACATTTGAGCTAATTCTAAAAGAACAAAGCCAAACAAAGAAAATCATGTCCAACAAAATTCACATTCCCCCTATCGAATGACCATATTTTTGGATCTGAATAATGATAATTAATCATTTTCTCGAAATGCGGGCTGGCTGTATGGAAAACTTGTAATGTCATTTATCCCTTTCCTTCTTCAATGTCTTGCTTTCTTTTACGACAGAACGAAAAAGACCACAGAAAACTCATCTTATGGCACCATAACCAAAAAATACTTTTTTTTCTCGTTTCTGTCTCTGCAAATATATTAAAGTTTTCAACATTCTCACAAAAAAAATGGAATTGAATGAATGAAGTTTTTTATTTTTCCAAACAGCATCAGCACCAGCAGTGGCAGTTACGAAAGTAAAAAAATAAAATCATTTTCCATCTTTGCTTGCCATATTTTTTTCCTCTCTCCCTGCCTGTGTGTTACTCAAATATTTATTTCATGTCTTCATTCAGATGCTCCCGTTTGTAGGCCAGGTTTACCACAAACATACAGCGTAGATCGAGGCGAAATTGCCAACATTAAATGTGAAGTTGAATCAAATCCAATGGCACATGATTTCAGGTGGAAATTCAATTCATCGTTTGCCGATTACACCGAGCTTCAAACAAGCGACGATGTTAAAAGCATTTTGGATTTTAAACCGCAAAGTGAGAATGATTATATGGGAACGGTATTGTGTTGGGGCATAAATTCAATTGGTATGCAAACCGAGCCGTGTGTATTTCAAGTTGTGCCGGCAGGAAAGCCTGAACCACTGAGTAATTGCACAGTTGTTAATCAAACTCAGAACTCATTTCAAGTCGTATGTGTTGAGGGCGATGATGGTGGATTTCCGCAAGACTTTGTAGCTGAGCTGTATTATGCGAGAGAAAAGTACATCACAAATTCAATATCCTCAAGGTAAATAACGATACGTGCGAATAAATATCAATAAATTTCATCCTTTTTTATCTGAACAGATAGATAGACAGATACACATAGTCATGTTTGGTTTATTGTTTTCTTTATTTGGCTGTCCGGAGGTCTGTTGATTTTCAATTGGGATTTGGTGGATTATGAAATTATTTTTTAGTGCCTTATGCTGACCACTTTTCTGGCCAACGATGTTAAATGGATTTCAATTTTTATTAGAAACTGACTAATCAGTCTTGTTAGAATCATAGCCGACTAACTGAAAACAATAGAACATCCCCTACCCATATCACTCTTTAAGCAAAAATAAAATAAAATTAATTGAATCGATTGCTTCCCTTCAACCTTAAAGTTCAATCGTTATATCTTCATAGCATTCCCTCCTAGTTCTATTATCTCCATTTTTATACCACATTAATTGTGACCTCGACTCTTCCATCTCATCAATCTCCTCTGTATCTCTTCTCACTATAAATATAATCTGTTGTATCAATTCATTTCTTTCTTTCTTTTTTCTCTTCTCTTCTTCCATATCCAATTTTCTATACAAACAACCACCATCATCAATATGGATATCCAACAGAGTGCCGATATTTGATTTGAAAGGCCTAAACCCTGGACAAGAATATGATATTGTACTTTCGGCAATCAATAAAAAGGGAAGATCATCGCCATATGTGATATCCGCCTACACATTAAAGATGCCTGAGAAGCATACAGACTTGGCGCTGTCCGTGACGACAGCACTGATGCAAAAGCGTGAAATATTAATGATGGTTGCGGGCAGTGTGATAGGAATAATTGTCATTGCTTTATTGATAACAATTGTAGCTAAAATGCGTGGATCTCGTCGATTGGAATCGAAAGCAATGACAGCATCAAGTCTTCCGTCACTTCCATCAGCAAACGATAATGAAAGTTGTGGGAATTTAGATCAGCATCAGCATTATTTGCATCAGGAGTCGCCAGATAGTTCCGATAAAAATCCAGACATCATACCACACACAACACTGGAAGAATGGCAAGAGGCGAACCAAAAACAGATTTATGGATCAATGCATTATCGGATTCCCACAGCATTTCCACCACCACAATCACACCTTCATCAACTACAGCCACAAACAGCTGCAATTGCTTACAACAATCCCAACACTGCCAATGGCATGATTATTTATTCTGGCGCCACACTGGGTCGTCCTCATATGAATAATAATTTTAAGCGAATCGATTCTAATGGCATTTGTGCTCAGCAGGTGAGTTACAGCCTTTTCTCTCATTTCTCTTTCATGCTGCATGGCTATAATACATCAATATGTGTTATTTGGATTTTTCAGTCCCTAGTCTTAGTATTTATTTGAAAATCGATTTTTCAAGCTCTGAAAAACAAACCGAGAAGGAATTTGTTGTTGTTGCTCTGCTTATGCCTTTCCCATCGTTATGATTTACAACTTCCTTTGACAATTTTTCATCTGTACCATCAATAGCTGTTGTTCTGCTTCTTTCCTTTTTCATTGTTCACGTTTACTCACAAGACTGCCTTTTTTCACATTCGAATGAATTGTCTGAAGTTCATGTTGTGTCTGTGGCTTGAAAATGTTCATAATTAAGGAAATTTTCTTGTGCTGAACATCTGTATATGGATATGAGAAACATGTATCAATTTGACTAATGATTATATGCTGACTATCCTCATTCTCTCAATTCATGTCTTATTATTATTATTATTGCTGCCTGCCTCTCTGCCATGACTGCTCACTGTTCAACTTGTAATCAAATTTTGTACGCGCAATTTACATTCAATTTTATTTGGAATAATTTATGTGAAAATTTAATTTTTTCCTCTCGCTTGCCTGAATCTTTTTCCATTTACATTTTTATTCCATATTTATGCTTCTTTTTCGTTCGATTTCTCTTCCATTTCACCAATTTCTACATGTATTATTTCATTTTTTTTCTTCCTTCATTCTCTAGTTTGATTTAGCATCGCCGCCATTACAGCAACATTACCAAAAGTATTATCTACAGCAGCAACAGCAACATCACTCGATTAATACACAAACAACGGGTCTGGTGATTGCAAGCTATCAAACTGCGCCATTAACAGGTTTAAATACAGCACAACAGCATACAACATTAGATAGATTTCCAACGCCTCCGTCACCATCATTATTCGTATCTGCCAGCACAACTAATCCTGTTTGCAACTCTAATGAACCGGTAAGCAACCAAAAGATTTATTGTTACTGTTTCCACATCGTTGACTGTTTCCGCTAGCTGTTCAATGAATGAAGAATTTTTTTTGTTTTATTTTATTTTATTAGCGTAGTTTTCAAATGGAAATTCTGTTGTGGTAGTCGGTTGGATTTGTCTATTTGATTGCTGATTTGAATACAGCTTGGAAATGTCTGCAGTGTTCTGAAATTTATTGGGATTTAATTGTAATTGAGTATTTTTTGGGATTTAGATTAGAGTTTTTGATGCTGGAATGAAGGTAGATGCTACTCGGGTCCTATACTAGGACTTACAGTAATAACCTTAATTAGAAAAATTACTATTGACATTTCTGCTATATTATATAAATCTTCAATATGTTGATCAAAATATTTCAATCAGAAAATACATTCCGAAATTATTCATTGATCCAATAATACCATCATAAGCTAAATTGGTTCTGAGTAATCCTTAAGATTATCTACTTAATATTTTTTTATATGAATTTGTGTTATGTATGATTTGTGACTTTTTTTGAAGGCTCTTACTGATAAATCTTCTAGCATAAATATCTAGATGTACGCAGTCTCCTTGAGAGATTGTTCTGAAGTTAAGGAAATGTTTTTGACATCAAATCATATCTAAAATGGGTCCAATTTTCCAAAATTAATCCAACTCAACAATAAATTCTATTTTCCATTGAAACTGCGTTCCAATTTCTAACATCCTGTATAACTTGTTCCAAAAAAAAATTTCCACTCAATACTTTATTCACACTTTATTCACATATCATTTGAAAATTTTGCTTTAGTAATAAAAAAAGTTATTCAATACAATTCACTTCATTTTCCACATCCTCATGCCATTCCACAAAAAAAAAGTTTCAGTGCCAAAAATTAAATTTTCTCTATCTTCACATTTCTAGCGGTCGATTCTGAAGTCTACAATATCCGAAATGCCCTATACACATAGTCAGCAAACGATGAGCAGTCATGAAACACCATTTTGAAATATTTTTACATTTTAATATGTATCGAATAATGCTCACAGAAGCTACATGATGTACGAGTGCCAAGACGGATGGAAAAAACTTGAATCTCATTGTGAAAATTCAGAACAGATAGATCGATTGTTTGGTAGACAAAATGAACAAGACGAAGTCATTAAGGTTGTTAGACTAACAGACGAAATACTATTAAAGAAAATAATAATAAAAAATTCATGAACATTTTTCAAAAAAAAATTCTCATAAAAATTGATTTTTTTCATCATTTGTCAAAAAATTCTGTATCAGATTTTCATTTCAGTGATGAATCGTGGAAGTAGAAAGAAGCCAAAAAAATTTTTTAATATCATTTTTCCAGCCTTTATCTTGATGTGATTGATTTCATGATATTTTTTATATTGAAATATGAACATTTTTGCTCTTTTGTCGTTTACAACCTTTCCATGCGATTGATGCAATAAAAAGGTTTCTTAGTAATAAAAAATATTGTAATAAGAAAGTCGTTAATGTCATCAGCATTGACTTCTATATTTTTGTGAAAAAAATACATTTTATTTTCTATTGCAGGGTACGAGTCGTATAAAAAGGATTTCAAGGCAAAGATGAAAATCGCATTTGAAGAAATTATTGCAGAGATTTCAGACTGAAATTTTGTGATATGGAAGCTGTCGATGTCCTCTTTATGTTTGTCAGTTTTGCTTTTGACTTGACCTCATGTAATTCAGAATAGCAGTTATCACTGGATTTTGTCAGATATTTTGAAGTCTGAGCTTGAAGTCGACACAAATATTGCATGAAATCGAGTCAAAAAATATCTGAGAAAATCTTAGTACGATTTTGAGCACTAATGTGTCATGGAGCATAGTTTGACCAGTGACCAGTGAGTAAATTGCTAGTGATCAGTGCCACTGACTAGAAATAATCGTGATTTTGATTTTTAAACTCCAAAAATTCACCAAAAATATTTTAATTGACATTCGCACCTCTAATGTCAACGAAAGCAATCTTTGACTTTTCATCGTAAATTCCACGAATCATTGATGTAGAAATTCCAACACACCTAATTAATTTTAAATTGCTGTTTAAACCCACGCTACAAATATTTCACATTTATAATCTGCAAATATAATAAAATATGGAAATTTTAAACGTGTAAATTTTTTCACATACATAATTAGCAAATTTAATTTGATTGATTGATTACCTAATTAATACTTTTGAGGGCGATAATGAGGAGTGTGAGATTGTCAGAATTTTGAGTTACTGAAATTTTATATGTGCTATTTTTGGATCAATGTAGTTGTGAACTTTTCTAAGGTTAGCAGTTAATACGTCAAGGAATTCTGTTAAACACCTGTAATCCCCTGTTGTTTCCACCTCCAACACAAAAAACACCAGAGTTGGCAAAACACTATTTTTGCAGATTAGTTATTCATCTGTCGCATCTGGGTTCTGCCTTCGGTGAGCTCTACATCTATGGCATAGACCACCATCATGCAGTGACTCTGTCCAACTCTAAACAGCACCTAGCAACATTCATTCTCAATCCTCAGCAGAAACTTTTATTATAAGCCAATGTACAGAATGTGAAATTCGATCTATAGCGTGACATGATTCGTTTGACGTATTAGATGAATAAAAATCAGCAACAGCTAATTGAATTAAAAAGAAAAAAGGAGAACGAAGAGAAAAAAGTATTGTAATTGATTGAACATGTGACGCACGAAATTGTGCTTACTGAAGCTGAAGACATAAATTCCGAAAGGAAGAAAAAAAATTTTATGTGCTCCAAAAAAGGATTAATTTACGAGTCTATACAAAATTTCTTCTTCTTTTTTCCTTGTTATCGTTTTCATTTTCTACCTCATAGCATACCTTTATTTGTTCTCACTCACTGTGTTCACGCCATTCCAGTTGGTGACATTTTTCCTTTTTCCTTTCTCAAAATTTGTCGGGATTTTTGGGGTATAGGAGTTGGATGAGTGAGCGGAATGTCATGCATTGAGGAGTTTAGTTGGATTAATCTTGAATGATTCACTTAAGGTTTTCGTGCTGTTTTCCATCTTGCTGTCTAGTAGGGCAGGTCACACCCACAGAAGCGTATCCAGGATGGTTTTTTGGGAGGGTTTTTAAAAATCATGATCTTTTTTTTTGAAATCGCATATGTATATACCACGTTGTACAGCTCAGGCTTGGGATATTTAACTCCCTTAACAAATAATTCAGATTGGTTCTATTAACTCGAAACTATTAAATTAAAGTTCATAACTCAATCTAAAATGCTCCCAGTCCCCTCAAATCCCAAATCCATCTCAACTTTCCAAAAGTGTAGGCTGAAATCTTTTAGCACAAATTTTTTTCTTCTCTTCGCCTCCATTTCTTCTTCTTTTGTTCCCTTGTTTATTGTCTTGAAAGGTGGTGTCGCCTATAATTAATAGCTTGATATTTTAACAAGGCAGATCCAACGAGCAAATAGGCCATAACAAGGAAGCTAATCCTTGACTAAAGAATAGAGCGGTGGCAACAAAAACATTAAATAAAATTTTTTATATCCTCAATTTCTTCTTGGCTTCTTTTGCTTATTTGTAGGTCTAGTTTATGTGTTGAAGTAGCATAACATTTGTTAATTAATTAAATCCACAGAAAAAGCAGTAAGTACGCACTCAACAACAATATTTACAACGTGAATTGATCACGATAGTCGCTTGATGTCGAGTCATATTTGAGTTTATGACATGAAAAGGGCCTGTGTGAAGTACGCCGGTCCAAGTTTGAATTTCGAGCTGAAATTTTTCCTGTTTATCGACACTTTTGCGACACTTTTCGACAACTATTTAGTTTTTTTCGACACCCCATAGATTTGGAGATATAGAGGGGTCAATTTTGGGGTAAAAGACCGGCGTACTTCACGTTTTCTGCCGGGCTAATTTCTTAAAACTAACTTTTATAAACATGTTATATATCAAAATTATAGTACTTTTTGCGACAATTTTCGCCACACAAACAGTTTTTGGAACTGACTATTCCTTGTTGAGTTATGGCATGTCAAAGTTCTGGTTGTGGACCAAAAAACTACTTTTGCTATAATTGTCCATTTGTAATAAAATTTATATGAAAACACATCTACTTTTCGTGACTAATCTGAATCTGTAAAAAAATTCTCATTCTGATTATCTGGTCCAGAGTTATGGGTCAAATGACCTCTCAGGTAGCTAAGGTCCATTTGGAAGATTTTTTCTCGACATTTCACCACAAAATTTAATTCTAATACTTTTTATCACTTTTCTACAGTAAATTTGTCTCATAGATCCAAATCTGAAAAAATATTTTCATTTTGACATTCGTGTGCTCAGTTATGGCTGGTCTAGTGACCTGCCAGGCAACCAAGGGCCTTCAGAATTTTTTTTCTCGATAAAAAATTAGAATGTGAATAAAATTTTAAAATTTCTGATTTATTTTGAATTTTATCTTTTTGACTTCAAGGAATCCATAGTTTTTTACAATTCGATAAAATACGATATTTAAAAAAATGTTAAAATTTTAAATTTAGAAATAATATGAAATTTGAGATTTTTATTATTGTTTATTTCAAATCTTTGAGATTTCTTCTAAATAAATAAGATTTATTTTGAAATTGTGAACAAAGAACTCAACAAAAACTTTTACGAAAAGTTTATGAAAAAATAATTTTAAGACAAATTTTGAAAAGTGCTAGCATACATATTGGTTTGTTAAATAATAAAAAAATTCAAATTTGAAAAATTCAAAAAAAAAATAAAATTCGTCGTAAAGTTTTTGAATTTTTTGTTCACAATTTCAAAATAAATCTTATTTATTTAGAAGAAATCTCAAAGATTTGAAATAAACAATAATAAAAATCTCAAATTTCATATTATTTCTAAATTTAAAATTTTAACATTTTTTTAAATATCGTATTTTATCGAATTGTAAAAAACTATGGATTCCTTGAAGTCAAAAAGATAAAATTCAAAATAAATCAGAAATTTTAAAATTTTATTCACATTCTAATTTTTTATCGAGAAAAAAAATTCTGAAGGCCCTTGGTTGCCTGGCAGGTCACTAGACCAGCCATAACTGAGCACACGAATGTCAAAATGAAAATATTTTTTCAGATTTGGATCTATGAGACAAATTTACTGTAGAAAAGTGATAAAAAGTATTAGAATTAAATTTTGTGGTGAAATGTCGAGAAAAAATCTTCCAAATGGACCTTAGCTACCTGAGAGGTCATTTGACCCATAACTCTGGACCAGATAATCAGAATGAGAATTTTTTTACAGATTCAGATTAGTCACGAAAAGTAGATGTGTTTTCATATAAATTTTATTACAAATGGACAATTATAGCAAAAGTAGTTTTTTGGTCCACAACCAGAACTTTGACATGCCATAACTCAACAAGGAATAGTCAGTTCCAAAAACTGTTTGTGTGGCGAAAATTGTCGCAAAAAGTACTATAATTTTGATATATAACATGTTTATAAAAGTTAGTTTTAAGAAATTAGCCCGGCAGAAAACGTGAAGTACGCCGGTCTTTTACCCCAAAATTGACCCCTCTATATCTCCAAATCTATGGGGTGTCGAAAAAAACTAAATAGTTGTCGAAAAGTGTCGCAAAAGTGTCGATAAACAGGAAAAATTTCAGCTCGAAATTCAAACTTGGACCGGCGTACTTCACACAGGCATGAAAAGGTTGTATGTGATGTGATTAAAGGAGCACAGTACATAAAAAGACAGGGGCAATAAAAAAAGCAGCAAGAGGAAAAATAATTGCTATATAATGTAGATGAATGTAGGGAGAGGAAGAAGAACTGATGTTGTAATCTTTTATTAAAAATCTTCGAATTGAATTTCTTTTCGTCTCCCTACTTTTTCTTGCTCATGTGTCGCTCTTTATTGCTATTGAACGTGGATATATACACGCATCGAAACTTTTTTCTTTCGATAATTTTTCACGTAAATAATTGTTTGGGGATTAGAAGCTGTATAACAAACTGCGAGTGCACACATCTTGCTAATTAAATGGAAATTTTTATTTGAACTGGATTTTTTTTAAGGATGTTCGTGTTTATGAATTTTTTGATGGAATTTTTATGACTGTGTTACTTGAAAAGGGAGTGTAACTGAAGACTTTTTACGGAGATGGAGGATAGTAGGGCCTAAATTAATGTTTTCTTCTCTTTACTAATTTATTGACATCCTCACAAATGTTTATAATATTGCTACTCATCTGTGCGAATCTCAAAAGGAAGGTTTTTAATTCCAAAAGCATCACATATCCAACATAATGATAATCTCTTAATTTGACAAATTTAAGTGAGCCTTTAGTGCGTTACACAATACATCTGAGTAATGACCCTGTTGACCATCCCTTACATGGGCGTACCCATAGGTCATTAATATATAATTAAGTGTAGCCAATTTGAATCTAGGTACGCCCATGGTCCCTTAGCTACGTCACTACATTTAAGCTTCCCCAGATCAAGTTTCAAATTCAGTTTCCAATCCTAAACATCCCATTCAATTAACAGAACCATTCAATTTTTCATCATACATCCATACGACAATTATCATTTCCTATTGTTAACAAAATTTATCTGCAATAATAACGTCGTGCCTCTCATACCAAACAGGTAAACGTTAAGTAGAAAGGTTTTTGTTTCACATACAAAATTGCCATTACATACTAAACAATGAAGACAATAAAATTAATTATTAATTAATAAAAAGATATTATTGACACTAGATTGTTTATGAACATGGAAAATGGGAGGGAAAAGTTGTGGATGCCATTATTGGGATATTCATAGAGCAGATGATATTAGCACATAATAAAGGCAATTGTCGGTCTTTGTTGTTTTTTATGTAAAGATTTTCTCATCCATTGAATTAAGAATAATACAAAAGTGCCTCAAGTTGTCAGAAACTTTCAAAAGCTCAAATTTTTCTTTACAAGAATTTAATTTTGTAACTTTACCCCAAAGCATGCAAAATCTTACAACACAAAGCATCTTCATAAGTTCATTAAAAAATCTTCATGTCCAAAACAAGATTCAATTATTCATGCAAACTACACAATCAATTTCCTTAAAGCTAAGGAGAAATTCAATAAATCCTTTTTAAGTTCACATGAATTATTCAATTATCTCAAACTTAAGACTAAGCACAACAGAAAAATAAAATTAATTAAGAAATTTTCAGGAAGACTGAAGTCTTTTGCCTTTCTTCTTTGTTATGTTGTTAAGTAAAGTCAGGGGATGGGAGTTTTTTGTGCGTCCTTTTTAATACATCTAATAAAGAATCCAAGCTGCACAAGGTAGTCACTAGTGCACCACTATATTGTCGTGTTGATGGCAGACCTCAAAAAGATGTGGGGTGCCTGACAGCTGTTTTCAATCAATTTTGATTTTAGTGTTTCTCAAACCATGATCCGCGACCAAAAACTGCATAATTGTTAAATATGATGCAAAAATCATATCAAGTCACAGCTCCAAGTTTCCATTCCTTTACTTCCTAATTTTAATGCTAACAGGATTTGAATGAAAATTCAATAGAACAAGATAGCAAAAAGAAAGACGAGCAAGGAAAGAAAGAAAGAAGAAAATAAAAATTAACAAGTACTGAAATTAAATAAATAAGCTTGCCTTATTGTCTTATATGAGAGTAAAAGGATTACTGCTAGAATTTTAATATAAATTTGCAGAAAGAAGAGAATTAAAATCTTTGGCTGAGGGTCTGGCATTGTTGCATTTTCATCCTTCCTTCCTTCCCTTATTGGTATTTCCAATATTCTCTTTTTTGTCATTATTGCAACGAGATGTGTACACATAAAGCCAGAGCAAGAGTCTGCACACAAGACTCCTTCTCACATAATATAATTTACGGAATAAACGAGAAGAAAAGCTTTAAAGGCCAATTGATAAAAGCCAAGAGAGTAGCAGGATTTGCTTAAATGGATTTTCGGATCTTCTTTTTAGTGCATAGTTTTCAGCAGATGATAATGTTGAAACAATAGAGATGAAAATTCTATTGAGAATTTTAAATTTTTTTCTTTTTTTTCATCGTCACTTGCTTCCTCCCTTCTTAAACTTTCCTTTCTTATTTTTTTGTGTATTTTTCACAAGCACATTTTTGAATTTTAAATGATAGTACAGAATCGCCGATTATGTTGAGACGTTAAATAATTTCAATGCAAAATTCATGTTTAGTTCTCTTTTAACAGACTCCTCCTTGTCTTGCTTTTCAATGAGATCCTTGGGTGGGATTTTGTCTGATTTTTAGTGATTTATTGACTAATTTTTCGAAAAGAGGGGTTCTATACTTGCTTTCCATACATTTTCAATGACGGTTCATACCCTATTGGACCCTTCTACCTTCACCCTTGCCTCCTGGTTTTGAAATGTATGCAAATTTTTATTAATAAACAAACTGAGATTCGAGCTCGAAATTCTATAATAATCTCAACTGAAGCTAAAAATTTCACAAAATAAATATCCCAAAAATCTGACAGAACCCTTCTAAATTTATATCTCAGTCTACTAGATTTTTCGATTTCCTTCACTTTTTTTGTTCTTGAAGATTAAGATTCATTTATTTTGTTTTTTTTTCGAAAAAATTCAATTAATTTTAAATGATATTGATAAGTAGGAGAGTAAGTGAGTAAGAATCTAAAAGATGGTGCTATTACTGAACTTTTCCCATTTCTCCATCCTCTAAAAGCATCATTTAATTTTCAATACGTACTATCAAACTGTTTAAATCTCTTAAAATATACTCTACAATCGTGACCTTAAACGATGTTTTATAGCATATTGATTGAATTACTTTTTTGTCTATCGTTTGCTCATTCGCATTCTACTTTATTGTGAGAGATGGGATTTTCTTCGGGAGTTAGATTTTGGGGTGTCTGGAGTTAAATGGCTTCCGGTTTTAGAGTTGATCGAGATTTTTTTCAGCTTAGTAGACATTTTAGGAAAAAAATTCAATTTTGAGAACTTTTTTAGATTTTTTAATCGTAGTTAGATTTTTTGAATAATTCTACAACACTTAGTGTTCCAAAAATAGCACAAAAAATATTTCATTACTCCAAGCTCCTCCAGAACCTCTACAAAGCACATACAAACGACATACTAAGTGCCTCATACAATATCCTTAAAAATAAATTTTCATTCACATGGCATATTTATTGATGTTTATTTTTTTCAATGAGCGAAACTTTTTCCTTCTTTTATTATTCAAAAAAGAAATTTTTTTTGTTGAAGTAAATTTTATTATAATGATGGCATTAAGGAGCAGCAAATTGGTCCCCAACACACTGTGTGTAAAGAATGTATATTCACAATTTTTTTCGTGATGCTTATTCTGCTTCCTCGCCTCTCTTTTTATCGAAATTGATATCCAATATTCATATTTCTTTACGCATTATAACAATAGCGAATTTGCTATTCGAAAAAAAAGAACATTTTTTCGTTTCTGTCTCGTTATAGGGAGAGCTTTTTGGAGGGGGTGGGACTTTAGGAAGTATTTTTGGAATTGAGAGCAAATTTGAGAAAATTAGAACAAATTTGACACAACTGGCAAATTTGAAATTTGCTCCTTCTGACACTTAAGTAACCACCCCCTGATCCAAAAATATTTTTGGAGCCTTTTTTCTAACACCAATCTAAACTCAAACACCTCAAATATAGCAACAACAAATTTTTATTCTATTTCATTTCAACGCACAATATTCTTTCGAATTTTTTTTATATCGCAATAAATTTTCATCAACAGCCGTAGCAATGAGCGAAGTGAAGGCACAAAAAAGAAGAGGCAAAAGAAAAGTTGAATATAAAAGAGGAATTGAATAAAGCTCATCGCGTACGTATAAACGTACGAAATATATAAAAAGTAAAACATGTTGGTAGCATACTTCAATAAATCAATGTAAAAAATCCTTCCGAATTGAATTGCGACGGTTTTTTTTACTCACTATGTGCGCTTCTTCTCGTTTAGCTTGCGGGGGGATATAAAAATTCAGTATTGAAAAGGAAAGGAAATGAAATCAAATGGAGACGAGTTAAGACAATAAAATTTTCTTTCTTTCAATTCTCAATTACATTAGAATCTTATCGATTGGCAGATGCTTGAAGGATATGTACGATTTTATTTTATTTGTTGGGTAAAGGCAAAATCATGACGACAATGATGATGATGATGATGATGAAGGGGGTTTTGGATTTATGAAGTTAAAACGTCTTGCGGGGGTTCAGATATAAATTTCCAATTTACATTTTTCTCGTTTGAAATTGCATTAATGGATTTAGATAAGGGAAAATTAGTTGAATCTTTCTTTTCATAAAGTTTCTCGTCTTTTCTTCCTAATTTATTAGAGCATTCCTTGGCTCGTGCTTGTTATAGACTGGGATATATTACGCTTTTACTTCAAATCATATTATATTACACTTAAATTTTTTCTCAGTATTTTATTCTGATGGGTAGATCAAAAGATAAACCATGAACTTCCATTAAATATCGAGAATATCGAGAATGTTCTCGAATGAATTATGGATAGACAAAGTGGACTTAGTCTTGAAATAAATATATAATATTCTGATTCTGGTGGCCATATGGTGCTGCTGGCTGTCAACTGCCTTGAGTCAAGACTAAAGTTGTTATTAGGTTCACTTCACAATGAATCTTCATTATTAACGTCTGATCTAGACAACACTAACAATTTAAATGAACATTTCATAATTCCCTTAATGATAGGATAACAACATGACCTTACAGCAACTCACTTACCATTGTTTATCAATAATACTAATTCACATAATTAATATCTCAACAGAAAATAGAAATATAATACATCATAAATGGTGTCAGAAGGTCACGTAAACAATACATTTTTAGCCTAATCAGCCTTAATTCACACTCGATATGAAAATATTTACAGTAAATTATCTTTCTGAACCCAAAAAACTTTAATGTTATTGTAACACGATCTACATTAAATCGCAGAAGAAGCCAAAAAAGCATCTGATTTCAGTAATCAGTAAGTTCACGAATATCGTCTCCAATTTACAGTAAACCATCATTAAGTCATTTATTTTATCGATCTTTAATGAGCACATTGTGTTATTATTATACGACGACATAAGTACATAAAGTTTGTAATTTACTAAAGGACGTAATCTACTACTGGCAATTTAATGGGAATTTAAAGTGCCATCACATTATCGGTTTAATTACCTGATTTTCTTCTACTTTTCTTCCGTCTATGCCCTTAAAATACGTTATTTATGCTGCTCGATGGATAAAGTCATTTCCAATAATGAGAAGTTTTCTTGCTTTTTTTTGTTGACATTTTCTCAAAGGGAAATGTCTCTAATGTCTGCGCTTTGTCTATCCGTGCATCTGTTCGATTAAGAAAATGCGCTTGAGTTACGCAATTTCACGAACTTTATTACTGATTTTTGTTGTCGTTGTCGTTTTATTCCATATTGTATTTCGCTTCTTGGAAGAGTGGATAAAAATGAAATCGACCTCGATTGTTTGAAGAGAGCTCATATGAGCATCATGTGTATCGAAATGGATAAAAATAAGGAAAATGAGCGGAAAAATATGTTATTGTTGGGATATTGGATTGCCTTGTTCTTGTGTGAAATTAGGTGTAAACTGTTCCACATCCAAAAATCAATTCCAAATTCACAACAAAAAAAACTTATTCCAATTAAAAGTCAAAGAAGCACAACTCAGCATTCAAGTACATAACTTAACCCTTTACATCTGGTGCTGAAGAAAAACTCAATGACCCAAAAAAGAAGTGGAATAAGAAAAATTTGTTTATGCACAATAATTTACTCAACAAAACGTTTCCATTACGTCCACATCATTTCCACAGTTCCATCATCTTGACACACATTTATGGCAAAATTAACTGTTTTTTCATATCATTTTGAATGGATATTTAACCGAGTTAGCTGTCAACTGCACACAAGCATTCATTTCTCCAAATCATTCGTTCTTCTCCATCCTCCTCATTTATGTATTATTTTCTCGAAATAATTCGATGCCTGAATCGTGAGTAAATGAAAAAAACAAAAAAGGTTGAGCAAAATACACACAAAAAAATATTTTTTTATATGAAATACTTTTTTCTCTGCCATCCCTATTATATCCACTGAATATTGTCATCATCCTCGTATTCAGTACAAATTGAGATTGTTTCAATCTCCACCCACTCCTTTGAGTTTTATTTCCTTCTTTTTTCGACGCATCTAAACAATGACATGTACATCTCCAGTTATTTTGATTTATCAAAATAGTTGTTCTTGGAATTGCCTCACAATCTCAATAGCCCTAAACAATTCTATCTAACTAGTTATGAGTATATCCAATATTTTCGATACATTATATTTTATATACATATATCGAATGCTTTTCACAATAACACAATAGCAATTGCTGTGATCTTGATGTTGATGATGATGCAGAATAAAATAGATTGGAATTTTTGTGGAGGGTTTGGGGGGTTAATGCGCTTTTTGGAGAACATTTGCAGATTAATACATGTTTTGGATAAAAGATGCTACATAGTAATTATTTTCCATTAAAAGTGATGGACCTGGCAAATTTTCTACATTCACCACCATTGCTACACCCCTTGGGTATCCAGAAAGGTCAGTTGATCAAGCAGACTCCTGAAATTTTTAGGAAAAAATGTTCAGTTAGAATATTTTGAGGAAGTGATTTAGGGTCACATTGAATGAGCACCAGTCTCTGTCATACTCCTTTGAAGGGTTCAAATCAATCAGTCAATCAAAAATAACCGAAAATGGATAAAATTCAAAGAAATCAAAGAAATCATAAAGGCTTGAGCACCTGGATGCACTCTTAGAATAATGGCAACTTGCAGGCCTTCATGTTTTGTCCCCAATGACCAGATCCCCTAAATCTCAAAGAAACAAATTTAATAGAAACTCTAGTGACAATTACCATCCTCAAATTAGCAATTTGAGAAGTTTAAACTTACTCTTACTAACGAAGACTCAATAAAGCTTATATCAAGTCAATTTACACCAAATTTTGTCATCGATAGCTAAATAAACTCATTCAGACAATCCAACAATCCTCCTCAACCTACAACCCTTCAAAACAATTCCAAGCTACACAAAGCACATTTCTCTTCTCCTCGAGTCATCGTTATTTGCGTGCATGTATTTCCATGAAGGAGGGCAGGAAGAATCATCATGACAATTTATATGCATTGGCTTCCGATGAGTGAGTGAGCGAGATAGAAAATAGCAAACAGCTTTCGAGTGAAATGTGTTTTGGTGTTGACAATCGCATGCATTGATCATAAATTATTGACAAAAAATTGAAAGATTTTGACAGCCATTCAATCGATCCCATTCCATCCGATGAGAATATATGTTGTTGTTTTTCTATATTCTCTGTGAGCTCAAAAACAAACATTGCACAATGCACGCACATATGGTGATAAATTTTACAGAAAATATTGTGAATTTCTATAGAAGTAGAATATAAAATGTTGTTGGGCTGTTCACACCAGTGAAAAATATTTTTTTGTGTGTTCCTTTTTATTCATGGCATTTGGGAATGAAATAAAGCAATAGCTGAATGGTGAGTGAGATAGGAACTAAAGCCAACAAAAACACAGCATTTATGGCACCAACATTATAGTTTTTATTTCCACACTGACTCGCTATCAGAAACAGATTTTTAAAAGTCATTCATCTAACAGTTTCGTACTGAAAAATAAAAATAAAATAATATAATGGCAACGACAGTGACATTATAGAGCATCATCACACAGCTCAGCCTTTTAACAAGAACAATATTGGCGCTTAACGAGAGACAAAGAAGAATAAATTAAGACGAGATGAGAATGAGGAACGAGAAGGAGAAAAAAAATTGTTATTTTAAGTGATAATTTCACCGCGGAGATTACTTCCATAAATTAGCTGCAACATTCTGTGTGAAAAGCTCTTCTTCTTCTTTTCTGTTCTGTTCCATTTTTTTTGTCTTTCGTTCTTTAACTTTATCTTCCATTCTATACCGTAAATGTTGCTGTAATGAAGCAAAAGCTCTTTAAAGATTCTTTTAAACTGTGATTTATGGCTTAGAAAATTGACTTTTCTATGGAACAGATTGTCTGGGGATGAGATTACTGGCTTATCGTATAATTAAAGGATTTTTTTGGGACTTAAAAATTTTACACTCATAAAAAGGTTAAAAACTTATTTAACATTTAAAAATAACTTTTAAGCTGGATTCTTAATACTTTTTTAAAATTTTAAATTTTGTTTATTCCTCACATCCGAAAATAAATTACTTCCTTACTCCTTCTTAATTTAAAGCGTGTTTACTTTAAAGGAATGAATTATGCAGATTACATCAACGCTAAGTATGATATGTATAGCACATCGTCTTTTGTCACTCAACTATGTTTTTATGAACGACGATAATGTGCTTACTTTAGCATTCTTTTATGTATTCCTTATTTAAATTCCTCAAGATTCATCAAGAATGTTTTTAATTTTTTTTAAACACCACAAACTTAATTAATTATGAAAATATTATTCTGACTTTTTTACATGATGTGATGATGCAGTTAATGATACAGCTTTTGACATATTAAGTTTAAATTATGTTGTGAATTTTTGTCATAAGCAGAGAAAGTGTTGATGCTTTGAAGTGTTTTTACATTTCGACTTTGGGTTAATGCGACTAAAAATTGTTTTAAAAAAACAAAAATTAATTGAAATTCTAAAATTTTAATTGAAAAAAATTAAAAATTTCAAATAAATATTCATAAGTGCACAAAATTCATGATGAAACTCATAATTTTGGATAGTCCATTAAATATTTATTACAACTACAGAAACACTAAAAATTTCTATTTTTTTTCAAATTTTCAGAATATTGGTGGTACACATTCAACCTTTCAAATAAAGTTTACGGCATAATGTAAATAATGAATACGTAAATGACAGGACCTGAAAAATAAGAAAAGCGTGTAAAATGTCATGAATTAGTAAGGTATAAAATATATAATCAATAATTTTCAATTGAAAATAACTTAAAAATAAAAATTGAATCTCAATATTATTGCTTTTCTTCTACTATGTCTCAAGAGGGATCTAACCAAAAAATTGTAATAAAATTGTAAGAATTAATTAAGTTTTGCCAATTAGGGGTCGTTTTCCCATTACGTTATGCAGAACAACGACTTTTAAGACCCATTCCCCTTCATTACAAATTTTTAATGAAAATTTTTTTTATTATGTTACAAAAAGACCTCATTTCCTCTAAAAAACGTAATAAGTGAAAGACCCCTTTACTGAAGGTATGACCGAAGTATAGAGATGCCCACCTATGAGAGAGACCACGCTATAATATGTTATCAACGCTAACGGGGTTTTGTGGGAATGAATCTATCTACAAACCAACTCTAGTAAGGAGGTCCAGAACCGATTAATCTTCCCCATGCTACTCTCTAAATCTCAGAACCAATAAAAATTATATAAAAATCCAGCTTACACTATAAAACTGCTCCAACCTAACAACCGTGAATCTCCAACATGTCAATGTTGCAGGACGTTTTGACCTCAGAATCATAAGTATAAAACTTTTTCTGACTTCTAAATCCTTCATTGTTTCCCATTCAGAATCATAGATTCCATCTGCTAGACCAGCACTTGCATTCCTCAACATTTCACCAAAATAACATTGCATGAAAATTTTACTGAGGTAAAAAAAGCAATTTGAAGCATTTTCAATCATTGCAGATTGTTCGGTCGATATTGATGCAACCATTGCTGTAAAGCATGCGTTGAATGCAGGTTCGGAGAAATCAAGAAGTAATAGAATTGAGTAAGTTTTCTCAATCATGTCAACCTGTCTGTATAAATCATTTTGTCGATTTATGAGCTTTTTAATTGGTTTCGATAGATTTAACATTTTGTAGACTTTTATGTCCATCAAATCCTTCTTGAGAATCTCAAACTCAATGGACAGGCTGACTAAAGTCACGACAAGTATGAATGTATATCCAATAGATGCACACATCATGTATGTGAACAATAAATTCGACCATAACCAAATTAATAGGAAAATTTCAGGCATAGATGCGAAAGCTCCTTCCTCAAATGGCATAATACTTAAAAATGTTCGTTTTCCTGTCCATACCCAAATTATTAAGGGTGCTGAATTTACTGCAAGTACGATAATAATGCAACTCATCATGCAATAAGACGTAATAATATTCAGAACTTTTATGTAAGGCTCCAAATTGTAAAACTTAATCTGCTCTTTAGAGTATGACTTACTCAGCAGTTCCAAAATTTTTCCAAGTTCAGATTTCTTCATAAAAATGTAATAAATTCGAATACAAAAGACACCGACAGAAGAAATCATCCTGATGAGATAAAAGTAATCCTCTTTTTTATTTACACGACTATAAAAAGCTGCACTTGTCAAGATGAAGAAAATTAAATGATTTGTTGCCATTACTAGATAGTAAATGTCTTTTGCAATAATTTTCATATTTTTCTTTAAGCTATTTTGTTTCATGGCAGACGAAAACTCTAATCCGGACACTTGCAGCATCTTTTGGATTAAAATTTTGTAGAATTGAAAATTTAGGTCACTTTTGGTCATTTTTGATTTTAATTGGATTTTTAATTTGAAAAAATTTTTTCTTTCAATTTTCTTTTGTTGTTCTACAAACTTATTCAACCTTACTAGACGATGTTTTTGACTGTACTAACTAAAATAGTTTTCAATACTGTGTGAAAATTTAGGACTTACATAAATCGATTTTATTAATATTAAATTACAAAAAGCCACAATTTATATGTTTATGAAAATTATAAGTAAATTTGAGCTTCATAAATATTTTCCAAATAAATTCAATGATTCTAAACTATCAAATGATTTTAAGGACGTACCTAAAAAATTAGTGTAATTTGATAGGTTTTTTAAAAATCCAAATTCAATATTTAAAGATTAAATTGAGGCAGTGCTGCAGTTGATTTTGAAAATTGGCGAATAATAGAGCTACTTAAAGGTAATAACACGTAATAACTTCATAATTATTGTAGATTTGTTCAAAAAATTATAACAATCTATACAAATGACGTCCATCAACATATGAGACTAACCCCCATTACCCCCATGGAGTTGTCATGAATTTTTTCCATTATATTCGCATCTTAAATCAAAATGTTAAGTTTAATTTTCTTTCTAAACTCAAACAGTTTTAAATAAATTTTATTAGCTCCACATTGTTTCCAATGATTGCTTAGAAGGAATTTCATAGCTTTTCAACTAATATTATTCAAAGTTAATCAGTTTTAGAACCTATTAAGCTTCTCTTTGTTCAAGAGCAAAAAGACATTCATTTAATCATTTGTAAATCGATGGAAAAATATGAAAATGTGCATGCTGAGCTGACATTTTCAAACATTCAGTAGCGGTGGATAATAACTCAAAAAATAACAACAATAATATTAATAATAATAATGATAGTAGTTTAACAGATAGGAAAAATGCATTGTACTACCATGATAACAGCAAACTGCTGCTTTTGCTGTACGTTCATTGTAGTCTACAATACAATAGATGTACATCCACATGCATTATGAAGCAGCGTGAAGTCAGTAGTTTTAAATGAGGAGAATAAAAAAGGCGATGGGAGAAGAAACTATGGAAGTAGAAAATTAAACGGACTGTAACATCCATAAAGAAGAAAGAAGATGTAAGGAGAGAGTTGGAACTGGAAAACTGTATAGTAATTGTCTTGGAAGTTTAATTAATTGTGACATTTACTTTAGTTTTCTCACAATTGTGAACTTATCTGCTTCCTTCTTACAATTTCCTGTGTCGTATGTAATTTTTATGACTGTAATTTTTACAATGAATTGTCGAGGAGACAAAAGGAAGAGGCATTAGAAAATTAGTAAGAATAAAAAGCTTTTTCAGGAAATGGAACAGTTTTAAAGGTTTTGATATTCTTCCTTTTGTCTCTGGGGGCACCTAAAATCCTTGTAATACTACTAAAAAGAGGATACGAGGTCAAATCTCATCCTAAAGTCCCCAAATTCGACAAAAATTCGTCATTCAACAGTTTTCCCTCATAAAACAGACATCACCCAAAAAGACTGTCTCCAGTAAAAATAATAATAATGAAAGAAGAATAAGCAGCAAAAAGGACAAAACTTCCTATGGCGAAAACAAAATTTCCTCCGTTTTTTAACAATTAAATGAAAATTTATGTTCAGTAAATTGTACCTCATATTGTGCGATAAGTACTTTGTAAATTTTCTTCTTCTATTTTTCGTTCTCTTTTCTCATCTTTCACACATGAATAAATAAACTTGTTGGAACCAGTGCCACTTACACACATAAGCAAATTGTTTTTCATTGGTACGAAGAAAAAGTATTCTTCTGATTTATGTGAACTTTATTTACTCTTTAGACCTTTTGTTGAGATTTATAGGATTAATTCTACTACAATAGGCAGCTTTCTGTGAGAAAGTAAATTGTTAAAGAATTTCTCGTCCATAAAGGAACTGCACGTATGCAATAATAAGCAATTTTGTTCTTGTCTATTAAGGAAGCCTTTATCTAGATGTAGTCATATCTCTTGAGACATCTAAAGATTGATACAGAAAAATACATCACAAGCATTTTATCATAAAAGAAAATATCTTGACATCCACAGAGATTATTATGTCGTTAACAATTACGATCCATTACGTTAAAGAAGCTTTATTAATTGGCCAACTTATAGAAAAAGAGAAAAGAAGTCGATGGGCTTTGACTAACAGGCTTTTTATTAGGAACAAAAAATGGATGAAACTGCAGAGTTGGTAAATTTTGAGAAAAAATAAATTAAATTGAAGGTTGTCGCTATCAAGCTGAAACTATTTTGCTAGTAGATGTGTGAGTGGTAACTAAGAAGAAAGGTTATGAAAGGCCTTTAAAAATTCTTGCAAAATTCACAATTTTAATTTTTGATAGGCATCAGTAAAAAACAAGGCATAAAAAGACATTTCATCTAATTTTGGGATTCGATTGCACTTCTAGAGCCAGTTTTCCATAGGCTAGCCCCTGAAGTAGTGCATTCTCTAGGTTATACCAAGCAACCAGCCCCTGTATTAAAAAAGGATTTTCAGTTTCACATTTCTTCAACAAATGAGAAACCAACTTTGTAAGAGTTGTTAAGAAGAACCCCAAAACCCAAAACATCCCCCACCCTCGCCTTAGTCCCAAAAGAATATCTCGACAGTTAAATGTCAAATCTAGATATCATCAAATTGTCCGCTTGTCATTTATATCTTTCCTCTTGCTCCATCCTCTTCCTAAACATCGACGAAAAAGTGAAAAGAGCAAAAAGAAGTGAAGAAAAATCAAGCAGAGCTCAAGAATCAAGATTAATTCAATTATTTATGCTACAGCATGAGCTACAGATTAAGCTTCGATTCATGAAAAATTGAATCAATGTCAAATGGGATAAGCTAAATGTAAAAATTGAGTGAGTGAGACAGAAAATGAAAAAGCTTTAATATTCTTCGTTCACGAAATAATGATGACCGAATAGAGATGTTTGAGGAGATAAGTGAATTACTTGCTAGAAAAAATAACTGCCTTGATAAGAGTTGAGCATTAATGAAATTTGCTCAATTTTTCTTTCGTTGCTTTATGGCGCATTGTTGTTGTTGTTGGTTCTTATGTTTTTGGGTGTGAAAAAGGGGATGTGAATTGATTTGTTAGAGGGTTTGGTAGAGTCATGAACTCTTTAGATGGATTTTTGTTGGAGATGATGACAAATGAACTAAATTTTCAGCAAAATTAGTGAACTAAACTCACCAAAATTTCACCAAACTCACCAAATTCACCAAAGCTCTAAAAAATCCCTTCTTTCTCCCTATTACTGTCCTTAGCATATAATTTTCTCATTACATCAAGCTCTAAATAATAAATATTCTCCTTCAAGGCTTCAGTAATGCCACACAATACAAAAACATCAAAATTCAGCAACATGAAATTCCATTAGACTAAAATTATTAAAATGACACTCTAATCAAATTACATGTGACAGCTTTTAAGTGTACATTGATAAAATTGTAAAATGTTATACAAACTAAATCTGTATTCAGAGAGAAAATTCAAGACTGCAGAGGTTTCACATAATACGCAAATGATGTGGAAGCATAAATTGAAATGAAATTTATGTAAATTGCATAAACCAATGCAATAGTTTTAATGTGAACTGATTGAATAAATTTAGTGAATGGCAAGAAAATTATTTTGATTTGAAAATCGGCAAGTTTATTGAATTGTGCTCAAAATTTGAATATTTTTGGATTTTTATTAAATGAATACAATTTATGAAAATTGAGATTATTTCTGAAACTATTGAAATTCGAATTCATGCTTGGATTATTGCAAAATCTATGATAATAAGCATCAGATATGAACTATAGGGATTATTCATAGATGACGTCTATCCAAAAAAATTAGATTTTTTAGAGCACCCCATACCCCCCATTCTCAGTCATAGTGTCACACAGCTCTAGACCTCGGAGATGCCCGTTAGCATCATACCTAACATCATACCTACACCATCCCATAACTACAATGATGTTTCCCTATAAAATCCATAACTAACACCACATAAAAGACCATAACCACACAATATCCAAAAAAATAATTTCCCAGAGTGCCAAACATTCACATTCTACTCAAATGGAATTAGAGACTAAAATTCAAACATGAAAATTTTTGGCGATGGACATAAGCATATACAATCCATATGTAAATGTTCTTATGCATTTCAGAAAATAATATGTTAATGATGAAAACCATTCTCTACATATTCTTCCGGATTGGAGAGTAACAATAAGCACAAAATAGCGGTTAGATGTATTAACCCATATCATTATTTGAAGGATAGAAAATAATAGAATTAAATGAGAGTAAGTGAGATGGAGATGTGGCAAACAAATAAAATGTAGATGAGTTTTGGCATTTGAGCATAAATGGACGAAAGGCTGAAGGATGAAAAAATTTAATTTAACTAATGATCTTTAGTCACTTGTGAGAAATAACAATTGTTATTTGGATGGAAACTGCTGTGCTTTTTTGGAGCAGTTTGTGGGAAAATAGGAAGCAAAAATAATAAAATTGTGATGTACTCCAGCCAACAAGCCTTAAAGCTCAAAAAGCACATCAAAAGCAAGAATCCAGCCAGCATAAAGCTACAACCAGCATTCAATGTAAAATGATTTCAATATTTGCTGATATTTATCAATATAATTAAAGAATTTGCATATTTCAAGCATTGTATTTCGGATATAAAGTATTTTCAGTAGTACACAGCATAACACAACTGTATGACTGTATAGCCCCAAAATATTAAATCGATTTAGTTACAATAAATGGAAGAATTCGGGGATGCGAAAGAAAATTGAATTTTCACATAAATTATTCGAATAAAATTGAATGTAAATTGCGCGTACAAAATTTGATTACAAGTTGAACAGTGAGCAGGCATGGCAGAGAGGCAGGCAGCAATAATAATAATAATAAGACATGAATTAAGAGAATGAGGATAGTCAGCATATAATCATTAGTCAAATTGATACATGTTTCTCATATCCATATACAGATGTTCAGCACAAGAAAATTTCCTTAATTATGAACATTTTTAGGCCACAGACACAACATGAACTTCAGACAATTCATTCGAATGTGAAAAAAGGCAGTCTTGTGAGTAAATGTGAACAATGAAAGAGGAAAGAAGCAGAACAACAGCTATTGATGGTACAGATGAAAAATTGTCAAAGGAAGTTGTAAATCATAACGATGGGAAAGGCATAAGCAGAGCAACAACAACAAATTCCTTCTCGGTTTGTTTTTCAGAGCTTAAAAAATCGATTTTCAAATAAATACTAAGACTAGGGACTGAAAAATCCAAATAACACATATTGATGTATTATAGCCATGCAGCATGAAAGAGAAATGAGAGAAAAGGCTGTAACTCACCTGCTGAGCACAAATGCCATTAGAATCGATTCGCTTAAAATTATTATTCATATGAGGACGACCCAGTGTGGCGCCAGAATAAATAATCATGCCATTGGCAGTGTTGGGATTGTTGTAAGCGATTGCAGCTGTTTGTGGCTGTAGTTGATGAAGGTGTGATTGTGGTGGTGGAAATGCTGTGGGAATCCGATAATGCATTGATCCATAAATCTGCTTTTGGTTCGCCTCTTGCCATTCTTCCAGTGTTGTGTGTGGTATGATGTCTGGATTTTTATCCGATGATGTTGGTTTGAATATAAGAAGTGACATGCTGATAACTTTTATTTTTGAAAAATTATGAATTTGAATTTTTTATATTATTGATTAAGATTACTTTGATTAGATTTTGTTATTAATAGAAATTTCCATCTGAATAATAAGAAAAAGCAAGTTCAAAGATCTCATAAGCCTTAATGTCCACTTACAGAAAGTCTTCAAGATAATAAAGTTGTGAAGATTCACAAAGCAGAATATATTAAGTCCATCATTAATATTGATGATAAAATCACTTGAGTGAAGTAGAGATAATGAGGTAACTTCCATCTTCAATCCACAGATTAATTTACTTCCATCTTTACCACATCTAATCATTTCAGCTTCAACCAGTTAATCAACATTGAAGTTATCAAAGAGGAAGAAATTTTCTTCAAAAAATAATTATTGGAAATAAAAAACTTCGTCCTGAGTCGATTCTGTTCTTCATGTTTTCCTTCAGTTATGTTGTTCATTTGCAACACTTTCGTTCCATGTTTCCACGCGACTTGTGTATCATAAATGAGCAAACTTTTATTCTTTATTGAGTTATCAAGGCAAAGAAGAAGAAAAAGAAATAATTTTTTCCTCTCATGCTCTAATTGCATTTTCTCCTTATTTTTACGTCAAGAGATGAAAAAGTTTTCTTCTTGTTTTTTCGGTTGTGATGAAAAATTGGGGATGAGAAACTTTTTTGTTTTATTTTGGGTATTTTTATTTTTAACTTTTCATCTTTTGAGTTTTTGTTGTGAAAATTTAAACTAATTTGGCTCAGTTCTTGCTTTCCTGCTCAAATACAGTCAAGTTGCTTAGTTTTGTTGCTCAAATCCGGCCAAGTTGCTCAGTTTTGGTTATACTTGTTCAAAATCTTTCGAATTTGACTGTTTTTGCCCAAATTTGCTCAGTTTTTCCCTCAATTTGCTCAGTTTTTTTCCTCAATTTGCTCAATTTTGTTGCTCAAAGTTAAATGTTATTAAATGTTGTTAAAAATTTCTTCAGGTTTCAGTTCAGCTTCGTCTAATTTTCATTACAAATCCAGCTCCCAACCCTCGCCAAAAACAGAACAAGACAAGGGAAAAGAAACAACAACGATATCAAATTCTCTTTCGTGTAAGACAAATTTAGATTAATGATGATGTTCTTCATGTAGAATTAAATGTTGACAATTCAACAGCTTTTTTACATTCGAGTATATATATATATTATATCTGTGCTACGCGATGTATACTAAAAGAAAATCACTATTGTCAACGAGGTTTTCATCTTCATATTTGCTATTTATTTGCACTTGAATTTTCACGAAATTATCATCATCATCATTATCATCAGCAACGTCATGTACGATGAAAAATGTTACGATATCACACGTAAAAATTTTTACTCATAAATTTTCATTGAATTTCTATCATTCTGCTCAGCTTTTTCTCTTAACTTTCTTATTATAGGTTGGAAAAGAAAAAGAAATCATGTAAACGTGATGCTTACAAGGAATGAATCATTTTTGATGGGAAGGATGGGTGGATGGGGGAGCATTTTGACATAGGTGATGATGTTTTTGAGGGTGGGAAATTTCAAGGTGAACTTCAGCTAAACAAGCTGTATTTATATATTCTCCAAAAAATGCGTCATAAATTCTATTAAAATCCTAAAAATACCTCGCAAACTTGCAACTTTTTTCACACGTTTCATATCAGAGATATCAAAAAGTAAGAAAATAAAGAAATGAGTCAAAATTTGCATTGAAAAGGAATAAAAAAACATATATTTTGATTCCATCAATAATTGAAGTTGTTGTGAAAATGCATATAAAATTGAAAAGTATCAAACATTTTACAGACTGCATATTGAATAAATTTGGATTTAAATTTGAATTTCGTCAGCAGCAACAGAGAGGAACTGAATGAATGATTATGAAATATTCAAAATGTGATGCTAAATATTTCATTGGAACAACAAATGTAGTCATGACATGATTAGTTTCTGTGATTTTTAGGTATGTGTATAATTTGAGTTTAATTTGAAATTTATTGTGAAAATTTATGATTGAAATATTTGATGGAAATTATGCAATAAAAATCAAACAAAATTATTTTGAGAAAATCAAAAATTTAATTTTATTGAAAACTTTTCTGTAAATTGATCTGAAACTGAATATATGTCAATAAAAATTATTTATTGTATGATCCGAAAGAAAATTTCCCATCGATTTATTTTCCCCTTGCCATGATCTAAAATTGAACCCATCCCAAATGGGAAAATCTTAACGGACCACCAAAATAAAGATAATCCAGAGCAGTATACGAAGTCCTCCAAATTTTACTCAATTTCGATCAAAATACAAAACTCGGCACAGGTCACTTTCCCCTTGCTACCCTGCTGATCCTGAAATACTTCACTTTTCTCAATTTATGGTGCTAGTTATCCCAAAATTAATAGAAATAATAAATAAATGTCTTATCTTCTCTTAAGCTCCCCCAAAAATCACATTTCTCTCCTCAAAACTTCACCACATGACCACAAAAATTTCTAATTTTCTAGTTTTCTTCTTAAATTGTAATTTATACATTCATTATTTGAAAAGACATACATAAGAAAAAGTTAATGAAAGCAGCAAAAGCAAATATGCCATTTCAATCCGGAAATTAAACTATTTTCCCAGTAAAACGACGGCAAGAAGAAAAGAAAAGAAAAAGTTCTCATGAAAATGAGGATGTAAAGGAATGGTAAACAGAACAAAGAGGAAAATAAACTTGAACATAATAAATGTCTCAATGGTGGTTTTTATGTCTTTTAAAGGTGAGTCTCGAGAAACATTTTAACATTATAAGTGTTTCAGTTTACTTCCTCACCATTCCCTCTTCTTTTTTCTCATTTCCACACACTCTTTTTCCATCTCCTTCCTTCCTTTTTTTTCTTTCATTTTCACATTCGGATGTCAGAAACAGTAAAGGGAAAATTTACACACTCATTGAGGCAATGAAACCTATGTCGCACACATATGCTATCGTGAAGTAAATTTATTTTTATTGTGACAGCATTAAAGCACGACGAATTACTCTAAAAGGACTCATTCATATACAATGTTTTCATTCTTCCTTCTTTCTTTTCTTTGTAGAAGCGATCTTTGGTATTGGAAGTTGATGTTTTGGTGCTGTTTTGTCGGATTGGATTGGGGTTTGCAAAGTTGATTAATTTTTATTTAAACTATAAAGAGGCCGTAATGCAAAGAAATAGATTTTTGTACAGACGTGTGACAGCGTCAGACCCCCAAAAATATTAGACGTCATTTACGACCCCAAAACTCTTATTTTGGGGATTCATACATCAGAAGAAGAAAAATCCAGCATCAAAATGCGCTCCAAATATCAAGCAATTAAAAACATCCTCTAACTAATTTCTGTATTGCTGTTGATACATTCTTTCTTTTCATCTCCTTCCCTATTGTTGTGAAATGAGTACCTTTTTACCATTGCCTCTCTTTTTCTGTTATTTCGCTTTCCTTGTCGATATTGATTTTTTTTTTGTTGAGGAATGAAATTGGTTTAACAAAAGGATAATGTATGGCATATAAAAATATTTCCGATATGAATAATATCAAATTGAAATGATACATTGTCGAAAGGTCAAATTGGGAATAAATTTTTTTTGGGGGGACATTGATTTGGTAAATATTTTTTGGAAGAGAATGATATGAATATGAAGTCAAATTTGAAAACTGAAGTAGCTTTAAGTTGAGTTTTAAAGCAGAAAATGTCAAAGATTGTATCTGACTTGAAAATTCCAAAATGAGCATCAACCAACGCTTGAACCTTTAAATTCAATGAAAATTCAGCCAACACAATAACTTTTTTAACCGTTTCTTCATTTACTTTTAAACTAGTCAAACAATAAGATTTATGGATATATCTCAAAGGAATCAACAATGCTCATCCACAATTTCTTACTCACAATGACGATAAAGATCAAAAAGTATTTAGAGAATACTTTAATACCCCATCACACGTTCATGATGACAGCAACTTAAGAAAACTCTTTTTATTGCGCTCAGAACTCAAGATTTGAGAAGAAGTCTTAACCACAATCAGTTTATGAAGCAGAAAAAAGGCATAGAAAGTAAAGTGGAGCAGCGGCAAATAACAAAAAGAGATTTTCTTTTGTTTTATCTTTTTTTATTCATCAACTTAAGCGAATTACAAAAGATCCCGCGTAATTCAACATGGATAGAAAAAGAGCAAATCAAGAAAATGGCACAGAGTCTTGAGATATTTAAGTGGTTGGTGGTCAAAAAAGGAGGAAAATTGTGGGTATGGTTGATTATTTTTGTCTGATTGCCTGTATAACGGTTCTCCTAGCGACACCTCAATTACCTAACCGATACCTCAATCCATCTATCTATCTTGATCTTGTACCTTAAGCAGTCTCGTACCTCAACTTCTCAAAAAGCACAAATTTGAAAATAGCAGGATTCGAACCGATGAACTTTTAGTTACATTTACTAAATTTGATCTAAGCAGCTTGCTGATTACTCCACAATGCCTCTTAACTACTTACACTAGGGTCTTTAAAGGCATGTCAGAATGTCACGGCTGGGGTGTCTAGCTTTAGAATTTAATTTAATTTGATATCCTCAGATGACTAACAACAAGAAACTTTCTTTTATTAATATTCTTTAAATTTCTTCCAGCACTTTGTTAAAGATTGGCTTATTGAAAATGCGCCACCACTCAAATCATAACTTTACCTTTTTTCGTTCAAGTACAAAAAAGTGATCAGAATAAAAAAACTTGAAGAACTTTGGAAGGTCATTGAATTCAACTTGTTCTATATTTCTCGCCTTTGCTATAACATAAAGCACTTAAAATAGTTTTAGTCGACAGCAAAACACTTCTTATTTCTCATAATACTTTTCCTTTTTTATATCGCATGATAAATTTTTGTTTGAGGATCAATAAAACCTGCCATTCAACATTTTGGTTTTTTATAAGTCATGCGAGACTTTTTCTTTAGTTTTTTTTAAAGATACTCAAGTGAGGAAGTAGAAAATGTGCGAACTTTCCACTGCTTTATATGCACAGAAAAAGGGGAGGAAAGGCAGTGAAAAAAATATATAATTTTAGTGCAATGCAGTAATGGAAGTGAAATAAAAATTATAGTTTATGAGAATGATTATGAGCATTGCATGCAATGTGCATTCACAACTGAAAATTGTGATAAAAATGCTTCCAGTTCAAGGCATAAACACTCGATTGTGATGCGAGCTGTTAAATTTTTATGGATGATTAACTTTCAAATGGGTTGGAATTATTTTTTATGGATTTATTGTTGGATATTTAACGATGTTTGCGGTGCAGTGGGTTAAGAAGGAATTAAAGGAATTTTCCACCGATCCTAACGATACAAATACCTTCAAATTAATCAAACTAACTATATCTAGTTCCAGAATATATATACAAATATCTTCCATACCTAAAAAGACGTTTTAGTTTCATAATCATTGATATGTTCCATTCCTGTTTTTTTGTTTCCACTTTTCCGTCTACATACCACACACAATATACCTTTTCATTCATTCTTGTTTAGGTTTTTCATTTTCTACTCATATATATGTGTGTTTTGTATCAAGTAGGCAAAGTTCTCATTTTATTTTTAGCACTATCAAATAGCGATGCATGTGGATGAAATGAGAATGAAGTGGGATTAAGGCGCATTTGGAGATGAAAGGGAATTTTCAGGTTTTGAAATTTAAGGCTAGACTAATGTAGGGGGAAGATTTCTTCAAATCCTTCCTTCCCTCTTACTAGATATCCTTGATTGGGATATTGTGTGATTATGTCAAACTTGAGATGTTGGGCATCCATCTTGCAAATGCTGCTAGATCACTGAAGAATCCTGTTTGACCCCAAAACTCACTCTGGGTGGATTTCTCCTTAGGACCTGAGAAACCAACCCCTGTGGTTACGTCCTGTAGGTCTATTTTTCCAAAGTACTTGAATTTAGAGTCCAACATCATGACATTGCTCAAGCAGTAGAATCTATAAAAAAGCACCAAACAACACCCAAGACAAATAAAGGTAAAACTAGACACCATTTTAGAAGGCTAGACACATACCACGTCAAAAATTCAATAGAACAACACTACACAATCCAACAAAAATTCTTGCTAAAAGCATTTATACATGACGATATACATAAACAACCAATTTTTTCCTGTATCGAATTCTTCTTTTGTTATTTATTGTGTATGCATATACTCCTCCGTCATACATCAACATTCATTATTCGACTGTGAAAATATATACGTATTCTATTACAGTTCCTTTTTGAGCTCGATAGTTGCGGATATGAATTATTGTTTTCTTCATTCTGTACAAAAAAAGTCGTGAATTTCAATAATCATCAAGTTACCTTTGATATTTTTTTAAAAAAATAAAATCGCGAGAAAAAAAATCCAATTTTGAAGAAATTTTTTGTCAAAGACAGTCATGGATACGAGAGACAAATATCTCAACGGTGATGTTGACTTTTTGGAAAATGTTAACAAAATTATACCACGAAGGATGGAATTACCGCTGTTGATGCAAACGAGTTGAGTCATAAAAAATTTAAAAAAAAATTCTTTATAATGCAAAATATCCAATTTATTGACATTCTATATTTTCTTTTTTTCACAGAAATTCAAATAAGAAAAAACATGTTTGGAATTAGATCGCGATTATTCCGTCATATGAAGTCATATGATTATAAATTTCGCTCGCTTGGTAATTGTGGAAATTTTTTTTATATAAAATATGTTGTGCATATTTTTTATGTGCTGAACGATAAAGCATAGCGGAGCATATATTGGAAAATTGTGAGTGCTATGGGTGCAGGAATTTTAAACTCCATTTATTGAATTTATGAGCTTTTTGTAGAAAGTTTAATGTCCTATATTGGGGGTTTACATATGTGGAAGTAAAATAAGGAATAAGTAATTTTTATGTGAATAGTTTTTGGTATGGATTGTGCATTTTGTGTCTTTGTAGCTACTGAAAGTTAAAGATTAACTTTTGAAATTAAGAGAATTTACAAAAATGCTATTAAAAGTCTTAAAATGTAGACGTGGGATATTGCGAAAATAGCTAGATTCTCAGAGGTTGTTTGCTGAAATTTGTTTTCTGAAATTATGATCCACGAACACCCAAATCCTGTATGCTAATTATTTGCTACTCTGATTACAGTATCTTTGATTCTGTCGTTGATGCAAACTCCAACATTTAATTTTAAGCTGTTCAAATTGTCCTGCATTTCCCTCAACCTCCAAGCAAGTTCCACAAAAAATAAAAATTTATTTGTCATTTTAAAAATTATGTTTTCGCTGCTAGTGAAAAGCTTTAACAAATTAAAGTGAAATAAATAATAATGCAATTTATCACGTTATTTAGCGTAAAGGCAATGATAAAGTCCTGTATGCTCCGTTATGCTAAATGGCAAACATTAATATTTTATGGCTGCCATTTCTTACACATAAAAAAGCAATTAAATAAATCAAAAATATTCTCTTTTTTGTATATATCTGTCGCTGTCCGTAACTTTTTTTTGGATGTTCGAAAAAAATAGCCGCAGAACCAAAACAAGTCATACGAGCACTCCGTCCACGTATCACATTAAAATCCCTCGCAAAAGCATCGAGAAAGCCACAAAAAATTACAAAACTTGATCGTTCAGCTGTGGACAAATCTTGTGGATGGAAATTGCCACCAAATGTCTATTGTCTCAGTGACTTTACAAAATCACTTAAGAAGATGGGAAAGCGTGGGCCTTATCAGTGCTTCACAGTCGAACGCGATGACAAAACTGTCAAAAATCATCATGCACCAAAGCCTGAAAATCAACGCTGTGAAACAGACTTCTATGATTTACCATCACAAATTGATGATGGAAAGAAGCCATCGAATTTTTATAAAAATAAATTTCTAAAAGGACCACGATTTGCAAATATAAAAGATGATGGAATTCCACCGTCGACAAAATATTATCCACAAAATTTTTCAATAAAGCTGACAGCGTGTGAAAGAAAGAAGCCAACGAAGGACGACCCCATGTTCTATTATCCTCATACGACAGTTCCTGTGAAAGTGATGGAATTTAATAAAGAACGAAATACACCGGAACCAGGACGTTATAATCTTCATAATTTGTCATGTCAATGTCGTATGGCTGAGACAAAAGTTCGTACAATATACAAAATCCATGATGAAGGTCGTCTTCGTCATCGTTTGGGTAAGTCCTTTGAATTTTGAGGGGAAAGTGTTGTCGATTGGGCTGAATTTTTTTTGAAAACATGAAAAACTTTCATACCCCCTCCCCCTCTATCACAAACTATTAATATAAATTTTATTCCTTTGTATAAAGTTTAACGCAGCTTTAGACCTCCTTTCCTCCTAAATTCTAGACAACTCATGATCAAAATTATCACACATTTTTTTAAAACTAAATTCAGCCAGATCCTCCAACTCTCCCACCCATAATCCCCCATATATATATTTTAATAGAAATGAAAAATGGTAAGCAGACAGTTGACGATATATCACTAACAAAAAAGTCTGGTATCAATCGTGAGCCGATTTCGTTTCGTTTAAAATCATCTGCAAGTTGTGAAGATTTATATCCATCATCAATTCAACGTGAAATACGTTTTAATACGATGATAAAAAAGAAAAATTTATTTAGTACAAAAACTGGACGTCCCGTTGCCTTCCTCACAGCAGCGCCACGTTTTGAGGAGTCATCCGAGAAGCCAATAAAATTGTACAAGAAGAAGAGTAAAAAATCATTGCAGCCCGTAAAGTCAGCGAGTGAAAAAACCTCAACAGTTTCAATAACAAAAGCTGACAGTAAGCCAAAACCAAAGGGAATGACAAAGAAGCGCTTGGGCGAATTGGCAACGCCAAAGACTGTTCCACTTCAAACGAGTGCATCTGATAAAGTTCAAGTTTTTACAAATCCTCCTGCATTCTCGTTCCGTTATTTGGCATCGAATATACGACCGTTGAAAAAAGTTTCGGCATTTTCTGATATTGATATAAAGCGATTGCGTGAGATTGTACAGAAGGAGCAGGAGGAAGTGGTTGGAATACAGGAACAAAATATTTTTGTGTCTGATAAATAAAATGGATTAGACGTTGCTCTCGGTTCCTTTAAAGACACACCATGGCTGAAAAAAAAAATAAAATCAATTTTCATTCTCTCTTGATGACATGAAACTTTCCTTCTCTGCTTTAACTTCTTTAGTTGTTGCTAATCTATTATCCCATAAAATTCTTAATGTATTTTCTTGCCAAAAACAGAGTGAGAGAAAAGATGAAAGAGATAAAGTTGTAATAAAGTGCAGCCATTGAGAAAATTTTTGATTTGGAAATTGTAGCGCATTTTTTGGGGTTTTAAGGTTTTTTCGTCATTTTCAGCTCGACTAGACTGGCTGGGAAATTATTTTGGTGAGAGACATACCCTTGCTCTGCATTCTACTACTTAAATTAGGAGCATAAATAAAAATAAATAAATAACGAGGTTAACAATTAGTTTTGACGAGGAATCGAACCCAGGATCTGTGACAAGAAAGGTCAGTGTTGTACAACTTATATCACTAAGTATTGAAATTTACACTACAAAACTAAGTAAGTATTTGGAAAAAATGACAAAAAGCACCAGCTCAATTTTTTAGTCGAAAAGCTCGCTCAAAATGTTCTTGGTCATGTAATTTTCATGTTACATCCAAAGTTTTTAGCCTTCAAAACTTTCTTCATATTCTTTTTCTTCCCAAACACCATAAACCCTTTCAATCAAATATAAAGTTCATCTCATGTTTTCCTTCCTCTGTCTTATTCTATTCGCCTTTTCCTTCACTGAATGCAACACAAAGAGATGGAAAAAAATGAAAATTATTTTTGTGATCCTCTTAAATTTCGTTAGCCTCTTTGATGCCCAGTCTTTTTTGATAGAAGAACATTTCTTTTATCAAATTATCAAGAAACTTTTTTTAACTTGAGAAACGAAAAGAGTTGAGGAAATTGAGGAAAATGTGTTTCTGTTTTAAACATAATTTGGGAGAATTTAATTTGAACTTTTTTTGTCGTAGAAATAAAATGGGAAATATGAATGTGAGACGAGAAGTTTGAGAGCAAATTTGAGCAAATTAAGAGCGAATTCAAATTAAGAGAAGATGTGAAGGCAGATTGGAGAGAATTGAGAGCAAATTCGAGAGAATTTAGAGCGAATTCAGGAAAATTAAGAGAAAAATCAGAGCAAATTCAAAAAGATTTTAGAAAATTATTTAATTTAAATTTCCATTTTTCAATAATACAATAAAGAATCCAAATACGTGACAAATTCAGCACATCTATCAATTACCATAGCAGCAAGCAAACAAAAATATTAATTAATTCTCTAACAGCGAAAACTCATTAAGCAACTTCAAATGAAACGTTAATTTCTTGAAACCAATAAAGTTTTACCTCAAAAGTGAAAAGACAAACAAATGTCTACATATATGTGTGACATACTTGAGCTGCTTATATATAATTTGATATTCATCTATATTCTAGGAACCATGGGCGTAGCCAGGAGGGTCTTGACCCCCTCCGAAAAAATTTGAACCACAGCGAGAGCATGGCTCAAATTTTTTTGGAGGGGGTCCAGACCCTCCTGGCTACGCCCCTGCTAGGAACTACACAACATTATAACATTTTCACGAATGTCAAGAAGTGGGAAAGGATTTCACGTTTAAATGGTTTAATTAAAAAATTCAAAAGCTTCAAGCAGCATGTTTAGTTGCTTTTGAAAACATTTCTTAAAATTGTTTATTTTTTGAACGAGATAAGTGAAAATTTTCAGCATCCTACATGTTGACATTTAAATAGCATAATTAAAATTAATGATGAAAATTATTTTTTTCATTTCTTTGACGTTGTATTAAGCTTAGCTTGTAACGATGAACGGAGTTTTTGGAATTTTGTTTTTGGCTTGGTTGATGGTAAAATTATGTTTATAGACTTCTGATGACTTCCGGGAAATTGTGGGAAAAAATTAATTGGATTATGATGAAATTTATTACCAAGTACGTAGTAAAAAATGAAAATTTAAGGGGAAATGAACCCCCTCTCAATTTTAATTTGAAAAATATTTTTCGATGAAACTAACTTTAAAGACCCCATCAGATTCCCTCCCTTTTCCACGCCTATCCTCGCCTCTCAAAATCAACACAAACATACAAAAACCAAGCTTCAAGACAAACTATTCTGCAAAAAATAATTGAATTAAAAAATTAAAAACTTTTAATCTATTCAAGAGCAGTAAAGTAAGAAAAACTTTTCTCCTGTAAATAATTTTCATATTTTTCCCTCTCATCTTGCATTTTCCACGTTTATTAGTCACTTTCATTTTAAACCGCATCATTCATTTACTTCTCAACATTCATACACAAGCTGAGGATAGAAACGAGTAAGAAGTTCCTTTTTTATAGTCTTGATTATGAAGAAAATGTAATTAAAGTATAAAGGAAGAATGAACATAAGAAATAAATAGAAAACTCAATAAAAAGTTGTTTCATTCTTCTTATTCTCGACTTTCTTTTTTTATTTCTGCTTGTATGGGCGATAAAATTCTTTTTCTTTGTTCCCATTTGATTCGATTTTCAATAATAGGGTTTGTCGATATAATGTTTGTCAGTTGTGTGTTGTATGTTTTTTATTTGAGAACAAAATGAAAGATTTTGAAGCAAATTGAGAGCAGAATTTATGGATTCAGCAGGGGTGTATTCAGAGAGGGGTCAAACCCTACCTTTTTTTGGAAATTTTTTCAATTTGCTATGGTTTTTAAGAAAAAAATCCTAAATTATCCCATCCATAAAAAACAGTTTCAAAACCCCTCACTCAAAAAATTTCTGGATGCGCCCCTGGAATTCAGTGCAAAATTGAAGAAACCACCAAACATTAAGTGCCATCATCCTAGTAATCACATACATTAGTCGATTGTGTATGTTTTATCTCCGACAACATAATAATGCTATCATAAAAGTATCATTGTATCTTTTTAAAATTAAATAATGTAAAAAAATACAAAACAGTATAAAAATACAAGAAATTTAATCCCCTTCAACCGTTCAATTGAGTAACGACATGGTTTTTGTGACGAGCATTTTTTTTAATGCCAACCCAGCTCACATTAAATTCTTTAAACTGTATCGTTTAAATTTCATTCATTCACAATCAGGTAAACATTTATTGCCATAATAAGTTTCATTATTCAGCATCAAGGAAAGTGCCTTTGCATTTTAAAATACAATCTGTTTCTACATCTAACAACTATCGTCTTGTTATGTTGCTTCCTTCAAGAGAAATAAAGGAACAGAATTTTTCTACTGTTGCTATAAAATGGAAACTTTTAAATTTACAAATAAAACTTTTCGACACTGAATCTCCTTCCTGTAAGATGCTTTCCTCCTTCATCCTCTTGTTAGTTATTTTCTTATGGTAGAAAATGGTGTTTCAACAGGATATTCAGAGGATGAGGTTAAGTTAATGTTCAATGAAATTTTGAGGTCATAAGACGCATTTTTCTGAGATTATTTATAAAAATATTGAATTTTTGGAATTTGAGGACAACCGAGTCCAGGAATTTTTAAAAACTATTATTTCTAGCATGATTTAGGTCACCTTCTGTTTGCTGGAATTTTGGATATTGATTAACTATTTTTAACTATCTTTTGTGAGGATATGGGTTCGATTCCTACCAGAAACCAATCTATCGATATGATAAAGATTCACAAAATGCTTATGACAATGCAGTCCCTAAGACATTCAGCCATCCCATCCCACCAAACACTTCATGCTTCCTTTAAAATAACAAAATTTAAAGTAAAATAGATCGACTTACAATTTCTCACAGAGCTTTTTTTTAAAACTTTTCTTCGTCTTACAATTCTGCCACTGTCACAAGTTATTTTCATACAAATAAAAGTTTTTTCCCTCTCATCTACTGTTACTTCTTGGTTGAAAGAAAAATAAGTTTTAAGCAGATCAACATCAACTATCCTTCAAAACATGAGAAATATGAAACTTATAACATTTCATAATAATCTTTTCTGCTTTATCTTAGTTTTTATGTTTTTACTGCTGCTTCTAAAGTGTGAAAAGATTGATGAAGTTAAGGAACATTCTTAAATCATTCAGTGAGATAGTAAACAAAAAAGTGAAGCGTGATATCATGTAATTTTTGTTATGTAATCGTAAAATCGACTTTTTTTTCTATTTTTGAAATGGAAGTTTTGAGGATGTGATACTGATATTGATGGGGCAATAGTGAGGGAATGAGACACAAAGTGCTTAAAAAGGTCACAAAAAATCATAATTTTGAAGAAATTATTTGAAATTGATAAAAACTGAGCTTTTAAATCAAACTTTTATAAAAGGAAGTAAGCTTTAAAAGCCAAACTTTTCCTTTCAAGTGTCCACGATTTCAGCACATGATGCAGTTCTATGAAGCATAAAAAATTGAATTTCCAATATGATCATGTGCATCATAAAAAAAACTATAAAGCTTTCATATTTTCTGCATTTCTAAACTCTCTGGTCAACTTCATAGCGAATTTCCCCTTCCTTTATATTTTATTATGAAAATTGTTTTCAAAACTCGAAACTTTATGAATGAGAATAAAAAAGTCTTTCAAATAAATTGACCTGATATAATGTGAATAAATTGTTAGAAAATTGAGACTTGACACAAATGATATTTATTTGACTTTGTTTGACTAAGTTGTTGAAGTTTGTTTGCAGATTTGGTTGTAAATTTTGATGCAAAGTGATACTTGAGTAATACATTGTTGTGATATGAGAGATATGAGTGCTTATTGTGGAGTGTTTGGGGTGCAATTTGACATTATTTGTACTTACAAAGTTGATTTGTTTATAATACTTAATAGGCAATGTAAATATGACAATATTATGTCTTTATAGGAAGTAAATATTAAATTTTATAACATTTTGGAAAAGATGCCGTACCAAGAATGTACAGAGAGTGACAAAAATACAAATTAAGTAGTGTTCCTTCACCATCCCAGCAAAAGTTGCTGTTTACTCGTCGATGTTGTCTAACTTGCAATTTTAAGTCGATAAATCTAAACCAGCCCCGCACCACTCCACAATGGAATGTACTTTATGGTATATGATCGACAAAAGTTTCAAAATAATCGCAAAAGCTTCAAAAGTCAGCAACTTCTCCACAAAAAATTTAAATCCTTTAATTTTACATTCAAAAAAATTTTATTCACACATTAATTTGTACTCTAAATTCAAAACCCACTCAAATGACAACTCATTCATCAATTTATACCAAAAACTTTTCTACTTAACAATCAAACCTTTTTCTCCAGCAACCTTTGCCTCCTTCTTTTTGTTTCAACAACAATAAATCCTAATTTATCATCTCAATATAAATAAAATTATTGACACACACACAAAAAAAAGTCGAAACAATATTGAAGAGTAATTTGTCAAATGGAAAATGTTGTAAATTTTCCTTAACAAGGTGCGAAAGTATCAATGAAATTATTGCGGTGAAATAATAATGAAGATGGAATTAGGAAAAGTTTCGTGGGGTTTGTGAATAATTTATGAGATTTTTTTTTCTTCGATGGATTGAATTATTGGAGATTTTGGGTGGATTTTAATAAATTATTTGGATTTAGTGAGTTGGAGTGAATCTGTGAGGTGATACTGAGTGGTTTAGTGCATAAAATTCAATGAATGTTGTAATTCCTATTTCCATGTAATTACTTAAATGTCTTATTGAGCATATGTTATGAATAAAATAATAATAATAATAATAATAATAATAATAATAATAAAGACTGTGAAGTTGACTCAATGATAATCAGTGAAAGGCAAGCAGTTGTGAATTATGAGTTTTTGGTACCTTTGACTAGACGACAAAAGTGCGGAACTGATTAAAATGATTAAAAGTTATTTGATCAGTTCAGAAACCTTGCTAGTCGCTAGGATCGAGTTTAAGTTCAGTTAAAGACCCTTGTTTGACTTATTGTCAATAGGTTTTTTAAAAGAGTTTGCAGGACTCCACTTTGGAGCGTGCCAAAGTATGAAATCCAACTCGAGTTTTCTCTTGAATTAAGCGTTATTTAATATTTTTCCGTACCGTTGTCTATTGTGAATTATAGATATTCTTAGTATAGCAAACCTTATCAATTTTTAATTGAATATCCACACCTACCAACATTATCTTACCTCCACCCATTTTCTGAGAAATGGCTAGATGTAAGCCGTAAAAAATATTGACATTCAATTTTTTTTTATCTTATCAAGCGCACTTTCTGAAAATACCACTAAAAGCCTCCACACTTATTACCATTTGTGATAAACGAGTATCCAATAAATTGATTAATTTGTTTGTACATCAATAAACCAGCACACATATTTCTACCCAATTTCACAGACTGTGTGTGTTCTTTTTTTTATTTTCCAACAAATCAATTCAATTTATGGCGAAATCTATTTCGATTGCAACGAGAATACCGCACCGAATAACCGCACAACATCTGCTGGTTGGTTTGATTGCAAGTAAAAAATTTCAGCTCCTCACTTTTTCTACCGTAAAACTGACGCCATATGGATTGGTAAATGCCAAATAAATTGAATGATTTAATTTTCATCACAGCGACAGCAAATTTTGTGCAGGTTAGGGACGAATTTTGTAGACATTGAGCAATAAAATTACAACATCGAGGCAAAAAAATATGTCAATCAATTAATATGAATTTTTATTTATTTCTGAAAGCTTTTTGCTTAATGTAATTTTTTGTGAGAGAATCATTGGCTGAATAATAATTTTTTGTAAATGCTAGCAGAAGGCATGAAGATTTTTTTATTTAATTTGTAGTCAATTTGGCTTATTTTGTTGACAATTTTTTCCTAATTTTGACACACTCGTCTAGTGGCTTGTGAGATCCTTCATAAATACGATGAAGTTTCATCCAACTTGGACAATTAATTGGAACCCAAGCGTTCCATATTAAGCGACGCAAAATTGATGACCCATTTATCCTAAGAGCCAAAAATCCTAGCACCAACACTGAACCTCACAATCCTCCCCTCTCACCCATACCACTCAAACAACTCCCCAAAAAAATTACATGAGAAAAATATTCCATTAAAGAAATGAAAAGCTTTTATGGCACATATCAAGTTTTAATGAAATCATGTAACATAAATGGAGATGAGTTTCATAAATCTTCATGTCTCTCACCCTCGTTCTCTATTGTTGGTTCATGCTTAATCCATTCGGTCAAGATAATAACGATGCACTTGGTGAACTTATTATTTCTTAACCTCTTCTTTTCAACTGTATGAGCATCATTTCTATAGAAAATAAAATGAAAATTGTTTGGATGAAATTAGATGATAAAAAGGGAGTTGGAGATGAAATTTGAGGTTATGGAAGGTAAATGGACAGTATAAGCTTAGTTTGTAAATTTTTTGAAATAACGGTTATTTTTTAAATTTGAAATGTTTTGATTGAAATTTTTAAAACTTTTGCAAATTTAGAAATCTAGTAACTGTGAGTTAATGTCATTTAAAGCTTGTATAGGCACAAGGCAGCATAGGTTTTAGTACTAAGTATATGACAAAATGTAGCTTAAGTAGCCAGTTGGCACAATCTATTTTAAAACTGGACATTCTAAATTTTCATTCAATCTCTGCTTGGTCACTTAACAAACTATCCCAACTGCCATCATTTACACAACCCCCTCCCAAAACTACAGATTAAAAATAATAAATTTCATCCATTCCTCTGATCTTTGTAGTAAACGAATGACTTCGTGACTTTTCCACTATTATCCTCTTGTTCTCATTCTATATATAAACTATACATCCTCTATTCATCCATTATTGCTTCCATTTCATTTGACTTGATTCAATTTTTCAGTATCATCGCATCTTAATACAGAATTTCTCATGTCCAATCCTAAGAAATTGAATTAATCTTGATTCGTGTAACGGATTTTCATTTTCCTTTATTCTTCTGCTTTATTGATCTAATGAAATGAGATGAAAGGATGAGAATTGGTAGGGAAAAAAATGATTAAAGAAGTTTGTGATGAGAAATGATGGATGATTATGATGGTTTTGGTCAAGAGCATGATGTGTGAAGTTTGTGGTTGATTTCGAATTTTTAATGACTTTTGAGATCAGTTAGATTAAATTTTTAATCAAATACCATTAGTGCTTGTCGACAGCCATGACGCAGATTCCAATACCCTCAACTGGATTCTTAGTAGTTCCCCTTTCGTCTTCTACATGCTACATATTAATTTTAATAAACCAGTTTGAACCAAAAAGAACATTACCTATAGACGTCACATAGACACACAGACCCCTACATTCATTCCTATTTCCATCTCAAAAAAATCTGATGATGCCTATTCATGAGAATACATAAAATTACTTTTATGTTGATGCCACAACAAATACATTCTCATTAATATCTTAATCTAATTATGGCTTCTGTTCTATTTCCCATTTATTTATAGTATTTTCTTCACATGTGAGAGACGTCTCATAAGATGAAATTTAAGTATTAAAACTTAATCTTTTCTGTTCTCAAATTTAATTTTGAAATCTTCTTATACATTTTTTTATCTTGGGGAAGGATGTAGCTTTCTTGCTAGGAATGAGGGAAAAAAGGTAGAAAAAGAAAGTTTTTATTGTTTCTGGTTTGACTCTTTTAAATTTATGTCTGTCTAAGATAAAATGGGATTTTGATGGGAAATAAAATTTGATTTTAATTAGACACTTTAAAGATTTCAAGATCCTTGGGGCTTTACAATATAACTGAACTATATTGTGCTTGATATTATGTCAATTAAATAATGAATTAAGTCACAAGACAGACTAGATTATTTGTTTGATGGAATTATTTAGATGCATTGTTTCAAGATGAACAAGATAGACTGAGTAAAAATTATTGGACTACAAATGCAAAAAATTATTTGATGGGAATCGAACCAACAACTTATTATATGAGAATCCTGTATAAATTTTAATGTTAATCAAACTACTCAACCACTGAAGTCTTTAAATTAATGCCACAAAATCGACTACAGCAGCCTAAATTCCAAACTATAGAATGTATTTTCCAAAGTTCCATATTTACAATTCTAAATCCATTACACTTCACCCTGCTACATTAAAAATTGTTTCCTCAAAATTCTCCATTATTTTATAATAAAATTGCTGTCAATTGCTTCACTTTAGCTCTCAAAGAAAGAGCATATCCTTTTCCACCGAGAAACAATGTCTCAAGCTTTTATTATATTTTCTATTCTACTTTGAAGCTTAATCTGATTTACAGCTATTGTGGATAAGACGCTTTTAAGACAATGAAAAAGAATAAAAAGTAAATAAAGTTAAAAGGATTTTATGTGTTTTGAAAGTTTTTTAAGCATATTAAGCAATTCATATGAGTGAGAAGGAACTGAAAAGTAAATTGAAAAGCACTTCAAATACATTATACAAGATTTATTACATTTTCAACAATAAAGTTCCTTTCTCTTTACTTTTGTCTATTTAAATATTAGCACAAAAACTATACAGTGAATATTGCCGATGCATTAAAATTTTATTGCATTTTCATGGTAATGTGAACTCTTTTTTACATACTTTACATCCCTTTTACTGTGCTCACATATAGTTTTTTTTCCACAATTTATTGTTTGTTGGAGTTTAACATGCCATTGTATTGATGTAACAATAAAATGATATTCATTGACGTCAACTCTATTTATGAACGTTTATGATCAATTTTGTTACTGCTATGCATTAAATTTTCTTGGGTATCCTGAATGCACTTAAGTTCTGTATGATACTTGTCCTGTAAAATGTGAATCGTGACAATTATAGAGTTGTTTAATTCAATTTTTTAAATTACCTAAGGACATGGACAAAGAAGTTTGAAGGAGGAGGTCTGACCTATCGCGAAAGGGGGTCTGATTTTGAAACCTTTTCATGTACAAATTTTAATTTCTGCCTGAGAATTGAGCCGCATTAAAAAATCTCAAAAACAGAACAGAAAGTCAATCACAATGAGAACCATACATGCATATATATATCTCTCTCACAACTACCGAAGTACCAAAATAGCCTCAATAATTTTTAAAACTCAGAAACTTCCATCATAAAAATAAATTTAATGAAAAAAATTGCTATTTTTACAGGCAACAAACAAAATCCATTAAAAAATTCTTTCATCACTTAACGACTTATTGTCATCACTAATTAAATTATTTAGCATCCCCGTTAAGAGCAATTTATCGAGTTAAGAGTAAATGGCCGCTTCCAACCCGCATTAAACTCACAGCTTCGTGATAGTTTTTACTAATTTAATTTATTTCATATCCTAAAGAATCCTTGAAGTTATGACACCGGACTCTACAGAATTTTTTATGTTTCACATCTCTACGGAAGCCAAAAAAAGGATTTTACGGACTGTGACTGTCGACTGTCATAAAGAGTCAAAGAAGCAACGCAATAATTGTCTAGGAAATTTAATTAATGATGGCACTTTAGGAGAGCAATTTTTTTATAATTCTCCTTCAACTTCTGCTACTGCTGTTTCTAACTTTTTTTTTCCTTAACATTATAAAAAACATAAAATAAAATAAAGAGGAACTATGTAGGAAAATATCGTGTTTTATTGTCTAGAAATGAGGATAGTGGATGAAGATTTGCACTTTGTCTAGTTCCCTAGTCATATAATGAAGTCCAATTTTTTAATTTGTCTTAAAAATTAATCAGAGTAAGCATTTTTTAAAAAAATGATCAATTAAAATTCAAAAGAAACTTAAAATTATCAAAACTCTTCAAAATCCACAGTTTCAAGTCCAATCATGTCCAAAAACAAGTGAGTTTCATAATATTACACAATCTTTGTAGCTATAAATGAATATGATGTCACCAACAATCGAAAAAGAGCACCTTATCTACAATTAAACGTGACGAAAACAAAATTTATGATACAAATTGAGTCACATGTAATTAGTAAAAGTTGTATAACAAAGCCATTTTTCCTGGAAATTGACTCGGATAAAGTGTGTTTATGCAACTTAACTGATATCAACTCCACTGTGAAATACAAATCGGTCATAAGTATTTTTTTTAACACTTGATGTGATCTCATACATTTGCACTTGTGTTTTACATGGTATATGAAAATATAAGCAAATTTGTTCCACTTGTATTAGCCAACTGTGAAACGAATTGAAATTGAAATTTCTAGAAAAAAAATCTGCCCGAATGATACATGGCTTAAAAAACGAAGAATTTGTCACCAGGCCGATCAACAGATGGACAAGTGTACAAAGGACAGACAATAATTCCCTTTCTTTTTAATAGAAAGCACAAAATGCGTCAAATTCACTCCTCAATAGCTGCATATCCAACTCATACATCTCGTTCCTAAACACAGAATGAAAAAAGAGTGCTTGTTCGCTGACATGATAACATTGAAAGGCAAAAGCACGTTGAAGGCACAGAAAAATGAAGTTTCTTTGCCAAGTCCTCTTCACAATTAAATAGAAATTTATATGTACCAAATTACCTCATGCTGTGCTCGCAATAATTTACCAACTTCTTCTGCCACCAACTTAAATATTCTCTCTTTGTGCTGTTATGAAAAGCGTAAAATGTAGAAGATAGAAAAAAAATTGTTATTTATTTCTGCCATCTTCTTTCATGTCTTCTCCTTTTTCTTGTTCCTTTTGCACTCAGGTTCGTCTGCTTTTGGAGTCCTTTGAGTGTTACGTAACTCTAAAAATAGTCATTTTAGATGCCTGACTTGTAAGAAAATTTGTATGTAGTACATCATTAATCCCTCAACCCAACCCCTTTAAAATTTTCGGAGTAATATGATCCAGTAACCTAGTCAGAGGGTAAATAAGTGAAAACTCGCCCCTCTTCTCTTGAAAAATACCCCAAACCGAAGTTATTAGAAAAAGTTTATTTTTTCAAATTTTCATCCTCCCTCAACCCTCGAAATTTTATCCTTAGCTACGCTAGGGCTTCCACAGCACTCAAAACAAAACCTAGACAGAGTAGAGCAGAGTAAGCGTTCCATCATATTCAAACAACCCCTTTTGTTTTTTTAGAAGAAGCAGAAAGGAGGTGAGGAACACATGGATGAGATGTTTAACGGGGAAAAATAAGAATGGAAAAAATGAAATTTTTTTTTCATTTCCCATTTGTCACATACGTCAGAAGTTCACCACCAAACATAATCGCGAAAAATACATTGAGACAAACAAAAGTTAAAATGAATCATCTTTCTTGTTCTTGAGATTTTCACACATGCTGTTGTTCCTTTTCTTTTTATGTTCACGGTTTGCTTTCTGAAGGTTAAATTAAAAATTTTGCGGCATTTAGTTTGAATTTCGTTTGAAAATAATTTTTGGTACTTAAAATCGCATATTTTTGAAATATTTTTATGTTTGTGCAATAAAAAGTATGCATAATTGCCAGACATATTGCAAAAATCCGTAACAAATATTTATTCATAATTTGCCTAACATATGTTGTTGCGAAATTCCCAATAATAAAGGAAAGGAAGTAATAAAAAAACAAACAAAAAATGCTTCTTAGTGTTTAGTTAAAATGCTGATTAAATAAATAAGTAACTGCATACATGCACATTATTAAGCATTTCACAAATATTGTTCTGGAACAATTTGATTTTGTATAAAAGAAGGAATATTTCTAACCAATTCCATCATAAACTGTTGGACATTTCAAGAGTGACTTCTGTTTTCTAAAAATTCATATATTTTAAAATAATTGTGAGTCATTTTTTTTGAATTATTGTGTACAATTTAATTTAATTAAAATTAAGAAATATTAGTGGATATTTGTGAGATAGTTCTAATGGGTCCTTCGGATAAGACTTAATACTAGAAATGACAATTTTTTATTTTCAACATCTAGTGGGGGTGAGGGGTCTGAAGTGATAATCCAAGGAATTTTATGAAGATTTTGTGATAGGATTAAGGGTTAAAATTTCCATTTATAAATAAATCCTAAAAAAATCTGCTTATCAAATTTAAAAAAATCTATTTTTTATTGAAATAATTTTCATCACAAATTAATTAAATTAAAAATAGCTTTTAAAAATCACAGATAATTAATCCTTAATCTAGCACAGAGGCGTAGCCAGAAAAATACTTTAGGAGCGATAATTTTTCAAAAAAAATTTCCTTGTAAAAAAATTTTTCGAGGGGGGTCCGAACCCCCTTGGACCCCTCCCTGGTCTGGTATTTATTTCAATAATTTATACCATCACAATCAAAACTGCACATATTTTATGATCCAAGCCTCACATTTACTTACTTAAAAAATATTTTTATCTCACAGCAAAAAATCATCAAAAATGGATCAGCCAGCAAAGGATAACCGTTCAGACCAATTGAATCCCAATAATCCAAAGCATCAAGGTGGAACTACAGCATATACAGGCGCAAAAGATAAGCCAACAATGGATAACAAAGCAACAGTTGGAAATCCAAATAACCCCAAACACGAAAAGGGAAAAAATTAAATTTGTGATTTGAAAATTGAAATCATTAAAATTTACAAAAACAATAAAATTTTTGAATAAAATGAAATGTTTTTCTAAATTTAATTTCATGTTAGTTTTATAATATTAATTTAGCTTACTTGGCCGAAATATTTCCAAGTTCTAGCTAAAAAAATTTTACAACATTTGTAAGGTTTCAATACAAAATTTCAAGTTCACCATTTATAATTCACCAGATATTTACTTCAACAACATTCGTATGGTTGCAATATTTATTTTCAAACATTGATAATCCCACAATATAATTATTAGGAGAGATATACTTTTTTGTTGTTTTAAGATTCAAAAATATAAAAACTTAAAAAAATCAATATAGGAACTATAAATTATTAAAAAAATGATTAAAAAAACTAAAAAACTTTAGAAAATTTTTCAAAAAAAAAATTAATTAATCTCTCAGAAATTCTTGGTAAGTGGATTTTTTTTTGTATAGACGAGGGGTCCAACCAGGTGGAAGGGGAGTTTTCAGGGTCAACCCCTTCTATTTTTTAAAAAACCAATATTAGTTTAAAACAAAAAGTCATGATTGTTACCCAAAAAAGATCATGATTTGAAAAACTTCTCCAAAAAAACGGCCCTGGGTCCAACCACTTGAAGGGGTCCACATTTTTTTAAAAATATTTATTCCCCTTTATTTTAAATGTAGGGGTCCAGAACTTTTTCTAATTTTATAATTTTAAGGTGGGGTCCAAAAGTTTCTCCCATAAAAATTTTAATGTTGAGATGCTTCAGACCCCCTAGGACCTCTCCCTGTTTTTGCCCCAGCATTACGCCTTTAAAGTTCCACTTCAGTTCATCCTCTACCACCAAAAGTATTTCATAATATCAAAATGAGCCATGTTTTTGCTTAAGCGATAGAGAGGATGAATTGATTAGCGGGGAAAATAAGAACGGAAAAGAAGAAAAATTTCATTTTCCATTTGTCACATACGTCAGAGTTTCACCGCCAAACATAATCACAAAAATACACTCAGATAAACAAATGTTGAAATGAATCATCTTCTTGTTTGTAATATTTTCGATCAGCTGTTTCTCCTCTTCTTTTTATGCTCACGGAGTGTTTCTTTTTGTCAATATTTTGAAGGTTGAATTAGAAGTTCGTAGAAGTTTTGATGTAAATGCTCTTGGAAAGTAGTTTTTGATCTTTTTTTCGGATACTTCGTAAACGTTTTTATGTTTGTGCATTAAAATGTGTACATAATTGCAAGACATATTGCGAATATACAAGACCGAATTTACTTTAACAAAATTCTTGATAAAAGGCATGGAAAGAAGAAAAAACAAACAAAAATATTTACGAACGAACCATAAATGATGAACATGTTTCAGGTGGGAGGGGTCAAAATATTTTAGTATGAAAATTTTGTGACAAAGGGAGGAGCAGTGGTTTCTAAAAATCCCTTCTTCTGATGTACGTCATTTGTGATGGACCCCAAAATGGAGTTTAGCCGATTGAAGGAATAACTAACCGAATGCATGCACGAAAACATGAATTTTTTGGAGATTGTTCTAGAACATTTTTATTTTGTATAAGAGAAGGAAAAATTTTTCCATTTCTCTTACTAACAGTTTGACATCTAAAGAGTGAACATTTGAAATTAAATAGGAAAAACATTTAAAGCCGATTAACAATTGTGAGTCATTTAATAACTGGTGGAAATGTGTGAGGAAGTTTTAAAGAGTCATTTACAAATAACGTCCAACTTTTAAGGGGACTAGGGGCTAGAGCTATAAGATAATCCATAAGAAAATTTTTTAAAGTAAACATCCTCAGTTGGGGAGGGGGTCTGAAAATCTCATATTTTGTTGGAAGTCATTTGTAAATTACTCATTTGATCACAACATAATTCTAAAAAGGCTAATTTTGACCTTGAAATTTAACAGATGTTTTAGAGCTGTGTGACGATCTATTTTTTGTTACACGTCATTTATAATCGACCCCAAAAAAACCTTCTATTCAATTCTTAAATCTAAATTGAAAACAATATTTAAAGTCTAGTATTTACTTCAATTATCGAGATTGTCACATAAAAATTGCACATTGCTAGTTTTGACCTTGAAAATTTAAGAGGAGTTGTGTGACGCTCTATTTTTTGTTAAACGTCATTTATAACCGACCCCAAAAAAAACCTTCTATTAAATTCTAAAATCTAGTTTTCTTGACATTGAATTTTTTTTTGCCATATTAAAATTAATTTAAATTAATCTAAATTGAAAACAATATTTAAAGTGTGGCATTTATTTCAATTATAGATATTGTCACATAAAAACTTACCGGGGCTGTGTGATACTTCATTTTTTTTGTAACACGTCATTTATAAATGACCCCTAAAAAACCTTCTATTAAATTCTAAAATCTAGTTTTCTTTACACAGTTTCCATCATAAGAAAAATAATTTATATTAATCTAAATTGAAGACAATGTTTAAAGCCTGGCATTTATTTCAATAATCGAGACTGCACACATTTTATCAAGTCCTACTGACCTAAATTTTTAAATGTAACTCATTTCTATTTTATTTCACAGGAAGATATATTTAAAAAAATGGATAAGACAGATAAAAAAGATGCTCATGCTGAAGTGAATACCAAAAATGCAAAGCATGGTGGAACTAAAACGCATTCAAAAGATAAGCCATCAGTAGACAAAAAAGATCCAGAAGCAAAACCAAATAGCCCAAAGGGTGACAAGGGACACAAAAAAAAGTAATTCTATGCTAATTTAATTTCTGTTTAAGATTTAAAATACTTGTGAAAGTGGATTTAAAAAATTAAAATGATTAAAAAAATTTGAACTTTAATAATCATTTTTCAATAAAAGTTTCAAATTAACTCAAAAAAAATGTAAATTTAAATATTTTTATAATTTAATTTTAAAATTGAAAAAATGTATATTTATATGATTTTATATTATATGTCTTTAATTAATAAAATAGTTGATGGTCGTACTAGTCGACTTCCAAATTTTCCATATCTCTACATAAAGCATCGATTCCCTCAGCAACCATTAGACGTATTTGACTTGGACGAGAGTCAAATTTTAAGGCACATTTTCCAAATTCTGAGTAACCAACTTCGTCGACTCCTCCATTAAATGATTTTTTAAACCAATTGACACATTCAGCTATTGTTGGTTTTGTATTACAAGACTGATACCTTAAAATTCCCTTCTCGGCTTCAATCATTTGGGTACTAAACCAAATAGGTTTGAATGATGTCTTATGTTTATTGTAAAATTCAATATTGGTTTCTATTGTACGTCTTAGTGACTTTAGACATCTTTTATAATTATTATCAAATTCATATTTTGATAAATCTGTAAGAAATTGTTGATAATCACCAATATTTCTATCATCAACAACTTCATTTTGGAAATTTAATAATTTCTTTAGCAAAATAATAAAATTTAGTAAATATTTTGTTTCTGAATTTTCGTCACCATTTCCAACTTCATCATGCAATTTTTCATAATAATTGATGCTAAATAAATATTTTAATGGCTCTATGAATGCTTCCAGTTTAAAGTCCATATTTGGAATCCATATTCTTCTAGAACTTTCTTTTGCAGTAAGTCTTTTAGGATCAAAATAACCGACTATTGGTAGTGCATTGCCGGTAATTTGTTCCGAATACTGCAATTGTGTAATAAATGACGTCAAAGAATTGAGACTAAATGATGATTGTAAGTTGTTCTCATTATCAACATAAGTTATATAATTTCCTATGTAAATATTTTTAAGGACATTAAAAATGTCATGAATGGGGTCAGTTCTATTGTGGAATCCAAGATTTTCAAATGTAAGATTTTCGTGAGTTCCATTGTCATCGCGTACACAGCCAAGAAATATTTTATTCTCATCATCACCAATAAAATTCATTTTCACGTATTCACTGATTTGCTTATAAAACTTGTCCATATCACCTGCTTGTAAGCCAATTTCAGAAAAGTTTGAATAAATTTTATATACCTTCATGTCATGCACGGAACTAAATTGAACTAAATTTACAGTAATTGCGTAAGAAGAGAAGATTTGATCTTCAATAAATTCTTCTTGTAAATTTAAGTTTGGTCGGCAAATAAATTCATTTTCAATGAAATAGTAAAATGTTTTATTTTGACTCATAATTTAATTTTTGCTGCGGCTTTACAAATTACTTCAGATTGCACAGAGAGAATGTAAACAACTGAACGTTGTGTACTATTAATAGCTGAGTTTCTGCATTATCATACTCGAATTGTGATTGTGTGTACTATGCGGAACATTCACAAACTCATTTTTTTTCATTGCAGAATATGACGTCATGGTTTATGAAGATACTTTTAATATTTTGTTATGCAATCTATTGGTCTGATTTTTGAAAAATAAAACGGAATTTAAAATTTTTAATTTTTGATATTTTTTTTAATTTTGAATAAAATACAATATTTTTAAAATTTCATTTTAGTTTGATAAATCTTTGAAAAATTTTTAATATATTAAAAATGATTATTAGTGTCTTCCACCTATCTCCAAAATAATCTAATCATATCTAATCATCATGTAGTGAATCTAATCATGTAGCGGTGAATTATAATATTTTAATTTTATCATAAATTTTAATACCCTCAAGTTTTCTAACCTTCCATATCAACATCATTTTGTGGAATTCCGTCAACATCACCAAGAGCTTCTATTCCTACTACAATCATTGGTTTAATTGTATGTGGAACTGGAGCAAATTTAATGTAGCAACTTCCAAATTCTGAATAGCAAATGTCGTCAATTTCTCCTCTAACTGCTTTTTCAAACCATTCAATGCATAGATTTTTAGTTGGTGGTGTATTGCAAGACTGATACCTTAAAATTCCCTTTTCAGCTTCAATCATCTGAGTGCTGAACCAGATAGGTTTAAATGATGCATTTTGTTCTTTAAAAAATTGAATATTAGCTGATATTGAGTTTTTCAATGAATCAAGGCATCTTATAGGTTCGCTACGATTTCTGTTGTCAAAATCAAATTTTGAAAGTTTTAACAAATAATCCCCATACTGTCCAATATTTTCAGTAGTTATTACTTCATTCTGGAAATTCAGTAAATTTTTTAGTAAAATTATAAAATTTAATAAGTACGCTGCACGAAAATAATCTTCAATTTCCTCAAGTAATTTCTCATAATAGTTTATGCTGAAAAGATGTCTGAATGGTTCAATGAATGCTTTAAGATTGCATTCCTCATCTGGAATCCAAATGTTTCTTGCTTTGAATTCTGCACTGCAATTGCTTAAGTCATAATAACCAACCATATGTAATTCACGAACATTTTGATTTGATTGTCGCAGACGAGATAAACAATCTGTCAGATCCCGAAGATTAATTGCCAAATTCTTTCTTCCCGCATTTGGATCTTCATTATAAAACAAACGATTTCCTATGTAAATATTTTTAAGGACATTAAAAATATCGTGAATAGAGTCAGTTCCATTATAAAATCCAAGATTTGCAAAAGTTAAATTTTTGTGAGTGTTATTGTCATCGCGGACACATCCAAGAAATATTTTATTCTTATCATCACCAATAAAATTCGTTTTCACGTATGCACTGATTTGCTTGTAAAACTCTGTCATGTCATTTGCCTTTAAACCAGTTTCAGAAAAATTTAAATAAATTTTATAAATTTTTGGCTCATCTTTTCCAGTAAATTCTAATAAATTCACAGTAATGGCATAAGAAGAATAATTTTGATCTTTCAAAATAACTTCTTTTAGTAAGTTCCGATTTGGTCTGCAAACGAACTCATTTTCAACAAAGAAATAAAATGTTTTACTTCCGTCCATAATTTAATTATTTTTTCTGTTTTTACGAATCACTTCAGATTGCAATGAAAGGAAGTAAACAACTGAATTTTGTGTACTATTAATATCTTAGGTTCTGCATTATCATATGTACACGAATTTTGATTGTGTGTATCAAAAACTCGTTTTTATAGCAGTATATGAAGTCATGGTTTATGACAATACTTTTAATATTTTTATGAAATTCTTCTTAAGGCGTTCACTCATGACGTCTATCAAAAGTTGAATTTGTTGGTACTCTTCCAAAAACAAATTATTATCTTAGAAAATTTGAAACTCCTTTAAAAATTGAACCTTATTGTTTACATATTCAAACAGTGTGATTTTAAAAATGAATTTGAAATAATTAAAATCATAAAAACAATAAAAAATTTATTCTGATAAGTTTACATTAAACAAAATACCATACATTTATACTATACAAAAATGGTTATTAGTATTCTTTACCTATCCTCAAAATAATCTGGTCACCCTAAGTCTAAATGCTGGTAACAATGTAAGTGTATTTTGATATAGCAAGTTCTTAAGTTTCCATATCAACATCATTTTGCGGATTTTGTCCACATCACCAAAAGCTTCTATTCCTACAGCAATCCTCGGTTCTGGAAGCGGATAAAATTTAATGTGGCAACTACCAAATTCTAAACAACAGATTTCGTCAATTTCTCCTCTCTCTATCTGCTATTTTTAAACCATTCAATACATTGATTTGTTGTTGGTGCTGCGTTGCAAGACTGATACCTTAAAATTCCCTTTTCAGCTTCAATCATCTGAGTGCTGAACCAGATAGGTTTAAATGATGTTTTGTGTTCATTAAAGAATTGAGTTTTTCAATGAATTAAGCCATCTTATAGGTTCGCTACGATTTCTGTTATCAAAATCAAATTTTGAAAGTTCTAACAAATAATCCTCATACTGTCCAATATTTTCAGTAATTATTACTTCATTCTGGAGTGTATTGTCCTTTATGTTTCTAACGGTTAACATAAAATGTTGACTTTTCATACTCCACTGTTATTTTTGATTTCTTAACAATATTGGTACAATGATGAAGGTAAATTTCCCCTAATAAGAACATTCATTAACTTATTGCTTCTATATTTATATAAATTTAATGATTCCCAAGCATCCAAATGATCCTCATAATTAATACTTTTTAATAATTTCATTTTCTCCATTTTATGGGCATTTACTCTTCTATGGATTGTTACTGCTGTTGAGTTATCTGACTTTTCATGATCCTTTTCGCGTTCTTCTAAAGATCGTATCGTTTGTCCTATGTAAATGCTTTGACACTTCTGACATTTTATCATGTAGATTCCAGACTTTTTTAAATCATCTCTCTTATCAACATTTGGTCCTAAAATATCAAAAGTTTTCTCTGGATTAGTTTAAATTAAGTCAATTCCTTTTCCCCTAAAAATAATTTGAATTTTGTCTGTTAAAGGTGGATAAAATGGAATTGAAATTATTCCACTATTGACACTTTTGTTTGTATTTGCTGTCTTTCCTTGCATTTCCTTCTTTTTGCACCGCAAAATATCCTCACAAAAAGCTTGAGAATATCCATTATATTGCGCAATATTTATGATCTTATTCCATTCATCATGATAGTCAGATTCGTCCATCGGAATTGATATTACTCTTTGAATTAGGAAGTACAACCAGGAGTATTTTTCTTCGGTACTATGAAAGGAATCATTTATGATATATCTCATATTTTCCGTTGTTGTTCCATAAATAGAGAATTTAAATTTTTTGTTTTTTCTTTTGACTAAGAGATCTAGAAACTTAATAGAAGCTTCATTTTCATAAGTAATTTTAATATCCTTCAATTCTTTAATATGTGTTTCAGCTTCGACAACACCAAAAACTTGATCAACACATCGATACCAGATTACTGGAAACCATTCTGACTTTTTATATAAATCCTCAAAATTACACATGTAGATTTCTTTAATCAAATTAGAAAGCTTGCTTCCAACAGCTATTCCTTCATCTTGTTCAAATATGTTTTTTTGAAAACATATATATTTTTGATCTAAGTTAAGATAAAACAATGCTTCCAGCAACTCTTTTTGATTTTTATCGATATTTTGTCTTCTTAAATATTTATGTATTTGATCTTTCAAAGTGACTCTTGAAATATTTAAAAATAGTGAGCTAAAATCATAACTGACCATTATTTCCTGTTTTTCTATATAATCTCGACTGATTCTTTCAACGAACTCCATTGAATTTTTTATTGCATATTCACTTTTGAGGTTTATTTTTTCAAATTCTTCTAATATATAATCGTTGATTTTTGAGGTAATTTCATTTTCTCTGGAGCAATTTAGTGTCATTGTATAGCCATATTCATGAAGTTTCGGAATACCATATATTTCAGGGATCATAGGATTCTTTTGGACTAAATCTTTTGACAAATGATTATGACCTTGTAAATAATCTAATTTTGTTTTGACGTCTCGTCGCATTTTTGTTAATGGGCTGTTATTTGACCATCTACCGTCTATTTTTGTTCTCTTATAAGGTGCACTACATAAAATTTTGATAACTTTTTTCTCATAATCAACATTGTTCATGATAACAATTTTATTTCCTTCATCGGATGATGTGTAACATATTTCATCACACTTTTGCTTTAGTTCCTCCAAAATTACTTCATCATTGTCATTTCCGGATGGTTTTTTGATATTTTTAATTACTTTTTCAATTTCATCTCTTATGATAAATTTATCATTATTTTTAATATTTAGTTTTTTCATTCCTGACTCAATGCTTACAATTATTTCATCCAATGGTGGTTTTGAAGGAATGGGTCTATAATGGGGTCCTTTGTTTAAATATTCCAATTGTTCCCTCGTAAATTCTACATTTGAAAAGTTGACAACAATATTTGTATTTTCTAAACCTGTCATGCTTATTTGGTTGCTCCTAGGTTGTTCTGATAAATGTACAAGCTCCTTTTTCAAATGATTGTTTTTAGGTTGATGTGAGTTATCAGCTTCTTTCAATTTATATTCCCAAAAGTTTGAATAAAATTCCATTTTCTTTGATAACTCATTATAAATGCTATATAAGTCATTGTTAATTTGTTTTACACATTTAACTGCTTGTTGTGACCTAAAGTTAAAACCGGATGCATTGATGTTTATTAACTTTGACGTCAAATTATTTTCATAGTATCTCTCTATGTAATCTATATACTTGATGGTTTTTTCGCATTCCAATTTAAATTCTTTAAAATCTATCAAGAACTTACTCGATGTATTTCCATGTTTTTCATTCCATAAAAAATCTAGATCACTATTTTCAATCATTTTTGTCACTACTTTTTAAATTATAATATAAATAATGAATTTTAATTAAAACTTAAACACAACATTCACCAAAAAAGTGTAATAAGAATCTGAATGTTACACAAAATTCGCAATAACATTGATAATAAAATGATTTTTTACATGTGTGTTTACACAATACTTTCAAATTTGTTATAGTAAACATCACACATTTAAAGTTTAGTGATTGTTTCAATGTTTAAAACATTTAATGAAATATGGTGAAATACTTAAAACATCTTTTTGTTAATTATTTAAGAATGACGAGACAAATGATGCATTCAAAATTAAAAATCTCCAACACCATAGATTATTTTTTGAGGGGTCATCCACATATTGTGTAGAAAGTTTTAAAGGGAGAGGTTTAAGAGTTTTGGAGAGCTTAACCAAAAGAATTTTTTCTCTTTAAAAAATTTGTGTCAAGTAAGGAGGGCGTTACCTGACCTATAAAGCGTCATATTACGTCAAATTCTCCTTTTAAATGTTGGACGACTTTCAGCGAATCATTCATATAAAATATTATTACTTCCTGCAATAAACATTCATGAGTTTTTTTAATCGACAAATATCTACCATATAATTTTTTGGGCATTTTTATCAAAAAATAAGAAAGAATTGTTTACAATAATAAAATGTATACAGTTTAAATGCTATATTACTCATACATATAATTTTTAATTGAAAAAATTTTGATCACGTCATTTTTTTAAATCAATTGATAAGCAAATAAGATATTGAATTACAAAAATATTGTTTATTGTTGAAATAAAATATAATTATATTTTTTACATATAGTAGCATAATTATTAAAAACTAATTTTATTATCTTATATGTTTTTATATTTTTTGATTAATATTTTTTTTAAAAATAATACTATTTAATTAGAATATAAGTAAATGTGTTGATTACAATTAATAAGTAATATTTGTTGATTAAAAGAAATACCTACAATACATTTTTTAAAATTTATTTCACAAAGTTGTTTTTGGAGTTTTATGAGGCTGTTCATTTGGATTAAGATTAATTAAAATATTAAATTACATCTTCCAAACTCTGAAGAAGATTACATTTACAAATTCACTCGAATTTTTATCGAACCATTCAAAACATTCACTTTCAGATGACAATCCATTGAATGCTTCATCTCTCAAAAGACCCTTTTCAGCCTCAATCATATGTATGGAATTATATTTTTCAAATAAAAAACATTATTTTACATATGTTATTGAAATAAGTATATATGTTGATAAAACGACTAACAATATAAGTGTTTTCTGATAAAATATATAGTATATAATGGTAAAATTTTCGAATATAATATTTTAAATATTTGTTATAATTAAATGTTCCTATTTAAAACTTCTATTCCTACAGCAATCATTGGTTCAATTATAGGTTTCCATTCAATTTTATGTGGAAGTGGAGTAAATTTAATGTGGCAACTTCCAAATTCTGAATAACAAAAGCCATCGATTTCTCCCCTAACTGCTTTTTCAAACCATTCAGTGCATTGATTTTTGGTTGGTGCTGCATTGCAAGACTGATACCTTAAAATTCCCTTTTCAGCTTCAATCATCTGAGTGCTAAACCAGATAGGCTTAAATGGTGCATTGCGATCACTGAAGAATTTAATATTGGTTTCAATTGTGCCCCTTAGTGACTTTAGACATTTTATATAATTATTATCAAATTCATATTTTTTTAGCTCTGTGAGAAATTGTTGATAATCACCAATATTTCCATCATCAACAACTTCATTTTGGAAACTTAATAATTTCTTTAACAAAATAATAAAATTTAGTAAATATTTTGTATTTAAAAATTCACTTCCATTTCCAACTTCATCATGCAATTTCTCGTAATAATTGATGCTAAATAAATATTTTAATGGCTCAATGAATCCTTCAAGTTTGTAGTCTATATCTGGAATCCAGATTCTTCTAGAACGTTCTTTAGCGTTAAGTCTTTTAGGGTCAAAATAACCGACTATTGGTAGTGCATTTCCGATTATTGGTTTCGAATCCTGCAATTGTGTTATGAATGATGTCAAAGAATTGAGACTAAATGATGATTGTAAGTTGTTCTCATTGTCAACATAAGTTATATCATTTCCTATGTAAATATTTTTAAGGACATTAAAAATGTCATGGATGGGGTCAGTTCTATTGTGGAATCCAAGATTTTCAAGTGTGAGTTTTTTGTGAGTGTCATTGTCATCGCGTACACAGCCAAGAAATATTTTATTCTCATCATCACCAATAAAATTCATTTTCACGTATTCACTGATTTGCTTATAAAACTTGTCCATATCACCTGCTTGTAAGCCAATTTCAGAAAAGTTTGAAAAAATTTTATATACCTTCATGTCATGCACGGAACTAAATCGAACTAAATTTACAGTAATGGCATAAGAAGAATAATTTTGATTTGGTAAAAAATTTTCTTTAACTAAGTCTCGATTTGGTCTGCAAACAAACTCATTTTCAATGAAAAAATAAAACGTTTTTGTTTCTGCCATTCTAAATCAAGGGTAATTATTAATATTTTTGAGCACTTCTGATACAAATGAAATCAAATGAGAAACTAAATGCAACATACAATACGTGATTATATTTATAGTTTGTGCTCGAATTAAAATTCAAAGCTCATTAATATTCCTTAATGTAAACATTACACATATCAATAACGCTTCAATAGTAGGGTAAAAAATGTTAATTTTGGACTTTTTTTTAACTTGAAAACTTTGAAGGCTTTAAACTCCTCAATACTTCATTTAATCTTGCTTGAAAATGTATTAAAATGTCACATATTGTGGAAATTTTCACTCCAGAAAAAATTAGAGTTCACAAACTTGTCGTATCCGAGTTATATCCATTTAAAATAAAAATGTATTTTTTGGTCCAAAAATGTATTTTTTGGTCCAAAAAAAATGTTAATTTTGGTACTTTTTTTCCACAGTGAGCATTGAAATTTTTTGTCAACAAACAATTTTTGAAAAGTTTTATGGGTGATTTCAAGCCTTTATCTTTCAGCTATGTCCAAATCCATTATGTGACGTAATACTTAGACCAAAATCTCCAAGTCCTCATCAAAAAGTTTCAAAATTTTTAATACTTTTGTTCATTAAAAAAGGACCAAAAAATACATTTGAAAATGGGTCATTTTGTTTTTAAGTTTTTGAAGCAATGCTTCATTTATTAAAGAAAAATGGTATGAGCATCGATAGAAGACATCAAGAGCTTTCTTTCTGTATGCTCATCATTTTATGAAAATCACCTCCTTAAGCACAAATGACAAAACTAAAAAAGGACAAAATTTTGGTTTTTCACACATTTTTTTGTTTCAAAGATTGCAAGTCACAGGATGGCTTAAAATTCAAAAGCTCAAAAACGTATCCTTATTTTTTGCTCCTCTTCAAGTCTTCCAAACAAATGTGGTTCCTAAAATGCTTAGAATTCATTTTCGAAAAAGTCCAAAAAATACAAGGACCAAAATTAACATTTTTTACCCTATAAACAAAGACAAAATATTTTCTTTATTCGCAATATGGATAGATATCATGCAAGGAGAAAAAAATAGGATCAACATTGTTACAAAATCAGAATGCAAGCATTCCTTTACAACCTCCGTTTTTATGGATAATATTAAAAATATTTACATGAAACGATGAAAGAAAATTGGAAGAGTTATACACATTTGCTATAAACATTTCGTAATCGTAATTTATTTTGATCAAGTATCAAAAACAGGAATTTGGATTTGGGATGACTTGAAAATTTTTAGAAAAATTCGATGAATCAGCTGATTTAATTAATAAAAAAATTGTATCCTTACAAAAAAAATTTTGATGCAATTTTTCACCCATTCAATGCTATTATTTTTAATTCCTATTTGTATTTTGTGTGTTTCAAATGACAGTGATTAAATTTTGGTCGGCAATTTAGGATATTGCATTTTCAGAACCGAAAGAGAGAGAAAAAAAATACCAAAAAATTGATTTTATAATTCACAGATTTTTAAGTACAAAAAACAAAACTTTTCCCACATAGGCTTCCCACTCATCCCGCATAGCTACTCAAAAAATCAATTTAGTGATTTTATCAAATTATTGCATTAGAGTTGATACTTATTTCATAGCATCAATGTTGTGACAAAAAAAATTTATGAACCAGACACATTTGCATTAAATTGAATGCTTATAATAAAAGCACAATACATTTATTGGTATGGACATGAAAGAGATGAGAACAAAACCATAATCATGTATGCATTACTGTATTATCAGCTCTATTTTTAGATTTTCTCTAGCACTTTCTAGCTTATAGGAATTTTTTGTAATTTCCTGCTTGTTATCGCGACTTTAGCATGCGTCATAACTTTCTGTCGCATCATGGAAAATTTTTTATTCTAAAGCACTCAATTAATAGAGAGAAAAATTATATTTAAAATAAATATTTAATCGATTAAAAAGTTTACATTAAAATTGAAATGCAGCTGCATCAGCACTTGAAATTGTGTATTAAGCTTACTTAGTAACAATCTCAGAAAATTTTGTTACTACGGTGACTCAATCACGCTGCCAGCCAGAAATTTCTCGAGAGTGAGTCCGAATCACTCCCTGTCTACGTTCTTGGACTCAATTTTTAATTCCTTTTAACTTTTTTAAAAAATTAAATAAAAATTTCAAAAAATTCTCCAAAAATTCATAACCTTCAAACACTCAGAAACCAAAGCATCATCCTCACATAAAATAAAGTCACTTCTTGATTTCCACTTATATTTTTCTGGCATTGTCTTCATCGCATTTTATTTTATTTCATTCTCCTCGCTTATTATGGAAATAAAAAGAAAATCTTAGAAAGACAATATCAATTTGTGATGAATTTATAGTTCTTTGAATTCATATTTTCCATGTGTCATTTTTAGCGTTTTTCCTCTTCTTCTTCATTAGCTTCCATTCGTACTGTGTTTTTTTTTGTTGCAAAAGTGATAAAAAAGAACAATAAAATATGCTACGATTTATGATTTGTTATATTCGAGTGACTTGTTTGTGACTCTTTTGATAACAATTTTGGCATCAGCGAGAGAAAAGCAAGAGATGAAAATATGGTAAGAAAAAGTTGAATTTTCATTATGTTAAAGATGGCATTATTGGGGGGTCAGAGGTGGAATAGAGTTGAGGACCAAACAAACCCTCTCTGAATGCACTTGATCGTAACTTACAATATCAGTCTTAGGTCAACAGTGTCTGTCAAACTGCATCTAACCTATGAGTTCCACAAAAATTGGAAATAGCCTCATTACTAAGCAACCAAATAACCTTATTGCCAGGTACTTCCTCCAACAACTCTGGCTTTTATCGTTACATAACAAAAAGAAAACTTCATAAAATTCGCGAAGGAAACGAATCCAATTTTTCTGCACTCTTTCTTCTGATAAAATGAAAATATATATTTTTTTTTGAAGAATCCACGTGAACGTCTTACCTTATCTATGCCATTATTTCCATGACATTTTAATATTCTTCATTTTAGTCTTTTATTGAAATAGAATCAGTCGTATCTAAGATTTTTTTCCTCCATATTTCATTTTATTTCTATTTTTGGCATACAATTTAGGATATTCTGATACCTGTCATGTTTACTTTTTATTACTGTGAGTATATCGTGATTTAAAAGTGATATTTGCTAGTTATTGAGCTCTCGAGTTGAGAAATTTAGTGACTGATATACAGAAAGTAAGGTTATGTGGCTTTGATGGCATAATAGTTTGGGTTTGGTTCCTAATTACCTTGAAGTTGATACAGAGACAAGACCTCAACATAATGTGTCGCGGAGAACAGTTTGAGTAGCACGTGACATAACATATTGCAATTACAATCTGCAACTTCATCAATAGCTTTAGAAATCTTATAAATTCATAATATGTTGATCTAATCACCATTCATGCATTATCATCATAATCATCAGTCATAGAAATTGCAGCACAAACACATTTTTTCTGAGATTGCATTTCAGAATTTTTTCTACATTCACATTTTTCGTTGCAAACGTTAAGCAATTCATCGAACATTATCTTGATTGCAAAGGAAGATATGTACATAATGCATAAAGAAGCATGTCTTTTCCATCCTTTTTGAGAAATTTTTCTGAGATTGTAAGAAAGTTGAGGAAAATATTTTTGATTGATTCGAACGTGATTTGAGTTTAATGTGACTTAAAAAAATACAGAAAGGATGGAAAAATTTGTTTTTATGAAATAACTGCGTTGGTGGATTTTTTGTAGCTGAATTTTGTTATCAATTCCATTCACATCAACATAACTCAATTACTGTTGACATTAATGCACTCCATATTCTTCCAATAATCATCAAAACTTTCAAGATGATTCATCAATATTCTCCCTTAATGTAATAAACTCCCTCAACACATCATCATCATCTTCAATGTCATTAAATTTAAGCTTTCCTAAGCACTTTGCTGTTTTCACACGATGCCTTATTATTCTGGATCATCTTAACGCGACAATAATGCAGACGCCACAGATTTCAATTGGTCATACTTCAATGATTCAATATACATGAATTATATTTTTTTAATACATCAGATTCTGTTCCTATACATAATATTATTATCATCGATCAATGACATAAGTGGAACCATAAATGACTCGACTTTTTTTTCTCGCTGTGGTTGCAGCATAGTGCTGCCATTGTCCTTATAAATTCAATATTCTATGTTTCGCTTAGCATATGAAATGTGGTGCTATGCAATTTAGTTAAAATAAGGATATTAAAAATTCATGAAATAAAGAGGAAAAAATTCTTCTTGATGCTCGGTTCCTTTTTTATAGGAAAGAATATGAACTTTATTCATACTTGTCTATTGTATGTGACTTTAATGTAGGAATATGATTTGCAAGTTTCAATATTTTTTGTTAAAAATATGCTAAGATACCATCTCAAGGATTCAATGACTGTTGGCAGTTCGAAAAACCTTCAACCCGTCGTCCTGGAAACCATCTACAAAATAATTGAACATTGATAATCTATCTTCAAAACTTAATGAAGTGTAAAGCATTAAAATCCTTAAACCCACTCTTTTCATCCCACTCTCACACACATGATAATTTCCCAACCAAAAAAAGAAGCTTAAATTTTAAGAATAAGAGTAAAATAAAATGTACATACATAAAATAGCACCTTCTTTAGATTAGAATAAAGCACAAAAGGTAACGAATAAGACAACCAAGATAATGTTATTCATTCACAATGTAAACTTCTCACTTTACTGATTTTCTCTGTCATTTTCAACTTTTTATTCATCTCATACCAAAAAAAATCCATTTCTTCTTTTAAATCGCTATGAACATCAGGTGGCAATGAGCCATGCTTGATAAATAAAGCATCGACAAGCACAAAAGCTAAAAAGCGTTATTACGAATGTGAATATTTTTCAGAGATAGTATTGATGGGATGGGAATTGAAGATGGAATGAGAGGTGGAAAAAGTGAAAAAAAGACGATAGAATCTTTAATGCCACATACATTGATGTTCCTTTTTTCTACCCAAACAGCTGCCAGTCGATGAATTTCTAATGTGATTGAGAATTGTGGGTATTTTTATTGTCTTAACTCGTCTTTCACTTGATTTTATTACCATGAGAACATTTCGAATATTTTTATGCAAGTCAATCCTGGAGAGAGAGGGAAAACAAGTGGTAAGAAAAAAACTTGGGTAATTGGTGGTTAAAGCGCATTTTTTTCTGAATGGCACGAGCATGAATTTGAGAAGAGTCTTATCGTTTGGAGGTATTGTCAATAGGAATATATGATAGCAAGAGATTTACTTTAGAAGAGGTGTCCATCTGCGCCTTATAGTGGGAAAGTCCTGCTTTTGATATCAAGTGTCATTTTTGGTCATACTTAGTCAACCACGTGCCCACCAAAAAAGCAAATGGTAGTGGCCAGATCAATGTTTCAATGTACGCCGATCGGAAAGTAAACTCAACTACCTGTTAATTTTCATTCCCATTCCAGATGAAATAGCAACAATCAGACAGGTATGCCTGTGTTGATCATAATTCTCTCAAAGGAACGACCTTGACATTCAAACATCCAAAAAGTTACCCAAAGTGTACTTAATACTCAATTCATTCTACTCAAAATTCACCATCAACAAAAGCCAACAAACAAAAAGGAAATGAAATAGAAAAAGATTCTTGTTGAGGAGAGAAAGACAGAAGGAATGGAAGAAACCGAACATAAGTAGAAAAGAAAAGGATTTTATTTTGATTTACTGAAGTGTTTCAAGCATATGCATGTATAGCTATTGCCTTCACAAGAAGCTTTACTCAATTCTTCGATTTTGATGAAAATTTATTGCTATAAAATAGCGTGGGCGTTCAATAGAAATAAAATTTCTCAATTTTCGAGGATGGATTTTTGTGTATTACATAAATTTTGCATAAATCCATGAAAATGTCTTAAGAATATTTTTTATCTTTATTTCTTTTTTGTGTGTATTTTTTTCATTGCGATTGGATTGACGACACAACATGCATGCATGAGCATTTTCATCATCTTCTTATTTTCCCATTTCCTTTTTATGAATGCATAAATTAATATGTAGATTGAAAGGGAAATATTTTGTCTGATTTTTCTTTGAAAAAATAAGAAGGGAGCAATAAATCGATTTTGATTATAATAAGTCAGTGATGCATGTGTTTGGTATGGGATTGGAATCTTTCAATTAATTCTATACAGACTCAGGGCTGCATAACGTTAGTCTGGATATTGGATAGCCTTGAGCTACTAGCGAGTTGTTGTTTGAAAATCAGACACACTATAATAGTTCAAATGACTGCTAGTGACAGGAATTGGTACAAAACAGATTATCAACAGGTAGAAGAATGACAAACTGGACTAGCTTTATCAAAAAAATACAAAATTGGGTCGAGATCAAGACCAAGATGTCCCGAGAAGTCTCAATCATCAGAATCTGTAGGGAGGAAGACATCACGATAGTCCACAACCATGCACACATCTTTAATCACATTTTAAACATTAAATCTGACTCTACAAAAAAAATCCAGTTTCTCTTAATTTTCCATCCAATATTAACATCTAAATTTCCATGAATTTTTCCATCTTAGAGCATTACTCGAGGAATAAGAACGAATGAGTCCTCAAAGAGCTATTCTCTGTAATTTAATGCTGTCACAATGGTAGGAAATTTATTATCAATTTTATTACTATTCACCACATGGAATGTTTGGTGGGGTAATAAAAAATGTGTAGATTTCGCTTGTTATGGCTTTTTTGGACAGTAACAAAAGATAAAATATAAAATGGGAGATTTTGAATTTTTGAGAAAATTTAAAGTCTGATAGATGTTCATTGTTTTGAGGCGATGGAGAGTTCCTTAAGCAGATAAATTAAATTTTGGATATATCAGGTTTAAGACTAAAGTCTTGGCAGACGGTGACTGGCAATAAAGATGGTAAGTAAGGGTAATGTTTACTCATTCCTTAACATTGAATATTTTGACTTAAAATGACATTCAGTTAAAAAGATTTCTGAAATTCTCAGCAACCATTGAAATTCAATTTCATAAATTTTTCAATTAATCAAAGATTTTTTTTTATCCATTTATTGTAAATTAAATTTCTATTTCCACTTTCCCTCAAAACTATCCAAGTCATGAATCAATCAAAAGTAAATGAGTATTTCGAAAGTGTCTACGAAGCAGTTGACAACCTCAATATAGTTCACAGAACTGACTATGAGCAAGCTCGTCAAGATATTCGAGATAAAAAGTACGATCTCATGCGTCAGGATGTCATATCAGATGATGAGAAGATTCAGTTGGATGAGCTCGTAAGAATTGGTCGATTAAGACATAAAAATTATTGTGATGCGATTATAAATGTCCATAATGTCATTCGACAAGTTGCTGATGCATTAGAAGGAATTGAAAGGGAAATTGATAAGAAACGCCTGAATGAACTTGAAGAAATCTTTAATGAGCTACCAGAATGTCCACCAGAGAGTGATTTCCTTAATATTACGGATATTGGCGACGATTCATTGAGCAATGACGATGATGATGAAATTATTATTTTATCAGATATTAATGACGATGTGGACATGAATGAAGAGCCAATTGATGAGAATGAAGCACGAAATGAACTTCAACTTAAAAGAATTATCGAAAAGTCTATGGAAATGAAGAGACTTGAAGCTGAATTAGCGGAGTATGAAGAAATGAAAAATCAAAGTAAAACTGAAATGTTTGCAGCAAAGGATCAGCAACTTGACATAACAGCATATCAACAACATCAAAGGGATCTATTCAATAAATTGAATGAATTGAAAATCAATTACAGAAGAGTAAAGGCAGAAGTCAAAGGAATGATACAGGAAGTTTTGCCTTATTTGAATGATGATTCAATAGGAAAGGAACTAATGGAATTATACTATCAAATTGAAAAGGATGATGCAATTGAAAAAAGTCAGGGTAATTGGCTTATTTTGTAATACTTTTAATGGATTTATTCAGACAGTTTTACTCTTCTTTTAAAGCTTCTAGAATGCAGACGAAGATTACACAAGCACCATCGAGAATATCTAAGCAACCTCATGTTGCTATGCAACACCTTCAAGTTCCTCAGGTCAGTCAAGCATCTACAAGAATCCCTCGAATACCAACAAAGCTTCCACAAATGTCATCAAATCAACCACAGATACCCACAGGAATTCAACAAACTTTCGTGAAGCTGTTAGAGCACTTAAATCCGTCAATGGCACATCAGACACAAATTCATTCAGTTCAACAACCATCACAACTTCCAAAAACTCTACGAGAACCAATATCTCAACTTCGGACGGACATTGAGCAGCATAAAAACAAATTAAGAAAAGAATCAAACATTAGACAGCTGGGAAACTTGCAAGAGTTGAGGCAAACAGAAGCTTTCGGCACTCAACCACAATCAATTCCTCAAAGAGTCATTCAAGATAGGAATAAACAGGTTGCAGCAAACTTGAAAATCTCTGATTCTATCGGAAATATTAGGAAAGTGAGAGCTCGTCCAGTGAATGAAGCTGCATGTAAGTTTCATATTCAATTGACTGTTTAGATAAATTTTGTTTAAATCAAAAAATTTTCAATTCTCTTTACAGCCGGAATTTCCAGAACAAACATTCATGCGGATGGGGTCAACCGTCTACAACTGAAAAACGTAACACCAGCACAACGGAAAAATATTAATAAGCAAAATAAAATAAAAACAGATGATGTAGCTGCTCGTTTGCTCCTCGATGGTGAACTCACAAATGCATCAAAGTTGACAATACAAGACCGTGAAAGGAAGGAAAAGGAAGACATTCAAACTCTTATCGAAGGTGCACTGAGATTGCTTTTTAATGAGCTTGAAAATGTGAACTTGTCACATGAGCAAAAAATTAAAGCATTGGGGGAAAATTTGAAGAAAGTTTTCGGTGAAGTTCGAAAGATCAAGACTAAATATCGAGGAAGTAAGTAGTTGTAGAGAATTTTTTTTATTAATCCACTTGAGACTTGTTAAAACTTATAGAAAATTCTTGAGTATTCAGAAATATTTTAATCAGCTTATAAATTTTCTTCGTGTTTTCAGAATCCTTCATTCCAGACGAGACAGCGAACCAACAATTCATCGACCGTGTCGTTAACCATTTCAATGAAACGAAAAACTTTGAAAACTTTCGAGAAATTCTTGCAGATTTCTTCAAAAAACTTCCACAGCAAAATTTTCAAATTCAAAAACAACAACCGCAAGTTATTCAACAAAAACAAGTGGTACATTCAACACCTACAACTACCAGACGACCTTCAAGTGCCAGACAATATGGTGATGTATCACGTATTTCACCTCCCTCGCCCCAAAGACCATCAAGTGATGCAGCAACAAAACAAACACGAGCTAAAGTTCAAAATCAAGTGAGAAATTTGGAGAAGACGAATCTTCAAAGGCCATCAACACAGGCAGCAATCAAGCAGAAACTTGACAAGTTTGTTGGGACGTTTTGTGAAAGTGAGTTACTTCTTTCTTGGTGTTATGACTTCCACAGAATCTGATGATCAAATTTTATCATTTTATTTACAGTTTTCATTCTCAACCAGAAGAACCGACGAAATAAATTTGAAATTTGGGTCAAAACCTTCCGTACCAATCTTAATCCCATCCTAAATGACCTCGAGGCTTTCTATAGAACCCTTCCATACCCAGAAATCCAAAAATTCAATCGTCAACAAATTGAGCAGTCTCTCGACCGCCTCCTTCACCAAGTCTATGAACAAACTCGAAAATATGAGCTCACAAACGTTAAATGTAAAGACCTTATCGGAAATGAGATGAAAAAGTTAATGGAACAAAAACATTTAAAGAACATAAATGCATCACTTGGGATATTTTTGCAAGGCATCAAAGAATTAATTGAATCATATATACAGCCAGCGGAAAATCAACAAGAGTTGCCATCAATCATCCAAAAGCCACAACAAACAAGTCAGAATCGAGGACAGCAATCGATGCTGCAGAGACTTCATGAATCAAATATTCAAAGAGCACTTCATCGAACCTTAATGAATGAAACTGATGAGAGTGTTGAGTATCCATCATTTAATGAATCACTCCTACAACAAGTCCATTTGCCGGAGCTACAATCAATTTACAGGAAGATGTTGAAAGGACAATATCAAATGCCAAATGTTCAAGGTACGGCACATCAAGCAATGATGTTGGAAAAAATTGAGAAACTTTTAAGGAAGAAAGCTGAACATGGAATGGCAAAAAAACGAGACGAAAGCTTCCTTCGTGGACATAACAGACTGAATAAATCGTTCCAATTTCCAATACATGAAAGACTTGCTCCATCATCAATTAATACTTTCAAACGTGTCATTGGTGCAAATGAGATTTTAGAATCTGTTGAGATTTCCGATGAGATGCTTAAAGTGTTGGACATTGTTCTCGAATGCTGTGAGACTATCGATGAAAATATTTGTAAAGGTAATTATTTGATTGTCTCTTGATGGTCTTTTTTAAGTGCGGTTTGTTGATGGACAATTTTTTTGTTCACTTGATGGCTATCTTGAGATTGCTTTCTGTACATTTTTGCGGTTTACCCTTAATTGAGTATGAAATTAAACTTTTTAGAATATTTTAAGAATATTTACGATATATACGTTTGCCAGCAGCGTAACCAGCAGGTCTAAAATTATTTAATTCTAGTTTTAGGGCAGGAGATCGAAAAACATTCCAAGAATTAGTGAATCATCTAAAAGTTGACCTCATTTGACTCCATTCTGACATAATTCCTTAATTCTCAGCAATCTACCCAGCCAAGTTACCTAATAGAAATAATTTTATCAGACAACAGCACAAACTAAATCCAATTTCCAATATATTGATAATTCTAAGTACACAACCATATAATAATTTTTTTTATCTCTTTCTTCTTATCCAGTCCTCATAAATCAGACTCGAAATGAAGCTTCTGCACTTGACGACTCATTGAACATTTTAGTTGCACATATAAAGAATCTCATCTATAAAAACAACGTGATCGATTACGGGGATGAGCTTGCACGACTTGATAAGCTACATTATAAGGTAGATGTCGATGAACTGAAATCAAAATTGGGTCGAAAAGTGTTCACAAAGGCAGAATGTGAAAATTTATTGGAAAATGCATTTTTGATGCAAGTCAATGAGTCTGACGTGGCTGTTTATGCTGTTGTTGAATTTATTAAGAACTTAAGGTACATGGAGTATAAATATATGCTGAAAATATTAAATGGAGAGATTCGTGGTGACATCGACAAGAGTCCAATTACGCCTGAATCATCACGAGAAGATTTATTGTCCACAACACCAACTACAAGCTATCTCGATAAAATGAAATTCGTTCAACCGATTCGCGTTGTCAAAGACTATAATTACCCACATGACCTAATCGAAAGAGACATCCTATATGTTGCATGTCAACTCACAAAACGAACTGAATTGGAGACGACTAAAGATGATGCTGACAACGTCGACGACGATATTGATGACGATAGAAATGGACATATGGATTATCTTTCACGATTCATCATTCAAATTGCACAAAAATACCAAAATGGTTCCATAAATGAACGAGATGCATTGCGAATAATTGGTCAAATTTTCTATATGCTGCCATGCATACCAATCAATTTTTATCAGCGTTTCATCTATCATGCAGATAATGAATATTTTAGCTCAGTAAGATTCGATAATACGTCATTAAATACAGCAGCACGCATTGAAACAATGGCATTGAAAAATCGTACGATGTGTGCTGAAGATAAATTACTCTATGGACGTCAAGTTACTCTCATAACAGATCAAATTGAACGATTTATGTTTGTGTTTGATAATGAAATTGAAGAAATTGCACAAAGCTTTCAGATGTTGGACATGCGGGGGAGCAATGGCATTAAAATTCGTGGAAATGAGTTGTCGAATAATGACAGTGGTATTTTATTAAATCCTAAAGCAGTTGATACGAAAAGTGCAATGGATGGAAAAATCGATAACGTTCAAATCAGTCTCGTATCAGGTCAGGCACCAATCAGCAGTGTAGCAAATGAGGATATTTTCAAGAAATTAGATGAAATTGAGGCAGTATTGGATAAACAACTCGGTGAAGTTGATCATTTTGAAAATTCAAAAATAGCAAAAATGTCACTAAAATACGAATTGCAGCCAAATGCCATAAAGCGTAAAAACTATTGGCAATGTCGTGGTTCAGAAATTCCAAAATGGTTTCCAGGATTCTATTCAGTATTTCCAAATACAAACTCGTCAAAACCAATCGCATATTCAATTGAACAAATTCTTCCTCATGCATGGCGTATGATGGCACCGATAAATTATAAATGAACGATTCTGTTTCTGATAAATAAAATTCCTGTTTGTATATTTTGAATTATTTATCTCTTATGATTGTGTTGTTGATATTCGGATATTCAGACAATTTTAATCCTTTTATTATCGAGAATGTAGAATATTAATTAAAAAATTGTAGGAAAATCGGATGAGCTTAATGAGAAAATATTTCTGCACTTTTCAGTGAGAAAATTATAGTTTTTTTTGTGAATTATTAAGGATTAGCGTTGTTTTCAATGCTATATTGTCAATTAATCGAGAAAAACTGATTCTGGTAGGGGGGTCATTCGCAAATTACGTCACACAAAAAAACGACTTTTTCGACCCCCTTGACACAAATTTTCCAAAGAAGGAAAAATTTTGTATTTGAACTGACACAAATTTTTCTACCCCCGCTCCCTAAAGCGTGACTTAATTTGCGAATGACTCTTATTTGAATGTAGAAACAGAAAGGTGAAGTGCAACTGCTGTCAAGTTCACCAAAGTAATTCTTTCAATTTGCTGTAGTTTATTTAGGAAAATCTGACAATCAAGCTGTATGTTGTAGAACTGTGGGCTGTTTGATAACGGCTAGACTTGTTTTGACAATCTTGGTATCTCATTCATCACTTCTTATCAGCCAAGAATTTCAAATAGCTAATTAAACATCAGCAAGGTCAAAATCCTTTTTTCTAAGAATTTTAAATCCACACCGAACGATTTACCCTTTAAACTTTTCATGTTTTTCGGCAAATTAAACAATATCCAATACACGTGTATACACTTGAAGGTTTTCAGATGAAAACTGATAAAATGCAGGTAATTAAAATTAATTCTTCCTCTTTTCATTCGATTCAATGAGTGTAGAGATTGAATTGATATTTAATTAGCATCATAAAGCACATTTAATTAACTTTTTTTGTGTTGAGTTAAAAAAATAATTTTTTTATATGTTTTAAAATTGATTCTTGATAAAAACCAGTTGCTTATTATTTGCACCACTTGTGTTTTTTGCTCCCTTTTTTTGCTGCTCTCTGAACGAGAACAAATAACAAATAAAATCAATTTTCCAATAATTTTTTGCTGAATTTCAAACAAGAAATATTTCAACAAAAAAAATTGAGGATGTGAGGAGCAAAAAAAGAAAACCACGTTTTTTTGTGGGAAATTCTGTCGTTAAGCAATATGGCAATGAAATATAAATGAGAAAAAAAGGTTGTAAATGTTAATTTTAAATCGATGAAAATTTATATCGCGGTTAATTCGAGAGTATGTTTTCATTCTCATCCTCATCATCATCACACAAAATATTTTTGGATGTATGTCTTGTTTGTGTGGAAAATGAAATCAGACTTTCGGGTAGGTTAGTTATTGAGGTGAAGGTTTTGTGCGCAGTTCATTTGGTGAAATGAATTCATGAGTTGAAATTTTAGAGCATTGGGATTCTGAGCACGAAATTTGGTCAAATTCAATTGGTATTTAATTGCTCATTTCACTGATCTAGTCAAAAAGGTCATTTTGTGTGCTAGGTATCGTGTTTTAGTCTTTTGTCCAGGATAGTCATCCTTGTTAGGTTTACAAGGATATACAAGCTGGTTTCTCGAGTTAACCGTATCCAATTTGCACTATTCAAATGTTGTACTCAAGTCGACTAACTGGACAATATATTACAAAAAAAGACCAAGCGATGGTCACCCACGCATTTGTTTTTAATATGTAAGGTGAAATAGCAATAAAGAATGAATAACCCTTCAATAGGATGAAAGGCCTTCAGTTCACACAATAAAATCCAAATATTAGCAATGAATCCAGACAATCAGTCAATAATCAACATCCAAATCCATTCATACTCTCATAAAAATCCAGGCTAAAAAGTATTTTCAGCATTCGGTTTGTATTGTCGATTAATTTCAACTTGAGCAATTTCAATTTAGGTTTAATTTTGTGGTTTCATTGGAATTGAGCTCGTACGAGAGTTGAACGTGTTCTTTTATTCATGAATTGATTTGTGCTGAACATAAAACAGTTCTGTTTTCACATGTATGATGTAAGGAAATTTTGTGTCATTCATGGTTCCTTTAACTGCTGTAAATTAAGCTTATTTTGTGTAATTTGGGCTTCCTTCTTCTTGTCATGTATATTACATATTGTAAGATTTATATTAAAGACACAACAATATGAAGCAATTTAATTACGTATGGTATGATGTTGATTTAATTTCCATTGTGTTACACAAGCTTCAAATTTCCTTGAGACATGATGACTCTGTCCTTCTACGAACTTATATTCTTATATTATATTATGATAAATTTCCTAATTTAACATTTGAAAGCTTTCAAAACAATTTTTGATTGTGAACTAATATGAGATGATTTTAGGGAATGTTGAGAATTAAGATTGTTAAATACATGAAATTTGATTGATGAAAAAAATATTCTTTGGTTCCTTCCTTTTACTTAAGCATGAAATTAATTTAATTCATATTTATTCTGAATCAAGCAATAAGATATGCATTAAGGCAAATTTTGGAAGCTTGCTTGAAAATTTTGAAGAATTGAAGTGAATTAAAGAGAATTTTAGATACTTAAAGCCTTGAGGCAAGTATGGGGCATCTAGCAGGCTTAACTTGCGACCTGTAATTTGTTCTTAGGAAGTCGTTGTTGATTTCAATTTCTTTTTCATGATTTTAACCAGAAAACTTGGTTCCGGTGACACAAGGTATACAATAAAAGCAAAAAAATTACACTTCATCCTAGAAATCAAGCACCCATCACCAAACATCCCATTAAACTACCCAAAAAAACACAAATAAACCACTAAAATGTCCATCACTAAAACTGTTGACTTAAACATCAAATTAAATGAAAACCACTGTCTAATTTTCACAATTTACATGTGGTTGAGTCAGTAAAAGCATTTAAAATGGTCTGTAAAAAAAGTTGCAAAACTAAATAAACTGTTTAACATGTTTTAGCCAAAACATTAAAAAAAATCTTTCCATCCTTCCGTCATTAGCATCATTACAGTTCTCTGCTAGTTCCTATTACTTCCACATTCTCCACACAAAAAAAAAATGCTGAACTGGAAATGAAATTATTTTTTGTGTTACTTTGTTAACTAGCTATTTGGGAAAACTCAAAATGATATTAATTAAGCTCTTTACATATAATTTCCATTAAAGTATTCAAGTTGAATGAAAACATTTTGAAAAATTGCTTGCTTGGTGAAAAGATTGGACATAAATGAAAAAGTTATTCAACCAACAAGCAAGTAGACAATAATGAAAGTTTGCTGGAGACATCAAAAATTACTGTCAATTGGGAATTGTTCTTTCTTTTAAATCGGTTAAAAATGAAAAATTTATTGGTTGGGAATAGCTTCTTTGGAAAGTGGAAGAAGTTGTTTAAAAAATGATATTATTGTGGCACTTTGTAAGTAGCTGTAAATCTAAGTTTTGGATATTAAGTGCCAAAAAATTCTTATTTGTGTTGGTTGCTTTCGAAAGAAGATCAAGAGTCACTTAAACAATTTGGACCGACAAGAATTCAGAGGTTATATAGGTTTGTTTGCGGCTGCTGCTTAGTTCGAAACATTCTGTCTACTTAGCAGCTTTAGAGACAACATTTAAAATTGTACCAATCAGTGTAAATGAACCTGATTACAACCAAGCATTTGTTTTACTCTGATAGACTAGCCAAGCTTGCAATTACTTTAGAAACATCTTAGGATAATTGAAAATGCGCTTTAATCATCCCAAACCCAAAAATTCCTACAACTTCTTTACATTTCCTCATGGACCATCTTCATTTCCTTCAATTATAAACTTTTATGAACCAGAAAAGAACAAACAGAAAAATTTGTTGCTGAGAAACGCGACACAGCACTTAAAAAGCAACATTATTGCTTAAGGGATTTTTAGTAGCTCATAACAGTGGATCATTTGTTCATTAAAAATTAAATCGAAATTTCATTGACTGCAATCATGATGACTAGCTGGATGATGAATCATATGGATATTAAATGAAAAATTGACTTGAACAAACATCAGAGTTTTAAAGGAAAAAAGGTTAATTCATATAAAATCCTCATCCACAAAGTTTGCTTTTTTCGTCCCTTAGCTGAGATTAACTCTCTCATTTCCTCTCCTTCATGTGAACTTAATGACCTGTATCTAAAAACTTTTAATTAAGTTCAAAAAAGGTCTTTTTTAGTTTTTCGTCTTTTTTTCTCCTCACTTACTTCCTCTACATTTTTCCTCGTTTAACATGTTGAATATATGTGCATGAATAGAAAATTAATATTAAGGGCAGCTATAAAGTAAATAGAGGGACGAGGAAGTCTTTTGTGCTAATTTTGTCAGAACTTTTTTTTCATATAATTTATTATGAAAATTTGGTGTCTCAAAGTCAGAACCCCTTCAGACCCCTCCAGTGGCGTACTTAGAGGGGTGTTTTGGGGTATAAATGGAAATTTTCTTTAATTTACAAAGCTTTCTCGAGGAAAGATCCCAAAACATCAAAACGAAAATTCTTGATTTTGAGGCATTCACAGACGATTTTTTAAAAAAAATTTAAATACCAGAGAAAATCTAGCAAAATTCATCAAAGGATTTTTAACTGATTTTTTTATTATTCTAATGAAAACAGTAGTAATAACAATGATGAATAAAAATTATGTACATAATACTTTTTTCTGCTCATATCTAAATGATAATGGCAGAGTAAAATAGGCAAAAAATAAAATAAAATCTAAATAAAATTTGAATTCTCGTTTTTATCCTTTGTGTGTGTCTAATAATATCAAAAATGATATACGAAATGTAGAATTCTATTTTTTTTCAATGATTAAAGTAAGTTGAATATGAAAATATTTAAAAATTAATTCTTTTTTGCTAAATTTTGATGATATTGAACAAAAAATTAAAAATATTAACGTAATTAATTTTTAAATGACATATTTTAATATAAATCCATGAATAGCAAGGGTGATAATTAGAAAGTGATTGGGTCTAACTGCTCAACAGACAACTTCTTAGAATTCGAATCCCATTTTTAAGCTTTTCGTCTGTAAAATTCCCAACTTCCCTGCCTATTCCAAATATGTCTATTAAATCAAACCTTCATAAACTACGGACATCACTGATCATATCGTTCTCTAAAATATAATCAAAAAGAAAAAGTTTTAATAAAATTTAACGACTAAGCAGAAAAAAATATTAATGCGCAACTTTTTTCTCCATAGTGTTTCTACGCCTCTACACGAGCCATGCCAAAGTCAATTGTGAATAAACATTGAATGTTATCAGCCATTCAAAATAAATACTCTCCATCAACAAGGGCGATTATTTTTCATCTAACAATGAAAATGGCAAAGCACAATCATGTCTACATCCCCCCATCATGCCATCTATTATTCATAACACTTTTTTGTGTTGTGTCACAAAATGAGAGAGAGAAAAAGAAGAACTTTCTTCTTTCGTACATTTTTTAGCATTCAAAATAACCATAAAATGAGAAATAGTCGAGCTAATGTATGAAAATGTTATGTTATAGTTTTTTCTTCATTCGTATACGATTAAAATGAAAATTTCATGACGTCAAAAAATTTTATGTGCTGACAGTTGTGATTTTATATTGTATTGTTTTGTATAATTTTTAGCACAATCGTATAACTCGTCATGAAATTCAATTTAATGTGAAGAAGGACAGGGTTGAGGGGATTTATTTTATGCTTTAAATAGTTTTGTTTATTATAATTTAATTATCATATTTAAGATGGATTTTGTTGTGATGTTGGTTAATTAAACATTTTTATAGCATAAAAAATTAATTGTGATTATATGAATGACTCAGTTTAATGTGGTTTGTGACTATTTTGGGGTGGAATTCGGATTGAAATTTTAATTAATATGGCAGAACATGAAGCCAAGACAGGTACATAACCAGGACAAGGCGTAATCGTGGGGGTTATGGTCTCCTTTAAAAACCTTAGTTACGTTCCTGAGCCAGAGAGTGGCGATTGAATAAATGGAACACTGACTGGAATCGAACCTTAGCCTTCACAAAATGGAGGTTTTCACATTTCTGGTTTGCTGCTTAACCATTAAGACGCAGAAACCTTTCTCTAGCACACTCCCCTACATAAGATTCCATACTCCAGATTTTACTCTACTCTAACACACCAGATACCTAGTCAGAAATATATTCAAATGAAAATTCTCAACTAATTTTGAAAAACTCATAATATTTCTAAAAAATTCTTGAATATGAATTTTATCTGATGAATTTATCCACTAAATCTAAATTTCCAAATTTTAAATTATTTTTAAACTTCCCAAATCCCAACATACATTACATTTTTTTCATGTTAGTAACTCATTCGAACACTCAATAAAAATTCCAACTGATTCTCAAATGCGAGATTATCGTCATTAAGTGGACAAAAAAATCCTAGCAATAAATCTGTCGAAAAATGTTTATAAAAGTTCTCATGGCAACAAATAAAAGCTCTCGAATATTTTTTTTTCTGTATTAAAGCTGACCATCTATAGCAGAACGAAGTTACAGACGTTTTTGTGATTTTTTGAAATTTAGTCAATTAACAGAATTAATTTGCAGAGTGAAATTTACGATAATGATAAGGTCAATGATTTTTGAATTTTGACGTAGATTTATTCTTCATTTAAAATAATTGAGAAATTTTTCGATGTAGGTAAAATGTTGTTGCCCACGCCTTATTTTACGGAATCTACGTAAGACAAACTTCAGAATGATTTATTGATTCCATTAAAGGATCGCTTCGAAGCTTACATGTTTATTCATGAAATTTGTATGCTCTTCCTGCAGATATCTAAAAATAACAGAATAAGAAGCTTAGAAGAGCTTTCGATAGCTTTAATTGCTTTAAGACTCAATTTTTAGAGACTTTGGAATTTAAAAAGATTTTTTTTTGTTATGTCCATCATTGAATTTGCAGTAGAATTTTGATATTAAGTAGTACTGTTCAAAACAAGCCGGTTAATGAATATTTTTTAATAAATAAATTTCTGAGTATCCAAAATTCACTTATTTATCACCCCACCCACCAAGATCAACGCAAACTCTGACATAATCCTAATTTTCAATAACAATCCATCTCTCAATGATGAATTTAAACTTTACGTCATTAATGTTTAATGCATGAATGTCTATAGAATATTCATCTATACCTCCATCCTATTTCTAACCCTACTTCCATGTAACTTCATGAATATTTTGGAATCAATTATGATAAAATCACGTATCATCCATGACTTTATTAAAAACTACCAAAACCACAGAATTGAAATTTGTTTGTATTTCTATCATCATTATATTCTGTAAATTTGTATTCAGAAAACATGCTAAAAGCATAAAATATGAATTGTTTTATTAAGTTTTCATGGTTAATTAAACAGAAATATTCGATAAAATTATCAAAAATGTATTTAAATTAAACTGATTATAAATTCAATAGAATTTTTTTTGTAAAACAATTCAAATTAGCTTTTTAGTCGAGCTTGAAATATGAATGAAATTTAGCTAGTTGAAAAATTATCGATTTTCACCAGATAATAATCTAATTAAGTTTAATCATCCATGCAGCTTCATAAAGCTTATACAGACATTATATCAGATTAGACGATAAAATTTTATGCAAAAAGTTTATGTGATATATTTTATTTTACTAAATTGCTTTGAATACCTGAATGGAATAAGTAACTTTGGAATTTAAAAAAAATACCATTTTCTGCGTTACTTAATATCAAAACAGCCCCAAATATCTGTATAAAGATAATTAATTGAAAAATCGATGGTCAATTATCAAAACTATGTAAATATTTCAACAATTTAGAGCTTTTGTTGATGAATATCAAATGAAATGAAAATTCTGTACTATAAAGCTATGAAACATTTATTGTAACCAAAATCAGTTTGTTTAGGTATTTTGTTGGCTAGATAATTGATTTATTTCACATATTGTATAAATTGTTGATTGGTCGTTTGATTGCTTTGATGATTGGACATATGAGGATGGAAATAATTAAGTTTGTTGATGTTTGTAAACACAAATGACTATTTTGTGTGTATTTTACATTTAAACAGTTTATTTGTTAAACATTGCTATTTTCAATGGTAAAATTAGATGTACTCAGAAATTTGATTTCTGTATTTACAAACATAGAAGCTTAAAAAATAGAAAAAATATGTTTTTTGCAAAATAAGCAAAAATAAAATTTCAAAAACATAAAAACTTGTTAAACAAAACACAAAAAATGAACAAATTTTCATCTCTTTAGACCATTTTGAACAAAAATGATGAGATGTGGGAAAAATTCCTAAAGCAAAAATTCCAGCAAGTGATACAGAATTTCAACATTCCATTTTAGCAATGTAAATCTCACCTTACAATTTTTTATAAAACATTTTTTGGGTACATGTAAAACCATTTAAAATCAATTCAGGTAGAAAACGTAAACGTAGACAAAGTGGAAGAGATTTTTACTACAAACGAGTTGAAGGGATGCTGTGAAAAAGATGATTTTGGAAGCTTAACTGAAAATTAACTGAATTGAAATGATTTTGAATTGAACTGAATTGCACTTAACTGAATTTGAACTGAACTGAATTTGAACTAAATTGAACTGAATTGAAATGAATTTGAACTGAACTGAATTGCACTTAACTGAATTTGAACTGAACTGAACTGAACTTGAATTGAACTGAACTGAACTTAACTTAACTAAATTGAATTGAACTAAATTGATCTGAATTTGAGGTGAATTTTAACGGAATTAAATTGAATTTAAATTAATTGAACTGAACTGAATTTAACTGATTTCGAACTAAACTGAATTTAACTGCACAAAAACCGACCAAACTGTTTTGAAAATATTCAAAACAACCTAAATTTTTTGCTAAAAAATAAAAGGGTCAAAGGAGAAAGGTGGTGGATTTCAAATAGTTTTTCATTCCACCCTCTTTCCTCTTTGTACTGACCACACTTAAACTCATTCATCTTGTTTTCTTCAGTGCAAGAATCATGAATCGATTGTATTGTAAATTTATATTTTGTTTCAATTTTTCCGCCCCAAACTCTCTGCTATTTTCCTTCAGCCTTTTTCGTGCACATAAAAATTGAGATAAAAGTTTACAATGAAAAATACATGAATTTAGCAACAACGACAGTAAATCATGACAGCAAATAAATTCTACTAGCACTTAATTTTATTAAACTGAGTTCAAGCTTTGAATTTAAATGAGATTTTTTTCTCATTCCATATATGTAGCGAAAATATAGCACCTCTTAACTCACACTATGTATGTTTAGATATTCCTTGTGTTGTTTCCTAATTCATGATTATTTTTAATGGAATGTCCTTGGATTTATCGCAAGCTGGTATTTTTTGTGTGATTTTCTAGGAAGAAAATTAAATTTTTTAATTTTAAATTTCAATTTCATAAAAACAAAATTCACATAAAAATTCAAAATTAAGTTCATTTTTGGAGATTTCAACAAATATCTGAAATTGTAAAGTATTTTAAAAATTTATTTTTCATCAAAATTTTTATAACATCCTTCAAACTACAGCAAATAACCTAACCAAACCAACAAAATGCTTATTTCAGACAAACTGAACAGGCTGTTTACATTACAAATGGAAAATGCACTGAACTGAACTCAAAAATTTCTGAACATCAAATAAAACTTTCTTGCATTCTAATTAATGCCCATTTTTGCCTATTTTCATGAACACGTCTAACAAAAAATAGAAAATATTTTACATGAACAACAAAAAAAGAAGCTTTTGCTTTTTCATCTGAAAAACTTTTCCATTTCCATCCGCATTCACCCATTAATTAAATTCTGCAAAAACTTTGTAAATCGATGAGGAATTTGTTCATTGTTATTTTTCTACTCTAAAAACTAGGGAGAAGGGATCGTGCTGATAAGTGAACAAACAAAAAGCTTTTAAAGTTTAAATTTACAAAATAAAAAATTTAAAGCGATGAAAATTTTCCTCAGAAAGACTGCAGAAATGTAATTAAAATGGAAATTGCGTAGAAAAAGAAACAAGAGAGCAATATTGAGACATAGAAAGAGCTCTATTTGATGAAAACAAAATTACATCAATTCAGGGGTGTAGTCAGTTTGATTTGAGTGATTTAAAGACAATTTACTTTTCTTTTTGCGACGTAGCATTTATTTTGAACGGATTCTCACTTTTGGATCGATTTATAGGCATATTCTTAAGCAGTGGTTCTCAAATTGCATGCCGCGGTACACTGATGTATTATGAGTCAAGTCTGGAATATTTTTTAAACTCAAATTGAGTTCAAGCATGACGTTTAGAGACTCAATTGTGCTGAATAATTTTCAAAATAGCGATAACTGTGCCGCATGCAGAAAATGTTTGAGAAACACTGTCCTAGAACCTACGATATACTTTCAGGTATCCTAAACTGAAATTCACAAAAAATCCAAAAAAAACCCTAAATACAATCCTGCATGATAGACTTAAATGTTTTACCCCTTTTCTGAGAATGAAAATTGAGTAAATTTGAATATCATAGCCCCGTTAGAAAATTGCAATCTTTGATGTTAAACATGCTTAGCAAAATTTCTTCATTCCTCTTTTAATTTTGTCTCATTTCGCTCCGCTCGTTTGTCGAATAAATCTTGTGAATTCTACATTCCTCTATGCTCATATTCATGATGAAAAAAAAAATTATACATCCACAATGTTACTTATGTAAAACAAGAAAGAGAGAAGGAAAAATTTAAACTTGTCTTGTTTGATGAAAAATTATCTTTCTGATGAAACTTTTTGCGTGCATATGTTCGTACATGGATGTTTCTGATGTTGATTGAGGTAAGTTGGATTGTATGCTTTGATGAGAATTTATTGCGCTTTTTATTATGAAATTTAAATATTGCGGCTGGAAAGCTTAAAGATCATAGACGAATGAGTTGTTTGTTAAATTTCCTGAAAATCGATAAATTATATTTTATTAAAGATCAGTTTCAACTTTCAGCCATCTCACATATCCAAAATAATTATTCGCACCTTAGGTGATGTAACCCGAATCTTCATCAAATATTTCTCACAAGAACATTCATTTTTTCTTCATCATCATTAAGCATAGCTCATCATCATCACATCTGCATCAATTTAACTCAATTTCCCTTAAATAAGAACAAAAATAAACAAGAAATCATCATGAAGAAACATTCAACAATTCACTTATTCACTACGAAAATGACAACCACTTTATGGAAGGTCTCTCAGTAATTAAGGCCAACTAATTATTCATAACTACAGAAAAGGCAAAAAAGGACAGTCTGACAAATTACAACCAATAAAATTTAATTCTACATCTCAACAAAAAATTTCATTTGAAAATTCCCAACGGGGGTGTTCTTAAGTGACGCCTATCAAATTTTCGACACCTAAGTAATGTATGCTGTCATAGTTGCAGTGTCGAGCCGTATGTAGGTGAATTTGTCAGTATACGAGTAAGACCTCTATGACCAGATAGATAGGTAATAGGCTGGATAAATAAAATCCTCTTTTGTGAGGACATGGGTTCGATTCCCACTAGAAGCTCATTTAAATGGAAGGAAATTTTGAATTTTGGCTTTGGTACTGAAAACACGTGCTATGTCACTAGACCCTACCTCCTATCCCCTTCTTTCTGTCCATACAATCAGAATGTGTTTACGGACACCCCCTAATAAATTGTTAGACATCATTTATGAACAATTCCCATGCAAAATTTAAACAAAAACAGAGAAAAAGAAGAAAATCTGACAATGAAAGAGTAAAACATTGTAGTTGAAGCAACAGAACAGAAGAGACGAAAATGAAATTTGATGAAAGGAGTTAGGGATGGGGAGGACAGAAAAGCTTACAAAAAATGGGAGTAAATAATAGAACAAAAGTAATTTTTCCACACTGATGGCATTGAAAATTTTCATTTCCTCTATTAAGCAAGTCAAGTCGCAAAAAATGAGAGACGAACCTTCCTCACACTCCGGATATCATCATTTATCATTTTCTTATAAAGGCATTGTGTGTGTGTGGATGTATTTAGTACCTTTTGCACTTGACTTTTGAATTACAGAAGCTCCCTCATGATTAATTATTCATCATCCGGGAATATCGTGTATCAAGTAACAAGAACATTAGCTTGTTATGCATGCATAAAGCTTTTGTTCCCATCTCACACTGTTTTTTTCAGCTTCTTGCTAATAGTCTTTGTGATACATTCATAATGAAAGTTAACTTGAATCTACGAGAAAATGTCACCCGTTAAGGATGAAAGGAAGAGAAAATTTTATTTTCATAAGTGAATTTAATGTCGTATTTTGTGATTAGATTAGCAGCAAGATATGCGTGTGTCTATGAAATTTTACTCGTCGTAATTAGATTTATTTGGGAAGCAAATTTTAAAGTATGAAAGGAAGTCGCATTATGTGTAAATTTAATTATGAGTCAAAGTACTTCTGATTGGTAGGATGGATTAGTACACACTTGGATTTGCTGCAGAATCTGATGATATATTGTGGATTTAACACATTTTAGATGGGACTCTGAACATCTATTAAAATTATAATTTTTAGCTTTTTGCTCTGGGAATTAGCAGAATGTATTACTAAATTATTTTTGGGTATGTATCATTTCCTTACAAGGAAGATTTCTAGTTAGAAACCTCAAAATCGAGACAGTTTCAAATGCAAAAATGGAGAATGAAGAAAAAACGGAAATATCATACAGAAATTGAGAATTTTGTTAGGATTTGAACCTGCACCTTATCTGTGTAAAGCAGAAATCAGACCTAATCTCTAACCACTGGGTCACTTAAGACGTACACCTGGACTTTCACTAATATTAACAGAATAGATTACATATTTCACGATATAGAAGATTTTGAATAAAACCTAAAAGTACAATAGGGATATAGTTTGAGAACCACTGCAAGAAGGTAGACAGAAATTTTTCGAGGGGGTGTTTTTTGTTTGCAAGCAAAAATTTTGGGCGATATTTTGGGATTATTTTTTAAGAACCCTAAAACTCTTTTGACACCCAAAACACTCCCTGGTTACACCTCTGAACCACTGCCCTAGAGTCAATAAAAACACAAATCTTTGAGAATTATATTTAAGAATCCATTTAGAAAGAAACTTTTCATTTTATTTCAATGCTTTTGACATTTCTGAGAATCACAAAAACGGAAAATAATAATGGAATTCCTCTAAAGGAAAATATATTTTTTTTCAAAATTATTAATCGTCGATAATAATGTTAATATTAAAATGTAATAATATTGAATAGTTTTTTTTCACGTAGAAAAAAATGACAAAGAACATAAAAAGAAAGAAGAATTTTTTTTTCATAACGACTTAAATATTAAATTACTATGTAAATGTTATATGATGAATGTCTAATGCATGTTCATCATTAATCTTAAAACCTAATTATCATTACATATACATAGTTTGAATTTATGATTTTGAAAAGGAGTTTCTAATAAGCATTTTTTATATGTAATGAAATAAATTTTATCCGCTCATATCCTTTCCTTCCTTCCTCTATGCTTCGTGATACAAGCAAATTCCTGCATACATTCTTTTAATATCTCATATTATTATATGGAGAACTACTGGATGCTCGACTTCTTCCACCGCGACGTGCTCGACCTCCACGTGGGTTCGGGAATGATTGAGTACGATTTGGAGAAACTGTGGATAATAAATTATATTAATTTTTTTTTGTTCCTTTACGTTGGAAAATAAAATTAATTTTCCTGAGCTATTTTTAACTTACCGCCATGTGGTTGCTGAAGCATTTGTGTTCCGTCTGCATTCCATGTTATTGGTGCTCTTCCACGAGGTGATCCTCTTCCTACTCTACCCCCTCTTGGTGGACTTGGATTTGCACCACGGTTTAATCCTGATCTTGTTGTTCGTAAATTTTGTGGCTGCTCGAGAACGTCTGCTTCACTTGTCTCATCCTGTATAATAATGAAATTTAATCCTTTAGTATTTTATTATTTGAAATTTATAGCTGTTTTTTTCTTACCTCAGCAACTCCAGCTACCGATGACTTTTCACCTTCTGAACTCACACCATCACCCTCATCTTGTTGCTCTGCCTTTTCTTGTTCCTCTTGACCTTCTGATGTGGATGCACCTTCATATTCTAATTAAACAGAATAAATTGTTATTAGATATGCTATGAATTTTAATGAAGCTCCTTTATAAGGATTTTGTGAGACTTACCCTCATCAGTTGTAATGCTGATTTCAGGAACTTGACTTTCTTCTTGATTACTAGAACCTGGGACTGGTTGTTCAAGAATATCTTGTTGGATCACAGTCGACATACTTGATGATGTTGAACTTGTACTGGCCGATGTTGAGTCATTAATTAAATTGTCACATGGAGATGGTTGCTGCTGCTGAGGAATGTTTGGCACACTACGTCCAGCTACTTGACTGTGTTCTTCAGATAAATCTATTCTTGTATCATCCATGCCCTCACCTAATGGACGACTCTGAGTGGTTGATGATGATGAAGATTCGCCAAATGTGAAGCGAGCTGCAGCATGAGGAACTTGAGCGGGATGTGGAGATGATACAACTTCTGAGAATCCATCTCCTCGTGACCGTGAGTATAGAGTTGGTGTACTTGGAACAATTCTATCATCACCGGCATCATCTTGGAACGATTGTCCCATTAACATTAAATGCTGAGCTTGTTGTCTCGATGTTGAGGCGTTTGGAGATTGACGCCATTGTGAAATTGCCGCTGGGCTTAACGAAGAGGAGCTTGTTCCACTTGATGATGTTGTTGGTCCAGCTTCGTTACCATTTCCGTTTCCCGTTCCACTAGTAATGCTTTGTATTTGTTGCTGATTTTCACCTTGACGACTTGCAGATGATTCAATCGGTTGGGAGCTTTGAGCTGGAGCTGCTGAACTTGGAACTTCCGATAAATCTTCAACCTCAACTTCATTATTAGCACTAGATTGAATATCATCTATATCGGGTCCCTCCTCCATTTCCTGAGGTTCCATTTCATAATTATAACCAGTCTCAATTCCATCATTCTCAAAGGCTTCAGCATTTCCCTCATCCGGCATTGCTTCATCATCGTCATCTTCTTCGGAAGACAATACAATACATGGATCGTCTTCTTGATCACGCTGTGATGATGTTGGTACTTGATATTCAACTTCCAAACCTGATTCCGAAACGCCTTGGAAAGTACCTTCCTGTACTCTTGTTCGTTTTTGTGGAACTGGTTTATTAACACTTTCGTCAATTGATGTTGAACTGTCTCCTTCATCACGTTGACGTTTATGAGAGCCTGCTTGAGTTGTTGTTACTGCATTACTGCTTGATGCTTGCTGATGCGTGCTTATGGCAATAATTGGAGCCTGTATGATAAAATAAATTAAATTATTATTTGATATATTGTCCTCGTCATGCTTTTTAATTTAATGTAAAAATAAATTCCAGTTTGTCATGAAAACAAACTGTTTGTGGTTAAAAATTTTATCCTCTCACAGCATTCCATACTATGCAGGATATCCGTAACCATAAAAATAATTGGTTATTAAAATATAATTTTATTATTTTTTTCTTACCGTTGATGATGACGTTGTTCCAGATGTACTAGGTGTTTGATTGTCAAAATTTTGTGAATTTTGTGCTTGTTGATTTTCAATACGTGGTGATACTAGAGCAACAGCTTGTTGTATTTGCTGTCCACCAGTCACAACTTGAATTGAACTTTCACCTCCGATATTTTGATCAATCTCTTGACTTTGAGATGAACTTTCGGCAGCATTTGATCCCATTGGGGGAATTGCAGCTACGACTACGGTGGCTGAACTAGTGGCTGGCATATAGTCTGTATGAGAGCTTGTTGGTGAACTCGACATAGCCTCACCTGGTTGAGAACCTGTTGTATGAACTTGTTGTGGTGGAACTAAAGCTGTGACACTTGAAGATGTTCCAGCATTCGACGATGATGTAGTTGTACTCTGTGAAGATCCTTGAGTGTTTGTCGTAGGCATGACTGCAGCTGTTCGTGTATTTTGAACAGAAATTGGCCGAATTGATGCCAATGGTGTGTCTCCAGATGAATTTCCACGCCATGGCTGAACGGTGGCTGATTGTTGACTTGGACCAGCCATTGGTTTTACATTAGCAGTTCTTGAAGCATCAGTTATAGTTTTTTCCATTGTGCTAGAAGCAGGCTTTGATGTTTGATTAGCGCCAATTTGACGATGCATTTGATTAAGCCTTTGAACCATCTCGTTCTTCTCATTTGTATTATCACTAATCTCCTTTTCTAAACGTTGAATTCGTGACTCGTATTGTGCCTTCAAATTACGCATTACTTGCTCATGTTCATCATTACGTTGCTCATGTTGAGTTTTTGTTGTAGTCAATTCTCGTGTAAGCTGTTCCTTCTTTTCATTTAATTGAGCGATTTTGTTCTTTGCCTGCAGCAAAAGGGTCTTGCAAGATTCTTCTTTTGTAATGGCTGTTCTTAATTCTGTATTCACTTGCTGTAGTTGGGTATTATCATTACGGACAGAATCAATTTCTTGTTGCAATTGTTGAACCTTTGCTTCTAATTGTTTATTATCCTCAATTAATTGATCTTGTTGACTTGTACTTGGTTCGCCCATAGCGGTATCACCGCCTTCACTATCTCTAATAACTGGAACTGTTCCTGAGTCAACTTGATTTTTCAGTTCCAAATATTGATCCTTGTATCTCTTTGCAATCTTTCTAATTTGAATTTCCTTCTCCTTCAATGCACTCAATTGTGTCTCTTTATTATTTATTTCATCATTGAGCTTCTTCATGTCATCTTCTTTACCATCGACACGAACTCTTGTCTCGAGAAGTTCTTGACTCATTTTGGCATTCGACTGACGAAGTTGAGTGAGCTCATCAGTTAATCTCTTAACTTCATTCTGATTTGTTGTCAGAGATTTCTGTAAGTTTGCAGACTCGTTCTCAATGCGGAGCTTCTCTTGTTTAACTTGAACGATTTCATCAGATGTCTTTTTATGCTGGTCCTTTTCTTGCTGCAACATTTTAGCAAGATTTTCACGCTCCGTTTGCAATCGTTTCCAATCGTCTGGTGAATTTTTATTGGATCTTTCAATTAATGCATTAGCACGTTGACGCCAGCGAGTTGCTTCAGTTTTTAATGAAGTGTTTTCGGAACTAAGAGTGTCATTTTTCCCTTCCAATTCACGATTCTTCTCTTGAAGTGGAACCAACTCGTCCTCGACTTTTGTGACACGCTCTTGAAGTGCATTGAATTTAATAGACAAAGCATCTCGCTCTTCACGCAATATTCTATTACTGTCTGTGATAGCATTGAGTGTCTCAACCTTTCTCAATAATTCTTGATGCCTTTCATTATTCATGGCAGATGGCTCATCTTGACGATTGATGTAGTTTGCTTGTGTCTCGTCCAATTTCTTCTGAATCATTTGCAATTCTGATTTCAGTCGAGCATTTTCAGACTTGAGAATATCAAATTTAGCAATCGCTATGTCCTTTTCCTTACGTAAATATTTGATGACTTGCAACAATTGCTCGCTTGACTTCTCGTCATCTGTGACAACAGAACGATTCATTGATGTATCAGCGGAATCAACATGCATTGCTGAATCATCCATTGATTGAGAGACATTCAGGAATAATTTAGTAGATAATGCCTGAATTTGGTCGTGGAGTGCAACATTTTGTTTATCCAAATCTTCGAGACGTTGCTCTAATTCAGCTTTTTCCTTCATCAGAATTTCCTCACGTTCTGTCCACAATTTTCTGCCGCTCTCTAATTTATCTTCAGCAGCCTCGCGTGCAAGCTTAAGTTGATCAAATTGTACACGAATCGATGACATTTCTTCCTTCATACGTGACATTGTCTTAATGTCATTCGAGTGCAAAATCATTTCATTAGCATATTTCTGCTCAGCTGAGTCTAGTGATGTTGATAAAGCTAATGATTTCTCACGCAATTCTCGTAATTCACGATTATTCTCGCTAATCTTAAGAAGTGCCTCTTTAAGGTCCACTTGAGCTTTATGTAATTGAGTGTTGGAATCACCAGCCATTAGTTGTCGATTATTAATGTCTAATGAAATTTCAGTCTCTAAATCATTGACTTTTTGTTTCAGCTGTGCTTCACTCTTCTTGGTTTCTGCCAAGTCTACATCAACACGTGCTTTATATTCAGAGTATGTTTGATTAAGTTCAAGCAATTGCTTCTCATAGGATTCAGCCATATCACAATATTGTTTTGCGTGTTGCTTAGAGAATGATAATTCCTTATCAAGTGCTTCCTTTTCTAAAATGACTTCATTTAATTTCATCTCTGCTTCCTTTCGTAATTTATTTGCCTGAGCAACAGGATTATCATGTTCAGATGGTGTCAATGATGCCTCTAATTTCTTAGAAAGTTGATCAATTTTCTGAGACTTTCTTTCTATCTCCTCACGTGCTTGTGTTAATTCATCACGGAATTTCGATGCGAGCAATTTCTCTTCTTCCATTCTCTCCTTTGCTGTCTGTGCTGAACGTTCAAGGTGAGACGATAACTCACGGAATCTGTCTTGTTCTTCTTGTAATCTTCTACGTAATGCTGAACATTCACGGCTGAGCTCATCTAATCTTGATTCTAAACGCATTTTACCTTCACTCTCAGAACGTTCCATTGTTGTCTTGATCATTTCCAAATTATTCAATACTAAATTATGACTTTGACGTTCACGGTAAAGAACCTCACGTTCGGCCTTGAGATGTGTCTCGCTGTCTTTGAGCATTCGATTCTCTTGTGTCATTTTCTCAATCATCATCTCAGCACGACTGAGTTTTGTTGTACAATCCATTGCTTCATTTCTCAAATATGTCATTGCTGTTTCATGTTTGATGATTGTCGACTCGTAGTTCTTATTACGATCCTCAAGTGCTTGAATTTGTTTCTTATATGTAGCAACGTTCTTTTGTTGGACCTTAAGTTGTCCATCATGATGTTCGACTTGTGCTTTCAACTTGCAATTGAGGGTGGAAATTTCACGGAGTTCTGTACGTAAGCCATCAAATTGCTTATTCAACATTTCATCATTCTGTTGCTTCTCTTTACGATAACGGTCATATTCCTCCTTCAAAGTCTTCAATTCACTCTCGCCCTGCTTGACTTTCTTTTCCAAATCAGTTATTCGCTTTTCTTTTTCAACAACAATACTTGAATTGAGGCCAGCAGAGTTAAGGCTGGTGTTGCTTACACTTGGTGTGTTCTCATCATCATTCGTGTCCATAAAACTATCATTAATGCTTGTATTCTTGCTTGGAACTTTCTTATTGATCTCATTGTACAACTTTTTGTAATGTTCACGTTGAGCAATGCATTTCTCCATCATACGAGTTTGTAGCTCCATATTGTCTTGCATTTCCTGTAAGCGTCTTGTATAGTTTTCAATTTTAGCTTCATAGGTTGCTTGATCCATATGATTCTTAATTTCATCCATTTCTTCAACTTTAGCTGTTAGGTCACGAACAATTGCAAGAAGTTGGACATTGTTCTGTTGAAGTTCCTGGATGTCAGCAAATGTTACAAGACGTTTTGTAATCACTTCATTGCCACTCATATCGGATGTGATTGATTCATCATGTTGAGGACCTTGACCACCACGAGCTTGTTCAATAATTTGCAATAAATGACAAACTTGACGACTCAAATCTTGACGATCTCTTAGAAGCTCCTTTGTTTGGGATTCTAAGCTCTTAAGTTTCAGCATTAGTTCATCGATTTGTTGTCTTGTGTCGACACGTTCACGAATTAATGTTTCAAGTTGATTGTTAAGCTCACCATTTGCTTCGGTTGCCTTTTCTAGATCAATCTGTGTGCGTTGAATGATTGGAGCTTTTTCCTGAATTTCCTGTAATACCTCTGAGAATCTGAGCTTCATTTGTTCGTGGTCTTTTTTAACACGAGTAAGTTCTTCAGTCGTGTTGACATACAATGAATAAATTTCAGTCAAAGATTTTCCAGATTTTATCAATTTGCTTGTTGTTGCTGCAGCTGGACACAATTTTTCAACAGCAATGTCAATGTTTTCTTGTTGGGCCGCTTTAAGTAATTCATTGGCATTTTTCAGTTCATCTTCAAGACTTAAAATCGTTTCGTTCTTCTTATCAAGTTCTTGTTGTTGTTGAGCTTCCAACTGTCTATATTTTGTCTCTAAATTACCATACTCATCTGTTGCTTCTTTTAGTGTTGTTCTCAATTCACTAACTACATTTGTAATATCACGCTGCTCATTCAACACTTCCTCACTCTTTTCCTTGTACAGATCAGCCAATCTAGTCTTTGCTTGCAACTCTTTCTGATATTTTTCCATCATCTTTGTAAATTCGTCACTATGTGAGAGCAATTGCTGCGACAATTCATCAATTCGTGCATTTAACGATGTATTTGTTTCCGACAAATGCTTAATCTGTGAGGTGGCAATGTTGAGCTCTTCGGTCTTCTCGTGAAGTCTAGTCTCGACTGTCATCGAACGAGAAGTGGAATCTTTACGGCATTTTTGTAATTCTTGAATGTTACGATTGAGATCAGCTGTGAGCATGTCGATTTGACTTTGAAGTAAAACTCGCTCTTGTTCTAGTCTTTTTTCCTGAATAAGAAAATTGATTTTTTTAAAGGAATTTCAGCTACATAAGATTATCATGTCTACTTACCTTAAATTCAATTGTGGATTCCTTATGTTGAATTTCATCATATTTGGAAAGAGCTTCACATTTAGCATTGATTGCAGAATTTAATTGTTGCTTCAATGACTTAATATCATCCTCAAGTCGTTCGACTTCAAAATTTCGTCGTTCAACCATTTTCATAAGACTGTCTCGCTCATCGACAACGCCATGTCGATCCTTACGATACTCTAATAATTCTGCTTCATTACGCTTTAGGTTGTCAGACAATTTTGACACTTCCTGACGTGCTTCATCGAGCTGCTCACGCAATTCTTTAATGCATGTATGTGCTGATTGTGCCTTTGCAAACTCATCTTGATACTTTTCCGTTAGTTCTGAAATTTTCTTCTCATATTCTGTTCGGAAGCCATCTATAAAATCATAAAAAAATGGATTAGGTTAGATTGTTGTTGTTTTTTTCATTGGAATAATTTTTTCGATTCCATTATACCCGCCAAAATAAAATTGTTAAAATATTAAAATACAATTAGGGGAGTCTGTGAGAATTTCATTTTTAATTATAAGTTCCAGAGAATGCCAGGATAGCACTATCTAAAATGTTTATTTTGATGGATTTGATAAGAAAAATTGAAATTCAGGGAAGATCACGAGAAGCCATTACTTTTCTTCTTTATGTCCAACAAAGTGAAAAAAATTAGGAATAAAATTTAAGAAAAAACTACGTCAATATATGGGTTACTAGCTATTTATCAATAAAACTATCAGCCAACCCTTCATTTAGCTCACCTAAATTTGTCTTTTGCGTTTCATAAAGTGCCTTCATTTCAAGATATTCAGCAAAGAATAGCTCATACTTTGAGCGTACATCATTTGGTAGTTTTTCAAGATCCTCCCTTGATAAAATCCGATTGCCAAGCGATGGTATCGCCTTTTCAGTCTCCATGATTGAATTTTTAATTTGAATTTATTAGAAAATATAATATGATGAAAAATTTTATTTTTGCGGCTTATTTCTTCCACCTTCTTGACCGCGTTTAGGTGTGTTCAGTAAAATGTGTTGAATTAGGGGGAACTGAACGAATGTGAAATTGTTTAATTTTCGAAAATGATCTTTTTTAAAAGAAATTAAATTTATGAATGAATATTGTTTGATTAACTGTTTATCACTGGGTTTTGGAACTAAGTGTTGTTCAATTGATGTAAACTTAAGGTTTATAAACTGAAATTGAAAATTATTTACTATTTAATAGCAAAGTTTTATTGATTACTGGTAGAAAATAAAGATTCTCAATGTTTAGTTGAGAAACTTCATTTTCCAGCAGACCATGAAGTGATTTCATTCAGGAACTTCAATTTACCTGCTCGAATCAAACCTAAAAGTATTCAATCAATGCAAAAACTTTACATACAATTCGAAAGTTTCAAAAAACAGCACAAAGAGTGTCAACAAAAGTTCAAAACTTTTCATAACGATCAAAAAAATTTCAAAATATTTAGCGGCATAGCAAGACGGACAAATAAAAACCAAAAACTCTTACTTTATATTTATTTTCGAAAATCTTTCGCTAAAACTTTTTTTGAGAAAGAGAAAAAAATATAAATTTAAAAGAAAAATTTTAAATTCCATAAAATTTGCTGAAATACCCATTAAAAAATAGTTAAATTATCTATAGAAAATCATGACCGATGTTGTCAACAGAAGTAGTGCTGATGAGAGTGAGGAAAAACAGCACACAATGGTAAAAACAGTTTGAAAGCATTGTGTACACTTTGCAAATTTTCAATATGAAGTCCATTTTGAATGGAAAAAATTATTTATTGTTGAAAATAACGTGACTTTCTTGGAAATAATTGCAAACGATTGCTTGATTCGGCATTCATGAAATTTCCAAAAACTTACACGATGCAAAAATTTCTTCTTTATCTCAGAAATTTTTTCGTCCGTTGCTCATCATCCGAAAAAAAAATTAATGATAATTTTCTCCACAGAGTTTAACAGAAAATTCACCGACATCAGGTGGTATTGAGTCCGAGTATGATACAGCTAGTACTAATTCAAGATCTGACAATGAACGCGATGAATATGAGGACAGTGAAGAGGAAGAGGATAGTTTGGACGAGGAAGGCACTGGTAAGCTTAAAGCATTAATGACGACGAAAATATTGTGCAATGAAGAATTTTTTTTCTCACCCACGCATTTTTAAAGATGACGAAGATGAAGCGATCGATGATGAAAGAGAGTCCGGCGATGGACAAGAAGAACTAGAAAGCGAGAGCGGTGCAAAAAAGAAAGTAGATCACGATGAAGATAGAAGTAATCCACAATATATTCCGAAGAAAGGAACATTTTATGAGCATGATGACCGTACAGCCGAGGATCTAGATGCTGAGGAGGAAGAAACTCCAGAAAATGCAAATAATAGTACAGAAGGCTTATCTGGAAGTACAAAAGTGCTTTCAACACAAAATCAGAAAGTTACACCTAAGCAAGTAAAGAAGGTGAAAGATACAGCCGATCGTTGGTCACACGATCGATTCAACGAATATGAACAAGCACCGAAATCTCGCTCAGAATTAGTTTCGGCCTATGGCTATGACATTAGAAATGAAGATTGCCCACCACGTCCAAGACGTCAAAGACGATATGGACGACATCAAATAAAATACTCTAGAAATTGGGAGGATGAGAATGCCTATAAGAAAACACAGGCTATTGCAAAGCCACCTCGACGTCCACTAAGACCAGAAGATTTCCCTGCTCTTGGCTCCACAAAAGCTCCATCATCTTCGTCATCAAAATTACATCAGCAATCACGCAGACGAAGACCACAAGATGAGAATGACCCACAATCATCATCAATTAATTATCGCTCGCCAGTCAGGAATAGAGATATGAAGCCACGCGACGAACGTAGTTCAAGGGATCAAAGAAATCAACGTTATAATAATGATAATAGCAACAATAACAATGCACGCCATGTAAAAGGCAAAAAGAATATAAACTTTAATCATAATATCGAGTTTAAAAATCAAAATCGTAAGAATATTAATTATGAGTCGACTCAAACTAAAAACAATAATGTCCTAAATCAACAAATGCAATCGACATCTTCTCATCAAGCACCGTCATCACATCAACACAATAGTCACTCGTCATCGCAAGGTCCTTCATCTCATCATCAGCAACAACAACAACAACAACAACAGTCGCATCATCAGCAGAATCAAGCGACACAGAGATACAATAATAATGAGGCTCCATTGCCAACATTGAGTTTTACAAATAGTAAAATGAATAATGCTACGACAAATAGCTCTTCAGTGACTCCAACATCGTCAAGAACTATTCTTAACTTTGATAATTCATCTGGTAATTATGGACGTACAAGTCGTGAAAAGGAGGTTAACAGTCAGCATCAACAGATGCATACACAAATCTCTAATCAACAGCAGCAATCTGCAATGTCACCGAATAAGAATATTCAATATACAGAACATCAAATAGATCAAATGAAATTGATGGAAAAGAACTATCAACAGCAACAAGGAAAGGCGACTAATTTGAATCTAAATCAAGGTCCACCATCATCGCATCAACAGATTAATAATATGCAAGATCCAGCACAATCTATGATTAATAATTCAGATATGTCTAGATCGAAACGGTATTCAAGTTTACGTCAGAGATCAAATCTTAATGAGGGTCCACAGACACAACAACCTCAGCAATACCATCCTCAATATCATCAGCAAGATATTGATTCTCAGCACGTACAAAATGTGATGCCTACACAACAGACACCTGCGTATATCCCACAACAGCAGCAGCAGCCTCCTCCTTCTCAAACCCAGCCAACTATTATGGCATCCCAACCCCCACCTCCTCAATCACAGCCTGCTACAAATGTCCAGCAGCAGCAGCAACAGGCACAACAGGCTCAAAAATATCAAGCCGCGTTTTATGCTGCTAATCCAGCGAGTGAATATGCAGCACAACAAGCTGCTTTAATGCAGGCAGCAATGGTTGAAAAATATCAATTTACACAGCAAACACCACCTGCTCAATATTTGCCGCCTCAACAGGCTCAACAGATTTATATGCCTACACAAACTCAGCCGACACAACAGCAACAGATTCTAAACTATGTTTCGACTATACAGCCACAAGCTCCAGCGGCTGCATATCCACAATATACAAATTATCAGAATTACAATATACAGCCACAGCCAGCAGCAACTGTGCCTCCACCACAACAGGCTCCACCGCCCGTTGCACAGACTCAGCCACAACCAATTTATCAGACACAAGGTGGTCTTACGTATTATCCTAATACACAAATGCAGACAGCACATCAACAGAGAATTATTCAGCCGCAGAGACGTCCTAATCCAATTCCTATTTTAGCACCACCAGATCATAAGTCAAAAACAAGTTCATCAAATGCTGATGACGAAAAGAATACAGATGATAAAGGTGGTGCAGGTAGTGCTGAGAATATAGATCACATTTTGGATAACATGTTCGTACAGCGACCAATGACAAATATAATTTCATTGAAAGATCCAACGCCCGTAATACAGAACGAAAACAAAAATGAAGATCAAATTAATGATGGAATGAGTGTAAGCTAATTAAGACTTTTCTTTTTTTTGTATCGCAACGTAAATTAATGTTAATTTTTCTATTTTCTTTCCATTCACGCATGTAGTCCATGTCAATAACAGACGGCGATAAAAAGGGCGATGGCAGTAAATAATTATAAATTTTTTTCTGCATAAAATTGAGCATCTTTAAATATTATTTTTTTAAGAAGTTCCCTTTTTTTGAAAGAGAAATTATGACTTTTTTTCAATTGACGTTTTCAGTTTTTCAATTTCATTATGACTACATCAACAGACCGACCGACCTACCGACCGACTTTATGGAGGAATGAAAATTCTCGTTTCTTTCTTTATAAAACTAATGATGCAGTGAATTAAGAGAATAATTAATTATTTAAAAGAAGAATTATATTCAATAAAAATAAATCATACAGTTTGATTAAACGAGAAAATGATGAATTTTTCTTTTCGTGAGAAGCACAGTAAGTGGAACATACAATGTATGGAATCTCTCAAGTGCTAACGTGTAAATCTTATAAGTGTATCAAAATGTATCGAATTATGACGATTGAAACAGTTTTAATTGGTTTAGTCTAGAGAAAGTTTTTAAAAATTTGATGCCTTTCAATAGCATTGAATAACGATAGCATTTAAATAAACAAGAGATGCAAAATTTTTGCTAATTTAAGATTTATTTAAACAAAAAATAAATTTTCATCATAAATCAGCGATTATTTATTTGAAGTTTGCTTTTTTTTAGACTTACTGCACTTTGATTTGCAAATTTTCGTCTTAACCATAATTTTAGAGTGTAGCAACTGTCAACTTTTCTAGAAAAAAATTATTTCCAATCAAGTTTTCTTTTTCAATTTCCACTAAACATGAGAAACAGACAGCTAAATTACGCGTAATTGTTGAAAATATAGCAACGGTCGTTTTATATTTGAAATGTGTAAGCAACTACGATTAGTTGATTACCCCTTTTAGTTTTTTTCCCCTCTCTATGTAAAATTTAGTCTTCACATTTAATCGCTAGAGATAACATCGTATCTCATTTAATAAACAGTAAATTAAACACATGTTTCAACTATTAATTACAACTATTAATTGTTTTTCGTCAATTTCAAATTTCCGATAGCTCTAATTGCCATATTGATATTTTCGAGTGCGTCATTCACTAAATCAAAATCGACAGATTCATTGCTTTCATTAATAACTGGCAACAACTCTGGATCTGATGGCAAGTTTTGTGGCTCAAAAAAATGATTTCTTCATCTTCAGCAACATATAAATCATTCCATTCATTAATACCTGGATCTAACGGCATTTCCAAATTTTGTGCCACATCAAATTCTGGATCTGTAACATCTGGTTCCAATTGCAAAGCTTCTTCATCCAGCAATCCTTACACTTCATCGTCCAGGTGAAGTCAATTTTCTTCCCAAAACCATGTTCTTTTTTGCTGTAAACCAACGGCATTCCAATTTTATGATTTACGCATTCCACATATCCTCGCATTATTGATGGGTCAGCCAATACGTTTGCAAGCTTCTTTGACTCACGAAATTCCATTCCAATATTGGATGCCTGTTTCAACTTTTCAGCTAAAATTCCAGTGTAAGAAACGATTCCTGGCTTCAGTTTCAATTCGCTAGTCTTTTTTGGGACAAATCTCAGTTCCTTGCTTTTAGGATCAATATATGAGCACATATCGACTTCGGCTGCCGTAAATGAAATTGTTTTTTTTGACGGAAAAGGATCTGTAAATAAAGGAAATAGTTAGTGTATTTAAGAATAAAGTTTTTTTTAAAGTATTTATTATTTTTGAAATAAAATAATTTTAAGTTAATTAACTACCTAGTTAAAATGGTAAATGTCAATTAAATTAGCTTAAATAAAGAAAATCATACAAGTATTTAAATAGTAGAACTTTGTCTGTGAAATAGTCAAAGTTCATGAATTAATCATATTACTTTTACAGAAGTGAATTAACTTACGTTTTAACAAATACCATTTTAGATATTGAGCTCCAATTATGCTGAGTAGCTGTGAGGATTGTGCTTTTAAGATAAATTTGGTAAAATTCTTTGTATTGTTGTAGATCAGTGATTCTTTTCAGAACGCGACACACTAAAGCAGAATGTTGACACATTAAAGAAGCAAACAATTTTATTTGTGGACGAAATTCACAGATTGAGTAAGTTCCAACTTTCATGCTTGTATAACGGTCGTTTGATTTTCAAAATCCAAGCACGATGTGATCTCAGAAAAATAGTAAATAAAACCGTAATTTGCGCGAAATTAAATGTGAATTAAAATAATTAAAGAATGAGTGAATATATAATAGAGGAAGTACTGGAAGATGATATTCCAAGGGCAGAACTATCAGAATTTGTCGAAGCAGAAGAGATTCCAATTGTAGAAGACGAGGATTACGATTTTGATGGAGATTCAATTGCTGACACTGATTATAAAGTTTCTGAGGATGATAGCGAGGAAGAGGAGATAAAACAGAAGCTAAAACGAGCAGCTAGTGCTCCGAAAAAGCCACGAAAAGTCAAAAAGGCAAGACAAAAGAGCGGAGCAACTGAAAAATTACAATCCATACTTTTGAGAAAATTTATGAATGAGGAAATAAGCTACACAGAATATGCAAGCCGAATGAGTGAAATGTCATTTGATGATGTTCCTGACGATGAACAAAGTGACGATTCTGACGATGATACAGTTGCCAAGAAGATTAAAACACGTTCCAAGCAACAAAATGAAAAAGCCGAAACTCATCATGCCAAAAAGTCCAAACGAGCATTATCATCAGCTTTACAGGGTAAGTAAATGGTTTATTATTGCTGGATCTAGTTAATAAAATTATATTTACTGTTATAGGATTAATGGGAGAGGCAAATTTGTGTTTTGCTCGAGGTGAAGCTGCAATGTGTGAAAAGTTGTGTCTAGAAATCATTCGACAGGAACCGATGGCTGGAGAACCGTACATAACATTGTCACAGATCTACGAAAGTACCGACGAACAAAAGTATCTTCATTTATTACTTCTTGCTGCACATTTAAGCTCAACTTCACTTCAATGGATTCAAGTGGCTGAAGCATTTGTGGACAGAGGAAATTTAAAGCAAGCTTCTTACTGTTACGCAAAAGCAACAAGATGTGACCCAAAGAATTTATCTATTCGTATGCAAAGGCTTGAAATTCTTGAGAAACTTGGTGACAAAAAACATTATCTTCACTGCAGCTTTTGCATGCTTGGATTTATCCCGAAAGAGGATCATGAATTTCTTATTGAACGTGCTGAATTTGTTGCCAAAAAGTATATGGAAGAAGGCCTAATTAGTAAGTCACTCGAAGCTATGTTAAAAGTCTATAAAAAGGTTCCAGAATATTTTAAAGCTGATAAATTGCATTCTTTGATCGAATTGCTGATCAGCAATAAGAAATTCTATAAATGCCTTGAAATTCTCATGTCACATACTGGATTAAAGCTTAAAGCTAAGCAAGAAGTCAAAGGAAAGGAAATTTATGAATTTTCGGAACTTCAAATACCAACAAACATGCTTATGGACCTTCGTACTAAAATGTGTATTTGCCTAATTCATCTCAATGCTGACGATTTAGTTTCTGACTTGATTGACAATGTTTTGCAATATATTGATGTGGAGAATGGCGGTGACTGTTATTTGGATATTGCTGAATCTTTAATCCTTAAATCAAATTTTTCTGGAGCTTTAAGATTACTGGATCCTTTAGTTAAGAGTAAGACATTCTCATTAGCAGCTGTGTGGCTTAAACATGCTGACTGTCTTCGAGTTATGGACAAATATCCAGAAGCAATTGAGTCATATAAGATTGTCGTTGAATTAAGTCAGCATATTGATGCACGATTGACATTAGCAGCACTTTTGAAGCATGAAGGAAGAATGACGGAAGCACTTGATGCTTTAACTCAAGATCCACAAACGGAAATCATGTCGACAGAATTACTTAAAGAGAAATGTTTATTGCTACGTGATCTTGGCAAAATCGATGAATATCTACAATTTGGTTACATGATGCTATTAAGACACTGCGTTCATTATCGATCACGTCAGGAAGTCCAGATAGTCTCAAATTTCACGAGAACAAATGATCGATTAAATGAATTAAAGAACTTGCGTAAAAATCGAGAGGAAGTGATTGATGACGTTGACACGCCTGAATTTAGTAAGCTAGACGAACCAACTGTGTCTGATGACTGGATTTTATTCTGTGATTTAATTAATACAGCATGGAAACACAAGAAATATATTCATTTACAAAGAATCTCATTTGCTGGAATGTCAAGTCGTCGTCTGCAGTCACACGTGAGAGAAATTGACTTTATGGGTGTCATTGCCTGTCTATTTAATAAGGAGGAAGTTTTTGGATATAATAAAATTCGTGAATTTCTAAGCAGCGATCGTGACAAGCCAAGATTCTGGAATTTATTCAATTTGATCGTTTATGTGACACAAGACACGAGATATCATCGATTCATTATTAGAATGTTTGACCGCAACACTCCGTACGCAGCTAATATTCCTCCTCTAGTCTACATGATGATCGCAAATTACTTTTTACTGTCAAATAGCTTTAAATTTGCCTTAAATCATTACGATGAAATTTACAGGCGCTTCCAAATTCCAATGGTTGCGATGATTCTTGCAATTCTATATTCACAAATTGCCAATCAGAAGTACACAACACGAAAGCAGAATCTAATTGTTCAAGCTATGTATTACATGGAAAGGTATCAAAAGACAAGAGAACCTGAAGCAATGGCTGAAATTTTATACAATACAGGAAGATTGTATCATCAAATGGGAATCATTTCTGTTGCTAAGGATTATTATGAACGAGCTTTAAAAGTCACAAATCCACTTATTGAAGAATATCCTGACATATTGGATCTCAAAATGGAAATAGCTTATAATCTTCATATTGTCTACAAACAGACGGGAAATAAGCATATGGCTAGAAAGATTCTCAATGATCATATCGTGATTTAAGGATGATGGAAGTGATTTTGAACTCTTAGAGGATATTTTGTGAGTTACTTGGAAATAAACTAGAAATAAAAATAAATTTCGACTTTTCAGAATCATTTAAAAAGTCCGTTAATTTTTAAATTCAAATTTGAAAAGTTCAATTTTTTTGAAAAATAAAAGTTCGTTATAATTTAAATTTAAAAAGTTCGTTATAATTTAAATTTCAAAAATACGTTATAATTTACACATTTTTCTTCATAAGAGACATCAAATTCTTAGATTCTGTTGAACCTGTTGCGTTGACCATACTTTTAAAAATACCATCCGAAATCTTAAGTAAATTTTCAGGCGAGTCATACTCAGCAACCTTCCCAAAATTCATGACTAGTATTTTATCTGAATCCATGACTGTATAAAGTCGATGAGCTATTGTCAGCACAGTACAATGGACGAACTTTTCTCTGATTGTTTGTTGAATTAGCGCATCTGTTTCAGGATCTACGTTGGCTGTTGCTTCATCTAGCACAAGGATTTTATTTTGACGTAATATGGCTCTTGCTAGACATATCAGCTGTCGTTCTCCAACACTAAAATTACTTCCACCAGCAGAAACTGCAGTCTGAAGGCCATGGGTTCTTAAGCCTTCAATTTCTTTGAGTTTGACGTTTTCTAAAGCGTTCCATAAGGCTTCATCTTGATACTCATCAAATGGGTCTAGATTCTTTCTTATTGTTCCTGTAAAATGTAAACTTTATAGCATAGAATTGAGATTTTAGATTTAAGGCTACATACCTGAGAACAGCACTGGATCCTGCGGGATAATTGAAATGGTTGATCTTAATTGCTCTAAGCTTAAGGCACTTGTGTCAATGTCGTCTATTAAAATTTCACCTTCAATTTCTGCTACTCTAAAGAGTGATCCAATAAGCGACGACTTCCCAGCCTATAAATGGAAATTCATGCACAAGTTGTGGAATATTTTAATAACTTCCATTTACCCCAGTTCGTCCAACAATTCCAATTTTATCACTTGGGTCTACTGAGAATGTTATTCCTTTTAAAGCTGGTTCCATATCTTTGTCATATCTGTAGACAACATTGTTAAATTTTATTGCTCCTTCTTTTGGCCAATCTTTATCAGCAACTTTCTTCACTTCCTTTTGTTCAGGTTCTGTATTAAGAAAAATATTAATTTTCAGGTTAGGTTTAACCTTAAAAAGCTATATACCTAGCTCTCGATATTCCAAGACTCTTTCAACAGCCATCATCTGATTCATGACTTCAGCACTTTGTCTGATTCCCCATTGAAGCATCGATGTTAGTGTCATTGATTGTGTTATTGCAAGGCCAACAGATGCACCGCGGATGTTAGTATCAAATATCAAGAAGCTCAAGGTTACACAACTTACGAAAATCATGCACAATACGTCAAGAGTAAATCCAAATGCTTGAGCAACATTAATGTACAAGAACCAAGCTCTTGTGTGTAGATCCTGAATGTTTGAAGATCAATGTCATCTGAATTTCCTTTAACGTAACAAATAACCTCACCTGATGCTGATCAAACTCTTTCTTCAAAATATCCTGAGCTCCAAAAGCACGAACTGTGCTCAATCCATTAATTGTTGCTGCCAAATGAACATAAGCTGGTGATCTTGTGATACCTTCAAGTCTCTTCAGATTTTTTGATTTTTTAAGGAAGTATCTTCGTAGAAAGGCAAAAATTGCAAATAAAAATACAGCAGGTATCAAAAAGTAAGGATTGATGATGGTTGTGATAACAATTGATCCAACTCCTAATAGAATCACCTGTACAGCATCCAAAAGACATTTTGCTAGCCACTCATCGATTGCACCCAAATCTTTGCTGAATCTAGATACAAAAATGTTAGAAAAATAGAATGGAAGGTTCTTATAAGAAAGTAGATGTACCTGTTAAGAATCCTTCCTGATGGATTTAGATCGAAAAATCTCATCTTAGTCGAGATGACGCCTCCAAATGACATTTTATGGAGATTCTTCGATGCAGTTATCGTGATTGAATAGAAATATATTGATCGTATGATAGCTTTAAGGAACAAGGTAATGATCAAGATCCCACCAATGTAAATCAATAAATTACTATCTAAAAGGTAACTAAGCTCTTCGTCAGTCACAGTGGTAGAATTTTTATAAAAGCTTCTTAATTCCTCTTGATCTGTCCAAAATCCAACATAATAATCAAAAGTAGATGCAATAGCTTGAGTAGCAAGGAACAAAATGAAGACAAATATTATTTTTGGGATACTTCCACCCGCTTTAAGATAATGCAAGGCTAAATTCCCTTTGATCTTTCCTTTTGATGATTCTTCAACATTTTTATGAACTTCTGGTTCTATGTCATCATCATCAAAGTCACTGCCTACTATTTCATCCAAATTTGTGGATGTTGAAGATATAGACGAACATCTACTGAGTGATCTTCTAAATGTCTCAACTTCTTCAGCAATTTCATTGATCTTTTTCTCATCCTGCATTATGTCATTAGCATATCCTTGCTTCTCAATTCTTCCATTTTTCATCAACACAACCCAGTCGGCATTTTTAAGGAAATGAACTTGATGCGTGACAAGTACTCGAGTAGCATTTTGTTTGCCTAGAAATCCGATATTAGATAAGCACTCTTCAAACAAGTGCTTACCGACATGCGCATCAACAGCTGATAACGGATCGTCAAATAAATATAAATCAGCTTCTCTGTAAAGACTTCGTGCTAAACTTAAACGTGCTTTTTGACCACCTGACAATGACGATCCACGTTCCCCAATTATTGTTGAGTCACCGTGTTGAAACATCTCAAAGTCTTTATTTAAGGCACATGCAGTAACTACTTTATCATAGCGTTCCTTATTCATTTTACATCCAAAGAGAATATTTTGACGAATGGAACTTGAGAAGACCCAAGATTCTTGTGGAGCAAAGGATATTTTGCCATTTATGCTCATAGTTCCACTTTCTATTGGCAGTTCTCGTAATATTGTCTGTAGGATGCTTGATTTTCCAGCTCCTACATGACCGAGAATTCCAATCAGCTTTCCTCTGTGAACTGTCAAGTTTATGTTGTCTAGAGTTAATTTTGATTCCGTTTTTGGATCGTTTGTGGCAGTGTTCCATCTACAGCAGACATTATTCATAGATAGAATGATGTTTGAGGGTACTTGAACTCCGTTCCCTAGATTCTCAGGCTTCTCTCTGTAAGCTTTATCACTAATCATCCTATTCTCAATCTTTTCATCACAAACCAGTAAGTTCTGTAACCTTTCCATAGCCACAAGAGCCTCAGCTATTTCGGCAATGCCTCTAACAAACATTTGGGATAGTACAGTAGCTATAATTTGGTACAACGATGAAATGACAAATACTTTAGAAGCTGTCAGCTCATCACCCAGAACTACAATTGCCATCATTGTGGAGAACAGAGCTGATCGTGTTGTAAATAGCACGAAAGTCATGTACAAGCCTCTTACGTACGATGCCTTTCTTATAACTTTCAATTCATTCTTCCTTGCAAAAGCTATAAGCTTCTTGAATGACTTTTCCCATGCATAAAGCTTAATAACTTGAATGCCATTAACAATCTCGTCCATCAATCGAACTCTTTCATCTGTTCTAATCGCAGTTTGTAGACGAAATTTTGATGCTAACTTCCCCGTCCATGATTGAAGTGGAGTCACAACAGCAATGACCAACATTCCTATTAGTCCACCTCGTCCAACTTGGATGTACAGCAGTACACCAACGATGATGGCTAATAATGGAGCTGCCCACATATAATGAAGCACCACAGAGACAATATCAAATCGTGAGACATCATTACTTAGTAAATTGACAACTTTGCCGACTGATGTGTTTCCTAGTGCTGTACTTGAGAGTCGTAATGACTTTCTATAAATAAGGGAGCATGTCGCGAGTCTGACTTTCATTCCATTTGAATAGCTTGTAACAAGAAATTGATTAGCAGTCACAGCATTTATTGCATTTAGTCCAAGCAATATTCCAGCATTTAAATAGGCAGAGTCCTTTGATGATGTTGAATTTGGACTAAAATAATCCAACAGTCTTCCAAGAAATAAGGCTAGTAATATTTTTACGCAAATGTCACTGATCACTATGTGAAATGCTAGAACTGAATATTCCCTCCAAAATGTTTTAAGTAAGGCTTTTATGAGCGATGGCTTCCTAGGGTTTTTGGTTATTTGATCATTCCAGTTTCTGTGAAATAAAATTTTTGTAGGAAATTCTAATCATTGGTGTGGAACTGATCAAAATGATCAAAAAGTCTGTTGATAAGTTTAGAAACCATTGATTTTAATTAAATTTCTTAATTTTTTAAAGAAAAAAGTGACAAACGACTTCCAAATCCTCTAGATTCTAGAATATACACCCCCCACGCCTACCCATCTTCCAATGGTCTCTTAGGAGAATCAATCTCAAGGGGCCGTTAATAAATGGCGTCATGTAAAAAACGAGATTCTTAGACCCCCTCTGCAAATTTTTTTTTTGTATGGAAAAGTTACATAGCGACAGACCCCCCTTCCCCTAAACATTGGACGCCATTAATGAACGACCACTAATTTTGAAATCTGTTTCCAAAATTAAACATCTTGTGATATGCCGGCAGTTGTGCTCACAAAATTTACTCACTTCTCAAGTCGATCACCAAGTCTCTCAGATTCATCAGACTTCAAAGGTCTGTATAAATCCTCAACATCCAAATTCTTCCGATATCCTTTTCTGAACAAATTCACAGTCCAAAAGAATGTAATTTTTGAGAGGAAGTTGGCATTTTCTTTGGGATTCTCTGCAGTCTTTTGATTGCTTTGTTGTTCCATATTCTGATTGGATATCGTTTGATGATTTGTGAAGTTTGTAAACACTTAATTATTAATTGATTTTATCTGACATTGAATTCAATCTATAGACCTCATTTAACTTAAGTAACTTTGTTTTAAGTTTGTAATTATTTACACAATATAAAAGTGCATATGATTTTTAAAATTCATTCAAAGTTTGGAAACTAAACACTAGTTTTAAGGCTTATCTGATTTTTAAAAATTCTTTTGAATTGTTTTGTTGAACAAAGCTATTAACATAAAATCTTTTAATTAATTCTATATAATTAAAAAAATATAGTTGTAATGTAATTGACTCCGATTTATTGCACTATGAGAAACAACAGCATTTTAAGTACGAGTAGCAACCAATAAGCACGATCGCTTGATAACAACTAAATGCACAAGAGAGAATCATTCTCTTTATGACAATACTTTTCAATGATGTGCAATTTTCTGTAGTTTTTTCATATAAGCTTTTATTTAAAATTTTCTAAATAGTTTATTTAAATTTTTAAATTAAAACTTTTGAATCTGTTGAAGCTTTTGTGATGAATATACCTTTATTGAGCTTTGAATTCTGGTTAGTTGAATTAAAATAAATTTCTACATCAACATCAAATAGATGATTACTAAAATTAAAAAAGAATACTATATTAAGTTCTAAAAATTAAATTTATTAAGTGTCAATGCAAGGGTATAGTCAGAAACTTTTCGAATAAGGGGTCCAACCTATCGAGGGGGTTTGGAATATTTTTTTCACAAAGATTGTTAGCTTTAGATCCCTCGAAATTTTCCAAACAAATTTTAATCTCGAGGGGGTCTGGACCTAGCGCTAACAACAAACCTGACCCCATTCTAATAACTCACCTGCAGATATTATCAATCCAATGCCAAAAAGTATTATATTCTTTTCAACTTTATCAGGATATAGTCGTGCCTGTTTTAAGTTATTAATTGACTTCTCAATTTGTCTCACAGTGTCATCAGTTTTGTCATCAAGTCCTTTAACTGGGAACTTTTGATCTTTTACATAACTGGAGATCTTTAGAAATTTATCACGAACTTTTCCCAAACTTTGCTCAATTTCCATTAGAACTGATGTTCTTTGAGTCATTTCGTCAAGTTCTTCTTGGGACTTTTGTTGGTCTTTATTGATCTGGAATGAAATATTGATTTTTAATGCGAAAATCTATCAGGATGTTGTATCAATTAGCTTACACCTTCGGTTTTTGGGTCGGACTCCTTTTCAGCCTCACATTCTTTTACATCCTTGTCTTCAAGAGCATTTGACACTACAATAAAAAAAATATTTGTTTTTATGTATGTTGGTCTCATTGAGTTTTAAATCCTCGGATTAACAGCATGGAATGAAGATCATCCAATTCTAGATCCAATGAGGCCATAACAAAAATAACCAAGTGATTGTTCATAAATGACGTCCAATTTTTAGGAGGGAGGGGGTCTAGTGCTGTAAAATTTTGTGACAGAGGGGTTTAAAATCTTGTTTTTCGAGTGACGTCATTTATGAACGGTCCCCAATAAAAGTCTTACAATTTTGAGCCTCATGATGAATCCTTGTACAATATTTCTCGACAATATCATACGCTCGTTTGTAATACTCAAAGACATAAAAGAATTCCGTATTGAGGTAGGTCAGTTCGTTGAAAATAATTTTTGTTTTAATCTCAGATGTGCAGAGCGACAACCATTGTTCTTGAAGCTTTTGAATTGATTCAGATACCTTAAAACAAAAGATCTTCCATTAACCTTGTGGGTCAGGTACAAAAGAAAATATTTCATACACTTAAAAAGTTCTTCAGAACTCCAATGTCCATACTCAGCATCAAGGCTTGAATGTCTTGTTTTAAAAAAGATAAAAATAAAATAAGTAAGTGGCATATCAAGTGCTGACAAATGAAATTGAGGATTGTACACTTTGGGATCATATAGGAACTATTAATTTATCCAAAGTTGACAATCTTAGCATTTTTAGGAGTTCCAAACCTTTCTCCAATGACGTCTTGACTGAATCAATATTTTTTCGTAGAGTTTTGAGCTCCTCTCTAATTGGGTGCGACTGAAATATTAGAAATTTTGTTAGTCTACATATAGTCATAGCCTGAATGACACACAACATTGGTTTGGACCCGGTACAGGACGTTGGACCTGGTGTGTGCCAAATCTAGATATGATGTGCCTTTCGAGTAGGTTTGATGGGTTTGTCTATTTACCTCATTTAAAAGTTGCTTACGTTCCGCTCCTTGCTGGCCTTCATCATCAGTTTCAACTGAATCAGTGCGATTAAACTGCCGATAAATTGAAATTTAAACAAAAATATGATGAATTCTCATAATGAAATTTAATTGTCAGGATTAGCATTCAAGAGCTTTCCTTCCAATTTCCTATTCCAAAATCTAACTGATAATTTAAAACTATTACTAAATTACTCACAGTTTTACTAAATCGATTACGAATCATTTTTGTCTAATACTTTTTATTGACGATCTTTACACTTTAAAATGTAGATATACAATGCAAGGCTCAATTGAAACTGAAATCATGAACAAGTGACTATTTTATGAAACAAAATTTTAATATAGGAATGTTACTCATCACACCAGTTTTGGTCAACAATAAAAATGTGAATCTAATTTTTTTCGAATATTTTAAATGTAATACAATTTGTCTATTAATCTATTGTAGCAAGGCATTGCCTTAATCCGTATTATTCCATTGGTTTACTACATAGTAACGATACAATCAGGAACATATTAAGAAATTTTTTGATGGGAAATATTTTAGTTTATAATTTTATAGTTACCCATGCTTAAAAAAACCCTTAACCAGTAGTAAAGTCCGCGAGAATACGAAATAAAAACACATTTTACTAGCTTAATATAAATGAAAAATTATTCCTACGATGAGAATATTCGATAACAGACGGACAGACATTCATTAGTAATTCTTCCGAATGGAAAAAATTATTGGGAGGTCATTCATAAATGACGTCTAATTTTAATGGAAAAGGGAAGGTCTGTGTGACACTTCAATACAAAATAAATTTTTTTGTGACCGGAGGGGAAGGGAATCTGAAAATCTCATTTTCTAAGTGACGTCATTTATGAATGGCTCCTTAGAGTGTACACTATCCCAGGTTACTCTAGACCATACTCCTAAGGTAGCCTCGAGCAACAGGTCCCTGGATGTGAGAGGAAAAATATTAAAGACCTATTCATGTGACATGTGAATGACATCACTTACTTATCTTAATCAGCTTACTCGTAGATATATTTTGAGCAACCCTGGATGAAATATTACATTTTGAGATAAACAACATATTATACTTGACTAATGACACTGATTCATTTTTATGAATATGACAGGAGATAATTTAACAATTGAGTGATGAAGCTTATAAAGTAGCGCTGTAATCTTAATTTTATAATATTACAGAAAAATTAAAAGTACACTAAAAATATAAAACAAAGTCATAAATTAATAACTGCTCGCTTGAATAGGTTTAGCTTTAAAAGCCTCTTAGTTCATGATGCAAAATGTTTACTGCATTGGGAAAATAATTAAAAATTAATCAAACTTCATAGAATTCCTGAAATTCCTCCATTAAGATGTCACCACAAAGTTCAGCAAAACAAAAACAAACACACGTTACTTGAAAAATTAAATCATCATTTGAAATCTTTATTAATACTCAACCTCCATCTATTTACACAAGCATCAATTATTTATAATTTACAAAATATGTATGTACAGTAAATTTGTCCACCGTGCAGCTGACTTTTTTTTGCATAAATCAATTGAGTTGAACGATAGATTGACAAAACTTATTGCAACAATCGGGGAATGGTTGCTTATAATTATGACCGTATGTACATGACGGACTTTCCTCATGAATGCATGTGTGGACTGTCAAGGTGAAATCTTCGCTGCAGAAAACTGCTAGGCATTTTGTGTTGTTTGCGTCAGCTGGAATGAAAAGTTTGGATTATTTTTGTTAAATTCTAGAGGGGGCAACCATTTTTGAAAATTCATAAAATTTTGATTATTTTGATAAAAGTTGATCTAGTAAGCATCGAACGAAGGAACAACATTCATGATTTTTATGGTTTTAGATCAAATTAAATCAAAGTAAGCTAGATTTCAGAAAAATTTCAAAATGGAAGCCCCTTGAAGAATTTATATGTTTTATTTTAAATAGTGTTGTCATTTGGAAGGTCAACTAAGGTAGGGTATGACAGGTAAGGTTCAAGGTTAATCTCTATCTCGTTTAATTTGGAATATTTTTTAATTTAATAAAGTTTTGAGAAAAATCTTAGTCCTAAACTTCAGCTGAGACACTCAGACCAACCCATGACAATGTCTTTGCGTCTAAAGATCTGTGTCAAGATTCAAGTTATTTTTAATCAACATGGATCACAACAATTTAAAAATAACAACACTGACTAAGAAATCAGCCAAAATCCAACAAACCTGTCCCAGGAATCAGCTTAAAGTCCTCAAATTCACAAACTTCAACACACTTTCCCGTCTCCTCATCACAATCTTTCCCAACCGAATTTAAGATTGTAAATGAAGAAGAAATTGCTGTCGGAAATAGAACAAAAATAATTGTCGATAAGCAAAAAGCCACAACAAGTAACCTCATGGTGTATTAAAATCCAAATAGTAACTGACAGCTCAGACTGACTATAAAGAAAAAAAAGATATAAACAAGAGATATGTTGATCGAACCTTGATCATGTTGATATTTGTTGCAAAATCGTTTACAAAAAACCAGAAATGAGTCTCTTTGAGACCATGCGACGCTAATACACTTGCGTGGCTTTTTTGTACAAATGAGATAAAGATTATCGCGAGAAGAGCGAGAGAAAGAATGAACTTTTTTTTTGAGGCTTTATGCTGATTTTAAAAATTTATTATTTTCAATGATTTTAATTTTCCTTTACATTTTCATTTTGGGTTAATCATATTTTCTGTTAACAGGAACTACTCTTCCACAGCACTCTGGGTAGGGTTTACTGTAGTCTGAGTCTACAAATCGAGTCTCTCCAGTCATGTCAAATTCACATACTGTGAACATGATTTCAAATTTTAATGTACAAGTCATCACTCTGCACTTTCCTACTTGGTTAAAATCTCGTCCTGGTAATATTTTAGCGCCATCAAATGCACAAAAAGATCTACAATGTCCATTAACGCATTCATCTTTTCGAGTATTTGGAATAATTTGCGTTTGCCATCCGTAACAAAAGCTAATGAAGCTTAATAAGGCAAGCAAGTTGAATAGAATTTTCATTTTTCACAACTTCCTTTGATTACTGCTTAATACAGACTAATTTAATTATAATTCGGAACCAAAGAGAAACTGTGAATATATCAGTGTTACACAAACTTTTTCATTTGCGACCTAGTTGAAGCACTAGTGATTAGTGACTAGTTTGTTGCGTAGTATGGTTTGAGTAGCTCTGTCTGATTAGCTTAATTTATTTATACAATATTCTTAATGAGAATCAAGAGATTAAGATGACTTTATTTGTATTATCTCAATTACCTTAATTGCTTGTAACCTGTGACGAAAATATTATTTTTTATTTATAGCACATTTGTCAGGGGCAGTCAGAGGCAGGATTGACGAATGTCATTTTTAATCATTATTTTTAAATAATTTACTTTTGAGGATTGAAATTTCTTTCTTTGGTAAATTTGTGACAAAAGGGGGAGGGGGGGGGGGTAGTCGAAAAAGTCGTTTTTTGAGCAATGTAATTTTTGAACCACCCCTTATATTCTTGAATTCTGAGCAGGGGAAAATATACTGTTTGAATAGGTTTGTTATCTTAATAATCAATTATGTAGAGCAGGAAATTCAAATATATTCAAATGAAAATACTGTTATCCGCGTTTTGTCTGTTCATCTATATCGTAACTACTCTTCCAGTTTAAGCATTTTGGATTCAGTTTTTTACGCAAAATTCAAAAAAAACCGAGTTGTAGGACTAAAAAAGTAAAAAATGTCGTACACTTGTATGCTTTTTTTACATATGAGAAAAATGTTATCGCGAGAAGAGCAAGAGAAAAAGAGAACTTCGGGTGTACATATTTATTATTTTTAATGATTTTGTTTTTCTTTTACATCTTCATTTTTATTTAAACTTAATTTCTATTGCGAGGAACTTTTGTTCCACAGCATTCTGGGTAGGCTTTATTGTTGTCCTGATTTATGTACATAGTCTGTCCAGTAGCGTCAAATGGACAAGGTGTGATTGCAATGTCAAAGTTTGGTCTGCAAGCCAACATTCTGCACTTTCCTGGTTGATTAATATAATCTCCTGGGAATAATTTAGCACCATCCCATGCACAAAGTAATCCACAACGTCCATCTATGCAATCATTTTTCCGAGTATTTTGGATGATTGGCTGAGAGAACCCGTAACACAAGCTAATAAAACTTAATAAGGCAAACAAACTGAAAAAAAATTTCATTTTTGACAACTTTTTCTGTTTACTGCTTGATAAAGACTAAATTAATTCTCACTCAGAGTCTATACTTATATACATTTTCTGATACAGAATATTCTCAATGAGAATCAAGAGAATAAAATGATTTTTTTGTATTATCTCGATAGTCTTAATTCTTAATTGCTTGTAACGTGTGATGAATTTTTTAATTTTTCTCTTTTTAAGATTGCGTACCACAATTTATTTATTTTGATTCCTTATCGCAAAATTAAAGATGTACTATGTTTTTAGAAAAATTGAAAAGTGTTCATTGATAAGGACTTGTTTTATAGTTAACAGAAATTGTTTTTTTTTTCAGATGAAATCAGAGAGTATTTCGTCGTAATTTAATTGTTTACAATTTTTTAATAAGGCTCTCTGTAGGGGTGTAACCTTAGAATCTAAGAAATAAATGAAGATTAATTCTTAGAATGATTCTTTTGAGAGTTGTGAGGCAGTTATGTGACAGACTTAGTGATTTTAGACCAAATTTAGATTATATTAATGATGGGATGACTCTCGATCGAATTTTGTTTGAATTGATCATTTGCTGATTTTCAATTCAAAAAAATCAGAAGAATCTTCTCCAGACTGACAATGAGAAAGACGCTGCCATTACTTTTATTTGCATTTATTCAATTATTTATTATTATATGTTCACTACTGTTCACTAGCTTTGAAACAGCGTTTTAATGATAGTTTCGAACCTTAGGAATTCTTCGTCCACAGCACTCTGGGTAGGGTTTACTATTATCTTGTCCCACAAACACAGTCTGTCCAGTCATGTCAAATGGACATGGTGTAATAACAACATCAAAGTTTGAAGTACATGCCAAAAGTCTACATTTTCCTTTCTGATTGACATTATATCCTGGAAATAGTTTTGCTCCATCCCATGAGCAAATTGGTCCACAGTTTCCATCAATGCAGCCATATGTTTTCGTATTTCTGATTACTGGCTGCGAATTTGCATGACACAATGCTATGATGCTTAATAAAGCAAAAAAAGTTAGTAGAATTTTCATAATTCACAATTTAGTTTAAATTCTGATAAAATTTAGAGTTTTTTTTTAAAAAAAAATCTGATTTAGAATTTTAGAAAAAAAATTCCGACTGATTTGAGTCTCGCCAACTAGACAACCTATATTATTTTTATATTTATTTACAATTTTGCACTCTATATAATATTTATTTTATCATAAAATAATAGATGTTCTAGGCTTGTAAAGATTTATGTTATTGTTGATAAGATAAAGTTGAAATTGTTTTGAGCAATTTTGGTCTTATTGGAAATTTTAGTAATGTGTTAAAAATCAAGCTAGCAGGACTAACATTGTTATACATGAAATCCCTTAGATTTTAGATAATAACCAAAATAAACTTAAAACCAACAACTGGACCTTATCATGACCAATTTTTTTCCATCTTTCAATTTCAATTTTTTTGTGATTTTTGACAAAAATTCGCTAATTTATTCTAATTAATTCAAGTCAACAATAATCAAAACTGGTTTTAGAAAATATTAAAACTTTTAATATTTTATTAATAAGTTGCTACATCTTCACATCAAAGTAAATTCTAGCTGCAGAGTTGAATTCCACAACAATCCGGATATGAAAGTTGGTAATTAATTCCTTCATAGTGACACCTTTCACTAGGGTTAATGAAGCATTTGCTGATTAGAATGTTGAATTGATTGTCACAAAAAAGTTCTGAGCACTTTCCAGGATTATTGGCACTTTTAAATTTCTCAATTTCAATTCCATCATAAAAGCAGACATCCAAACCATTAGAGTTAGTTATCTTCGTGTTATACACGATTGGTGGGGAATATCCATTGATCTTGATGACTAAAATTTGAACCAAAAATAAGCTCAGATAAATTTTCATTTTTTTCTCTCAATTCTACGTCTGTTGACTGTTTATTAAAAACTAATTTTAATAGAATTCAGCTTAATCTGCTTTATTTTGAAAATATTTTTTGACTCAACCTTGAAAATATATCGGAAGATGGGAATTTACGAAATTACAAAAAATAATTAATAATTTTTGATAACAAATAAACTTGAGTAATTCGACCTAATTAAAATTCATAAAGAGTACCATGGAATTTATTAAATTTTTGCGTCTATACAAAAAAATTGAACCTTCCTGGGTCTGGTTTCTATGGCTACCAGGGGTACTCTACCTATCCTACCCCACCCTCCAACTATAGAAAAATTTATTTTTACACCCCTAATCCAATCATCAGAATTTTAAGGTATTAATTTTTCAGTCAATTCACAACAACTTCCCACAAAAGCTTTAGTTTCTTTTCATTAATCATAAATTTTTAAAAAAAATTTTTCTCTCTGAAACTTCTTACCTCACAAGTTTGTATCTCACAGCTCACGATAAAAAATATTGAGAGACTAAAAAATTTGAATATCACAAAAACAGCGCAATACATACAACCTTAAAACATTTTTTTATGCATTTTTAATGATTGTCAAGGTCGCAATAATCATTTCAAACTGCTCTGATAATGCGTCATCTCCAAATATTTTTTTTTTTATTTTTTCCTTGTAAACATGACTTTTAGGTAGCAAAAATACATCAAATTGTATAAATACACACTTCACATGCACACTTTTATACCACAGCAGTCCGGCCACGTGAGATTCCTATCGTAATTTTCGAAATGGCAACGACCTGAGGCATCATATGGGCATCTTTAGAAAGAAATTAAGTCAGATGTTTATTGGATGTGATTGATATGTTTACTTACGGCTCAAAACGAACATGAAAATCATCTGTGCAGATCATTTGAAGACATGTGAGGTCTCGATAGACTGTAAGGCTCGTTCCAGGAAATAATTTTTGATCCTCATATCCACACAACGTTCCACACCGTTCCTCAACACAACCTTCTGCCTGTGCTGGAATCTTTCGTGTCAAAAATGCATGGCACATGACTGTAAATGTTATTATTGTCACTAAAATCACTAAATTTCTCATCTTGTGTCTTTAAAATATTCCTTAAAACCTCTTTTACATTCGCACTTGTTTACCCGACCGCCTAAATTGAGTATGTGCAAAAATAACTTTATTAATCATAATAAAAATTCTCTGCCTCGTTATTGTCATTATTTATGTATGCTATGTAGATATGATAAAGTGAGAGAACATCCAGAAAGATTTGAGTAAAATATTCTCAGTTTATCATATGCAAATCAGTTGATACATTTAAAGTGATTCTAAAAATAAGTCGAGTATGCTTTCAGAGAGCTTAGATCAGATTTACTGATATGCTAATTTCTTGAGGCTTGTTGATTTTATAACGGTTCTTATCTCCGAATTTACAGCAACCGGTATTGATTCTTACTCAAAGAGGTTCCATATTGCTGTAGAATCAATAACATTGATATACGCTTGAAAGAAGTTTGAGCATTAAGTATTCAGGGGTTGTTGAGCTGATAAATTAAAAATAAGCCTATCCAGTAGCGTAGCCAGGGGGGAAATGTGTGGATTGCAACCCCCCCCCCCCCCCATCTTCGAAAAAAATAACCCAAACAAAAAACTATATTTAAAATTACTAGGGTTTTTGAACTGAAAAAATGTTTTTCCAACTCGAATACCAAAATTTTGGCTACACCACTGTGGGTAACACGACCCCCATATCCCAGTGGTGTTACACCTTTTTTATTACCAAAAATCTAAATTAAACGAAGCTTCTTACTTGATTATGTAAAAAATAGAATTTTTCAATATTCCTTTATTAAACATTTTCATTTTTCCTTGAATATTCTTCTTCAATTTAACGTCTATACAAGAATTCATTGCTAAACATAATTTTGACAAAAGAAAAAAATTTTTTGAGACAATCATCGCTAATAAGAGAAATTAGGTTATAAAATAATAATCGATTATATTTAGCAAAGAAAATTAGTTTTTGAACTTTCTAAAAAATTGAATTAAAAATGGCATTAAGTTCATCCGTGTTATAGTCTTTCTTTGAAAGTGTACAAAATTCATTAAAAATGTAACTAAATTTCATTAACTGTAACTACATTTTTCATTTAAATTAATTAAGCGAGAAGATAATAAAATAAAACCGTGTATAAGAAAATCAACATCAAATCATATGCAGTGCACAACATAAAGGAATCTCCTATGCCGTCGACAGCTTTCTCTTTAATCCTAAATTCCCCTTAAGCTTTGAATTTGGAGTAAGTCCGTTCACTTCATTATGTTTTGATGATACTTTGGCAGTTGCTTTCTCCTTGTCCACCTTTCCTCCCTTCTTTTCGTCTTTTGGATTAACTTTTATGTTTGATGATTCTTTTGTATCGCTACTCTCTGATTTTTCTGGTTCCTTCTTGGTTACTACTGGTTTAATGTTTGCCTTAGCGACATGAGCCTTTCGATTTGCTTTTAATCTTCCAAACTGGTCCTGATTATCTTTGAGCATTTCCTGGATGGATGGAATAGATTAGAATGTTAATTTAATAAAAAATGAGAAAAAAACCGTTAAAAATTCAAAAATTGATCGTTAAAAATTCAAAAAAGTCCCATAAAATTCAAAAATATTGCGACCGTTAAAAATTTAAAAATATTTTAACCATTGGGCAAATCCACGAAGCTGTGGAATTTCAAAAATGCGATTTTAGCTAATTTAAGAGCTCATAAAGAACAAAAACGATGATTAAATGCTTTAAATAGTGCTTATAGTTGTTCTCTTTGCTCTATAACTTAACAAAAAATTAATTTTCGTTTGTTTACTTTTTCTGAGAAAGCGCTTTTGTGTGACTCAGGAAGATTTTTAATGAAATTTTTTGGATAAAATAATTAATTTATCTGATTATTCTTATTAAACATATGCTTTTTCTTTAAAAATATGCTGTAAAAATATAGAATGAACAAGTTTTGTTGTTCATCTGTAGAAAAAACTTAGTAAATTAAGAAATAATTGTACTTTTAATTCTTTTTCCACAAAACTGTGACTCAGGAATATTTAGAAAAAGTTGAAAAACTCTTTAATTAAATGACCTAGACTTGAAAGGTTTGTGGACACAATTCTCTTCGCTTTTATACACTTATTGTGATATTCACATTGTTGAATCAACGAAGCATTAAAGAGAAATCATTACTTTTATGTTGAAAATTTCAAGAAAAAAATTTTTTTTCTCCGTGGATTTGCCCCATTAAAAAGATAGTTTTTCAAGTTAAAATGTCAATAGTCAAGCAAAATTAGTTAACAAATTTACTTACATTCAGCCTACGAATATTCCCAATAATAGTCTGAGGTGAGATAAGTCCATAGTTAAACATCGATGAGAGATGCACGACATAATTACGATATAAATTTTTCTCTAATAATTCCGAACCCTTTTCTTTCAGAAATAGGTCACACGCGAGTGCAATTTGACAGTCACCGACGAATCTGGAATGATTTGAAAATTTTCTTTACACAAAATATGAATTTGGATTCGACAAATCTTACCCATGCTTCATAACATGCAAGTTCCATAACTTCATAAGCTCTTTTTCTCCTTCATTTACGTCTGTAAATTCGTCAATCATTTGCTTTGTGGTGCGTTGAAGCCATCTGAGTGAGAAAATAAATCAAGGTTGTTAGTTAAAGTTGCCGCGAAAAAAAAGTCAGCAAAAAAGTCTCACCTTGGATCCGGTTCACCCTCAGAGTCATAATCAAGTTCTTTAGGCATAATAGGAATGCATGTCTCGCTATGATAATAAATTCGATTATGTCCACTAATATACTGTCTCTGCTGTTCAAGTTCACCATCATCGACCTCCTGAAATTCACTCATTTTAAATGTAGGACGTCGTGGTCTAAAGACCATGATATTTGTGACGACATTTCGTCGACTCGGACCATTTTGACGTTGCGAACCGAGCAAGATGTCATGCGGTGCACCGCTATATGAACCGTCATAAAGTTCATTGAGGTAGACATCAACTCTTGCCTTACCGCCGTCCTCAACATATTGAAACAGAAGTCGTGCGTGACATAATTTTAAATGCTTAATAAGTGAGTATATTCTAATGCAGTTCAGTGAACACCATGGACATACAAAGTCACTTCTTTCTTCGGTACGTTGCTTGGTACTGTTATTGACAATAAATTGAAATATAAATGCCTTCTTCTCAACAAGCTGCAATTCACTCTTATCATGTCCATTTAGTATAGATCCATTAACAGTTCCAGTTGTGGCAGTTCCATTAACACTTGACGTATTCTCCTTATTATTATTATGTTGATCAGTTATGAATTTTGGTCTTGGAATATAATTATTTCCAGTAATTTTCGAGCGTGTCCATTCCATATACAATTGTATCTTTGGCGTTTTATCAAATGTCACAAACGGATTCGAGTCCTCCTCAGCAAAATAATACTTGTTGACCTCCTCCGCCCAGTCAGCGATATGTTGATCAGCCTCACTCGGAAAATTCTCCCAACACAGCATGTGTGATGGACGAAATGCATGTCTTTCTAATGCTGTCACGTGATATAATCCATTAACTAATAAATTACGTCCATGCTTATCAAATACCGGCAATTCAGCATGGTATGTCTTACTATAGCATGTATATTTGTTTGAAGGCTCATCGGTTGTATTACCCGTAAATGGCTGTGACTCGATATCAAATGTCAATTGATATGTTGTCTGGACATTGTCGCCAAGACGATCAAATTCTGTTGCTGAGACACAAACAGCTGGTAATTTATCAGTTCCATTATTATCAGTATTGACAATAACTCTCGATTCACCAATTCTTATTTGATTCTGTGTCATTGCTGACTCTTTTCGTCGTTTATAGGATATCTTTTCGAGTTTTGTCTCAACTTTGACATAATTGGTTTGCAGGTGTGAATCATAGAAGCTGAGGAAACCAATTATAAGATTCTCATTCTCATTTGGTTTTTGATCCTTATTCTGAATTGTTGCTAAAATATCATTAACTTTAAATTCAGCTCTGTTCTTGTTGTTCCTCGATGTTCTACCTTTCATATATGAGAGAGTTCTATGAAGAAATAATGGCTACAAAAAAAAGATAGAAAGCATAAAGTTATTTTACTATGTGTGTGTATCGGAAGGGTGAATGGCATCAAGTAATGAAAATCCTTGAACAAAAATTAATTCTTGAATATTTTGCTCACTTTTAAGTCACACTTACCGATGAAATAAATCTCGTTTTAAGATATCTGTAGATCTGTGTAGGCTCTGGAATGATAATGTTAATTAATATGAAGTTATGATAAATTTTAATTTTCCGCTTAAAAGATTTTGTTGTTGTTATTTTATTGGCGTCTTTATTTCACGATTTTACTCACTTTCAAATGTTTGGAAAAATAAATCTGTATCGGCAATCGGTGCAATGTCCTTACGCGTTTTAAAACTATCACTTGTTCTTGATCGTGGCATTGTGAAAAACTAATTTTAGTTAAAAAATGTGCGTATAAAAGAAAAATCTATTCACAATATTTTGAATTTTTTTCTCCTCTAAGAATTCTCCATTAAATTTCTACAAAACACTGAGACTTTTTGGATTTTTAAATTTTCGTGGCCGTTTTTTTTATCGTGGATTTTTAAAATTATACAATTTTCAATTTTTTAAAGAAATTTGTTCAATAACCAGTTGAATTATCGTTTCCACAGTTGAATAACTATTAAAAATTATTAATTTAATTATTTATTACAAAAAATACACAAACTTCTTTTTATTTACAACAGAAATAAAACTTTCTCAATTAGTGAAAAGGGATAGGAAAAATTTAAATTTTTAAAAACCGTTAAAATGCAACTTGACTGTCAAGTTGACTTGCTAATGTTGTATTCAGACATATAGTGTTCACTTTGGTTTAAATTTTGTTAAGAAGTCATTATTCGAGATGTGATAAAAAACTAACTCAGCTTTTTAATTTTTTAATCACTTTGGTATTTTATTTTTGATGCAAAAAATAATAAGTCTAGCCTAGCACCTAACACTATCCCGCACATTATGAAACTTTTTCTTCCTTATGAATCCGTTGCAACATCAGCAAGATGTTGTTGTTCTTCTTCTTCGTTTTGTTTGATTACTTGGATCAAGATATCATCAAGTGAGCTTCCGAATTTGAACAGATCATAAAGTTCTCTATTGTATCTTATGACTAAGTGGAAGGCATCCTTCCTCCAGTTCCAAAAGTAAACTTTTTTGTTGCAGACCTTCAAGTCCTCAATCAAGGCAACAAGATTCTAAATTCACAATAAATAAATATGGATGCTTGTGGATGACAAAGCTATAATAAAGTGCTTTCTACTTACTTTAACAACAGTAACATCAACCGTGTAATTAATTGATGTTCCATTGATGAATACATACTCTAAATTTGAAAATTCTGTGATGACTTTCCTCTCAACAGATGTTTTAAAATATTCAGCAGATAAGTAGTTCAAGCTTTGATCAAAGTTGACAATAAGCACATCCATGTCATTAATCTGTAATTATTGATTAGTAAACAAAGGTATCTTGTGAAATATAGCAAGTCTAGTGACAAAACAAACACCTTACCTTTACGACTTCATAATAAATTTGCGGACGTGATGTCATGTAAAGAATTAAAAGCATGTTAGCAAGAACACCTGCGACAATTCCAAATTCTAGTCCAAGCCATAAACTCATTCCAAATGTGACAATAAATGGAATAATGTCCATTCGTTTTGTTCTGTAAATTTCAAGAATTTCATGGGTTTCGATCATTGAGATCATAGCGGCTATGACGACCTGTAGGAAAATATATACTGCTGATCAAACTCATCTATATTAACCAGACGATAGCAAAAGTGACATCATGTTGGTGATCTATGGACTACATATGGACTCGATACCCTTAGTTCCATTTATCCACAAAACCACAAACATTAAAAAATTATAATTCAACTTACAGCAGCCAACGTAGTCTTTGGGATGAAGTAGAATGTCCCAGTAAGCAGACCTAATGCCAAAAGAACAATGATTCCAGTGATGACACCGCCAAAAGTCGTTTTTACTCCCGAATTATGATTCACAGCAGTTCTTGTAAATGAACCAGTTATTGGAACTGACTGGAAGAAGGCTGACGCGATGTTACAAAGTCCTAACGCTATCATTTGTTGAGTAGCATCCACAACTTTTCCTTTTGAGAAAGCCTTGGAAATTGCAATGATTTCAAGGATGGACACCAAAGGGATTGTGATCAATGACAATCCATAAACTTCAACCATTTCAAGAAAGTTGTAATCTTTTCCATTTAAATGAGTGCTGAATGGCGGAATCACAACATCTGGTAAACCCTTCTTGATATCTCCAGTCAGTCTGAATGGCTCTTGCCCATTCAAGTAGAAAATGTACGCAGTAATGATTCCAATAATTACAACAATTGCGTTCCTTGATATCGACAAATATTTGCTAAATAATGGCCATCCTGAGAAGCATTTTGGCTTTTTCAGTAAAAGCAGCAGAACTAACGAAAATAACCCAAAGATCGTGTCTGTGTATCTAATTTCATCTAGATGTGTGAATACATTTTTCCATGCCTGAACAAATTCACTTCCTGAGCCGCTCTTTATTCCTAATAGTGGTTTCACTTGACTACTTCCGATGATTATTGATGCAGCTATTTGATATTGGAAAAAAAATTCAATTGATTAGGGATTGTTCAGGGGAGATAATGTATTATGAGGTCAGCAGGGACGTAGCCAGAAATATTTTTTTAAAGGTTAGTATTTAAAATTTTTAATATAAAATTGTTTATTAAAGCATTATGCATCCAAATAAAACTATAATTATATAATTTACCTGCTGTAAATGCAATAATTGTTGGTGAACTGATGAATTGAATTAAAAATCCTAAGTTAAGTGCACCTAGAAGGAGTATGACACAGCCACAAAGGAAGTTTGCTGTAAAAAATAGTTTAAAGATTAGTAATTCAGGGGCCAGTTTCTAGGACTACCTGGGGTATCCTACCATACCCTGGGTAGCCCTAGATACTATGTAACGTAAAAATTCCTATTTCAGAACTATTTTTACAGAAGAAAATGCCAACTTACCAAGAATAGCAAAATCTAAACTATAATGAGCCACAAAAGGATAAATCATCAGTGACATGATGGCTGTTGGTCCAATCGATACATCCTGTAATAAAAATATTGAAGTATTATTAAATTCACGTTGACTTCGAATTCTGATTTTCAGTCATGAATTTTTTTGATTCTTTTAAAGTCAATGCTCTTTCAAGGATAAATTTCAAGGCGATTGTATTTAAATCGCGCATATTTCAGACCGGTTTCTTTTACGGCAATTATTGATTGCAAAAAAAACTAGATTTGAATCAAATAACTCGTATCTGATTGATCTACTCGAAATATAAATCCATAAATTAATTCACTAATAAAATTTACCTTGCAGCTTCCAAAAATTGTGTAGACAAAGCATCCCATAAAACTGCTGTATAAACCATATTGCGGTGGTAAACCAGCAACAATACCATAAGCAATTCCTGAAAGTCCATTAAAATTTACAAATTCGAATCAAGAAGTCATACTAAGTCCTACCTTGTGGAATGACTGTCAACCCCACAGATATTCCTGCCACTATGTCATAAGCTAATGTTGATATGTTGTATTTTGGAAGCCACTCAAGAATCGGAAGACGACTTTTTAATGCTTTTTTACTGCAGCACTTTCCTGGACATTGTCTCAAAGTATTGCATAAGTTTGGGAACTCTTCATGGAAATCTTCATTGTTATTAGAATTTGGTGCTATGATAAGGAAAACATAAGAGATATCAATAGTTGCTAATATTGAAGTACTTTATCATATCAGTAGATTAAAAATTAATTTTAAGTCAATTTTATGTGACCAGATTTCGAGGTACTTGACAATTTACTTTTGAGAAGTGATAGTGGATTGAAGACTTTTTGACCTCGTGACCCTTTAATTGTCAAAAACTGGAATTCTTCATTCAAAAATTATTGGATTTAATCTCGAGTTTTTGGTAAGGTGTCTGTCATTGTCATTATGCAAAACTATATTCAAAACAGAAGAAGTTTAAAGAAATTAAGCTTGATACAATTCGAAAATTAAGCACAGTTGACTTTAAAGTAGATGCAATTTTTGAAAAAGATTGCCAAATACCGGTTGCAAATTAAAGACATCTTTCGTCAATGACCCCAGCATTCATGTACAATATTCTGAGAGCAATGACGTAGCAATGGTTTTCAAGTACCTGTCGCCTAGACCCCCTGCTACGCCACTGACTGGGAGATAAGCCACTGTACAGTTTAGGTGTACTAAAGGTCAAAATCCTCCCCTGACTGTAAATTTTGACTTAATACGTTAAAAACTCCACGTAAACGAATTTTGGTCGGCAATATTATTGTAGGTATTCTTTATTTAAAATAAATCTATCATAAATTGCAAAATTTTCCATAAAAATATTATCAACCTTTTCTTCTGATCATTTTAATTAATATTTGTCACTTAGTATCACTAATTTTTCAATTTATGTATCTTTTCATATTCTTTTATTTTCAAACCACTCACTGCTCCCTTATTAGAAGCAACCACTTGAATGAATGATTGATACAAAAACAAATATGATTTTATAAAGCTATCAATGAGAGTTAAAGTCAAAGCAACTGTTCATTTCATTCATTATTATTGTTTCATTGCCGAATATTGACGAAAAAGATTTTTTTTTCAATCATATGTTTTCGTATTTATCAAGCTTTTTCGCTTGTCTACAGTTATTTTCGATGCATTTTGTAACGTAAGCAGTTTGTTATTGTAATATAATCATTGTTCATGTCATAGATTGAACTGTTTGTATCTGGATGATGAGATATGCATCAATTAGAGAAAATTTCTCTCACTTTTCACTTTAATCTGAGATTATTGATCAATACTTACGTCTATTAATCGGCGAATATTCAGTCATTAGACAGGAAAGAATGCACAAATTGAATATGACAAAGTAAGCACTTCTTATGAAATGAAAACCAAACAAACAATCACTGTAAGAATGAATGTTTCAAAATGCAAACAGTAGTAAACATTCTCAGCTATCAGATGTCAAAACATTAATGCAGAGTTGGTGATCTCGTACATATCAGTAATTGTTATCAGCATTTGAAGTTGAATTCTTTATTAAAGCGATTCACAAATGACGTCCAATAAGAATTTTAGTCTGTTCTTTCTTCTGGTGTCATAAAATTTTCATTTAATTTTTAAAGATTTTTCCTCACTTTAGAACTAACTCAAACAGCGTCAGGTTACCGACGTCTTTTTGACGTTTGCCAAGTATTTACAATTATATGGAGTCGTTTGTAAATTACGTCACACAAAAAAACGACTTTTTCGACCCCCCCTCTACTCCTTGCCAAACAATAAAAAAAATTAATTGGACTGTCACAAATGTATGCAAAATTCAAAATTATATTCATCGGAAAACTGCAAAATAAAACAAAATTAGCATCTCTGTCAAAATAAGCTTCAGAAAGTGCAACAAAAAAGTCTACTTCGAATGATCTTTCCAAAATTTAAAGACATCGCATTCATGTCATCTTAAATTCTCAATTAAACAAGCTGCATGTCTGTACTGTACATTATTCTGTAAGGTCAATAAGTCTACTTGTTGCTCGTTTATTTATTTATTTACAGAAAATGTTTTCGCGCTTTTTTACGAGGGGAATGAAATTTTATTGGATGAAAATTTTAAATTAAATTCCGTTAAAGTGCATGAATGATAAAAGCTTATTTTAAAGCACGTGGTAGATTTGAATAACGAATCAACTTGGTTTTAGTGTTAAAAAATAGAGGTAGTAATGGAAGATTCCGAAGATTTAAGAAATCATTGACACAGAAATGAAAAAAAAAAATATTCCATGATGGTTTTCAAGATAATTTTAGCGTCTTTTATTTATAGAAACATTTTAGAATGTTATGGATAAAAATAGCCTATATGCATTAACAATTAGTAAATTTCTCACTTTTTATATTTCGCAGAAATTTGTCAAGCTTAGCTTAAGTAAATATTTAATGATCTGTAAAAGTAATATTTGGAATTAGCACTAAAAATGACTGTTAAGTAAATATCTTTAAAAATCGATCAATATTTTATTCTAAGGCACTTCATATCACTCGACTAAATTAAGTAGCAACCATAAGTTTTAACAAATAATTAATAAAAATTAACAATATAAAACTGGACATGTCTTTTTTCATCATAAAATAAATTTAAATTCTATATTAAGCTATTAAATGCTATTCATCGGTAATAACGTCAGACAGCTGTTGTTGATCACTCTTTTCCTTGGCTTCTAACATCAAAATTTCACTAACAGAACTGCCAAATTTAAATAAATCAAAATATTCTCGCTTATATCTCATGACTAGATGAAATGCATCCTGCCTCCAATTTAGGAAGTAAATTTGTTTCTTACAGGCTTTCAAGTCCTCAACCAATGCAACAATGTTCTATACAGTTAATGAAATTAATAATATCATTGTAATATTAATCAAACAATGCTGCACACTTACTTTAACAACCGTGACATCGACAGAATAATTTATTGACATTCCATTGATAAAGACATGATCGACACTTGGATATTCTGCAATCACTTTCTTCTCCACCGCTGTTTTGAAGTATTCAGCAGATAAGTAGTTCAAGCTTTGATCGAGGGTTACAATCAATACGTCCGTGTCATTTACCTTTAATGGAAGAAGTTACACAATGATCAAGATACTCTTTTATGAAGGAAGTTAATGAATGAATGATCTTTAGTCTGAAATCTCCATTTATGACTTAATCATCAATATTATATTAATTTTTTATTAACCTATATAGTTCCTTGTACGATTGAAAACAATTGATAAGCAGCATAAGAAAAAAAATCAAAATTAATAAAATGTCTCTTACTGAATTTCAAAAAGAGGTAAAATCAGTGATTGACAATCTAATGCGATTTCTGAGGAATATTTTTTTTTTTTTCATTTAGAGGCAGAGGTGGTGGCTTGCCTAGATCTGATATAGATTTTTCGAAGTTCTATGCAAAACTAACTTATGGGCAACCTGGAGCTATCAATCTGTATCTCAAGAATCTAAGAAGGAACAGGTCTAAGGAGATATCCTTCAAACATGAAGTTTGATAGCTAAGACAGTATCTAGATTCAAATTGACGTTCCTGAGATCGTTCAGATATTATATATTACCAGAAATAACCATTTCTAACCTTCATCCCTGTTAGGTAATATCCAACTAACCTCATAGCTGGTAGCATTCTACCATCGATAGAAAATCTTACTCACCTTCCTACCAACTCTGATTTTTAAACATTTTTTCATTACCAGAACTTTTTTATGAGTTTACTCACCTTTTCGATGTCATAGTCAATAAGTGGACGTGACGATATGTGAAGCATCATGATCATATTGATGATAATGCCAGCAATGATGCCAAATTCCAATCCAAGCCATAAACTGACGAGGAATGTTGCAAGGAATGGAATAAAGTCCAAACGTTTTGTCTTATAAATCTCCTTTACTTCATGGATTTCTATCATTGAGATCATAGCTGCTATGATAACCTGTTGGATGGGAATCATCAGATTTAATTCAGATCATAATAGTGAATAAAATTCAACTTACAGCAGCCAACGTTGTCTTTGGAATGAAATAGAAAGTTCCAGTGAGTAAGCCTAAAGCTAATAGCACAACAAATCCAGTAATGACTCCGCCAAATGCCGTTTTCACTCCCGAATTATGGTTAACGGCAGTTCTCGTAAATGAACCGGTTATTGGAATTGATTGGAAGAAGGCTGACGCGACGTTGCATATACCTAAGGCTATCATCTCTTGTGTAGCATCTACGACTTTTCCTTTGGAGAATGATTTGGCAATAGCTACAGACTCTAGAATACTAACTAATGGTAATGTGACTAAGGACAGTCCTAAAGCATTGAACATGTCCATGAAGCTATAATGTTGATCTTTGAATGTTGTCTCTAATGGTGGTACTCTAAATTCAGGTAAACCTTTGGCAATTTCTCCAGTCAATATGAATGGATCCTGTCCATTAATGTGGAATAAATACGCAACAATAATTCCAATAACTACAACAATTGCGTTCCTTGATATTGACAAATATTTACTAAGAACTTTCCATCTTGACAGACATGTTGGCTTCTTCATTATTAATAAAAGTGCTAACGAAAGAACTCCAAGAATTGTGTCTGCGTATCTGACTTCATCTAAGTGGAAAAATACATTTTTCCATGACTCTATGAATTCGTTACTCGTTCCACTTTTAATTCCTAAAAGTGGCTTCACCTGACTGCTCCCAATTGTTACTGTTGCAGCTGTTAATTTGAGAATTAAGAGAATATTATTTTCATTAAATCCTATAAGACAAAGTAGACGTAGTCAGCTGGATTTGACCGATAATGAAAGCTTTTTGACTCTTGCACTCAAGCTAATCATTATCAAAAATCTATAGCAATTTACTCATGACACTTGAGTTTTACCCTCCAGCACTTCCCGTAAGAGTAATTTTAAAGATAAAGATTAAGGTTATATTAAGGTTAATTACCTGTCGTGAACGCTATAATCGTTGGCGTACTAATAAATTGAACTAAAAATCCTAAATTTAATACTCCCAGGAATAATATCACTAAGCCACTGAGGAATGTTCCTGTAAAAGAAAATATATAAAATAATCATTAATGTTGACAAACAATATATACTATAAATAAGTCAAGGTTAATAGCTATTAATAATATATTTCTAATCTTATCAAAAAGAGGCACATTTTTATTGAACAGATGTGGGTCAAAATAATAGGCTATTATATTTAACATGTATAGATATTATGGGGTATAAAAATGACTTTAGATTGATTTTTGTTATCAGTAGTTTTGATTATTTCGCCTGGGCTATGTATCGTCTTTTAAATATAAAAATATCAGCTAGGTCTTTAAGACTGGCTTCTTAACTATGTGTAACTAGAGTATGGGGGCTAGGGTATACCTAAGGAAACATAACTTAACTGAATCCAAGAATAATTTCCATAAAACTAGAATGTTTTCGTAGCTTGGGTTAAATTAGGGATAAAATTTAATACATGTGTTGATTTTTATGGATTAAGGTTATTCCAGGGGTAGACCCCCAGGGTAGTCGTAAGCTATACAACCTGGTGTGTAACCCTAGTTCCCATGCGTCGCACCCCATTCCATTTGCTTTGACAAGGGTGGAGCTAGAAATTTTTCGAGGGGGGATTTTCAAATGTGTCCCCCAATACCACCTGGCTACGCGCCTATCTATATAGACTACTTAAAAGATCAGTTTATATACACTACTAAATTCTAGATCAAATTTTGTTTCATTTTTAGGGAATTTACTGCTCAAATTTTGAATATTTCCAATAAATTCACTATATAACTGTAATAACTCACCAAGAATTGCAAAATCTACACTCAAATTGTACACAGCTGAATAAATCATCAATGACATGATAGCTGTTGGTCCGATTGTTATATCCTATATGAACGAAAGTTTAATTACTTCGTATTTTCCCACGAATTCAGACAATTGGATAATTTAATCGTGCTGAATGCATGCAATAATCAAATCAAACCACTGACCTTGCAACTTCCAAATATTGTGTACATAAAGCAGCCCATGAAACTGCTGTACAATCCATATTGTGGTGGTAATCCAGCAACCACAGCATATGCAATACCTAAGAACCTTAACTGTTAATTCGGGTCTGAAAATATTAATTTTCAATATTCACCTTGCGGAATGACTGTTAGTCCTACTGACAATCCAGCTACTGTATCATAAAATAAGTCCTGAAATGTATATTTAGGCATCCATGTAAGGATTGGAAGTCTTCGTTTCAAGGTCTTTTCACTGCAACATTTCCCGGCATTTTGTGTGAATGCGTCGCAGACATTTGGAAATTTTTCTTGATAATCATTATCATTGTGGACATGTTGGGGATCTAATAATAAAAAAAAGTATTGATAAGAAAAAAGTTACCAAATTCCTTGTTGTTGCTGGGGTTTTTCTCGTATGGATTAATTGATAAGGTATAGACAAAAATACTCGATAATTTCGTGTTATCGATAAACACGTTCGATTAATTTTTATTTGTTATGTGATGACTGTGCACCTAATAAATACATATAACATCATATATGTATAGCAGGCATTGATGACACGAATGTCATTCACTTCATTCCGATGCTTCCGAGTTTTGATTGATATTCATTGAACAGAATTGTTTTGAGGACGTGCTGAGAATTTTTTTTGGGCTTAAACTTATTCTTATATTTAGATTAAAGAGTTAAATGCTTGATAAGTAGCTTCATGGTATTTCCAGACGAATTGTTACTGCTTTTTTTTGTTTATAAACTGGGATTATGATAAGTTTTTTGATTCAGGCTTTTTGGCTTTAGACATTCTTGCGTGTATTTTCAATAAATCTTTTTCTTCAATTTTCAGATACATTTTATTGGTTTTTGTGGATTTTCGTGCATTTGACAGAATTAAATGATCATTTTGGGATTGAAGATATTTAAAAGACTAGAAACGAAAACGTCATAAATTGAATTTTATGATTATAATTTCGACATTTTCCGATTTTATCTAGTTTTAATCCGAATTTTAAATACAGATAGCATTCGGTCATGGCAGTCTTGTTCCTTTTATGAAAGCATACCATTATCACTAGCTGTTTTGAAAAGACTTCGATACAATTCCTTGGAATAAGTGATTTATAGTTTAATGGTCGATCCTTAGATGGTTTTGACATTTCTATCGAGTTAATCCAGGTGACCATGAATTTCATGATCAAAACTAGGGGCGTATTAAGGGAGATTTAGGGATCAATCCTGCGGCTTTTTGATTTTTTCAATTTGCTAGTTTTGTAAGAAAAAAATTCCAACCCCCCTTAATTTTCCCGTCCATGCCAAAAAAAATTCAAATTCCTCCTCGAAAAATTTCTGGATAAAAGGGTCTGGTCCCTGGTCAAAACTGGTCGTTTTCAGAGGGAGATGTTTATAGGCAGAGGTCAAAAAATATTATTTTCTTTGCACTTTTTGGATGAACTCTAAGTGAACAAATTGAAGAATTTTCCGATGAGGGCCCCCTGACTACGCATCTACAACTGACAAAAATATGCATTACACTCTAACTGTAATCATCTCCTCTCAATGGGAATCGTCAAAGCTCTCTCAGAAAATTTTCTCAATAATAAATCTTTCCCATCACACATCATTGAATTAATCTCAAAGCACGCGACTTTATAAATATAATAATATTGCAACTTAAAAAAAAATTTGACGTAGAAACAAATGTTTGTTCCTATCATGTGCTCACATAATTTTTGTGGTATTTATTTATAAGCAATGTATGTTTTGTATTTGCCATACGTTGATGATTTGTCTTTTTTTCATTATTTGTGAAATATGGAATCATCCTGGCTATGAATACGAGTAAATGCTTACTCATTGGAAGAGTCTTCTCTCAAACAAACAGAATTGAGTAAGGGATTATCAGCTGTGCTCGATGAAATTGAGTTTAGACTGTCTTGTTTCCTGATTATTGATTTCAAAATATAAATTAATGATTCTATGTCGTTCAATCAAGAATGTGAGCTATTTATTGCCATTATCATACGTAAATGCGCCTTATGCCCTCAGATCACACAAATACTCAACGACTCAATTGTCTTATCAACGAACAGGCCACTTTAAAATTTATTTGTTTTCTTCATAATTTAATTATGATTATTTTGGTACTGATAATGTAATAATGTTAAGGATAGAATGTGTCGATAAGCGAACTTAAAAGTGACATTGGTGTTTCTCACTATTAATTGTGATGTACTATTTTTTTAAAATACATATTTTCGCCACTTGTTGAGCAATTTGGGACATTACCGAAAAAAAAGAAGACGAATTTTTTATTTTTCCACTAATGATTCATAATTCATTATCAATTTACAAATTTGTTATTCATGTTTTGTTAGTTAAATTAGGTGTGAAAAATAAAATGAAGCGGAAAATTCTGTTCTATTTGGTTCCGCGTACATCAAATCATTTTTTGTTTACTATTTTCTTTACATGATGATCGGTGCTGCTTTATTTGGAAATTCTATCTCTTAACAATGTAAGTAGTAAGCATGTATCTTGATCACAACACGTGTTTATCGCCTCTCACAAATAGTAATGACAAACAAAATTTTGACAAAATTCTTTTTTCTAACAATTAATTATCTTGTTTTTTGCGGCTTCTTTATTGATAATTGTAAGTAATTTAAGGAAAATAACAAGAAGAAACTTCATTGATTATTTAATAATTTTGATTGAATTCTTCGTTCACTGGATGTTTGATTTTTAGAAAATACTTAAGCTTATGTTAATCCTGAATCAGCTTGACTCCTTACTACGATCAGCAATCATCATCAAAAATGGATTAGACTAAATATTTTTTTCTTCGAAAAATGCTGAATTTATTAAAAACACGTTTTTTCCAGTTTTTTTTGCAAATTTGGAAAAATTGAACAGAAATTCCTAAATGTTATTACTTTTAGTGCATCTATAATAACATTTTAGAATCTAATACTTATTTATAATGTGATAATCATCAATTGTCTTTTCTTAAAAGAAATTTAAATTGAAATAAACTGTTCAGTAAATTTTTCGTTTCATTTCATTTCAGTTCAAATCACTAAATTTGAATTTTAAAAAACCGTTAAAATTTCAAAGTTTTTTAAATTCATTATTCGTGAAGAGCTCAATTCGGAAGGTGTCAAAGCATTCAAAACACAAAATAACAGTTTATGAACAATAAATTATATGTTTTGATAAAAAAAACATTATTTTTCTCACTTTTTGTCATTTTTAATTCAATTTCACTTTTTTGCTCAATCATTTCCCAATTAAATTGTCATGAGATTGCCACCGATAACATTAAAATAAGTTTTAATACAAAAAAATCTTCACAACAAAATTTATTTAACTCATGCAATAAAAAAAGGTTAGAAAGCGATTTAATGTTTATAGAATCACAGTAAGAACTCAAATGAGAATTTAACACTCATGTTTGAATTTATATGCGATAACAATCATTTCGACTCATTCTCTATTTCATTACAAAAAGATTATTGCTCGTGAGCTAAGAGTAAGCTCATATGAACGGCGTGCAAATTGTTTGTGCTGTGTCCGAGACATGATGAGAAGTTTTTTTCTTCTATAGTTTTCTGTTCTCTCGAAGTAAGCTTTTAAGCATGTACGGAAAGAAAGCTTTTTTGTGATTCTTTTTCTTCTGTCTGTTTTGATTTTCAAACTAGTTTTTTTGGGGGTAATGTGGTATTTTTTATTGATTTTCTTTTTTTTGTATACTTTGTTATTCTTTATTCAGTAAGTTTTCATTCAGGAGGGTGACTATGGAATTGATAATTATATTCCATTAAGGGTCAATTTTTGGTGGGGAGGGGGGTAGTAGGGTCCTAGCCCCCTACATACCCCAGTAGTCTTACTATTTTTTTTTTACCAAATAGGTATTAAAATTTGCAAATAAATTCAACTAAAATTCTTCTCTGAAAGATTTTTTTTTCTAATTATTTACAGAGTAAGTAGCAGTATGAGTCGTGCTTTATAAGTAATAAAAGTTATTAAAATAATATTCATTTGCGTGGTTTTCTGTTCGCATTCAGACCGGGTTGTTTGTTCTCTAGCTGTTTATTTGAATATTTAATTGATTATAAATTTTTGATTGTTTTTTATCTACAATGTGTGAGAAGAATTGCATCGGAAAAAATTTAATTAAGGATTTTAGACCACAGAAGTGAGGTTTTTCAAGAATTTTTGTTTTTACTGATTTTATGATTTTTTGAGTCAATTGAAAACTGATAAAATCCTGGATAAAATTCAATTTTCGTCAAATTCTAAAATTTCGCTTTTAACGGCTTTTGATAATTCAAAATTTCAACGACTTTTTAAAATTCAAATTTTTCCGTTTTCATAAAATTCAAATTTTCAAAAAAAAATCCGTTACACTTTTTTAATTTCAAGATTCTTAAATTTCGCTACACTCAGCACTTGAAAAATGAGCAGAAATATTTTAAAGCATATGTCATTTGTCCCATATCAGCATGCAGTTGTGCAATCTTCACGACAAACAAGTGCGGCATATCCGTACGATAAAAACGTTATTTATATGCTTACTTTGTAAGTTGTCAATACTCACTTCTAAAAATAGGCGAATATTCACTGTTTTCAGTCATTGTAAATTTTTTTGACACTAGATAATGCTTAAAAAATTAATCGATATGATAAAAAAAAAAATAAAAAAACACTTTTCCAACGAAAAAGAAAAAAGCCTCTCCGGCAACATTCACAAAACCAGTGTGAGCTTGCGGTGATAAAATCGCATTGTTTTTATTTCTCTTTTTTCCATATGCGGTTAATCTAATCGGTTCGAGCAAGTGACTGTGTTCGTTTACAGTCGACGCACAACGACGAATAATTCAGACGAAAAAATATTCGATGCCTCAAAATATCACCGTTCGCGCACTGGAATCGGTTAAGAATTGTTTACATACACAAAAAGAGACTTAATTTAACTTTCACAGTTTCTTTAATTAATTTTTTTTTTCACTATTTTCTTAAATATTTTTATATAAAACAATGAATTGAAATTATTTCTATCAATATTACATGAGTTGCCATATGTTTTAAATTGAATGTCAGATTATTTTTCGATTAGATTCTCTCATGATTGGACGGTGCTTGATAAAAATCGATTTAATTTCTTTAAAGTTAGACTTTGACGTTGAGAGAGTTGATGGATTTTTCCCAAAGTAGTGCGTTGTACACGATTCATGACGAACTGATGGTATAGATATGTAAGGGTAACTAGTTAAGTGCACAAAATCGTGCGCTCTTCACGACTTTTTGCCAAAGCTTGAATTTTTTACATTTAAAAATTCAATTTTTGAAAATTTTAATTATTTTCTATTTGGAAGTGATGATTTAAACGAAGTGAATCCCAAAACTGACTCAACTTTAAGTGCAATTGTAAATTTGATATCAAAAAATGTATCACAAGTTATGTATTTCATTTTTACTACATTGTCATTAACTGAATGAAATTTTATATTGTGCCGAAAGCTTTACAAAAGCTTGGCAACAGAGTCGTTAAAAGTTTCAGAATCCCTAACTTGGTTAAAGGACCGAACTATTTATTCGACCCCTTATATATTAATTTAACGGCTACACATGAAGCTTGAGTATGTAAACTGCTCTAGAATTAATTTTTTCATTAACAAAACAAACGAAAACTAAACAAGTGCTGTTATCTATGCAGTTCATGATCTCGTTTGGCGATAAGCTAAGATAAAATCATATTCTGTACTGTAATATTACAGCACATCTATATCTTCAGACTGAAGATTATTCATAGATAAAATAATCCATATTAATGAATTTAAAATAATAAAATCTCAATTGACAGTCTAAAAGTAATAGGAACCTAAAGTTAAAAAATCGTTATCAACAATATTTCGTCCATAGCTTACGTCATGTGTCTAAAAAATATATATTGACTATAAATCACTTAAAAAATTATAATCTCATTAATCGTAAAATTTTGATAAGAAAAAAAAGTCGTTCAAGTCGTGAGGAAGACACGAGTTTGTAGCACTTTCTAATGTTCATCATAAAAAAATTGAGTCCCTAAGCATTGAAAATAAAGGACGAAGTCTTCAGTTCATTTACTTCCCACAATTATTATCAAGCAGCCCTCAATCACATTTATGAATATTTGAATAAAAATTAAAAATTTACACTAAAAATCAATTGAGAATTGTCTTCAAGTCGTCTGGTAAGCTGGCTATCAAGTCGTCCAGTTTCAGCATTAACAATTCTCTCACTTCTTTTTTGATTGTAACATTGATGGCTGAAAAGAGAGATGGAGATAGAAAATGATTTATTAATTTATTGTTGAGATAAGGTTTTGTTAATACATGTGAGAGAGATTTGAGGGTTTTATGGATATGATAAAGTTTTGAATTTGATTAAGAAGCTTTTTTGTAATTTTCATTTAGATGTTGAATAACTAACGGCTTGAATTTAAATTCAAATAAAATCCGTTGAAATTCAAAATTTTGCCATAAAATCCGTTACAATTCAAAATTTTGCTATAAAATCCATTAGAAATTCAAAATTTTGCTATAAAATCCGTTAAAAATTCATAATTTTGCTATAAAATCCGTTGGAAAACTAATTCTTACCAGGTTCAACAGGAGTTAATGTAGAATTCGAATTGACAGGAAGTTGCAATTTATTCTTAATACATAGTATCATATCGACAATTTCAACTTCCTGCTTCCCTCTCATCCATTTCTTAAAATCTTCTTTGGCGAGTGCTTCTTGATGAAGTGCTTCGAGTTTCTCAATTTGCTCTGTCCTCCTTGACTCATACCATCCACGAAAGTTTGGTGACCGGAAGAATTTTTTATAAAGTCCCTCAAAATCACCTTTTACAGTCGACGTGAGTTGTGGACCAGATAATTCTAATGTTCCTAAGAATGTATCCTCTTTAAATTGAGCTGGCACTGGTGGAGCACGGAATGCTGAGATGTCCTTAGCTAATGGCATGAGACTTGACATGTATCGTTCTAAAAATAATATGAAGAATTAAGATAAATGACAATAAAATATAGCAATAAATTCTCACCGAGTGGGATCATAAAACTTTGTGTCAATTCCAAGAAATATCGCCTCAAAATTATACTTTGTACAGCTGTTGGTCGTCTGGTTTTTACACCATTCAATATCTTCTTCACGAATGCCTTGTCTTTCTGCAAAAATGGACGATGTTGTGTATAAATTGAGCCAGAATTGTCCATTAGCAGTTTTTGAAGACTTTTAACGCGTTCTAATTTTCTATGCGGTACTGGATGATCAATTTGGAGTGACTCATTTATACGAATTGTGTGTGGCCATGCTGATAACGTTTTGGCAAAATATGGATTCGTACAGCCTAAAATGACGGGCGGTGGTGTTGTTGAACTTGCAAATTCACGAAATTCAGCATTATGGATCGTAAAATATGGAAAGATCTAAAAAGAATGTCAATAAGAATATTAATTAATGAGCATACACAACAGCATTTAAATTGGATTATGTGAATACATTAGTCACACGATTAGTATCGTGATGAGACTAACTATAATTAAATTTTTGTGTGTGTGTCTATGACAATGAAATATTCAGAAAGTCGTAAATTTTACACGATTTTTGAATTAGATAGATGAAATTATTGACACTAAGCTTTTGTGGTCATGCTTGTAAATACTTGTTGACTAACATTGTGGAATGTAACAGTGAATTTTGGAGATGGAGTATAATGAGCTGCTGGCTTGAAATAGGCTTAATCTAGAAATTGGCCCTGCTTGATTGACGATATTAATATATCAGCCTGTAGCAATGTCCAAAACACTGTAGACTTCTGTGACTTTTTGAGTTTACTTCATATTGTGACTGTTTGACTAACGTTACTGATGACCTTGCACTGATCTGTGACTGTATTTAATGCAGAAATTGAGCTAATAAGCTATTTTTTACAAATCCTTGAAATTCCTTAGTTCGCCAAAAGTCATATGGTCAATATCCTGTCAATTGAATTACCCACACAGCAAACAGTATATCCAGAAACTTTACGTCATACTCAAAAGTCATACAACTTTTAAACAAAAAATGTTGTAAACAAAAGTTTTTCTTGTTATTCAAACAGCTTTACGTCACAGAGCAAAAAAGTCACATTATGATACATGTACGAGCAATTCTGTGACATAAACAAAACCATAGAAACGATGATTATGAGTATATCCCCACAGTAATAAGTTGGAAATTTTATCAATTTTTATGTGACACAACTGAAAATTCCGAGCATTTTGCGTAACGTCAAAAGTCAGTCCCACGAGTCAATGAAGGCACCACAATTAGCACGATTTAATGACAAAATTGAAAATTCTACACGATTAATTCGAAGACTATAAAGTTGTTTTTCCGACAAACTTAATTTCCTACATGAAAAGTATATATAAAGATAAGAAGTAGGAATTTTAATTAGGAACTTACTTCAGGTAAATACTCGAGTGGAGCAATAAGATTTGTTAAAGCTTGTACCAACAATGAGGAATCAGTTGGAGATGGAGCTATGATAACGATTGGCTCTGCAATCAAGATTAATTCCCACATCAGTTGAATATGATGTAAAATCGTATGTACAGGCCCAAAGATGTCGATTTCATTGGGCGAATTAATTGTTATGGGTATCGTTGTAGATGATGATGTACTATTGTTATTATTTGTAACGTCTTCTGTCTCTGTCGTTGCGCTATTTGTGCTGTCTGATTGATTACGATTTGCTGCTATGTACAATTGATAAATTGATCCTAATATAGGAAGTTGTAGTGGAGTATTTGTAATTAATTTTGGCCATGACAATATCTGATCATATCCTTGTTCCAGTGCTGATAATCCGCTCTTAAAATACAATGGTGCCCATCTATTTACAAGCTCCGAGAAGAAGTTATGGAATGGAAGTCTAGTTATTAGAACAAATGATTTCTGAAAGTAGCCTCGTTTACTCGTTGGATCTTTGACTTGTCTGAAAAATACATAGCCCCAGTAATGTCCTATATCAGCTTTAAGATCCAGTTTACATTCACGATTATATAGTCTATGCTGGTCTGATAATTTCTGTACAGTCCTCAAGCATATATGAAATTTCGTATCTCCCATACAATTTGAGTTGGAGTCTGGGAATGCCATATACACCAAGTTATTTCGTTCTGTATCTGATAATATTGTATTTGCAGGATGAACAGATTCTATTATTTGACCTTTTTCAATCTCAAAATCCACAATTACTATACAGTGAATCCAGCTTGAATCCATTTTTTTATTATTTCCTTGTTTCACTTTTCACATTCATTTAATCACAGCAAAATTAGAATTAGATTTGTTTCCTTTAGTTTCGACTATCTAAATGATTTATTAATTAAGTTCACAACATTCAGCTCTTTAGTCCATCTCCTTTTCTCGTCGTATTCCGTCTATTTTGTAACAAAAAAAAATACTTTCACTGACTTGTAAAAAATGAGGGAAACTACTTCTTTGTGGACTGTATAATTCACAATGTTTGTTTGCCTTACTTTCTTATTATTTATTTATTATTTTTTTAAACTAAAATTCCACAAAATCACTGCTTACTAACACGTTTAGACGAAAAACCTTACAAATGTTTTAAATTCTTGGATTTTTTTCACTGAAAACCTTACAAATGTTTCAAAATCCTGGAATTTTCCAATGGAAACCTTACAAATGTTTCAAAAATTCAAATTTTATTTGTACGTTAAATTCTGTTTTGCAAATTTAAATCACCTTGTACATGAGCCATGACAAGCAGTTCCGCAAAATAAACGGACACAAGTCTAGTAAGTTGCTCAGATTTGTGAAGGGCATCGAAATACGATTTATTTTGTTTTTACCTTGAATTTGTTTTTGTTTTATTCTCGTTTTATTCATGAAAAAAAAAATCTTCTTCAAAATATAAATTAATTCATTTGTACTTAAAAAATATTAACGGGAAAAAATATTAATTTATGATTGACTAATTATGACGTTCTGGATCTTGTAGTTTGTGAATAGTAACAGTATCCGAAGCAGAAACATTCGAGAATTCTTGTGGTGTCAAAAATCCAAATTGTTTGTCCTTCTTCTTTTCAGCCTCATTCAACAGCAACATGGTCATCATGTGTCGATTATATTCATCCGAAAAGACATCATATTCATCAAGAAAATAAAAAGGAGAATCTACGCAGCTCCATAGTGACAAAAGGAACGAAACGGTTGAATATGAACGTTCTCCGCCTGATAATGCTTTAGTATTGGACACAGCACCTTCGACTTCAGCATCACGAGGGATAATTTTGAGCTGTAACTTTTGTTCCTTATGGTCGATTTCAATTTCTGCTGAATAATTTCGTAGTTGCATGAGTTGATGGAATTTATGCTTCATTCTAAGTGACATGTGTTGACGTAGCTTGCGAACGTACATGTAGCGACTTTCACGGAGGTTTGTTAGCTAAAATTAGTCAAAAAATAAATGAAGTTTCAACGGTTTTTTGAAATTTAAATTTCAACGGATTTTAAAAATTCAAATTTGAACTAAACTAATCAAAATTTGAATTTTAAAAGTTCGTTAAAAATCCCTTAAAGGTCACTTACCTTTTTCAGCACATTATCCAAAGCTCTGTGAATGTTTTTTGTATTTTCCAGCAATTGCATCTTGTTACTAAGCTGAATCTCTACATCCACAATATTCTCATTTGTCGATTCTATTCCTTGAATTCTCTTTTCATGCATTTTTATAGCCCTGTCCAATTCGTCTTCTGTATGATGAGATTCAACGCGTTTCCCTTTAATTTTCGCAGTCATTGTTCGAACCTGTTTTTCTAATTCATTAACTTTTAGACTAATTGTCTTTTCCTCTTCCTGCAGATTTTTAATTTGCCGTCCTTTGGTCTCGATGTCATTTTTCATCGAACTTTGCTTTTTTTGCAGTGCATCATTTTCTCGCTGGACTTTTTGCATCTTTTCACGACTTTCTCGGTATAATTTGAGTTGTTCCTCCATTGTCTGCTTAAAATTATCAACGACTGTTCTAAACTGAGCAAGTTTTTCCTTAGATTCTTCAATTTTCTTCTCAAAAAGGACTTTTCGTCGCTTTTCATCCTCAAGTTGGTTACGAAGGAAGTCAATGTCTGTATTTTCTGGAAAGTCTACATTTCTCAGTTCATTTAAATCTCTAATAAATTGTTTCTCCTTATTCTGTAAGTCAAACATTTGACGTTTCTTCTCGTTTGCATATTTATCGAATTCCTGGATTTTTTCGTTCACTTGTCGCAGTCGATTACGAGCCATTTCACATTTCCCTTCTATAATTTGCTTCTGCCTTAATAAATCCTGAATTAAATCAGTAAAATTCGTCTGAATATATTTCATTGGTTGTTCACGGACGGAATATGAGCGATAATTTGGTGCTGGATAATATTCAGACAATGGCTTGAGCAGCATGACACGATTAAGGTTTTTAGGAACATTTCTCTCGTCTTGTGTTAATTGAATAGCCATATCAGTGTTTTCGACCAGCACAATTCGTTCAATACGACAATGATCGATGAGACAATTCATTACAACTGGATCTGAGACTTTAATGACATTAAATAAGACAGCACCAGGCGATTGCAAGTTGACCATTCCACGTCGAACATCATAAACTTTATCGACAAATTCTGTCGTGATAATATTAATCTTCTCAAGATCTCGGTACTTTTTGAGGACATCAGCTAGCACTATACGATCCTTATCGCAATTAACAATGAAGGATGTTAATTGATTACGTAAAATTGTCTCAACAGCTTGACGATATTTCCGATCAGGTACTTCAATATATCTGCCTAAAAATGCTTTAGGTAGTTGAGTAAATCGCTTTTGTTTGTACATACTTTGCAGTTCCCTTAAGAGTCGTCCAGCTGATGGTCCGTAAACAGACAAAGTGTCTTTGCCAGCATTTTCATATTGATTTATTTGATGATCAATATGATTAATTTTACCTTGTTCTTGCTGAATTTGTGTTTTAAATTCCTCTGCATTGTCTTTTTCGTCGCTGACTGTTGTCATAAACATTTGGAAGTCTCTCTTATAATTGCTTAGCACTGCTGCATTTTCACCAATTTTCCTCTCGACATCTTTAATTTGTGCTTCATTCTCTAGCCGCAAATTTTCAACATTTAATGGATTATTCTCATGTTCAGCTATTTCCGTCTCAAGCTGCTGAATGTTTGGCATAACTCGTTTAGCTAATTTATCAATAATCGTCGTGTGATCATTTTCATGTCCACTCAGTTTGTCGCGATGCGTTTCAAAGTCTTTACGTGCTGTTTCGTACCTGATATTATTATTTTCACTGTCGAATTGAAGTTGCTGGAATGTCGTTCCTAACTCTCGGATTTTTTCTCGATTTTCCTTCTCGTATTTCTCCTTGTTGTTAATTAAATCAGAAATTTGACGAACTTCATCTCGTTTTGCTGTTAAATTTGTGTTGGATGTAGCCAGTTCCTGTTCAACTACTATTACTCGAATCCATTCAATTTCGTTCTTAAAACTTTCAATTTTCTTTCTCAATGATCGTACGGATGAAAGTCGTGAAAGTTTTAGTCTGATTCCTTCAATGTCAACTTCATATCGCTTCATAGCCTTTTCGACATTCGCCAGCTGATTCTTGGACGAAACAGCTGTTTGGAAACATCCATTTAATTTCTCAATAATTGCCTCAATTTGTGTTGCTTTCATGAAAAATTGATAAAGCTTCTTTGGATCACATTCCTTAAGAAATGAGCGAGCAGCATCTTGATTGAGGATTAATACTGGATTTTCGACTTGAATGTTAAGGCACAGACACATTTTAAGGAGATCCTGACGAGTTGTGGATATTGTTTTTCCATTTTGGCTTTTAATCTTGTATACTGATGCTCCGGAATTAGCATTAATTGTTCGTACAATAATGATTTCATCGCCATAAACATCATGTTCATAGGAATCGAGTCCATCATTAGCTAAAGTTATTTCGATTGTTGCTGAAGTTTCTCCACGTTTAACAAGTTCCTTTAAATTTGTACTACGTGCTGTCGACGATGCTTTTCCACCCAACCCAATTGATAATGCTGTAAGGATTGCCGATTTTCCACTTCCATTTAATCCAACAATTATATTAACGCATTTATTAAGATTTACTTCAAAGTTTCCATGACACATGAAATTTTGTAAATAAATCTTCTTGATTTTGCCACTTCTAAGGTTTGCCTCGATCTTATCCTCTAAATCTCTTAATCTTACAGTACGATAATTTTGGAGGGTTACAAGTCTCGAATTTTGTGTCAAATTTTCCTGTAAATTAAGCTAAAATAAGTGGTTTTGTAGATAATGTCTACTGGATCTAATTAACTTGATTCTAATGGCACAAAACATTCATTCATTAGCTAAATATCACTGAACTTCATCAGAAAAAATCACTCAAACAAAGGAAAAAGATCCAGTAAGCAATGAAATTTCACAATATTTGTAAATTTACCTTGTCGTCATTAATTCTACTACGTTTGGATGTTACTTCATCTTCAGTGTCATCAGCAGTCGATGCCTGACTTTTTGTTCTCTTCCTACCCATGATAATTGCTATAGATTAACTTTAATTAACAAAAATTACCAAATAAAAATAATTTTAGCGCTTTAATTTTAGTCGGCGCTTTCAAAATAACGGTTTTTTGATTTTTTAAAAATTGTAAAGTGTTGCTTTATTTGATAAATGACCGTTAATTTTGAAAAAAGGCCGTTATTTTGAGCAAAACGTGATTGAATTGCACAGTTGACAGAAATCATCATTAAAAGCTGAAAGTTAATGAAGTAAATAGAATGTGAATAGAAAATGCATTGAGTATTCCATAAAACAACAAATCTGAATTTTTAAATCATTTTTATTTAATATAGTTTTAATTTAATAACATATTAATTACATACAGTATAGAATAATGTTTTTGTCTCATCCTTTCATCCTTTCCTTAACATATAAATCATCATTTAAATTTTCATTTTGTAAAAATTTCCCCATCATTTCTTTATTTCCTCATTTATATTAAATTTTTCTTCTGTTTAAATACATAACACATGAAATTTATACTACTAATGAAAACTTTTTTTTATTGAAACATTAATATCGATCATTGGATGAAGATTTCTTACTTAATTTTCTTTCAATTCCGTTCGTAAAAAAATTAACAACAACTTGCAAGAAAAATATAGAGAATTTAATTATAAAAACAAACATTTCTCATTATAATATTGTATAAAATTGATCTATTATCGAGTTTTACTCTCTTTTCTTGTTTTATTTAAACGAAGCTTATAGGTAGAATATCTAAATATATATATACTTTCAATTATAAAAAAACAACAAAAATTAAAAATTAATAAACATTTATTTATTATTATCTATCATTTAAGGATATAATCATAAAATGAATGTTGCATTATAGGAGGAAAGTTATTAAAAGTCAAAGTTGTTGTTGTTGGAGGTTAGAATTTCAGGTTGTACCTAATTTCTATAATTTTTAACTACTTCTATCGAGAAAGCATAACCTCAAATTCCAACAACAACTCTAACTTATAATAAATTAATCATTAATTAAAATAGACTCTACAGATTCACCATCATCATTTATATATATAAAAAAATCACATTAAAAACGGAATGCCAGGCGAAGAAAAATAATAAGTGAATTTAATTAATTAATTATATATTTTTCAATTTTAATTTTTTTTGTTACTCGTCATTCGTTTCACGACAATAAATTTTTTTTAAATTTTTTAAATATATTTAATTTTTTGTGAGTGAGTGTTTTTTGTGTGTTTGGTTGATTTTTTTTTATTTGGGACCTGGAAGGTGATGAATAAGAAAAAAAGAGAATTTTTTTTATTTTTATCATTTTGAAAACATTGAACATTGGACATTTGGTTTTTTTGAATACCCGATTAATGAAAATTTTATTATTAAATTTGTGATAAAATTTTTTTTCAATTCGAAATTGCATAAAATTCCAATAATTAATAATCTGAATTTTGTATTTTTTTAACTTGTGATTTTCATTTGCCTATTCGATTTCTGTAATATTTCCAGTATTTCACTCTTTTGCTGTCCAGGTCACTCTTAATTAATAAATTTAATTCCCCGTCTCATCCCATAAATTTGTTTTATCATAATTAAAAATTAATAATAATATATTTTCTTATGAAAACGCTGTAGTTTTCCGTTAATATTTTGCATAATGCGTGCCTTAGTTATGTCAAAATTTTACTCTATATCATTTTTACTGAAAAATATCTTTTTTTTGTATTTTTTTCTACATAATAAGGCTTCTCTTATTAATTTACTGCAGCTTCTATACGACTTGTTTCTAAATATCCTTTACTTAATATTTGTTTGTGTATAACTTAACATATCTATTTTTCGAAAAATGATTCGACCAAACCCACAGCATTTAATTATATTTTTTTGTTCCCATACAAAAGTATCAAAATATTTTTAATTATTTTTTCTTAATTACATTTTTTATTTCATTCTTCAAATCATTTCCCGAAAAATGATGTAAAAACTTTGGAAATGAACGTAGTTGAGTTAATTCTTTAGCTGCTTTCATATTAATTAATATCCTTGCGTCCATTTTTTTGCTAATAATTGTATGAAATACTACATATTTCACTTCTTTTAATAATGGTTTTTGTTTTTTATATTTTTTTTTGTTCTCATAGTAGTCATTCGTTGATAAAGGCACCATTCTTTTGTAACTTTATAATGTCAATGATTCTTCAGAAAGAAAAATGTGTGTATTTTTTAATTTAATTAGTTTTTTTCACTAGTTTTTGTTTGATCCATCATATCCATATTTTATATCTTTCATTCCTATTTCTATTCATCGATCTTTTATATTTCTTTACTTTGTTCCCATTCACATTTTTGTTTGATATTTTTTTCTATTCAAAATTTTCAGATTTTCATCAACAATTTAAAGGTTATTGTAGACTATTATGAGATACTTAGTTGTAGCAAGGGACGTATTACGGGAGGGGTCAAACCCCCCCCCCCCCTTTTGGGAATTGTTTTTTCATAAATTTTCTTATCCATCCAAAAAAATTCAAAACCCCACCCTCGAAAAATTTCTGAATACGCCCCTGGTTGTAGCTTAAAATAGTCAGTCAAAAAAGACAGAAAATGATTTAGAAACACTTCAAAGAAGAATAAATCTATTTAAAAAATTTAACGGCTTTTTGGAATTTAAATTATTGATGAGAAAAAAATTGTGTTTTTAAAAGATGCGAAAATGAAATTGTTGAATTTTTAGGTAAAATTAAGAATAGAAATGAATTAGTTTTTAAACAGCCTTTCATTATTTATCTCATAACAAATCTGCAATAATCTCACAATTGCCAAGAAAACTTTAAATTTTCTTATATTTTCCATGATTTTTTGCCCTAATTTAGTTTTCAATCACACACTTTATTGTTTATTTGCCAATTACTATTCGAATGATTTAGTTTTTTGCTCTTTTTTGTCACGAATTTTTAATTTTTAACGATTTTGAATTTTTAAGATTCAATTTTGAGATGATATTTGAGGTATTTTTAGGGTTCAAATATTCATTTAGAATCTTTTAAGTTCAATTTTAATTTTAGAAATCAGAAATATTTTCAAAAAATGAGTCATGTTGTTTTTGAAGATCGTAAATTGCGTGTCTAATTAAAATTTTCAATTGCATCCCACATAAATCCTTTAAAATTAAAATCAACCAATTTTTCAAGCCTCAAAATTTTTTATTAATAGAAATTGTTCAGTTTGTTTTCTGACATAAAATCAATTATGTCTACACTTATGAATATTTGACGGTATCTTCAGTAATTTTAACTAATTCGTTTCTATACGCCTACGTCAGTCCCGAAAAGAGGTTTAGTTTGGCATTTTCATATTTTTTTTTCCTTTCAAAAGCTCTGAAAATGATCCCTCAATTTGGTTCCTTTCATGAACCATCGACCATCCAATGTCCTCTTCCTTCATTCTACCTTACATAATACATTTTTGTTCTGATTCCTAAAAATACCTCAAATATTTTTTTCCATACATTTTTTTGAGTATTTTTCTTCAATTATTTTTCATTTCATTAAACTTTTATCTCCTAATTATGCTTGACTAATTATTTATGATTGATTACATTGACTACGAGTGAAAATGAGGTGCACTGGAATTAATTTTTATTCAAATATTCCTTAAAATTGTTCCAATTCTGAACTCAAAATATGATTTTTTGTTGTTGTTGTTGAATACTTTAGTGTGTGAGTGAATTTATTTCAATGGATTCTTATGTAAAAAAAATTTATCCCCTTCATTAATTTTTGTTATGGATATTTATATATATTTTAGGATCCTCAATATTCATCCTTATCTCTGTACGTACTTAAACATAACCGATATCATCCCCTTATCATATTCTGAAAAACTGATTACGTAAAAAATTTCATTTTGTCTACTTTCTTATTCATATTTTATAGATTCCTACTTTCCATTACGAATTAATTCATTTTAATTTCAATTTTGGTTACATCATCCATTATTTCTTATTCCTTTTTTGTCGACATACCTAAAATATACAAATTATTACATTTCATAACTTCTTTATTTTTCTAACAATTCTATGCATATGTTCACATACATTTTCACTTTCATCGCTGAGTCTTCTTTAAAGCAACTTCTTCGTACTGTTTGGTTCTTGTGTAACTGAGCTTCTTACTTCTTGGAAGTACAAAATATTGTTTATAAATTGAAGAAAAATCTCGAAAATTCTCAAGAAGTCAAAGTGTTTGTTACTTACAAACATGAAATTTCCACGAAATTACAAGAAGTGATATGATGGAGCAAAGGCGTATTCAGGGAGGGTCAAACCCCCCTTTTTGGAATTTTTTTTTCAATTTACTAGGGTTTTCTCAAGGTTTTCTAAGAAAAAAATCACAAAACCCCCTTGAAAATTTTTGGATACGCCCCTATGATGGAGAGATTTTAAAGCTTGTCTTGGAGCTTTCATGTACTGAGAATAAAATGTCATCAAATATCGAACAATGTCTCAAAAACGCAAACATTTATCGAGAAATCGGTTGCAGAAATACAAATGTAGGTTGGTCACGTGTAATCTTTAAATGTGGACATTGATTTGGATTATTTTACTTCTGGTCCAGCCAGAACTAATTTTGGATTTTCTGGTATTTATCTTTTTTTGAGGGGCGACTGTCGCATTTTGCGCAGGGTGCACGAATTTAGGGGTGCTAAAGAGTGGAGAAAATTGAAAAGTTTCCAAGTGTGCCGCGGTTTAGGAAGCGCAAAGTTTAATAAATCTTCAACAAAAAATGAAAATTTCACAATTTAGACTTTTTAAGGACCCAACAATGTTTGTCAACATCTATTTAAATTTTGCAGGGGGCCTTAGTTTAATTAATTTTACAGAACAAAAACTAGCTCAGTTTTTAGACTTGCTGTCTAAATTAAAGCTTTTGATCAATTTTTGCTTTAATTTGTTTCCTATTCAAAACAAATTTTAAATTTTTGTATAAAATTCAAAGCATTGCATTTAAATATTCATATTTATCATAAAAAAGGGTTAGAAATTTTGATATTTTTTTTTTAAAAAAACCCCTCATCGAATATCAAAACATACAACAAGCGGATGAATATTCATTAACATTTCTCGATAATTTTTTGTTTCTCATGGGAAAAATTCTCGAAATGATGAGAAAAAATTTGCAATATTTTACCATAATTCATCACACAAGAACCAGCAGTTCTGTATAATATAATTAATTAAATTTTCTTTTAAAAACAGAATTTTTTAAGGTTAAAAATATGTTATGGAAATAAGGTGGGCGTAATTTGAAAATTTATCTAGCAAAAGAGCCATCTTCAACTTTATTATTCACCTTCAGGTGAAACTCATGTAAAAAATTATATTCGATCCAATAGAACATTTTAATTTTGTTTTACTTCTTTTTATAAAAGAATTTCAATTTTTTTCCTCTCATTATTTAAAATACTGCGTATAAAATATTGTAAAGCAAAACAAAAACAATTGAAAGATTTTTGTCATGATCTAGAAATTTTGATAATAATTATTACAATATCATTTTCAATATAATAAAGAGATTTGATTGATTCCTACTTTATCACCTAGGTTACCCACATACCACATAATATCTCCATACTCAATAACTTTTCTTACATCGTCATTCGACAAGCAATTAAAGGAATTAACAAATTTTAATCTTTCTTTTATTATAAAATTTTCAATGACTCACATTTCTTTTTGTTATCAATATTTCCCTTTCAAATTCTTATAAAAAATTTCAAATTTTCTTCATGATATTCGATTATGTACATAATATTACTGAATAAGAAGAATCTGCTGAGATTTGAGGGTCTGCGTATTAATTTTCACAAGGTTTCATCAGAAAAATCTTGTTGATGTTGTAAAAAAATCGATTTAATGGCTTTAAAATCAGAATTTTTACTTGCTTGATTAAATTTTATTCATTTGCTGAATCCTAAAAAGTATTTTTTGAATACGCCCTTAATAGGGGTTATTCAGTTATGACGTCCATCAAAAAATGGGATTTTTAGACCCCTTTTCCTATCTTTTTATCCTATGCCAAAATGCCTCCATCGAATATCATGAAATAAATTTTGTAACCCCAAAAATTTTCCATCCAGCGGTATCAAAAATTACATAAGATGATATAAAAATCAAATCACGACTTTTAAAGACTTTTCCATTACCAAAAAAAATTCCAAATCTTTTCATTTAAGTCTTTCAATTTATTTTTTTATTCCAACGTTATGAAAAGTACATTTAAGGAACAGGACATGTGTTGAACACAATTTTTTTTATATTTTTTCTGAAAATGACTTATAAAAAATTAATTCCATCTCTCATGATATGATTCTCATATAAAATTTCAATTCTTCTTTTTTGAAAAATAAAACAAGGAGAAGACCAAAATTACCAACAGTTTTTTTTCTACTCTGATCAGTGGTGTCTGAATACTTTTATAATAAAGACATAAGGATTGAAAATTGAAGCTTTGAATTTTTAACTCTCGAATTTCAATTTTTAAAGCTTTTTGACATTGATTTTTAAAATATTTATTTAAGCTGAAGTTATTAAGTGGCGTATTGTTCTAGAACTTTAGTAACTGAATACTGAAATACGACAATTTTGGATTCTTAAAGAATTCTAGCAACTAGGTTGCAAAATTAAGCTACAATTAATTTTTAAAAATAATCTGCACCTTTATTCACGACAATTTCCCATCAAATGAGAATTAAGCAAGCACCAAAAAGGATAAAAGACCTAAAACACCACTGACATCGATGAAGAATCACTCTATAAAAGTCCTTATGCTACATATCATATCAATCAAATTCAACCATTTCCAATATAAAAAGAAAAAACTTTCTCGTGCGAGCATAAAGTACATCAAAAAAGAATTGTGTGTGTATAAAAATATGAAAATAAGAAGATAAAAAAAAATTTCCAGCTTTTGAAGCTTCTTTCTATATTCGTTCATCAACCATCTGGAAGTGCGATCGTTCATTAGTGTTACATTCTTTGTCCATAGCTTTGCTATTTGTTAACCATCCAATTTTCTTTTGTTCATTGGCCATCATTCTATTTTTATATAATTTTCATTCTCTTCTCAAGTAAAAAAAGACATTAAATTTAGTTTTGGCAGTTATCACTGTGTATGTTCATAAATTTTTTCATATTTCCTTACTTTTCTTCATTTTTATTTGTATATAAAAAAATTAAATTGCTACTTTTTTTAATGGTGTCTATCCATTTCTTTTCATTTACAAAAAAATTATTTCTTTAATTAATTTATTTTTCTTCTCATTTCATTCACAAAATTAATCACGATATTTATTGTTTTCTACCATAACGAACACATTACTTTTACAGCCCCCGAAACCATTCTACTGATTATTTTAAATAGAAGCAATATTGTTGGTCTTAAGTGGATTGTTTTGTCAGCGGAAGGCTGTATATTTTCATTTTGAGTCTTTTTTTAGAATCAGATTTTTTTTTCCAAAATTTTAACATTTTTCAATTGGAATTCAAATTCAAACTCAAGGCGAAGAACGAATCAAGTGTGCGGAAGACTTTCAATATTTTCCTTCCATTAACATTATTAAATGATCAACTGAACTTTTGATTGAATCTACACATCTGAGAATTCCGCTAATGTATTCCTAATGTAGAACCTTTCTACTTATAGACCTCTAGAGCATATAAGAATTCAATCAATGGGGAGTTTGCTATAGGGTATACTAGATGCCTTCTATTATATGGTTCGGTAGGAATATTTATGTCATATGATAATGTGGAGGCAACCGTCAAGTTACCGCATTAATGGCAAAACTTCACAGATATTTGAGGATGTCTTGACAGAGCCTACACGATTGTCTGCGCCAAAAATGATATTTGCTGCAGTATGTTGATTGGGATCATTCAAAATTATAAAGGGGGTGGGTGTCAACCCCATCTCGATTGAAAATTTTAATTAATTTACTAAGGTTTTCTTGAGAAAAAGCCCCAAATTCTGCCTTAATTACCCTTTTATACAAAAAACTTGGAACCCCACCTCGAAAAATATTTAAATCAATCCCTGCCTCATTACTTTAAAACTTACCCACCCAAAAACCAACTATATTACTTCTTTTTAATAACTTTATGCCCAAATCAGTTGTTTTAATTTTTTGTGATGTTTAAACGATATTTATTTTCTTGGTTTTAATATCCTTTAGTGCATCTAGTGATGAATCAATTCATAAATATACTTGAAAATGTGAGTGTATGTTTGTTGGTGGTTTTTATTCCATTTTGAGTTGAATGAAATCTAAGTAAATAAATTGGAAAAATATTGACTGAATATTTTTCATCTATTTAATGCTTATGTTGAGAAGAATTTTATGTAAGTAGTAACAAGATTTGTGTATATGTTCATCCTGGATATTATTATTCTATGTTTCTATTTTTTGATTTATTTTCCGTTATATTTTTTTCTCTTTGTTTGTTCTATTTTCATCTTATTTGGTTAATTGGACGGATTAATATAAAAATATATTTCTTTTTTCATCATCTTCTATTATAATAATATTTTTAAACATTCATATTAATCTATTTGCTTATATATGCTTTATATAACCGATGCTTATCATCATTATGATTATATTTTTTTATTTCATTTATTTTTCGTTCCATTTTTATCTCATCTCTGTGAAATAAAATCAAAAGAATGAACAAAAAATATATATTATGTGTATATAACAGAATTAATAATAACTGGAACATCGTATCATCATCACCCTTTCACTTTTATTCACATTGTTGCAATTTTTTGCTTCAAATTTTCTTCTTTCCAATTCGTTTTGTTTTGTTTTTTGGGCAAGAACTCGATTCCTTGAGTTTCAATTTTAGGGGTGGTTAGAGATTTCTTTGGGGGTAATAATTCAAAATTTTGTAGTTTTTGTGGATGATTAAAGAGATTGTAGTGCAAAATTTAATTTTGTATGTAAAATTTTTTAAGTTTTTGGAAATTAAAAACTTTAATTTTTGAAATTTAAAAATTTGAATTTTTGAAATTTAAAAATTTGAATTTTTGAAATTTTAAAATTTGAATATTTAATTTTTAAAGTTTAAAAATTTAATAATACTATGAGCTGTAAAAACCGTTTTAAATTCCTATTAATTTGAAATTTTTCTAAAATTTTGATTAAAAATCGTCAATTCTTCAGCCACAAACTTCCACAATCACAAACAATTCCCAGAAAAATTTCAATGAAATTTAACCCCCCAAAGACCCTCCACCATCCCCTTTGTCTACTTTTTTATTCACATTTTTTTGTTTTTCATAATTCGCTAGATTTTTGATTCTCCTAAAATATATTTCTTTATACTTGGGCAGTTTATGCTTTTTTCACAATAATTACACTAATCCATTTGAAACATAACGCTTTTTGTAGCTTATTCTTACTTTTAACTTGTTCTCTTTTCACATATCAAACATTTAGGAATTTTTTTTAATCTTGGTTTTTTATTAGCTTTTTAAATCTTTGTTATTTTTGTACTCTTATTTTTCCTTCATCATTTATTAATTCACTTCTAATTTACTCATATTTTTTGTGAAATTGAAAATAAATTTTTTTTCATTTGTCCATGTAAAAAAATAATACAAGTCTTGGAGATGGAAAGAAAATTTCTTTCAGTGATTATTTAAGAAGAACTTAATAAGAAAACAATTAATTCACTAATTATTTAGTTGCATTAACAGAACGTGCTTCATATTTATTGATATAAGAGATTTTTGAGTGAAATTGAAGAAAAGATTGAACTTAATCGTCTTAGGTGCTGTTTTTTTTGTGTGTCAATTTAATTGGATTTACACTGAGAGGAGAAATTTGTGTTGATGGAATTTTAATCGCATATTAGGTAAGATTTGCATTTTGAATACCGAGCTGTAGATTAATTTTATTTAGCCATTTTGTGGTCGTTCAGCCATTTTTTTTACAGGAGAAATGTGAATTTTTGACTAGATTTTCACTTTCCTAAGCATAAAAATTCTAATTTTATTTTATTTTTAAATTAACTCAAGTGAATTTTTTCATTAGATTCTGAAGTAAAAGGTAAGTTGAATTTAAATAAAAATCAAAAACTTTAAGATAGTTTCTCAAAACTGTCAATAAGCCTATTTTAAAAATCAATTTTTAATAAGAAATTTTTCAACTTAATTATTTTAATTCCAATTAAAAAGCTAAAACAAAAAAATGTCCCTCCAAAAACGTTTCGAATTCCTACTAAATACCCAAGACATAAAACTAAAATTTTAAAATATTACCAAGAAATTGTGCTTTCTCAGACAAACAAAAAAATTAGATTCGTAATTTGTTATTTTCATTATGAAAAGACACGTTTCGATTTTAATTAAGTCATGACAACAAGCTCACAATCACATTATTAATGTCATCTTGTTCCGCATTAAATAATTAAAGTGAACACGTATTTTTTGATTAAAGAAGTGTTAAGCTTCTTTTTTTTGAAAATTTTGTGTTGGTTTGGTGGAAGTAGAATTTTTTTGTAGTTATTGACCATGTGGGTAGTAATTGGCTTGTAATTATGTTAATGGGACGATTTTTTTTGTGAAAATTGTTTTAATTGATTTTTTATTGTGGATCAATTTTAAAAAATTCAAGAAAAATTGATTTTTCATTCCACGCTTGACTACCCTCCTACCTTACAAAATTATGCAAAATTGACACCCTCTCTTTCTGCTTTAATTATTCTAGCTACGGTCCTGTCATCAAATCAACAATCTTTTAATTCACTCAATTTTATTTAAAATTTGACTGAAAATTCCCACCAAAAAAGCAAATTTCCCCCTCAATGCCCAAAATCCAAACAAAAACACAAAATTTCATCCCAAACTCATTACCCAACAATGAAGCTTAAAGTGTGGCAATCAAAATAATGGCATTCATGTAAATGCACAAAACGAAGTCTTTAATTCCATCTCAAAATCACGTATATCAATAAATATTGTTCGAAAAAAAATTGTAATTAAGTAGCATGTACTCATTTAATTGAATATTGAGCTCACACATTGAGATTTCTATTTTTCTTTTACGAATCGTTGATGAATTTTTTTCTTCATGTCTTTTCTTCAAGTTAAGGTTTTCTTAATTTTTTTTTCAGCAGCTTATAACATTCAAACATTTAAAGAATTTTTTTATGTCACCAATTAAAAAATTTTTTACACACTTGAGAAAATTTTTAACGATTTTTTTTGGAGTGTGTTGTGTGAGTTTTTTTTTCTTTTGACTTTTTTTGGGGTGTGTGGAGAAAATTTTTTTCTTATATTTTTTGCGAGATCCAATTTTTTTAAATATTCTTTTCTTTCTTTGGATTTTCATGCTTTAAAGTTAATTTTTTTGTCTCAAAATTTAGTTTTTTTTGAAGTTGAAAAAACATTTAATTTAATTTTTTTTATCCAGATTAAATAACGAACGATTAACATCTCATTTTTTGTGAAGAAATTTTTTTCTTTATCGTAAATTTTTATTTTATTTTATTAAAGGTTTATTTTGAGGTTTTTCCCAGGTTTTCCGTAATAAAGGGTGGGAAAATTTTGCGGAAAATTATTTGGAAATTTTTTTCATTTTTTTTCACAAAATAATTTATTTCTTTTTATAAAATTCAGATTTTAGAACATTTTTGAAATTTTCTTTAAAATTATAGAATTTAAAAATTCAATCATTCTACAAACTAGACTTCTAGTAACATTTTAGAATCTTCTTCAGTAAGTCCACAAGAATCTCATTGGTCCATACCCAAAACCACCTCTTCAAAAATCATTCGACTATCTTTCAATTGTAAATGCGCGATTTCCACACGTGGGTGCAAGATATGCATGAAACATACACCGCCTTGTTCCTCAAGTAACGAATCTTGTTTCAGTTGTCAATAAATTTTGATTCGTGGCATTTAGAAATGAATCATTCGAGGATATTTTACGGTTAATTTGTTTTCCTTTAGGTTGGTTTTTCCTAAATTTAACAAAGTAATTGATTATTTACTTGGAGTCAACAAATCATTAAAAAATTTCAGAGATTAATGCTTCATTGAATCAGATTTTTAAATTAGCATGCTGTTGCTATCATAATTTGAGTATTGTGCATGCAAAGAGGTGTTTGAGGGGGGTTAGAGGTCAAAACTTACCTAGATCAATTTTTTCAATTTTCTAGGGTTGTTTTAGGAATCAAACCCCTGCTGCATGCAGAACATGAGTGTCCTTTTTGAGGTTCAATTTAAAATTTTAGACACAATTAAGCAAAGCATTTAAAAATTATCTTTGACAAAAATTTAAAAAAAAATTCCAAATAAATTTTCCACAAAATTCTCAACTCCAAAAATAAGCTTTTTGGAAACTTTTGGAGGCAAAACAATCAAGATTTCTAAGATTTAAAATTAAATCACGTTTAATGGTTTTTTTCTGTGTGCGTTGTCTTCAATTTCTTTTTATAAATTTTGTTTTATTCTTAAATATTCATTGAGGAAGAAGTCATTTCCTCTCGATTTTCTTTTGTAATTTGTAACGTTTTTTTTTAAAAAGGAAAATGAGAAGAATAAAAAACAAAAAAATATTTTTTACCTTAATTTAAATTTTTTTTCTCATTGTAATTTCTTTTAGAGGAATGGTAAAAGTTCATTTATTTTTTTAAATCTCACTTTGGTCAATCACACATAAATACCCATAATAAGTTTACGTCATCGAACGATAGTGAAATATACTTCAATTTTTTTTTGTTTTTAATAATAATCATTCATATAATTTGTTTTTGTTTTAAGTGTAAAATTTGAATTTAGCTAAACATCATCAATTAATCCTGTGTGTTGCAGTATTAGTTAAGTCATCATCTCTAGACGAGATAATCAAATCCTCATTGATGACTTTTACTAAGCAAATGTGAATTAAACTCGTAGACATTGGAACATGTCTCGGAGCATATATTACACTTCCATGGATTCGACTCACTGTGACATCCTTTGTGCAAGAAGTAGAGTGTTTGATCGGGAAACTCAATGCCACAATATGTACACAAGAGATTCCGTTTCTTTGAACTTGATCCATACACAATTGTATCATTATCAGCTCCAGTTGATGTTATTGTGCCATTTGATGTTGTCGGCGTAACAGGCTCGGGTGATACAATCATTGTATTTGAACTATTACATATTCCTGAGTTAGATGATGATAGTGATGATCCAAATCCACCATTACCACTATTTCCACATATACTACCGCGTGCTACACGATTATTTGCTCTTGCTGTAATTCGACGCTTGAGATCTTCACGCAACAATGACTTTAATGGTGATACCTTATGAAATAGATCATAATAATTATGAGCGAGGTATTTTTTTTTATTATTTTTTTTTGATATGAATATAAAACAAAATCATCGACCCAAAATGGCAATATAATCATAATTCATGCCATGGCACGACGGAGAGTAAAAATGAAATGGAAGAAAAAGAAAAGAGAAAAAAAGAGAGCAAAATTTTAGAAATTTTCGACCTAATTTTGTTTTCATTCATTTTTTTAAATGCGAAACAAAAAAAAAGAGTTTTATGAGTTCGCGCCAGAGACGTTTTCTGTGTTGTCTGTCTGGCATAACCTACTTTAATCATTGAGGCTAGACTTGAAGTGGGTGTAACACTTTCGGTTGAATTGCTAACACCTGATGAATTTTGGACTGCTGTTGATGACGATGCATTTATGGTTGGTTGTTGTGATGACGAATCTGTGATGTGAGGCATTGGTGTTGATGTGAGTGATCGTTGATTGTTGCTCTTACTATTGCTCAATGTACTGTCTGATGAGTAGTCATCATTTGTTGTTGGTTCCTATATTTGGGCAGACAATGAAATTGTGAATATTAAGAGTGGACATTTGGAGGCTTATGTATGGAGGATGAGTTAGGAAATTGCTATCTTAATGATTCAGAGTAACGCATTCCGATGGTTTTGAGGGTTTTACTTAGACAGCAACTTACATATGGCTGTGTCATAATTAATTCGAATTAAATTCATATTTGCTTAAATACCTGGCTGTATTTTGAAATTGTAATTCTAAAATGGAACTGTCGGAAGTCAAAAGATTGCATATCCAAGGGAGATTCTCTGGATTCTGCAGAAATCGTTCACAATAATAAAGAAGAAGGTCAAAAACTTGAATATATTCCTCCCACTTGACCTACTCATTGACTTTTTCACGGTCAAAGCCAAACAAAAATTTGTCCTGAGGTATTCTGTCACTAGATTATTCCTTGCTATGCCAATGCAAAAGTTTACACAAGAAGAACATATCAAATACAGTCAGTTCTAATCGACCACCCTTGCTACAATAAGGAACCTATTGAAGCCCCCTTTACATTTTCGAAATTTCTACTCTGAATAAAATATTAATTAAACTGTGTTTGAAACTGTGGCAATATGCACAGCTCATCATCGTCCACGAAAAAACCCACTAAAATGCATTTCTGAATATATACCGAAAAAATTCATTGACACATAAAAAAATGTTTTTGAATAAATAAAGACCAAATAAATGTCGCAAACATCAATATTACATATGCATATTTGATGAAATAACAATGATTGCCTCTTCGACAGAAAAAAATTAGGTCATCCCCAAAAAGTACAAAAAATTTACCTGTTTGATTGGAATTAAACTTATAGATGGTTTTATAGCATTATCGAAGATTAAGTGACGTGAACTTTGAACTTCATTTGTTAATATTGACGAGTGTGAGCTCGATGGTACATTTGAATTGGAATCAGCCGATTGTGGTGATGACGGTGATCCACCGCTCGTGTTTAATGGACGCACAATTGCCTGAATATCCAATCCAGTTGAGGTTGTTGCGGTTACAGTTGTTGGTTGTGAATTTGAATGGTCATTGCTTGTTCCATTGGTTACAGTCAATCGCATTGGATTGTTCTCATTATTATCAGCCATTGAGATTTCAACGTGAGGTGTCAGGAAATGCATCTGTACGAAGTCAATGGGAAACTGTGATAAAAAATGAACTATAGATCATAAAGGTAATGTCATTAACTTACCGGTGGCGTGACATTATCGTTAGATCTTGCAGAATCTCCACTATCACTAAACGCATTAGCATTTGCATTAGCAGCAGCAGCTAATGCAGGCAAAAGATGAGCAGAATTCGATTGTTCTAATGCTAATAATAATGACGATGGTGTTCCCGAGCCTGGATTATCCAAGTCAATGCCATGTCGATTGAAGAAATGTACTCGTAGAGATTTCATTGTACCAGCACGATAACTACACAACGGACATGTCTTGACCAAATCATGCTGTCCGACATGTTCATTTTGGAAATGAGCACGCATTGCAATTTGCCGTTGAAATCCACGATTGCAAATTGGACAATGATATGGTAATGTTTTAGTGTGCGTTGTAAAATGCTCAGCCAAATGATCTTTACGGAAGAATCTCTTCTGACACACACGACATTCGTATGGTTTGACTCCAGTGTGCCTCTGCTTGTGACGACGCATATTGGCGCCATTAGAAAATTTCATCTAGAAAATTAATATTGAATTAATAAAAATTGTATGTATCGATTTCAAGCTGCGATTACAGATTCATTTTTAATTGATTTCCATCTTTCCCAATTTCCCCCAATTGTATTAATGTTAATTGGTGATGAGATTGGATAGAATAATGAAAATAAGCACATAAATGATAATTAGTTTTAATCAAATTAAGACACAACATATTGTTTCAAGTATGCGCCTCTATAAGAAGCCATTCAAAAGAAGAATAATTGAAATGGAAAGATGCAGATCGCGAACAAAGTTCCACTTTCTCGTCTCATCACAAAAAAAAACCATAAAAAAGAAGGCAGACGATGTGGAAGACGATAAAGAAAGAATCATCATGCCAATAATCCAGAAAATCATCATAATGAAAACCGCGTGCGTCATATTGTAACATACTCTAAGAAAAAAGTTGTAAGTTAAGTAAAAAAAGTGAGAAATATGAAATTGAGGGGAGCTAGCAGCAACCAGTGGGAAAGTAAAGTAGGCTAAACACACTACGGCGCGCAATGATTTCTTTTCAATTCAAAGTCTCGGTTTCATTCAATTCTTTACTTTTTTTCCTCTCTAGTTCGCTAAAAATCAGAGTGATTTAGTAATCATGTATGAGACATGCATGACGACCATTTAAACTTTTCGTGATTGATGGAGATTTGTTGAATTTTAATGTCTTGTGGATTTACTTTTAAATTTTTTAGCATTTGAGAAAATTCTGGAGCGGATTTGTTAATTGGATTTTGAGATGAAATTTGCTGTAGCTTTAATAAACTGGCTTTCATGTGTAGCAGCTGGATGTTATGAAAATTATGTCACTTTAAGTGGAAATTTATTTGGTCTTTAACTGGTTTATTGAAAAATTACTATTTTTTATAAAAAAAATATTGAATTAATTTATAGTTTGTTTTAGCTTAATTTTGACACTTGGAGCTGAAATTTTCACGTTCTGAGAAATTTTTCTTCCTACTCAATTTTTAAATTTAAACTCATGATTGCTATCATAACTAAGACTGAACTATTATTTAGCAGCAAAGATCTTAAATAAGTAACAGCCAAATTTTGATGGACTATGTGAAAATTTTAACCATTTTCTTTAATTTAATTTTAATTCCCTTTACTTCTTTTTTGGGGGTTTTATGGTCCCCATCACTTTAGAGTCCCCATCATAGCCCTCTCAAGTCCCTCTTCTAACATGGCAGGGTTAATTCATCAGATTCGTAAACATACTAGAATATTAAGGAAAAACGAAAGTCACATGAAACTAAAAGTATTGATTTTTCTCTCTCCAAGGCTAAAATAATTAGATAAATGCTCGTTGAGATCAAAAGATAGCCTCATGGAACATTTTTCTAAGAATAACAAGAAATTTTCTCAGCAAATTATTGGCTCAGCATGAAATTTTCAATAGAAAACCTTGACATTCTGGTTGTATAATCATTGGATGTAATAGATTTTGATGAAACTTAAGGAAGGAAATCATGAGAACTTGATGTTGTAATAGAAAGAAGTTTTGAAATATTGCTTTTCACTCGTTTTTCTTCGATTTTTTCATCTTAGGAAGTACCCTTGGAAGGACAAAAAGGTAATTTATTGTATATAACCCAACTTATAATTAATTACTTGTTATATACCAGTGGTTCTCAAATTATCCAATATTTAAGGACTCCATAAAAAATGTACGACAATACTGTAACATGGAGGGAGTCTAAAATATTTCTGTTTTGATTCTAATAAGTTAACCTTCACTGAAGTGTCATCAAAAAATTTCTTTATCGTAAATTTTAGGAATTGAGGTTAAAATTCTCGGTACTTACTTAACTTCTTATTTCTCAGAAAAATTCTCATTTAAAAAACATAGAAAATCCCTCCCATTCCAAAAAAACCTTAAATTAATTATTTTTTGGAATCTTTTTTAAATTTAGTAAGGTCACATTTTAGTAATGTGCTTATTCTCATTATTTTGTTAAAATTACTGCAAGTGTCGTGACACTTTAACCCGGAAAACCCCGAGAGGATGACAAAAAAAAGAAGAAAAAGGGAAAGTTTTACTCACATTACAGACATCGCACTCAAAGAGCTTCCGTGGCGTTTTATTAACGCCATCACCTTTGACCGAATTACTCGTATTGTTATTGTTGTTATCATTATTACTGGTTGTTGCACTATTATAGCTTGAACTCGTATTGTTGTTATCATCATTTGTATTACTATTTGGTTTATTTATCAAATTTAATCCCTCATTAAACTCCATTAGTGCTGCCTCTAATTTAACATTCGATGATCTCAAATGATGCGCCAATGATTGATGTGAATTTGAGAGATGTTGCTGATCATTCGATACCTCATTATCACTGTCAACATCATCATTAATTCCACTTACATGACTAGATTTGTACACACCAGAATGTTGTCTATCGTCATAATTTGATTCACTCACATGATCACCACCGGCCTCACAATCTGGTTCATCCTTTGGCAACATCAATGGTTTCATTATCAATGCCGCGGGATGAAGATGTCCTACAGGATTGCAAGACATGGACCCTGAATACGTGACGTAATTAATTTTGACCTTTTTGGCTTATTTTCCTTCACAATAAAGTTTTTTTTCTTCACTCGTTCTGCACTGACGTCTGTGCTGATTTAGTTTATTTTTTCTGGTTCTATCAACGAGGAACTCTGTGGATACTGATAAGAAATAATTGTGTCTTTACTCGATTCCCTTCCGTCTGCTCTCACATAAGACGACTTGAATTAGCGCGCGCAAAAAAATAATAATAATAAACTACAGCTAGTGGACTTTCTCTTTCTGGTCACTTCTTCTTCTTCTTGTTCCTTTCTTCTTGATTGCTGTTCTGCCCGTAAATTCTTCTATAATTTTTTTTGTTGTGTATTTATTACGTGCAACGAATGTACATATAGAATAGAATTAGATTGAGTTGACTATATGCTATGTTTATATAAGTATAAATTGTATATATGCGGTATGGTGTGGTGAATCTTTGATGTAATCGATTGATATTGTTCTATTTTATATTTCAATTACATCGTTCGCCTCATTTGCCTAAAATTAGATTAAAGAAAAAAGCAGAGAATGTATAAGTATTGGATGGTTATAGAAATGAGGGAAAAATAGATTGATAGATGGATGGATGGATCGTTGGATAAATGAATGTGAAAAGGAGCTAGAAGAAGGAAAATCGATTTATTTGAAGGGAGCATACTTGAGAGAGTGAGAGGTACAGAATGAAATTGTCTAATTCAAAAGTAAATAAGTTTTAACGTTGATGATTTGATTAGAAAAGTTCATGGCTGGAGCGCTTATTTTGCAGATGATTTTGTATGATCAGGTTATAAATTACAAATTCGACCAATTCTGGAGAAAATTTAGCTTCAAATTCATATATCTTTAGGACTTAAATTCTTAGATTTCATCTTAAACTTCTGAAAAAACAAGTAATCTTGTGGTGAGATTCGAACCTGGGAGTTGAAATTCAACAATAATTTTTTTGACCCGCACTTTGTCAACTGATATATCAAGGCATTTTAGTCTTCTTTCTTTTGTAACAAAATATTGATTTAAATAACTAGAAGTTTAGTAGTTAACTGATCTATGAATTAAATTGATATTTTTGTCAGTTTTTCTTAATTTTAGAGTTCATATTTAATAAAAGAGTGTAAAATTTTTGGTAAACCCCAAAAAATCATTAATTCAGTTAAATTTATAGTTTTTATTCCAAAAAAATTTAATTTTCTAAATGAAAATTTTGAATTTTTAAATTTGTAATTTTAAAATCAATCTGTTCATTAATTTATGGAAATAATTTATTCTCAAATGAACTGAAAATGTTCAGATCAAAATATTTAGGTCATTTCAAGTTCAATAGAACAAATTTTCTAAGAATTTTTCAAACAATTTTACTTTGAATTTCTCTTCTAATTTTTCTGAAGTTTTTCAAATAATTTTTTCCAACTTTTTAAGAGGTGTGGGTTTGTTTAACAACATTAAGGGTGATTCTGAAAAATTTTATTTGCTCACTTGTACTTTTAAAAACTCAATTATATTTGGGGTGAGTTTGTGTTCAATATTTACTTTTTGGTATATCGTGACTTGTGTGAGCAGTTGAAAAATTTATGAAAAGGGGGGTTCTGTAGATTTATGTCCTGTTCTGTAAATTTAAAATACATCTTAAAGAAGTTAAGTCAGATTTCGGTAGAATTTTCATTGTTTTAGGCAAAAAACTACTTTTGTAGGCCACAATTTCATATTTAACAAGATAAATAGCACTTTTTTATACAAACAGTGCTAGAACGTAGCTAGAAATTCCCATGGGAGGATTTCTGGATTCTCCAAACTCCACATTGGCTACGCTTCTGCTCAGAACCAAAATTTCCCCTGACAATCACAAATCCATTAAGCAAAATCAACACTCATCTTCCAACAACTCATTCAGAGCTTGATTTCAAAAGCATTTCCTGTTTCTGACTCATGTCACCTTCATGGGAACAAAACAACAATAAGAGGTCATTCACCACATTATCCCTATTCATTTAATGTCACCCCCACCAGTCAGCAGAAGTGAATTTATGTCAACATTTTATTTCTATGGAGAAAAATAGCGCATAAAAACATACACATTATATTGGATGATAGAATGGAAGTAATAAAAAGAAGCTCAATGAACTTTTTCATTCCTCTCATCCTACTTCCATGTGAAAGTGATTGGATGGATGGATTGGATGCTTTATCCAAAAAAGAACACTCTTATTTATTTTCCTTCATAACTTTTTTTTCTTCTTTATTTTTATATGGGTATGGATAGATGTGTGCTTTTGCTGTGAGTGTAAATGAATGAACATATTTTTGGGCGTTAGCTTCTTATATACAGCATATCACAAGTACTTGTAGCTATAAGGTAAGCGAAACAGGATGAAAAAGCATAAAAAAATAAAAAGGTTCACAAAAGGAGCTTGATGGTCGACCGTAGAGACCTAAATAATAATCGGCAATTGAGGCAGAGAACAAGAACATATTTCACAGTAAAGCAAGGTCATATCAGGTCATTTCAAGCGAAAGCTTGTTTGTTGTGTATCGGAAAGGAGAAGAAGAGGCAAATATATATTCAAAAAAAAAAGCTTTCATTTTTCAATCCCGTATTTAATCATTGTTGGCGCTTCTTGCATGCTTAGTTCTTGCTAGCATGATTTGAGGTTTTAGTTGGAATTTGTTGGAAATGGGAATGGTTGTATTCTGTCGGACAGGGGTTGGGTGTAAATTTATGGAAAATGACATTTAGCTTATGATGTCATGGAATATGATAAGAATTTGAATTGTCATTAATATTGAAAATTGGCAGACGATAGACAGTTATAGTTGACATCTGAGGGAACTCATGGATCAGCCCTTGATCAAGGTTACACCTATGGGTTCCCAATACTAAAATCAAAACCAAGGCATTGAGAATTTTCAATAGAAAATCCACAAAAATATTCTACACACCACAAAATGCGCTTTCAGCACTCAAAACTTCTTGAATCATCCATACCAATATTCCCATTCTCTCACATAAAATCGTTTCTTATTATTGCTCGCCTGCTGTCCGCTCTCATTTTCTTTTCTTTTTTTTGCTCTTCTCTTTTGTTGTTGATTTCAAATCATAATAGCACAATGGGTTAAATGGTTATATAAAGTATATCCGAACGGAATCGAAAGTCGTTCAGAAAATATGTGTCAAAAGCTCAACTTGAATTTTTGGGTCACCAATAATCGAAATATATATATATGTACGTACGAGAATGAATAAAGAAGAATGGATTGTGGAAAGAATGGAGAAGTGATTTTGCGTCTTGTCTATTTTATGCTGTGCATGCAATAATCGACATTGATACATGCGACACTCGTGATGAAAACTGGATTGGAAAAACTAAAAATAACAAACTGCAATGAAGTCTGTAAGTAGCCGAATGGTGTAACATAGATTTTTCATGTCAGTGTGTCTTAAGCAAACATGTGTGTATGTGTTTATTGCTACTGATTTGTTGAAATTGGGATCAGTGATACTAAAATTTTCCACTCTAGTTTTCATGTGATCTGTAACTATACAGTCATTGGGTTTTATTGCTATGTATATGCACACACATCCACACACTTGTGCTTTGATTCATAAAAAATGTTTTTCTTCTTGTCATTTCCATGGCTTCTTTTTCCCTCTCCCTTAGAAGCACTTGAGGCGGTGGTGAGGAATTATGGCTGGAATCTTGTGAAATTTTAATGAAATTGTAAAACAATTTTTTATGAAATATTTGAAGCACGATCGAGATTGTTAACCAATAAGAAGTTATTTTGAATTTTTCATACATGACATTTTCTGAGGTATTGAAGAAGTGAGAGATTCGTGGTATTTTTTAAATGTTTTATTGGATTTTGTTATGCAAGAGATGGAAGGCAATTTGTTGATGACAAAAGATGGAAAGACGACTTTTTTGACCTGGATGGGAATTGAGTGCTTGATAGGGGTCATTTGTTTATGATGTCTAGCTTTGAAAAATCTTGTGACACTCCATAGAAGGAGCAGGCTGTCCAAAAATATTTCATTCAAAAATGACACAAACACCCACTTAGATACCTTACTTTTGGGCTCTCGTGTCACTCGAGCAACAACAAAAAATCCACAAAAATTCTTCAACAAAGCAACTAAAGCCCATCCAATGACAATTCACATGACATGGCCTATAGCTTTACTAATGTCACATCCTAAAAAAATTAATGAATAACAAACATGAAAAATCTCTTTAAAATTTTACAACCATGAAAGCACCCACTTGTATAATCAACCACTACAAACTAACCACTCAACTACAAAGTCACTCCATCACCCTAAATATGTCAGAGAATTGCACCACAGTAACTGAATTAAATAATACATAGTCACACGTTTATCCAATAAATTTCATACTCAAGTATGTTGGGAATTTGCAATCTTGGTTGGCAATTGATTCTTGGAATTAAAATGGAATCTAGATAAGAGACGTTTTGATGTCAAGATCCTTGAACGAAATTAGCTTGGAATTTCAATGATTAGTCGGCGATTAAAATTAATCGAATTCGTTTATTTTTACAACTTATAACAACAATTATTAATAATTTTACAACGCAACTAATGACCTATAGTGATGTTTAATGTTTTTAGCATGAAACAAACATAAATGATCTTATTCAGGCAGTGCTTAATTTTTATGAAATAAATATTCTCTCTTTTTTAAAGTAGAGTAATAGAATATGCTTCACGGAAAGTTTCTCAGGTATATCCTAGAGTATATCTTTGCCATACAAAAGTCAATAACTGGGGAATACTGAGAAACCAGACGTAGACCGACTTTAGATCCAGTAACCCCTCTAAACATCCATAGGTTGGTCAGTATCTCATTTTATTATGAATATCACTTCCTAGTAACCAAGAGTATACCCAGAAATTTTTTTCGAGGAAGCTTAGACTCTCTGACTACGCTTCTGCTAATAAGCCCCTAATTTTCACAAACCAGTATTTATCCAAAAGTTTAACAACTGCCAATTCCTCATTTCACTGTCTCGCCATTTATTCCTAGAGAAACTTCATCAAACAGCCATAAACAAACAAATTTTAAACCCTCTAATCATTCTATTGACTCAATAGTAATCGAAAGTAAATGATTTGCAAAAAAAAGTTAGTAAGTCGATAATATCAACGATAAATATTACATTAGCTACCAAAAAAAGAAATTGCGCCGACAAATGATTTAGCATTCACAGATAGCCATCGGTTGACAATTTTATTTAACATTTCAAAGTCTTACATAATCAAAAGAAATAATCTATAGGCACATAATTCGTGTTCATAAGCCAACATAATTTTTTTTATGTTACAACGCAACATAATTTTGATGTAAAAAAATTCAAAGAGTTACAGCAGATCAGTAACAGCAGCAGCTAATGTACATATTAATGAACAATTTGTCAAGTGCTTTATTTCACATTACATCAAATGGATTTGTGAGTATGTGACGCTTTAGGCCGCTAGCGTAAAATGCTTGACATAAATATGGTCGTACACTTCTTTCGCAAAAAAAAATTAAAATGAAAACAAAAAAAAATCATTTGACACCGTATAATGCATACGAACATGCTGCACATTTACACATTTATCACATTATAAGGTATGAATACGAGTTAAGTGCTTTGAACGACTAATACTTAATAGTACACTCAATGCCAGCTAATGTAATCGCTGCTGTTCCCAATTTGCGCGTATTTTTTTCACTTTTTTTCTGCTCGTGTGTATCTATTGACTCGACTCGACTTGGGAATATTTGAGGCATTCACGGCGGTGGCCACAAAAAGGTAAATGCAACAAAGTTTTTTCTTCACTTCTTCTTATTTATTTTTTTTTGCTCTTCCTTTCGTAAGATGAAATCGAAATGAAAACGCAGATGAGGTATTTGTTGCACAAGAGATGAATATCTTCTGTAGCTCAAATATATGGCATTAATTTACAAACAGTATGTATATGGATTATGTGGATCAAATATGGATATGGATGCTATGACAATAAAATATTCATAAGTCGATCGAATTTTTTTTACGGAGCGAAATTCAGGGTTGGTATTTTAGGAAGGTGGATATTTTGTTTTTGTTTTGAGGTCTTTGACATGATGGCTTTGGATGTGGTGTTGCGTAATATGGAATATATAAATATTAGATATGAATTTTCTGAATCCATCAGTAACAATTTTTCTTAGTAGTTTCTGGGGTATGACTGAGAAAATACAAAATTAGAGCTATCTTTAGGCTGATTTGAAGCTAAAACAAGGTTCCATTCTGATTTGGAAGATAGCATGCAACTCTGATAATTTTATAAAACTCCTTTTCAAATATTAACATTATGATTGATATGTGAGGCGTTAGAATCAACGTCCTACATCCTTTTCAGATGAAAAATGATGAGCTAACTTTAATATCATAAAGAAATGCTCGAAAATTATCCAAAACTCTTTGAAAAAACCTTCCTTAATTTATCTCTTATGCAACATCATGCAGCATATTGAAATTATATTCTGAACTTAAGGATGAAGTCACAGCTGAGTGATAAATTTTAACTCCTTTAAGAAAAAAAAGGAAGTAAATCAAAATTGAATATTGAAAAAAATCCAAATCAACAACTCTATCGCGGAGCTCATTAATCACAATTTTTTAAAATATTCATGCACATAATACGGTGAAAATCCATGTTACCATTAGCAGATGAGTGTTATAATAAATCCAGACAAATGAGTCATAATAAAAACAAGATTTATGCTTCAGTCGTGCAACATTCATTCTCATTTTTTTGTGTCTTTTCTTTTTCGAAAAAAATAAAAGTTTTTCTTCTTTTTCGTCAAGTTATTAAGATCAGACTCTCGTCTCGATCTCTCTTTTTTCCCGCACTTCTCAATTCTTCTTCTTAGCTTTTTAAATGTTCTTCTTGTTCCACTCATTTTCATCCATGGAACAATGAAAGAAGCATAAAAAAAGATATTTAAAGCAAAGCGAAAATAAAAAAGAAATGCATGAAATAAATTGGGATCGTGTATTAGTAACCTATAAAGCCTTGTGTCGAACAGAAATTCAATACCATGTGAAACAGAAAACTGCCAGAAAGTGAAATATGTATGTGCATATACACATATCGATATGCCATTGTTGATTCATTCACAATTTGACCCTAATTTCTGTTTAAAGCTTTTTTCATTCCTCTCAAGTTGTGACTCTTGTTGACTCTTTTATTTGAGCTGTGCTGCGGATTTTATGAAATGGATTTTTTTTTTGTGTGTGACAAAATGTGAATGAATTTTATTTTATTTTTTGGCAAAATAAATTTGCACAAGAAATAAAGAAAGAAAAGTCACATGTACGAAATTTCTCATCTTTAGGATTCAGGCTTCATAATATGAATTGTGACATCGAGAAGATATCAAAAGCGCTATGTTACTGACTGAAGGTGGGAAGATGTTAAATGAATGTAATTTTAAAAATTGTGGTATATTGGATGATTCTTTGCTGAGTTTTGGAATTAATGAACTTAAAATTTTGGATTTTTGTCTAAGAAATCAGACAACTTCAAATCAAGCGCATATCCAGAAACTATTTGGAGTGTCTAAATTTTATTAGTGGTCCAGACCCCCCTTTGGCAACCTCTGACTCAAATATAACATTATAATCAGGGACATAGTCAAAAAGCTTTTTAGGGGATATCCAAAATTCTTTTTAGTTCTTGTGAATGATTAAACTCTAAATTAGAACTTTGGGAAAAAAACTTTAGAAAAAAAATCTAGAAAATTTTTTCGTGTAAAAAATGTTTCAGAGGGGTTAGTCCAGACCCCCTTGGACCCCTGGCTACTCCCCTGATTATAATACTATCAAATAATGCAACATGGTCGTCCTTAATCGTCAAAGTCATTGATATAACTAAAAAAGTCACAAAACCAATCAAGCCTAACAATCTACAGCAGCATTAACAAAAACAACATCCATTTATGCACCAAATAATGTTCATTTTGACATGCAGCTGCCATTAACGTTTGTAAAATTTTGCATAAAATCATGAAAACTACTTTTAAAAGCTACCCTCCCCAAGCCTCTAATTACTGTCTCAACCTCACCTAAACATATTCACAACACATCACAATTGTCCAGTATGTTAATCATGTAACACCATTTAACATCTCATAGACATCAAACTAGCTCTGTTGTGTGTCAAGTCAACCCTCAAAAAAATAAGGCATTTGTACTGGATGGAATTTAGCAAACTCTATTGCGTTCATGAGTTTCGAAAAAAAAATGTTGAAGTAAAGAGAAGAAAAAAATTGATGTCGACATAAGGCGAAGCAGTGGTGCTGTACATTGCGCACACACGCATTAATTTGCTCAAATTTGTTACCGGAATTTTTAATTTTTTTTTGCTTTTTATTTCGAGGTTGAAACTGTAACAACATGCATTACACACAGATTAAATGAAAATGGATATGGTAAAGAATTTTGTAAAACGAAATATTACAGCCTAATTACAGCAATCAATTATTAGGTGTAAGCAATACTCTTATGGAAATTAAGGCTATATTTGGGTTGAATTTATCGAGTAATTTGCTGTTTTCTTTTCATTCACGATTTTTTTTTCGTTTATTCTTTTTTCGGACATTTTTATTTACTCATTTTTTTGTCGAGTGATGAAGTAAGTAGGTTCGATATTGTTCAATTGTTAAATGATTCGGGTTATCTCATAAAGTAGGGCATTGTTTTTAGTATAATGGGAATTATTTAGGGCTTAAATGAATGGATAATTGGAGGTTTAATTGAATTGATGAAAATTTTGGTTTTAATTGCTTTAAAGCTGGTCGATTTATTGGTTTTTGTATTTGAAAATGATGATTTGAGACTGAATGCGTCAAGTCTAAGTATCGAAACTCGATAGCAGGGTATAAAATGTCTATAATAAGCTAAAAATGAACGACATAATCGCAATTTGGTAGTATTCATGGAAATCTTTTAAAAACTAGCTTCAACTTCTTCAATAATCTTCAAATGTCATGCAATAATCTCTATATCCACATCTGAACCATCATTACTTCATTTTTACCTACAATCCCCTCTAATAACCCATAACCCATCATCATCATCGATTCAAAACTAACATATTCATTCAAACTCTTGATCCCAATACAATCTTAACTTGTTTTCCGAGCAGCACAACGTAATCGTCAGGTTAGTGCTATGTAGCTGTGTAAATGACAAAAAGTTGAGTAACTTTATAGAACGGCGACGATCTGATAGCAAAAAAATCTAATTTTTCAATCTGGTTTCCAAAAATATGAGCCGTTCGGGTTTCTTACAAATCATGAGGAAAGAGATCATGAAGACAAATATCAAGCCATTCAAAAAAACCTTCTCTCATTGAGAAAGAGAATGAAACACGTCACGAGTCCCCATTTTTTTATATATTTACTTTTTTTCTTGCTAAAACGCATTTCTCAATTGGTGACACCCAACAGTTTTTAGCAATTTATTTTAATTTGAAAGTGAAACTTGCAAGCTTGGGAATTGCAATGCTCTATTTGCGTTTTTTTCACGCTGTTTTTTTTGGGTTTCATTGTTTTTTAGCTGAGTTCTTGAGGGGTTTTGTAATATCAATTTTCTCATTTAATTTTTGGTCAAAAAAGAGTCGTTGACTTTCATTTTTTAAAGGTTGAGAAATTATATGATTTTTGGAGGCTTGATCTGGATATTTTATGAGAATTCTTGTAAGCTATTTATAAAGGACAATGCAGATCCTTTAGTAAGATATTTTTAAAAATGCTTCTGACAAGTCCTGCACCCCATGTAATAATTAATATATTGAGGATAATGCCCTTAATGATAAATAATAAATCATTTCATGGTTTTATAGCGATAAGAATGTAATAAAGTCTTGCGATTTTCTTATCTGTAGATCATTTTTTAAATGAGTCATTTTATTTATAAAATAAATTTTTATAGTTTTTATTTTCTCAGGAAGGATGACTAGATGACAATTTTTTTTGAATTTTTTACGATAACTATCAGTTGTAGATTAAGTGTCTTTATAGAAGAAAAAGTAATGGGGCCGTTCATAAATGACGTCACTCAAAAAAACGAGAATTTAAGACCCCCTCCACGGTCTGTTACAAAATTTGGTATCACACAGCATCAGACCCCCCTTTTCCCTAAACATTGGACATCATTTATGAATGATCAAGTGACGCTATTTGCGGGGCATAGCCAGTGAAGGGACCAAGGGTAACCAACCCCTCTTCAGAGATTAAAATTTGTATAAGAAAATTTCCAAAACACAGAGCACAAAATTTCAGCAAAATTTCAGAGCACAAAAAAATTTAAAAACTGCTCCAAAACTTTCCTAGTTTAAAAGCTAACAAATTTATTCCTCAAAAAAATCACATTCAACAATTTTACAGCTGCACAGAAAAAAAAAATACAGAATATTAAATACTCACCAACAAACTTTCATTTTCATTTCATAAGAACTATTATTCAGCACATACTTTTTTTGTACAGTTAGACTAAGTTTCACTATCGTTTTCATTACAATAACCGCTCTATAAAGAAATTGTTGAGCTATTCTTATAAATCAGGCATGTTTAACCAAAAAATAAGAAAAGATTTTTTTTCCTCAGGCAGTCCATAAAAAAATTCTTGATTAATTCGCAGAAGGATCAGTTATCAAATATTCAAAATAATTCACTTTTTACCTCCCACAATACTGGTGAATCCCAAACCAGCATAAAAAATTCATTTAAAACTTCACAAAAATAGAACACCATTCAATTGAAATCTGCACAATCTATTACTTTAATTGTCATCAACAAGTTGTTGACATTTCACTTACATTCTTTTATTTTCATACAATCGAGAGAGGAGCAAAAAAATTAATCACGTTTCAATTTCACAAAAACAACAACAAAACGTTCCTCATGACATCGAAAAGGTAAACAAAAAAAAAGATTTTTTTTTGGCTTATCAAAAAATAATTATCAAATATTTTCACAAAAGCGCCACCACTTCTCCTCCTCTTCGTCTATCTGTCTCTATCACTCAACTTTTTTTTAAAAAAAAAAGTGTATGAAAAAAAAACTATTACAGCAACATTTTTTTGAGTTCATTTGAGTTCATTGCAAGTGTTTGCAAGCGTTTCGCTTTTGTGCACAATTAAGTAATATTTCTCAAGTCAATAGTCAATTACACATTACTTTTGCCGCTTCGATTTCATGATATACTCTCTGCTTTAAATCCCTGTCTTGCTGAACGATACGATATACTACTTTATAAATATATTTGTGCCAATTGTAAAATAATTATTTTTAATTTTCTGTTGCTCTATTTTTCGCCGAACAATTTTTTTTTTCTTTATTTTTATTTGACGGACGGCATTTGAGTGTAGATGTAAATGTAGGTTTATCGTGTCTCTCACTCTCGTGCTACTCGCATTCACATGAACGCATATACGCGCAAATTTTTTTTTCGCTGACTATAAAAGTTATTTAAAGGAAAGTGTATGTATGTAAATAGACGACGCGCGGCGAAAAAAAGAGGTCAACGATTTCTCATAATTTATTATCAACTCGCGCAACTAAATAACCATGTATATTATATGAAGTATGAGGAAAACTAGTAAATGAGACGATAATTTTGAGTTTCGATGGGTGAATTTGGCGCATTTTTTGTTGAATCTTCTTTTTTTAGTAGTAGTGGGCTGAGAAGAATATGAACTGCTGGTCAGAAAAATAGCTAATAGGGTCTGTAGTATCAAAAATGATGTTTTAAAAAAACTGTTTATATTTTAATACTTTTGGGTCACTAAACATTTATCGACATTGCTGTAGCATGTAAGAGTGACCTGTGTTATGACCTTATGTCACTAGCTCTAGCTAGCAAGTACACAACTATGCCAAAAAAATTATATTAATCCCAATGTTGGCACTATCTAGTAGTAAGTGGGTCTAAATAAAGGTTTTGACTAGGATTAAGAAAATATTCCAAAAACTAGTTCCAGGTGCATAGCCAGAGGTGAGATTCCAGAGGTGCTCTCGACTGAAAAATTCCTTCAATTTGCTAGGATTTTTAAGAAAAATCATCCCCTCTAATTTTGTCTGACTAAACCCTTACCTAGTTCCAAAAATTTAAATTCTCAAAAGGGTTTCATTGTAAATATTGTCTTTGAATAGAAGCATGTCCAGTACCAAGAGTGGAGTCATACATTTAAAAATAATTAAATTCAATAATCATCAAAGACAGTTACCCACCCACTCCATGACCCAGTCAAAATGACCAAAAACCATGATGTCTAATTAAAAATCAAAAACTTCATTGCTAAAAGCTTTATCATCATCGCCACACATTAACACACATTTGGGTGTATTTTTCTTCGGTGGAATCCCTTATATGAATTCATCTTAATTTTTTTATATACAATGATGTACATCATCCATCGTCCAAACGTGCGCAGTATATGGATGTTAGTATATACATTGCAAAACTATACCAGTTTCTCTTTCTGTTTTTGTTATTGTTGCTGTTGCTCTTCTCCTTCCTTTCTTTCACAACAATTTTTTTTTTTCGATTTGATTCATACGATTTTGCGCCATCCATATGATGAATAATAATAAGCCACTATATAAGCTATTGGTTACATATGATTACATATTTTATGGTTTCGAAAATATATATTACAGTAGGTTACTTCTTCTTTTCCTCTTCTTCGTCTTTTTCTTATGCTTTATATGCTTTTTTGATGTATATAATAAGCTTCATATGTGACTGAACTGAACGTAACTTATGTGTCATTTTTAATTTCTTTTCCGAGTTGGACAATTAATTGAGTCGATTTCGGTTTCATGAGAGTGATTACTGAACATGTCTTTTTTTCTGTCTTCTTTTCGCCATAATGTCTCGAAAAAAATGCTCATTTCGAAATTTTGTTTGTGGCTAGCGCATTTTATGGATAAAAAATGACGATATTGCCGACAAAAATGACCCCGTTTGGATTACTAATTTGCATTTTCGTTTGTCGATGGTTTGGATATAAAGCTATTGAGAAGGAATGATCGTGAGCTTCACGTGCGGAAATTTTGAAATATTTTTTTTTGTTTTTTTTTGTTGCTTCAAAATCATAAAAAAATATTTTTTTGGGATATACGACGTGAAATGGCACTGAGATTTTGATAGGCATTTAGATACACATGTGTGTCCAATATTCACACTTCATGTGCATCGCTTCTCAATGACCTTTTTGCATATTTTTATAACTTCGGCATGTGTTGTTGAAATGTTTTTTTGATTTCTTTTGGATTTAATCTGCATTGTGACTATTGGGGAGTTGGCTGATGAATGTAAAGTATTGTTTTGGAGATATTAGGAGCTTCTTTAGCGCATTTTCCTTAGAAAGTAATGCGCTTAAAGGTCCACTTTGGCTGGCTGGCCCGCTGGCTGGCTGGCTGCCTCAAAAACTCGGCAGGGGAAGCACGTAGAGACTTCGGGTTTTTTGCATTAAATAGCTGCTATTTCGTAGGGGTGCGCAACGTATTTAGTTTTTTAAAAATCCTCACCTAAACTTAATTAAATTAACTTTTCTGTTTTTGGTGTAAAAAATCACTGACGTTGGATTAGTCAAAGTTTAACGTGACGCTTAAAAAGAATACTTATATTAAAAAACCCTTCAAGTCGTGGGTTCGATCCTCTCCGCGGGCAACTTTTTTTTACACTTTTTTGATTCTTTTTTACACTTTTTTGATGTTTTATGATATTTTATGATTTATTAATGCATAATTAAATTTTTTTGAGTCATAAAACAGCAAAAAAGTACATTTTTTCATAAATTTTATTTTCTCGAAATGTAAATGTATGTAGAACCATACAAATGTTGCTGTCATTACTTGTGAAGTATAAGTGACAGATTTAATTTGTACTAAAACCATACAAATGTTTTGAAATAGCTTCCGGAATTTTTTTCAGCTACAACTATATATTTCAAGCATTTATGCTATGTTTTCAATTCATTTGGGGAAATAAATTAAGTGGGTACTTATTTTTACATTCTGAATTATGGATTTATTTACTGATCTGTGCGGGAAAATGCGCTTAATTCCCTCGATGTATAACACGAGGACTTTCTACATCTTTTTAATTAAATTTGACAATTTTAGAGGCGATTTTGTTGAATATTTATTGAAAATATGAATTTGTCCTCAAAATATCCAAAAATCGATTTGGAAATTAAAGTTAGCATCTGGAATGAATTTGACTTTTTTGTGCTATTTTCAGAAGTATTTCGATACAGAATAGTGTAGCGTGGTATTACAGTCCATTAGACACTTGTCCAGAACATGAAAAAGCATCAGCTATTCAAATCAACAAAGATTTACTAATGAGAGTTTAAGGACTGAAGAGAGGTCAGAACTCAACATTCAAACCTAGTTGTACATGTGGTCAATATTACAGTATTCTGGTATCAAAAGAGTAGATCATGTTTTAGACCATACTGTGCAAATGAGCTATTTAGCTCAAAGCCAGGTCTAGAACGTAAATAATGAAAATCTAGAAGAAATTTGGATAATTTTCTTGGTTTTCAAGTTCCAAAGAGATCTAAAAATTCCAAAAAAAAAAAATCTATTCCAATTCTCAACCTTTTTTACTACATAATTTCCATGGAAAAATGTCGATTAAGTCTATTTTTACAAAGCATCACCACAAACAGCAAAAGTCACTTCTTTCCTCATCATCATTTGTCTCATGCAATCGACCTCATTCCACTAACTATCCAACAACATTTAAAACTCTTCACTTTACTTCTTCCATACCATAAATCATCGGTAATTTCTCATAAGCATTCTCAATCAAAACGCGTTCAAGTCACCCATTTAAAGTCACTTATTTTTCACAATACACACATACTTTTTTCTGTATTTATATTTGTTGGCTGAACAGCAATAATAATAGCGAAACCACGAAATGCCTTTTAAGTGAGGCACTATGATGTCCCAATTCAAATGCATTCTTCATGTTACACATTTCAGCTCTTTTTTCATCATTGTTGTGGGGCGAAAATGAGCGAATGAACGTAAAAAATGAGAATAAAAAAACAGAAATCAGAACACACGAAAAAAATAGTTGAGAATCATCTCCGAAAAAAAGCGCAAAATATAAATATAATAACAATAATAGCAGCTCACGTTGAATGAGAGAGAAAAAAATTTCACTTTATGAATGTAGTTTCATCGGATTTGTGCTGATTCCGCTGGTGAAAAAAAAATTTATACCGACTGTGGCATAATAACAATAAAAATATAGAGATTCATTTCATGAGTTTTCCAATTCTTCTTGATGTTCCTTCTTTCTTTCTCTCTTTCTCGGTGCTTCTGATACAATTTTTTTTTATTTATTTATATTTATGTATTTTGCCATTGTTGTTGTCTTCCTACTTGCTGCATGCAGATAAACTTGTGAATTTTTTTTGCGGCATGATATTTTGATGGTATTTGATTCCAAAAACATTCATCTTTTTGTTCTCTTGTTTATGCCTTTTTAGCATAACTTTTTTGTTGAGTGGGAGGCAATTTGGGCTTGCAATTTTTGCAGTGGCTGATTTCAGATTACAAGTGTCGAAACAATTTGAGATGAACTATGAAAAAATGTTAATTCTGCAGTGCAGGAATCTTGTATGGAAAATTGCAGAGCAGGGTCCCAGAAGCTTCGTGAAAAATGTTGAAAATGCACCCACTTTCTATAGTTTTGGTAAGGATTTACTGAATTATGAGTCCCCTAATAAGCTCCACTTTCCTCACCCTTGTTACCCCTTGCAGGGTTCAGACCCTCCTTTGAGATTGAAATTCGTATGAGATAATTTGTAGAACCCTTTTAAAAAATTAAAAATGTACGAGAAAAAATTCCATTCACCCTCAATTACCTCAAGAGATTTCTTCGGAAAATTTCTGACTAACTTTAAAGGGCTGACTGTTTGACATTTCATATAAAATAATTTTTTGTATTAAATTTTCGTAAATTGACTTCATTTGCTGAAGGACAGATACTTTTGCGCACTTTTTGGATAAACAATTCCATTTTTTCTAAATAAAAGACTCGTCAAGGGTAAGAAACTGCCCAAAATAAAGATTGTATTAAATAATTATGCATATCCGTCGTTGACGAGAGAAATTGGACCCCCATCCATGGTAACACCTAGAAGCCTTCCAATTAAGTTTAAAAAACAACAGCTCCAAAGACATAACATGTGTGAAAATTTGGATATGATCGTGTAATTATTATTTGTGTCCATTATCAAAAAAATTTATGAAGTGATATTCAATAATTTGAAATATTATTTATTAATGATATAAATATAGAAAAGGTATCAGACTAAGAGACATAGGTTAGAAAACCATGGTAAAGCTCCCTACAGATGAAATCATAAGATCAATTTTATTGATGAATTGAAAATATAGTTGATAAATTGAAAGTTGCCTGGTTGTCTAACGGATCAAAAACAAAAATATACCCTTTTAAAAATGTGAATTAATACGTTTTAATGTTAACTGTTTCTCTTCAGACTAGTAACAACTTTAAACGTTTTTCTGTAAATGTTATATTTAGGTATTTGCCAATTGCATTTAATCTTATTGAAGCCTACACCCCCTCATTGTGGACTATAAGCAGAAAGACCCCTCTGACTAAGTCATTGTCTCATATAGAATGTTAAATAAATCGATTCTAATTTTCAATTAGCAATAACCCTCAAACAGCACACAAACAAATTTGTTACCGTGGTCATGGCTCTTACTGTCAAACATCCTACCCGTCTCAATTGACAAATTCATCGTTGAGATTAACAAATCGAAGGTATTATAAAGTTGATGTAATCTTCGTATTGTCATAGCTACAGGTCATTAAAATAAGAAACACAAATGCGCTGCACAATCCCAAAAAAAAATTTCCATACTCAAATCTTTATTTCATCTCATCTCATCGTGTTCCCTATTTCTAAACTTTATTTATTTTTCTATGAATATATTATTTCCAATCGAAAATGAGATTTTGCAATTTTTGCATCATCTATAACAGATATTCATGCCTGTATGATGAACTTTTTTTCCATATATTTCGATTCCACACTCAATTCTCTCATTTTTATCGTTCCACAAAAAGCCATTTCGAAACAAGTGGCTTTAGCATTTCAAAAGTAAACATGTTATGTGAACTATGGATGGGAGATGACATGAATCACATATGAATTTTTATGCATTTTTGTGTCATACGATGTGATAAAAAAATATGGGTTGAATTTGCTTTTTTTGTTGTAAAAAACTGAGAGCAGACATCAATGCTGCGTGGAATTGATAATGAGATTCAGACAATTAGTCGAGATTTTTGACATAAATATGGAGATGGGAAATGGTGTTAATGTTGCAATCGGAATGGAATGAAGATTCGAGTTAGTTTCTGAGGCTATTTAAAGATTTTTAACTTCATGGTTGATTTTTTGGCAGCTTTTAGGGACTGTATTGATGACTTTCAGGATAGAACTCAGTAATTTTCAGGTTTAAAGTTACTGAATTTTGTTTAAATTGATCAAATTTGCAGAAGTAGCTTGGTTGCGTAGATGACATAAGTTCGAAACTAGACAGAGTCAATTAATTATTTTTCGAACCATAAACGCTAGATATCCAGCTCACAACCTCTCTTTGTAGACCCAGCCTACCAAAAAGTAAAAATAATCATAATGCAGATCATATGCTGTCTGAATAGCTCACGTTCACTCCCTTTCCTACATCATCACCCTCTCCCTCCCCCATAAAACATCACACATTAACCCAAATTTTCTCAAAAAAATTTCATTAGTTTTATTCCGGAAAATTCGTCAATTTCAAAGCTCATTAAGATTCTAAAAATATTCATAAACTTTCAGCATCCTACCAACTCATCAAATTCACAAAACGTGTACCGAAAGAGAAAAAAAATTTCATAATCTTCAATAAGAAGAAAGTTAATTTTTCATAAAATTTCTCAAAGTTCTTAATGAAAACGTCGTACATTCTATATTCCCAGCAGCCTCCATCTATAGACCTTATTATGTAGATTATGTTTATGATTTATTTACTTTCAATTCCCAAAAGTTCAATTTCATTTCATGCGATGAGATTTTGTGAATGTATGAATAAGAAAAAAAATGTTTCAATTTAGGCTTATGGAGCTTAAAGGGCTTAGAAGATTTTTCTTTTTGGTATTTTTTTGTAATTTTTTTCAATGATATTGTTAGTTGGGATTGTTAGTGATTGGTGGTGATGAGAAGATTGATAGGAAATTTGAGGGAATTTAAAAAAATTAAATTTTTGCTATTGTCCCATTTTTGATTTTATTGGTTTGAGTTTTCAAGCATTTGAGGGCACTGAATAGTAATTACTTATAAGCCTTATAAAATTTAAGATTTTATTTGAGTCAAACCCTTCCAGTTGAGGCTTAAGTTGCCCTTTTCTAGAATGAACAATAAACATAACTGAGTATTCAATTTTATTAAATTTTATCAAAAACTGCAATATCTCGGATTTTCCTCGAAAAGGACAATGAGTCGAGGAGTCTAAAATCCAGCTCCAGAGCAGCATCTTGTCGGATTGGCATGTACTAACTATGTACTGTCGACACAATAATACATAATATGAACTTAATTCTGACAAAGTTTCAGAGTGATTAGATACCATATGCCATGGTAGTTCAGTCACACTGCACTAACTACAATTTATCTAATAGTTAGAACCCTCAAAAGAATTATTGTTATCACTATTTTGTGATGCCACTGTTGCCGAACACAACACTTCAGTTGAAATTCAAATTATTTCAAGAAAAGGCTCCAAAAAAACAACCAAAAGCATCTTAACAGTCATTTGACTGTTTCGTAAGACGACAATAGAAGCGGTATACAGTAATAGCAGCATACCAACATCCTTAAAATTTGAGTCTCAAAAATCAAACGAAAGTAACAAATTTCCTTCGCAACATAAAATGGCAACCATTTTGTCATGCTTTTTAATCACCAAGCGTCAACTTTGAAGACATTATAAAAGAATTTCGAGAGTCTTTTTCGTACTTTGAGTCTTGTTGCATGCTATATTCTGCCTTGTTACTAACTCTGAATTTTTAATGCCTTATTACATGTAATTTTTGAATTGAGAATGAAGTAAATCAATTAAGAAGCTCATTTTTGATGTAAATAGCATGCTTAATTATTTTCCAAACATATAGCTTAATATTTTAGATATTTAACTTTAGGCCTATATTAAAAATCATTTTATGTGGAAAAATCAACATCATTATAAGTATATTTCTTTAATAATTTATGAATTTCTAAGTATTGCCTTAATTATTTACAGAATTTTCTGAATTTTCCTTGCAAGCGCCTTTCATATTTGCTAGCAATAATAAGAACATCGTCAATTAGTTGCCATTACACAAGCGTACCGATGTTGTCATTGAATTGAAATCTTATGATGTTGGATGCGCCTTTTCGGTCATAAACAAAATTCGCGAAACACAAAATTCTGCATTTCTTAACTGGATGTTTATTTATGTTTGATGTATGAAAATTGACTACTAATGATTGGCAAATATTTTTGCAACTCTAAATTTTCATCAGAAGTGGGGGTTGAAGAAAATGTCATGTGCAAAATGATGAGAAACCGAGCCCCATCACCAAATATTGCAAAATTTTGAAGGACCCTGCTGAGAAACGATAGCTATTCCCTTAATAATTACTGATAAGACAGAAAAGGGTGTAACTTATATATGACATTTAGTCATATAGCCGTATAACCCTCGATAGCTCAGTAGTAGGAACATGTGACCGAAAATCATAGGACGTGGGTTGGAGTTCCACTTGGGATCCCGTTTTTCGGAGTCTGTTTAACAACAGACCCAGGTTCAATCCTTACCTCTTATCCCAGGGTACTTTTCATAAAAATTGTAAAATTGATACCAAGAACCACGAAGAAGAGGTTCAATTGTTCCTCATCATTATTTTTTCAACTATTACGCCCCTGTCAAAATCATAATTTATACCAAAATACACGCAAATCCCACTAATTACACAAAAGTCCCAGGAAAATAAAATCATCAAACATGCCGGATAATTTACCCATATTATATCATAAAAAATTCAGATCAAAAATTTCCCAATAAAAATGAAAAAAAAAAATATTATATCCATCGTCAAGGACAAATTCCTGTCATAACATTGGAGCGGAGGAAGTACAGAAAAAAAATTCTACCGAGCGATTGAGGAAAAAAATGAAATAAGCAATATCAAATTGAGAAAGCAGTTGTTGCGCTGTATTACACCGAAAAAAGCATAAAATCGTTTTTTGATTTTCTCGACCATGTCCTCCTCAACCGATGCTTAGTTTTGTTTCCCACCCCAAGAAAAATGTACAGTTTTGTTATGTGTGGCAGGAATTTTCTCAGAAAAAAGCTCTTTTTTGTTGTTGTTCTTTCTCTTTCTCTCTCGCTAATTTTCTCTCTCTCTCATTTTTTTATCTATTGATAGTTAGTTAGTCTTTTTTTGGGAGGGTTTGTAACTTTGGTACTTTAGGACTTTTAATATCCCCAAAAAATGAAGAAAAAAACTGAGTACATTAAAAATTAGTAAAAAAGAAGACATCATACGAACCATTTTCATTATAGATTTTTCCATCATTTCACATCGTCGTGTGCCTCAACATACACAGAAATAAAAAAACCATGAAATGTATGTGAGCAGCAGCAGGAGTGGGGTATGTTGTTGTTAGATTATATCCCCAAAATACGTATATATGCCGAATAAAAATTAGTACAAAGAAGAATGATGGAAAATTTTCCGTCCTCTACCAAGCAGTAATGTTCCTTACTCTTCTCTGTACTATGTACGATGTACACTGTTGTTGTGGGGCTGTGCCCTTGCTTCGGTAATCCTCAAGGAAAAAAAATATGTCAGTAGAGAAAAAAAGAGGTTCTTCTTCTTATTCCACTTCTGTTTCTCTCTTCACTTTGACTTTTCTCTGACTTTCCCTTCAATTCCGACTTCAATTGCACATTTATGAAATTTTATTATTTTTATTACTTTTTTGTATATTTTATTATTATTTTTTAGGTTAGGTGGAACTAAAAAAACTGATTTTCTCTTCTTGGCCGATATTTTGTTGTTGTTGTTGATGATGAATAATTTAAATAGGTTAAATTCACTGTCAATGGAAAGCTTGTCACGGCTGTTTATAATTATAAAGTTACGGTTGATGCTGATGAGAAATTAACTAGTGATTCTAAATTGTCAAAATCTTTAATGTTTTTCCACTTTTTTCAAGGAGAAAATTTCAGACATTTTCAATTTTTTTCTCTTCCTTTTTCAAAAATAAAAATTTTTTCTAGCTTTTAGCTTAACTTTCTTTTCCAAGCTGAGGTTTATGTCGGTATAAAAAATATATATTTTTTTCTTGATATCAAACTTTGAACTTTCAGACTCAAACACTGCCTTTACATCATTTTATGTGTAAACTTTTTTTATATTTTGATACTTATCACAGACTTTTCCGTCACACCAAAAAAATTATAAATCTTTAACATATATATATATAAAAAAATATTTCAATAAATTTCACATTCGGCTTTTTTTCTTTTTTCTTTTGACAATTTTTCCGAAATTGTTGGAAAAAATTTTCTCTTCACAAAAATCATGAAACTTTTTTTTGTTGTTGTTTTGTCCAAATTATCGTGGATTTTTACACTTTTTTACATCCACAAAACTTTTTTCTTTTCTTATTTTTGCACAAAATTTTATTTTATTTTTATTTATGTTCCCGAATTAAAAATTTTGTGTTATTTCAATGCAAATCAAATGAAAATTTGAATGAAAATGAACCGCAAACGTGCACATCGAGTGAGTATCGGCGCATGTTTGGTGAGTTTAAAATGAGAGATGTAAAGAAACGACGATGAGAGAAAAATTGAAATTTAGGTTACATAAAAATTGAGACAGCTATAGTCAGTCAGCCAGCTTTCGCTTTCTCTTCTTATGTGTATGATTGCGAGAGTGAGATGGAGCTTTATGTTGTGTGAGAGCTTTTCGGCATACATATTCTTATTTTTTCGTTTTTTTCGGTGGATGATGGTCGATTAAGAAGAAGTCACAGTTTTCTTATTACTATTTTTTTAACCATTTTCATAATCATCATAGCGCAACGCACATGAACAAAACTTTTTTTATTATTTTATTTACACCAGAAATTTTTTAAATCTCAAAGCTCACTGATTTTTTTAATATATTTTGTTTTCATACTCACCGCTATGTATCTAGTTCTGCGAATTCACATGGTACAATGACCTTCTATCAAGGCAACCAATAAATCTTGACGAAAATTCAACACTCATGTGAAAGGGAGAGTTGAAGTTTTCTTCTTCTTGCTTTTCTTTTTCCTTCTTCTTTTTCCTTTTGGAGATTCTTGATGTGCGCATGTGACTTTTTGAAAGGAAAAACTTTTCGTCAAAAAAGCGATCGGTGAAATTGAAGGAAAGCTTTCTGTGATTTCACTTTTTAAATTCTTAAAAGCTCGATAATTTGAATTTTTTATGACCGTTATGAAATTTTTTTTTCAGTTTTTAAATATTGGTAGAGAAATGTGCTTGCTATGATTTTCGATGAATGTAAAAAGCCGTTATTTTGTTTTTGTTTAAAAATTGATAATAAATTTTTATCAGTGTTATATTCAAGGACATAGCCAAGGAGGGGTCTAAGGGAGTCCGGCCCCCTTTTTGGAGCTCTATGCTGTAGTTTAATCATTTAAGTGCCGTTAGAACTAACAATAAGAACAAAAACTTGAGTAAAAGAACAAAAAAAGTTGGAACCCCTTAAAAAAATTTTAAGGCTACGCCCCTGGTTGTATTCTAGCTGGACCAGATAAATATTTGCCTTGATTACGTCTGGTATGATAAAGATACGTCTGCTCAAAAAAATTTCTTTTTATCTGAGCCAGATTTGGCAAATTTTAATTACACTTTAAAATTCCAAAAAAAAAACAAAGCCAACTCTGATTCATAAAAGTTTTCAGTTTCTCTCTACAACATCACACAATAAATCATCAAATTAAATTTCATGCTTATTAATATTAATAATTAAAGGATAAAGGATTGAATTAACATAACAAAAGTGCTTTTGTACACTTACCTTTTCAATGATTCATCCACATAATCATACACATTAAAGAACTTACTCACATTCAAGCATGTATACACAACCATTCACTTCAAAGTCATTAATATATGAAAAAGAGATTAAATTTTAATTATTATTATATTTTAATTTTGTATGACTTCAATTAATTTCATTTCAATTATTAAAATATAAATCATTCTGTATAATGGAAGCGTTTTTGGTGCTTTACTGATTCAAACACGTTTCTAGACACATTTGATTAAAACATCTTTCACATTAGATGATGAAGAAATGTACGCTCAATCCATTTAAGGTGAATTTGCCATCAATAGCAGACAGATGGTTTATAAGAGAAGAAATTTTTTAAACTTTAGTTTGGCATGTGGATGTGGAGAGTAGGAACGCATTTTTTAAAGATTTTTGGGATTATCTGGTTTATATCAGGGTAACTCAAGGGGCTTTTGACTCTATGGACTGGCTATCCTATGCTCGCTGCACCCTAAGCCATACTCTATACTAATGAGGTTTACTCCTATAGTAGCATCTAATTTAGCGTGTATCGAGGACTCAGCCCCTGGTTACGACAAAATGTTCAAAACTACCCATCCCTATTGGTGGAAAAACTTTCACCAACAGCTGCTGCACAACCAATTGCCACAATATTTTATAATTTTTCACTCAATCAGTCAGACAGACCACCTGCCAAACATCAAAGCATCACCTGTATATCATAATCAATTCTTCCAGACAACCATCAAGCTCAAATGAGAATGACAAGACCATCATGTCAAAAAAGTCAGAAGGAAGCAAAAAGTGAAAGAATTCAGCACAGCAAAAAAAATTGACATGTCAATAAAAGAGAGGAATTGAAGTTTTTCTTTTATATAATAAATGTTCCTTCGCTTCATCATATCCAATAGAGCTCAACATCAAGTAAAAAGTCATTCAGTTGTGAACAAAAAAATTATTTTTATTTTAAATTGATTTCATCTTTCTTTCTTTTGAAAAGACCATAAATGATGGGAGATTTATTTCTCTTACTTCTGTTACAGCATGCTGTAAGTTGTGCAAAGAAGAGAATCAACAGAAGGAGCATGTGCTTTATGAGAATTGCACAAAAGTCAAGTCACATTTTTTTATTTCTTTTGTAATCATATTATTCTTCCATCTTACAGTTGTAGAATGTCTTCACATTCAATTTATCGTAATTTCCGTTTATTGAAATCACATATGGATGTTGGACAATGCAATACACCACTTTGATGAAGATGGCTGTGAAATTTTTAATTTGATTGACTTAAAGTTTAACGACTTTTCCTAAATTTGTGTTTAAACGGTTTTCTTAAATTTGAATTTTAACGTCTTTCTTGAATTTGAATTTTAACGTCTTTCTTGAATTTAAATTTTTAGAATTTTAAATTTTAAAAATTTGAATTAGGTATAACGACTTTCAGAAAATATAAAATTAGACAAAAATATCAATATAACTTACCACCAGTCTATAAATTTATTTATCTTGAACTTTATTTAACGATATATGGACATACTTACAAGCAATTGTTAATAGTTGATATTAGATAGACGAGCAAAAAGGAGAAATACTTGAAAGTCGAATCCATTGAATTGAAAATCGACCATTCTCAATTTGAGAAATAAAAGGAAATTCCTTTAATGTTTCAAGCATTACATTCTTGTTCTGTTTTTTCTTGTGATTTCATTTAAGATATTTGATTGAGAAAATTGATATCGAAATGGAATATTGAAGGTAATTGAGTCAATAAGGAAGAATTTTGAGAACCTTTTGAGAGCTTTTTATTTCAAGTGGAATTAGATTTAATAAATTTGTTGTGTGTTTACTTCTGAGTAATTTTCTTACATTGATGATGACTGGGGTAAATTGGTATCGTGATGATTATGTGGATTGAGTTGAAATGCTTTTTTGAGTTTTATGGAAATTATTGGAGCTAGATTAGTCAGAATTGAAGCTATTTAGATTGATTTTTAGGGCATGTTTCTACTCGAGGGACCCCCAGATTAAATTTATTAGAAACCAAATAGAACTAGCTTCATTACTCATCAATAAATAACCAATTTACAGCAAAAATCTCTAATTCTTTAAATAAAGAAACTTGTCAGCAAAATAAACTTTTTATTGAGCAATTAAAGTTTTAATTTTTTTCAAGAAATTTCACATCACTCCGCTTAGACAGTTTATATTTATAAATCATAAACTCAATAAATTGTGTAGAAATGTCGGTGTGTCATCTGGTTGCTGACATGATTAAATGTTTGCAGAATTGAGGAAGACGATGAGTACTTTGCATATGGTCATCATAAAAAGTAGCATGCAAATGTTAATTGAATTCCATTTTATTTATTAAAAATTAATTAAATTGATTTACTGGATTTTTATGATGATGAAAGAGTGGATTCACAGTGGATAAAGAGAAATTGCATGAGCATTCTGCTTGATTCATTTACAATTTTATTGATAGATAGTCAGAGTTGGAATTTGATATTTTTAAAATTCAAATTTGAAAAAACCTTTAAATTTTTCAAAATTTAAATTTGAAAAAACAGTTAATTTTTTTTAATTTATTCCAGATTCTTAATCCTTCTCTTCCAAATTTGTTAGCATCCCTAAACTTTCATTCAATCCAATATTTAATAGCAAATAATCCGTTTTAAAATGAAATAAAACAAACAAATCTAAAATGCAAGCAAAATAACTTTTTTCATTATAAATTGATTTTCTACATTACAAAATTACAATGTAATGTAATAAATTTCAATATTTAGAGAAGATTTTCTATAGGATTTCTATAAAATAAATCACCACTATCAGCACACATTCAACTAAATTAATCAAATTGATCCTGGAAGTTTACTCACCTAAAATATTCATCCAAACTCAATTCAATTCAATAAAATATTATTTTCATTCTCCACAATGATTCTTAAACAGAATTTTCCATTCAATTTTATGTTTATTCTACTAATGGATCAATGACTCGACAGTTTTGGAATGTTTGGCATGAGAGAAAATTGAAAAGTAGACAACTTATTCGTGTTGGGTCGAATTACGATAGTTATTGAGATTTAATTGCTTTTCCTAGAATATAAAATTATTATTATGATGATTCTGTGTTTATTATTTGATTTAATTTGATTATTGGACTGGATCAAATTTCATCGAAATTATTATTTGCTGACATTATGTAATGCTTCATTGAATTTGGATCAAGGTAGAGGACTGGATTCTGTGGGAAATGACTTGTGCATGGAAGCTATGATGACTGAATAGAATGGAATCTGAGGTATCGATCCTTATGTAAGTGAATCTTCCAGTGTGGGTGTAAGGCCTATATGACCGAGAATCTGTAACTTCATCTTTTACAGGAACTTGGGTTTGATTCCCACTAGATGAGTGATGGTCGGTATGACAACAATTAACACAATGATCAAGACATTACAGCAGCATGACCGAATTTTATTATAGAATTTTCAGGGTTGCCCAGGCCGTTGTCATGACAAAAGGATCAAACATCACATAATAAATAGCATTTTCCCTAAAGAACATACAAATATTCTGTCAAAAAAATATATTAAAATATCACAAAGCATTCAAATTATTTGGCAAATATCCCAAAATAAAATATCCAAACTTATTGTCGAACATTATTAAATTTCCCAGAATTTTCAAAACAATTTTTAACTCTTTCAATCATTTCCATGAAGGACTAGAAATCTTCCTCAACATGCTCCTACAAAAGTCTTCTACTTGACATACAATAGCTAAGCTTTAACAAGAGCTTATCCATGAAAAATCTACAAGGAAAACTTTCTTCCACAGCTAATGATAATCAGATTATGTAATTAATTCTATTCGTCCTCTTCTTTCCATTCCCTTGGCAAAGAAGTGGTTTCATGAATAAAAACTAAAGGAATAATTCAATTGATAATATCCATTGATATTTAAAAGAAGGAACAAAGGGAGTGGATAGAAGAGAGAGACAAAAGTTGATTATGGATATGAGTGGCCTCCCTAAAAGAATAAGGGGGTGAATGAATGATATTTGTAGGAAGTTGGCAGTATAAAATTGTAGGATCAATAGTTCATTGGTAAAATGGATTGATCACCAGGGGCATACCCGGGGGGGATGACCCCCATACTCCACTTTTTTGTGATACGGTCATAATTGGAAAATATATCTAGAAACAAGGTCATGACGAAACGATATCCGGAAAAATTTAAAACACCCCCCCCCCCCCTTCCCCCAAAAAAATCCTGAATACGCCTCTGTATAGCGCTCCTGGGTTCGAGACTCGATTTAAACAACTTATTACTTTTTGGAATTTTATGAACTGAAAATGAAGTTTTACAGTTTATTGCCAATTGAATCATTTGAATCCCCCCCACTGACGACAGGCACGAATGTCACGACGTCAAAAAATGGCTCCACTGCTAAATTCCCAAAACACAGTCCCAAAACTTCCAATCCTGCTTATTTACAATCCCACAGAATATTCACAACATGTCAACAATTAACCTTTTCACGGATTTACGAAAAACTAACATTTTAATCCTAACTTCCATCTGATAAACTCGACAGCATTTTCTAGGAAGGATTAAAAAATAATTTTTTTTCTCCTTCGTCTCTTTCCGTTCCATCGAGATAAAATATTCAATTATAAAACATGAGAAAGATAAGCATAGAAAAAAATGGAACTTTTCCTTCAACAACAAGTCTGATTTTCAATTATGTCCTAACCTTAAATAGAGTGTAAAAATGATACACATTTTTTAGTCATTCAGGATTAAGGAACATTCAACAATCTAGAAAAAAATCTTTCAATTAAATAAAGTGCGGAAATTGTGCCCAACGAAAATTTCTGAGTTCCTTGAGAAAATTGTTTTTGGATGTTTTTTTACTTTAATGTATCAAATTTGGATGTTTTCAATGTTCAATGTTGTAATCTACAATGTTTTGATGCTGCAAAGCCGGAATGTTTTTATAAGTTCAATGCTCCAGACTTTAATGTTGCATCAGTCTCGAATGTTGTCCACCTGCATGCTCCACGCATCAAAAAAATGTTTAATGTTTTTACATTGTAAACAGCACAACGTCTTCTGATACTTTTCTCCTCTCTTCATGTTGATTTTTATTCTTATGTTGACGGTTGTAAGAGTCGGACGGATTTTCAAGATAATCTGCGGTAAAAAAAGTAATTTTTTAAGTCTAACATAAAAAAATAAGAATACAGAAAAACTTTTAGTGCGGAATTATTTATTTTTGACGAAAATAATTTAGGATTAATTAAGTGGTGTACACAGCTAGTGAAATTATCTTTGCATGAATGCCAAAAAAATATTTCTTTTGTTTTATTTAATTCCCAACTTTTTTTTGCTATGAATAAATTAACGATTGAGAGAACGAACATGAAATTGAGGATTATGCTAGTGAAAATAATGTATATTTTAGCATGAGAATTATCGGATTATGTAGGAAAAGGAAAATAAATTTAAAAAGAACACAAAAAAATAAATAAAAGTACACACGTGAAAGAAAAATAAAATAAAAAAACAAAAGTGCTGAGCATAAATAAAAATAGACTTCCTTATCTTTGTGAGAACTTTGTCAGATTATTTTGTGAATTTTTTCTGATGAATTTTTGTGAATATGATTTTTTTGGAATGATTAATTTTCTGTGAAAGTTACTTCTGGTTGTAAAGTTGACCCTTAGATAAATTTTTTATTTTCTCTCATAAATTAAAAAACTATAATTTTTATATTGATTTATTCAAATTGGTGACATAAAAAATTTTTATTGATAGATTCGAGGTTCAAATATCCCATTAAAAAGTTGTTGAATTTGCAACATTTCCTTAAGATTATTTAACATTGAATTTGCTGTAAAAAATCATAGTGCTTAAAAATTGGTATTATTTACAGACAAATTATTTACGGAAAAATTTGGTGTCATTTAAAAAAGAGGGGTACTCCTCTATAATTTTTTGACAATCCTCACGAAATTACAATAAAATAACTAAAGGGTCGTTCGTGAATGACCGCCAATGTTAAGAGAGGAAGAGGTTTCTAAAGCTGTATGACACATCCACACAAAATAAATTTTTTGAATGAAAATTATGTGACATAGGAGGAAATGGGTCTAAAAATCTCATTTCTTGCATTAAAGGCCGTTCATAAATGACGTCACGCAAAAAACGAGATTTTAATACCCCCTCTCCCCCTCGGTTACAAAATTTTTTTCATACAAAAAACTTTCTTATATATGGAAGTGTCACACAGTGTCAGACCCCTCCCTCCCTAAAAATTGGACGTCATTTATGAACGACCTCTTATGTCATTTATGAACAGCCCCTAACGATGATCATGATTTTTGAGAAAATTACGTGAATTTCTATATTTAAAATACTCAAAAATTCGGACATGATTTAAATATCCATGAAAAAAGTTACAACATGATCCTAAAGTTTTTAGTGTAGGCAGGTTAAGCACCTGTAAAAGCTAAAGATGGATAAAAAATATTAATCTTGTTAAGATGAGTTTTTTTGCATCCAATCTTGAGAATTTTTGGGCACCAAAATAAGTATAGGAAGTATGTCTTATATATTTTAAAATTATCTCAGCTCATACCCATAAATTTCTATCTTTCTTCACAAATTGTGCCCAACACCTTCCAAGAAAAATTTAAAAATACTAAATCCAAATCTTTTTCAGTCAGGGTCAACTTGTAAAATTAAGAAACATTTTCTTAAAAATCTCTTTTTGGAGAAAAAGTCATTAAAAATGTTTCCTTCATTTTCCATTAAATTAGAAGTTTAATGATTTTCGCAACCTGATACTTGAGAGCAGAGAAAAAACTGCAAGATTTCATAACGTATCGCATTAATGAGCATCTGTATCATCGTGCACGTTTTTCTCTGTTTCTCTTCTCCTTCCTCATGCTAAAATGATCATAAATTATCGTGTGTCTGAATCGATTCGGAATATCTTGAGATGTGCTAATGAACACAAATTCGGTGAACTCTCGCTAATGAATTGAAGATTCATTTTATTTAGTACGAAATGTCATTGATTTTTAATTTATTTTATTTTTGGCAATAAATTGGAGCTTGTTAATAATTTGTTGGAAATGGAGACACGACAATAAATCATTGGAGATTTATGAGTAATTTTAATGCGAGAGGATTTTCTTTTTGATGGGAAAAAGATTTTTTACTTAATGAATTTTTCTGGGAAAATATTGTTTAGATTTTTTTCTGTAACAAAATCTGAGATTTTCTTCTTAAAAAGTTTTCTTTTCGTTGGAAATTTTCTTTTTTGGAGAATTTATTTTTGTTGCGAATTTATGGTTTTAAATTACATCAGAAAACATTTTTCTAAACTTAATTTTAAGGGGTTTTCAGTGAAAGCTTTTTTAAGTATTAAGACTCAAGAATTTTTTTATTTTTCAAGAGTTTATAACAATCAAATTAAAATTGGAAGACTTTTGCCACTTTTTTACATCGAAGTAGCTTTTCAATTCTATCAAATTTCAGTTTAAGGATTATTAATTTCGCAAAATAACTTTCGAAGTGAGAAATTATAATTCCGCCATTTTGTTTTTTATTTGGCTGTAAATTTGAATTTTCAAAAACCGTTACAATTTGTTGCATTAAGTTTCATACATTTTGAATCCCTCAAACTAGATGGAATATAAGAAAATCGTTCATAAAATATTAGACAGTCCTCTAAGACTGCTTCTAACGCAGAAATAGTAAAACTTATTACTCCCTCCTCATAGCAATAAAACAAACAAAAAAAAACTCATCATAATTTCTCATATTTTCAACAAATCCCACAGCAAATTTCCTGACAAAACTCATTCTATCTCATAATCAGAAAGTACAAAAAAAAATATTCCCAATAGAAAAATTCGTTGAAATTTCACTTAATTCATAATTTGCTCGTAAAATGTCCAAGGCAATCCATCAAACCCGCCAGAATGTTTCACAATTCCATAATGAGCCTGAAAAAGTCTCAAGTTAATAAAATTTACAAATAATAACTTGGAGCATCAAACAAATTACCATCATAAGTACTCAATCAAAAGTTGACTTAGTCGGAAAAGAAGAAAAAAATTCTTTATTCCTCGTTTATGCAATCAGCAAGAGGAAAAGAAGTAAAGAAAAACTCAAATATTAAAAAGAATCGTCAAATAAATTTTCAATTATTCTCATCCTCGTTCCGTGAAAAGCGAGAAGCTTCTTTTTTATGCCTGTGTCAGTCATTCATCCGATTCAATTGAATGGCAAAGAAGGGAGAAAAAAACTGTGGAAAAAGTTTTTAATTCACTTGACAAAAAATTTCTCTTTCCTTTTTTTTTTGCCTTAAGTTCATACACAAAAGTTCTTAATTAAATCTGCGCTACTGCTGGATTATTTTTTTCATGAAAGTTTCAAAAGCAGCATAAGGGGTTGTTCATAAATTAGGTTCGTTAATATGTTTAAAGACCTGTATTTGCACAGCAATGAGATATAGTTAAAAAGTAAGCAACCAGTGCCATTAACCCTTACAATGCTAATCTCAGTACCTTTCAGAGTAGTACAGATCATGAACGTCAGTCACGAACAACCCCTAATAGAAGATAAGGACAAAAATATATATAATTAATTAATATGTTTTATCACTTGAAGGTAATATGGATGAAAACTAAAGGAAGTGCATAACTAAAAACTTTTTCATGAAATTGACTTTTCTATTTTCATTTCAATTTGTAAAGAAAATTTTCCTCCATTTTTCACTTTTCTCTTGAAATTTATTGACGTATGGATTTATATTTTCGTGAGATGATGAAGATTCTCATGCTGATGGCGTTACAGATCTTTAAGTATTTGTTTTGAGACGCATTTTGATGTATATTTGTTGATTCTCTAATAAGAACTCACTTATTTCAATATCAGTAAGCATTTTAGTAGCAAAATATCATCAAAAACAGTCAACAAACTTCCAAAAAAGCAAAAATTGTTTATTCTACAAATTTAACGGCTTTTGAAAATTCAAATTGAACCAAAAGACAAAAACAAAATGGCGGCCTTAAATTTTCTCACTTCAAAAAGTTTTTGATCAATATTTCATTGCATAAAGCCTTAAAAATGCAGCAAATGATCCAATCTTGTTGAAAATAGTGGCAATAATTGTTTGGAAATAAGTTTTAAGTTGAAAATTCACAAATAAACTAAATTCTAATTAGTTTTGATAACTATATTTGAATATCTTAGAGTATTCTCTCCTAATTTTTGTATATTTACCAAAAAAGTAACTCAATTTACTTCCCCAAAATCCACATTCAGACATAACAAACCTCAACAGCCATAACTCCACTCAACACAGAGTATTAAGATGAATGTATAAAAAGTTTCCGAAAAGTCATTCAAAACACATCTTCAGGCATCAATTCAACTTCTTGAAAAAGAAATGAACTTTTCTCCGCAATTTTCTTTCAATTAAACTGAATTTCATCGCATTCATTCATCATCATCATCGTTAACATCATGCAATGCGGAACATTTGTTCTGTTCTTCTTATTATTTTGATGCTTAAATTGCCCATCAATTATTTGCTTAAAGAAGAAATTGAGAGAAATTTTATGCTGAATATTTACATACATGTGGTGATTTATACAATGAATCACACTTTAACTCTGTCGGTGATCAATTTGCTGCTGGGAAATTTTGCTTTCGTGAGATCTTTTTGTATAATTTATGATTCATGGATTTAAAGTTAAATTTCGCAAATGTCGTAATTTGCTTGTGTGACTTTAGTTTGCATTGGAGATTGTTTAACGACTATGTTTGAGTCCCACTTGAATTCTTTTGCTAGATTGATTGGAAATTCCAATGACAATATTTTTAAGCAGTTGCAATTAGCAGCATGCTGTTCACTATTTGTAAGCGTTTGTTTGCTTTTGTTGTAGAAGAAACCCTGTAGCTGGTTTCTTGGCATACCCCTACCTTCTTGGGTAGGGGTAAAGGTAGGTGTAGGGGTATACCGTAGGGCACGGTAGGGTTTACTGAGAAACCCACCTCTGGGTACCTCTATTGCTGTGTTACTTTTTAATTTTATGACAAGAAGTAGGGGCTTAAGTCCTACCTTTGTCCTGTAACTGATGTTAGAATTCTGTCAAACATAAGTATTTATTTTGATATCAATTTAAACTTTAAGTCATTTAAAGTTTAAATTCTCAATCTTAAACATTAACATCCGAAAAATTTTCAAACCCCATCCAATATCCACCATAAATCTTTCCACTCCAAAATCTTATCCAATTAACATGAAACCTGAGATCAATATTAGAGAGAAAAATATCAAAAATCCTAATTAGCTTAGATAATTTCATTAAAAACTTTCACATTAAATTTACAAATATTTTCAAAGCACATCAAAATTATCCTCCATTCACGTGTAATTCTCTCAGTCGGAATTTATTTAATTAGCTTCGTTCCTTTCTTTTATAAAGTATCAAATTTCATATAAAACATGAAATTAAGTTTTTTTTAACGAATGAGACAAAAAAAATTAATTCTGCAGACAAAAAAGATTTACCAGCAATTACAGCTTTTCATCTTTCATTTACTGCCGATGCTAATATTTTTTTCTTAATTTTCTTCTTTTTTATCTCCAACAGAAACATCTTTTATTTTTATCATTTACCATCACGACATTAATTAATGTTCTCTCACTGCAGAGAGTAATGTGTGTTTGAAAAATTGCTTAATAAACGAGAGGAACTTAAAAGGCATGAAAATTATGAACGGAATAAATTGAAGTGCTCAAGTGTGAATATAAAGATAAAGCAATTTTTTTTCATATTTTTGTTCATTTTCATAAAAAGTGAAAAGCGTTAAATATACACAATTTGTACTGAACTTTACATATCGTTGTGTGTGACTGCATATATACTCGAAGCATATATTTATTCAATCTGTAAAGTAAATTCTTTTCATCATCACATACAAAAGATTTTTCTTTCTGTTTCTGTTTGAGGGAATAATAAAAGAAATAAGAAAAGAAGGAAGCAAAAATGTCAACAACCATCGATTCAATCAAAGTGAAATCATACGCACAATGCATTATATGGTGCTTAATATTTGTGTCAATATTGAGTCGCACAGAAGCAGGTTCGTGTCGTGAGGCGGCACTTTGTTGCACTGGACGTGATTCATCATGTGTGGTACAAAAGACACCGATTAATGCAATTGTTGAGGACGTTAATGAGAAGCCGTGTTATTGTGACCACGCATGCTTAAAACTCGGAGATTGTTGTGATGATTTCAAGACACATTGTGGAGGTAAGTGATTTTTGATGATAAAAGAATCAGCATTTTTTTCTCATTTTGGTGGATGCTAATGGAATTCTTAATGAATTTGTTGTGTATCTTGAGGCAATTATTCTTGTAAATGAGTTCGTTGAGTAAAAGTCAATTTTGGAGACTGTATTACTGGATGCTGAATTGATTTCTTTAAGAAAACGTTAATGTTAGCTATTAGTTATGCATCAGTTGATTTGTCTACTTTATTTTGATTGATTCTTCCTTTTTATGTCTAATTTGGGTCTTATTAAAGTGATTTGAAAGAAATTAGATTGATTTAGGTTTTTTGAGGCTTAATATTTTGAATTTTAATTATTTATCTACACTTACAAAAAACCAAAAGGATTAATGACCTGTTTAAACCACTACATATCTCTCAAATTAATAAATTATCGGGAATTGTCTAGTTTTTTTACCAAACAAACGCAATATTTACTTAACCATTCCATAATAAACTACAGAATAAAATTTTTGTAAATCAAAATTATATTAAATATCAAATTTCATCAATTTTATGATTTTTGAAGACGTTCAATGTGGTTCAATGCAAAAAACCACGAATTGAGCACTAAATGACTCTTCTTTAACTTGTAAGAATGAAAATTAATCAAACTTAACTAAATCTTTGACATTGGATCCAGAGTCAAACTAAATTTAAATTTTCAAAAACCGTTAAAAGCAATTTATTCAAAATTTTAAATTTACGAATCTTGAAATGCGTCAAAACACAAAATAACCTCAAAAAATTCAACAATTAACCTTTCTTTATTTAAATTAAATGTAAAACGCCCAACAAATTAAAAAAAAGTCGTGTCTTAATGCTTCAATTGTGAACCAAGACGTATAATAAATCATCAATGTCTCATTCAGTCTATTGAATTTGATTTTAAAGTGCTACATTCTCGTGACATTTCTTCTTTTCCTTCTTCTTATCTTCCTTATTTATTTATTCTCCATAACACATCTTCCACTTTATTTCTCATCTTATTCATTTGAGATACACCTTATTTGTTACGTGGATTATTATTATTACTATTTAATTTGATTTATGTGAGTTGTGTACGGGTTTCCACCTTTCCATACATGAAGATTTACCCAATTTATGTCACGTACATCATTATTTACCTTTTAAATGTGAAATGTCAGAAAATATTCAATTTTATTAATCATAACAGTAAAAATTATTAATTTACATATTTTTATGTCATCTAAAAAATATTGAGAATCACAGGAACTGCTGAGTATAAACACATCAGTTTACATTTCATTAATATTCAAGAATCGACGCACACGATATAAATGATTCTATAGAATCTCGATATGTCTCACGAATCCCATTGTTTTTCTTGAACAATGAACTTTTTTTTGTGTAGGATGTCTTCATTCTTTCTAATTAATATTAAAGCATATAATTGCTTTCTCTCGCTTCTTTTCAAACAATTTTCTATTCTTGTTTGAGTTAACGAGATGATGGAGGAAGTATGATGTAAGTGGCTTCGTGTGGGGCGTAATCGCAGTTATGTTATGATTTATTTTTTTGAATTCTTAATGCATGAATTGTCGATTTTTGGAGCTTTTAGGTAGCTCAAGATGAAGTGATGGATAAACAAGAACTGGTTCGATGTGTGGTTATTAAACTACTGTTTTGTTTATCATGTCAATTAAGAACTCAATTTCGTGATCTGGGTTTGGTAGTGGGGTGTGACTTAGTCCCTTAACTTGGATCTTTATGGATGTTTAAATTAAAATTCTTCTCAATTTTTAGGATTTGAACCTTCAATTTAATACTTTTACCGAAACTCTAATTTTGGCGAAAGTTCCTACATAAATCTAAAATTAAACTCCAGCTACTTATAATTCAATTCATTAAACATCCACAACAAAGTAAAAATAAAAAATTCACTTCCATGCACTTTAAGTACACCACATAAATAACAACTTGACAGCAACTTACATCGTTAAGAGAATTTTTAATTACTTTAAAGTCGATTGCCGCGTAGACAGTCGGAACGAATTTATAATAAAAGGCACCTTTTTTCTACAATTCAAGTCGATTGAAAATACCAGTAAGTCAAGGAGGAAGAAAAATGTTCTTCTTGTGTTTCTTTCTCCACTATAATGATGTCTTTAAATTTCGTTATTTTCTTCTTTTTTTTGTCGAGGAAATTGTTTTCGATTCAACATTTTCATTCTTTTATTTACTTGATGCGATGCTCAAAAATGTTGGAAGGTAAAAAACATCGTTCTGCTCCCATGCACGTATCCATTATTCCTGTAGAATGTACAATAAATTTTAAGAGAAATCTCGAAAAAAAGAACTTAATTGTGAGTCGTTTTGTAGGAGTTAATAGAATTAGAACGTGCATCGTTTAAGAAGAAAAAAATTCGACTATTTAGCGAAAAAGTTGAATAAATGCAGGTATACACTTTGTTTGGTTGGCTGGCTGGATAGATTACAAGATAATTTCAGTTTTAAAACCGTTGAAAATTTGAACTTTGAAAGTCCGTTAAAATTTGAATTTTTATAATCCGTTAAAAATTTGAATTTTTAAAATCTGTTAAATGACTTATCTTACAGTCAATAATTTTTTACGTTATTACTACAAAAATGTATTTAAGTTTCTTGATCCAAAGCATAAGGACTTTTTCCTTTAACAATGAAAATTATTTTTCCACATCACGAATGACGATTTTTTTTCATTCTCTACATAAAAGTAAAATATTTCATGCTTTGAATGGAAAATTGGAATATTTCATGTGCTATTTTTAGTTCTACTAAATTGCATTTAACTCTTTTTCTTTATATTCTCAACTTCTATTCATTTTTTTATTTTCTCTTTGTTGAATCTTCTGTTTTGTGTGAAATTATTTCCTAAAAAGAAATTTCATTGTGAAGTTAAAGAGGTTAAAGGGTGAGAAAATGTTTGGAAATTTCAGCTGGATTTGATGGGATTTAGCGCATTTGAGAGCGTTTAGGTGAAATACAGTAAATTCATTTTAAAAAAATATTTTAACGGATTTTCAAAATTTGAATTATTAACTGATTTTTAAAATTTGAATTTCTAAGAATTTTGAAATTTGAATTTTTAACGGATTTTTAAATTTAACTGCTTGCAAAGACAATAATCTAACCAAAATGATCCTCACACACTTGTGAGGTTCACACTTTATTTCCAAAAAAATTCTTTTTATCTCCAAAAAAATCTTCTCGCCGAAATAAATAAGAAAGAAACATTTTTTATTGAATTTCCATGCGATTTAAAATTTTTAGCAATTCAATTTTTTATGCATTCAGAAAAGAACAAAGGAGAGAAGAAGAGAGTGAGGATGGAATTTATGAGTCGTACAATGATCGAGAATCAAGAGCATTTCTTGGAATTGACTTGAGAATCATAAAAATAAATAAACGAATTTGCAAAATGTGACTTTAACAAATACTCTGGCATATGCAGCATAAAAGTTTAAGCTTTCTTCTTGTCTGCAGAGTTTTGTGTAAATTATTTGCGTATATATCACATGCTGTTTTTTGTGTGGGTGGAATGAGAAGATTTTTTCTCACGATTCACAGTCTTTTGTTGCTTAATTTATTTTTGTGAATAAAGTTTATGATAAATATTAGCATAAAATTATCAAATTGCTATTATTCATCTTCATTAATGTCTCTTTCAATTACTGCTGACTTCCGCATGGATCGTGTGGCTTATAATAAGGCATGAGATGATGTTGATGTACATTTCTTCATTCAGGATGTCAAAAAATGTAGCAATAATGTTGTCAATTTATGTGAGTAAACACATATAGACATGATAGTGAAAAACATGTCAAATAATAGAGCATAAAAGGCACCTTAATGAAGTTCTTTGTATTTGTTTCCTGTCAGTTTGATAGATTTCAACTAAAGCTTTGAGTTGATGGATTTTATGTCAATAAATTGCTTCCGCAATTCTAGAAAATTGAATTTTAAAATCATGAATCGATTTGGTCAGTTCGAATTCATTTGAACTGTTATTTTTTGAAATATGTTTGACCGTTATTTTTCAAATATTTTATTACCGTTACATTTTCAAATATATTTTTTGGTCGTTAACTTTCAACTCCAATTTCTCGTTAGACATTTTTCAAATTTTAGTTTCAAAAATCTCAAATCCAATACAACCCTCACTTCCTGCCAATTTTACCTTCAACTATCATAAATAAAAAAAAGTATGAAAAATTCATGAATGAATGCCATTAAGAAAGAAGAACAGAAGCGGAACAAAAAAATCAATAATCAACAACAGCATTGAATGGCAACGAAATAAGCATGCATGCAGCATAATCGATGGATTAACGAATGTATAAGAAAAATTATTATTGATTGAGTTATTTACCTTCTGTTTCTCTTTCACGCTCTACTTCCTCCACGTCTGCCTTCGTCTTCATGTTCTCTGACTTAATAACAACGTGATTTTTTGTCTCGAATATGTCATAATTCACTGCAGTGCCAAGTGCCGTTTAATAGCCTTTAAAGATCGCAATGATGATGATAGAAAAATGTCTAATAATTACAGTGAATGCAGTCTTTATGCACTGCAATTATCTTTCATTGCAGCATACAATGGCTTCAAGCATGATTCACTGATGGTAGATGTAACAGTCAAAAAGTGGGTTGAGGAGGTGGAGCAACATTTTTGTTGATTTCTCTATCAAGCTGTATTCTGTATTTTAATTAAACAGACAGGAATGTAACAGAGATGGATATAAAAAATTTCTACGTGATAATTAAACAGGTCCAGTCATGTAGATGTGTCGTTTATCTTTTATGGAGTTGGATTGAATGTAGGGATAAGTTTTAATGGGTTGATGAGATGATTCAGATTTGTTGGAAATTTAATTTAATTATTTTTATTTTCTGAGACAACGTTTTAAAATTTTGTGTTTTTTGGGAGAGCTTACAAAATAAGATGAGTAAATTGCTAATCTGTGTATAATAAATTAGGTTAAATAATAGCCGCATTTACACAGTCAAAGGTCAAAATATGATTATGACTGGTTAAGGGTTCGAATCCCATATTATTTCAAATTATAGTAAAAAAATTAAATTAAAGTATTTTTAAGCTAGCTGGATGGTATGCACTTCTTTTATTTCTGCAATAAAAGCAACTTTAAATTAAAATTTAATGTTTGCATTCAATCATAATATGGAATCATTTATTTACCAATCTACTAGTGTACCCTTAAGAAGTATGTAGTTCAAAAATCTATAACCCTCTTTTTATGCAAGGATGCAGGTTCAATTCCCATATTTACACGACATTGCACACTTAAAGTCAATAAACTTCAAAAAATTCAATCCAATTAAGCTCTTATATCCAACAAAAAAATCTCTTCATAAAACTATCAAGCACGTCCCAATCTTACAAAACTTAATTCTAACAATAATCTACCCGACAGACAAAGTATTTCAAGTCCATAACAGCATTCCATTTAGAGCACACAAAAAAAATCACAATAAAGAAATGAAAAATGTACACAACATGATAAGTTTGTGAGTCACATCCGAGCAGGTCAACATTCTGTTCTACATATGTACATTCTCAGAGCTATATACGCTCAATATGATTCAATTAGTTGTTAGATTAGAGAGTCAGAGAGGATGTTAAGCATTTTTGCGGTGAATATAAAAGGCGTTGCACGTGCTATACTCATCGTACCGTGGCTGCGGCTTTTGCGGGTCAGTGATGGGTACGAGATATGATTGTTATCTTCTGCTATCATCATATGTTTAATGTTTCATGAAATGGGCTTATGAGGATGGAGGAAAGTACGTAGGAGTGCGATAAAATAATGAGATTCATGTAAATATTCATAATTATTAAAGGGCATGTAGCACGCTTAATGGGACTACATATTTGGTTGTTATAATTGATAGGTGGATGCTGTGGGATGTACATTGAAATTGTGTAAATAAATTTTGATGGATGTGAATAATTTTAATCGTAATAGGCTGTGTAATACAGAAGGAGTCTGATTTGAGGCTTTTAAAAAATTATCGAGTAGCGCCTTAGATCTATCATGGCTGCTGATCTTATTAGTCATGGCTGCCAGGTTCATTTGAGTGAATTTTAAGGCTTTTTCCCTGAACATTCTAATTTAATGAAGAGATCATGAAGGATTTAATACAAAATTCTTACCTTTTGAATCATAAAATCCTGAATTCCACCTAAACTTCCACTTTCCTACCAATTAATCATCATTGCACATTAATTCTTATCCCTGTTAGATGAGATCTGTAAAATTAATACAAAATACCTCTCCAATGTACAAAAATAAAAATAAAAATATCCATTAAAGTAGCATAAAAATAATGATCAACAATGAAAGATAGCGAAAAACAAATTTGACATTGAAATAGTAGTGAAGGGAAGCGAGGAAAACTAACAATAATAATAAAATATAGACAAAAATAGCTTCAGCAAATAAATTTTAATGCACATAAAAGATTCATGGCACTGAGCGGAAGGAGAAGTGGTAGTGGAAGGAAGAAGAATGGGAGGAATAAAATGAGAGACTTTTTGATAAACGTGACATGACTTAGGTACACATAAATCTTTCTGTCTTGTAATGACAGCGAATATCCAATGACTTCGATTATATTTAGAAATAAATGCTAGGCTGTGGAATGTTTTTGTGGATGTTATTGAATTTGGGGATTGCGGCGCATTTTTAATGCATTTTTATAATTTAAATTTGTTTAAATGATTCATTTTTGCAGTATTCGCTCAATTTTGGCATTAAATAATTAATAATCATTTTAACGGACTTTTGAAATTCAAATTTTCACGGGGCTTGTAAGCTAAATAAAAAACTCATAGTTTTCCTACCTTTGTTTGTTTACAATTCAATTTTCAATAATAAATCACAATATTTCATGAAAATATCGAATAATAGCTGATTTAGACTAAACAAAACATCAAATTCAGCAGTCTGCTTCCAACCGCAAGCCATATTTTGTGAAAATTTCAATAAAATCAACTCAACTCAACCAAAAGGAACATAAAACCACATTTTTCACTTCCGAAATAAGCTAAAAATTCGATTTTTGTTGCCTCGCGCTGAAAAGATACTCGACAGCAATTTCATTAAATCTCCTCGATACCTTTCAGTCCTATTATTTTGTCAAAATATATATATTTATTGTATAAAAATATCTCAGTCTATTTTTATTATTATTTATTTACAGTCGTCGATTGTCTTCTCTCGGAATGGGGTTCATGGAGCGAATGTGATGCAAAATGTGGAACTGGCATGATGTCACGAACTCGATCAATATTGAGGGCACCTGAGAATGGTGGTAATGCATATCTGACTTTAAAATCCATATCCAAAGTACTGTTTTCAAGCAGCTTATCTTCCATTCCAGGTAAACATTGTGCATCGCTAACACAGAAACGTGGATGTCAAGGATATAAATGCAATAGTGTTCACGAGAAAAAATACTTAAAAGGTAAAAACATGATTCTTTAATATTTCTCAATGATAAATGACTCTATGGCAATGAACAGTTGTTCTCATTGTCAACTTGATGTCTATTTCTGTGTATTTCATAATTTATTGTTGTTTGATTAAGAAGTAGAGATGAAGTCGATACAGAGTTTCTTCGGCTTTTGTGTGCTTCTTCTCTCGAAAAAGTTTCGGCAGGAAAACCGCTTAAAAATTTCTTTGTAAATGAATTTGTTCAGAAAATAATTTTGCTCATGAGTTTATTTTGTTAATGGCAAGGGATGTGACTTTTTGAGGACTTAATTATACTTGAAAATGCTTTGGAGAAAGCTACCTTAGTGTGCTTTACTAGTTAACTAGGCCTGCTTAGCCATTGTCATAGCATGGAGAGCAACTACACTTCTATACCTAGAATAAATCACTGTAATCTGCTCAGAAAGGGGCAAGCTAGGCATGGTTACCTTCGACTAAGGTTAAATCTCCTATTTTGAACTCGACGCAAGATCTAAGAACTTAGTTTTGACGATATGTCTATTAATACGACTGTAAGTTGTCAGTTTATAGTAGATCTACGTTTTAAAGACAATATTCATAAATGACACCTGTGAAACCTTGAGAGAAGTAGGAAGGAGGTCTAAAAATCTCATTTTTTGCGTGACATCATTTATGAACAGTTTTAAAGATGAATGAACTTAATTTGACGGAGTTTGCATCTTTTCCCTTAGCACTCATGTTACAATCCTGTAATACGTCAAAAAAGTCCTTAAATTCTGATCCCTCGCAACTTTCAAGTCATAAATCCCTCCAAAGTATCCCAAATCAATTTTTCAATTGCTTTTTATTCATAATTCAAAATCATCTGTTAATTCCCATACGTCAATTTTACCATTTTATCTCACATCATTTGCACTGATTGAGGATAAATCATCAATAATAATAAACATGAAGAAAAAGTTTTCATCCCCTGATGCAGAAGCACATGGAAAAAAAAGTTTCTTCACTTTTCTTTTGTTAATAAAAAAGTTTATCTCGGCAGAAAAGAAAATTTTCCTTCCATTCTTCATTGTTGCTTGATTTTTTTTCATCTTCATTTTCCTTCTCTTTTATTCAATTGTGATTGATTGAATTCAACATTTCATTTTTATATATTTTTTTCTTCTTATTCTTTATATCTACAGAATCAGCAATGCTGCTACCATCGGAATTCTCGAAGACTCGACGAGAAAACGACACAATTGATATAAGGCGGAACCTGAAAGTGCGCTATTCAGATACATATAAGCATAATCGAGATCATGAGTGAGTATCAATTTGTATTCAAAACATGCTCTATATAATAAGGATAGATTGAATATATCGTTGAGTTTTTAGTTGAGGGAAAGTAAGGATTTTTGAAAGGTGAATTGTGGTTATTGGCTATAGCGCGTTTTAGTCTTGTTGGGATTTTTTTTTGATTGAGTTATAGTTTGCTTAAAATTGACTGTAATTTACGGTTGATAGTGAAGTTTGGGGACAAATGTTTAAGAAAATTAAAATCTGAGAATTGGGAGAATTTTGAGAGCGAATTGAACAGAATTGAGAAAATTTAGAGCGAATTAGACAGAAATGAGCGAGTTGAGAGCGAATTGGACAAAAAACGAGCAAATTGAGAGCAATTTGGACAGAATTGGACAGAAACGAGAGAATTAAGAGCGAATTAGACAAAAATTAGAGCGAATTCAGAAAAAGTGAGCAAATTGAGAGCAATTTGGACAGAATTGGACAGAAACGAGAGAATTAAGAGCGAATTAGACAAAAATTAGAGCGAATTCTAGAGAAATCAAAAACTGAACAAATTTATAAAAACCAAACGCAAATTGAATTCAATTTTTCAACCAATAAGAACAAAATGGTTCTTTTAAGAGCGAATATCAAAAATCAGCAAATCAAACTCCACTATTCCCACTAAAAAACCAATAAAAAGCTTCCCAAAGCGTATCAAATGAAAATTTTTTAGCACATTTTTTTGAAGAGTAAATTTTTCTGAAATATTTCTATGGAAATCCAAATCAATTGTCTGCTCATGCACAACATAAAGGAAATTTTTCTCCATTTTCCTATTAAAATACCACAATATCTCATAGCTTCCGTACAGATTTCAAACTAAATAAATGGATTCAATTAAATACAGCAGGATAGATGTACAAAATGTTAAGGTAGATTGATGCGATTGTGAGATGGATAAGGGTCGATGAGCACTTTGTTTCACGGGTTTTGTAATTAAAACAATAGTGCTTTTGACATGAGTGATGTAGATCAGTGGATTTTGTAGTTTTAAGTGAATTGCTGTTGAAACAATTGAATTTTGAATTGGAAAATTTCTATTCATGAATTTGTTGAAGCATTCTCATTTGAATTGCGGTAAAATTTGCCTACGTAACCTTAACAACGACCCTCCCCCCTCCTAAAATTTTTAAATTTCAATTTAATTTTTTTTACTTTAAATATTTTTCCTAAAATGACAAAAGTTAATTTTACTCACAAATTCTACATTCTCGTGTTCCTTACTGTTGATTTCTCGTCATTACACACGTATGCGCATTTATATGCTAAGCAATTTTCTGTCTGTGATATTAATTGGCTTGAATATTTTATGATTTCATGAAAATTGTTGGAAAAGTAACAAAATTTAATAATGACGAATGAAATGTTTAAAGTTCACGACATTTGTAATTGAAATTAAATCTTAGAAATTTGGGGGAATTTGAAATTGAATATCAGGAATATTATTTTTGTGTGGTTACTGGTTGTGTTTGGTGTGGGTTGCAAAATTTGTTTGTTTTTCAATTAAAAAAAATTATTTGAAATAATAAAAAGAAAAACATTAAATTGATAAAAATTAAACAAATTTTAAGGAAATTTAACAAAATTTAAAATAAATTGAGAAAAACTGAGTTGACAAAATGAAAATAAAATTGTCACTAAATTACAATAAAATAAGACTTTAAAATTCCCCAGAAATTTACACAAAAATAACACAAAAAACAAAAATTTTCTGAACACACAGTCTTACATCCTTTACCCAAAACTTTACTAATTTAAATCACTCAAAGAAAAAGCAAAAAAAAATTCTTCTAGACAATAAAAAAATAACAAGAAAGATTCTTTTTTCATATTAAAAGTTTCCGAGGGGATATGAGGAAGGAAGGAAGTCAAGAAGAATTCTTTTGTGATTCATGTAAAAATCATGAAACTATGCTAATGTTATATACACATGCATATGCTAGTCTTGTAATAAAATTTTAATTTCATACTCTTTTCTTCTTCTCATGTTCTCATGTGTTTTTAAGTGTCTTTATAATGAATATAAAAGGCAATAAAAGGACAAGAAAAAAGGCATTAAAAAAAACTTTCAGACTTTATGCTCATCTTTCTTGTTCAACTAAAGTAAAGATGAAAGAAAAATAGATGAAGAAATTATTCTGTAGGAAAAAGAAACGAAAAATTTCTTTGTAAAAAATAAGAAAATTTTAAAGAAGAAAGTTTAGTGAAATTTATGAAGATGTCGGAATGTAAATTTTACCTTTTTTGCTTTATAAATTTTTATCATAATTCTGGTAAAGTTCTTTTTGCTGAGGTTGTATTCAAATCTTTATTATGGATCTAGAGAAAATTAATGCTCAAATTGCTCGTAGTTTAATGGCTTTAAAAGATTTAGATTTAAACGGTTTTTTTGAAATTCAAATTTAAATGACTTTCAAGTATTCAAATTCTAACGGATTTCAAAAATTCCAAAATTTAACGGCTTTCAAAAATTCAAATTTCAACGGCTTTTAAAAATTCAAATTTTGTAACAACTTTCAAAATTTTTACTTATAACGGTTTTCAAACATTTAAATTTTAACAGTTTTTAAGCTCAAAATATATTTAAATTTTAAATTCGTTACTTTCATGAATCTTAATCAGCTATTGCCTCTGCTACTTGGATAATAACCTCAGACTCCACAAAAAAATCGGTAGATAACTTTAAAATGAGAAGAAAGATAAAAATAACAATCAATTTTCATTTAAAGTAAACTTATATCTTGGTTGTAGAAAAAATAAATTTCGCTCCTGTGAGAAATTTTATTAAAAAAATTCTTTTCCTTCCCGTTTTTTCTTGTCATTCGCAGATACTGTGTGGAATTCGAAGTGATTAAGGCAACAAAAGCATGCCACAAGGATCCAATATATAAGCAATTAATAGAAGGTGAACGAGTTATTATAAAATGTGATTTAGAAGCATTCTTATTGCACGATGAGAAGGAAGATTTATCTGACAATGAAACAAACAGCTATCATACAAACGAGCGAAAGAATTTAGAGAACGAGACGGTAGAAGATTTGAAGAATATCAAAGTGAGCAAATCTAAATCAAAATATCGATGTAGAGGCGAGGGCTTAACTGGCACAACAACAAGATTTAGTGCTATGGCAATTCCATCATGCCATGGCAAATGGGTGAGACTCACCTTAAAGCAACCGAAGAAATGTTCATATCATGAATCTCAATTTATTTTCGTCTAAAAATATTCTTTTCATGAATTTTAATTTTTTTTTGTCTTCTGTTTTTTGAAACCCTTTTTCATTAAGTCTTAAAAAATGTCCCCCAATCCAATAACAATCATCGTATCAAAGTAAAGAGAAAAATAAAATAAGAGAGAATGTATCAGTCAAAAAGAATTAGATCAAGTGCCATAAAATTACATAAAAAATCATGTTTTTTGTCTCTTTGTACATGGAAACGACGAAATTTGTAAATAAAAAATGGATATACATAAAAAGTATGGTATTTAATAAATTTTTTGTCTCGAGCTTTACAATTTATTTATTTTTGTTTTTTGTTTTCAACATCACACGCAGTCATGGAACATAAAATCATTCTTTTTCAGCAGAATTGTTATTTTGGTGCTTTCTTAGAAGGTTAGACGCCAAATTTACGGATTTGTGTCTTTTACAGAATTTTAGCTTTTTTGATATTTGTATGCCAACATTTTTTTAAATTAAATTTTGATGATTTTAAATAATTTAAAACTTAACGGCATTTTGAAGCTCAAATTTTAACGGTTTTCAAAAATTCAAATTTTAACGGTTTTCAAAACTTCAAATTTTAACGGTTCTTTGAAATTCAAATTTCAAAATTTTGAAAACCGTTAAAATCTGGACGTTGGATATCTAACATGAAGTTATCATCAAGCCCGTAACATGCTGACTTTTTTTAAATGCTAACATGAGCCAAAGAAGAATTCTGAATAATTTTTTAAACCAACCAAAATAACAACTCTGCCTAATTCTTTTCAGTTATCCTCGCTTCTCACCATTTTATTCATTTTGTGCTTTACGTTTTTTCACCGTTCGCGTTCTCACACGTTCATCGATTATTCATATGTATAGGAATTTCTGTATATATATTATTTTTCATTCTTTTTATTTGCATAACGAATTTAGATTAAATTGGATTTTTTTATCTCTAAATTGTATTTTTGAAGTCTTGTGTTCTGAAAAGTGTACATAAATAAATAATAAAAATTGAATATTTAAAAAATCTGTGAGTTTTTGTTGCTTATGCTTTTGTCGAGGTGATTCTGAGGGTAAATATTAGTTATAGTCTACAAGTAAGAAATGCTGGATGTTGATTTGGGAGGTTTAGAGCACATTTTTTGGTTGAGCTGATTTTCTTTAGGAAGATTGATGCTGAATTATGAAAATTTGAAGAAAAAAAATAATAATTTAAAATCAAATTAAATTCTATCAAAAAGCGCTCCAAAACATCCCAAATCAATTCCACAAATCCCCAAACCACTTAAACGTATAGACACAACAAGCTTTTAAACATATCGACTGGAAAATTTTCTTCTTCCAAACAATATTTTTTATCATTTTCATTTTTCATTGCCACAAAAAATCAATAAAAATCGCCTCTAGACATCCAGAATTGTATTTATAAAAAATATCTAATATTAATCATGTTTCTGTTCATCTTCTTGTTTACCTTGAACCTTTTTCTTCTTAACATGAAATAAATTGTAAAAAGAATGAAAATGAAATGTGTAAAGATTATATTAAAAATAAATAAAACTTCTAACTTTAATGTTAGCTATTTAAAAATTTAAATAAAAATATGAAAAAGGAAATAAAAGTGAATAAAATGAAGAAATGAATTTTTGCAAGAAAAATGAGAGAATTATTATTAATAAAATTTAAATTTCAAGCTGATTTTTTTTGCAGAAAGTGAGGTTATGTTGTTGACTGATTTGGCTTTTGAGGTAATTTTGCCGATGAAAAAATATGAGCTGAATTAACTAAGTTGAAGATTTGCCAAGAGTTTCAGTAATTTTAAAGGTTATCAAGCAGTCGTAAGTTCAAATCTCATTGAGTATTTATCAAATTAAAAAAATTAAATATGGTCCATATCAAGACCCCCCCCCCCCTCTGGCAGAGTCCTACTACATACCCACCTTCAGTTACTTCCCAAATTCAAGTAAAATCATCATAAATGCGCCTTGAACCTCATTTTTAATTCACTTCAACTTATCCACCAAAAACTCTTCATTCTCCATTCCGTTTTCAGAATTTAAATTTCTTTTAACTTTTGTACGGACACGAGATAATTAAGAATTCAGAATAATTATTTATTAAAAATGTTTTATAAAAATTACTAAACCCGTAAATAATTTCTACAATAGCCATAAATATTCAAGAATAATAATTTGGTATTCTGAAAGTTTTTTATGGTTTTCTTTTTATATTTTGCAATTTATAAATAACGAAAGAATTTATTTCATTCGTTCGTTTTTAATAATTGAAAATTATGCAAAATATTAATGTTGGATTTTATAAATAATTGTTTTTATGGTAGATTTTAATAATCTCAGCAGGGCAATTGGTAAACAGATAATGCAGAATTTGGATGAGTTTTTGTAATTAGTAATTATAATGCACTTCTATTGTCAATAAACTAGTTAAAAACGCAACTTACCACGGCAACACAGCAATTGAAATTTTCAGAAAATAATAAAAATTGAAAAAAAAAAACAATTTTCAATGATAAATATTTCATTCAATAATTCACAAATAAATTAAGTTAACACAATTTTTTTAATTGAACGAATGTGCTTATTTTCAATCAATGGCTACTCATGTAGATGCGTTTAATCCTCTTAATTATGATTTTTGTAGTTTATTGGCAAATATTGAAATTTATTTTCATTTTAGAAAATATGAAATTTGAGGCAAATGGATTAAAATGTTCAATATGGAAATAAAATAGAAAATTGGAATATTTTCAAATTTGTGTGAATTAAATTGAAAATTTAAATAAAAATTTATTTTTAATAAACTTAAAATCGCAAGCTGCCAATAAAATTGCATCCTGATTATTCTGTTTTAATTTTAATGCAGACAGAATATTTATTTATTTTAAATTGCCTCCACTTTTAATTCTGCTAATTACAACTGATTATAGTTAATGAAAAAATTTATTTTATCAACTACGAATTAAAAAGTTCATAATCTTTAAAGATTATTTTTTAATCCTCAATATTGCCAACATTCATGCTTTTCAGAATTTATTTTATTTTTCAATACAAAAAATTTGAAATTTTTCATTTTTTTAATAAAAAATCAATTTTTCACCCAATTAATGAATGGGAGCATTTCGGATGAATTAAATAATTTATAAAGTTGATTGATTAATGCTCGATTCTATGGATTATAATATTCGAGAAGATTAAATTTTTAATTGTTGGAAATCATTAAATTTTGATTAATTAACTGTGAATTTTTCAATTACTATTCAATTAAAATTTAACACATTTAAAATTTATGAGTTTAATGAATTTTATAATGGGTCAACTATTTTGTCAATTAAGTTTCAATTAGGTTGATTTTAAGCTTTAAATTATTTTAAATTTTTAAAACTTTTTTGTCTTTTTTCAAATTTTGTGGGATTTTAAATTAAACTTAATTAAATTAAATAATATTTAAAGGTCTAGATTTAAGATGTAAAAAATTTTAAAAATTAATTTTTAACGGTTTTGCAAATTTTGAATTTTAAGAATTTTTGAATTTTTTAAAAATTTACCGGTTTTGAAAAATTGAAATTTAACCGACTTTCTGATTTCTAATTTTGGATCTTTATTGGAAAATTTTTCATTTTTTTAATGATTTCAATTCTAGAAACTAGAATGTTCATCTGACTCTGTAACCAACAAATAATTTCCAAATGCTGACGTTTAAAATAAATTACAAAACTTAATTTTATTGACGTCAATTTTTCAAAAAGCCTTGAAAACAAGAAAAGCTTTTCGAAAAACGATAAAAAATTCCCAAATCAAATAAATAAAATCGAAAGCTGAACAACACAAAATAAATTTGAAGAAAAGCTCTCGACCTACACTAAATCAACATCCTTGAAGAAAGATTGAAAGTAATCATTTTACAGAAATAAATAATTCATTTGAGAAAAACAATCAAACTGTTAAACTTTAATCTCATTGAATTTTATATCCATTTAGACTGAAAAAAAGGAGTGAGAAAAAAAAAAAGTGAAAGCTAATTTATTCTCATCAACAGCAGCACCTGCTTTAAGCACATCAGCAATTTTATTCAGTGGTGCGGCATAAGTCTCCGGAAATCAATCTGTACATAGAGAATGAAAGGTAAGAATGATTATGGAAGAGTCAGTGACTCGAATTGACATTTTGAGGGTATTTTCATGTTGAATGAAAGGAGGTGTTTGAGGTTATTTTGGTGAGTGTGTCTGACTAGAATTTTTTTGTGAATGTTTTGCTCTGATAAGTTTTGGGTTTGAATTTCTTGCTGTGAAATGTTTGAATAAAATTATTGGGAACTAAAAGGTGGGTTTCTCATACATTTAACTTTATTTTTGATTAATAGTTCGACATGTTTATTTTGTATGACTTTTTATGCCTTAAATTCTTAAAGCTTTGCCTTGAAATTAAATTCACCAGTTTCTGAAACAGAATTTCAATTTTTTAACGGCTTCTAAAATTTCAAATTTTTAAATCATTCACTCACGTAACCTTCAGATATTTCATACTTACTTCCTCTCTTAATTTATTATTCTTCTAGAAAATTCTCCAATTGGGTAAGTTTAGCGTAAGAATCAAAAATTTCATATAATAAACCAACACCCCCCAACCCAAAAGAATTAGATAAATTGAAAAGGATCCGGAAAGAATAAAAAGAAGGAAAAACTTCAAAAAAGTTAAAAGCTTTAACATTTGCCGCTGGCAATATGGCAAACAATAGCTGAAAGGATTTTTCTTCCTTTTTTCCTTTTTTGAAGGAAATGACAGCCGGAAAAATTGATTTTCTAGTACTTGAACATTTTTTGTTGTTTAAAATTCATCGACAAAATTTTTTTAATGAATTCTGATGTGAGAAAATTTTCGGCACGCAAAACCAAGCATGCACAATGTTTTCCTATGCAAATTCAATCTGATTCACAATAGTTTTCACACCAAAATTTTCACATCAACGAAAGTTTTGTTTTAATAATTAAAAGAGTCAAATACAACGTTTTCGTGCATACTGTGCTGATTGAAACATGAAATTGTTGGTAATGATAGTTTAGTGGGTGAACTAGACGCAGTTTTGGTATCTCAATTGATAAAATTGAGAGATTTTCAATTTAACGGATTTTTGACATTTAAATCTTCTGAGCTAATCCAATTCATTTATTTATGGAAATTTTGGTATTTTCAGCAAGGTATTTATTAATTTACACATCAACAAACATCAACAGGCTATAATCACATCCAACCATCAAGACAATCTAACCTCAAAACCATTAATTTCATTCTAAATCTTGTTCCGCGCTAAAAACTTATTTTTGCAACACAAAATAAGCACACAGAAACAACACGAATTTCATTTGTATAAATGAAAAATGTGATTTCATGTGGAATAAATTCTATGGAAAAATCATTGGAAATACTTTTAAGGTAACCTAAAAAACCGTTCAGTGTATGAAATGATTTTCATTTATGGCTTTTCTAATGAATTTAGTTTTTCAGAACAATTTGAGTGAAATTAATGAGTATTTTGCGTGGAAATTTTGTCTGGTTGATAATAATTCAAATTTTTAAAAGCCTTAAAAATTTCAAATTTTTGAAAACCGTTAAAAATTAAAATTAATTTGCATAAAAATCAAAATGATGTAGTCGAAAAGGGTCCATAGTAAAATTTAAGCTTTATTTCTCTGATATGGATTTAAAATTTTCAAATTCTTTTTCCATCCCTTTATATTTATCCGAAACTATTTAATTTTATCATTTTCCTGAAGCCATTTACTCTCGGTAACTAAATTTATTTCTCAGACTTCCAATTCATTGGTCTTCTCATTCTGTTTTGTTGTAATAAATAAAGTTCTGTGGACTTTATAAATAATTTCTTAGGTATTTTCAGAGAATATTTCTGTGGTGAGGTATCTTGTTCATTTCCTTACTATTGTCCTTTATAATAATACATGATATTTGGTAAATTGTGTTGCTTTGAGGATTTATAGCTTGGCTACGGAATCTAGTTGGATTTATTTATGGAAAATTTAGGATTATGTCCTTGAAAATGTTGCTGTATTGTTTGGTTTTTTGGTAAGAATGATGCCTGGAAGTGATTCACTTATGACAACTAATATTTGAGGAGCATTGGTCATGTACTTCTATATCCTTTCCAATTCACACCTTACATAATATGTTAATCACAAAATAAATAAATTGAATTGAACTGATTTAATCCAAAGAAGAAAAGGCAACAAAAAATCCATGATTCATAAATGAAAAAGGTAAAAATAAAAATTTCTTTCTTCCAATTCAGCATTTTCTGTCTTGATTGAGATCGATTAACTTTCATTTCCAATTTAAAATGAAATGAATTTTCCACTTCAATTAAAACATGATTGGCGAATGGAATGAAGAAAAAGTTTTTATTTATATTTTTTTTCTCATCTTTATTCATTTTTTTATATCCTAACAAGAAAGGAGGTTGATGAGGAAAAATGCAGGCAATATGGGTTAAAGGATGAAAGCGCATTAGGTATTGAGGTTATGTAAGAGACTTGAGAATTTTTATTTTTTTTTCGGTACTTTAATTTAGCTGAACTTGCTGAATTCAGCTCAACTTGCTGAATTCAGCTCAACTTGCTGAACTTGCTGAATTCAGCTAAATTTTGCTGAATTTAGCTGAACATGCTGAACTTGCTGAGTTCAGTTGAATTGGCTAAATTTAGCGGAACTTACTGAATTTAACTGAACTTGCTGAATTTAGTTAAACATCCTGAATTTAGCAGATGTTGCTGAATTCAGCTGACTTGCTAAAATTAATAAAATTGCTGATTCAACATACTTTGAAAGACATTTTATTCTATCCTCATCTTCCTGATTCTCATCCTTAAAAAAAGGTCAAAGCATGCACTGAATCACATCCATTTTACAGAAATCTGCTGAAAATTATTGAGTCTACGGATGAATATTGGCCAAAGGATATTTATTGATATAAGAGATATTTTTCACAATTTTGTGCCTTTCTTTTTTCTTTATATTATTGATATCAAGCTTCACAAAAAATATATAAAAAGAAGGAATTTGATGTATAAAAAGTTGTGATGAATATTTCATTTGGGAATCGGTCAGTCAATATTTGCGTTTCACTTTTTTTTCCTCCTCAAACAGAATATTTTTATATGATGGATATGATGTATGGAAGGGATGTGGATATGGACGTTTCTTCTGTAAATAATATTGAATATTTGCTCGTGGTAAGGAAAAATATTTTCCATATTTATCGATCATGCTCGCTCAAAGCTGTCAAGCGTCAAAATAAATTTTATTTGTTTTTGGATTAGTTTTTGAGAAATTAAATTAAATTTAAGGTTAGGTTTTTCCGACAAATTCAATTATGTAATGGACCCTTTGAGCTGCTGTGGACTGAATAATCAATTATGTCAAATCAGCAATTATAAGGAAAATTTTCCCATACTAAAAACGCCTCAGTGAGCATTGACAAAAGTCTTCAAATCTGATGAATTCAAACAATTCTAAATTCAACAGATGATAACATAAATGATTTTATGTAAATTTATGCAAAGCCTCTTCTTCTTTTCTCTGTGTTTTTAGTCAAAAATATCACAAGGCAGAGCTTCAGCATGAATATTTTTATTACATCTTGTTGACTTTTCCATTATTTTTTATTTATTTCTTTTATTTCTAAAGATGGGAAATTATTATTTTTAAATTTAGAAAAAATTAATATTTTTAAATTTCATAAAATTCTTAAAGTTTTTAAATTTTTAACATCTAAAAAAATTAAATTTTTTAACATGTTTAAATTTTAAAATTTTTAAATATGAAATTTTTTAAATATTAAATTTTTTAAAAAAAATTAAAAAATTTTTATATTTAAAAGCATTTCAACATTCTAACCATTTTCATCCCTTTTTTTAATTTTTTTTAAATAACTACTAAATTCAAAATACTAGTTTACCATTTTCAAAGTAAACTGAACTAGTTGACTAACTTCTTATATCACCGAACATAGTTTATATAACATTCAAATCAAATTTCTTTTAAAACATTCGATAAAACGACTTCAAAAACAAACTTTTAGAATACAAAATAAAAAGAAAAAGGTTCAGCCTCTACTCATACATATCCTTTACAAATTCAATAATAGACAGAGAACTGAAGCACTGAAAAAGTAATGAGAAGGTAGCAAATTGAAGTTATGGAAACAAAATTTGATTTACACAGAAAAAAATTGTTGAAGAAGCCTCGAAAAATTAATCAAAATTATGTAAGCTGTAATTTATCATCTGTGATGTCATGTAAGTGCTCTAAAAGATTGAAAGGATTTCGAAAATAATTAATTTATTGAGATTGTTTTCAGCTTCTAAATTTTTATTTAATTAATTTGTGAAGTTTTGGCAAATTTTAACTGTTTTTAAAAAGGAGAAATTGAAGCAAAAAAGCGCTGAATTGAAGCTAAAAGTGCTGAATTGAAGCAGAAAAGTGCTGAATTGAAGCAGAAAAGTGCTTAATTGAAAAATATAAGCAAGCAATGAAATCAATAAAAACCAAACAAAACAATTCAGATAAAACAAGTCGTAAAAAAGTTTCAAATTTCAAAAGTAAATCTGTAAGATTTAATCAAAAACAACTCAAAATCCTCTTATTAATTTCCAAGAAAACCAAAAGACCATCAAAAGCCTACCGAATCTTCCTTCAATTCAGAACTACATCTTCTCAAACAGTAACATCTACCTTAATTTATCCTATTTACCCATAAATCTATACATTCACAAGCTAAAGATTGCCAATGTATTCATTTTGTTTCCATTTATACCTTAAAACAAGTTTCTGTTCCATTAATCATCATAATTTATTTACGAATTGCTCCTCACCATTGTGTTGATAACATAAAAGCTTTTCACTTTAAATCATTTCCTTTTGGTTATTGACATTTCAACATTTTCGTTCCTTATCATGTGTTTATCTTTAGTTTGAGATCTCTTGATGAGTTTTATGGGTAGACTGGGATTTAATGTGTATGGTGGAGGATGTAAGGCATCAATTTGATTTATTTCGAAAGAGAAATTTGCTGGATTTTAAAGAAAAAAAATTTAATTTTAAATCCAATCAAAATTACTTCATGCATGGACAATTCCACAATTAATTGTAGTATTTGCTAAACATATGATATAATACATCAAAGAGATTTGCATGGCAGCTGAGTGTATTAATTATCAATGGGATTACTGCTATAAATGAGTTATAAACTCAAAAGATTCAATCAAATGTAAAACTGATTTGTCAAAGCTTTGTAATTTGATCAAATTTGCTGCTGAACCACCCTATCATCCCTAACCCTTAAAATTTTAAAAAATTACAAAATCTGCAATATGGCACATTAATACTGCAAACCTCTTCATACACATAATTGGAAAACTCTCAAGCACTGCTTCAATATCCTTAAAAGTATCGAGTACTTCAGATGATGAAATTCAGTATGTCAGCATATTCATTTCATAATTTAAGCACTTCTGTATAAATATTTAACTTTATTATATTGAATATATGAATGTATTACATCCTAGACTACAAATCATCAAACAAGGATAAAAAGTTTCTATCATGCATCGACATTGTTTGCTTAATTTTGCTATTTTTCAAGTTCTTTCTATTGTTCCTTGTCTACAATAAGCTCTTTACATCTTCTGATGATGCAATGCAGTGCAAATTAATTCATTTGTGAGCTTTACAGAAATAAAATGAGGATATGTACACATAAGCGCATGCAGTGTGCATGTTTGTGAAGCGATAAGCTTTGTATTATGTTGTTACTGCAAAAAAGGAGATAATTATTCTATTTGAGCATGTTTGGTTGCTGAATGAGGAATGAATTTAGTGATTGATATTTATTGTGGTCCCTTGGGATTGATTTTTAGGGATTTACTGCAATTTCGTTCGATATGGGAGAATTGAGATCTGAGTAGAGGTCAATCCTCCCTAATTACACCTCTGTTCCTACCTTACCACATCTACCACACCTAACCTACAATACCTAAGCTGATACCATAATATGGGATCCTATCCACAGAGATAACCTCATGTATACCCCTAGTCTAGGGGATATCCTAGACCAGTCGTTCTATAACTGTTTACCACGGAACAATAGCATGCCGTGAGAGCTTAGGTGGGCCATTAAATTTCCAAAATGGGAGCATTATAAAAACGTTAAAGGTAGGGTTAGGTTTATACAAAAAACTGCACTCCATAAGAAATAACAGAAACATAAATTCACTTCATTCAAAATTTTTATATCTAAAGCACTTGTCAACACGAAAAAACCCACTTAAGCTTTTCTATATCTCAGCCATTCACTGCATGAATGAACAACGTACCAGCAATGATTAAATGGAATCCCGTCTTATAACATATAATCATCAAAATGTTCTACCTGAATAAGATACCATACATCATGTGTGTGTATGAATACAGCAATGCAGAATGCAAGCATTCATCCTCGTGTATGAAAGTATACAATGATGCTCAATTATGATGAGGATGATGAAAGGATTTCTTCACTCTTTTGTTTGAACTGACAAAAATAATCTTGCACACGAAAATAAAACATCAGATCCTGCTGCTCTCTCTCTAAACATACACGGACTGAAATCATAGATGGCTTTTATGTGTGAAAAATGCCACGACAAACGCGATGATGATGACGACGTCGAGGAGATGAAAGGTGATGAAAATATTTCATTAAAATTGGATGAGAGCTTTTTAAGCCCGAGGAGCTAGAGATCTTAATTCAGGTCTTATTTTGTGCATTAATACTCAACGGTTTTGAAAAACTCAAATTTTAACGGTTTTGAAAAAAATTCAAATTTTAACGATTTTCAAATTAAAGTCCAAGCTTAATCCAATGTCTTTGCTACCCGGGGCAAACATATGTGAACCATGTTGGTGCCATTAAAATTATCACGTTATTTTATGTACAAGACTTCACCAGCTCAGCTTGAAGTTGAAGGCTCAACAGCATTTTCACACGGATGAAAACCAGAAAGCTATATTTTAACAATAACGGAGGTGAGAAAGTGAAAAGAATGAAGTGAGATGAAAGAAGAAGATGAGAAATTATCATGCATGTATGATAAGCTAAGTGAAGGTGGAAAATGACAGGTGAAAATCGTGAAAGAAGGTAATTTTATGCTGACATCTAAGGTAATAATTTCTCTTCTTTTTGCTCACGTGTATTATTTTTAGATTTACAACATATTCTATGAACGTTGAAGAATGGAATGGTATGTAGTGAAATTCAATTAAGTAGAATATTTTTGGCGCTTCATAAATTAAATATATCTTAGATGTAGAATTCAAAAGTTTATCGGTTTTGCAAATTTTAAAATTTTAACGGTTTTTTAAAATTCAAAATTTTTAGAATTTTCAAATTTAAAAAAATCGCGTAGAAATGCGTTAAAATTTAAGTTTGACATTTATAATCTCAATTTTCGTACTTTATTCCTTCATGTCCCAAAGATAAATGAAATTTGTGAATAATGTCAGCCTGTCTATCCAACCCAAAGCCTTACATCCTTCATTATTTTATATAAAAGAACTTCACATTAATTTTGTCTTTCCATTTTGCCTTACTTCATCTTTTTTGTCAAAATGTCAGAGATAATCGTTCACATAACGATAAGAAGCTTTTTTCTGATCCTTCAAATTGATTTTTTTCAGCTTCTGTTTTTCGTTCTCAACTTATCTGAATTTATCCTTATGTCATTGATTTCAATTCAATTTCAACTAGACGGTTGTGGTAGCTAAGCCCGTTGCGATGTAAAATGAAAGGATGGGAAATTGTAAGAAGTAAAATTGAATTTGTTAACCCAAAACAATTGCATTGGAATCGACATTTTCAAAGAGAATAACAAATTTCTCTTATTAGAACATGTGGGATTCTCTTTTATGGATTTCATATAAATACAGATCTTTTATGCTTCTTTCCGTTCCCTCCCGCTTTAAATTTTGAGCATTTTCAGTAGATTTGTGCTTACTTTTCTTTAAATTTATGTTTATTTTGTGCAAAAATAAAATTTATTTGACATCTTTTAAAGGAAGTAAGATTACGGAAAGGTGTGGGTATTTTTTGTGAGAATTCTAGAATAAATTTTGTGTAGGGTTCGCTGCGTGATGAAACGTGAAAGCTTAAGGGAAACGAATTTACAAAAAGCAGTAAAATTTGAATTTTTAAACGGTTAAAATTCAAATTTAAATCCGTTATTGATTTGAATATTTTTGAACCGTTAAAATTTGAATTTTTTAAAACCGTTAAAACTCGAATTTGCGAAAATTTGAATTCTTATAATAAATTTGAAACAATAAAAATCGTTAAAATTTGATTTTTTAAAGCCGTTTATACATCAACATTTAATTTTAATATTTTTCTATATTCATGAAAAATTTCATTTATTTCTAAATAATTCATACAGTCTTCAAGTTTATTAAAAAAGCCTTACAGAAATCAACCTTGAATCGTCCGAGGGGAATTGTTAAATAATTGCTTTAGCATCCATACAGCTGCATTTAAACGAGGAGAAAAATGTTGTAAAAGAATTTCAATATTGAACTTTAGCACAAAAAATTCTTCCGTTCATAACGCAATCTTAAAGCTATTCATTCTTAATTAAATTTTCAGGATAAACAAAAAACTGATGACGATTAAGTTTTTTAAAAAAGTTTTATAATTGAATAATTATTTTAATGGCTGAGGTCAAAAACTTGATGTCATGGTTCCATTTAATTATGGATTTTTTTTCTCTTTGTGAAATTGAAATTGTTATGATTTTCATGGTTGATCTTGCTATGGCAACAGGACACAATTTTCTCTCTGTTTGTTAATTTAAAAGCACTTTTCATATTTTCGTTAATGAATATTATTAAATGCTTTAAATTAATGAAAAGTAATTTTTTGAGTAAAAAATTATGTAATGGACATTAATCTACGAATAACATGGTGCCATTAGTGATTATGAAATTATGAGTGAAAAACATTCTAATTTGTGGAATGTTTTTTTTTGCAACGTGGCATGACTCGAATTTGCTAATTTTTGTATAATTTGATGAATAAAATTTAGATTGCGAGGGGATGGATATTGCTTTTAGTACTAATTTTTATTTTTCGTGCATGGCAAATATTTTTCAAATAGAGCTTCGAAGAAGAGAAAGTTATTGCGATTAAATAAAGTGTGAAGATTTTAACGGTTTCAAGAAATTAAAATTTTTAACGGTATTAAAAAAATTCAAATTTTAACGGTTTTTTAAAATTCAAAACTTTAACGGTTTTAAAAAATTCAAATTTTTAACGGTTTTCTAAAATTTAAATTTTTAACGGTTTTCTAAGATTTAATTTTTAACGGCTTTCTAAAATTTGAAATTGTAAAATTCTCTCAGGAATCTTATAATTTTCAAAATATACAAATTCTACATTAATGTATACAGGTTGTTAATGTATACAACCCTAGTTTCCGTTTCAAACATTCGTCACCAATTTTTCCATACACTTCCCTTCGTAAAACATTCAAACGCAATGATTTTGCAATTTATTTATGTCAATTTGTTGATTTGTCATGTTCCGTTCCAAAAAAGTTGTTATCGATTCCAACTGCCCTAAAAACATCAAAAACTAATGCAAAAAAGTTCTCGTTACAAATTTTATCGATGTAAAGAGCGGAATGTCATTTAGATTTGTCACAAGCTTCATACAATGTGCTGTTTATAATGAATAGAAAAACAAATGTTTTGCATATTTGTAATATTGATGATGACATTTATTGTGTCGAGGATATTGAGCTGAATGTAATGGATATCTGTTTCATATCATATGTTGATTTAAAAGCTATTCTGAAATAGAGATAGGATTCGTATTTTATTCCATTTTTTAGGACAAAGTGAATTTTAAATTTTGATTTATTTTTTTGTTCTAAATTTTATAAAGAGTTTCAAAAACTTAAAATTTAATTTAAATGATAAAACAAATATCATATTCTAATAGTAAAAATAAAATACTAAAACATAAAATTATATTTAAAACTTTATTCAGATATGACATTTCAAACAACAAATTTTTTTATTCGCTAGAACTTTGCAGTCGAAATAAAATATTTTTATCTAAAAATTTACATCACAAATATTTATAATTCATGTTTTAAAATTGTTCATTAATTGTTTCTCAGACCGATCATTTTTTATTCAAATATTTATGAAAAATTAAATAATTTTTAAAACTATCTACCTAAAATTTAACGGTTTTATAAAATTCAAATTTTAACGAATTTCAAAATTCGAATTTTAACGAATTTTAAAAATTCAAGTTTTAACTAATTTTAAATTTTTTGGGTATAGATTTTAAGAAAAATTATTTAAGGTTCATACTTCAATAAATAAGAATTTTAATTTAAATATTTTTGATAATAAAAAATAGTGTTTTCCTTCCTTTATGCATGAGATAAAATCAGCAATTTCCCTCAACATTTTTCCTCTCATAAAAATGGAACAAAAACTGAAATTTAAAAAAAATAAAACAAAATCAGAACAAAATGTGAACAAAATGTGAACAAAATGTGAACAGAGCACTTGATTTTTGCTTAACGAGAATGGAAAATCAACCTTTTTTATTCACTGAATAGTGCATTCCAAACAATAGTAATCAAATGGATATAAATTGATTTTTTCAATCGTTTGGTTGATGAGTTTTGGATGCATGGGGAGCAGGTATGAAAGTTTTGAAATAATTGAGGGGACAAAGCGCATTTTTTAAAATTTTTGGAAACTGGTTCCTTAAAGTATATTTTATTTTTACTTGTGACGTCTAGTTTGTGGAGTCAGTGTGGTCTGCAGCTTGGATGGGAAGGGCGTTCAATTTTACACTGAGCCTATCACAAAAAGCAGCTACAACAGTCGAGCAAGACAGACGAAATCAAACACAAATTGTCACTCAATATCACTTTGAGCTCCCATTCATACTGTCCCGTATCGTGGATTAATGAAGTGCAATCAAGTGCCAAACGAGGACTTGAAAATTTTAATTTGTGCTTCCATCATTTAACGAGCAATTTTGCAAATACAAAAACTTTCCCATTTCAAATAATAAAAATAAATTTTTTAGTGCTTAACCAACACAAGGAAGAAAGCAGGAAATGAAAAAAGATCACAAAAGAGTTTATGGTTTTACTAATCTGTTTGCCTTGATAATTAAAAGTACTTCAAGCTGTTTGATGAGGATTATGAAGACATTTTTTATGGGTCAGTCTATAAAATTTACTAATTAATTTTCTCTATCAAGATCTCAGGATGTGGAAAGGATGCTTAAAACCACAAATGCACCACACCACAACAAGCTTTCTATCTTAACAACTGACATAATCACTTGTCAACTTAATGTTACAAGTCTTGACTTTGAGAGTTTTCGGAGTTCATGCTGTTTTGTGGACAGACTGTGAGGATGAAAGATATTGGAAATTTTTATTTAAAATAATTAAAATTAAATTTTTTTACAAAATCGTTAAAATTTAAATTCTACAAAAAAGTTGAAATTTAAAACTGTTAAATTTTAAATTTTTGTAAACCTTTAAAATTCAAATTTTATAAAACCGTTAAAATTCAAATTCTACAAAACCGTTAAATTTAAAAAATAAATACAATTAATATGAAAAATATTAAAAGTTATCGATAGCTAAATGTCTACTTATTCGAATCGTAGAGTACAAGCTGTTCATTTAATAGAAGATTTAATTTTAAGTTGATGCTGCATAAAGCCACATGAGGCGGAAATGCGGAAAGAGTTCATACAACTATAAATAAATTGCTTTAAAACGTTAAACCTTAAAAAGTATTTAATGTATTTTTTGCTTTTTTAATTGAATTTAATAGCGTAAAAAACATGAATCAAAAGAGTGAAGTTTTAACAATGAAACATTTAAGTTTTATGTAAACAACTTGAAATTTTTTCGATGATTTATTTTTAACAAACAAACTTTTTATGTCATTCATGTCCCCTTGATTGTTTTCGATGTTTTTCACTTGATATTTTTTTTATTTTATGAACAAATAAAATCAGAAAATACATTAAACTTTTTAAAAATGCAGCTGTCGATCAGAAGCATATAACTTTTTTATTTGAGTTTATTGTCATGACTGAATGTTATCGAATTTCATCAAAATTTTCCAGAGTTTTCTTACAATATCTCAAAAAAAATCTCCTTCAAAACAAATCTTTCACCCCCTAAAGGTTTCCATGTCTGACTTCCTTCCTTCAAAAAAAAGTTCAATATTCATGACTTTTTCTCAAAAACATGTCAATAATGACTTCTTTATAGAATCTCTGACTCAGACATGTTTCAAAAGTTATTCACATCCCAAAGGAAATGAGAAAAATGGATTTTGTTCATTTCCTCCTGACAAAATATCAATTTTTTGGGGCAACTTTCAGCAAGAATTTTCTTTGCAGTCATCAAAAAGCCATCGGAGCATCAAAAATTAAAATTTAAGTTTTGCAAAACTCTGTGGATGCATGTACATCTGTTATTGTCAGAATTTAATTAAACATCACCCTCACTTTAGAACATCACCTCCCCATTTTTCCATATTTTCTGCTCTGTCTCACCTTTTCAATATTTAATCTCCTATCTGTTCATATCCACACTTTCCATATGTGTTTCACTTTAAAGAAATAAAGAATATTAACTCACATATGTTGATGTTGCTACGAGTTACTGTGTCTTATACTGTATCTGTATAATTTCTAATTTGTGGAGCTCAAAACACTCTCATATGCTGAAAATATTTTATTGCAAATTTTTTTAACTTTCTGTGCTGTAAACATGTTGATTAAAATCTCATGTAATATGAAGCATAAAAAATTCTACATCCCATGAAAATATAGTTCTAAGGCTCCTGTGATACGATGAGGTAATTAAATACTCCCCAATGTGATACAAATGAGAGGATTCTAGGGGGTTTGGTATCGTTTAGAAATTAAAATTTTTGATAAAAATCTCAGCTTTGAATTTTTGAAACCCGTTAATTTTTAAATTTTTGAATTTTGGAAAACCGTTAGATTTTGAATTTTTAAAAACCGTTAAATTTTGAATTTTTGAAAATCGTTAAATTTTGAAATTCATTAAATTTTGAATATTCAAAAAAGTCATAATATAATACCAGTATATAGCTTACTTTCCCTCATTATTTCATCCCTTATTCCAACCATTAAAAATATTTAATTCATTTCTTGTGTTTGTTGCATGAAACATTTAAATAATTTTCTTTATTATCAGCAGCATAAATAAATATATTTTCATAAACAACAAAAAAAATACATAAGGCAATTAGTATAATCCCTGCCACCCATTATTCTCTCTCATTTTTCCTCTTTTTTAAATGGAACAGGTAATAAAGAAATAAAAAAGGCATGTTATGAATTTTTAATTTATTTTTCATTTAAAAGGCTTTAAATTCCATTTGGTGCAGAGCTTAACAAGCTGTATCTATGCTCATCAACATTTGAGAAGAGAGAATAAATATAAAAATTAAAGGAATTGTAAATATATGCACATATATAAGGTATGAAAGAATATTTAATTTCATGGAGTTTAATTACATAACCGAATTTTTAATGTTTCTATAAAAAGCTATTTTATTAGAGGATGATGAAGACTATAAAGAATATTTCTGTTATTTACATAATTTGATTTATTCAATATAAAATTAAATGATGAATTATTTACGGATTCATTTTTACGGAAGCCTTTTTAAATTTAAATGAAATAATTTTCGGAAAAACACATTAATTTAATTAAATTTTTATTTTAAATCAATTTTTAAAATATTATACTCATCAATCTCTCTCTGTTTTATAGCTAAAAATATTCATCAATCATTATTAGAAATTAATTTTTTATTTTTATGTTATATATAATAATTTCAAGATGATAATGTATTGATTTTTGATTAAATTTGTATTATTTTTGAACATTTTTAAAATAAAAGAGTTTTCAATCCCACTACTCTTCCTAACACCCCCGTCCCAAATGTAGGAATACAAGCAGAAACATTCGTTTTGATAATGAATTCATAAAATATCATTTTTGATTCCATTACCTAAAATTAATTACTAATTTTATTTCAAAACGCACTAAACTATTTTTTTAAAAACAAAATTGGAAGTGAAGATTATTTTGTGGAATATCCGCCATTTTGATATGGCTTAGGTAGAGCCAAAAATTTAGGGGATAGCCATTCCCTTGTCTAACTCTGCTTATTCATTATTTTCGAAGTATTTTCTTAACAAATTTTTATTTTGCACTAATTTTTCCAAATAATTTTAGTTTATTTTAAAGTATTTATCAACAAAATCGACAAGCAAAGATTCTCAAGTCATCCAACACAACGACTTTAATTCCCCATCATCTTTATTCTACATCAACACCAAAGTATTATAAAATAAAGTGCTTATGGCATCCAATTTGTCCCCCCTTTCAAGTTATTTCCCTCGTGCATTTATTTCATTATTTTCAAAGAAATACTCGAAAGCTCATCGAATCATGACGAGTGGAGAGAACATGAAAGGAACTAAATAGTATCTTGATATTTTCACTCGAGTGCTACCTTTTCATCTTTTTTCTGTAATAAAAATTTTACTCCCATTGAGATGAAGGCGAACTTTTTATGATTTTAATAAAAATATGACACTTTTCTCAATTCCTTTTATATTTTGTTGCTAGATATTTTTTGATAAGCTTTCAACATTGCTGTAAGTTTTTAATGTTTATTGGGTCAAAAAATGTCCAATCACTGCAATGCGGATATTTGATATTTTTCTCAATGGGTTCTTGGATTAAGTAACTTCGATTTTGATGAGATTTCTAGAATCTAAGTTTGAACTTTTGAAAACCGTTAAAATTTGAATTCCAAAAAACCGTTATGATTTGAATTCTTAAAAGCCGTTAAAATTTGAATTCCAAAAAACCGTTACCTTCAGCTTTGTAATTTTACATGATTTAATTTCGTGCATGAAAAATCCCAAATACCTTATAAGAATTTTTCAACAAACAATGCCATTTTGCATAATGAAAATGATAATAAAGTGTAAAGCTAGCTAATTAGTCTTGAAGCAAACAATTTATGCCGTAAAAGATGCGATAAATTTAATAAGATTTTAATGAATTTGCTCCTCATTTTACGCTCTCCATGCTAAACACGTTGATGATTTCCTTCTCATTAAATCTTGTGACAATGCACTTTAGTGCTGCTTTTTAATCTTCCAGAAAATATTTTCTCGTGCTCTCGTCTTACGACTTGATGTTCACATCGTATTTAATTAAAAAAATTCATTTTGTATTCTGTGAATCCCTCGTGACGAGCTTGTTTTTCCAGACTTTGTAATTTTAAAAAGAATTTTTCTATGTTTCGCTTTTAATTCTGATTATTTTTTTCTCGTTCAGTTCACTTTGATGTAATTTAATCATTTCTGGCATTTGTTTGAAGTTTGCATTATTTTTTTTTGCATCAAAAGTACGTTCAGTAAAATTTTTAGCTTCAAAAGTGCGTTCAATAAAACTTTTTGTTTCATTTTCGTATTCAAAATTGCAAATTTCATGCTGACTTCTTGCCAAAGCCACTTTCAATTATAAAAAAGAGGAAATTTTTGCTTCAACAATTTGAATTGTTCATGCATTTTCTTATCCTTATTCCTTCATTCATTACGATTGTGTGTTGTTTGAAGTGTATATGATGAATATCACCCATACATAACAACATATTTCTCCCATTTTTTTTTCTTGCGAATTACACACTCAACAACATAATAATATTGTTATATTATTTTCTTGATATGGCATGCGAGTGAAGAGGAAATATCTTTTTAAGAAACTGTTTTCATCCTTCATCATACACATTTTCATTTTGATGTAGATTTTTTCTCTATCATCTGTTGTGCGAACTCGTTGTCATCATCAACAGCACTTTCACTTGAAATGTTTTCTGTGCTTAAGCATGGAAATGAAGGAAAATGTTTTTATGTGTATGCAGATATGCAATAAAATGGATTGAGAGAATGAGCTTGACTTTAAATGGTAAACTAATAGCGCTATTGTTTTAGTAGAATTTTTTTAAATTTAAATTTTCGAAAGCCTTTAAATTTTGAATTATTAGAAACCGTTAAATTTAAAATTTGAAATTTTGAAGCAGTTGATTAGAATTTTTGAAAATTGTTAAAATTTAAATTTTTGAAAACCGTTAAATTTTGAATTTTTTAAAACCGTTAAAATTGAAGTTCTAGAAAACTGATAAGAATTTCTCAATTCATGTCACGTCCCACTACAAATAACAATATTTTCCCACTCATTGTTGCTTCTTGATTACTTCTAACTAGATTAGCCTCTTACAAGATTACTAGAAAACACTACTTCGTCTTAAATGAAGCAACCACATGCTCTCATACATAAAGGAACCAGATGACAAATTGACAGACAATACGTGAGCAATCATAACTTCTCCCAGGAGAATATTGCACTCATGAAAAACATGGAAGGAAATGAAAAAGAAAAGAACTTGTTTGTTGCTCAAGTTTCTTTCCCATTCAAAGGAACTACTTTCTTCTAAAACTTCCCATCATCTCACATGGAGTACATCTCACATGAAGGAATGTTGAAATGTTGTAAAGTTATAAGCATTTAACATTGCCAAGAATTAGCATAGAAATGCTTTTTCACACTCTGTTGGGATACATAAAAGTTTATGAGTAACTTTTTTTCTTCATTTCAGCATGACAGTGTAAAATTTAATATTGCGCTGCTGCTGTTGTTGACTGCAATAAAACTTTTTTTTCTAGTTTTCAAATAAAATTTCATTGAAAAATATAAAGCATAAAAATATTTATATATTCATATGTGGTGCAAGTGATGGGATCTTTAGTGGTTTGTGAATCAAGTTCAACTTGACTCCTTTTTGCATTAATTTGGATTAAGTTCAAGTTGAAACGTTTAAAATTTGAACTTTTTCAAGTCAAACTAGCTTTTTCAAACTTAGCTGAGCGTTTTGAAGCTGAACCTCAAAGCCAAATAATTTCCATCCCTCGTACATTTCATCGACACATCCATGACTGTATCTGAATACGTATTAAGTTAATGATTGTGAAAATTGAAGAAGTATAGAAAAATGTATGGAAAATCTGGTGGTTTTGCTATCACGATTATTGTTATCGCTGTTTTATAACTTTAAATTACTTCCATTTTAAAAAGCACATTCAATGTTGTGAAGTTTACCATTTCCAGAAAAATTCCACATCATTTCCCGTGAATGTGTGTGGATGTGAGCATAGAAATAAAAATAAAATATAATTTGCGCCACTTTATATTTTCGTTAAAAAGCTGTCTGCATAGATAAATGAAGACATTTTTGAATTTTTAATGATGCTTTTCAAAAATGAAATTATGTTGATGTCGGAGTTTTTTTTAATTTTATTAAGCGGAAATTCCATGCAGGAAGAGCTTCAAATTGAGGAAAAAATAAATATGTTTATTTAAACTTTTTGGTCCTTCATTTATTCCTCATTAAAGCTTTCTGTGCCCATTCCAAAAAAAACTTTTTAAATCTGTTAAAAACACAAAATAAAGTTTCACTCCCGTCAACAACAAAAACATCGTTAATGTTCGAAAAATCTCAGATTATGTCACCATAATAGCTGTAAAATTATATATTTACATTAACTTACCAGCACTGCTACTACTCCTCTCATTTATTATTGTTAAAATTAATGTAAATGTCACAAAAGTTCAAAAATACATTGCGATGAAAATGAAAATAGGAAAAATAAGAACAGAGGGAAGAAAACCAATGAAAATGATTGAAAAGCCTTCTGATGGATGTGATTTAGGCGCTATTTTATATGATTAGATTCAAATTTTAATACTTTTTTTGTATTTTTTTTGTTCCAAAAATGATAATAATCAAAAACCTACAAAAAAGTGAGGAAAAATTCAAATTTCCAAAAATAACGGTTTATTTTTATTAATTCAAATTTCAATTCGTCTAAAAATTCTGTTCAGAGCATGCAAGAGTGTTCTGGCTTAACATCAAAATTCCTAAAATGAACGTGACCAATTCAGGAAGCAATTCAGGTTCAACAAAAATAATTCGCAATAACAAATGAATCCATGACAAAGAAAATTTCCATAGAAAACCTCTAAAAAATTCCAGCTAAATATCTCAACCAACAAAAAAGCTCAATTCAGTGGACAAAGCACAATGAAATCCAAAACATGCACTTGAAACATAAAAGTTGTAGTTATGATGGTGTTTTCTGTGTGGTTATGAGCACAGCATAGACAAGAAGAGAGAATTTATAAAGATGTTTATTTATAGTCTGTCAAGTCCAGACCATTAAATAGAAAAGCGAGGAACATGAAGAATAAAGGACATATAGCAACAGAAAAAAATGAACGTCACTGACAGTCGGTATTAAAAAAATTAATTTAATTGCTGTGGGAAATGAAATGTGTGTGTGTGTAGATGGGCCATGAGCACTGCTATTCTATTCTATTATTCCTACCTTTAATGCTGAATGGAGCAAATGTCAGTTGAAAAAATATTTTCATTCATTTCAGTGATATGAATGTGACATGGAACTGATGAAACCTTCTATCTAATTCCTCACATAATGTTGGACGAGTCATGATTTATTTTTGCTCACATTCGCACGTAATAAAAGGGAGATTTCTATTAAATTGATATAATCTCTCAATATTTATTCACATAAGTTTATGGACTCATGCACAGTCATTTATGTGGGAACTAGAGTCATTGCTCGCTGAGATTTTTGAGGTTTGAAATCCAAATTTCGTTAAATTTCAAAATGTAAAAGTTCGTTAATTTTCAAATTTTAAAAGTTCGTTAAATTTCAAATATTAAGAGTCCGTTAAATTTCAAATTTTTATAAACCGTTAAATTTCAAATTTTTATAAACCATTAAATTGCAAATTTCAATAAAACGTTAAACCATTTAATATAGTTACAAATTTACATTTCATTTAACCCGACAATTTCAGCTCAGTATCCAAAACACAACATCCAAAACTATACGAACGATTCCTATTTCCTCCCATATTATTATTTCCCTTTTGAATTACCTTTTGATTCCATCCTCTCTATTATTTCAAGCATGACCATGCAAAGTGATAAATACACAAAATGAGATGAGCAAGACTATATCGCATGATGATGATGATTATGATGGTGAAATTCTAGAAAATTGATGTCCATTTACAGTGCAATCAAAACTAGGAAAAAGAAAGTTGAATAGCTTTTTGTGCATTTACGGACGGTAAGCTTTTTAAGGTTTGAAACTTAGGCTCACACTCATTAATCTTAATATACATCCTCAAAAAAATTTAATTTTCCTATGAAAAAAACTAAGATTGATTACAGACAGACAAAATATGTTATGCAGCTCCTCTTACTTTAGTCATAAATTAGCACATGATGGAGGAAAAGGAACTATGTGTATAATATAAAGGAAGTAGTAAATTATTATGTGAGAACATTTATTTCACTTATACCAGATGTTATAGAATTAAAAATAGAGCAGTAAAGAAGAAGGGAAAATATTCATTCATCCACGATTCCTCTTCATCTACAGATATGTATGTGGACTTATCCTTGTGGGAATTTGAGGTTATTGCCAATTTTCTGGAAGATCTTAGTGACCATAATCTAAATAATTCTGATCCGACCTTATTTAGTGTTGAGGATGTACAAAGGTGAATGGTCATCGACTCCGAATAGATAAGTATCCAGAATGAAGGTCTGGGTAATACTGTAACTACATTTGAAGTCTCCTAAAGAATTACAACATAAAATCATCTCAAGTCAACGAAAAAGATTCATACACAGTGGCAAAAAAGGTAAAAGATTTTTGTATGAGAATGGATCAGGTGAGATGATGATAACTTATGAAATTCGACATGAGTTATCGATGTAGTTTTTATGAAAATTATAGTCAATGTTACAAGGAGATGATTTTATGATATTTTCATGTAATCCAAAGGTTAACAACAGTCAAGCCTCATCTTGTACAGACAATAGCAATTGATGATTGTGACTAGAGATGACTGTCCCTAATGTAGTCGAATGAGATGAGATAAAGTACATTAACATTATTTTATTTTATGACTTGGGATTTGCGTGAAGATCCTTCTGAAACAAAAGAAATTACGGTTATTATCGGAGTAAATTAGGATCATCCATAAGGATTGTGGGTAATTTCCCAGAAGATGACACTTCTGTTGGTAAAATAAGTAGGAATGGAATTTGTTGTACTGATTTTTAGAATTAAAATATAATTACTCATAAAAACAATGATTTAAACAAAATGTAAGTAAAAAATGATCACAAAAAGACAATTTATCTATAATTGAAGCTATTCAATATAAAGCATTCATTGATTCCGCCAGCAAACTATTAACAATCAAAGAATCCAAAGAAAACAAGATAAACTTTTCAAAAACTTTAAACAACAAACTCAACTGTAAGCAAAATTCAACTACAAGAAGACAAGCAAGAACAAGATGAATAAACTTGCCAAAAAATAGCATAAACCACAATTCTGAGGAGCGAATCCATCATATACACACAATGTATAAATTTTTTTATACCGACAAGAAGAAAACTGTAAGAATATGATGTAGGGTATTGATTACAGACAATAAATAACATACAAACACATAATTCCAATAAATTGATCGCTTCCACTCATGCTAGACCAACTTTTCTCTCTCCGAGTGTTCTTGTCGAGGCATCAAATATCATACATCAAGAATTTCTGATCCTATAATGTCTCGATTACAGGAAAAAAATGTGTGTTTATGTTTCATGTGAAATGTATCAGGCTACTGTCGACCTCATCTGATAAATACCGTAAAAATAAAAAGAGTCGAACAAATCTTTACCAAGCACGCAATTGTTCCTTCATTCACATTGTGTGATCAATTTTCTTTCACATAAGTTGCAGAACTGATGAGATTTATATTGTTTTTATGGATTGTCTGACTAGGAGCAATTAGCATTTTGTTCTTATAACATAGTTTCGTACTGACTAGTTCAAGGTAAATTATGAAGAGCAATTTACAGTGATTTGTTGTATGTATTTTACTAATTATCTCTGAATATTCCAATTTAAGATCTATTTATAAGATCAATTTAAGACCTTCTTCAAGAACTAAGAACAAAATGGCTTCTACACAACGATCCACAACAGAATAGCTTCTGATCTATAGACTGAGTATGACCTTGGATCTGATCTCTTATGTATAACCCTGAGGGGTATGAGTATATCCTGGAATATTCACTCAGATAGCCGCAGATAAAGTGTATTCTAGTTTATATGCTCAAGTATATCCCACGAAATGGGTACATATACTCAATTATGTATCCATGCTACATCCTAGTATAAAATCAAGACCATATTTTATGGTCTCCCACCTATCAATCAAGATCAATAATTTCGATTTAATTTCTATTCGTCTTTCTTCACGCATCCTATAACCTAGTTTATCGCAACATAAATGTATTTTGTAACTTTATTGAAGTGCCGGAAAAACGAATAAGACATTACCCTAAATCATAACATGTAACGTATTATGTGATACAAGTATTGATATTGATGTAGTAAAAGAAAGACTAAACATAAAGTTATTTATTGCCATTGCCTTTACTTTACACTGTAATACATCATACACGATGTACTTTATGACGGCTGAAGCTTTTAGTCAATGAGTGCTTGTTGGTTTTTCAAAAAAAAAATGAAGAAATTTTAAACAAAAAATACATAAATTCATTGGGAGCTGCAAAGATGATGATGGAAGCCGTCATAAATTTATGAAAAAGCCTCAACTTCATGGCTTTTTTCATCCATAACAATAACAATTTTATGGATAAGGAAATTTTTTCCATGCTTTCTCATAAAATTGAAATAACGTAATGTTGTTTTAACATTTTTCTTTTGTTTCTTCCTTTTTTCTTTTTTGAAAAGCCAATGCATGTATCGAAGGCATGCTTACACTTGCGGAAGAATTTTAGAGTAAAACGAAAATATTCACTGCAGATGTAATAAATTTAAGTTTAAATTGAAGAAAAAATTTCATTTTGGAACATTATTAAAAATCTCTCCTCCTCCCCCCAAGGTCGTGTCCAGAAGTTGATTTTTTTAATGGACGGGAAAACTTAGAAGGGGGGGTTGGGATTTGTTTTTTTAAAAAGCCCTAGCAAAGCGTAAAAAATTTCAAAAAAGGGAGTTGAACTCTCATCCCCCCCCCCCCAAAAAAAACCTGAATACCTCTCTCGGAAACCCTTTGAGTCACTCTTTTAGCTCCGGTTCTGATTAGAAGTAATCAATTCCAAAAAAAAATATTATTTATTATCAGTTAAAACTCTCAGCTTTAGGCTAATTAGCTCTGCACACTTAAAAAAGATTAAATTTTGATTATTTCTTAAATTAAAATTTTCGGTAGACTCATTCTCCGAGCGGACATTAAAGCTACAACAAGTGTAAAAAAAACTTTTCGACAAACTTATTGGTGGTTTAGTTTGAAAATGATTAAAATATTTTAGTAAGTTTTAAAAAAATTATAATTATATTTATTAATATTTTCTTATCATTTTGACCTTTTCCATTTATTTATAGCTACATTGCATGCTTCTTCCTCTTGTTTGATAGTTCAACTTTATCAACTAATATTGAATGTAAATATGAAATTAGTCATGCATGGTACTATTATATAGGCAGAGTCTACCAATGTATAGTATATCAAACACCAAGAATCAGATCCATCAAAGATGCTCAAATAACATCAATCAGTGGCAAGCATCTAGATTCAAAAATCAACACAGATGTGCTCGGCTTTACAGCTACCTACATGGATCCAATTCATTACTTTCCCCAAGGACTGGAAAATATTTTTGGAAAACTTAAAGTTATTTCCATTTATAGATGTGGATTAAAGGAAATTCATCAATCTGATCTTAAATCATTCCCTGAGCTAACCTACTTCAGCACCGCATTTAATGACATTAAGGTCGTAGAAGAAGGCCTATTCGACTTCAATCCTAAACTATCGTTTGTTCAGTTCCAGGAACAAAATCTTATTCACGTTGATTCAACAGTTTTCGATCATTTAGATCAACTTGGCTATTTCTGGATGGCAGTAGTTCCATGTGTTAAGAAGGAAATTTGGAATTCGAAAGAAGACGTTTTGGAAATAATAAAAATTGTGAAAAGTCAGTGTGTCAGTTCACAATATTTGTCGTTGAAGGAGGAAATAATAAAACTTGAAAACGAGTCAAAGACTTTGGATACGGAAGCATTCAAGACAGACTTGAAGGTATTTGATAGTAAATTCAGCAACTCAGTTTTCTTAAATTTTCGTCCATTGAAAAATAAGTACGAAGCTCTTAAAGTATAGAAATTTTAACTATTTTGACACTCTTGGTTGTTTTGGTTTAAAAAATAACGGTCAAAACAAATTTGAAAAAATAAAGGTTAAAATTTTTTGAAAAAAATATTTTTTTAATCAAAAAATAATTCATTTCGTCGATCAAAAAAGGTTTACAGTCGCTGACTTAATGCCATAATAAACCTTTTTTTACCTTTTCTCAATTTCACATTCAAAAGATCCATTAAAATTCTCAGAAATCCTCACCAAACCATCGAAAAATATCTTGTGTGTTAATGTCTCAATTTCTCCTTCATCATTTCCTTAACAGCACTGACATAAGCAAGTACTTTACACGTAAATGAATTTTTCGCATACGATGTGAGTGAAAATAAATTTCATGAAAATTTAATCATATTTGAATAAAAATTTCTTGCCTCACAATATTAAACATGTATATCGCTGCGATAATTTTATCTCTCAACATAATAATACACAACAGTATTCATGCTGCTCTCAATTTTACAATGGTGGCGTATTGCACACATAAATATACTATATTGTAAACAAACATACTCGTTCATTTATTGTAAATGTGCCTCTCCTCCGTCATTATCTTTTCACCGAATGCTACTGCATTATATTTCGTTCACATCATTTTTCAGGATGTTGATTTTTCGAGTAAGTCGCTTCCATTATAAATGAACACATTGTGGCTTTTTGTCGGTTGATGTTTGTCTTCTTTTTTCGAAAAGGAAAATACACTCATTGAAAATTTGAATTTTATTTGAATTTTTTTAAACCGTTAAAAAATATTTAAAATTTCTGAAATTTTTCTCCAACTAAGAATCGAACCTATGACCTCTTGGTTAGTATTTAGTGTTTTAACCTCTTAGTCATCCAACTACTTAGTAGAACATGACAATTTTCCAATATTAAATGAAACATTTTTAAAAATCAGCTTTTTAAAAACTTCAAATAAGCACTTTTAAAAACATTTTTATGAGTGTATAAATAAAAATATACGTGCACTATTGTATGTGTATGCAGATACTTTTCTTCTGTTCTTTACTTTATATTGTAGTCATAATTGAAAAGGGAAATTTATTGTAAGCCATAAAAAATTTTCGTATAAAGATGAAAACAATTGAAAAAGGAGCTTTTCATGCTTTCTAAATAGAATGTAAGGTAGTTGCTATGTGGCTGTGTTTGGCAGGCTTTTTGTAATTTTATTGCTTTAATTAGAGTCGTTTGAGGTTGGATGTGTGGATATTGAGGTGGAAAGGGGGTTTGGATCTAAATTGAATGAAGTAGAACTCGATTGGCACACTTTTTTCATGGAGAATGAGTGGCACCCACATGAAAAAATTTAAAAAAAGTAATTCAAAATATTTCAACCAAAAAACTCACCCCCCAATTCATAAATACCAACTCAATTTCCAATCGATTGATTAAAAAAGTATAAAAATCAAATTTATCGAAAAATATGAGAAAACTTTTTCGATTGCCATCGATAAAACAAAATTCAAATTTTTTTTGCTATGAATATGAATCAATAAGTACAACAAAAAGTATATATAAAAGCTGTCCAAAATGGCACATGAAAAGCTTTGAAAAAGTTTTTTTTTTTCATTTTGACAGCTCAATTTTATTTTATTCTGAATAAAAAATATAAAGAATAAGATCAATATGAAAATGTGTTGGAAATTTTTTTACAATAAATCATGCAAATCGAACCGCATATTTTTTTATTTAATTTTTTAGAAATAAAATGGATTTGGCAACTTTTTTATGTCAACTTCTCTATAAACCATGAAAATGTGAGAGTTATCAAGTATAAAAATAAAATTTCATTGACGCAAATCTACGGAATATGTACGTAAATTAAAGGAATTTTGCAAATTGTATTGCTCAGGTGCTTATAACTTTATTAAAATTCTGAAGAAGAAGTTTGTTGTGTCTCTTGCTTTCAAGTACGATGGTTGTACAGAGTAGGGGCTACGATTTGCTTAATGCTCAATGCTCAATTGTCTGTCAAGTTGCTCAATTTTTGGTCGATTTTGCTCAAATTTCTGTTAAAGTTGCTCAATTTTCTTAAAATTTGCTCACTTTTACATCAAATTTTCTGAATATACTTTCCTTCTAAATTTCCTGCTAAATTTTCTATTTAAGTTGCTCAGTTTTCAGTCAAATTTGCTCAATTTTCTATTAAAGTAGCTCAGTTTTTTGTGAATTTGCTCAGTGTTTTTTGTAAAATTTGCTGGGTTTTCTATAAAATTTTTATGATTTGCTCTCAATTTAACTTTATTCTTAGAAACTCTCTCACTATTTAGCTAACCATTCTCCCATAAATAATCAATATTATCCTATGATAATATATACAACAACAAAAAATCCCAATTCTCTGCACAAAAACTCACCTGAAAAAGGGAAAAGTACGTGTATTATATGCCATACACCATCAATGGTGTTAAATGTTTTTATTTTCTCCTGCAACCTGACTATAATTCTTCTTCTTCTCATGGTATTTTTTTTTGCGGGACCAATAAAAACAATGTTAAAGTGGAAAAGTTTTACCAACAACACCTTACTTATTATATTATTATACGTGGCTCCGACATGCAATGTTGAGGGAAAGAAAAGGAAAAAGTTTTACATCAAATTATCGTTTTGAATGAAAACAGGTGTTTTATTGTCAATAATAATAATAATATTTTCGAGAGCATTCTTCTAATATTAATTTATACAAAAATTGCATGAATATTATAAAGACCGTCAAGAATGGCTTTCGTTGAAATCAGAAATAATGAAGATTATAATTTAATTACGGAACTTTTTCTACATTTTATCACTTAAAGCATATCCAAAAGTTTTTAGATTATATTCATGAATTTTTAGACCACTTTCACTTAGATAATGTCATTTATTATTCATTTTGACTGATTTGCCTAAATGACTTGACGAAGGAGGTTGAACTAATTGGGTATCTGAACTTTTGATTTAATGCTTTATGTAAGGCTTGAATTATTTATTGCACATTTCGGTAAATGAAAGTTATTTTTGTAGATTAATGAGAAAGATATTTTAAATAATTTATTAACTTATTTACACTTTAAGATTTAAGTAATCTTTGAGACAAACTGAGCAATCTTGCCAAGAATTGAGCAACTTGACAGAAAATTGAGCAAAATTAACTGAAAATTGAGCAATTAGGCCGAAAACTGAGCAATTTGACCAAAAACTAAGGAAATGTTGAGCAAAACTGACAAAATCTAACTAAGCTAAAGAAATTAAAACAAATTTTCATCACATCAGTTCCAATTCATCAGCATTTCTCCAAAAAATATTCCAAAAATTCTACCAAGCCTTTGTGTGCTAATTACCCTCGAGCAAAAATGCGTCCCATCATCTACACAGAACGTGATGTCTGGTCATACTAAATTGAATAGAATGGCAAGAATGTTTTCAACTTGTTGAGATGATGAGAACACAGATGAGAGAAATGCCATGAATGCGAAAGCACACAGCAACAACACAGATCAGAAGAGAAAAAAATTATTCCTTAACAAATCAGCAAATCAACATAAATGTCGAATGTCGAGAGTTTTTTGTGTGAGAGATGGAGAAAGGACAAAAGGAGCAAAAATAGTCGTTGTCATCGCAAAAAGTACACCCAAAAAAAGGGGATTCACATAAAACGAGGAACTTTAACAAATAGATATTTTGGTTTGTGAATGGCTTTGCAGAGGAAAAAGGGAAAGGAATGAAATAATATTGACTGTTTAAGGTTTTCCTATAGCAAAACTTGCGAAAAATACATAATGAGGTCCAACAAAAACATTATTAGAGATGATTGAGCAGATAGAGATGGGAAAAAGGACTAAAAATGCAATTTGCGGTGTCTCCCACGTTCTATAGAAAATAAATACAACCTCTATGTTCCATCCACTCAATATTCGCATAGAAAACTTACTTCCAACTACTCAGCTTGATTGAATCAAGGTCTTGTTGGAAATAAAGAGAAGAAAAAATAGAAAAAAAACTAGTTGGAAAGTCAATGATGTGTTCGATTGCAATGTGCATTTTTCTCACGAATTTTGTGGTTGTGATGGACATGACATGGATTAACAGGTATATAATATATATAATGTAAATTATTATCATCATATTCCATGCAACCACAAAGTTGGTCACTTATCCGACCACACATTCAATCAAAGACATAACAAAGGCATAGCAAGGGGTAGGCAACCGGACACCTTATAAAAAGGCATAAAGGCACAAATCCTCTCATTTGATCTCGGACACCAAAAACCCTTGCTCTGCAACTGGAGGATTTCAAAGTTAACAAGAATTCAAGTCACCTTCTTCGAATTATTTGCATCCACCCACTTGCATTGAAGGATGCTTAAAATGATATCTACCCACAAATCAAGGTATTATTCACAAACCCACCAGATATCTCTCAATTCAATATCACATTTAATCACCCACACACTCAATCACTCAATGTATTGATCTTCAAATTTACTTAATACTTCAGTTTATTACAAAATAATCCTTCAAATTCAGTCAATTACTTTCCTGTAAATCAAATCAAGCTAAACAGTCAATATTCAATTCAATCTACACCTATAAACCGACCATTCACCCAAACTGAACGCCAACGCTCACCTTAATCCAAAAGATTATTGCATCACAAAAATCACATGAGATTTTTCATCTTCTGCTTCTAAAAGATGAGAGATGTTTTTATGATTCGAATTTGTAATGAGTAAAGACTCACATGAACCATCATCATCATTCTGCAGGATATTCAATTTTACTTCAAGTGTTTTCTTTCCGCTAACGTAAAAAATACATTTCAATATTTTCTCATTGTCTGCTGTTGCACGAGAATATTAAGGATGAGAAATGTTTTAGAGGAATTTTTTGCAAATGGGAAGTTGTTAAAATAACGGTGATGATTGTGAAAATATGGATTGATGATGAAGGTATAATAGGCATCAAAATTGTTCATATGCAGTGTGTTATACCAGAACATTTGTGGATGAAGCGTTGTTTTCAATGTTCCGTGCCCTTGATGCAGGTACGGAAGAACTAAAATATTGCACCACCTTACCACCTTAGTATTCTGAGAGAGAATAATGGTCGAGTTTTCCAAAAGAATCAACTTTCCTTTACTTAGAAATGCTTTTACCGATTCCGCATACCCACAAGCTTAGTTTAAGCTTAAAAGACAATACGGCAAAAATCAACAGTCCTAAAATCCCTAAATAAATATTTTAGAGATGATTGAATGTTGATGATGAATTGCTCAAGTGATTAAGCCTAACTTCTATGAAGGAAGTAATCTAGATAACGCAAAAGCGTATGTGGATGAAAATCCGATTTGCCAAATGTTCAAAAAACTCCATCTCAATCCTCTCGAGTCACCGAGACAACAAATTTATATTACCGCATTTACTACTTCATGCATTCACTTTTCACACATCATTCTTTAGAGCTTATGAGCCACACCACATTGCATTATTTCCGTTTTTGCAAGTCAAAAATTCAAATTAAAACGCAATTCAATTTTCCATCCATGCATCAAGCTTTACTGCTGCATAAAATTCATATTCTGTTGTACTTTAATGTTATGAACATAAAAATTTAGTTGAATTGTGAAATAATATTTCCATTGAGCATTATATACTCTCTTTAAGTTCATCTCTGGGGTTGTTCATAGATGACGTCTATTAAAAAATGAAATATTTAAGACTCCAGAGGCTGGATACTGTTGCTACCAAGGGTACCTCCCCTACGCTACACCTATGGTACCCTAGGACAGAGTAAGTGGATACCCTAGGGTAGGATAGTTGGAATACCCTTGGGTACACGAGGTAGTGTATAAATCAGCCCTAGGTCTCCCTTGCTATGCCACTACATCTCCTCCTGCTAAATATTGGACGTCATAAGTGAACGACCTACCCATAAGTGAGCTTATTTGAAAATCATGCATGAAAAACGAGGAAAATTGTCAATTTTCTTCATCATTTATTCAAATATAATTTTTCCTTCCTTCCATCTTCTCTTCTCTTTCATATTTTATGCTTCCTTAGACTCCATGTGTGTAGTATACACGTTTCACATTTATTATCATCATAATCACATTTTTCTTTTTGTCTGATAATATGAGCTAACGAGTGTATGACAAGAAATGTTTATTTTAATCACATGAAAATCGATTACTTCCTCTCTTAGTCGCTGATTTTGACACTAAAGAGTTTCATTCACATGAAAAATATTCTTTTTTTCTCGTCATCATCATCATCATCGTTTTTTAAGCCATATCAATATTGATCGATGGATATAACCGATATAATGTACATGGATGAATGAATGAATCAGTAGATTTACATAATGCATGCATGGATGAGTGAATGGCAATAACAACAATTGGCAATTGAGGGAACAAAAATTCAAACAGGTAAAAAAAATTCGTTCAACTGAAGGATAAGCTGAGTTGATGTATTTATTTGCATTGAGATTGATATATTTTTTCGTGCAATTTTTTATTGAAGAGCTGCAATATTCATATGACGTTCATACGACTTTTAAGTAGATGCAACAATTTTTAGGAGGGTCATTTACAACTGAAGGTCATTGAGTATATTAATTAAATTTAAAGCTTTAGATATAAAATGTATGAGAATCGAACTTGGGCTTTTCATGAAAGAAGAATTCCAAAAATTAAAGTCTTGTGTTACAATAACCAGTCCATCAGGCTGCCTATGAAGTAAGAGTATTTTCTGCATTGGCTTTATTTCAACCTCAAGCATAACCTCAATATTCCTTACTCCCCATCCCACTTTTTCCTTGATAAATCTAAAAATAACCAGGAAAAAAGTTTACTCTTTATTTTTGGGACAATAAATAAAAGGATAATATTCCATCTGGATAAAATTGATCTAGATGGTTAAGTGATTTTATTGCTGCAGTAAAGCACATAAAATTCCACATTTAGCCAACCCAGTCCTGATAAAATTCAATATCAGGACACAAAAAAAGGGAAATTTCCCTACAAAAAAATACTTTTTCTCCTTTTTTCGTCTGATCAATTTTTCCATCATGTTGAACAATCAGGTGATTGAATACAAAGAATATCTAATGTGAGGGTTCATCTTCACTATAAGTTTTTTTTTTTCAATGCACAGTTCTCAATTTATGAAAATGTGAGCTTAATGTTCATTTTGACTAAGTTGGAAAGTTATTTTAGTTGATGTGAAGTATTTTTCATGTCTACTGACTAATTGATTACCTTATGATGAAGAAGAGGATGATTGATTGTGGATGAATTTGATGTTTTAGTCAATTGCGTTGTAGAAGGTTGATTGTTCACGTTGTGGGATTTATTTTGATACAGTTAAGTTATTGGTAAGGCTGTTGCCCTAAGTTCGAAACTCAATAAATTGACCTTGTTATATTGACCTTGTCTTGTCCATTGAACTAGAAAATTTGTGAAGACTAGATTCGATTACTGATCAGTTAAATTTCCGAACGGATAGTTACCTAAAAGCAGATGTTGCATGGCATATTCGAACGTTTTTAAGCCTACTTTGTATATTACTAAAAGCAGGGGTGCATCCAAGGGGTAGGTTTGGAGGTAAACCTTCCTTTAAAAAAATCCTGGACACATCTTTGACTATAGCTCTAGGTTTGAATTAATTCGGATTGGAATTCAACAAAAATGTTTCAAAATATTCGCCTTAAATCATCAATCAAATAAGATAGTATTCCATACTTTCCTACTACAATTTTTTTAGTTCATCATCCTAGCGCCAAGAGAAATAAGATAGAAAAAAAGTTTACGGTAAAAGGGAAAAATAAAGAAACTTTTTTTTCCTTTCTCTCTTATGATGGAATACATATTCATTCTGTTCGTACATGAATCACAATAAATTTACCATTTGATTTGTTATTTAGGTTTTATGTGACGTTTGAGGGACGATTAGAATCCATTTTCCATTTATGAGCTTTATCCTCATAAATTTACTTCAAATTCAACATTTAGAGACAAAATAACAATGGTGTTAATGCTAAATATGGGCGAGATGCTCACCATGAGTGAAATTTTTTCCCTAAATGACATAAAATGATGAATAGATGGAGGAGGAGGTGTATGAATGTTTGTGAATGTGTTATGTTGTCGATCATTTGCAGTAAAGTATTGTAATTTAGAAGAGTTGATTTATGACGTGTGATGTGTAATTATTACATGGAATATTAATCACTTTACAGTTCATTTTAATTAGAATACACATACGTCATGACTTTTTGAGGGCGGTTTTCTCGGTATGAGAATTGAAGGTTTAAGTAATTAGGATTCCTGTAAAAATCATTCCCGAGCGATACGCGACGGTAAATTTGATTTTTGACAAATGAACAGTTTGAAATTTTTCGAGGATGGTAGAAGGATTTCTCATCTAATCCCTTAGGTTATGTACCTGCTAGTAAATTCAACTGCTTATTCTACCCAAAAACCGCACTAAACTCCTCTCAATAAATTTTCAATCATTTCTTTTAGTTTCAAAAACAGAGCTTAATTTCCACAACATTGTAAAGAAGAGTATCATCCATTACCATTGCAAAATAAATGGAAATTGTATTCTTCCAGCAAAAAAAAACAAGAAGTAAGAGAAGATTGAAAACGAGCGAGAGAAAATTCCTTTTCATGTCACACGCAAAAATACGATTAGCGAAAAATTTTACCTCATTCATTCATTCATTCACTGAAATTGAAAATACAAACCTTTCCATCAAATACTGCTTAATATGCGATTTTAATGAGTTTTTCAGTTCACTAATGAATCTGGCAAGCACAGGCGAGAGCTATGACAGCACAAAGAAAATGCTTTTTCTCCATTTTCATCTATGTTTCCATTTCATTAAACAAAAGCTGAAAATTTCATTACCAGCAGGAGTTAATTCCTGTCGATCTTTTTTTTAAACTCGTAATTATTTCTGCATTTACGTTTAGACATAAAAGAATTTTCTGTTTCTATAGCTGAATGGAAGTAAATTTGTATGAGAATGCGAATAATAGTTTGCATAAAAAATGCGAAATTATTAGCACTCGAGGATCCATTTTCATTTGTTCATTTGACTCTCCATTGTTTAATGGCGTAATTGCAGGAATAATTAAAATGGAAACAGCGTCGAGTGTGGTAATAATAGGGTTCTTGTTACAAAATGTGGATAATTCTACACAAGTTAATTAATCATTCATTTAACTTTAATTAGAATATAACAACATCATTGAGCTGCATAATGATATTGCGTACTGTAATATTTTGTTTTATTCAGTCCTGCTGAAGCTAGATTTCACTGTAAAAATAATAATGTTTTATTACTGATGGTTTGAGGTCAATTTTTCATCTCGAGTAGCACGGTGCGACAAACCATCAATTGAGAAAGTCACAACGCCGTCAGGGTACCACGTCTTTTTGACATTTTGGCGTTATAACGTCGACATAGCGCTGCCCTATCGACTACGTTGTACCGCTCACTCATATTTAAATGGCTAAACTTCATAATTAGTTGAAATCATTTAAAAGTTTATTGGTGTATTCTGAGTGGGGGGGGCTCATTTTGGGGGAAAAATTCAAATCACAAACCTCCACCCATAAATTTTTCCGTTCATACAAAAATATTTCAAAACTCTACTGGAAGAATTTTTGGATACGACCCTGAGTGCTTTGTAACCTGAAAATTTGTAAATTTTATTTTATTTTGGACAGAACGTCATTTGTGAATGACCTTTAAAATCTTCCATTGAATAGCTTTCAACGTCATTTGTGAATGACCTTTAAAATCTTCCATTGAATAGCTTTCAACGTCATTTGTGAATGACCTTTAAAATCTTCCATTGAATAGCTTTTAAAGGTCATTCACAAATGATGTCCATTAAAAAAAGTTAGTCATGGAAATTTCCATTTTATTTTAATTAAGCCACTAATTAACATTATTTTCTACTCAAAGATGATGAACAACTTCATCAATCCACCCACATTCAATGTGCCTAACTGTAATTTACTTCCACTTTCAACGTTACAGCATTCATTAACATAAAAATTCTCATAAATTCTTAGAAGTCAATTTTTCTGCACTATATAACTTTAACATGACATACAAAATGGTAAAGGTGATATTAAATCAAACAAAATGTAGAAACTAACATGAAACACGAAGAAGACTTAAGGGGTTCTCATTCTGAAAAGCTTCACTTACAAAAACACAAAAGGAAAAGAAAACTTTAACACCAAAAAAAAGGTACATATACCTAAATAATAGCAACAAAAAAAGGTTCGATCACATCTGCATCATCTTATCTACATTATGTGAAAATTTATCGACCCGTCTATAATATCTATCCCCAAACATCGGAAATGTTAATATGAATACAAATTTTAGTTAACGAGTATGTTCCAACCAAAAACCATTTCATTCACTCTTGTTAGTGTTTAATTCAGCAAAAATCGGATTCACATGGGAAATAATGCGAGTATTTATTTCATTTAAAAGCTTTTCTCTCCTTTCTCGTCTCCTTCCTCACATCTGCCATCCTGCCATACGCCTATTAACTCCAAGCCGTTCGGAAATCAAGGCATCGAGATGAATTCTATTCCAAAAAAGAAGATGTAATTAATCTCTCATGCTACAAAGAATGTTTAGTATCTGCTAATTGCTCATCCGCATCTTTATCTCGAATGTTCTGAAATAAAAGTCAAGTGGATTGGAGGGCGGCTGGGGATGATGATGATGATGATTAAAAGGCGAAAGGTGTCTTACTGTAAATTGTGAAATTTACACCTTTTCATCCTTGCCTTATGGGCCCCAAAAGTTGTAACAAAAGAAAATTAGTGAGGAGAATTGGAAAGAATTAAATTAGGAAGGGATTATAAAAGGTTAAAGTTCCAGGAGGTAAGAAAACGCATTTTTCAAGACATATTTTATTTTTCAGCTTTACTAGCTTATTCAGAGGAGTTTAATGTGTTAGGTCTGGGAGTATAGCTCTGCTTTTGGACTCAGCAAACACTTCCTCATCCAGTCAGACAAATTGTACTTATAAATCCACTCACACTTCCCAAAACTACACGAAACCTAAAATCTCCATCTCGTTTGTAAATAATTAAGTGAAAATTTCATTTTTCAAATAATAAACGATGAGTGGTTTGTTATTTAGGCATAAGGCAATTTAATAATTCATTATCATTAAAATTTCAATTCCCAAACCCCCTTCATATCTTCCCTCCCTCCCCATAGCTTTAGTTAAAGAGTTTTTTTTTCTTCTTTTTGTTATTCGAAAACGTGTGAGAGAGTAAAAACAGCCCACAATTCTAATTTGTCATGAAACAAGAAGAGCAAAAAGGTAGAAATGCCTGAAAGTTATTGCACGAGAAGAGGAAGAAATGAGAAAAGGAAAGTTTTAATCTTTAATGAGCATTTAAATGAGGAAAGGTAGGAGAAAAGTGTACACATTATATGTTTATGTTAGTAATGAATAAGGAACATGATAAGAACGAGAAAGTCGTGAATCAGTGATAGGCGCTCATTACAATGAAATGCTCATTAAAATTTTTAATTACTTGATGCTTATCAAAATATGAGAATCTACGGTGTTGTGATAAGAAGCTCCGCTGGAAGCTCCATAAATTCATTTTATTGCTGTTGTGCCTGAAGTGGCTATTTATTGACTTTCATGGAATTGTGACGTAGATAATTACATTGGACATAGATTTATAGGTGTAGAGTCAAAAATGTCACATTGTAAATAGATAATGAAGTCTTAAGTTGGTCACTTCTAAATATTAATAGAAAGTCAGCCTAATGACATGAAACTTTATATTTTTTCCGAAGGTTCTTCCAAAGTATTGACGAAGTTAATTGTTTATACTTCAAGAAAACTTCCAATTGTTCTTTTTTTGGAAGGAAAATGAGAAATTTACGGCTTCAAGTTGGCGTTGCTAGATTGATTCTACTTGTTTTGAAGAAAAATATCGTTATTGAAAATTTGTAGCTGTGAGAAAGGGCGAGGTTCAAGGATAATGATGCTCTTTAAAGCAGTGCTACTCAAACTATGCTCCGGGATACATTAAGAGTGAGGAAGTTGAAGGCTTGAATCCATGCAATTCTATTTCTGACATTTTTGTCAATTCTCGAATTAATGGTGGTAGTTTAGTCATTCAGGTACCAAGAACTGAAGTGTTAACCCAATTTAAGGTCGAGTCACTACTCTTTTAGATTTGAGCATAAAATTGTAAAATTCTAATTAAAATTTCAAAAAAAATCACTCAGTACAGACAATTCCTTTCGGCAACAAAATCCACATAATAACTTTCAAAAACAACAAGACACGTTGCTCATAAAATTTCGCGGAATTTACTAATTCCTTGCACGAAAATATCTTCTTTTGAGGATTAATCTAATCTTTCATATTTTAAGTAAATGTACAGCATGTTTTCTTATTTAAAATGGATGTTGTGTATTTACAAAGGTTAACGTGATTTCAAAAATCAGCTTCTGTGAGCTGGTTTGAAAATTAAAAGCTATTTTGTTGCTAGTTACACGTGAAGGTTGATAAAGTCAACATCATTTGAGTGAAATTTAAATTTCTTGTATGAAATTCTGCGAATGAAAAATATGCGGAGCTTTATATTATATAAGCAGACTGAAATAAGTAAGCAGCTCAATAATAGAAAAATAGAGCGTGATGGAAATTCAATAGGTGTATAGAAAATGTTTATCAATAGCAACGTGACGTGTGAATTTTCCTGAAATTGAATCATTAGTGATGGTGATGATTGAGTTACAGCTGGTATGAATTACTGTATATATTGAATGATTTCAGTCCTGTTTAAATTGGATAAATGTAAAATTTATTGGCATTATGCTAAAACTTAAATTTTATTAGGTTTAAGGACTTAAAAACACAAAAAGCAATTATGCACTTACAGCAATTATGTCTGAAAAGTCGACAAAACACTTCTTAATTGTTGTTAAACTGTACACTTGAGCTTTTCTCTGTTTATGGATGTAATAACACATGTAATTTATCATACAACAATACCCTTGGTATCTAAACTTGAAATTTAAAGCAATTTAAACTTCCTCAAATCCAATTTACTTCTTAGAAATTTTCTTTTTAATAATATTGCGTAATAATGGAAATTGAAAATGAATAAAATATGAAATTCGCAAATGATAAATTTCAATTTGTGGTGGAAAAAGGTTCGTAAGTAGGCACGTGCCAGAAATCTTTGAAATTACATAAACCCTTTCACTTCGAAACGTTGTTCAGCTCTAATTATAAAATAAATAACAAAGTGGTGTGAGTATTTAATTAAATAATATCTATTGAGTAAGCAATTACTGCATGACCATTAAATAGAAATCTCCAATTTCAATCATTAAAAGTGATTTTAAGGAACAATGTGGGTTGAAGTATCCTTTGTTTGTTAAAACAATTGTTAAATAGGAATCTAATAAAAGCTGTTTGTGCTTTATTTTGCTTCTTTTTCATCCCACTGTCTTTCCTATACCTTTCAAATATTTAAAATTAATTATTTCCTATTGAAAGCGCGATATTAGTTAAAATGTGCGGGGGTTATAAGTGCTCAATGTTAAAAAAGGGACGGTAAAAATTTGTATTTTTAAAAAAATTAACAACCTCAATTAAGGTTTGATGGGAAAAGAAAACATTTTAATTTTCACTGGATATTTACATTTAATTGTGGTTGTTAAAAACACAAAGTTGTTGAAATATCGTTATGGATGTTTAAAAATATCAACTCAACTGTTTCCATGCGACAAAAATCTGTTTTTAGAAGGAAAAAAAGGTCCACTGACATAATTAATTACAAAATCATTTTCATGAATCTTTAGCAGTAAGAAATAAAACAGAGGGGGAAGCTAAACACATTTTAGGGCATGTCATGTGAATTGACAAGACAGAACAAGTGCGGATATTTTTGTAACAATAAAAAACAGCATCGATAAATCCATTGCGTCAATAAAAAGTATATATTTTTTTGGCAATTGTGCAACTCTAACATGTGGGACTGAATTGCAGAAAATTTTCAAAAATAAAAAACCGTTAAATTAAAATTCAAATTTTTGAAAGCATTTAAAATTTGAATTTTTGAAAACCGTTAAAATTTGAAATTTCAAAAACCGTTAAAATTTGAATTTTTAAAATTATCAACATTTTATCATTTTATTTGATGAAACTTTTTCCCAAACTCAGTCCACAATCAATTCCTCCTACAAACACAAATTTCTCCCTGACATTTTCTTTCATGTTTTTTGCTGTAAAATTACCGATTGTGTCCACATTGGTTGATAAATAATAAGCGATTTAGATTTATGACATTCTGAGCTGTTTGGACCTTTTTATTCCTTTTCTTTTGCCTTTGTGCATTGCCATATTTATATTCTTATTTATCGCATTTACAAACATTGTCGCCAGTTTCTTTTACGTTCACAAAAAATATTTCTGCTTCTCCCGCATAAGATTTATTGAAAAGCATCAGGCATTGGATTTTTTTTTCGTTCTTTTGAATGTCGGTGGATATGAAAAAAGAAGATAAATTTTCGTTAATTTATTGCCATTTCATTCTATGATCCAACAAATTTGCTTCAAACGATCGATTTTTTCTGCTTCTCTTTTCCTTCATTTGAAGTTTTTGTGGTTGTGCAATTTAAAATTGAAGTTTTAATTTAATTTGTTTTGTGGAAACGGTATCGTATGACAGACGACATTAACATGCTGGACCACCTGCAAGAATTGTGCAATATTCGAGGGATTATGGCCTCTGATGGAGTGGATAATTCAATGGAATGCCTTTTGGCAGTTTTTGAATCATTTTATTAATTTTTTATGAATTTAAAATGACAGACTGATGGAATTAGTTTCAGCATAATTTTGCATGGATTTTGTGGGTTGGTTCACATGTGACGTCCATCAAAAAATGGAAAATGAAGTCAGAAAATTTAACTCAAATAGATTGACGTCATTTTTGAATGTCCCCTAACTGCAATTGTCAAAAATTTTTCTCACACTATCCACAACAAATCTCCATCGTAGTCCCACCTGACCAATTAAATTGTTGTCAACTTCTGACATACCAAAAACAATCTTTTTCTGATTTTATAACAACAAAAATACTTGAAATGCTTGTAAACAAAATAAAATCCTAAGTGGAAAATATTTCAAAAATTTTCTGTATGAAAAAAACTTTTTCCATCACAAAATTCCTTTTACAAATATCCAATGGCTTGCTATGAGCCTTAAAAAAAGTTTCCCCACAAATTCTAATGAACAAATGACGACAGAACCGCAAAGAAAAATAAGAGATTGAAAAAGTTTTCTAAACTGCAATAAAACAAGCCACAAAAAGAAAGTGGAATAAGCTAATATGAAGAATTAATGAAAAGTGATATTTGACATTAAGTAACGAATAAATAAAGTAAATTAAATATTCCTTGAAGTGTATTTAATCGAATATTGATTACGATCTTTTGGTAATTTCGTCAAAATAAGTACCAAATTTTTTGTGATACTTTAAGGCGCTTCAATGAAATTTTAAAAAAAAAGTTTTGTAGAAAATTTGGATTTGATCAAAAATGGAAAATCATTTGAATTTTCAAAATGACCGTTAAATTTTTAAATTTTTTGAAACCGTTAATTTTTTTGAATAAATCAATTTCCGTTCTCCAATCTACCAATTCCCAAAGTCTCATCCCAAGAGACAATCCACATTCAACATCAATCAGCAAAAATTCAATTTCCTCACACAAAAAAATCAACTTTATTTAAGAGAGATTCATTAATGCATTTATAAATAAAGAATCAACCGATGAGGTAACATGAAGCGGAATCATATCATGTTTTCATGTCTGCGGTTTTTTTGTTGATGTTGTACGACATACATTGAAATGATATATGTACATTTTTTGTGAGTATGCTGACGATCATGTGAAAAAAGGAAGAGACGAGAATCATCACAGGTATTTTTCAATGCTAAAAAAAGGGGGATACACGAACATTCTCTCTACCTGACACCACTAGACACATATAAATAACAAGGTAGAGTCAAAAATCTTGCAGATTTTTTTTCTGTATAACTTGAGAGGCCTCTTAACAGTGTTTTCTTGATATATCAACGGAATGAAATATTTACTGTAGCATCAACGGCATTTGAGAACGTGAATACCTTTTTGAAAGAAAGAAAAATCTTTCATCCGATGATTGAAGACAATCATTAAGAATGAAAGGGAAAGAATATGTTGGAATTGGTAGATGGTGAGTTGTAGAAGCGCAGTTATGGATTTATTATGGACAGAGGTGCTTGCTAGTTGTCTGTGACTGAGTGCTAAACCTAGACTTCCTCCTGTCTTCAGCAGGAAATTCTTGGGCACATCCAGCTTGTTTTCCTAGAGATAGGAGTGATATACCGCAGTAATAGCTCATAGATAGAGTCTAGGTGACCGAACTTTAAAATTTCCCTTCTGTAAAAAACTTGCAAGTTGCCATGTTGGTCTAAAGTACCAGACCATTGCATCGATAACCCAAATCAGCTCAACCCATGCCCCAACCCAAACCACATGAGACATAAGCATTATTCCAATAAAAATGTGCTAATTAATGTATGTTTTCTGTACCTTTAATGCAGTGAAGGATGAACGAATGCGGAGGAAAAAAACTCTTTTTTTTATATCGCTCCAAGAAAGAAAAGGAAAGATCCAAAGAACATTTATAGACTATGATACAGTATTTCGTTACCATCTGAAATGATCTTTTGTTTTTATTTTTAGCTTTAATCTCGATTATATAAAATAAAAAGAAATCATCTCATTGTGATGCGGTAGTAAAAAAAACAATAATAAAAAAAACAGAGAGTGATGTGATGGAAGTGAATTATAAATAATAAAAAATCTTCTTTATGCTCTTTCTAGACGAGGCCCATGAAGATTAAACAGTTACTCATAATTACAGATTATGTGATGTTGATATGGGTTCACCTTTAATACGTGTATTATGTGATGAATGTTCTTGTTTTTTTCCCTGTAGAAATGCCTTTTTATGAATGCATGTAAAGATTCAATGCCAAAATTGCCGTGGGGAAAGCCTATAAGAAATTTTTTGCATATGTATTCACTGAGTTTTATGCTATTGTTCATAGAGTCATGGCTTAAGGGATTTGAAAACTCGTTTTGATTCGGTTAAGTACTGCATTGTATTCAGCTGCAAATGACGTATGAGTTCGTGGAATTGAATTAAATCTACATGTGGGGTATTATGAATTAAGGCGTTATTTTTATCCTGAAGTATTTAAATCGGCTAATATCCTTAGGTATGTCCTCATATATCGATGCTAAGAGGTGATTCATGCAGGGGCATAGTCAGGAGAGGTCCAAAGAGGTCTGGATTCTCCATCATGATGGATAACAGCCGTAAGCCATATCAGCTCATTATAAAGATGATATTATTATTATTGATAATGTAAGACAATAGTTCTAAGCTACTTCAAGTTTCAATTTTCTTCTATAAGCTATCAATCAAAATCTGTTTCTCTTGAATACATCCATCTAACTGATCATTTCATGCAATTTCTTTTTATTGAAAAAGTTTCGCACCATAAACCTCTAGAAATTCAAAGACATCAATCACAAAAAAAGATTCAAAAACCCCAAAAAAAATTATTCATAAATTTATAAACGACCCTCAGATCTCAAAAAAACTTTATCCATGAGATTAAATTTTTAAAGCTATAATTTCCATCAACGTTTATTAGCTCTTTAATATTAAACCTTTTTGTAGCTATAAATAAATTCACACGTTTGTGAAAATCCTTCCTTTTTGTAAGAGGCAATTAAAATTTTATGCTAATGAAAAAGCATAAATTCCCGTTTTACAGGGGCATATCCAGGGGTCCAACATCTCAAAGAATTTATTTTTAATATATTTTCAATTTTTAAAAGAGGTTCAAATATTTCCCCATACAAATTTCAATTTCGAGGGTGGTCCCCCTTGGCTGCACCCCTATACCGTCTTATAAGTTTTTCTATAATCGATATAAATTCACTGAAACAAGGTGAAAAGTGATGCAGGTTTCGTGATAAAATGCTTTATGTTTTTCAATTTAAATGGAAAACTATGATTGTGGAATTAAATATATCGTAATGTGGCACGCAAATCTTGTGAATTATAGGCTATAAATTTCCTAGATTTTAATGGATACGTGCATTCCTTGAGGGAATAGAACACTTTTTATCCATTCCAAGAAATTTAAACAATTCCACAATAAATTTTCCACTCATAAACTCATAAAAATCCTTCCGATACCATAAAATCCAATTCCTCTAATGGCAAAAAAGGAACCGAAAAAAATCATAAAATTCAACTCAATGAATAATTTTGAAAGAATTCTTATGAATCTCTTTAGATCTCCACATAATAAATATCAAACCTAATGAACTATGAAATTATGTGATAACTACGAATAATGTCAACATGCTGGCAAGCAGCGAACACAAAAGCTTATGACTAACGAGGGAGAATAAAGGAAAGAAAATGAAAATTTTTTATCGATAAACTCGAGTCGGCTGATGTTGCTTAACAAAACTCTAGTTAACTTTTGTTGAATAATTGAAAATGAATGTTTTTGCATAAAATTTTCATGGCATTCCCCATGTCACATATTTATCATTCATGCTGCAGACAGGATGGGAATATAAACTTTGGGAATTCTTTGTAATTTTAGTTTTAGTTTCTTTTTTGTGTGGCTGGATTGTAAAGCTTTGGGGTTGATGACTATTGCATTTTGTTCCAGAATAACTCACAGAGTAGGCAAAGGCATGTCAGACCCGGCTGGCAATAAAAAAGTAGGACTATAATTCGAAAAAGTGACAAATTTCCCTTCCTAGTCTTGAACCTTGAATCTTTTTGTCAGTATTGAAGCTACAAGGTGCCTAAGCACTAAATCACTACACCAAAAGGTCAATTCAGCTGAGCACCTCCAAAATTGTCACATAACCTCAAACTATAATTATCATCACCATGACACATCCATCCATAACTTTCAACCACACCAACCATTTAAAAAAGCTTCACAAACCCCAAATTACCAAACAAATTTCCACACCTGCCATGGCTTTTTATTTATCGATCAATAATTGTCCTTTCTTCCTCATTTAAATACATTTGCGTGTTTGTTGTTGACCAATTTTGCTGACCAAAGTCAAGAAATCATTATGGGACGTGGAAATGCTCTTTTTTGGTATAAAAATATCAACAACGAAGTTTTCCGTTCAACATCTAATGACATTAAACTGTATATAAAATTAATTACAAAATATTATGTAGACTTTATTGCAAAAATAATTGAAACATTTTTTTTGTTGCTATTTAAGTATGAATTAATAAATTAATGAGTCATTACACAAGCATGAAAAAGTTTTTAATATTTTTGGCAACGAGAAAAAAATGAATAAAAAGTAGGAAATAACATTAAAGTCTTTTGTTGTTTTTGAGTGAAATTGCGGTCGTTTTTTTACTTAATTATTACACTGGATGATTTATTGTTTTTATGGCTATACCGTTTTTCTGAAAATTGAGGATAAGAAGAAATAATTTTTTTTACGAGGAAACTGTGGAATTTTTATGCTTGCAGATTATTGCTCTGTCTTAGTTGGGGAAGTTCTTAACGATTTAAAAATGAGCGTCAAAGATAAAGCAAATTGCCATATCAACGATAGAATCATATCTTATGCAGATGAGTGACCTAAAAATTGAGACAAGTATTTCAATGACCAAAATGACAGAATCAATTCGATTATCAATTTTGAGGATGTAATGCCATGGCTATTGAGCAAATTCATGTCATATCAGCAATATACTGTCAATTCTATTAAGGAACTGGGCCCACTTCTTCATCCCAAATTTAAGGGTCAGATGTTTAACTGCTTAGTGTTAGAGATCTTATTCTCGTCCTCAAAGAGTCCCTAAGTAAATGTATTGATGTCTTTAGATTTTGAGACGTAACCAGAATAGTTCCTTAAGTGCCCTTTCTAGTTCCTTAAGCGGGACACCTCCTCGAGATCAAAATTCAACGCACGATTGCTCTACTTCAATCATCCTGTTTTGGTACCTACTTAGCCTCTTATTTTTCACCGACATAACAATTCCCATCGAGTTTATCAGTTAGATTCATAAAAATTTGTCAAAAAATATTAAATTCTATAGGAAATAGATCCACAATACCAGAAAATATATTTTAACTCAAAACAACGGATCATCAACAAAAAAAATCCTAATTTTGAAGCTTTAATTCATCACGCACGAATGCTATTCCCCTCAGCCTTTGAAAAAGCTTCAACAATTTAAAATGATGACAACCGTATTTCCATAGAATACAACAACCCCTCCAAGACAGGCTAATGAATGGATTAATTTGGGATTATCACATCCCAAACGAAACAAAAGCACAAAGCACCATGAAAAATTACACCCAAAAATTAGTCCAAACAATTTCGCGATGATTCACCGAAAAAAGAGCACAGAGAGGTTGAAAGACCTATCATGATGACTTATTTACTTGTTTTTCCTTCATAAACGGAACAAAAATACGACTAGGAAAAGAAAACACGATGTTTTATTCATTTCATTCTCAACATTGTACAAAGCACGACGATGTGTTAACAATTCCTTGAACACACAACTACATGCATCCGTAGCATGATTTCATTTTTTATATTATTTTTATTTTCAGCAACGTAATAATTATTATTGATTTTCATTGTTATCAACATCATCATCGTGGTCTTTAATGTCGTTAAACGGCACTTGGCATTGTAATAAATTATGACATAGCAGAGAAATTGCCGCGCTGGATGGGCGAATAAAAATGAAAAACAAAGAGGAAAGGAGGAAACAGAGCGTGAAAGAGAAACAGAAGGTAAATAACTCAATCAATAATAATTTTCTCTTATACATTCGTTAATCCATCGATTGTGCTTTGTGCATGCCATTCCATCGTCTGTAGTCCTGTATGTTGATTATTGATTTTTCCCATTTATCGTCATTCATACTTTTATTTTCCTTTTTCATAGTTCCTAATAGTGCAAAAATATATAGCATGAAAAATATTGAAATGACAGGAAACAAATACAAAGAACTTCATTAAGGTGCCTTTTATGCTGTATTCTGCGACATGTTGTTCACTATAGGACTATGTGTAGTTGTTCACATAAAATGACAACATTATTGATATTTTTTGACATCCTGAATGAAGAAATGTTCATCAACATCATCTCATGCCTAATTATAAGCCACACGATGCATGTAGGAAGTCAGCAGTAATTGAAAGAGACATTAATGAAGATGAATAATAGCAATTTGATAATTTTATGCTAATATTTATCATAAACTTTTTATTCACAAAAATAAATTAAGCAACAAAAGACTGCGAATCGTGAGAAAAAAATCTTCTCATTCCACCCACACAAAAAACAGCATGCGATATATGCGCAAATAATTTACACAAAACTCTGCAGACACGAAGAAAGCTTAAACTTTTATGCTGCATATGCCAGAGTATTTGTTAAAGTCACATTTTGCAAATTCGTTTATTTATTTTTATGATTCTCAAGTCAATTCCAAGAAATGCTCTTGATTCTCGATCATTGTACGACTCATAAATTCCATCCTCACTCTCTTCTTCTCTCCTTTGTTCTTTTCTGAATGCATAAAAAATTGAATTTGCTAACGCTTTAAATCGCATGGAAATTCAATAAATTCTAGGGGGTCATTCGTAAATTACGTCATGCAAAAACAGACTTTGTCGTCCCCCTTGTTACAGATTCTTCAACCCCCATCCATCCTAAAGCGTGACGTAATTTGCGAACGACCCCTTATTCGCTTTTATTTCTCTTGAAAATGTTTTTTTGAAAGAACCTTCTGAAAGAGCAACGCAACTTTGTATTCATTCACTGCAAATTAATTAAACGATCTGAATGCATAGTAACCGATTGCTTTGTTTGAATTTTGCTATGTTGTCTGTTGAACTAGATATTATCAATTCTATGTATAGAAATTGATTCTTTTATGGAAGTTTTTGCTTTAAATTACAATTTTATTGACGTTGGATTGAAAAATAAAAAATTCAAATTTTGAAAATCCGTTAAAAATTCTAATGATTAATTTCAATAATTTTGCGTCCAAACTACAAGATGCAGTCAAAATTTCCATACTTCTCACTCCTTTGTTAAACAGAAACTCTTTTACTTGCAAAAAAATATTGAGGAAGAAAAAAAAATGTTTTGCACAGAAATGAATCAACAAAGTGAAATGTGAAATGGAAGTAGAAAGCATAAAGGAAGAAGTTAAATAAAATCAAGTGAGAGAAATAATTTTCACATCTACAGCATAAAATTTCTCTGCTTTTAAATTCTCACAATGAACGAAATCCGTGATGTGAAAAAATAATTTTTCCAAAAATAGGAAATTTTTGGAAGACAGTTCACACACATAAAAATGTCTTTTTAATGTTGCACGTTCTCAATTCTATTAGCTCTCTGCAAATACTTCACATTCAAATTTCAACAATCCAAAATAGGAATAAAGATTTCTCAATTCTTCTTGATATTGAGGAACCACTTTTCAATTATCAACATTTCGAAACGACAAAAATCACAAAACGACGATGATTATAGAGTAAATGCAAATATAATACGAGATCGGAATGAGAATACTTATGTGTGAATAGATTTTATTTTGACGACAGACAATTTATTCAAGCATATATTATTCTTACCAAACTGTTTGTCGTTTTCTCCTGGGTATGGTAGACTTTGGGGCTGATGGTAAATCTTGTTGGAAGCAGGGTATTGTTTTGACAACTTTGAGTTAATTTTACTTGGTATTTAGTCAACCATCCTTCTATTAGCTGTTTTGGAGGGAATCCTGATCTCAAAACAGTATTGGGAGCAATAGCACTGTTTAAAGGGACATTTTAGATTGGAAACTTATGGATTCATGCCGACTTGACTCAGGTTTGAGGCTTACATCTAAAACGGTACTGCTGACACCATGGAGGTACAGGGGGTCCAATGAGGTCCAGACCCCCTCTCGAAAATTTTTTTAAATGGAAAATCTTTCCAGGAAAGATACATTATTGATCTACATTATTGATATATTCAAGCTTATAATTTAGAGTAAAAAATGGTCAGACCTCAAAATTTATCAATAAACTCAAACGCAGTCATTCCCAACCCTTGAAATTTTCCTTCATTCACAAAACGAATGTTGACGACAAGAGTAGAAAATGCTTTCTTTGGTCGAGTTCATACTCATGACTCTTAGAATTTTTTTGAATTTAATGGAAATATAAGGATCTGAGAAGACGTTCATTTGTTATAACAAAATTCTTCTTATTCACAAATCATGGCGGTAGTTCAAGTGGCAACATGAGAATGCTTTTAGAAAATATTGAGTTTGTGATCACTGCTCAAGACTTAAATCTTATCAACAATGTCATTTGTGTGGGATTTATAAGGTTGGAATGATTTTTATCAATTGACCTCATTTCATGTTCACTTGTCAGACACTTCACATGATGGACGTGTTTGCGATTTAAATTTATGCATTTACACGAGTTCTCTTTTCTGACGTTGCTTGCTCTATGCTTTTGATCTGAATGAAATTTTTTAGCACATTTTCTCTTTCTCAATATTATTTGCTCATAGTCTGGTCGTGTTGGATATAATCCTTCGATATCTAAAGAATTTGAGTACGGATTTGTAAGATGAGGATTCTTCATCCTTAAAAAATATTTTGAACGAAAGTTCCAAACAAACACGAAGAAAATTCCAATTGAAACTCAAAAGCATGAAAACATAAAATTTCCTTCATCAAAACCGAAAACAATTTTGTAACTTTTGTACTAGTTTGCAGGAAAACTTTTCTTCTCTCTTTACTCAGCTTCCCCCTTTTTGGAAAGCATGTCGCTATGAAACAAGCTAACTACATACAGTTTTGCACTTTCTTTACATGAGAATGAGTTTGAATTAAAATTCTGCAGAAGGTGGAAGTTGGAATATTTTTATGGAAGTGCTTTTATACGCATTTTGGATGAGTTAAATGGATTAAGTTAAGCTTGAGTGATTTTAGAATATTTTTCATTTTAACGGATTTTTTAAATTCAAATTTTTCTGTTCAAATTAAATTGTTTGAAAATTTTGCTCACCTCGAAACTTTAATTAACAAAATTGAACTTAAAATACTCTAACGTTGACTATTAAACTGCTGCTTTTGATAAAACTAATGTGAGCAAACCAATTTATACCAGAATCACCTTCAAAATCAGCCTGAATATGATAAATTTTATACTTTGTAAGATTTAAAATGGCGGGAATTTTTTTTTAAAATAAAAACAAATTCAGTAGATCTGCAAAAAGCAGATATTGATTTCAATTTCAACGCAACATACAATTCTGTTCTGAAAGCATTCCAATACCTCGAAATACCACATCAAACTTGTCAATTTGAATAATGAATTCGCACATTTCCCCACAAAAATCTGCACGATATATTCAAATATTATGCAAGAGAAATAGCGAGAAATGACTCAGTGATTTCATTTTTGCAGCTGTTTATGTAGAGTCAAACTAGCAAACATACTTTGTCATTCAGCTTCTTGTTGTTATAATGACAAATCCAATGATTTCATGCACTCATATATTTCATCTGATGTGATGCATAGAAACAACTTTCAGTCTTTTTCAGTTCTAAATGATTTTATTTTTCTTCTTCGTCTGCATTTCTGTTTCTATAGCATCACTAGATCTCTATATATAGAACTAGAGGTAGAGTAGAGTAGAGTCGGGAGATAAACGATAATTGGAAGTGATTTCACTTTAAAGCATCAAATGGAAACGAAGAAAAATTGATTGTTATTTATGCACTTCCTTTTCATTTTTTTTTTTGTTTTCGAACATGTCGAAAGAATTTCCATTTAATTTTTGGAAATTTTCTTAGTCAAGGTGATGAAAATCTTAGTCATTAAGTTACTAATTTTCAATCTTTCATGACTAAATAAAAGCTAATAGCTAAGTAAGGTTGATTCATTTAAGATAATTTGTTTATTGGCTATTTTTTAAGTGCCTCAAAATAATCTGCACTTAAGTCACGATTGAGAATTTCCTCTGAACGTCATGTATTCGGTATTTTAAGCACCAATGCTGAGCTATTGTTGAACGTTTTGCTTTATTGTGGATGTTTAGTGTTGCAATGTTTTACTGGAGCAATCCAGCATTCAACATTAGAATTGGTCAACAAAACAATTAATTTTGATGTCGGCAAATTCTTAACGTTTCTGAAGAAATGGATCAGTAAAATTGGTCATATTTCGATTGTAGGCTGCTGTTGATTGAAATATGTCATCGTTTATTTAACACTGCTCAATTAACTTTGATCCATTGACCTACTTAACAATGTATCTGTTTGACCCAATCAAAATTATATTATTAAGTCGGTTTCTCGCCTATATAGTAAGGTATAAGCCTCGATAAATGACGTCCATTATTTAAATGGGAGGAATTTTTTGAAACTTTGTGCCCAGGGGGATGGGGTCTAAAAATCTCGTTTTTTGTCTCATTTATGAACGGCCCCATAGGAAGCCAAACAAAAACTCAGGGGTATACCCTAGCATATACCAAGAAACCAACCCTTGCTCTAAATAATACAAATCAAGACTCGATTAACCTCAAAAATACTCATAAGTATAATCTCCAGAAAGCTCTCTAACATTGAAGTCTTCCACAAATGAAACCGGAAATAATTCTCATCTCTCAGACGTCTTTTACTTCCTCCTCTCTCATGTCGAATGTTAATTTCATCATTCACATAAATCGGTCCTTGTTAATGCCACCTCATTTCCTTAATTAAGAAGCGATATCTCTAATTAAATTAAAAAGTCATATCAGCACAAAATGTGAATTATTCTTTGCTCTGTCATCTTATGTCGTATATAAAGATACTTACATCAGGGGATTTACTTTGAAATCTCGAAAGAAATGCTCTTAAGCCTATTAAGATTGATCATAAAGCTCTTTATGCGGTTTTTATCATGGCAAAAAGAAATTTACATAATCCTAACGAGGAGGAATAGAGGGAAAAGAATAACACGTACAAAAATATTTTCAAGTGCTGAAGGTCTTTTATCTCTCTCGCTCACTCACTCGAAGCACTTGAGAAAACCAAGATTTATTATTGTTAACAACATGCATGAGAGTTAAGTGAAAATTTAAATACAATAAATAGAAGGAAGAAAAGTCTGTTCGAGGTCTCTAACCGTCCTAATTTCTGCTGACGGATTTTTCAAGATTATGAATTATTGCCAAATTAGAAAACAGAAAAACAAAGATTTAATTTTTTCAGGTGTTTCCTGACATGACAGGTGAGCTAATTTGCAAACACGCTTTAATTGAAGTCTGAGAAAAAGTAAGGATAATTAGTTTTGTTTAATTAAAGCGCATTTAATATTGTTTTTCAATTTTTGTGACACAAACTTAACTTTAAAAATAGTTAATTAATTAAATTGTATGCAATATTCTTCAAAACAAGTTTGCTTGCTTCAAATCTTTCATTCTAAATGTTTCTATGCACACTTATTTGCCATTTTCGAGCAAATAAGTCATAAGTTCCCTTTATTGGATTTTCATTTCTATATTTTCTCTTTGAAAACTTTAATTTAACTCATGGAAAGTACTTTTGAATAAATTAATAATGAAGCTAGTGATGATACTTATTTACCTTTTATTTGAGATGCTTACTCTTCAAAAGTTGAGGACTGAATGAATAAATTTTAATGCAAAAATACAAAAAACTCTAACCGTTAAAAATTTAAAAATATTCTAACTGCTAAAATTTAAATTTAAAAAATCCGTTAAATATCTTCAAATTTTCTGAACGAGATTTAGAAATCAGGCAGTCAAATAGTCTCCAAAGATCTTAAGTTTCAATGAAAACACCTAAAATTGTCTCATTAACAGTTTCGTTTCTTTGTCATCAATCATACGTCAAGTCTATTAGTCTAAAAATAGTGTTAAAACGAATGAAGCATTAAATAGTAAGAGAACAAGTGGAATAGCCTCGACGGAAAGAATATTCTAAATGTCATATTTTTATACATCTACGTATAATAGATAGAGAAAGAGGAAAAATTAAAAGCAGAGATGAGAAATTAACAAGTGCTCTAATTTAATTCCACGAAGACAATGACCTCATCAGATAGAACTAACATGATTATGTATTTCATTTTGCTCTTTATCCTTCCGCATACTATCTATCTTTAATCATGAACTTTTTGTATGCAAATTAATTTAATTAAGAATCAGAATGATATTTTCTTATTTATTTTTTGTCTCTTCTTTTACTTTATTTATTTCTGGGGTGTAGCAAGGGTTATTGTTGATTGTAACTTTGGGGTACGTGGTTTTGCATGTCGTGACCCTGACCTTGTATCCAAATACGAATATGATAAGACTCAGACACCCCCCCCCCCCTCCTTTATTTACAGTATCTCTTCTTACGCCACTGCTTTTTGCTCTTCATTTGTTTCTGTATACAACAATGAATTTGCCTTTTCTCTCCTATCATTCCATTATCAAGCAAGCAAAGTGCAATGAAACATGGAAAATTAAATTAATTAAATCCGCAGATGTTTCTCTATTAATTAAGCTTCAATTTTAATTAATTTATGTGCACTTTCTGACATGATTGTCATACTCATATGTGCTTCACATTACTTGTCAATATATATGTCAGAAACAAAACCATTGAAAGAGTATGAGCATGCAGAACATACATGTCTTATTAAATTTTGGTTATTGTAAAATATGCAACATTAATAATTTATTTATTGGCTTCATTAGTTATGTACGAGTAACTTAATTAGTAGATGATGAGGAGAGGAAATGTATGACAATGATTTATTTTAAGGAATTGTTCATGAGTTTTTTTAACGAATTTTTTTTAAATATTTGTAACGTATTTTTGAATTTTGAATTTTTCATTTGCAAACTAGATTTTTTTGGTTAAAAAGTTCTGATCGTGAATTAAAGTAATTAAAGCGATTTAAAAGTTGTCAGGATGGAAGAGAATATATTCAACTTATGTACAGTGGATAAATGTGATAAGAAGGCTCAAAAATATCGTGAAACTGGAAATGTGCATTTTTGTAAAAGAGACTTTTTTTATGCTTTATTTAATTATAATAAATCGATTAGTTATGCTGAAACTAAGGCTGTAGCATCGTTGGGATATGGAAATAGAAGCGCAGTTTATGTGGAAATTGCTCATTTTGAAGACTGTTTACAAAACATCCAGTTAGCACGTGAAAACGAATATCCCGAAAACAAATTAAGCAAGTTAAAAAAACGTGAAGTAAGGTGCAGGCTATCAATGTTATTTATTAAAGAACGTATATTTGATCCATGGGAGATCTTCAAACTGTCATATCCAGCGAATGAAAAGATTCCGTGGATTGTTGATAGAGTTGAAATGCGTTGGACAAAAAAATTTGGACGTGGAATCTATGCTAAAGAAGATTTAAAGCCTGGAGATGTAATTTGTGTAATGGAACCAATCATTAACTATACAAACGATAAGAATCCATATACCCGTTGTTTTAACTGCTCAAAATCTTGTGGTATGAATTTGATTCCTTGCGATCAAACAGGTATTATATTAATCCAGGATTTATTTTTAAGACAAGGATTAATTTCAATAAATATCACATTTCAGCCTCAATGATGTTCTGCTCGACTGAATGCAAACAAAAGATCTACTCGGAAGCAATAGAAATAGATGAAATCGTTTCTGCTGACGTTAAAATGCTATCTAGGGTTGTTGCTGCATTTGAAAGTGTTGAAAATTTCGATAATTTCATCAAGGATGCAAATTTGAAGGATTTAAACAAAACTATATTCGATTTTGACTTTAGTAACCGTAATGATCCAATTCATGCCATATCCGTGATTATGTGTCTGAAAAGGCTGTTCAGCATATCTTAAGCATTTTAAATTTAAACAAAAAGAATTCCTTTTATTTGGTCAATGCAAATGGCTCAAAAGAATTGATTATTGGACATCACATTACGTTATTTGAAAGCTTGATCAATCATTCGTGCTATAGTAATGTCATTTGTATGAATCTTGACAATAAGGTCATTACAGTTGTCTATAAAGCTATTAAAAAGGGCGAACAGATTTTCGTCAATTATGAGTGAGTTGCAGATCTAATAATCATTATATAATAATTTAAATAAAATATATATTTTTAGTGACTTGTCCGACGAAGAAGATGATTACAACATTGAAGATATCCACTTGTTTTCGTGCAATTGTGGAATTCATCAATATGTCAAAAAATATGGAAATTATGGCCTACAAAGTGTGAAAAGAAGCGACTTTATTTTAAATTTAATTAAAGACGCTATGGTAGGCTTAATAACAAATGATCATGACAAGGCAAAGAGATCAATCAAATTGATCTGGGACGAAATCAACAGGGACACATCTATTCCAAATTTCCTCACCTATTGCTATCCAAATGCAATGACTGCTATGAGAATGATTACCTTTTACTTGTCATATCCATTTGAATAACTCGCTAGTTATGCTTATTATCCTCATGAAATACCTTCTATTTTGTCTTTTTTGAAATTTAACGTCTAATATTTCTTATAATTACATAATGTCCACAAACAATGATATTTGAATAAAGACTAAATTTAAAGAACATCTCCGAATTTTAGTTATTTGACTAGATCGTGACTCAGTTAGTTTAGTAAAAAAATCATTTTTATAACGTATATAATATTTTTGAATTTTTAACGGTTTTTTTGAGTTCAAATTAGTTCAAAAAAATCAGTTTGGAAATTTATTCGTTGAGAAAGCACATGTTAATTGTGGTCTTAAATTATTTTAATTTCTAAGTTGAATAAAGTAAGTAAACAGCTAGAAAAATGCTTCACGAGCTTCCTGATATATTCAGCATCAGAGCTGAGCCAAAATCAAACGATAAGTCCAATGAATTCCGATTAATTGGAAATAAACGTCATGAAGAAAAAAACTGGTACTCGGCAATATATAACTACAATACAGCATTAATGTATGCAAAGTCGCCTAATGTTGCATCCTTGACCTATGGAAATCGTAGTGCTGTTTATTTCGAAGTTAAACGATATAAAGATTGCATTCAAAACATCCAGTGGGCTCGAGAAAATGGATATCCTCAAAAGAGTATGGCAAAATTAAATGAACGGGAAGCTAAATGCATGAAACTAATGAACGAATCAATGGATGTAGACAAGGAGGACTTTTGGAACTTATTCAAACTGTCTTATCCGTCTAATAAGAATGTGCCTTGGATTGTTGATCGAGTTGAAGTTCGTTGGACAGAAAAGTATGGACGTGGTATATATGCTAAGGAAGACCTAAAAGCTGGTGATATAGTAGCCGTAGAGGAACCAATCATTAGCTATCCTAATGATGAAAACAATAGAATTCGTTGTTTCAACTGCTTCAAGGGCAATTCCTTGAACTTGATTCCTTGCGATTATACAGGTATTAGAAACTATAAATTTAATTAGATTAATATTCATGAATTGTGTGTATTATTAGCTTCCATGATGTTCTGTTCGACTGACTGCAAGAATTACTTTTACGAAAAAGCAATCGATAAGAAAGCATTTGTTGCTGCTGATGTTAAAATGCTGTCAGAGATTGCTGCCGTGTTTGGAAGCGTCAAGAATTTCGACGACTATATGCAGCAAGTAGACATTAAGGATCTTAACAAGACAATCTTTGACTATGACTTGAATAATCCTGAAGATCCAGAATATAAGAAAAAATTGATTATGTGCTTATTGTCACTATCCACTAACGAACGTCGAGTGCCATATGATTGCAAAATTCGCAAGAAGATCTCAGAAAAGGCTGCTGAACATCTTTTGAGCATTTACAATTTGAATTTTCATAAATCACAAATTAGTAATGGATTTAAACATACGTTCTCGTCTGGACTTCAACTTCCTTTATTCGCAAGTTTGATGAATTTCTCATGCATTCGCAATGCTCTAGTTGTCGCTGTTGACAATAAGCTTGTTACTACAATCCAAAAGCCTATAAAGGCAGGCGAACAGATTTTCTTATGCTACCCGTAAGTATTTTATTCCAGTTTTTGTTATTTAATTAATTATTTCTTCACATTTTGTTTTTAGATATCCCAACGTAATATTTGTGGATTATCATATAAAGATGAATTTGGAAGAAACTCACATGTTCACTTGTGAATGTGAATTATGTGCCAAAGATGAAATATTGGGAATGGATATAATGGAAAAAGTCATTTATGCTGTTATCGAACGAAATCATGAAGATTTTAAGGATTTTGATAAAGCAAGAGACTATTTAAAGAATGCATTTAATGAGCTCAACACTAAACCATTAGATCTAAAAGGCGTATCCACTCATATGTTTACCGCAGCAAATGCCTTAGAAGCAGCCGCTTATAACATATATCTCCCTTTTTGAATCATTAACATTGTCAGAAAATTCAGTATTAACTATCTTTTATAACTCAACATTATTAACTATGTACTTACATAACTGATTCAATAAAGACTTAGATCCAGAACAATAAAATTTAATGGCTTTTCAAAATTTCAAATGAACTGAGCTGAAATGAACATAATTGTAGTGATTGATTGCTGAACGACTCGACTGTAAAAAAGTGAAAAATTTGTGTAGTTCATTAAATTCTAGTTTAATTAAGTATTTAAAGCTGTTTAAACATGTGTGATGAATTATTCCACGTCGCTCTGGAGCATAAAACAAGATCAATAAACAGCTTAGCTCTTAAACTTGGGAATAAATATTTTAACAAAAAGAAGCATTTTTTTGCATTAAGTCTATACAATCAGCTAATTTCACATGCAAAGAATAGAAAGGATCTATCAATAGGCTTTGGAAATCGAAGTGCTGTTTACTTTGAGCTCAAAATGTATGACGAGTGTCTCCAAAACATAAAATGGGCTCGCGAAAATGAATATCCCGAAGACAAATGGCCACAATTAAATGATCGAGAAGAAAAGTGCAGGGAAATGATGTTGGAACCAACAGAAGTGAAGGGTAATCCATGGGATATTTTCAAACTGTCATATCCAGCAAATGAAAAGATTCCGTGGATTGTTGACTGTGTAGAAGTAAAGACAACTCAAAAGTATGGTCGTGGAATCTATGCAAAAGAAGATTTAAAGGCTGGAGATGTAATTTGTGTAGAAGATCTTGTCGTTAATTTCGCAGATAAAAACTTTGCAGTTTTTCGTTGCTTTAATTGCTATAAAGCTAATGCTTTAAATTTGATTCCTTGTGATCTTACAGGTAAATTTATAGACACAACATCCAGTGAATTTAATACAAGATTATCTAATGATTTCATCTTTTAGGTCATATGATGTTCTGTTCAGCTGCGTGTAGGGATGATTTATACTGTAAAGCTGTTAATATTGATAAAATTGTGTCAGTTGATGCTAAAATATTGTCGGATATCGCTAAGGATTTTGGAAGTATCAAAGATTTTGACGACTATATGTTGAATACAGAATCAGCGGAACTGAATAAGACAATTTTTGACTTCGATTTTAGCAATCCAGAAGATCCAGAATATCGGAAAAAATTAATGATCTGCTTTCTGTCATTGTCAACTAATGATCGAGTTATTGGAGAGTGCTCTGACATCTATAGTTATGTATCAGAAAAAGCTGCAAAAAGGATTTTAAGTGTCCTTAATTTAAATCGGAAAAAGTCGTACATCTTCGTAAATAAGACTGAATATTTGGAAGTTGGCTGTCATATCTCATTATTTGCAAGTTTAGTCAATCATTCATGCTTGAACAATGCCTTTACTGTTTTGGTGGACAATAAGCTTGTTACTGTTATTCAGCATCCAATTAAAGCTGGCGAGCAAATCTTCTTTAATTACTTGTAAGTACATCTCAGGTTCCAGTTTGTAAATTAGTAAATTGTCTATAATAGTAAATTAATGATTTTCAAACTTATAGATCGGATACACCAACAACGAAGAATTTGAAGCGAATTGAGGAACTGCATATGTTTCAATGTGACTGCAAATTATGCATTGGTCCAAAGAAAGCAGGTGATATGTGCATGAAAAGGAAAATTACTCAAGCAATCATGAAACGAAAACTGGAAATATTTCCCGAGTTCAACTTAACGGATTATGATCAAGTCAAAGAATATATAGAGGAACTATGGAAAACCATTAAGGATGTTCCAATTGAACAAAAATACAATTCTCCATATCAACTTTATCCGTTGGCTATGCTTGATTATGTTGCTGGCAGAATCGCTTACCCATTTTTTGATTAAATTTACTTTTCTGCTAGATTAAGTCAATATAGTTTTTTTAATAAATATATAATGTAACTGTGTCACAATATCATGGAATAAACGGAATCATATTATTTGTAAATTTATTTAATTATTCTAACAAATCTTTAAAATCTAACGGCTTTTTAAAATTTAAATTGTCTTGTTCGACGTCATTAATGCATAAATCACTTCCGTGGATTCTCAATTTTCATCATTTTCTTTGAGAACACGCATTCTTAGATTTAGTAATTTAATTAAGTTAAGGTGTTTTAAACGTTAAAAACATGAGTGCTAAGATGCTTAATATATATTCTAAGCAAAAGTGTGATAGGGAGGCTGAGGAATATCGTGAAATTGGAAATAAGCACTTTCAAGAAAAAGATTGGTTTGATGCTTTGCTTAATTATAATAAATCGATTGCTTATGCTGAAACTAAGACTGTAGCATCGTTGGGATATGGAAATAGAAGCGCAGCGTTCCTGGAAATTGCTCGTTTTGAAGATTGCTTAAAGAACATCCAATGGGCTCTTGAAAACGAATATCCAGATAATAAACGTGAAAAATTGCTTGAACGGAATGAAAAGTGCGAGAAATTAATGACAGAAATGCGAGTAAACCAGATTGATCCATGGGATATTTTTCAACTATCATATCCAGCAAATGAAAAAGTTCCTTGGGTCGTGGATTGCGTTGAGGTTCGTCATACAGAAAAGTTTGGACGTGGAATTTATGCCAAACAGGTTTTAAAGGCAGGAGACATAATCTGTATTGAGGAACCAATCATTGTAGCGAAATAAGATCTTCTGAAAGATATTATTCATTTGAGCGAATTAATAAAGCACTTAACTCTTTAACGTTTACAAAACGACTGTTCTTTATTTATTCAAGTTTGCATATGCTTAGTGCATACATCTAATGCTAGGTGCATACATTTTAACAACATGCCCTCTTAATCTTATTATTTATTCGAAATAATATAGATTATATTTAAGTTAAACATTATTTCTATTTTTGTTTATGGTCTTTTTAAATGACCGTGCGAAAAATAAACAAAATTCAATTATTTTTAGGATTAGAAGAATCCCCAAGATCAAGGTTTGGACCTTGTCATTTTCAGCAAGATTTAGATGAACCTCCTGATTTTTACTATCCTGATCGCTGTCACTGGACCAGAAACCCATTCTAATAAAATATGAATAATTAATTAAAATCCCAATTTAAGCTTATTATGTTAAATTCTTACGTTATCCCGTTTCTTTAAAACAATTTATAAAAAGGTGAGTTTAATTAATTCAAAGCTTCTTACTCAACTAACTTGATTATTAAAATATTCGATTCTTATATACTAATAAAAATATTATTCAAGCATTTTTACTCCAGGTCGAAGACCTGAGTGCAGTGAAACTTAAATTTTTCACTAGAAATAGCTTTGGTAAGCATATCGGCGTTATTTTCATTTGTGTTAACATATTCAACAGCTATGTCACCTTTTTCAACATGTGACCTCAAAAAATGAAACTTAACGTCAATATGCTTTGTTCTAGGTCGATATGCCTCAGAACTAGCTAGCTTGATCGTACTTTGGTTGTCACACCAAATTTCGACACTTTTGTCAGCTTCCTTCCAGAACTCCCGCAATAGCTGCTGAATCCATAACGCTTCTTGTGCTGCACTCCCTAATGCTATATATTCGGCTTCAGTTGACGAAAGTGCCATAATAGGTTGTTTCTTTGAACACCACGAGACAGTTCCATTTGCTAGTTTAAAGATGTAGCCAGTTACACTCTTTCTGTCTGCAGCCTCACTCGCCCAGTCGGAGTCGCAGTAACCGATTAACTTCGAATTTCTAAAATTATACGAAAGGCAATAATTAATAGTTCCACGTAAGTATCGAAATACACGTTTAACAGCTTTCCAGTGCGCAGCTTTGAAATTTTTGTTGAACTTTGACAGAAAATTAACCGCATAGGCAATGTCTGGTCGTGTCCCTTGAGCGGCGTAGAGAAGCGATCCAATTGCTTCCTGATACGGTACATCTACAGCTTCAGCATCTTCATCGCTCAGTTTTGAAAAATCTGTGCTTGTGGAGCTTGGGTTTTTTAATCCAATTTCCTTCAATGTGGTGTCAAGTTTGATATTCCACATTCTACCTGCTTGTTTGAGATAAATTTCCTCATCAACATTTCTTTTGGTTTTGAATAACCATTTACTTCTAACAACCCTTTTTTGTGGCGGTAATGGGACAAGATCCCATGTATTGTTCTCAATGAGCGATTCGAACTCATCAGTCATCGCTGCTTTCCATAATTCTCTGTCTTTTCGTGCGTTTAATTCGCTCACTGTCAATGGATCATTCATGTGATTTTCCTCAGTGCATTTAACTGTGAAATATTCATCAATTATGGCTAGACTTGCAAAACTTGGTGTGCCAGCTTTTGTTTTACTTCGTGTTACAGCTGGTACTGGCTTGGGCTCTGGAATTCTTGAACCTTTAGCTTGTTTAGGGGCAACTGGAGGTGAATTTACAACCACTTCATCTTTTGGTGTTTGCTGTTCTTCCAATTCTTGTCTCTCGGAGTCTGACGTGTCTTCTCCATCTTCTTCATTTAGGATATGACCTTCAGTTTCAGGTTCATCCAAACTGAATTCAGCACATTTATCAGTATCAGCTTCCATGAATTTTACATTTCGTGAGATCGTCATTTTTCTTGTCTTTATATCGACGCATCGAAATCCCTTCGTGAATTGGTCATATCCTAAAAATATAAGTTGGAGAGAATTTTTGTCCCACTTCAACCGTTTTTTATTGGGAACAAGAACCCAGCATTTAGTCCCGAATAATTTTAGATCAGAAACATTCACCTTAATGTTGAAGAACACTTCATTTGGAATCTCTCCATGCGCGCTAGCCAAGCTTCTGTTGATCAGATATGATGCGTGGTTGACAGCTTCTGCCCAGTACATCTTTGGGAGTTTAGCATCGAAAAGCAAGCATTTTGCCTTTTCTATTAAACTCCGGTTCATTCTTTCGGCTACACCGTTTTGCTGCGGAGTGAATGCTGTGGTTTTCTGGTGTAAAATCCCTGATTCTTTGCAGAAAGAATCCATCTGATTCGTGACATATTCACCACCATTATCTGATCTGAGAACTTTGATTTTCTTATCTGTTTGATTTTCAATGAATTTCTTAAACTCGACGAATTTACTGAAGACCTCATTTTTGCTTGACAAAAAATAAACAAAAACTTTTCGTGAAAAATCATCAATAAAAGTTAAAAGATACTTAGCCTTTCCAACAGATTGTGTTTCCATTGGCCCGGCCAAGTCACTATGGATCAGCTGTAGTATTTCCGTTGTTTTTCTGCTTGATTTTTCGAAGGGAAGCACACATTGTTTCCCTTGAAGACAGACATCGCATGATTTTATAGCTGATTCATCATTCTCAAAATTCATTCCATCAACTAGCCCATTTTTCATTTTCACGAGACTTTGATAATTTATGTGACCAAAGCGTCGATGCCACATCATAGCCTCATTCTCAGATTTCATTGCAACAAACGATTTTATTTCTTCCCCACTGAATTTGTAAACACCGTCTTGCTGACCACACGTTACGATAATTTCATTCTCAGAATTGTAAACAGTGCACCCATTTTTGTTGAAAGTAACCGAATTTCCCATTTCAACAATTTTGCTGACCGACAACAAGTTTGTGCTCAATTTTGGCACCAGTAGGACATTTTTTACTTCAACTTGCATATCATTCAACTTTATGCAAGAATTTCCTACAGCTTTGACACTCAATTTTTCGCTGTTCGCAGCAGTAATAGTGCACGTAGTCGATTCTTTACAATTCGTCAGAATGTCTCTATGCGGGGTCATATGACTCGATGCTCCGCTATCTACAATCCAATTGTTCTTTTCATGCATGCATACATTTGCAACATGATCAGCATCACATTTCAGCAACATGTGATTTTCATTTTGAAGCATCATGAAACAATTTTTGTTCGTTACACCAGAATTATTGTTTCCATAATCACTTTTTTCACGTTTGGGCTGCTTACAGTCTCTTGAAAAATGCCCAGTTTCGTTGCAATTGTAACATTTCAACTTATTCGGAATATTTTGATTATTCCACTTTTGAAATTTTTTCTTTGCTAATAAGGCAGTTTCTGAAGACTTGTTATCCAATTTTTGATCAAGTAATTTCAATTTAACTTTATCCACAGTTAAATTTGCTTCACTTCCTTCCAAGGCCATTATGAGTGGCTTGTACTCATCTCCGAGACCTTTGAACAGATTTACTATGATAACTTGTTCATCATATTTGAATCCCATTTGATTCAATTTGTTTGTAATATCAATGACTTTATTGATATAATCCTCCATGTCATTACAGTCTTCAAGGCTCAACACGCCAAGTTGTTTTAACAGCGAGACTTTTTTCACTAACGACTTATCGTCATACATTTTCTCTAATGCATTCCAAATCTCTATAGCTGTTTTGCACTCCTGTATGTGAGGAATTATCTGTTCCTCAATTGCCAAGCAAAGATAATCCATAGCTTTCTTATCCTCCTCGGGCTTTATTTCTTTACCACCTGCCTTAATGCAGTGGTCCACATTTTTCGTTGATAATATCCGAATTATCCTGAATTTCCATAAGTGGTAATTTTCACTTCCCTTTAGGAACGAAATTGCCACATCACCGATTTTTGTACTCATAGTACTCATAGTCTTATTTAATTTTTTATTCCCGGAACAAAAAATTTTCACTAGCTAAGACTCATACACGTCCGCATAGAATAAATACAAAATTGTTATGTCTCGTATTTCACAAACTACGCTCTGCTACCATGTAGCGAAATAAGATCTTCTGAAAGATATTATTCATTTGAGCGAATTAATAAAGCACTTAACTCTTTAACGTTTACAAAACGACTGTTCTTTATTTATTCAAGTTTGCATATGCTTAGTGCATACATCTAATGCTAGGTGCATACATTTTAACAACAATCATTAGCTATACAAATGAAAAAGGAGTGTATATGCGTTGCTTTAACTGCTCAAAATCTTGTGCTATGAATTTGATTCCTTGTGATCATACAGGTAAATTATATTTAATGATATTTAATCAAATTATTAATAATTCCTGCCATTACATTTAGCCACAATGATGTTCTGCTCGGTTCCATGTAAGGAAGATTTTTACTTGAAAACCTTCAATATCGACAAGATTGCTTCCGCAGACGTAAAAATGCTCGCAGACATTGCTGCCGTCTATAAAAGTGTCAATAATTTTGATGAAATTATGCAAGGCACAGATTTAAAGGAACTAAACAAAACCATCTTTGATTTCGACTTGAGCATTCCAAACGATCCTGAATACAAGCAAAAGTTGATGACATGCTTACTGTCATTGTCCACAAATAACGATCGTGTTGAGGATCCTTGCCATATTCGAGAATACGTCTCTGAAAAGACAGCAAATCATATTTTGAGTATCTACAATTTGAATCAGAAGGATACTGAATATATCTTAAAACATGGAGCAAACGGTGACGTAAAGCCAGGCTTTCATATTTCCTTATTTGCCAGTTTAATGAATCATTCCTGCCAAAGTAACGCCTTTTGCATCACTCTTGATAACAAGGTGTTTACTATTATCCACGTGCCAGTAAGACGAGGACAGCAAATTACAGTTAAATACGAGTAAGTTAATTTATTTATTTATAACTTTTAAATTGTCAATACTTTTTATTTCATTTTAAAGTGCTGAATCTGGTAAAGAAGACGTAAAGCAAGTTTAGAAGTTGCACAAATTCAAATGTGAATGTGACTCTTGTGCTCATCCGCAAATGATGAGTTCCATGTTTCTTCAGACATTACTACAACAGGAAATCGAAGTTAACTGTATTGTCCCTGCATTATATGCTTGCAGAACAGAAGATCCGAGAGTTGTAAAGGAATTTTGGAAGAAAGTATGGACAGCAATTAACCGCAATCCAACATTTCCGAAAATCTTTTTTTCTAATTTCATGGAAGCTATTAGCTACTTGAAAGTAGCTTCTGCATATTTGACATATCCATTTATATAATTAACTTAATATTCATCACACAAAGAAACCCCCAAAGTTGTCAGAAGTTTAGGCACTTTGGATGTGATTATCATATTTTTGAGACATTATAAAATACTACGATTATTGTTAATAACTTTCTGTATCACAAATATACGATCAACTTGAATAAAGACTAGTTCATGACCACCAAACTTTTGTGAATATTTCTGAAATTAACGGTTTTCAAAAATTTGAACTATCCACGTTAACATTTTTTAACGGTTTTCAAAAATTTGAAAAATATTCAATCTTAAAATTGGTTTTCGATTTTTAAAATCTGAAAGTTCGTTAAAACAACTAAGATGCGATGAATGTCTAAACTTTTTAATATTTATTGTGTGTGTATACTATAGTTTATCTTTATCCAAATATATTTTAAGAAGAAAATCATTATAATAATTACTAAACAAATAAAAAATATTACTCGAAATATTTCATTAGGGAATCTAAGCTTATTGTTGTATTCATTGTTCATGCAACACTATTTTTTAGTTGGTGTTGCACGGATTTAAAAATGTTTTTTTATTTAAGTGATTTTTGATCGTTTTCTGGCAATCGCGTCCTCAACAGCTTTTAATTGTTTTAATAGCTCTTCACGTCTTGATGATTTTAATTTTGCTGCTGCTGATGCTTTCTCGCTTGGCTTCTCTGCTGGCTTGTCGTCCTCTTTTGCTGCTGGTAGTTGCTGTGGTGGCGATGCTCGCTTCTTTGTCATTTCAACTGGAATCAAACAAAATAATTTTATTTTTTTAAATCTGAGGTTTAAATTTTTAATCCTAGGATTTATTTTAATCCATAGATTTTATTCATACCTTTCTTAGCAGCTGGCTTTCTTTCAGAGGCAAGTTTTTCACGTCGTTTCTTCCCTTTTGAGCTGCTTGTGCTCGATGAATATGATGAGTCTGATTCTGATCCACCTGTTGACGATGAACTGTCGCGTTTTTTGCGTTGTCCTGGAGCTGTTCTATTTGTTGGAGATAATTGCTTCTTTGCACGTTTAGGAACTGCAACTGGTGGAGATATAGCTTTTTTGACAACTCGTGCACGAACTGGTGAATGACGACGCTTTAATGACGTGCTTCTGGATTTTCTTTCCACTTTTCTTGGCGTTATACGTTCTCGTGAATTTTTAGCATCAAATCGACGTCGATTACTTGGAGTTGGTGACGAATCTGATGATGAACGTGATCTCGAACGACTTCTACTTGAACTGCTTGATGAACTGTAGCTACTATTACTGCTATATGATCGCTCACGTCCTTTTCTGCCCTTACTATTGCCACCTCTACCGCTTGGTGATTTTTTCCTCATCCATGGATCATTCCAATCATCGCTTGCTTTCTCTACAATAACTTCACGCGTTGGACGATTTGGTCGTCTCTTGCCAATCTCTTCATCCTCATAATGAGGCATTCGATGTGGTGGAAGTTCACGATAAGATCTTGGCATTCGCCCATATTGATCTTCCTCGTAAAATGCAGTTCGTGCAAATTTCGCTGGGGGACTGAACGGTGGACCGCCTCGCATTGGGGGTCCTCTCGGTAATTTCTCGAACGGTGGAGGATCCTATAAAATAAAGTATATTTTTGAAAAATAACGGTCAAAATAAATTTGATTTTTTTTTGAAAAATAACGGTCAAAATATATTTAAAAAATAACGGTCAAAATATATTTGAAAAATAACGGTCAAAATATATTTGAAAAATAACGGTCAGAAGATTTTTGAAAAATAACGGTCAGTTGCAGTCAAATAAGCAACATCTCGAGTAAAGCTTTAAGACTCACTTCAGGTGATCCACGGACATAGTAAGGATCTCGTTCGACTTCATCTGGTGGACCTGATAGATTCATTTTCTTCTCGTCAAAGTCCATATCTTGTTCCTTTCGTTTATTAGCCTTTCTCAGCATTTCCTTAGCTGTCCTTAAACCACGTTCCCAAGCAGATTCATTGTCGTTGGTCGGTGGTGGCGGTCTTGCGGGCCCCCCAAAATGAGGTGGAATGTGGGGTGGGTGATGAATTGGTGGCCGTTCAGTACGATAATCATATGAAGGCATCATTCCCATATTGCTTTGAGGAACTGGAATTGGACGTACAAGATCAAACATTGTGTAATTGCCTTTGTCTGTTGTCCCAGGATGTAAAAATCGACAGCTCATTCCCCATGTACATTGACCGCGCGTAAAAAAGCGACAAACTGCTTTCGGTTCCGATTCTTCTGGACGTTTTTCATCCCCATCAGTTACTTCTCCATCCTCTAGTTCCTCACCACTTTCAAGCTCCTTATCAGATTTATGCTCGCCATCTTCCTTAACTGAGCCATTTCCACTATCTTTAGATTCCTGTTGTGGTGGCTGTGGCTGCTTTTTTACAGATTCAGAGTTTTCTTTAACCTCATCATCCTCAAAGTCCAATTCATCTTCATCATTTTTCATTTCCACCTCATTTGAAGAGCCATTTTGACGCTTATTCTGTAGCTTTTGACGTAAATCAGTATATTCAGGAGATGGTGGTTCATTGCTACTCTCTAAATCGCTAATATCACTCAAGTCTTCGTGACTTATTTCTTTCTTGCTATTCTTATTCGATTCGTCATCGTCTATATCTGATAATTCAAGCTCTTCTTCCTCGTCATGCCCATCCTTTGATTGATCTTGTTCATTATTACCTTTATCATGAACTGGCGATGGTGATTTATTTCCTTGATTACTATCATCCTGTCTATCCTGGAAGGAATTACTGTCTTGCGATAAAGATCCATCATCATCATCTTGTTGAATGCCAATTGGTTCTGGCTGATCATTTGATTCGTTCTCATTGTCATTTTGTGGTGGACTTGCTGGGCCGTTTGATGACGAATTCGATGATCCAGATGAATTGGACGAACGAGAATCATCGTCACTTTCCATTTTTTACAGATCTACAATGGTTTCAAAATAAAAAGTTAGAATTAAATGAGTTAAATTTTATCTCCTCGATTAGTTCTGCAACTTTGCTGGATGTTATTTTTTTTGCTTTACTTTACTTCCCCATGTATAGATATAATAATGTAGAAACGTAAATATATGAATAATTATTATTTGAGATGAGAAAATTACATTTTAAGGTTGACATTTTTTGCTGTTGTGTATCAGCAATTAATTATGAATATTTTTTATCGGAAAGTTTTTTAATCCTTCTTGTTTTGTTTAAAGATTCTTACCTTCTTACCCATTATATGTAGCATTTTATTTATTATTCTTTTTTCTTATTGAACTACTTAGATATGTATGGAATGGAATTTAACTAATTTCATTCCAATATTTTGCACTATAAACTTATTTTTACTGTTTATTAAGATACTTTTTGAACTTGGGGGACTTTGTTTTGGGTGATAATTAATAATTTTTACATCACAAAAACTTCTTTTTTACCGTAATTAATAATTTTGTGTTCTTGACATTTTTCTTTTATTTTTTTCATTACCAAATTTTCTTCATTTTTTTCACTCACAATTTATTGATATTAAATCGATTAATTTTTACAGTACTTGAAGTTAAATGAAATCTTACCTCCGTTAACTACAAATATATGATGAATTAAGCTATTTCTGAAGCGTATTTGATCGTTTAAATCGCGAAAATAAAATATGATGCATGAACTTTTCAATAATGCGCTTCGAATGTGCTATTGGCTGTTATTTGACCGACTGTCCACAATTTGAATATTTTCTAGCCGTTAAAAACTGACAAGACATTTGACAATGAAGAGAGTGTGATAGTAGTTATAGGAGAGATTGTATAATAATGCTGATTGGTCAATATGTATAAATCTACACAATATGACATTATGAACTAAAAACAAAACTAGATCGAATAACTAATGGCTAGTTTTTTAACGGCTAAAAAATATTTGAATTGTCCCATTTTCAATGTTTACATCCATAAATGGGCGATTCCACGGATAAGTGGAATTTCGAAAAAAGCGCTTTTTTAATCCATGTTATTCACAAATTTGATTATTAAAAAAATGCTATTTAACTAAGTTAACACTTTACGACTACTAAATCAAAATCTTCTTTTATCATAATAATTTCATTACCAACATTCTTATCAATAGAATTGTTGTTAATTAAAGTGGAAAACTGTTTCCAAAAAACATTTTCTCATGGATTAGGAAAAAGTGTTACTCAATTTCATTAATTCGTTTTAAATTATTCATTTTTCTGCTTAATTAAAGGTTTATGAATACATTTAAGTATGCAGAATGATAAAACAACATAGAATGTACAGTAAATCAACCATAAAAAGTTGTCTAGATGTTTATAAAGTGGAAAATTCTTGCATACAAAATCAGAATTCAACATTTTGAAATTGAGTAACGCTTACAAAAATCCAAATATTTCATTAATTAAAGCATATAGAAGGAAGCAATACTATCAGAAAGATAGATTTTAGGGTTTTACATAAGCATATGCAGTCATTAGAACGTCTAGATGGCTGAATTGTGCGAAAAATTAGTTTAAAGACGAAATTTTTGAAAAATCACATCTGTGGAATCGCCAAAATAAATTTATAAAGTTACTGTAATTAACAGCTATGAAGGCAGTAATTCAACGAGTTAGTAATGCTCGGGTCCTGGTTAATGGCGAAGTGATCTCAGAAATTGGAAGAGGACTTTGTGTGCTGATTGGAATCTGTAATAATGACTCAGAAGATTCAGAAGAGCATATAAAGTTTTTGTAAGTAATTTTCTTCACTAATTAATCAGTTTTTCAATGAAGCCATTCGTGGTTTCAATGAACTTAAACTTATTACTATGAACTAAGCTATTAACAACCAGAAATGTTCATTCATTCGATCAATTTTGTTAGTGATCATTCAAACATTTATTTAAGCCGAAATTTGCATCAAAAATCACATTGGATTTTACAATTTACATTCAGTTTACCTAATTAAGCTTTATGCTAATAAACTGGATGTCTAAAATTTCTGCTTTCAAGATAATTCTCATTAAATTTATTTTACAGATCCAGGAAGATACTCAACACAAGACTGTTCGAAGAAAATGGCAAGAGATGGATGAAAAGTGTTAAAGACATGAATTTTGAAATCCTCTGTATCTCTCAATTTACCCTATATTACAAGCTCAAAGGAAATAAGCCAGACTTTCATCATGCAATGAGTGGAGACAAAGCCAAAGAACTGTATGATCAACTGCTAGAAACTCTAGGCAAGGAATATAATGCAGACAAAATTAAAGACGGTGTTTTTGGAGCTATGATGAATGTCCAAATATTCAATGATGGACCAGTAACAATAGAAATTGAAAGTCCAGTTAAGGCTAGTAAAACGGACGATAAAGAAGCTGAAAGTTCTAATTCATGAAATTTAGAATAATAAATTATTTAATGAATTAAATGAAAATATTAAAACTAAGGAATATCAAGTCACTAAAATTGACTTAAAATTGTTTTAAAAGCACATTTCAGTTTGTCATTGCAATGAAATTGAGGTCTATTATGCTGTAAATAATATTTCATTTAAAATCCATCAAGACAAATTTAACGGAATTTGGAGATTCAAATTTTTAACGATTTTGTAAAATTCAAATGAACTGAACTGACGTGAAATTTGCATAGATTACTGAACGAACAAAGCATAAATTTCAAAAATATTCTCACCATTGATTTTTAAAGACCCACATGTGTTGCTCTAAACCCTCAATATATGCCAGCATGACAATCAAATTCAGCATTCTGCAAACAAAAAAGTAAATAGTCTAAAAATATTCAAAATCGTTGCTAAAATTAACGGAAGTTTCATTTTCCGTCGTTCCACATTACCCAATTTTTGTCACGACAATCTCACATTTGGAGAATATAACGTGAGTCCGTTAGCAGTGAAAAAAGAAAATTTTTGCTAAAGCTTTTAGATGATTAAAGAGTGAAGTTCGAAAAAGAATTAAAAATTAAGGATAAATTAATAAATTCCAAGTGCAATATGAGCGTCGTTCAAAAGCAAATAAATGTCTCGGACGAAATAGATAATGTTTGTGAAGATTTAGAGCTTAAATTAAAGAATTCAATAACACCTGACGATGTTCTTAAGCTAACAAAAATTACTGATGGATTTTTGTGCTCCAACACAAATGAATATCAAATTGAATTTACGAGATTTAAGATTCGTGATTTAGAAACGGATACTGTGCTGTTTGATATCAGTAAAGATCCAACTTTATCCGAGAATAATACAACAGATGATAAACAGCAAGAAACAACGGAAGATTCTGGTCGATTTGTTCGTTATCTATTCTCATCGTCATTCCTTAAATTGAAGCATGTTGGGGCAACGTAAGTAAAACGGAATTATTTCATTAAGCAGTTTTAATTGACACTTGTAATATTTTCGTGTGTTAGCGACCGAGTGAAAATCAATAAAAATTCTAAATTACTATCCTCTATGTAGTCACACACAAAACACAAAGGATATACGAGAAAAAAATATGTTTGTTGGGTTGGAGGGGTTGCTTTGTGGTGGCCTCTGTGGAGTGAGTGGGTGATAGAAAAATACAGCAAGAGTTATGATAGTTTTGATGCATTTTGAATCGCCTTGAGCGCATTTCTTGTGGCTATTTTGATTGGACCTTTTGGGATCATTCTTGATTTTTCAAATATTTAATCCTATGATTAGCTTAAATCCACAATTTTAATCTCAAGCTTTATTTAAATCCATCTTTTAATCCTAGGATTAGCTCAAGTCAACAATTTTAATCTCAAGATTTATTTTAATCCTAGGATTAGCTTAAATCCACAATATTAATCCTAGGATTAGCTTAAATCCTCAATTTTAATCCTAGGATTAGCTTAAATCCACAATTTTAATCTCAAGATTAAAAATATATCCTTGGATTTAGTTAAACCCAAATCTGAAACCCCAATTTATTCAACCTCTGGATCTCAGCCAAACATTTCATCCACACCCAAAACGACCTTATTCATAATTCACAAAGATAAAATGCAACCAGAAAGAAAGTTGAAGGGGAAAGCTTTCATGTCAGCTGTTTCAGAATTAATGATATTCCAAAAACTATATTTCTGATCTTCTTCCTTCGAACGCAAATAGATAGTTTTAGTATAATTATATTTATTAAGATAATCATTTTTTATTGCATTTATATCGTGAGCTATTAGCCTTTTTCGGCTGTCAGTCCGTTTGTCTCCAAAATAAGAATTTTCAATTGGATATTTAACACGAAAACATATAGATCATGAAAATATTATTATGCAAGGTTTGCCTGTAGAAAGGTGAAATTTATGGATACTCTTTTAATAGAAGAATTACTTCGTTCACGAGATATTGTAAATGGAATTTCCGTTTTTCACGAGAACGACTAAATTTTTTTATGGTACTTGGAATGGCATTTTTGTTGGTCTGCAAAGTTTTGACTCTCTCTAATTTAATTTATGGCTGCGAATGGCGTCATTGTGATAAAAATTAAACAATGAAGAATGCATACGAATTAACGGTTTTTTAAATTTTGAATTCTAACGGTTTTTTAAAATTCAAATTCTATCAGATTTGTTGAATTTGAATTTTCAAATTTTAACGGTTTTTATCTTAAAGGCTTCTTGAACTGGCGTTGTAAGGACAATTGCGTTACTTGACAATGTCTTATATAGTTCCTTCTCATACCATTTCCTTCGTTTTATTATAATTGATCGAAAAGAAATTACAAATTGATTTTCTTCGACTTATTATCTCTAATTAAGTATTTCTCTAATAACTTCCTTCTTTATCTTTAATTTTTGTTATTTTTTCTCATTTTTCTTTTCCTTTTAATTTAATTTCAGGGTGGAATTCCAAGTAGGCAACAAGGATGTGAAAAACTTTCGAATGATTGAGCGACACTTCTTCAAGGATCGTCTTCTAAAAACTTTTGACTTTAATTTTGGCTATTGCATACCTATGTCAAGAAATACATGCGAACATATTTACGAGTTTCCGACTCTACCGCAAGATCTTATTGACCAAATGATTGGGAATCCTTTTGAAACGAGGAGTGACTCATTCTATTTTGTTGATAATAAACTTGTTTTGCACAACAAAGCTGACTATTCATACAATGGTTAAACGTATCAACGTCGATTACTTGCTGATGATGGAAAAAAAATCTTTTATCATTCCTCTATTGAGCATTATTACTATTATAAGATGAAACATGTTGAAAATTAGGAGTCATCGATTGTGGATGACTGTGGCGCATTTTTGCTGAACGAAATTTTAACGGCTTTCTAGAATTCAAATTATAATTTTTATTTAACGGCTTTCTGAAATTCAAATGAACTGAAATGAAATGAAGTATTACTACAAAAATCGCTTTAATTATACAAATTATGAATATCAAAAATACTTTATGTTCATGCAACACAAAACAGAGACATTCCACACAGCTTTAAAACACAAATTGAATGCAAAATCAGATAATTTTAATTTCCAAATCAAAATTCTATCGATGCTCATGCAAGAATTGATTGAACAAAGCTATTATGTGAAATTGGATAATTGTAGTGCAGCTTAAAAAATCAGTTGACTCGTCTGGCTTTGACATATTGTATGGCCAAATTTTATTAATTTGATACACTCGACAAGACAATTGACTGAATATGATTGACTAATGTTAGTCAGCATGATATCTAGGCAACTAGTTAACTGTCATACAGCCAGATTTTGGATAGTCAACTGAATCACAAAAAAATTTTAAATAAAAATCAAATCGAAAATCAACGGTCAAAAATATTTTGAAAATCTTAATTTGATTGGCTGTTGTACGGTTTTGTGAATTTTTAAAATCAATTTGACCGTTAAAAATTTCAAATTTGTTTGCACTGGCTTTTAAAAAATAAAGTAAACGACACAACTAAAAATTCACAAATCAAGATTAACTCAGCAAAAATGCGCCTCAAAAATTTTACTGAGCAAGTTCCTTTAAACTTAATTTGCACTTTTTGAGTGTGAGTGCATTGTCATGTAATCCTTTCTATTATACATTTTCACTTTTAAATTAAAACAACCCTCCCCCAATTTTTTTCTATTTTCGTACCAAAGAATGAAACAACAAAAAAAGGAGAAACAAAAAAATATATGTGATTGCAAATTCCTTTTTTTTAAATTTCAATTTTATTAATTTGTGCAAAACTTACATAAGTAAAAGCCTTAAATGTCGTTAGCTGTAATTGTTTTTAATCTCCTTCTTATAAGGATAAACGATATCTCTAATGAGACATAAGAAAAATATATCATTTAGAATGATTGGCTTTCCCTTAAATAATTAATACGGAGAACAAAGAATTTACAGTAGAAAGTTTTTCAATTGAATTTTAGCTTTTTTTGTTTGAGGAATTTTTTCATTAGTGACTTTAATGATTTATTGACAAAAATAAAATAAAAGAGCATAGGACAAAGTTTCAAAAATATGTATTCATACATAAAAATCGATTATTACGTTTGAAAGAAGCAAAAAAAAATATTAAAATTAAGAGATTTAAGAGGAAGATGATTTTGATTGAGGATTCATGGAAAATGCAATTTTTTGAGCTTTGAGTGATTTTATGTCAAAATTTACTCATTTTTAAAAAAATTTGAATTTAACGGTTTTGTAAAATTTGAAATTTCTCAAAAAAAATCAAATTGAAAACATACAAATGTTTCAGCTAAAACCTTACAATTTTTCCGAATTTGAAAACCCTTCAATTCCTTTTAAAAAAATCAAAACCATACAAATTATTCTTAAAACCTTACAAATTTTTTCCGAATTTGAAAACCCTTCGAATGTTTTTTTTGAAAATCAAAACCATACAAATTATTCTTAAAACCTTTCAAATTACATTTATAGGAAAAACTATTTACAAAACCCTTCAAATGTTTTTTGAAATCGAACTTTCATTAAATATTGTAGTCTAAAATTACACCCTAAAACGTCCAAAAATAACAATATTGCTCCGTCTGCTCCACCCGACATTTCCTGTCAAAACACAGTAAATGATATGCTGCATAAATCAGAGACTACCCCATTATTTAATCAAATAAAATGCAGGGTGAATAACTGAATTAATATCCAGCACACCTCAATCAACCTCGTCTCCCAAAACAAGAAAAATTTTAAGTACATACATATAACGACATAGCGATACAAAAAGTTAATAGATAAAAATATTGCAGGCTTATAGTTGAATCAAAAAAAAAGTTAAAATTACAAAAATAATAATTAACTTAACAAAACAGACATAAATGATGAAGAAAAAAAGTTTTCATATCTGCTACTAAGTTCTATCAATGTGTTCATCACTTATGTGAAGATAATGTTTTTAAAAGACGAAAAAAACTAATTAAAATACAACAAGAAACAAGAGATAAAAAATAATTCTGGAAAATACAAAACGTAGATACAGAAATAGTACTTAATTCCGCCCATTTAATTAACTCAAGCTGTAGTTTTGCCTACAAAGATCTGAACTTATTTAAATAATGAGTTTTAATGTTAATTTATGTTACAAATTAATTTAAAATGAAAATCTGTATTATTTGCAATGATTTGCACGATTCATGTATTATTTAACTGTATTATTATTTCATAGAAATTGTAGATTTATGCAAAGTTGTTTGTGATTACCAAAAAAACGTTTCTGCAAAGATGATGTGAGCTTTCTGAAAGCCAATTTTGATGAAATAAAATTTAATAAATGTTTTAAGTGGAAATTGTTTTGTGTTTTATTTTGCTGTCAATTTTTGGAGATTGAGAGCTTGTTTGGACTTTTGGATTCATTTTCCGCATAAATATGTGAAGTTTGGACATTTGAGGCTTACATCGTAGACCATTTGACAAAAGGAACACAATGAACTATTGAAAAAACAAAGTCATGGTCTAAAAAAGCTCAATTTTCTGTAAACGCAATGTCACGTGGTCAAATTTATTTAACGGATTTTTTTGAAAATTTTGAAAAAGTTTTGAAAACCATACAATTTCATAAACATTTGTAAGGTTTTCAAAAAAGTAAGAATTAATTTTTTCGCTGTCAATAATAATTATTTTGTGCTGGTTCAATGCTAATTCACAGCCCAACAGCATGATATACTCAAAAATATTAAGAAAGACACAACAATTATTCAAAACAACACTTAAAATTCAAAATTTAACGGCTTTCGAATATTTGAATTTTTAACGGTAATTTTGAATTCAAATTTTACAGGAATAAGGTTTTATAGTGAATTTTTTTAAAAAATAATTAAAAATCAATATTTCAACTATAATTAAGCAATATCAAATATTGAATATACTTCCTTCAAGTCAATTGCTATAGAAATTATCTATATACAGCAAACAATGTGTGAATATATCAGTGAATCAATGATTTTAGACATTTTCTTTCGACCAAATTAAAAATCAAAACAATTATTTAAAAATCTTAGTTAAATTAATTAATTCAAGTTATTTAAGCAAATAAAAATGTTGATAAGATTAGTGACAAGTAATTTACCATTCCATAACATAAAATCATCGAGTATTTTTAGAAATACGTCCATAGTTCGTGAAAATTTAAAGGATATTTTTAAATATTCAAAAAATAGCTTAAAAGAAAATTTATTTATAAAAAATCGGCAGACTAAAATACCACGCTTGACCTTCGCACTAGGATTTCTCGGTACTTCCGTCTTAATTAAAAATAAATTGTCAATAGTAAAATGTGAAACGAGAGTTGTGGCACAAAAAATCAATAAAGAAATTAAATTTGAATGGACGTTATTTTGGAGTTACTTATCAAAACATATCATTAAGCTATTCGGTGCTATTTGTGCTGCTTTATTCGTTGCTTATCTTAATATTACCATCCCTTCATTGCTTGGTGAATTAATTAATACGCTTTCTAAGTATGCTGGTGATATTCATGGAACTGCAAGGGATTTTCTCAAGGTATGAAGTCCAGCTTAACTGGATCATCATTTTCTTAATTAATTGCTCATAATTCACTTTAAATTTCCTTTCAGGACGCAAAAGATCCAGCGATGAAATTAATTTCATCATATGTGGCACAATCAGCCTTTACGTTCATCTACATCTATCTCCTGTCCAATATTGGAGAACAAATGGCAATGGACATTAAACGAGACTTGTTCCAAAACATTTTAATGCAAGACATTGAATTTTTCGACAAGAACAGAAGCGGAGAACTCGTCAATAGAATATCCACAGACGTTCAAGATTTCAAGTCAAGCTTTAAGCAGACAATTTCACAAGGTTTACGTTCTGTAGCGCAACTTATTGGCGGTTCCATTAGTTTATTCTTGATATCAAGTCAATTAGCTTGTATAGCTTTGGTGTCAATTCCGTCCGCAATTCTTATTGGATCATTGTTGGGAAGAAAGTTAAGGGAACTAAGCAAAAAGTCACAAGCTCAAAATGAGAAGGCAACAAGTGTTTGTGCTGAAGCTTTAGGAAATATCCGGACAGTCAAGTCGTGTGCTGCTGAACATATTGAATTAATGTTTTTCGAGCAGGAAGCCGAAGAATCAAAGAATTTATCACAAAATCTTGGTGTTGGAATTGCCATGTTTCAAGCTATGACAAACATGTTCCTTAATTGCATGGTTTTAGGAACTTTATATTTTGGTGGACATTTAATGAGCAGCAACTCAATTTCACCTGGTGAATTGATGGCCTTCCTTGTTGCATCCCAGAATATTCAAAGGTCTCTTGCTCAAGGATCAATATTAATGGGAAATGTGATTCGTGGATTAACAGCTGGCGCAAGAGTTTTCGAGTATATGATTGTTGAGCCTAAAATTGACTTGATTGAAGGCAGAGTCATCGATGATAATGACTTGAGAGGTGAAATTCGATTTGAAAATGTCAATTTTGCATATCCATCGAGACCAGATCAAGTTGTATTGAAAGACTTTAGTTTAACATTAAAATCAGGCCAAACAGTTGCATTAGTTGGCATGTCTGGATCTGGAAAAAGTACAGTCGCTCAGCTATTGGAAAGATTTTATGAACCGTCAAGTGGTGCAATTTATTTAGATGATATTAAATTAAGCGAGTTATCTCCATTGTGGCTCAGAAATGATGTCATTGGATATATTGATCAACAGCCTATACTCTTTGCATGCTCGATATTGGACAACATTCGTTATGGACGTGAAAATGCAACAATCGAAGAAATTATTGAAGTTTCTAAAAAGTCACAGTCGCATGACTTTATTGAGAAACTCACTGATAAATACGCGACTCAAGTTGGTGAGAGAGGAGCTCAATTGTCAGGTGGACAGCGTCAAAGGGTATCTATTGCCCGTACTTTAGTCAAAGATCCAATTGTAATAATTATGGATGAAGCTACATCCGCTCTAGATTCAAATAGTGAAGCTGAAGTCCAAAAAGCCCTCGACTGTGCCATTGTCAATCGCACGACACTAATCATAGCCCATAGATTGTCTACAATTAAAAATGCTGACTTGATTGTCCTTTTGGATAATGGACGGATTAAGGAGAAAGGCACACATGACGAGTTGATGAAAAAGAAGGGACTTTACTATGAATTAGTAAGGCAGCAAGAGAGGAAGAATATTGACGAGAGATCTCATGGCTAAGCTGGTTGACAATTACAGTCAAAAAGTAGTTTGATTTTTTAATCCAAGGATTTAATTTTTAATCCTAAGATTTATTTTTTTAATCCAAGGATTTAATTTTTAATCCGTGGATTAAATCTTAATCCATGGATTTAAATTTAATCTATTTTCTGAAGAGTCTTTGATCGCCTCTGATTTGATCACTTTTCGACCAAAGCTGTCAATTCTTTTGACGATTTTCTCAAACATCCAACAAACAACTTCCTGTTAATCACCTAAAAAGTTCAGAAAAGTCATCCAATGAATTATAAAAACAATTTTATGTCGACATTTTTTCTTAGAAAAAAGGAAACAAATTTATACATAAAATTTTTAATGTACATAATACAAACACGAATTAAGACAAAAGTTTATGAGTAAGAGCTTTTAATTTCTAATCCTAAATACTTTTCTTGTGCAGGCCATAACTCCTGATAGCGGAATCAATTGCAAATTCTTCGAGTGAGCTGTTTTGACTTAGATTTAAGTGCGACGATGGTAAAAGATTCTCAAAACTGTCTGATGAGCTTTCTTCTTCATCCTCCTCGTCCTCGTCATCCAGTAGCGATGGCTTTTTTAAGCCAATTGTGTCGATTGCTTGATTTATTGCTTGATCCTCTAATCGTCTGTGCTGCATTTGGCCCTGAATGCTTTGTCTCTGAGTTATTCGTTCTCTTGTGGATTCCAAAAATCTATGACGTCAATGGGAAAGTGAAATCTTTTTACTTTCTACGAAAATATTTGAAATTGATACTTACGAATTTATGAAATTATCGTCAATGCACTCCTCAATTTGTCGATTCTGCCAGATTTTGAACTCAATTGGGGATGGAATTTGTGCAATCTGATGCATATTAGGCAACACATTTGCATTAAATCTCATTCGTTTTGCTTCCATTTTGTGATTTGTTTGACTTATGGCGATATTCTTATGCTACGAATTATTATTAATTAAATTAAAGTACACTTTTTAAGCTTCAAGGACTTTACTTTGAAATTTATCAAAATAAAAACTTTATGTCGACTTATTATTTTTATGTTTTTGAGCACTTCTATGAAGTAAAGTCATTGAGATACGTCAGTTTGTCTAGCATGGATAAAATGCTGTTAATTTGAAAATCCGTTATTTTTTGAATTATCAAGAACCTTACAAATTCAAACAATATTTTTAAAACCTTACAAATTCTATTAATCAACAAAACCGTACAATTGTTTCAAAACTGTACAACAGTTTCTAATTCGATAAACATTTATAGGGTTTTCGAGCACTAACAAAATTAATTTCCTAGAATTTGTGACAATATTACAGCTTAATACCGGTTATTCCTTCAAATGCGCATCAATTATTAGTCACTTGTTCAAACTACCTTCCTTCCTACACAAAGAATCGTCTAAAATTCCTCAAATCGTATAACACTATCAAAATACAGAGATTTTTATTAAATAAACAAATAGATTTAAAGCTTTGTCCTTATTAAATTAGTAAATTAATTAAATTTTCTAGAATGGTCTGTCTGCCTTGCTTCATCATTCCAGTGGTTCTTTTCTTCTGGAGGTAATGTCATCAAATTTAGTTAATTTACATGATTCTAAGGAAAATTACATGATTACTATAACATTCTAGATGGTTAATCCAGCCATACTTTTTGAGATATATCTGGAATCCATGGCAGAAAAAGGATGAAACAGGAAAGGTCATTGAAACAGGTAAGCTTTCTTTAATTAACAACATCCAGCTCATAAAAATTTTAACTAATCAATAAACTTCCAGAGCCTGAATTCATCAAAAAATGTGAGAACGGCGTATGTACATTTATGCGCAAACCAATGGAAGATGGGTCAGGAGACACAAAAGTAGAAAATCCACACTTGAAGGAGACTGAAGACAAGAAGAATGACTAAATGTTAATTAAATTAATTTTTTTGTATATTTATTTACTCAAAATATCCAGTCATGTCATAAATAAGAGATCTAAGTTCTTTCTGCCATTCCCAAAATAGAAGAATCCTTGATATTTAGTGTTTAATTTATGTACGAATGTCATTCCAGGCCAATTTAAAGCTCGAATAAGGCAGACGTCTCGATCGTTAATTTGATATGAGAAGCAGTTCCGTGGCATGACATCGTCAATTGTGTCAAAAAAATCTGTCTGATAGTTAAAGTCTTCATGCTTTGATAAATTATAGTTTCGATAATTTTGAGGGTAACGGAACAGCTGAAAATTCTTCTTTTCACTCGCTTCCATTCGACTTAATCCAGCAAAGCATGGATTGTATGAAATACATCGAGTAACTTTCCGATATAATAAGCTACGAGGCATTATTGCTGCTTCTGTCATTAATAAATGAGCAATACAGGCGAGTCTGTCTTCTTCTTTGAGCTTCTTTGGCTTTTTTGGGCATGAATTGAATACATTTTCAGTGTCAGAAACGAATGTTGGCATCTAAATTATTAAATAAATTATTTTCTACCAAATTATTGAATTTTTAATTTATTGGACTTACTACACAGACATGCTCAATATTCATCGGATCGCCTGTTAATAATGTATGAGCTTGCAAAGTGATTGGCAATAATTTAGATTTCAATTCAGGCATCAGCACCCATTCGAAGCCATTCTGACTGTAGAAAATTTTCTGGTCCTTAAAGATGTCACAAGTATATCCAAAAGCTAAATAGTAATAGCTGTTATTCTCAGATGTCGTCTCAATTCGTCCAAAAAAGAAGATTTCTTGCAGCTTATTATCACTTTGCAGAATAATCAGTGAATTTTCTATTAAGTCAGCTTCCAGGTCCTTCAATTTAAAGCCACTGTGGCTCATAAGTTCTAAATTTTCACGGAAAGTCTCAACGTTCATTTTGACTGAATTTTGAAAATTAAAAATTAATAAAATCAAAGCCAACTGCCATTTGAAATTTGAATTTTGAATTTTTTGTTTACAATTTTTAAGATCATTTTCAAATCGTTTCAAAAAGTTAATTTATTTAAAAATGGCAAGAAATGCTGAAAAGGCGATGACAACGTTGGCTCGGTGGAGAGCAGCAAAGGAAGCAGAGACGGGAAAGAATGAAAGACGGCCGTATTTAGCGAGTGAATGCACAGATGTCAAGAAATGCGAAAAATGGAGAATAGAGATAATCAGGGAAATATCAAAGAAAGTAGCACAGATCCAGAACGCAGGTTTGGGAGAGTTTAGGATACGTGACTTGAACGACGAGATAAATAAGCTGCTGAGAGAGAAACGACATTGGGAGAATCAGATTTCAAATTTAGGCGGTCCGCATTATAGGTTTGCTGGATGAATAAATAATTATACTATAATATACGTTAATTAATGACTTATTTCTTAGACGCTATGGTCCGAAAACGTTTGATGCGGAGGGAAGAGAGGTTCCAGGAAACAGAGGGTAAGTTTTTAAGCTATTCTGGATGTTATTCAAAACATCCAGCAAATCTCAACTGGATCTCATAAAAATCATTTTATTCTGCTTTAGATACAAATATTTCGGTGCAGCAAAAGACCTTCCAGGAGTTCGAGAGCTATTTGAGCAAGAACCGCCACCTCCACCTAAAAAATCCAGAGGAGAACTAATGCGTGAAGTCGATGCCAATTATTACGGATATCTAGATGATGATGACGGTGTATTAATTCCATTAGAAGAAAAATCATCAAAGGAAGCAATGAAAAAGGCAATGGACGAGTGGAAAGATAAGCTCAAGAAGGGAGAATTAAATACAAATGATGAAGAAGACCAGCAATTCGAGCCTATAACGACAATAGATGATGAGCTGTTAGCACCTAGATTTGTCTCACATGTGGAAGTTCCAACACAAAAGGATATAGAGGAAGCACTGCTGAGAAAGAAGAAAAAGGAATTGCTGGAAAAATATTTGAATGAATAAAATTATACTTTTTTATATGTAAAAAAAATAACGGTTTTTTAAAATTTGAAAATGTTTTTTATTGAATGAGTCAATAATCCATTTAAAATAAAAGATGAATTTTGTTATTGTGAATAAAATATGGCTTTTTTGAGTAAAGATACAGGTTTGTAGGCCAAAAAAGTGATTAATACTATAATTTAAATTGAGGACTATCGGAGTAACATAAAGTGCAGCACGGAGAATGAGTAAAAGTGATGAAAAATTGAAAATTGTTAACATGTTTTTGCGTAGTTCATTAAATTGATTTTTTTGTTGTCTTCTCTATTGGGATATTCCATCAAACTTGTCACTTGATGCTTTCTAGCCATTATCCATGCTATTTATAATGATTTAATAAGCTTAAAATAAGTTATAATGAGTTTTGTGAAGAAATTTTCATTAAATACGCAGCTAGTGACATAATATCGACTTTATTTTATCGATTTTCATTTTAGTGCATGAGAAATGTTTTACGCGAATGAAGGGCATAACGAAAATAGAATAGCCGTGAATTGATTTCGACAACTGCATATTTTGAATTTTCATTCATGAATTTATAAATTTTTCATTTTCACGTAATATTATTTTTTTTTGTAGATGAGACTAAGGAAGACGATATTTCGTGCGCATCATGTTTGAATGGATTAGACAATGAGGAATTTATTACAGCTCTCGGCCAGAATTACCATATTGATTGCTTTCGGTGAGTATCTGTAAAAATTTTCTTATTTTTTGTGTGCTTTTTTCTTCTCTTCTCAAATTACTGTTCTGTGTACACAGTTTTCTTCTCATACGTGCTTAATGTGATTGCCTTTTTACCGCTTTATTCATGCAGTACATTTCTCTATCTCTCTTTCATATAACGTCAATGCAGCTGTTCAGTATGCGATCGTGAAATGTGGAACACGAATTTTTATTTTGAAAAGGATGGACTGCTTTTCTGTAAAGACGATTATTGGCAAAAGTTTGGTGCGTGCTGCCAAGAATGTGGTGAATTAGTGAGTGGGCCGATCATGATCTCTGGAGATCATCGTTTTCACCCTGAGTGCTTTTGTTGTAAAATTTGTAAGCATGTTATTGGTGACGGTGATTCGTATGCGTTAATTGATCGTACGAACTTATTTTGTGGCTCATGCTATCGTCGACAAATGCCATCAAGTCAAATACAGCACAAGTTTCCAACGGAACCGACGGCTAAAGTCACAATCATCAAGAAACCACCACATTCGATTAGATTAGTGGAGATTCCATGGAAAAGTGATAATAAAAATTCCATTCGTCTTTCAATCGATGAGGAATCATCAAGTGGACCTAACTCGAACAAATCTACTCGATGTCGTGGCGTTAGGATATCTGAGTGAGTTAATTTTTATTTCTCTCTTGATTTTTACTAACAAAATATATTCTCGATTATATCATTTCTCTCTGTTCATGCAAATCTCAGTCTGTTTTGCTCATTCTATGGGCGATGGGGGAAATATTTTTGCTCCATGCTCGATCCTACGTTAATTGATTTCTGTTGTGGTAATGGTGGCAACTCTAGGTACATAATTAACAATTTTCATGTCGTATTTACTAATATTTGTTAAATTGGCATTTTTAACGTATTTTTTTGTTTTGAAACTTGGATTTGCCTAAAATTCGTTCAGTAGTTCACGCTTCATTTCAGTTCATTTTATTTGAATTTTTCATAGACGTTAAATTTTAAAAAACCGTTATAATTTAATTGAAGTAAAATCTCAGAAACTAATGGAAATTTCAATATCATTGAAAAACTTATAGACTTGACGAGAATCCTGATTTGATGGCACTCCACATAGGTGACAGAATCATTGACATTAATGGACACTCGGTAGAAAAGACAGCTTCAATAAAGGACCTACAAAAAATAATCGACGACACGGATAGAGTGCTACAATTAACCATCGAACACGAGCCTAATACAATAACAAGACGAAATCCAATCTCGGGTGAATTAGAATTCTTAACGACGCAGACAGTCAGTCGAAATGGATCATCATCATCAATTTGTCCGTCAACGATTGATCCAGCAATGATGATGTTACCGCCAGTACCTAAATTAGATAAAGCAAAGATAGCGATACGTATGGATGAAGGATATATGAGCGGCACGCCAAAGAAAATGAATAAGCTTATAAGGAATCAAAAACAGCCTAATCAAAAGAATAATAATAATAGTAATAATAATATTAGTAATAATAGTAAACAGTCAACAAAATACAATTGTGAACAATCATCAAATTCATTGAGAGATGGAAAGGAGAGAAGTAGTAGCATGTCAAAATTATTACTTGGTGCTAATGTCAACACAACAGACGGACATAATCAAATGTATGATCTCTCACGGACGAAAAGCTTTCGAGTCGAGCCACAGAATGGATATAATACTCAGAGAATATTTCGTGCCTCAGATTTAGTTATAGGTGAAATGCTGGGTCGTGGATTCTTTGGTCAAGTGTATCGTGTGACACATAAAGAGACCAAGGAAGTCATGGTACTTAAGGAACTCTATAAATGGGTTGATGAAGATGCTCAGAGGAATTTTTTAAAGGAAGTTGCTGTCCTTCGTTCATTACATCATAGAAATGTGTTAAGGTTCATTGGCGTGCTGTATAAAGAGAAGAAATTACATTTAATTACTGAATATGTCAATGGCGGTGCTTTAGGTTCATTATTACAATCAAGCGTTAAATTATCGTGGTCAGATAAAATTCATTTTGCATGTGATATAAGTAAAGGAATGAGTTATTTACATTCCATGAACATCATTCATCGCGATTTAAATTCAGGCAATTGCTTGGTACGTGATGTCGGTAAAGATCGTACAGTTGTGGTCGCTGATTTTGGATTATCAAAGCTTTGTAAGACATCCGACAGTAATGGAACTGTAATAAATCGAAAGAGTCAACATGTGAGACGAAAGAGATATACAGTTGTTGGAACGCCGTGGTATATGGCTCCGGAAATGTTAAAAGGCAATAAATATGATGAAAAAGTTGATCTTTTTTCGTTTGGAATTATTATGTGTGAAATCATTTCCCGTGCATCTGCAGATCCTGATTTTATGCCTCGAACTGACAATTTTGGTCTTAATAAGCAGCAATTCATAGAAATGTTTTGCATGCATCCAAATGATCACTGTCCGGAAATATTTTATCGCATTGCTTTCCTTTGTTGTGATCTTAATCCTGATAAACGTCCGTCATTTAATTTACTACAAGAATGGTTTGATCGCATCACCGTTCATTGTGCCATTTTGGGTACTTTTCACAGTCAACTGCCGTCAGATCTCATTAATGAAATTTATACTTTTAATGGTGACTATTCTGTTCATAATTCACCAAATTCATCTGTTACTGAGTTTAAAGCTCTCGAGCCTCAGCCGCCAATAAAATTTACCATAGAGTCACCAACACCGCCGCTGCAAACTAGTGTTGTCACTAGTGTTGATTGTACTGATTCATCTCCTGAGAAAGATGCTAAAGAAGTGCCTGAAATGATCATTTCTCGTACCTTATCGCCACATCTTGCTAAAGATTTTACGCCCAACGGTGATCGTATTAGGGATTCGTGGAGGGCGAGACGTAAGCAGAAAATACGTGACAATAGACAACGTATTAAAAAGGACGTAGCTAGTAATAATACTGCTGGAACTGAATCAATTCATAAAAAACCAGCCGTTGCGTGAACACGTGAATTAATTCATAAATTATTGAATGACCAGGGATGTATCTAGAAGCTTCACTTGTGATTGTTAACTATTTATGAAATTTTTAACGGAAAATCAAAATTTGAAAATTTAACGGTCAAATTAATTTTAAAACGATGAAAACCATACAACAGCCAAACAATTTTTTGAGCTTTTGAATTATTTTTGACCGTTATCAGTCGTTTTAATATTCTTAAATATTTAACGTCATCAGTAGATGATTACATCCCTGTCCAATAACTATACATGTGAGAAACAAATCGAGTCTGTGATAATTTCTAAATTCTTATAATTGAGTGAAAAAGCAATTCTTTAATTAATTTTAATTCTTTATTTTGACAAAATAATTGGTTAACGAATTTAATCGTTTTACATGAGAAAAAGAATCCCTATAATAATTGTTACATGAAGAAGAAGAAGAAGAAGGAAAAAAATTGTAATAGATGATTTTTACATCAGATGAACCTCATCATTCCATTATCAACCATTCTGTTAGTTAGTTTTGAAGAATTTAATGAGAAAAAGTCGTCTAACCATCTAATTAATTATTATTTTAGATGATCAAGTTTCTAATGATTTTAAAATGTTTTTAACAATTTTACATAGTGTTTATGTAAAAGTCATCAGGTGGCTATAGAGTAATGTAAAAGTGTACAAATTTTCCCTACAAATTGTTCACGAAAGAATTTATAAAATTTACTGGATAAATCTAATTCAAATAATATTTTTCGTCTATTTTGAGAACACTTCAACAGCAAATATTTTTATTAGAGAATTTGAAGGGTTTTGGGGAGTTTTTTTGGTGAAAATTTAACGGTAAAATAGAATTTGAATTGTTCAAAACCGTACAACAGCTAAACAAATTTGAATAAATTCTGACCGTTATTTTTCAATCATTAAAATTACACCAAAAATCTTTTTAAAAAAATTCACTTTAACAATTTAAAATCACAGTCAATACAAAAAGTCTCTTCTTGCCTGCCAGCCGAAGCACCTCTTGCAATTAAATCACTTCAAAAAAGGGAAAATTGTACCGAAAAAAAATCAGATATTTTTAATAATGACACTTAATTACCTTTAATTTCTCTTAGAGATGATACTCAAAATTGTACTCGAAATTATTAAAAAAAAGTATTCTAATTATTAAATTGAAAAAAGTATATATTTGGAATTTAACGGCTCTCTTGCCTCTATATAATCTATATTGTCTATTCTATATTTATATTTCATTCATAATAATAATGTATTAATTAAAAAATGAGAAACGAGCTCAATTAATATTTTTGCTTAACGTCCTGCGATATTAATTATTGATTAAGCTCAAGTGGGACTAGGAAGGATGTAATGAAAATAGTGTGGACTATTGAAGATGGAAGCTTAATTTTGTGAAAATTTGAATTTTTAACGGAATTTAAAATTTTGAAAATTTAACGGTCAAATTAATTTTAAATTGTCTGAAACCATACAACAGCCAAACAGTTTTGGGGATTTGAAATATTTTTGACCGTTATCCGTTACCAAAATCCAGCTTCCATCTCAGAATCTCCAAAAAACAAATAAACAAGAATTTCTTTTTCGATAGTCTTAAAAACGCTTAATTGAACGATATACACGAAATTAAAACTGTATTATGCTGCAAAAATGACAAAAAATTAAATAATTTCATTAGCAACAGTTACTTAGTCATTGCTGCATGTTGCAGGCAATTGAGTTTCTGAAAAAGAAAGGAAAATAATAAAAAAAATTGATGAAAAATTTACAAAATTAAATAACAAAATGTATTTTTAAGTAGAATTTCTTTCAGTTAGGTATTTTTATTAATTCTCTATTAGAAAAGAAGGACAAATAGCATTCTTTGATCGACAATAATTCTCTTCTTGAAGGGGATAAAAAGGCAGAGGGGGATATTTTTATGCAGTACGATGATTTTATCATTTAGACAGTGAAAATGAAAAACTTCTTTTTTATGATGAAAATCTTTTTAAAATCACAATTTTTCACTAGTTTTTTTTAAAAATTTTTAAATTCTTTTCTAATTCGAATTTAATTTTGCGATTAAAATTTTTTTTTATTTTGTTTCAACGATGAGCGCATTTTTCTGTGGAATTGTAAGCTGCTTTATTTAGTTCTGTCTGTTTATTTAAATTTCTTTTGCTTAATTTAACTTTTTTTGGCAGTCACTGAGTTTTTCGATGAAGGAAATGATCTTGTTGACACATTTGTGGTGTTTAATACTAAGAAATTCGAGATGTTACACAGTATATTAAGCAGGTTAGATCATTATCCATGAATTTCTGAATTTGATCTTAGGTCATTGAACTTAATATCATCAAATAAATATTATTAAGTGTGCAATTCTAAGTGTGATCTTCATAAGTGCTCGATTCAATATTTATTTACTTATTATTTTCTAGTTGCTCGTTTATTACGTACTAGCTTTAGGTTTGTTCCATTCTGTTGCTGCTTTTACTTTCTTGATGACTGTAATGACATTTTTATGAACGTTCTCAAACTATATGTCCCTTAAGAGAGTTGGATATGCCCTCACAGATACTTCTAATACTTTCTTCAATACTAACTCATGTAAAATGATTATCTATGACTAGATCATGTAGCCGAGTCTAGCATGCAATACTTTTCAGTTCTCCTAGACTACACACAACTTGTGCTATAAGTATAGACAAACAAAACAAGCTATGAATATATCCATTGTGTATTAGGGATACTTTATGTGTTATTTATTCGTCACATGTTCTATACACGAAGTTTGTCAATCAATCAGAAATTTACATTTCTCATTTCTTGTTTGAGTCATACTGCATTATTCATAAGCACTCTGTTCAGAACATGTTTCTTCAAGACGGTGCCTGCTTGCTTTAAAGCCTTCACTAAGTCCACTTATAACAATTTGTTTCTGACAGTTATTTTTCAAAAAAAATTTGACCGTTACTTTTTAAATTTTTTCTGACCGTTACTTTTCAAGCAGTCATCACGTCAATAACTAGTCAGTCAGTCTCCCACTGTTGTACTCCACAACATTCGAATAACCACTAATTGCACTACAAATTCCACTTAAAAATGCGCTCAAAGCGTCCACAATCGATATAGCTGTGCATTTCTTGTCGAAATGCTATTGATTTAAAATAGCGTGTTAGTTAGAGAAAGAAGATTTCATTAGAAAGATAGATTTACAATTAAAAGATTTTCTTCTTGTTCATCATCACACGTTTCAATTTCTTTCATTCCTTTAAAAACACAAAAAAAACTTAAATTAAAAATAAATCAAATGAAGGAAAAACTGAACTGAATAGCATTTAAAGTGATAACTTTAATCATGTCGCTTCTCGCTATGCTTTCGCGTAAATTCCTCAGCATTTTTCATAAACTTTTTACGGTCCTTTAAGTATTCTTCAGCTAGTTCTGCTCTTAATGGATGTTCTGGCTCTGGCTCATTTACTAGTTGTACTAATGCTTGTATGACTGAAATATTAATGAGATTTTGTTAATATTTAAACATTTGTATTTGTGCATGGAATATTCAAGGCATCTAGACTGTTCTGGATCTTTCGAATATAATCACTGGATCTAGCTAGCTGATCATTAAAATTGTCCATGTCACGAATCAACATTTACCTTGATCAGTTTTCGTTGCTGGCTTCCAATTTTCTGCACTGATGATTGGTAAACAGACTTGACCTTTTTCATCGATATTTGGATGATAAATTTTTGTCTTAAAAGCAATTTTGGGTGGTTTGAAAGGATACTCGGCGGGAAATACAATTTCAATCCGGAATGCTCCTTTGTTATATGGTGGATTATCCTATAAATAGAAAGCATTCTAAGTTAATTTATCTGCATGATGAGTCATGCTAATTGAAAATCGACAATTTTCATGAAATATGAAATTTATAACTTACAGGACAAATTGCGCCAGACCAGATTAGGATATTTCGATCGTCAACCTCTATGTCTCTAAAGGATTTGAGGCCTGAAGCCTTCATATCTGCTAATTCCTGAAAATTTGCATAATTTTAGTGTAAAATTTTTAATTCACATACAAGTGGTCATTTTTTGCTCATTTACGCAACAGTTCTTTTGTATTCTTTGTTCTATTAGCGTTAATTCTATTAAGCACTTTCTGATTCACGCAAAATATTACATGGGATTATGTTAATTACTAATCTTTTGGACTTTTACCTTTTGTAAGCGTCTATTCGCTGCTCCTGACATTTCTCCTATTTCTTCCGATGACTTTACTAATAATTTAGCTGTATTACTCTTAAGAAAGTTAATTAAATTAACTGTTACACGGTTAAAAATGATTTCAATACAGAATGAATTTGATGTAAAATTATTATTTGAATTCGTTCAGTGTGCAATTTTAGTGCGTTCAGTCAGTTTAACAAATTTAAAAACGGAAAAATCGTTAATTTTTTGACACTTTATATTAAAGAAATTTTTTTGTATGAAAATTTTGTGAGAAGGGGGGGGGGGGGGGTGAGGGGGTCTAAAAATCTCAAATTATTTTGAGCCGTTAAAAAAATAATAATATTTTGAAAAAAATTCCTCAGAGTGAGGATAGAGCCAGTGACCTCTTGGTTGGTACTCTAAACACTAAGCCACCGAACCATGTTAATATATATAACAATTTGTCAATATATATTGAAAAAATTTAAAAATCAGCTTTTTAAATTTTAAAAACCAAATTTTAAACTCTAAAAATATTTTTTAAAGTGACTTCTAAAAACTTTTTAAAACGGTTTTTTAATTTTTTTTATAACTATAGCATAACGGTTGTTTAATATTCAAACTCGTCTAAAAAACTAAATGTGTCCCGTTTCCGAAACCGTTGATTCAAAAATTTGAAACCCGTTGACTTGAATTTTTGTGAAACATGCTGTATTTTAACGGAAAAGCTTCCACGTGACCAGAGGGCGAAGCCGAGTTTAGCCGGCTTTAGCCGGCTAAAGCCATCTTTAGCTGGCTAAAGCCGGCTAAGAATTTTTTTAATTTTCTCTTAGCCGGCTTTAGCCAGCTAAAGATGGCTTTAGCCGGCTAAAGCCGTGGCTAAAGTCAGCTAAAAGAGAATTTTTCACTTGTGAAGTATAACGTAATTTCATACAAAAATTATCAAAATTTTTATTTTCCTATCCGCTCAGGTTCGAATCCCAAAGTATTTTTAGGATTCTTTTTTTACAAATTTAACTTCAAATTATTTAAAATAATGTTTATTTTTTCCCTGTTAATGTTTATAAATGATCTTATTTAATTAATTGCTTAAAATAACTAAATCATACTAAATCTTTTGCAATAAATGTTTTTAAAATTACCCAAAAATTATATGTAGCATTATATTATTATGTAGTATTATAGCATTAATGATTTATTAAAATTCTAATATTTTAAAAGCAAGAACTTAAAAATTTTGAGGACAAATAATTTTCGGGTAATTGTAAAAACATTAATTGCAAAAGATTTAGTATGATTTAGTTATTTTAAGCAATTAATTAAATTAGATCATTTATAAACATTAACAGGGAAAAAATAAACATTATTTTAAATAATTTGAAGTTAAATTTGTAAAAAAAGAATCCAAAAAATACTTTGGGATTCGAACCTGAGCGGATAGGAAAATAAAAATTTTGATAATTTTTGTATGAAATTACGTTATACTTCACAAGTGAAAAATTCTCTTTTAGCTGACTTTAGCCACGGCTTTAGCCGGCTAAAGCCATCTTTAGCTGGCTAAAGCCGGCTAAGAGAAAACAAAAAAAATTCTTAGCCGGCTTTAGCCAGCTAAAGATTAGCCGGCTTTAGCCGGCTATAGCCAGCTAAAATTCTCTCGGCTTCGCCCTCTGCACGTGACAATTGAAAACTTAAAAATCACGAAATTATTTAACTGATTTTTTAAAGAGTAATTTGAGTAATTTTGAGTTTGCTGTGAATTTTAAAATAACAAAAATAAATAAACATGTAAATACTCCTTTATTCTGAAAATAAATTAAATAATCTCACGGCTGGAAATTTCTGAAATTAAGAAAGATTTTTAAATATTCAAAAGACACGAGTTTTTTATTTAATAATTTTTATTCATTCAATAATTTCATCAATGATAATATTTTTTAAATTAATTTTTCGCTTTTTCTTCATTTTTTATTTAAAACTATTATCGAAAAAAAAAGTTTAATATTTTTTTCTGGCGATTAAATCATCTAAGAAGAATTCTCATTAAAATTGGTATAATTAGATTACTTTTATCTGCTTTGATATGCGGGATACTCTATGTACAATTTTTTATTATTACTCTTATGTTGATTTATCTTCAGCAATCACTTTTTTTAGATTTCTTTTTATAATTTTAAGTAAAAATTATGCAATATTTTATCTGAAAACTGTTGTTCTATTGAGAATTACATAATAACAGTGAACATAATAATTTCATAATAACTATTTATTTTAACTAAAAAAGATTATCGAATTTTTATCCACACACACATTAAATTTATTTTGAGGCTATGTGGCCGTGGGTTCGAGATCTTGTGAATTTTGAAAGAGTCTTCCGAACTTTTAGGGTTATGTACCACCTTTGAAGGCCATAACCTATAAGACTAAGTCTCTCGCCCATCTTCTGTCAAATCTGCAGCCATAAAGGCGCAATTCTGATGACAATAGCCACATAAACTCATTAATTTTTATCATTTTATGCATACTCATGTGTGTGACGTCTATCATTGTGTATTTAGAAGAACAGTTAACGGACAATAAAACAACCTATTTGTAAAAATAGTATTAGAAACTAAAAAATGTAAAATTCTTACAAAATAAATTAAAAAAAGATTGTATTTTTTTATAACATAATTAATTAATTATTTTCAGTTTAAAATCGACTTCATTAAGCCATTGTATTGCAAATAATTTTATCTCGTACGATTCTTTTGTGTTTATGCATTATTAAAAAAGTTTGTTTAAATGTATTAATTGTAATATATTAGTTTTTTTTGAGAGTAGAATTAAATTCAATTTTTTTTCATCTTAAAAATTACAATTTTTTAATTTTTTTACTGAACTTTTTTTACTCCTAATTTTACATTTTTAATTTATTTTTTATTCCATCATCTTTGATATTGTTTTTTTTTCATCATTTTTCTTATAAGTTTTGGTATATTTGGAATATTTTTTTAAATCCTTTCTAGAAAATTTAAATTTTCCTCAAAAATGGATATTTTTTTAAAGATTAATTTCACTTTGAATATATCGCAAAAAAGAGAAAATGAAGATTCTTCTTGAAGATTTTACTCTATCTAATTAAATTTAATTTTATCGACGTCTTAATTTTATCATCTATACATTCGCATGACTTTTTTTTAATGTTTTTTGATCAACTACAAACTCATCATTTTTTTATTTATTTATTTTTTGAGAATAAATGCAAGGATTTTGGTTCCTTTATCCAATTTGATAAATTTTCAAATTAGTAAGTTTTTAAATATATTTTACAGATTTTAATTACAAAGCTAGGAAATTTTTTAAAGTTTTCCATCTCAATTTTTTTAAACTTTTTCTTTCTTTTTGGTATTTTCTAAAACTTTTAATACTTCAATTTATATGCATATTTATCATATAGAATTATGTGCAAAAAGCATTATTCTTGAGAAATGAAGAAGATTCTCTTGGAGTTCATCGTTCTGGCTGTTTTTATCTGAATTTTAATTTTCTGCAGCTGAATCTTTGATTTCTCAACTGGATCTTCAAATTCTTCCAACCAGCCACTAACAATCAAGTCCCTCCAAGAGTATAAAGTAAGTTAATCAATAAAATGTATGTATAATTATGTGAATCCTTATCAACTCGATATGCGTGATTTTCCTCATTCATTTTTGAATGTTTAACTAAGAGACTTCACTTATCATATGATATCAACTAATATTTCCTTTATACATCTCTCAATTTACCACCTTTAAAATGTGTGCAACATAATTTGTTGTTTCTCTTTGTTAAAAACGTTTTTTCTTTCAGAAGAAAATAATTAAATTTAAAAATTTATAATTTTCATTATTTGGTATCATTGTACAGTTTGAATGGTGGGGCTTGACTTGATGATAATGAAATGATTATTAAGCTTCTAGGAAGTTTTTTTTTCTTAATTTCATTATCAATTTTTTAACGGTTTTTCAAGATTTTTTGTGAATACGACTGAATTTTTTGATGTTCAGACGCATTCACAAAAAATTTGAATTTTAAATTTCCGTTAATTTTTTCACTTATTTCCTATCAATAACTTCCAAGTCCTTTCCACCATTCCTAATTTTTCAATAAGAAAAAAATCTTCTAGCGCTCTTACTTATTTTGTTTATCAATTAAAAAAAGTCGTGTGATAGATAATTTATCATTTGAGATCGAGATTTCTTTCTTAATCAAGGTTCATGAGGAAGTTATAAGATTGCTAAAATATTCTCTTCAGATATTTACATCGCATTTTAAAATAAGCAATAAACATTTTGGCTAAATAATTAATAAAAAAAATTGTTAAATGAAATCGATTCTATTTACATGATTTTTGTTTTATGTCAACAAATTAAATTTCTTAAGTACGTTTAACTAACTAAAAACTTCCTTCATATTCAGAAAAAATCTACCGTAAATTGAGTGAATTTCATCCATATCTTGTGAGTTGCTTTTCTTTTTGTGTATATTTTGAGTCTATTGCGCTTGTGACTTTTATGACTTCTTCATTTTAAAATTGAGTAAACAGTCTTTATCATCTTTATTATGTTACTTCTTCAATTTTTATTATTGTTATCATGATTAAACTATATTTATGTGGCTTATCTGCTTATATCATTCTCTTAATATTTATATCATTATTTTTATTATTTGAAGAAAAAAAAATGTGTTTGAAGGAAATTTTTTTTAATTCTTTTTTTGGAGAAAAAAAAGTTGAATTTTAATTAAATTTTTTCGTATTTTACAGGTTTTTCATTTTTATTTGGATTTTGTTTGGGAATTTTTTGGTGAAATTTGCAAAAAAGTAACACAGACTACGATCTCTCCGCCTGAAATTGATTTTCACAATATGTTTATAATGGGATTTGAACCCATGGACCTCATTCTAGATTGGTCAATATTTTTTACCAACCTCTTACTTTACTCCACATTCATCGAGTTTAATTTTTAAGTAAAATTTGGCAATTCCACAATTTAAATCCTTACAAATTTCCTCGAAAAATTTCCCAAAACCCAAACTCACATCCCATCCACACAAAATAATTAATTTAAAACATCAGCGCATTGCACATAATTTTCTTTTAATTCTTAAAACTCATTCCATCCCTCGTCGACCTCCTTCTTCACCTTAACATCATCAGAACTATCAATTGGATTTGGTTTTTTGATGAATGACTTTTTAATTTCATCCTCGTCGTTGCTTTCGGCAATTGTTAAATTATCGTCTTTATCTTCGTTTGATTTTTCCATATTTACATCCTCATCATCGTTTGACTTGTAGTCGGATGATTGGTTCATGACACAAACGCCATTTATGATCACTTCCTTATCATTTGGAATGTTATTTTTGTCGTCACGCCATTCGCCGGTTGTCACTGAAAATAGAGGTGGGAGATGATCTTTAGTAAGGTCTATTGGATACTTGAATCAATGGTCCCTATGATAGGGAGCATGCAAACAAGAAAGTAAATCTCAAAACATCAACAAATACTCACTTGTAATTAATGGATTGACCCATTGTGGTGCTGCAGGTTTTCTCCTTGATGTACGTGAAATGGCTTGAGGTGGCGGTGACATATCTTTCTGTTCATTATTATTGTTATGTTTAGATCCATTCAATGACTCGTCATCATCGTCATTTCCACCTTCATTGTCTGAATTCTGATCATCATCATAGTCGTCATCATCACGTTTTAATGAGTTTATTGACAAATCAAGACCCATAATTTGTTCCTTAACGGCATTATTGAGGGCTGCAAGTTGTTCTGGATCGGTGCCACTCAAAAGACCACGTCCAATAAGAGCAGCAAGGTTGGGATTAGCAGCAAAGTAGGGAGGATATGGAAGAGTCATTCCACTGAGTCCCATTCGTTCCTTTTGAATCTCCATCAATCTCTGATTCAAGAGAATTCTAAATTGGACGGGATCAAATGGTGCACCATTGTTATTTTCACGTGACGGAATTGGTTCTGTTGGTTGACCGTGCGGTACTTGTTGTTTTAGTCGCATGCGGTGATTATGGAACCAATTTGTAATTGTACGTGTCGATAAGTTGAGCTCATTTGCAAGAAACTCAATTGTTTGAACATTTGGATATGGATCAAGTGCAAATGCCAATCTTAATGCCTCCTTTTGTTCCTCTGAGAACAACACACGTTGCTTCTTACTTGGTGGTGCTGATTGTTGTGATGCAACGGAAGCTGGTCCAGGAGAGTTTGAGTGATAGAATTCAGATGTATCATTGCTGCTTGTATCTGAGCTATTGTCATGTCCACCAGCACCAGTTGAACGTCTTCGTTTAATCGCCTCGCGACGTTCATTCTTTAATAATTGCAATCGTTCAACATTGTTTGCATCATTAAGCCACAACTGCATACGAATGAATGGTTCACGTCCCTTAATGCTCAACATATGCCATGGTTTTGGTTTTGACAACAATTCTGATACGGAACCCTGTGAAAGTCCTAAAACAGCTTCACCAAAAATCTTTTGTCCAATATTATTAGCAAGAAGTGCTTCCTTAATTTTTGTCGTAATAGTTTGCGTGTCTAAATCCTGTGTAAGTGCAGCCATCTCATATACGGTTGGAGATATGTGTTGATTCATTGTACGCATAACATTAGTTGGTGTTACAGTTTGTGGCGGTTGTGGTGTTTCCGATTGCTGTGGTGAATGAATAGGCATCATTTTCTTATCGCTCGATTTTTGATCTTTTGGTGGTAATTGAATTGCATGCTGTGGCGGAAGACCGGGTGGTGTAAGTAGCAATGGCTGTTGTGATTCGCGATGTTGCATTTCACGTCTTTGTTGTTCGGCAACGGCTTGTGATAAATGAGCCATTTGACTCATTTGCATATGCAATAATGCCGGATCTTGTAATTTTGCCATTTGCTCACTCAACAATTTGGGCATTGGTGGCATTTGTTTTGACAATTGTGCTGGAATTTGTGGACTTGAACTGTAATTTCCGGTTCTCATAAGCTTATCGGGTGCTATTTTATATTGACTTGCAACAAGCTTGTGGACGGCATTGTCATCCTCCAAAAACATTTTCATTCGAATGAATGGCTCACGTCCTTTCTGTGTCAACATATGCCATGGTTTTGGACGTGCCAATAAATCAGATACGGATCCTTGTGATAGTCCAAGTACGGATTCACCAAACAATCGTTGACTGATGGAATATTGTGACAATGCCTCCTTGACACGCCTCACAATATCTTCCGTATTGAGATTATTGTACATATCAAATTGTTGCTGTGTTATTGGTGGCAAGACAGCCTTTAATGGACGTTGTTGTGATTGGACATGTGATGGAACAGGTGATTGTGTAATTAATGAGTTTGTAATGGACGCCATACGTTGCAATGGACTTGCATTGACGGAGAATTCATCAGTTGGTGTTACAGGTGGAAGAATTGTGTTGCTGACAGGACTTGGTGCTGACGATGCTGTTGTTGTTGGTGTCGATGTTGGTTCAGGTTTTGGTTTGACCATGCTGAATGCACTTCTCATTGATTCCTCAATGTCTTTTTGATCGCAGTCATCTAATCCATTCAATTTACCAAATTTTTGCATATCTTTCGGAAGTGATAAATCTTGGATTGAACTGCCATTGAGTGCTTGCTGGTGCTGCTGTAAAGCTAGAAGACTTGTGAGATTGTTGGTGAAATTTGGTAAACCAGCTCCACTTTGTTGTTGCAATTTTGAGAATTCACGCTGATACATTTCAAGTGCTAATCGGAGATTCTCGTCAGCTAATGGTGGCATTCCACTTGCGGCACCAAAAAAGTGTGGGAATAGAAGGCTGTTTAGAAGAAATAATAAGAATTAATTAAATTGAAACAAAAAGTTTTGAGTGCTTTAGACTTACTTTGGAAATGCATCACGTTGTCCACGAGCCATGAGTTTTTGGAATTCTTCCTGATAAATTTTATGTAATTTCTCTTCAGAAATGTCATCATTCTCGTACTTCTTCAATCTCTTTGAGAATGGCGATGTGCAATTTGGTGGTGATTTTGAGTCTTCAATGCTGTGTGAATCTTCAATATTCATGTTTTTCATTGTGTTTTGCAGGCTTGAGTTTTGTAAGTTTTGTTGTGGCGATGATTTTGCAATCATGCTTGATGCTTCTGTGAGAATATGTTGGATACGTTCGTCTGTCATTCCCTCGGAATCTGGACGTCCAAATTGTGGCATTCCTGACTCTGAAAAATTAAAAAAAAAAGGTTTGAGGTTAGAATTAATTTGAATCGTCAATAATTACAATTTAAATGTCAAAAATGAATATCTATTGAACCATCCGCAGAGTGTGGGAAGTTAATCACCGACTAGATGAATGATTGTGAGAGACAAACCCATCATAAGACAAGTCTCTCACAACAGACACCAAAAAAAGAAGCCAAATCATTCAAATGATACTTTTTTTCCATCATTAGTAGCAATTTCAATCGAAGAATGGTCGAAAAAAATGATATAATGATCAACATCAGAAGTAAATGATGCGTGAGGTTGATTGTTTCTTTATGTTCTTCACAAGAATTTTTATTTTTTTTGTTTCTGGGGAAGAATGAGAATTGAAGCACAGAACCGTGGACTATGATAGTTTTCGACCACTGTGTGAAAGACAAATTTTATTGTTTTATTCTCGATATTTTTTGGTAGGAATTGTTTTGAGTCATTAACCTATGAATTGGTAGGTTTGTTGATATTCTATAGGGGTCGATGGGAATTTTGACTCTTGAGATGGAATCAAAATTTTATTAATCCACAATTGCAATGCTTTATAAAAACTAAAGACTCAATCATTGAAAATTGAACTTTCAACCTTAATTAAAGTCATCGCCAAAATAGAGGTTGTCCAAAATGTTTTTACTGTCAGCAAATGCCATTAATCAGCTTGCAAAAATTCATAACCTCAAAATTTTTAGTCTACAACCCATTTTTCTATCAAAAATTCATCTCAATTTAATAATTACCCATGTCCAACCTCATAATAATCTCATCTACCTCTTCATTGAACAAATGTGTCAATCAAGACAACATGTGATACTCATGAATGTACATTTCTTTCCAAAAAATTCCAATTACTTCCAATTAGTTTGATTTCTCAAGAAAATGTTCAAGCCTTGAGAGCACAAAACTTATCCATCATAAAACAATTTCATTAACTTATTCAGAGCAATCCGTATTCGAATAAAGCATGCTCAGTCACCGCATTCATCTAAGAAAAGCATATTCGGTCAGAGAATAATCAAATAAAACGCAATGTATCAATCAAATTAAATAAAAGGAAGAGGGGTCCTCTATCAGAGATCTCAAAACATTTTTCTGTTTCATTAAACACATCACGCGACATATCGTTCGATGGAAGGCCAATAAATGAGAGAAATGAGAAGGAAAGTGGCGAGAAGTAAGAGTTTTAAGTCTAAAGCGCATGAAAATTGAAGAATTTGAAATAAATAAATTTTAACGGATTTTTAAAATTTGAATTTTTTTAACTGAACGCACTTCTCACTTCAAATAGTTTTTTGTAGATTAAATAACTTAAATCTAACTAACATCAAGATATTAAAGAGTATTGTGACACAAAAAAGTGGCAAGCATCATCCACAAACCACAAAACTAATGGAAAGTTTCTATTTCATTCAAAAAAGACAATTTGCATCTATAACCTCAAAAGCACGCTAACAATTCAAATGAAGCATTACTTTTTTGGGGAAATGGGGAGAAATTTTTAATCAGTAAGAGATTGAATTGTATTTATTTGATGATTGCGTGATCCAACCCAATGTCCATCAACGAATAAATCTCCCCGAGTTGAGTTGAAGACCAAGAAAAGAGAAAAGAAGAATCGAATATGACTTCAATCATCATGAATCTACATCTTGGATAATTTTACGTTATTTTGTTTTATTGATGAATGAAATGTGAAGAGAGTAATTTCATATACAGCACAAGAAGTATCTGTCTAACCGAAAAAAAATGAAAGATAACAAACGACACGATACCCTTCGGGCAATAAAACATTTTCAACCTCTCAGAATTCATCATCATTAATATTTTAAAAGAAAAGAAGTAAGTAAAGTAATAATAAGAAGAGCATGAACAGTTTTTTTTAGTTGTTTATGATATACACAATTACACAATTGCTTTTCATTTGCGAAATATATGCCTTATAAATAAGCGAATATGCGAAACGTAGAGAGTGAAATACCTCGAAGCATCATCGTCTTCAAAATGCAACTCATTCTCCTTCTGCTTACTTCCAACCGATGAGCAATTCATTTGGATAAGCAATTTGTCTGGCAGCTAGTAAGAATGGAAGTGGAATATACAACAGTATGAGGATGGCACTCGGCAATGCAATTTTTTTATTCTCTGTTTTGTGTGCGAAACCTGCTCAAAGTACTCTAAAGAAATTTAATTATAATTTTTATTCCTTCTCATCCTCCTTCATTTTAGACTACAAAATAATAATAATAATATAAAAATGCTCCGAACAGTCAAGAGAATGGTGGGATGTGAGCAAGAAAGGGAGGGAATTGAAAATATAAAATAATAAAATAGAGAAAAAAATTCAATTGCTTTTGTTTTGCTTCATTTTTTAATTTAAAACAAATAGCAGAAAATAGGAAGAAAAAATGTTTTCCGTTGTCATTATTCGGTTGATAGATACGCAAATACTTCATTTTCATTCAATGCTGTGTCTTTGTGGTTCGTAGGGATTTTTTTAAATTGAGGATATGATGATGAGTTGGATTTGAGAGATACTTTCGACTTAAGAACCCCTAACTCCCATCGTAATTCAATTCAATTTCGCATATTTGCTCATAATTTCGTTAACGAAAAGACAACATAACAAATTCAACCGAGTTTTTTGTGGGGGTCGTTCAGATATGACGTCCTATATTTTTTTTTTAAAAGGGGGGGTCTAGAGACATTATGAATAATTCTGTGACGTGGGGTCCAAAAAATCCAGTTTTTTTATAGCCTTAACTTATGAATGAATACGAAAGTATTTTTCGCATTTTTCCGCGCACCATGCACCACCCCTCAATTTTGATTTGTTTTCAATTAATTATCTATATCCACATACATATTCATACACGCACGCTAGTTTATCATCCAAATTAATATTAAAATAATCGAAGTGATGCCACCCACAACTCCCACTCGAAAATTTATTTACAATATACTCAATTAAATGCTGTTGATCGAGTCAATTTTCCCATCATTTTATCTATCTATATAATTATAATTTCAAAATATATCATTCAAACTTGTACGCAATGTCTTTTCGCCTATCAAATGTGTGTGTAATGTAAACTCGTTCATGCTCGATAATTACAATGTTCGAAGTGTATAGGAATAAAAAAAATATTTACTATCAACATAGTTTTCCACTTTATTGAATTTATAAAAAATTTATTTCTATCCATGAAAAAAAACTTACATTCGCGTACGTGTATAATGTGGGAAAATCAATTAATATCGCGTTCGCAATAATATAAAAGGAGAAAAAAAATAGTGAAAATATAGAACGGAATGTTGAAGGCCGCACAATAAATTTTATTGTGTTTTAATAATATGGCTGAAGTTTTATAGATTTTTGCCTCTATTCAACATTGATAATCGGGAATATTAAAAGCATTTTAGTGTTTTTTTTTCATTCATTTGCTTGATACTTGGGGAAAGTTCTATGATAGGAGTTTGAATTATGTTGAAGCATTAATTGAGCTGTTGATATGAAAAGAGCAAAAAAAGAAATAATTGAAAAGTAGTTCAAAAGGATTTTAATCGTAATGTACGCAATACGCAGAGAAGCTTTCTGCTGATTGTGGATTTTTGATAAAGGGGTTGAGTGGGTTGAATGATTTAGTAGCACTTATAATTGTTGGTTTTGTATTAAATGTTTGATTTTAATCATGGGAGAAATAAATATTTGACCGTTATAATTAAAATTTGAATTTTTCCTGAACTTTTAAAATTTTGACCGTTATTTTTCAAATTTGAATATTTTTCAACCGTTATTTTATGAATTAATCTTAGTTGAATATTTTAAAAATTAAACCCTCAAAAAACAATTTACAATCAATTCCTCAAATTTATGAATTAATCAGATTAAAATTTCATTTGAATTGTCTTACGAAAAAAAATTATTATTTTAAAAAATTCCTTGTTTATTGAATATTTTCTATTCGACTTCCTCTCTTTCTTGTAAATTTCCATTATAATTCCATAATAATTTACAGCCTTCAGTTCCCACAATGCCAATATTTAAATTCTCTTTTCTTTTTAAATTTTCAAATATTTTAATTTTTTCATCATCTCATTTAAATATATTTTTTCTTCCTACCCCCCTGATGCTTGTTTTATTCAACATTATCTGTGGAGTTTGATAACACTTTTTACACCTCCTACTAGATTCAATCACCTGCTACATCCTACTCTAATTAACATTTTTTCTCTATATCCGCATTGAATTTATAAGTCTGCGGATAAGGAATCGGTGCACATAAAAAATTATAATTTATTCACCCTGTGAGAGTTTCTTTTAATCGATTTTATATTAATAATTTTTTTTCTCGCAACTTTTCTTACGCAAAAAATGAGAAAATTTCTTCCATAAAAATAATAAAATTATTATTTATCTAAAGAGGAATGAAAGTAAGAAAAAATATAATAAAATTAAATTTATATCCTTAAATTATCCCCGCGTCCGCAATTTTTTCCACCATCTCGATAATACGGTCGACAATAAATAACAATCTCCCTGCTTGGTTGTATACTTCTTTTTTTCATTCCTTATAACCTGCTGATGCTATTCGTTATTGCTATTCAACATATTTCCCATTTGCATAAGAGAGAAAAAAATTATTATTATCATCAAGAAATGGAAATAGAACAAGTCTGTAGATGAGAGGAAGGTGGGAGGTTTGGAAGTGCAATTCAGAGAAGAATAGATAATGAAAGTATTCCATAATGTTCTGGATTCGGAAATCATTTCATTACTTTTCACACCTTCTTAATACATCAATTGTGATGGATGGAATTGAAGAGTTTAATTGCTGTCGATGGATTGATTATTTTAGGATTTGAATTAATTCTTTTGCATATAAAAAGTACGTTTTATTAGGGGTTTTTGTCAAGAATGCACAGAAAATTGTAATTTGGGAGACTTTGGTCAAAAATCATTAGTTCGAATCTCAATATTAAGAAAATAATTGTAACAATTAATATTAACGAATTTTTTTTATACGATTTTTTCAATCTGATTTTTTTAAAATTTGAACTAAAATTATTATTATAAACCAAAAATGATTTTTTTGAATTTTCCAAAAAAAAGTCCATTTCAAGAAATTATTTTTCCAAACAGAGCTGGCTAGGTTCTAATCCCAAAAAACATCAATCACATCCCCCAACTTCCACACAACAAAAAAAAATCATGAAATAAGTGTTGCTAAAAGTGCATTAAAAATGCAAAAAAGAAGAGAATAGAAGAAAATCTGAAGTGCAGCACATCCACATTCGTCTCGACGACATCATTGTCAATTTCAATAATTAGAGATTGAATGCGACGTGCGAATGCATTTGATGAATAATTAGAAAATTTTTCATTAAAAAGATGGAAAATATGATTTTTTTTGTGTGTTGCTTTCGGGGCGATATTGGAGTAGGAATAATGGGATGAGTGTAGAAAGGGTTGAGGATTGATGGAAGGCAAAAGATGCTTTTAGCATATGAACAACAATGGTAGGACGAGTAATGATGATTATTTTCCAACATTTATACTTTTTTTTCTTCTTCCACATTTCTTTCAACTCCTTTTTCATGTTTGCATAGTGAACGACGATGATTTGCAAATGGAATAATGAATATTGCGTGATTGAGTATCAAAAAAAAGTAAAAGGAATAATAATAATAATAATAATGGAAACGTGCTGTCGCAGTGATATCAAGGCACAAAAAGAGTCTCTCCTGCCACTTCGATTTGACTTCTTTATTAAAATAAGTAAATATATTAAGTTGAAAGCTATAAAGTGTTGATGGATTTTTATTTTTGGGTCTGGTCATAATAGAGAATATTTATATGTATGTTTAACAACTTTAACATCGAATGTAAGAAAGGAAAAACATGCAAAAGAAATCCTTCATAATAATTTATGATATATTTAAGCTATTCATAAATTGCTATCAGAAATAGTTCAGCCTATACCCCCAAACATCTTCAACCACCAAATGGGATCGTACATAAATTACGTCCATCGAAAATTGGGATATTTTTGAATCCCTACACCCAATTATCGTTCAAGAAATAATCATACAGCACCAGTCCCCAAAATTTAAATAAAGACGTCATTTATGAACGCCCCCAAATTTCTTTTCGTGGAATAAAAAAACATTCTTTTTGTTTTCGCTGTTAATGATTGTTTTTCGTTTCTCTTTCCTCATAAAATCGCTTTTGACTGTTTGATTTCTGACTAAAATAAAAGAAATTATGAATTTTTATGAGGATTATTAAGAATATCGCAGGAGTTTTATTTTAAGTAGTTTTACCCCCTCCAAAAAATACACAAAAACTCTTCTCTAACTATTCGATGTTTTTTTCAAATTAATTGTTAAAATATGGAAATCAGAAACACAACTAAACATAAGAAGAACATTAAATGAAATAGAAATTATGATAATACTTTATACATAACAATAAATCGATCTGGTGGTGGATGGGTGGGTTATTAGGTTGTAGTTGAGGGGTTTGAAGGGAATGGGACTGGTAGAATTTCTGTTTTCTGGAGTTTTTCTAAGACTTTGAGGTTGTTTAAATCAAAAATTGATATTTTGAGGTTAGAAAATTGGAAATTTATAAAAATTTGAGGCTATGTTGTCTAAAATTGGCTGAAATTCAATTTAATTAAGGACCCATCTTATCAACTTGACCTCATAGGAAATTAAGGCATATTTTGAGGTTATGCTGCTTAAATATTGAACAAATGTACATCCTAGGACTCAAATTCAACTTCTAGTCAGGAAATCACCAATATCCAAATAATAAACCAATAAAACGCAAAAATTTTGAGGTTATATCACTCATTTGACCTCAAATACACAAAATTCACCCTTTATTTATCCTTATCAGACCTCCATCAATTCGCTTCCAACGTTGATTACTTTTACAATCACTAATAATCAATAAAACAGTGGCATATTTAATGCAATAAATTTACTCATTCTACCATCAATAAACATTGTTTTTTTGTTCACCAAAAAATATTGTTTTTAATTATTCGAACAAACATGAAAGGTATTTTTTTGTACTTTGAGGAGGGGAATCGAATCCACCTTGAGCATGTACGTGAATTTTATGATAGCAAAAAAAAATTATTTTCGTATAGGAAAAAAGGGTTCTGGCAATAATTAAGTTCTGTGATTAAAGACGACCGTCTTGACGTTTTTTTCTTCACCTCCCGCATAAATTATTGTGAAACATAAAAAAGCAATATTACGATTTTTATTTCATAATTTGTTTATGATAACCACAGCAGTGAGAAGTCAGTCGAGCATGAAGAACAAAAAAAATTGTGCTTGTCGAATTTTTATTTTTCTTGCTGTTCCAAAAACCATAATTCGATGGCAGGAATCATAAAGTTTTGAAACAATGTTGTTACATGCTCTTATTCCTTCTTTTTTTTTTGTTTTACAGAGGAAAAATGACTGAAATTGATTGCGTCTTTATACCGCAACACACGCGAAAAAGGAACGATGATTAAGCTTTTATTGTTTAGAATTCAGAAAACTTTCCGAGAGAAAATAATAAAATTTATAATATGAATTGACTTTTTATGGCACTTTTGTATAATTATATAAGTATCTGAGATATGTAATCTTGAATGAAAAATATATTTATGATAAGTTTCACTTGATTGATTGCGTCGCAAGGTGATTTGAGATTTTATTTTAATTGTTAATTGCTATAAAAGTCAATGGGAGGGAAATGTGGTTTAATATTGGGTGAATAGTAATGATTTTGTGAAGTTCAAAGGACTTTTTGTGAATTTTGTAGAAAAATTGAATTAATGATGTCCGTAAACTATATTGCGATTTTAGCAGGATTTAAACATAGAAAAAATCACATGTAAAATATCGTGAAAAAATTAGAATTTTAAAATAATCTAAAGATCATGAGTTCGAATCTCAAAAATTTAGGAAAATATATCTTCTACGTTGTACTAATTTTTTGCAATTTTTACTTTTTTGCAAGAAAAAAATATTTCACTCAAAGTATATCCACTTCCATTTAATCCAATCTAACTCTATAAAATCCACAAGTTAAATTATTTTCACTTTAATCTTCTTTTTAATTTCTTATTCCCCATCTCATCTCATTCTCACTTTACAATCTTTTTTCTCCTCACTTCTTTCTTTCATCGTCAATTTCCCCGTGATGAACTTAAAGTCATGAATTTGACCTCGATCATTTTCAAATTAACAGCAATGCGCGACATGTGAGATTGAAAAGTTAACAAATTTTCAGCAATCTCATTTATCGTGATTTGTAAAATTGAAAAAAAAAAGAATTGAAAAGAAAGAAAGTGCAAAGATGTCTTTGTAGATGTTCATTTTTAAATGCGGTAGGAATTTTTGCAGTGTTAGAGTTCGAGTGACATGTGTTGAGACATATTGAGGAGTTGAGCCTTAGACTGGGAATTGCAGGGAATTTTTATTTATTTGTAGTTAAATGACGCATTTTTTTGAAGTTATGTTTGGTTACTTGATTTTTTATAGGCATGCTGGTGTCTAGTAGCTAAAGGCAGAATGTCTTAGACTATGGTCTAATGTGACAGAACAGTGATCGTAGTCAAAAACCGAATTTTGATGAAAATCTTCGAAAATATTCTAGAAATTTCCGTCAAGTCAAAATGAGACCGTTGAGACCGCCCAAAAAATTTTTTTCCTCACGACTGTCCCCAGTATATCCACATGTATTATAGACATCTATCTACAAATCCTTCAAATCTTGCAATATATCAATTCACAATAAACAACATTCATCTGCCCCATTACATTCTAATTTTCAGCTTTAACAAAAATTTTCGTAGATTCTATGGCCTGTTTCACGAGACAAAGACAATTATTAGCTCGTTTCAAAATTCAAATTGGCGATTTGACAAGAAAAAAAATATTTTTTTTAAAAAAAAGTTTCTTCTTTTTATACTTGCTGTGTTTCTGGTTGATTCATGTTTCTTTGACGACTTGTTTAGTAATTATTTTAAGCGTGTTCAGCAAGAATTTAAACGTACCTTAAATAATAATAATAATAACTTTTCTTGTTGTCATTAAATTGTTTTATGTGAAATTGTAAATATTTTCTACAAATTATGATTGTGAAATGAATGAGGAATTTCTAGTGGTGAAAAATAATTAATAGAATTCAAATTTCTCTATTTTGAATAATTACATCGAATATTTAATATGCAATTATGAATAAATTTCAAAATCAACGACACAAAAAATGCATTTTGATGAATTAAAATGTTTATAATTAATAAACAAAAGAGGTTTCAATTCATTGTCATCTCCATCACCATGCACAACAAAGGAATACATTTTTGTGTTACATGAAAAATAAAAATTCACCCTTCAACAATGTATTGAATATTCAAAAGTTTTTAGAATTGAAAAGTGAAAAAAAATCATCAATAAAAAATTTTCTGGTTCCTTTTGTGTGTTGAATTGGGTATTGAATGTTGTTTGGGGGGGGGGGGGGGCTGTATTGGGTGTATAGGGGGTGTGCAACTTGTAGACTATTTTAATTTTTTTTTAATTTGCAACTTTTGAGAATAATTTCAACAAACCACGAGGGAAAAGTGAGGTTATGTGACTAAAACCCCCTAAAATTCAACAATCTCCAAACACTACCCCACCCCTATTGACAATATATTCACAAAATATTCATAATTCGTTAACAGACAAATGGAAAAATAATTAAAAATCAAAAAAAAGAGGGAAAAAGTAAAAAGGAACTTTCGTGTGGCTGGAGAATGAGAAGAGTTGGTTCCATGTCTGTAAAAGATTTTTCTTTCATTTTATTTCCAATAACGCTCTTTTCACTCCTTCCTCCTTCCTGTGTTGTGACTGTATATGTACTTTTTATTTTTCAATTATTAATTTTCATTCATTGAACTTGAAAATCGTTTGATAGAATTTCTTTCTCGTTTTTTACATTCGCTATGAATTTTAATTCTATGATGAAAAAAATTATTATTACTCGTTGATGTCGAATATTGTGCACTTGAGAAGGCACTTTGCGATACAATTTTTTCTGAAGTTGATGGAAAATAAGAATTAATGATAATTTAATAAATTCGCGTATTATGTATGCGTTGATACTTAATTTTGCTGCTTTATACGAGAGAAATGAGGATGTAAGTGAATTATCTTTTGATTTTTTGTTGTAATTATTGTAAAAAAGTTGCAAAGTTTAACGGAAATTTTTTGAAATTCAGCAAAAAATTTAAGGGAAATTCAAATTATGACCGTTAATATTCAAATTTTAACGACTTTTAGCTCCAAAGCTCTCTTAATTAGTGAAAATTCAAATCACATCTCTTTTATGTAAAATTTTCCATTTGTATCTTTGATAATTACAACAAAAACCCCGCAAAAACATACGACTCATATGCCATACATTAACACATCCTCGAGTTACAGAAAAATACCATCAACGATGGAAATAAAAGTAATTCTATTGAAAAAATATATATAAAAAAATCTTCTTTAATTTAATAAAATATTCCCCATTTCTCTCTCCATTTTTCCATCAATTAAAATTGAATTTTTTCCACTCGTGTAACGAACGATGTCGTCGACAACAAACGTGAAGCAATGTATTTTATATTATATTAAGGTAAAGTAAAAAAAGGATTTCGCGGCGGCGTGTAATTAGCGACAAGTGCACATGAAAGTAATGTATGAAGAAGGTATGGGAGGTAGTAAAATCATATAAAAAGAACTTTACTTTGTAATTTCGCTTTCGAACGTGCACTTTTTTTGAAATGAATGCACGGTGGAAAATATGTTGCAAAATATTTTTTTTCCATCCTAATTACGGTTATGTCTCATTTTCTCGCAGCTATTCATTGATTTAAAGTCACGATAATTGCATTTAAATAAGCAAAACTAAGAAAATTTATGGACAGTAACTGCTAAGCTTGTTTTATGTTTATATTCACATGGGGAAATAAAATTAAAGAAGAAATTCAGATTATTTTGATGATGAAAATGAAAATGTTCATAATTTTTGTTTCGTGTTAATTAAAACAAAATCATTATTGAGAGATTTTCACCTCCGCTTTTAGCGTCTTTTTAAATGCTGATATGGAAAATTTATGGTCATTTTTGCTGGCTGAAGAGGTTATTATTGACTATAACTTTTGAATTTTAGGGTTTAATGAGTGAAAATTGGTTTTAAAATGTGCTTGCCATGTTTTAGATTCAAATAAATTTGGTTTTAAATTACTAATTTGCTTAATTAAAGAGAAATTTGGAAAATAAAATTCGAAGTGGAGAAATTTTTTGAGATACTTAATTTAAATTTTAAAAAACCGTTAAATTTTCCTAATTTTAAATGCGCGTTTAAAAGTGAAGATTCTTTTAATATTATTATAATATTCTTCTCGTGTAACTTGCCACTGCTGTATAATATTTTATTTAGATGGATATAGCTGCGAAAGAAAAATAAAATAAAAAGTAAGAATATATATAAATTTTAATTAATTAATCAACTAATAAACATGCCTTTCGAGAGTTTGAGACAATTTATTGTAAATTTTTGTTAAATTTTCAATAACATCAGCATGAGTTTCCCCCCATTCAACAGAAAATTACTTTTTTTTTATCACATTCGATATCTCTCTAAATCAAAATGATTCTTATTTTTAGCTTTTTTATGTCTTCTCACTACTTTGCTTTTTTGTGTATGTTTTTCTACGAAAAAAAGTATCTCTGATATCATTTTTCATTTGATTTTATACTTTTCAAAATATCTCTTTTTTCTTTTCTTTTATTTATTTTCTGTTGTTCGCTTGAAAATAGTTGAAATTTTTATTTTGAACGAATATTTTTATGTGAATTTTTTGTGGGTAGAATGGATCAAGTTTCTCATTTATTGATGTAATTTATTGGCTATTTATTGATTTTCAGAGGAAGCTGATCGAAATCAAATTAACTAGATGATTTAATGGGGCTATAAATTTGAAAATTGTTGTTTTTATTGGTTTGTGGTAATTGAAATTGATTTGAACTTTTAACGATGCATAAAATCGTGTGCTGAGTGCGATTTTAGTCAAATATCATTGCATTAACTATTTGATAAATCAGTGATCTTACAATACCAAAAGTGGTGCATTGCACACGACTTTTGACCATATTTCACCAATAGTACCCAAAATCATACAATAATCACGATTTTTCCCCCCAATTCATCATCAATATTGCAACATCACAACACTAATTTCTCATTCTAATCCAATTCACTTCAGAATCTTTAAAAATTTATTTCTTAATCCATTCACATCATCAATTTTAATGTCATTCACGAAAATTTGTCACCATTTTTCCTCAGTTCCAAATATTTTTTTTTCCTACATCCACATTTACGATCATAAAAGAAGACTCATTTCACCCATAATAATAAAATATATATTTAAAGTGAGAAGTTTAAAAAGAATTATGAATCAGTGAAATCAAAATATGATACGCATTAAATGTCGACATGTAGAGTTTAATTTATTGTCTTTTGATACACAAACACTTTTCAATGTCTTTGGGGTTGTTCATAAATGATGTACTTATATCAAAACTTGGGGTTTTTTTGGATACACTTGGTCTACATGACCCCTAATTCGGACCCCTACTCGAGGGTTCTACTCAAGATCACTACCCCAGACCCTCACTTAGACCTTTACCCTAGATTCCTACCTAGAACTCTGCATAAGACCCCAGACCCCCTACACCCTTTCAATGCAAGACATAATTTGTGGACGAACCCCCCTTTAACATACAATACGAGTGACGATGATGATGATGAGGAGTGTATCTAGGTAAGAGAGAGATGAGTGAATCTTGATCGATATTGGCACGATGCCAGCAAGAAGCAGTAGTAGTTGAAGATATTTATTTTGTAATAAAAATTTGTTGTCTCCAACATCAATATATATCTACATGATATTAGTCAAATAAGTAACTTTTGCGATGAATTTTTTTGTTTTTACGAGCTCAACAGAAGTTGCTGTGTATTTTTTTGTTCAGACTAAAATTCTTTCGAGATATAAAAAAACTGTAAACAGTCAATAATTTAAGATTATTTACGACTCTATGATTGCATTTAGAGAGCTATAAAACATTCTTTAAATTATGTTATAAACTATGAATGACATGACACGAGAATCTCGACAATTTTAGGTACCGCCCCCGCCCCTATCCAATCTGTAAAGGCCACATTAAGAAGGTTGAGGTCGGTCAGATGGATCTCTTTGAATTTCTTATGAGATGGTCTTCTTCTTGATGCAAATATGCATGTGACACATTCAACCTACATACTTAATGTCACCAGACCGTGATCTTCTTTTATAAAGTCACACATTCACACGTAGTTAAAATCATTTCTCTTTTTTGTTCTACGCCTGATGTTTTTATTTATAAAAAATTATTATTTTACACTTAATAATAATTTCAAAAAGGAGAAAATTTTATGCAAGGGATGGGAACTTTTTGTTTTTTTTTTTAATTTTAAAGGGTTTTCTGACATTTTGTGCTGGTTACCTTAAAATAGTCAGTATTTGAGACGAAATTCCAAGAAAATAAAAGGTGTCCATCCCTTGACACCCCGTAATCCCCCCAATCTAAATCAACAATCCTCATTGTCAACAAATCTAGCAAATAAATCTCAAATCCCCAAGAAAGTTATGAAGAAATTATGACTCGTGAAGCCTCAGTTTAAGAAGAAGCAATAAATGCACAGCAAGTTAAATGAAATGTTAATGAAAATAATTAATTAAAGCAAAAAATAATATTTCTTTCTAGAAAGAATGTTATAAAAACATTGTATTGTAAGTTATCTATAAATTGTACACATATTATGTATGCTTTCATGTCTGATGTCGTCTCATGACTGCGTTTTTTTGCTCTTTTTATTCCGTATTGTCTTCTACAGTTGCTCGGTTACATCGAATTAATAAAAATTGTCGTGATGGGAGTTGATGTTGAGTTAAAGTTGCTGAGACACAACAAAGGGAAAATAAAGTTTTTATTTTGAAATGGAAATTTGATGTGATTTTTGAGATTCTGAAGGTAGCTGAGATGGTGTTATAGTGCCAAAAGTCGTGGGCTGTGTGCGACTCTAGTGAAGAATTGATGGTCAAAAGTCGTACGTTTCACACAACTTTGGTACACATGAAACTAATATTGTACATGTGTAGACCAAAAACACCAAAAGTCGTATGTTGCATACGACTATGGTACACCACTTTTGAATATGCCACAAAATTCCTCTCAATATTTTCACAAGCCTCACTAACTCAGCTATTTGTTCTACCTATTCAAGTCAAGTCCCACTCCCCTGTCACTGAATCATTGCAATTGAAAAATTTCAAATTTATAGCAACAAAAAAAAACGTAAAGTAAATATTTTTTTCAGCTTTATGCTTATTTAACTGAACAATCTAAATGATGCGAATGACTTTTCTCTTTGTGTCTGAAATTTAATTTGAATCTGAACATTTCATTTGCTATTTCGTGATATTCAAGCATCTCATATATAAAAAATATTTTATTGCATTAGATTAATTTTTTAAGATACTAGTAAATTGTGTTATTGTGTTGTGTAAGAGGAACTAAATTTACTCAGCTGAATAATCGAGAAATTTTTACTCTTTTTGCTGTGTGCACTTTTGAGATTCCAATATGTGACTACTCACACTTTCTACTATAATAAGAATATAATGGGGACATAGGAGATGTAGAAGTGGAAGTTATTATTCAATAAATAATTTGAGGTCATTAGAAAGGTTGAAAGTGTCACTTAACCAAAATGACCATGCTGTAAAGTTTCTCTTCGTTACATTTTGAGAATATAGGAAATAATTGAACCTGAAGAACATCCACTTGTCCCTTCTTCTTCCACCCTCATCGAATAACAAATGGTAGAAAAAAAAACTTAATTACAATCAAGTTAAAGTAAATTTTTCTACAGGATAAGTTAAAAATTGTGAGCATTTTTTTGGGGACTGGATGGAGAAGTTCATCGAAAAGTTACTGAATTCCAGCACTTGAATTGTAATTAAATCATTATGGTGCATGGAAGAGGAAAAAGGGGTTCAATAGTCAGAATATAATTTTTTTTCTGATAATTAAGATCCCTTTCGTCTTGTTCCTTATTCCTGCTTTTTTTAAAACAAAAATTCTGCAATAGAATAGAAATGAAAATTGAATATAAATGCAAAGAGAAGTTGACATAAAAGGATTCGTGTGTAAAATGTAACAAGTGTGAATTCTCGATGACTGTTAAGTAGCAGACATAGGTAGGAACATTTGTCATTAATTAAAAAATTTTTGTTCTTTATTTTTGTCTCTTAAAATAATAGAGAAAAATGTGATGAGTTGAAAATTTACTTTTTTAGATTATTATTTGAGGCGAATTTTGATTTTGTAAAACTTAACGGTTTTCAAAAATTTGAATTTTTCCATTTAAATCTTCATTCAAAAATAACGGGTTTCAAAAATTTGAATTTTTTTCTGCAATTTTTCAAAAAATAACGGTTAAATTTTTGAATCTTTTTTAAAATTTTGGTTCAATCCAAAGTCAATGATTCGACGTTTTTGGATTTTTTAAAACTAATCTCCCAAAATGACCCAAACCCCTCACAAATTCAGCACCTGACAAAATATTGTTCATCTAAAAAGTCGCATTTTCATTTATGTTGTTTCGATTATCATGTTTCACGCATGACGACACCTTTTTCTCTAGCACATCCTTGATTCATGTGCGATATTTAATTTTTCATCGCACACAGTCGTCATTAGATCTTGATGCTAATGATTCCGAGATTCTTGTATGTTTTCAATCGCTAGGCGATATTGTTGAATGGATTTTTTTTACACATTTAAGGCATGTGTCTTTAACCATCTACATATTCATAGCAACCCTTTTACTCTTCAAAAAAGAATCTTTTTATTTTCCCCATCAACAATTGACAGAAAAAATTGAGAGAATCTCTTTATGCTACTTGTTATGTTTCATAAAAGGACACGAGGATTGAAAAATTGGAAAATTAATACATACACATGCATGAAGTACATTGTATGCTATCTTTTAATTTAAAAGCGATGTAGAGATGTGAATGGATGGAAAAAGAAGACAATTAAAAGGATTAAATTTTTTCGCTTTTTTTCTATTAGATTATTTAATACAATTATTGCCTCCAACTTTTTATTTTTTTGCTAATACAATCATCGACGTTGTCATTGTTGTTCGCGTGGATCCTCCTTGAATTTCTTTTTTACATGGAAAAGGGCTTCATGGTCTTGAATATTATGGAAGAGAGACCCCTTAACCCTTATATTCAATATATTTAGTGTAGGAGAAGGGTCTAAAGCTATTGAATGTTCATTAATTTTTTTTGAAAATATCATTTTTTGAGATTCGAACTCAAGAACGCTCGTATTTTGCTAATTAAACTTCTTAAAAAGTTGGCAAAATAATCTTTAAATTTTCAAAAAAAATAAAATAAAACAAAAATTATTCCCATCCACAGTCAAACTACCCAAAAATCACAACCCAGCATAATTGCACTACCCTCTCAAAAAAATGTTAAATACAATAATTTCCAAATATCGGTAATTTATTCGAATGAATTTTCTTCTATGCAATAATTTCATTTAAAATTTATTGCTCACTACCGTAATAAGTATTTTTATGTCGCATCTTGATAACTCCTTTCCGCAATTTTCCTCGCTATTGATTTTCTTCCTGTGCACAAAAAAAAGAATTTTCTCCCTTCCGAAAAAAATTGCATAAAAATGCTATTTTCCTTTAATTTGATAAATAAAATTGCGATTTCTATCGGCAATAAATGAAAGGCAAAGTTGTGGAGAAGGTAAATGTTGCACCATTCAGTGAATGATACGCTACTTGTGTCTCTCTATTGTGTGCCACAAATATTTTTCGATATGAAAATGACTCGTTTTTATTTTGTTGGCTTGTGAATGTGTCACATGAAAGTATGTGGAGAGAAAAGATTAGATGAATCTATAGACCATATAGATCCTCACCGAAAGAATAGAGAAGAAAAAATTATTCATAATTCATCAGAAATTTTCATTCGTCACCGAACACAAACAAAAATGAAAATCGGATTTCCGTTTTTCGTCTCTTTATGTGCCTCTTTTTTTGGATGGTAGAGGCTGGCAGTAACAACAACAACAAAAAAATCCTTCATTGAAGCGTAAATCTTTCCGCAAAGCTCGACTGATTCCAATAATTATAAACATCCCCATCGAGGCTTCCATTCGAGTGGAAATTATTCATCAAGAGTGAGAGTGATAAAGGCAATAGCTTTGATCCCTATTGCAATTTTACTATAATATTTTCCAATTGTTGTTTACAGCCTTGATTTCTTTTCATGATGAAAAATCAGAAACGAGTGTTTGCTGTTGAGGAAAATAATAATTTGTCATCATGCCTTTTTGATTTCTACTTCTCGTCTTGTTGTACAATACAAATCATAAAAGTATCTGTGTTTTTGTGATGCTTTTTGCGAGGAATGGACGTTTTGTTTGAAAGGAAGTGAAGATTTCCTTTGAATTGTCGTTAAATTTTTTGAATTTGAAATGACCGTTAAAATTTTGAATTTTGAATTGCCGTTATTTTTTGAATTTGAAATGACCGTTAACTTTTAAAATTCAAAATGACCGTTAATTTTTGAATTTTTTTATGAAAATTTTTTTTGAAAAAGGAAGCTACCAATCCCTTGCACCCAGACACCAAGAAGAACTCAACAAAAAGAATTATTTGTGTAACAAATGTGATACAGTGAAACCGATCCCATCATGATTCCCATAATGTATGCGTCCACACATCCACATCACATTTCGAACAGTTTTCAATAAATCATTGGCACATCTGAAAGGATATTTTTTTGTTTCTATTGTTGATTCCATTCCGACTCCTGTTGCACTTGACTATCCTCGTTTATTTCCATTTCAAACTCAATCACGTTTTAACAATTCATAACTTCTATGTACACAATACACACAGATTGCAATATAGTTGATTTTATGAATATGTGGCGTGATCGTGAGACAGAAGTGGGGGAGGGGAGTAGGTGGGTGGCAAGGTATGAACGAAAATTGGCAGTTATTAGTTTTTCGTGAATTGTTCAATATTTCCTTTTTTGCTGCCAAACATTTCTTTTGTTTAATGGTGTAATAAAAAAGGCAAAAATGATTTTTTTACGTTTTTCAATAAAATTCAACATTGAATGATTAAACAAAAGCGAAAATATTAATTTCACTGCCAACTTTCTATTGCTCTTTTTTTACCTTTTATTGTTGAGAGCATGAAAATTAATATTGCAATATTTTTTACAGAAACAAAAGCAGAAAATATCCCACAAATCAAATGTAATTATCAAATCCAATGACAAAAATTTTCACAGAATTCATTTTTATTTTTCCATATATGCAATTATACATCTTATCCACTTGTGAAAATCTGTCAAACGGTAAATTAATAGCTCGACAATATATGCGACAAAAATTCAAAAAAATAATGAAAAAAAAGTTATGCAGAATAAAAAATGCCAGTTTGAGATACAATTCATGTATGCTTGATTGTGGGAAAAAGTAATATTTATGCAAATCTAATGGAGTAGCATTTTGTGTGTGAATTCATCCATAATAGATTGAATTGCATTGATTGCAACATACGGTAACAGGCAATTTCCATCTATAGACAAATATTTTTTTTATCATATCATGTTTTTTATATGTGGCAAGTCTTCTTTTCCTGCTCGATTTTCAATTTTTTTTTCTATTTTGTTGCCTTTTTCCCCCATATTGCAACTCCATCCGGTTCAATCATTCATATTCATTTCGATGCTGTTGCATGTGAAGTTTTTTTTTACTTTTTTCAGGGAGCAAATTTTTTTCTCGATAGGTGAATGAGGAAGAGGAAATGTACGTGATGTTTCGAGTGTTGATGTTTTTTTTGTGTTGTGATGCCGCAAAATTGAATATTGAAGAGATAAAATGTGATAAACTGATGGATTTGAGGGTAAATCTCGGTAATAGGATAAAGGATTTGATTATAATTTGAAGAGATTTGATTTTAAAAATTTAACGTGTTCCAAAAAATTCCAAAAAATTGAAAATTTAACGTATTTCTGAAATTTGAAATTTTAGAAGCGTTGATTTAAATTAAAAAAGTCACGCTTTAAAATTTGAATTTTTAACGGAAATTTTTGTTCAAGAATCGACAAAACTGCAAAAATCAAAGTTCAAATCCCAAAAAAGAATTCTTAAAAATAAATCAAGCATCTCCCAAATCTCACGTAACAAATAAATCCCCAATTTATTGCCCCTTATAGATCACTTTATGCCTCAAAACATCCGAAATTTATTCTTACGATTCAAAAGGCAAACACACAGTTTTACGATTCAATTTTTATAGCATATCGAAGAGAATTTCAAAAAATGCAGTAGAATTTCATCTCACACCAATTGGCACTGCCATAAACTGACGAAATCTTTCAATCTATAACTTGTGTGTTTGTTGCTGGTTGCAATAAAAAAAATTTTTTGTTTCTCTTTCACTTTTTTTTCGGGGAATATTTTGAACATGTGAATGCGATTTGCAATCAACAGCATCATAAATGGAAAGGAAAATGTGTGTACGAGTGAATAAAAAAGGATATCCACAATGGAATTATTGGAATTTAATTGCTTTTGATATTGTTGAATGCACATGATGACATGATGATGTTATGTCTCTAGTGCTGTGCAGAAATTCAAATTGTTCATTTTTGTCACATTTTAGTCGAGAATGAGAAACTTTTATATTCCTCATAAATGCACAGTCGGTGAGGTTAAACGAATGGTTTTGTGAACTTTTAACATTTTTGACATTATTTTGGGGTATATTCCCATCCTGTTAAAGTATGTATAAAAAGTTGGACTTACCTTTCTTCGGAATGAGTGACTTGAGTAGCAGAATAGCTTGATCATCACAGGCCCATGCATGCATCTTACGATAACTATCACGTCCTTTCTCGGTCAATTTATCCCATGGTTTTGGCTTCGACAACAACTCCGACACGGTCCCTTGCGAGAGCCCCAAAACGTATTTAGCAAACAATCGTTGACCGATGTTATGCACAGACAGTAGTTCCCGTACACGTCGTGAGATGTGAAGTGTATCGAGATTTTGATTAGCATATTTATCCATGTTGTAGCGTAGCATCTCTTGGAGACGTGCTTCCATTGGATCGCCCTTTGGTATCAGTGAATCACCTAATCGTCCTGCCATATGTCCAAGCGGTAAGTGCATTTCATCAGCAAATTTATAATGATTATGATTATTACCTCTCTCACTGCCAAATGGATTGAATTGTAATCCACCGATCGATAATGGTCCCGTACCATTATGCAGCAGAGGATGATTGTCCTCCGATGGACTCTTTGACATTGGCGGTAATGACATTGGTGTCGTGACACCACCACGACTATTTATATTATCATCTGATCGTCCCTCCTGTAATATCGGTGTACTTGCCGTCGACGATGCTTCATTATGACTATTCTTATCACCGCTATCATGCGATAAATGATTTTGATTATTCATATGATGATGATGTTGATGTTGATGATGGTGGTGGTGGTGTTGTTGTGGAGTGCTTAAACAATCTGTGAAATTAGGAAATTGATTAATCATTCGATTATGCATTGACGTGGTAAGCTTTGATAAGTGCGACGACGATGTTGGTCCAATTGTCATATTTGATTGTTGTTGGGAATTGGATGAGGAGGCACCAATACTTGATGACATTGGTGGCGGTAAATCAATAAAGGAAGTGTGTCGCCAATTATTAACAATTTCCTCGCCCAACATTGAACTAAATTGTTCAACATTCTGTAATGGTGGTGGTAGGATGGATGATGAAGGTGTCGATGCTGGACGTGTTTCAATTTTACTGTTGCTACTATTATTAACATTATTATTATTATTATTATTATTGTTGCTGATGTTGTTACTATGACTATTGTTACTAGTATTGTTACTAAGTTTATTACTGATATTTTTAAGTTGCTGTATTGGCGT